>OY756959.1:18305736-19685226 GCA_963580455.1 Euonymus europaeus | reverse complement strand
GTCATAGAAAGTTGGTGTTTTGGCATCGGAATAATCTTGGAAGCTTATACTCATAAAATTTGACATAGAAGAACAATAAAAAGTCTATCCCGAGCAACTTTGATGGTCCAAAGTTGCTCAACTCTCTCTATGGAGGAGCTTTTAACGGTTTTCTCCATTTGTCATAGAAAGTTGGTGTTTTGGCATCGAAATAATCTACGAAGCTTATACGCACAAAATTTGACATAGAAGAACAACAAAAAGTCCATCCCGAGCAACATTGATGATCCGAAGTTGCTCAACTCTCTCTATGGAGAAGCTTTTAACGGTTTTGTCCATTTGTCTAGAAAGTTGGTGTTTTGGCATCGAAATAATCTAGGAAGCTTATACTCATAAAATTTGACATATAAGAACAATAAAAAGTGTACACCGAGAATCTTTGATGGTCCAAAGTAGCTCAACTCTCTCTATGGAGGAGCTTTTAACGGTTTTTTCATTTGTCATAGAAAGTTGGTGTTTTGGCATCGAAATAATCTTGGAAGCTTATACTCATAAAATTTGACATATAAGAACAATAAAAAGTGTACACCGAGCAACTTTGATGGACCGAAGTTGCTCAACTCTCTCTATGGAAGTGCTTTTAACGGTTTTTTTATCCATTTGCATAGAAAGTTGGTGTTTTGGAATCGAAATAATCTTGGAAGCTTGTATTCATAAAATTTGACATAGAAGAACAACAAAAAGTGTACATACGGAAACTTTAATGGTCCGAAGATGCTCAACTCACTCTATGAATGAGCTTTTAACGCTTTTGTCCATTTGTCATAGAAAGTTGATGTTTTGGCATCGAACTTATCTAGGAAGCTTATACTCATAAAATTTGACATAGAAGAACAATAAAAAGTCTATCCCGAGCAACTTTGATGGTCCGAAGTTGCTCAACTCTCTCTATGGAGGAGCTTTTAACGGTTTTGTCCATTTGTCATAGAAAGTTGGTATTTTGGCATCGAAATAATCTAGGAAGCTTATACTCATAAAATTTGACGTATAATAACAATAAAAAGTGTACACCGAGAAACTTTGATGGTCCGAAGTAGCTCAACTTTCTCTATGGAGAAACTTTTAACTGTTTTTTCCACTTGTGATAGAAATTTGTTTTTTTGGCATCGAAATAATCTTGAAAGCTTATACTCATAAAATTTGACTTATAAGAACAATAAAAAGTGTACACAGAGCAACTTTGATGGTCCGAAGTTGCTCAACTCTCTCTATGGAGGATCTTTTAACGGTTTTGTACATTTGTCACAGAAAGTTGGTGTTTTGGCATCAAAATAATCTTGGAACTTAATACTCATAATATTTGACATAGAAGAACAATAAAAAGTGTACACCGAGAAACTTTGATGGTCCGAAGTATCTCAACTCTCTCAATGGAGGAGCTTTCAACGGTTTTGTCCATTTGTCATAGACAGTTGGTGTTTTGGCATTGAAATAATCTTGGAAGCTTATACTCATAAAATGTGACATAGAAGAACAACAAAAGTGTACATAGAGCAACTTTGATGGTCCGAAGATGCTTAACTCTCTCCATGAAGGAGCTTTTAACGCTTTTGTTCATTTGTCATAGAAAGTTGATGTTATGGCATCGAAATTATCTAGGAAGCTTATACTCGTAAAATTTGACATAGAAGATTAGTAAAAAGTGTTTTCTGATCAACTTTGATGGTCCGAACTTGTTCAACTCTCTCTATGTAGGAGCTTTCAACGGTTATGTCTATTTTCCATAGAAAGTTGGTGTTTTGGCATCGAAATAATCTACGAAGCTTATATTCGTAAAATTTAACATAGAAGGACCATAAAAAGTGTACACAGACCAACTTCGATGGTCCGAAGTTGCTCAACTCTCTCTATGGAGGAGATTTTAACGGTTTTGTCCATTTGTCATAGAAAGTTGGTGTTTTTGAATCGAAATAATCTTGGAAGCTTATACTCATAAAATTTGACATTGAAGAATGATAAAAAGTGTATCCCGAGCAACTTTGATGGTCCGAAGTTGCTCAACTCTCTCTATGGAGGATCTTTTAACGGTTTTGTACATTCGTCATAGAAAGTTGGTGTTTTGGCATCAAAATAATCTTGGAACTTAATACTCATAATATTTGACATAGAAGAACAATAAAAAGTGTACATCAAGCAACATTGATGGTCCGAAGTTGCTCCACTCTCTCTATGGGGGAGCTTTTAACGGTTTTGTCTATTTGTCATAGAAAGTTGTTGTTTTGGAATCGAAATAATCTTGGAAGCTTGTGTTCATAAAATATGACATAGAAGAACAATAAAAATTGTACACAGAGCAAATTTGATGCTCTGAAGTTGCTCAACTCTCTTTATAAAGGAGCTGTTAACGGTTTTATCCATTTGACGTAGAAAGTTGGTGTTTTGGGTATTGAAATAATCTGGGAAGCTTATACTCGTAAAATTTGACATAGAAGAACAATAAAAAATGTGTTCTGAGCAACTTTCATGGTCCGAAGTTGCTCAACTCTCTCTATGGAGGAGCTTTTAACGGCTTTGTCCATTTTTCATGGAAAGTTGGTGTTTTGGCATCGAAATAATCTAGGAAGCTTATACTCATAAAATTTGACATAGAAGAACAATAAAAAGTCTATCCCGAGCAACTTTGATTGTCCGAAGTTGCTCAACTCTCTCTATGGAGGAGCTTTTAACGGTTTTGTCCATTTGTCATAAAAAGTTGGTGTTTTGGCATCGAAATAATCTAGGAAGCTTATACGAATAAAATTTGACATAGAAGAACAATAAAAAGTTTATCCCGAGCAACTTTGATGCTCCGAAGTTGCTCAACTCTCTCTATGGATGAGCTTTTAACGGTTTTGTCCATTTGTCATAGAAAGTTGATGTTTTGGCATCGAAATAATGTAGGAAGCTTATACTCATAAAATTTGACATATAAGAACAAAAAAAGTGTACACCGAGCAACTTTGAAGGTCTGAAGTTGCTCAACTCTCTCTATGGAGGAGCTTTTAACGGTTTTTGGAAGCTTATACTCATCAAATCTGACATTGAAGAATGATAAAAAGTGTATCCCGAGCAACTTTGATGGTCCGAAGTTGCTCAACTCTCTCTATGGAGGAGCTTTCAAAGGTTTTGTCCATTTGTCATAGAAAGTTGGTGTTTTGGCATCGAAATAATCTTGGATGCTTATACTCATAAAATTTGACATAGAAGAACAATAAAAAGTTTACATCGAGTAACTTTGATGGTTCAGAGTTGCTCAACACTCTCTATGGAAGTGCTTTTAACGGTTCTATCAATTTGTCATAGAAAGTTGGTGTTTTGGAATCGAAATAATCTTGGAAGCTTGTATTCATAAAATTTGACCTAGAAGAACAATAAAAAGTGTACATAGAGCAACCTTGCTGGTCCGAAGATGTTTAACTCTCTCTATGAATGATCTTTCAACGGTTTTGTCAATTTGTCATAGAAAGTTGTTGTTTTGGCATGGAAATAATCTTGGAAGCTTATACTCATAAAATTTGACATAGAAGAACAATAAAAAGTTTACATCGAGTAACTTTGATGGTTCGAAGTTGCTCAACTATCTCTATGGAAGTGCTTTTAATGGTTTTATTCATTTGCCATAAAAAAGTTGGTGTTTTAGAATCGAAATAATCTTGGAAGCTTGTATTCCTAAAATTTGATATAGAAGAACAACAAAATGTGTACATAGAGCAACTTTGATGGTCCGAAGTTGGTCAACTCTCTCTATGGAGGAGCTTTTAACGGTTGTTTCCATTTTTCATAGAAAGTTGATGTTTTGGCATCGAAATTATCTAGGAAGCTTATACGCGTAAAATTTGACACAGAAGATTAGTAAAAAGTGTTTGCTGAGCAACTTTGATGGTCCGAACTTGTTCAACTCTCTCTATGTAGGAGCTTTCAACGGTTATGTCTATTTTCCATAGAAAGTTGGTGTTTTGGCATCGAAATAATCTACGAAGCTTATAGTCGTAAAATTTAACATAGAAGGACCATAAAAAGTGTACACAGACCAACTTCGATGGTCCGAAGTTGCTCAACTCTCTCTATGGAGGAGATTTTAACGGTTTTGTCCATTTGTCATAGAAAGTTGGTGTTTTCGAATCGAAATAATCTTGGAAGCTTATACTCATAAAATTTGACATTGAAGAATGATAAAAAGTGTATCCCGAGAAACTTTGATGGTCCGAAGTTGCTCAACTCTCTCTATGGAGGATCTTTTAACGGTTTTGTACATTCGTCATAGAAAGTTGGTGTTTTGGCATCAAAATAATCTTGGAACTTAATACTCATAATATTTGACATAGAAGAACAATAAAAAGTGTACATCAAGCAACTTTGATGGTCCTAAGTTGCTCCACTCTCTCTCTGGGGGAGCTTTTAACGGTTTTGTCTATTTGTCATAGAAAGTTGTTGTTTTGGAATCGAAATAATCTTGGAAGCTTGTGTTCATAAAATATGACATAGAAGAACAATAAAAATTGTACACAGAGCAAATTTGATGCTCTGAAGTTGCTCAACTCTCTTTATAAAGGAGCTTTTAACGGTTTTATCCATTTGACGTAAAAAGTTGGTGTTTTGGGTATTGAAATAATCTGGGAAGCTTATACTCGTAAAATTTGACATAGAAGAACAATAAAAAATGTGTCCTGAGCAACTTTCATGGTCCGAAGTTGCTCAACTCTCTCTATGGAGGAGCTTTTAACGGCTTTGTCCATTTTTCATAGAAAGTAGGTGTTTTGGCATCGAAATAATCTAGGAAGCTTATACTCATAAAATTTGACATAGAAGAACAATAAAAAGTCTATCCCGAGAAACTTTGATTGTCCGAAGTTGCTCAACTCTCTCTATGGAGGAGCTTTTAACGGTTTTGTCCATTTGTCATAAAAAGTTGGTGTTTTGGCATCGAAATAATCTAGGAAGCTTATACGAATAAAATTTGACATAGAAGAACAATAAAAAGTTTATCCCGAGCAACTTTGATGGTCCGAAGTTGCTCAACTCTCTCTATGGATGAGCTTTTAACGGTTTTGTCCATTTGTCATAGAAAGTTGATGTTTTGGCATCGAAATAATGTAGGAAGCTTATACTCATAAAATTTGACATATAAGAACAATAAAAAGTGTACACCGAGCAACTTTGATGGTCTGAAGTTGCTCAACTCTCTCTATGGAGGAGCTTTTAACGGTTTTTGGAAGCTTATACTCATCAAATCTGACATTGAAGAATGATAAAAAGTGTATCCCGAGCAACTTTGATGGTCCGAAGTTGCTCAACTCTCTCTATGGAGGAGCTTTCAAAGGTTTTGTCCATTTGTCATAGAAAGTTGGTGTTTTGGCATCGAAATAATCTTGGATGCTTATACTCATAAAATTTGACATAGAAGAACAATAAAAAGTTTACATCGAGTAACTTTGATGGTTCAGAGTTGCTCAACACTCTCTATGGAAGTGCTTTTAACGGTTCTATCAATTTGTCATAGAAAGTTGGTGTTTTGGAATCGAAATAATCTTGGAAGCTTGTATTCATAAAATTTGACCTAGAAGAACAATAAAAAGTGTACATAGAGCAACTTTGCTGGTCCGAAGATGTTTAACTCTCTCTATGAATGAGCTTTCAACGGTTTTGTCAATTTGTCATAGAAAGTTGGTGTTTTGGCATGGAAATAATCTTGGAAGCTTATACTCATAAAATTTGACATAGAAGAACAATAAAAAGTTTACATCGAGTAACTTTGATGGTTCGAAGTTGCTCAACTATCTCTATGGAAGTGCTTTTAATGGTTTTATTCATTTGCCATAAAAAAAGTTGGTGTTTTAGAATCGAAATAATCTTGGAAGCTTGTATTCCTAAAATTTGATATAGAAGAACAACAAAAAGTGTACATAGAGCAACTTTGATGGTCCGAAGTTGGTCAACTCTCTCTATGGAGGAGCTTTTAACGGTTTTTTCCATTTGTCATAGAAAGTTGGTGTTTTGGCATCAAAATAATCTTGGACGCTTATACTCATAAAATTTGACATAGAAGAACAATAAAAAGTCTATCCCGGGCAACTTTGATTGTCCGAAGTTGCTCAACTCTCTCTATGGAGGAGCTTTTAACGGTTTTTTCCATTTGTCATAGAAAGTTGGTTTTTTGGCATGGAAATAATCTAGGAAGCTTATACTCATAAAATTTGACGTATAAGAACAATAAAAAGTGTACACCGAGAAACTTTGATGATCTGAAGTTGCTCAACTCTCTCTATGGAGGAGCTTTTAACGGTTTTGTCCATTTGTCATAGAAAGTTGGTGTTTTGGCATCGAAATAATCTAGGAAGCTTATACGCATAAAATTTGACATAGAAGAACAATAAAAAGTCTATGCCGAGCAACTTTGATGGTCCGAAGTTGCTTAACTCTCTCTATGGAGGAGCTTTTAACGGTTTTGTCCATTTGTCATAGAAAGTTGGTGTTTTGGCATCGAAATAAACTAGGAAGCTTATACTCATAAAATTTGACATATAAGAACAATAAAAAGTGTACACCGAGCAACTTTGATGGTCCGAAGTTGCTCAACTCTCTCTATGGAGGAGCTTTTAACGGTTTTTTCCATTTGTCATAGAAAGTTGATGTTTTGGCATCGAAATAATCTTGGAAGCTTATACTCATATAATTTGACATTGAAGAATGATAAAAAGTGTATCCCGAGCAACTTTGATTGTCCGAATTTGCTCAACTTTCTCTATGGAGAATCTTTTAACGGTTTTGTACATTTGTCATAGAAAGTTGGTGTTTTGTCATTGAAATAATCTTGGAACTTATACTCATAATATTTGACATAGAAGAACAATAAAAAGTGTACATCGAGCAACTTTGATGGTCCGAAGTTGCTCCACTCTCTCTATGGAGGAGCTTTTAACGGTTTTGTCCATTTGTCATAGAAAGTTGGTGTTTTGGCATCGAAATAATCTAGGAAGCTTATACTCATAAAATTTGACATAGAAGTACAATAAAAAGTCTATCCCGAGCAACTTTGATTGTCCGTAGTTGCTCAACTCTCTCTATGAAGGTGCTTTTAACGGTTTTGTCCATTTGTCATAGAAAGTTGGTTTTTTTGAATCGAAATAGTCTAGGAAGCTTATACTCATAAAATTTGACATATAGAAACAATAAAAAGTGTACACCGAGAAACTTTGATGGTCCGAAGTTGCTCAACTCTCTCTTTGGAGGAGCTTTCAACGGTTTTGTCCATTTGTCATAGAAAGTTGGTGTTTTGGCATGGAAATAATCTTGGAAGCTTATACTCATAAAATTTGACATAGAAGAACAATAAAAAGTTTACATCGAGTAAATTTGATTGTTCGAAGTTGCTCAATTCTCTCTATGGAAGTGCTTTTAAGTGATTACAAATGCATGGTTAATGAAATTTGATTTATTATTTGTGAATGAGCTACATTGGTGCATATGCCTACCCGAACTACTTTTGAATTCAAGATCTATATATTTTAATAGTTCACTTATGCTATATTGATATATGATTATTGAACTATAATGGACTAACATTGCAAGAAGCCCTAACGAGGCTTACATAGCATGTCTTGAGTTTATTTGTGTGTAGGATGACCAAATTGACCAAGAATCAAATCATTTAAAGTGCTGGTCTTGATTAAAGCTTAATGAAGTATTATACATGATCAAACATGGTTAAGAAAGCAATTTTCGTGGTCAACCATTTCAGAACTGGTCAAACTTAATTTGGAGCTAGAGTTGGAGCCAACTTAAAGAAGAGGGAGAGTTTGATTTTCAAATGAAGACATAATTACATGTCATTGTCTCAAGGAGACAAGGATCACTTTCAAGTTTGCTTTTCCAGCAAAGAGAAGTCTCATCTAATGGTCCAAAATTGTTCCACCAAAAATATCCTCACCAATCCAAAAGTCCAAGATTCAACCTTGACTATTATCTCTCCTACTTTACATCCAATGGCCAAAGTTGAATTTCCTTTTTGATCCTATGGCCCTGATTTGCTCCAACTATGAGTCAAATCTTTTGAAGATAATTTTTGTCTCTTTCAAGATGTCTAACGTCTATATCCAACTAAAGGACATGACTTCATATTCCAAGATCCAATGGTCCATAATGCTAGTGACATCATCTCTCCATTTGAAAAAGAAAACCCTAGCTCATTTTCAAACTACTTGGCCGATTATCATCTCCATTCTTTCTGAAAAAGTGTTCTTTAATTCCTACAGGCTGAATTCATTCATTCTTGATTTTGATTATTGATCATTAAAAGCTGATTCTACACAAACTAGCCAAGTCCAAGCTTCATTGTTTTTCTTGAGCCATTCCTGTGCGTTCTGGTATCGGAGCCAAATCCCCGGAGAGGTTGAGAGAGAAGTATTCCAGGTTAGTTTGATCTGTTTAGGCCGTCAAGCTGTGAGAGCGTTAGGCCGTTTGTGATCGCTGTAAAAGTCCTGTCGACAAACACTTCCAAAAGTCATACGGTAGACTTTAAACTCCCTCTAAAATGGCATCGTTAATCCGAAGCCTGAGCAAAAGGAACTCTGAAAGTTCTAGCTCTTCTCCTTCATCCCACTCATCGGTTATTTCCAGAAAAAACATTGAGGAATTAGTTTTTTCTAATGTTGATGAAGTTTTAAACAAATGGACGATTCCAAAGGTCGAGCCATCTCATGTTTATCACAAAGGATCCTTTTCCTTAAAAACCTCTTTTATTATAAAAACCGTGGAACATGCTAAAGGAATTCAATCTGAGAATGAGGTAATACCACTTTTGCCTTTAAAATTAATAGCAAAAGAAATTTTGAGAAAATATAATTATCTGCATATAGGGTTAGTTCAAATTGCCCTAAAACCATTAACAAGAGAAGGTTTAAACACCTCCGTTCTGCCTTGCTTGCGAGATAGCAGGCATTATAATTTTACAGATTCCCTCCTAGGAATGGTGGAGACAAGTCTCTACAAAGGACCAGTCTATTTTGACTGTTATCCAAACTTGACCTTATCTTTGGATGATCCTAATCTTGAGCATGCTTTGCAACTCAATATAAAAACAAGCGGATATGACATGATGCCTGAATCCCGCAACATTAATGTGATTTATCGAATCTGTTTCAAAGCCATGAATACTATGATCCCAAACGTAGTTGGGTTTTCAAAATAGGGATCCACAACTTTATTTCAAGTTGATCATGCAAATGCTAATTTAGCTGTTCCTAGGTCAATACAATGGAAAGATGTATCCATGCCCTCAAATTGGTTTCTGGAAGAAGTATCCACCTCTTCAACTAAACCAATTGAGCCTAGAAAAATGGAACAAATCGTTGAACATGATAATGGAGACATCGAGATCTTTTTCTCTTCTGACCGAAAATTAAGGGTAACCCCGTCAAAATCAGATCATAGGAAGTTAAAATCTTTCCCTTCTCGACATAGTACCTCTTCAATTCCAGACTCTGTCAAAGGTCTATCTCTGTCTGCAAATAATATTCCTCATCCTGTTTATAAAACTCCATCCGCTCCATCTCCTTCAGAAGTAGGATCCAATGGGTCCAATGAAGGCAATGAACCCACACCTTCAGAATTAGAATTCGACCCGAAAGTTCCCGAAATTAACATGATAAAAATACCTTTTGTTCCAGATTGCTCTTATTTGAGCAAAGAAGTAATGGAACCTCATAATAAGCCCGTTCGCCAATGGTACGTTAAAAATTTTAACGAAAAAGAATTAACATTCTTTCGAAAAACTTATTATGAAGAGATTAGGCTTATTGGTGAGAATATACCTTTTAAACAATGGTTCATAATATATCAAGAACGCGAATCAATCTCGGTCATTACCCAGCAACCTATGATCAAATGGAAGTTGGTATCTGGCGAAACAGTAGAGTCTATTCATCCACCTGCCAAGCATGTCTTCTTTAGTGACATCGATGCTCAGCCGTTTATAAAACCATCAAAGACTGACCCTCTATCTGGTGATATCCAGAGACAAGGTAATTTTACAAATATTCATTTAAAGACGATTGCAGACCAACTTGACAGAATCGAGAACCATCTCTCGATTTCTGAAACTACCCCTTCAACGGTCAGACCCATTCCTTCCCATCAAGAATTTCTTCAAAAACAAAAGAAGGATGACAAGTCAACCATAGATCCAGTAGTAATAAAACCACCTCAGCCCATTTCAGGAAATTACAAGTTGGGTAATGAATATTCTGATGAGTTTTTAACCAAATTAATCTCTAAGGTGCAAAACCTTAAAATCGCTGACCCATCGACCTCTAAACCATCCATAGCAGTCCTTAAACATGAGGCTTATTCCAGCCCATCCAGCTAAGATGATGAAATTGATTATGACTCTGATTTTGCAAAACTTCAAAATCAATTTCGTGATGGTCCCGATAACATCTCTCCCATACAGGGACCTGTTAGCAAAGCCCCATCTCGTAACTATTACCCTCGAGCCACTCCTGCTGATTTGCTATTTGAAGAAAATTACATTAATGTCGCTAATCAGTACAGCAGTAGGACTCTTTACGAGTGGAATATTGATGGTCAATCTGATTATCAAATTATTCAAACCTTACAAAACATCATGATGTTTTCTACTATTAGTAAAGCAAGCGGTAATACCGACACTCAAATTGCCCAGTTTATTACAGCCGGTTTTTCTGGACAACTTAAAGGTTGGTGGGATAATTATCTCTCTCAGGACCAACGAAATGAAATATTAGGTGCAATAAAAACTGAGACAGGAGAGCCGGATTCGGTTTATACCTTAATCTGTACAGTCATCTATCATTTTTTGGGTGACTCTCATCTTTTAGGCGATAATAGCAAGGATCAACTTATGAACCTTCGCTGCCCCACTTTAACTCATTTTAAATGGTATAAGGATGTCTTCCTTTCTCGCGTTCATCTCCGACCAGATTCCAATCATGTTTTCTGGAAAGAAAGATTCCTTGCAGGTTTACCACCTTTATTCGCCACTCGAGTTCGAACCCGTCTCACTAATCTCAATGGTGGTGCTTATGATCTTGCATCTTACACTTTTGGAAAATTAATTTCTGAAGTTACTCGTGAAGATCTTAATTTATGTAATGACATAAAATTAAAAAATCAGCTTAAAAATCAGCATCTTTCTGGTAAAAAAGAAATAGGGCAATTCTGCAGTCAATTTGGATATTACACCATTCTCCCCAAACCAGATTCAACTAAAAAATCCAAAAAACCTTTTAAAAAGGATTCTTATCGACGTTACAAGACAAGACGTTATGATGAATCCGCTCGTCCACCAGGCAAAAAGACGAAGGAGCACAAGCCTTTTCCCAAATGGGGAACCAAGAAAGTCCGCACCAATAAGATGCGTGGCACGCGCCAACCTACGTGTTGGAAATGCGGTAAGACCAAGATTAATAGTCTTGCCATTTCTGAATCAGATAAGGCTGATCTTTTAAAAATTTTAGCTGAAGATTATTCATCTGATAAATCCGACTCTAGTGATATTCTCTTATCTGATAATGATCATTCTCCTTCTCTTTCTGACAAAGACGACTGCGAATGCGACTATTATAAAGCTATCATTCAAATGAATGGTCTTTCTATTAACGTTCTTACTCAGCACGAGAGCTTCATCCTCGATCTTCTTGATTCCATTCCCGATCCCCAGGAGAAAAGAGAAGCACTCGAAAAACTCTTATCCATACAAAAGTCTGAGAAAAGACCCGACACAAAAGTCGATCCTAAAGAAGTCGCCGTCTCCCCAGCTTATACTTTAAAAGAAGTATTCTCCAGGACCTCCGCTCCTAAACCTGTAACCATTCATGATCTGAAACATGAGGTAAATACACTAAAAGGAGAAGTAAAATCTCTAAGACAGAGGATTGAAATCCTAGAGTTACAGGCCGAAGTTAATTACACTGCCACTCCTGCATCATCCTCCTTCAATTTTCCTTCTATAGACTCTGCGAATCCTCAGCAGTCTACTCCAAGTTTTCATGAAACAGACCCACTCGAAGTTCAAGAAGTAAACCCCTGCATCGACAACCCAGATTTAAAACAAAAGGGTTTGGCAGTTATGAGTTCTGACGAAGCAAAATCCGATCTTGATAAAGATTACCTTAACAAGATGATGGTAATTCAAGAAATCACCAATAGGCAATATTATGTTAAGGTAAAGTTGGTTGTTAATAATGAACTCAGTATTTCTACTCTCGCCTTAATTGACTCAGGCGCTGATCGACACTGTGTACGTGAAGGGTTAATACCCTCCAAGTATTTTGAAAAAACATCACAGGTATTAACCGCAGCAGATAAAAAGGAGCTTAAGATAAAATATAAACTATCTGATGCTTACATCTGCCACGAACAGGTTTGTATTAAACTTGTGTTTATTTTGGTGAAAAACTTAAATTCCAATATTATACTAGGGAATCCATTCTTAGCATTATTAGAACCTTATCAGGTTAATAATGAAGGAATCCATGCAGTCTTAAAAGGAAAATCCGTAACTTTTAAGTTTACCTTTCCCAAAAAAGTTGCTTATATTAATCAGCTTCATAATTTTGCCTCCTTCAAACAACAACAGATTGCATTCATCAAGGAAGAGATCAATTCTATATCATTAGAAACACAGGTAAATCACCCCACCATGAAAGAAAAAATATCTTCTTTCTTAGTCAAACTTGAGCATGAAGTATGTAGCGAAGTTCCTTCTGCTTTTTGGGAACGCAAGAAACATATGGTTAAATTACCATATGAACCCGATTTTTGTGAAAAGAACATCCCAACCAAAGCAAGACCAATACAAATGTCTAAGGAACTGGTCGAATATTGTCAAAAGGAAATCACTCAGCTTTTAGACAAAAAGCTAATTCGCAAGAGTTACTCTCCATGGAGCTGTTCTGCTTTTTACGTTTACAATGCAGCAGAAATAGAACGAGGAGCCCCACGGTTAGTAATTAATTATAAACCTCTTAATAAGGTATTACAATGGATTCGATATCCTATCCCTAATAAGCGTGATCTGTTGAATCGTCTTTATAAGGCAAATATCTTCTCTAAATTTGATCTTAAAAGTGGATTCTGGCAAATCCAAATCGAAGAGAAGGATAGGTACAAAACAGCCTTCACTGTCCCGTTTGGACATTATGAATGGAATGTTATGCCGTTTGGGTTAAAAAACGCTCCCTCTGAATTCCAGAATGTTATGAATGATATTTTCAATTGTTTTGTTGATTTTATCATTGTTTATATTGATGATGTTCTTGTCTATTCTTATGATCTTTCACAGCATTGGAAGCATCTACACATTTTTTATGAAACTATAAAAAAGAATGGACTTGTCTTATCTTTGAAAAAGATAAAATTATTTCAAACTAATGTCCGCTTTCTTGGACATAATACTACCCAGGGATCTATAATCCCTATTGACAGGGCCCTGAGTTTTGGAGATAAATTCCCTGACGAACTCAAAGATAAAACCCAATTACAGAGGTTTCTTGGTTGCCTAAATTATGTTGCAGATTTTTATAAAAATCTCGCCAAAGACTGCAAACCTCTTTTTGGCAGATTAAAAAAGGAGCCTGACCCTTGGACTCATTAGTGTACTCAAGCAGTTAAGGCTATTAAATCTAAAATTAAATTAATTCCTTGCTTGTCAATTCCTAATCCTGACTATTTCAAAATAGTCGAGACCGATGCTTCCGAGCAAGGGTATGGTGGTATTCTCAAACAAAAGACTCCTACGGGCAAAGAACAACTAGTCCGGTTTACCTCTGGTTTATGGAAACCAGCTCAAAGGAACTATTCCACCATTAAAAAAGAACTTTTATCAATTGTTCTTTGTATTACTAAATTTCAAGATGATTTATTAAATCAGAAATTCTTATTACGGATTGACTGTAAAGCAGCCAAAGATGTCCTTGAAAAGGATGTTAAAAATCTGGCCTCTAAACAGATTTTTGCACGATGGCAAGCTTTACTTGCAATTTTTGATTTCAATATTGAGTTTATCAAAGGGGAATCTAACAATTTGCCTGACTTCCTTACTCGTGAATATTTGCAGGGCAAATGGCCAGTTCCAGCCGAACCATGAGAGGAGGAAGAAGGTCTTTTAACAAAGATCTAAAAGGCAAAGGTCTTGAAAAGGTCAAAACTGAGTATATCAAGAAAGGATTCTCTATCCCTATTATCTGTGTTGAAAACACTGAATATGAGCAGTTTAAAAGCTGCCCACACTTATTGGCAATTCAATATATGCCTGACGATGAACATTTTCCTACTTACGGAATCAAAAATAGGTTCTTTTACGAAAAGATCCTTGAAGAGACTGGTTCAGTAACCTTCCACCATTCTTTACGAGGTAATGGACCTCAGATAGCTTATTCCAAAGCAATCATCAAAAAAATCATGTCTTTTGAAGACTTTGGAAGAGATCCTAACAAAAATAGGCCTCTTATAGAGCGCCGTGTCTCTTATCGATATTATAATTATTGGGACTATATTGACGCATGGTCCAAGGCATTCTTTTATCAAAATAATCTGGGTAAACACTCTTGGTTCTTCCAAATCAGTGATGATTTTAAATATCAGTGTCCAAAATGGTTTCTCCTTTGGTGGGATCAGATTGGCCCAGAAGAAAATTTCCTTCCAGAAGATTTATCTGAAATCTTCACTTATTACTCATCGTTGTTAAAACAACACCCGAATTTCATGAGTTATACTTTTGCTCGGACTGAGAAGTTATTTTACTTCTTGGTAGATTTCAAAATACCATGGATTTGGGCCTGGCAATATGACCTTGTAATATATGATAATTTCCCCACTTTGGTTCGAAAATTGAATCATCGCTGGTGGGCTTCATTTGAATATCATAACATCTCTAAAGCCCAAGTCCTTCGAAGTTTGGGGACAGCCCAAGATAGTCAATCCAAATCCAATCCTCAAGGAATTTTGGAAGGTCTCTATGATGAAAAGGACCTCCTTGAAATTCTTCTCAAATTAAAGGAAGAAATGCCACAAGTCTCCCAATCTGATCTCATTATAAAGGCTAAAAAGATGGCTTATCAAAAGAAACTTCATCCTAATGATCCAGACGATCCAATAGAAGTTTCCTCGCAAGAAGATGAAGATGACAACGACGCAATGTCCGAATCTGAAGCGTCTGAATACAGTAACGATGGTACTATCCATCTGGCATACATGATGGACCCAAAGACTATTAAAAAAGAAAAATGATATGCCATTATCCTTATCAGGAATCTTGTATATATTTATCTTTTACTTTTTGTCTGGATCCACCAGGACGGTATCATCAGTAATTAGGCGATGGGGCCCAATGTGTACCCGCAATTACTTTTATACCCCTCCTTGGGTTTATTTAAGGAGACTTCCTCCTTCTTGTAAGGTGTGCAAAAAAATCCTAATAAAAGCTTTGGTTTGCTTTGGTATTCTCTCTACTTTGATCTCTGCTTTTATTCTTCAATCTTTGTATATTCGCCAACTCTAAGTATGCTCTGTACCTGCGACCTCGGTTGATCTGGTACATCATAAACTTGTTTCTTTTCTTCTTTGGTTATTTCTTATTCATCCTTAACGGCGCCACAAACGGACGGCTCCGCCGCCTGTGGTTATAAAGCCCAGAGGATTTCTCTGTTCATATAAACTGCCCATCCTTAACGGCGCCACAACCGGACGGCTCAGCCGCCTGTGGTTATAAAGCCCAGAGGATTTCTCTGCTATTATGAATTATATTCATGAATCGATATACTGTTGAAGAACGATATTGGAAAGGTTGTTTAAAGCAAATCAGATCTATTGACTCTTATCATTATTTCCCCGTTGAAACTGGTGATATTGAATATTGTAATTTTTGGGAACCAATTTTAATCAAGAAATTGGAAAAATTATCTGCTCTAAATCATAATAATAACTCATCACTAGTTCAGATATTTCTGACTAAACTACAATTGCTTTATCAACGCAAATTTGAACTTGATAATGAAGCCAGTGCATCTAAAATATAATTATTGGGCTTTTATGGTTATTAACCTACATTGTTTCTGTCTGATCTGTGTTTTGCTATATCGGGCCATTCCCGCTCTATTCTGGTTATACCATTGCTTTGTTGTGCTTCTTCTTTTAGTTGCTTCTGTTCTGTGCGTTCTGATATCGGAGCCAGGTTAACGGTTTTGTCCATTTGTCATAGAAAGTTGGTGTTTTCGAATCGAAATAATCTACGAAGCTTGCATTCATAAAATTTTACATAGAAGAACAACAAAAACTGTACATAGAGCAACTTTGATGGTCCGAAGATGCTCAACTCTCTCTATGAAGGAGCTTTTAACGGTTTTGTCCATTTTTCATAGAAATTTGATGTTTTGGAATCGAAATAATCTTGGAAGCTTGTATTCATAAAATTTGACATAGAAGAACAATAAAAAGTGTAGATCGAGAAACTTTGATGGTCCGAAGTTGATCCACTCTCTCTATGGAGGAGCTTTTAACGTTTTTGTCCATTTTTCATAGAAATTTGATGTTTTGGAATCGAAATAATCTTGTAAGCTTGTATTCATAAAATTTGACATAGAAGAACAATAAAAAGTGTACATAGAGCAACTTCGATGGTCCGAAGTTGCTCAACTCTCTCTATGGAAGAGCTTTTAACGGTTTTGTCCATTTGTCTCATAGAAAGTTGGTATTTTATCATCGAAATAATCTAGGAAGCTTATACTCGTAAAATTTGACATATAAGAACAATAAAAAGTGTACACCGAGCATCTTTGATGGTCCGAAGTTGCTCAACTCTCTCTATGGATGAGCTTTTAACGGTTTTATCCATTTGTCATAGAAAGTTGGTGTTTTCGAATCGAAATAATCTACGAAGCTTGCATTCATAAAATTTTACATAGAAGAACAATAAAAAGTGTACATAGAGCAACTTTGATGGTCCGAAGATGCTCAACTCTCTCTATGAAGGAGCTTTGAACGGTTTTGTACATTTGGCATAGAAAGTTGGTGTTTTGGAATCGAAAAAATCTTGTAAGCTTGTATTCGTAAAATTTGACATAGAAGAATAGTAAAAGTGTACGCCGAGCAACTTTGATAGTCCAAACTTGTTCAACTCTCTCTCTATATAGGATCTTTCAACGGTTTTGTCCATTTTTCATAGAAAGTTGGTGTTTTGGCATCGAAATAATCTACGAAGCTTATACTTGTAAAAATTGACATAGAAGAACAATAAAAGGGGTACACAGAGCAACTTTGATGATCCGAAGATGCTCAACTCTCTCTATGAAGGAGCTTTTAACGTTTTTGTCCATTTTTCATAGAAAGTTGGTGTTTTGGAATCGAAATAATCTTGGAAGCTTGTATTCATAAAATTTGACATAGAAGAACAATAAAAAGTGTACATAGAGCAACTTTGATGGTCCGAAGTTGATCCACTCTCTCTATGGAGGAGCTTTTAACGGTTTTGTCCATTTTTCATAGAAAGTTGGTGTTTTGGCATCGAAATAATCTAGGAAGCTTATACTCGTATAATTTCACATAGAAGAACTATAAAAAGTGTACACCGAGCATCTTTGATGGTCCGAAGTTGCTCAACTCTCTCTATGGAGGAGCTTTTAACGGTTTTATCCATTTGTCATAGAAAATTGGTGTTTTCGAATCGAAATAATCTACGAAGCTTGCATTCATAAAATTTTACATAGAAGAACAATAGAAAGTGTACATAGAGCAACTTTGATGGTCCGAAGATGCTCAACTCTCTCTATGAATGAGCTTTTAACGGTTTTGTCCATTTGCCATAGAAAGTTGGTGTTTTGGAATCGAAATAATCTTGTAAGCTTGTATTCGTAAAATTTGACATAGAAGAATAGTAAAAGTGTACGCCGAGCAACTTTGATATTCCAAACTTGTTCAACTCTCTCTCTATATAGGATCTTTCAACGGTTTTGTCCATTTTTCATAGAAAGTTGGTGTTTTGGCATCGAAATAATCTACGAAGCTTATACTTGTAAAAATTGACATAGAAGAACAATAAAAAGTGTACATAGAGCAACTTTGATGGTCCGAAGTTGCTCAACTCTCTCTATGGAGGAGCTTTTAACGGTTTTCTCCATTTGTCATAGAAAGTTGGTGTTTTGGAATTGAAATAATCTTGAAAGCTTGTATTCATAAAATTTGACATAGAAGAACAATAAAAAGTGTACATAGAGCAACTTCGATGGTCCGAAGATGATCAACTCTCTCTATGGAAGAGCTTTTAACGGTTTTGTCCATTTTTCAAAGAAAGTTGGTGTTTCGCCATCGAAATAATCTACGAAGCTTATAATCGTAAAATTTGACATAGAAGAATAGTAAAAAGTGTACGCCGATAGTCCAAACTTGTTCAACTCTCTCTCTATATATAGGATCTTTCAACGGTTTTGTACATTTTTCATAGAAAGTTGGTGTTTTCGCATCGAAATAATCTACGAAGCTTATACTTGTAAAATTTGACATAGAAGAACAATAAAAAGTGTACAAATAGCAACTTTGATGGTCCGAAGTTGCTCAACTCTATCTATGGAGGAGCTTTTAACGGTTTTATCCATTTGTTATAGAAAGTTGGTGTTTTGACATCGAAATAATCGAGGAAGCTTATACTCGTAAAATTTCATATAAAAGAACAATAAAAAGTGTACACCGAGAAACTTTGATGGTCCGAAGATGCTAAGCTCTCTCTATGAAGGAGCTTTTAACGTTTTTGTCCATTTTTCATAGAAAGTTCGTGTTTTGGAATCGAAATAATCTTGGAAGCTTGTATTCATAAAATTTGACATAGAAGAACAATAAAAAGTGTACATGGAACAACTTTGATGGTCCGAAGTTTTTCCACTCTCTCTATGGAGGAGCTTTTAACGGTTTTGTCCATTTTTCATTGAAAGTTGGTGTTTTGGCATCGAAATAATCTACGAAGCTTATACTCGTAAAATTTGACATAGAAGAATAGTAAAAAGTGTACGCCGAGCAACTTTGATAGTCCAAACTTGTTCAACTATCTCTCTCTATATTGGAGCTTTCAACGTTTTTTTCCATTTTTCATAGAAAGTTGGCGTTTTGGAATCGAAATAATCTACGAAGCTTATACTTGTAAAATTTGACATAGAAGAATAATAAAAAGTGTACACAGAGCAACTTTGATGGTCCGAAGTTGCTTAACTCTATCTATGGAGGAGCTTTTAACGGTTTTGTCCATTTGTTATAGAAAGTTGGTATTTTGGCATCGAAATAATCGAGGAAGCTTATACTCGTAAAATTTCATATAAAAGAACAATAAACATGGTACACCGAGAAACTTTGATGGTCCGAAGTTGCTCCACTCTCTCTATGGAGGAGCTTTTAATGGTTCTGTCCATTTGTCATCGAAAGTTGGTGTTTTGGAATCGAAATAATCTTGGAATCTTGTATTCATAAAATTTGACATAGAAGAACAATAAAAAGTGTACATAGAGCAACTTTGATGGTCCGAAGTTGCTCAACTCTATCTATGGAGGAGCTTTTAACGGTTTTGTCCATTTGTTATAGAAAGTTGGTGTTTTGGCATCGAAATAATCGAGGAAGCTTATACTCGTAAAATTTCATATAAAAGAACAATAAAAAGTGTACACTGAGAAACTTTGATGGTTCGAAGATGCTCAACTCTCTCTATGACGGAGCTTTTAACGTTTTTGTCCATTTTTCATAGAAAGTTGGTGTTTTGGAATCGAAATAATCTTGGAAGCTTGCATTCATAAAATATTACATAGAAGAACAATAAAAAGTGTACATAGAGCAACTTTGATGGTCCGAAGTTGCTCAGCTCTCTCTATGGAGGAGCTTTTAACGGTTTTGTCCATTTGCCATAGAAAGTTGGTGTTTTGGAATCGAAATAATCTTGTAAGCTTATATTCATAAAATTTGACATAGAAGAACAATAAAAAGTGTACATAGAGCAACTTTGATGGTCCGAAGTTGCTCAACTCTATCTATGGAGGAGCTTTTAACGGTTTTGTCCATTTGTTATAGAAAGTTGGTGTTTTGGCATCGAAATAATTGAGGAAGCTTATACTCATAAAATTTCATATAAAAGAACAATAAAAAGTGTATACCAAGAAATTTTGATGGTCGGAAGTTGCTGCACTCTCTCTTTGGAGGAGCTTTTAATGGTTTTGTCCATTTGTCATCGAAAGTTGGTGTTTTGGAATCGAAATAATCTTGGAATCTTGTATTCATAAAATTTGACATAGAAGAACAATAAAAAGTGTACATAGAGCAACTTTGATGGTCCGAAATTGCTCAGCTCTCTCTATGGAAGAGCTTTTAACGGTTTTGTCCATTTGTCATAGAAAGTTGGTGTTTTGGAATCGAAATAATCTTGTTAGCTTATACTCATAAAATTTGACATAGAAGAACAATAAAAAGTGTACATAGAGCAACTTTGATGGTCCGAAGTTGCTCAACTCTCTCTATGAAGAGCTTTTAACGTTTTTGTCCATTTTTCATAGAAAGTTGGTGTTTTGGAATCGAAATAATCTTGGAAGCTTGTATTCATAAAATTTGACATAGAAGAACAATAAAAACTGTACATCGAGCAACTTTGATGGTCCGAAGTTTTTCCACTCTCTCTATGGAAGAGCTTTTAACGGTTTTGTCCATTTTTCATTGAAAGTTGGTGTTTTGGCATCGAAATAATCTACGAAGCTTATACTCGTAAAATTTGACATAGAATAATAGTAAAAAGTGTACGCCGAGCAATTTGATAGTCAAAACTTGTTGAACTATCTCTCTCTATATAGGAGCTTTCAACGGTTTTTTCCATTTTTCATAGAAAGTTGGTGTTTTGGAATCGAAATAATCTACGAAGCTTATACTTGTAAAATTCGACATAGAAGAACAATAAAAAGTGTACACAGAGCAACTTTGATGGTCCGAAGTTGCCTAACTCTATCTATGGAGGAGCTTTTAACGGTTTTGTCCATTTGTTATAGAAAGTTGGTGTTTTGGCATCGAAATAATTGAGGAACCTTATACTCGTAAAATTTCATACAAAAGAACAATAAAAAGTGTACACCGAGAAACTTTCATGGTCCGAAGTTGCTCCACTCTCTCTATGGAGGAGCTTTTAATGGTTTTGTCCATTTGTCATCGAAAGTTGGTGTTTTGGAATCGAAATAATCTTGGAATCTTGTATTCATAAAATTTGACATAGAAGAACAATAAAAAGTGTACATAGAGCAACTTTGATGGTCCGAAGTTGCTCAGCTCTCTCTATGGAAGAGCTCTTAACGGTTTTGTCCATTTGTCATAGAAAGTTGGTGTTTTCGAATCGAAATAATCTACGAAGCTTGCATTCATAAAATTTTACATAGAAGAACAACAAAAACTGTACATAGAGCAACTTTGATGGTCCGAAGATTCTCAACTCTCTCTATGAAGGAGCTTTTAACGGTTTTGTCCATTTTTCATAGAAATTTGATGTTTTGGAATCGAAATAATCTTGGAAGCTTGTATTCATAAAATTTGACATAGAAGAACAATAAAAAGTGTAGATCGAGAAACTTTGATGGTCCGAAGTTGATCCACTCTCTCTATGGAGGAGCTTTTAACGTTTTTGTCCATTTTTCATAGAAATTTGATGTTTTGGAATCGAAATAATCTTGTAAGCTTGTATTCATAAAATTTGACATAGAAGAACAATAAAAAGTGTACATAGAGCAACTTCGATGGTCCGAAGTTGCTCAACTCTCTCTATGGAAGAGCTTTTAACGGTTTTGTCCATTTGTCTCATAGAAAGTTGGTATTTTATCATCGAAATAATCTAGGAAGCTTATACTCGTAAAATTTGACATATAAGAACAATAAAAAGTGTACACCGAGCATCTTTGATGGTCCGAAGTTGCTCAACTCTCTCTATGGATGAGCTTTTAACGGTTTTATCCATTTGTCATAGAAAGTTGGTGTTTTCGAATCGAAATAATCTACGAAGCTTGCATTCATAAAATTTTACATAGAAGAACAATAAAAAGTGTACATAGAGCAACTTTGATGGTCCGAAGATGCTCAACTCTCTCTATGAAGGAGCTTTGAACGGTTTTGTACATTTGGCATAGAAAGTTGGTGTTTTGGAATCGAAAAAATCTTGTAAGCTTGTATTCGTAAAATTTGACATAGAAGAATAGTAAAAGTGTACGCCGAGCAACTTTGATAGTCCAAACTTGTTCAACTCTCTCTCTATATAGGATCTTTCAACGGTTTTGTCCATTTTTCATAGAAAGTTGGTGTTTTGGCATCGAAATAATCTACGAAGCTTATACTTGTAAAAATTGACATAGAAGAACAATAAAAGGGGTACACAGAGCAACTTTGATGATCCGAAGATGCTCAACTCTCTCTATGAAGGAGCTTTTAACGTTTTTGTCCATTTTTCATAGAAAGTTGGTGTTTTGGAATCGAAATAATCTTGGAAGCTTGTATTCATAAAATTTGACATAGAAGAACAATAAAAAGTGTACATAGAGCAACTTTGATGGTCCGAAGTTGATCCACTCTCTCTATGGAGGAGCTTTTAACGGTTTTGTCCATTTTTCATAGAAAGTTGGTGTTTTGGCATCGAAATAATCTAGGAAGCTTATACTCGTATAATTTCACATAGAAGAACTATAAAAAGTGTACACCGAGCATCTTTGATGGTCCGAAGTTGCTCAACTCTCTCTATGGAGGAGCTTTTAACGGTTTTATCCATTTGTCATAGAAAATTGGTGTTTTCGAATCGAAATAATCTACGAAGCTTGCATTCATAAAATTTTACATAGAAGAACAATAGAAAGTGTACATAGAGCAACTTTGATGGTCCGAAGATGCTCAACTCTCTCTATGAATGAGCTTTTAACGGTTTTGTCCATTTGCCATAGAAAGTTGGTGTTTTGGAATCGAAATAATCTTGTAAGCTTGTATTCATAAAATTTGACATAGAAGAATAGTAAAAGTGTACGCCGAGCAACTTTGATATTCCAAACTTGTTCAACTCTCTCTCTATATAGGATCTTTCAACGGTTTTGTCCATTTTTCATAGAAAGTTGGTGTTTTGGCATCGAAATAATCTACGAAGCTTATACTTGTAAAAATTGACATAGAAGAACAATAAAAAGTGTACATAGAGCAACTTTGATGGTCCGAAGTTGCTCAACTCTCTCTATGGAGGAGCTTTTAACGGTTTTCTCCATTTGTCATAGAAAGTTGGTGTTTTGGAATTGAAATAATCTTGAAAGCTTGTATTCATAAAATTTGACATAGAAGAACAATAAAAAGTGTACATAGAGCAACTTCGATGGTCCGAAGATGATCAACTCTCTCTATGGAAGAGCTTTTAACGGTTTTGTCCATTTTTCAAAGAAAGTTGGTGTTTCGCCATCGAAATAATCTACGAAGCTTATAATCGTAAAATTTGACATAGAAGAATAGTAAAAAGTGTACGCCGATAGTCCAAACTTGTTCAACTCTCTCTCTATATATAGGATCTTTCAACGGTTTTGTACATTTTTCATAGAAAGTTGGTGTTTTCGCATCGAAATAATCTACGAAGCTTATACTTGTAAAATTTGACATAGAAGAACAATAAAAAGTGTACAAATAGCAACTTTGATGGTCCGAAGTTGCTCAACTCTATCTATGGAGGAGCTTTTAACGGTTTTATCCATTTGTTATAGAAAGTTGGTGTTTTGACATCGAAATAATCGAGGAAGCTTATACTCGTAAAATTTCATATAAAAGAACAATAAAAAGTGTACACCGAGAAACTTTGATGGTCCGAAGATGCTAAACTCTCTCTATGAAGGAGCTTTTAACGTTTTTGTCCATTTTTCATAGAAAGTTCGTGTTTTGGAATCGAAATAATCTTGGAAGCTTGTATTCATAAAATTTGACATAGAAGAACAATAAAAAGTGTACATGGAACAACTTTGATGGTCCGAAGTTTTTCCACTCTCTCTATGGAGGAGCTTTTAACGGTTTTGTCCATTTTTCATTGAAAGTTGGTGTTTTGGCATCGAAATAATCTACGAAGCTTATACTCGTAAAATTTGACATAGAAGAATAGTAAAAAGTGTACGCCGAGCAACTTTGATAGTCCAAACTTGTTCAACTATCTCTCTCTATATTGGAGCTTTCAACGTTTTTTTCCATTTTTCATAGAAAGTTGGCGTTTTGGAATCGAAATAATCTACGAAGCTTATACTTGTAAAATTTGACATAGAAGAATAATAAAAAGTGTACACAGAGCAACTTTGATGGTCCGAAGTTGCTTAACTCTATCTATGGAGGAGCTTTTAACGGTTTTGTCCATTTGTTATAGAAAGTTGGTGTTTTGGCATCGAAATAATCGAGGAAGCTTATACTCGTAAAATTTCATATAAAAGAACAATAAACATGGTACACCGAGAAACTTTGATGGTCCGAAGTTGCTCCACTCTCTCTATGGAGGAGCTTTTAATGGTTCTGTCCATTTGTCATCGAAAGTTGGTGTTTTGGAATCGAAATAATCTTGGAATCTTGTATTCATAAAATTTGACATAGAAGAACAATAAAAAGTGTACATAGAGCAACTTTGATGGTCCGAAGTTGCTCAACTCTATCTATGGAGGAGCTTTTAACGGTTTTGTCCATTTGTTATAGAAAGTTGGTGTTTTGGCATCGAAATAATCGAGGAAGCTTATACTCGTAAAATTTCATATAAAAGAACAATAAAAAGTGTACACTGAGAAACTTTGATGGTTCGAAGATGCTCAACTCTCTCTATGACGGAGCTTTTAACGTTTTTGTCCATTTTTCATAGAAAGTTGAAGTTTTGGAATCGAAATAATGTTGGAAGCTTGCATTCATAAAATATTACATAGAAGAACAATAAAAAGTGTACATAGAGCAACTTTGATGGTCCGAAGTTGCTCAGCTCTCTCTATGGAGGAGCTTTTAACGGTTTTGTCCATTTGCCATAGAAAGTTGGTGTTTTGGAATCGAAATAATCTTGTAAGCTTATATTCATAAAATTTGACATAGAAGAACAATAAAAAGTGTACATAGAGCAACTTTGATGGTCCGAAGTTGCTCAATTCTATCTATGGAGGAGCTTTTAACGGTTTTGTCCATTTGTTATAGAAAGTTGGTGTTTTGGCATCGAAATAATTGAGGAAGCTTATACTCATAAAATTTCATATAAAAGAACAATAAAAAGTGTACACCGAGAAATTTTGATGGTCGGAAGTTGCTGCACTCTCTCTTTGGAGGAGCTTTTAATGGTTTTGTCCATTTGTCATCGAAAGTTGGTGTTTTGGAATCGAAATAATCTTGGAATCTTGTATTCATAAAATTTGACATAGAAGAACAATAAAAAGTGTACATAGAGCAACTTTGATGGTCCGAAATTGCTCAGCTCTCTCTTGGAAGAGCTTTTAACGGTTTTGTCCATTTGTCATAGAAAGTTGGTGTTTTGGAATCGAAATAATCTTGTTAGCTTATACTCATAAAATTTGACATAGAAGAACAATAAAAAGTGTACATAGAGCAACTTTGATGGTCCGAAGTTGCTCAACTCTCTCTATGAAGAGCTTTTAACGTTTTTGTCCATTTTTCATAGAAAGTTGGTGTTTTGGAATCGAAATAATCTTGGAAGCTTGTATTCATAAAATTTGACATAGAAGAACAATAAAAACTGTACATCGAGCAACTTTGATGGTCCGAAGTTTTTCCACTCTCTCTATGGAAGAGCTTTTAACGGTTTTGTCCATTTTTCATTGAAAGTTGGTGTTTTGGCATCGAAATAATCTACGAAGCTTATACTCGTAAAATTTGACATAGAATAATAGTAAAAAGTGTACGCCGAGCAATTTGATAGTCAAAACTTGTTGAACTATCTCTCTCTATATAGGAGCTTTCAACGGTTTTTTCCATTTTTCATAGAAAGTTGGTGTTTTGGAATCGAAATAATCTACGAAGCTTATACTTGTAAAATTCGACATAGAAGAACAATAAAAAGTGTACACAGAGCAACTTTGATGGTCCGAAGTTGCCTAACTCTATCTATGGAGGAGCTTTTAACGGTTTTGTCCATTTGTTATAGAAAGTTGGTGTTTTGGCATCGAAATAATTGAGGAACCTTATACTCGTAAAATTTCATACAAAAGAACAATAAAAAGTGTACACCGAGAAACTTTCATGGTCCGAAGTTGCTCCACTCTCTCTATGGAGGAGCTTTTAATGGTTTTGTCCATTTGTCATCGAAAGTTGGTGTTTTGGAATCGAAATAATCTTGGAATCTTGTATTCATAAAATTTGACATAGAAGAACAATAAAAAGTGTACATAGAGCAACTTTGATGGTCCGAAGTTGCTCAGCTCTCTCTATGGAAGAGCTCTTAACGGTTTTGTCCATTTGTCATAAAAAGTTGGTGTTTTGGAATCGAAATAATCTTGTTAGCTTATACTCATAAAATTTGACATAGAAGAACAATAAAAAGTGTACATAGAGCAACTTTGATGGTCCGAAGTTGCTCAACTCTCTCTATGAAGGAGCTTTTAACGTTTTTGTCCATTTTTCAAAGAAAAGTTGGTGTTTTGGAATCGAAATAATCTTGGAAGCTTGTATTCATAAAATTTGACATAGAAGAACAATAAAAAGTGTACATCGAGCAACTTTAATGGTCCGAAGTTTTTCCACTCTCTCTATGGAGGAGCTTTTAACGGTTTTGTCCATTTTTCATAGAAAGTTGGTGTTTTGGCATCGAAATAATCTACGAAGCTTATACTCGTAAAATTTGACATAGAAGAATTGTAAAAAGTGTACGCCGAGCAAATTTGATAGTCCAAACTTGTTCGAATCTCTCTCCCTCTCTATATAGGAGCCTTCAACGGTTTTTTCCATTTTTCATAGAAAGTTGGTGTTTTGGAATCGAAATAATCTACGAAGCTTATACTTGTAAAATTTGACATAGAAGAACAATAAAAAGTGTACACAGAGCAACTTTGATGGT
The DNA here is from genome assembly GCA_963580455.1 of Euonymus europaeus. Taxonomy (NCBI): domain Eukaryota; kingdom Viridiplantae; phylum Streptophyta; class Magnoliopsida; order Celastrales; family Celastraceae; genus Euonymus; species Euonymus europaeus. Next base: position 19,658,138 of record OY756959.1, on the reverse strand, counting down.
CCGAAGTTGCTTAACTCTATCTATGAAGGAGCTTTTAACGGTTTTGTCCATTTGTTATAGAAAGTTGGTGTTTTGGCATCGAAATAATCGAGGAAGCTTATACTCGTAAAATTTCATATAAAAGAACAATAAAAAGTGTACACCGAGAAACTTTGATGGTCCGAAGTTGCTCCACTCTCTCTATGGAGGAGCTTTTAATGGTTTTGTCCATTTGTCATCGAAAGTTGGTGTTTTGGAATCGAAATAATCTTGGAATCTTGTATTCATAAAATTTGACATAGAAGAACAATAAAAAGTGTACATAGAGCAACTTTGATGGTCCGAAGATGATCAACTCTCTCTATGAAGGAGCTTTTAACGCTTTTGTCCATCTGTCATAGAAAGTTGATGTTTCGCCATCGAAATAATCTAGGAAGCTTATAATCGTAAAATTTGACATAGAAGAATAGTAAAAAGTGTGCGCCGAGCAACTTTGATGGTCCGAACTTGTTCAACTCTCTCTATGTTTGGAGCTTTCAACGGTTTTGTCCATTTTTCATAGAAAGTTGATGTTTTGGCATCGAAATAATCTACGAAGCTTATCCTCGTAAAATTTGACGTAGAAGAACAATAAAAAGTGTAAACAGAGCAACTTTGATGGTCCGAAGATTATCTATGAAGGAGCTTTTTTAACGCTTTTGTCCATCTGTCATAGAAAGTTGATATTTCGCCATCGAAATAATCTAGGAAGCTTATAATCATAAAATTTGACATAGAAGAATAGTAAAAAGTGTGCGCCGAGCAACTTTGATGGTCCGAACTTGTTCAACTCTCTCTATGTTTGGAGCTTTCAACGGTTTTGCCCATTTTTCGTACAAAGTTGATGTTTTGGCATTGAAATAATCTACGAAGCTTATCCTCGTAAAATTTGCCGTAGAAGAGCAATAAAAAGTGTAAACATAGCAACTTTGATGGTTCGAAATTGCCCAACTCTCTCTATGGAGGGGCTTTTAACGGTTTTGTCCATTTGTCATAGAAAGTTAATGTTTTGGAATCGAAATAATCTTGGAAGCTTGTACTCATAAAATTTGACATAGAAGAACAATAAAAAGTGTACATAGAGCAACTTTGATGGTCCGAAGTTGCTCAACTCTATCTATGGAGGAGCTTTTAACGATTTTGTCCATTTGTTATAGAAAGTTGTTGTTTTGGCATCGCAATAATCGAGGAAGCTTGTACTCGTAAAATTTCATATAAAAGAACAATAAAAAGTGTACAACGAGAAACTTTGATGGTCCGAAGTTGCTCCACTTTCTCTATGGAGGAGCTTTTAATGGTTTTGTCCATTTGTCATCGAAAGTTGGTGTTTTGGAATCGAAATAATCTTGGAATCTTGTATTCATAAAATTTGACATAGAAGAACAATAAAAAGTGTACATAGAGCAACTTTGATGGTCCGAAGTTGCTCAACTCTCTCTATGGAAGAGCTTTTAACGGTTTTGTCCATTTGTCATAGAAAGTTGGTGTTTTGGAATCGAAATAATCTTGTTAGCTTATACTCATAAAATTTGACAAAGAAGAACAATAAAAAGTGTACATAGAGCAATTTTTATGGTCCGATGTTGCTCAACTCTCTCTATGAAGGAGCTTTTAACGTTTTTGTCCATTTTTCTTAGAAAGTTGGTGTTTTGGAATCGAAATAATCCTGGAAGCTTGTATTCATAAAATTTGACATAGAAGAAAAATAAAAGGTGTACAACGAGCAGCTTTGATGGTCTGAAGTTTTTCCACTCTCTCTATGGAGGACCTTTTAACGGTTTTGTCCATTTTTCATAGAAAGTTGGTGTTTTGGCATCGAAATAATCTACGAAGCTTATAGTCGTAAAATTTGACATAGAAGAATAGTAAAAAGTGTACGCCAAGCAACTTTGATAGTCCAAACTTGTTCAACTCTCTCTCTCTATATAGGAGCTTTCAACGGTTTTGTCCATTTTTCTTAGAAAGTTGATGTTTTGGGATCGAAATAATCTACGAAGCTTATCCTCGTAAAATTTGACGTAGAAGAACAACAAAAAGTGTAAACAGAGCAACTTTGATGGTCCGAAGATTATCTATGAAGGAGCTTTTTTAACGCTTTTGTCCATCTGTCATAGAAAGTTGATGTTTCGCCATCGAAATAATCTAGGAAGCTTATAATCATAAAATTTGACATAGAAGAATAGTAAAAAGTGTGCGCCAAGCAACTTTGATGGTCCGAACTTGTTCAACTCTCTGTATGTTTGGAGCTTTCAACGGTTTTGTCCATTTTTCATAGAAAGTTGATGTTTTGGCATCGAAATAATCTACGAAGCTTATCCTCGTAAAATTTGACGTAGAAGAACAATAAAAAGTGTAAACAGAGCAACTTTGATGGTCCGAAGTTTCTCAACTCTCTCTATGGAGGAGCTTTTAACGGTTTTGTCCATTTGTCATAGAAAGTTAATGTTTTGGAATCGAAATAATCTTGGAAGCTTGAATTCATAAAATTTGACATAGAAGAACAATAAAAAGTGTACATAGAGAAACTTTGATGGTCCGAAGTTGCTCAACTCTCTCTATGGAGGAGCTTTTAACGGTTTTGTCCATTTGTCATAAAAAGTTGGTGTTTTGGAATCGAAATAATCTTGTAAGCTTGTTTCATAAAATTTGACATAGAAGAACAATAAAAAGTGTACATAGAGCAACTTCGATGGTCCGAAGTTGCTCAACTCTCTCTATGGAAGAGCTTTTAACGGTTTTGTCCATTTGTCTCAGAGAAAGTTCGTGTTTTATCATCGAAATAATCTAGGAAGCTTATATTCGTAAAATTTCACATAGAAGAACAATAAAAAGTGTACACCGAGAAATTTTGATGGTCCGAAGATGCTCAACTCTCTCTATGAAGGAGCTTTTAATGCTTTTTTCCATTTGTCAAAGAAAGTTGATGTTTTGCCATAGAAATAATCTAGGAAGCTTATACTCGTAAAATTTAACATAGACGAATAGTAAAAAGTGTACGCCGAGCAACTTTGATGGTCCGAACTTGTTCAACTCTTTCTATGTAGGAGCTTTCAACGGTTTTTTCCATTTTTCATAGAAAGTTGGTGTTTTAGCATCGAAATAATCTATGAAGCTTATACTCGTAAAATTTGACATAGAACAACAATAAAAAGTGTACACAGAGTAGCTTTGATGATCCGAAGCTGCTCAAGCCTCTCTTTATGGAGGAACTTTTAACGGTTTTATCCATTTGTTATAGAAAGTTGGTGTTTTCGAATCGAAATAATCTACGAAGCTTGCATTCATAAAATTTTACATAGAAGAACAATAAAAAATATACATAGAGCAACTTTGATGGTCCGAAGATGCTCAACTCTCTCTATGAAGGAGCTTTTAATGTTTTTGTCCATTTTTCATAGAAAATTGGTGTTTTGGAATCGAAATAATCTTGGAAGCTTGTATTCATAAAATTTGACATAGAAGAACAATAAAAAGTGTACATGGAGAAAGTTTGATGGTCCGAAGTTGATCCACTCTCTCTATGGAGGAGCTTTTAACGATTTTGTCCATTTTTCATAGAAAGTGGTGTTTTGGCATCGAAATAATCTACGAAGCTTATACTCGTAAAATTTGACATAGAAGAATAGTAAAAAGTGTACGCCGAGCAACTTTGATAGTCTAAACTTGTTCAACTCTCTCTCTATATATAGGATCTTTCAACGGTTTTGTCCATTTTTCATAGAAAGTTCATATTTTCGCATCGAAATAATCTACGAATCTTATACTTGTAAAATTTGACATAGAAGAACAATAAAAAGGGTACACAGAGCAACTTTGATGGTCCGAAGTTGCTCAACTCTATCTATGGAGGAGCTTTTAACGGTTTTGTCCATTTGTTATAGAAGGTTGGTGTTTTGGCATCGAAATAATCGAGTAAGCTTATACTCGTAAAATTTCATATAAAAGAACAATAAAAAGTGTACACCGAGAAACTTTGATGGTTCGAAGATGCTCAACTCTCTCTATGACGGAGCTTTTAACGTTTTTGTCCATTTGTCATAGAAAGTTGGTGTTTTCGAATCGAAATAATCTTGGAAGCTTGCATTTATAAAATATTACATAGAAGAACAATAAAAAGTTTATATAGAGCAACTTTTATGGTCCGAAGTTGCTCAGCTCTCTCTATGGAGGAGCTTTTAACGGTTTTGTCCATTTGCCAAAGAAAGTTGGTGTTTTGGAATCGAAATAATCTTGTAAGCATGTATTCATAAAATTTGACATAGAAGAACAATAAAAAGTGTACATAGAGCAACTTTGATGGTCCGAAGTTGCTCAACTCTATCTATGGAGGAGCTTTTAACGGTTTTGTCCATTTGTTATAGAAAGTTGGTGTTTTGGCATCGAAATAATCGAGGAAGCTTATACTCGTAAAATTTCATATAAAAGAACAATAAAAAGTGTACACCGAGAAACTTTGATGGTCCGAAGTTGCTCCACTCTCTCTATGGAGGAGCTTTTAATGGTTTTATCCATTTGTCATCGAAAGTTGGTGTTTTGGAATCGAAATAATCTTGGAATGTTGTATTCATAAAATTTGACATAGAAGAACAATAAAAAGTGTACATTGAGCAACTTTGATGGTCCGAAGTTGCTCAGCTCTCTCTATGGAAGAGCTTTTAACGGTTTTGTCCATTTGTCATAGAAAGTTGGTGTTTTGGAATCGAAATAATCTTGTTAGCTTATACTCATAAAATTTGACATAGAAGAACAATAAAAAGTGTACATAGAGCAACTTTGATGGTCCGAAGTTGCTCAACTCTCTCTATGAAGGAGCTTTTAACGTTTTTGTCCATTTTTCATAGAAAGTTGGTGTTTTGGAATTAAAATAATATTGGAAGCTTGTATTCATAAAATTTGACATAGAAGAACAATAAAAAGTGTACATCGAGCAACTTTGATGGTCCGAAGTTTTTCCACTCTCTCTATGGAGGATCTTTTAACGGTTTTGCCATTTTTCATAGAAAGTTGGTGTTTTGTCATCGAAATAATCTACGAAGCTTATACTCGTAAAATTTGACATAGAAGAATAGTAAAAAGTGTACGCCGAGCAACTTTGATAGTCCAAACTTGTTCAACTCTCTCTCTCTATATAGGAGCTTTCAACGGTTTTTTCCATTTGTTATAGAAAGTTGGTGTTTTGGCATCGAAATAATCGAGGAAGCTTATACACGTAAAATTTCATATAAAAGAACAATTAAAAGTGTACACCGAGAAACTTTGATGGTCCGAAGTTGCTCCACTCTCTCTATGGAGGAGCTTTTAATGGTTTTGTCCATTTGTCATCGAAAGTTGGTGTTTTGGAATTGAAATAATCTTGGAATCTTGTATTCATAAAATTTGACATAGAAGAACAATAAAAAGTGTACATAGAGCAACTTTGATGGTCCGAAGATGATCAACTCTCTCTATGAAGGAGCTTTTAACGCTTTTGTCCATCCGTCATAGAAAGTTGATGTTTTGCCATCGAAATAATCTAGGAACTTATAATCGTAAAATTTGACATGGAAGAATAGTAAAAAGTGTGCGCCGAGCAACTTTGATGGTCCAAACTTGTTCAACTCTCTCTATGTTTCGAGCTTTCAACGGTTTTGTCCATTTTTCGTAGAAAGTTAATGTTTTGGCATTGAAATAATCCACGAAGCTTATCCTCGTAAAATTTGACGTAGAAGAACAATAAAAAGTGTAAACAGAGCAACTTTGATGGTCCGAAGTTGCTCAACTCTCTCTATGGAGGAGCTTTTAACGGTTTCGTCCATTTGTCATAGAAAGTTAATGTTTTGGAATCAAAATAATCTTGGAAGTTGTATTCGTAAAATTTGACATAGAAGAACAATAAAAAGTGTAAACAGAGCAACTTTGATGGTCCGAAGATTATCTATGAAGGAGCTTTTTTAACGCTTTTGTCCATCTGTCAGAGAAAGTTGATGTTTCGCCATCGAAATAATCTAGGAAGCTTATAATCATAAAATTTGACATAGAAGAATAGTAAAAAGTGTGCGCCGAGCAACTTTGATGGTCCGAACTTGTTCAACTCTCTCTATGTTTGGAGCTTTCAACGGTTTTGCCCATTTTTCGTAGAAAGTTGATGTTTTGGCATTGAAATAATCTACGAAGCTTATCCTCGTAATATTTGCCGTAGAAGAACAATAAAAAGTGTAAACAGAGCAACTTTGATGGTTCGAAATTGCTCAACTCTCTCTATGGATGAGCTTTTAACGGTTTTGTCCATTTGTCATAGAAAGTTAATGTTTTGGAATCGAAATAATCTTGGAAGCTTGTACTCATAAAATTTGACATAGAAGAACAATAAAAAGTGTACATAGAGCAACTTTGATGGTACGAAGTTGCTCAACTCTATCTATGGAGGAGCTTTTAACGGTTTTGTCCATTTGTTATAGAAAGTTGTTGTTTTGGCATCGCAATAATCGAGGAAGCTTGCACTCGTAAAATTTCATATAAAAGAACAATAAAAAGTGTACAACGAGAAACTTTGATGGTCCGAAGTTGCTCCACTCTCTCTATGGAGGAGCTTTTAATGGTTTTGTCCATTTGTCATCGAAAGTTGGTGTTTTGGAATCGAAATAATCTTGGAATCTTGTATTCATAAAATTTGACATAGAAGAACAATAAAAAGTGTACATAGAGCAACTTTGATGGTCCGAAGTTGCTCAACTCTCTCTATGGAAGAGCTTTTAACGGTTTTGTCCATTTGTCATAGAAAGTTGGTGTTTTGGAATCGAAATAATCTTGTTAGCTTATACTCATAAAATTTGACAAAGAAGAACAATAAAAAGTGTACATAGAGCAATTTTTATGGTCCGATGTTGCTCAACTCTCTCTATGAAGGAGCTTTTAACGTTTTTGTCCATTTTTCTTAGAAAGTTGGTGTTTTGGAATCGAAATAATCTTGGAAGCTTGTATTCATAAAATTTGACATAGAAGAAAAATAAAAGGTGTACATCGAGCAGCTTTGATGGTCTGAAGTTTTTCCACTCTCTCTATGGAGGAGCTTTTAACGGTTTTGTCCATTTTTCATAGAAAGTTGGTGTTTTGGCATCGAAATAATCTACGAAGCTTATAGTCGTAAAATTTGACATAGAAGAATAGTAAAAAGTGTACGCCAAGCAACTTTGATAGTCCAAACTTGTTCAACTCTCTCTCTCTATATAGGAGCTTTCAACAGTTTTGTCCATTTTTCTTAGAAAGTTGATGTTTTGGGATCGAAATAATCTACGAAGCTTATCCTCGTAAAATTTGACGTAGAAGAACAACAAAAAGTGTAAACAGAGCAACTTTGATGGTCCGAAGATTATCTATGAAGGAGCTTTTTTAACGCTTTTGTCCATCTGTCATAGAAAGTTGATGTTTCGCCATCGAAATAATCTAGGAAGCTTATAATCATAAAATTTGACATAGAAGAATAGTAAAAAGTGTGCGCCGAGCAACTTTGATGGTCCGAACTTGTTCAACTCTCTCTATGTTTGGAGCTTTCAACGGTTTTGTCCATTTTTCGTAGAAAGTTGATGTTTTGGCATCGAAATAATCTACGAAGCTTATCCTCGTAAAATTTGACGTAGAAGAACAATAAAAAGTGTAAACAGAGCAACTTTGATGGTCCGAAGTTTCTCAACTCTCTCTATGGAGGAGCTTTTAACGGTTTTGTCCATTTGTCATAGAAAGTTAATGTTTTGGAATCGAAATAATCTTGGAAGCTTGAATTCATAAAATTTGACATAGAAGAACAATAAAAAGTGTACATAGAGAAACTTTGATGGTCCGAAGTTGCTCAACTCTCTCTATGGATGAGCTTTTAACGGTTTTGTCCATTTGTCATAAAAAGTTGGTGTTTTGGAATCGAAATAATCTTGTAAGCTTGTTTCATAAAATTTGACATAGAAGAACAATAAAAAGTGTACATAGAGCAACTTCGATGGTCCGAAGTTGCTCAACTCTCTCTATGGAAGCGCTTTTAACGGTTTTGTCCATTTGTCTCAGAGAAAGTTCGTGTTTTATCATCGAAATAATCTAGGAAGCTTATATTCGTAAAATTTCACATAGAAGAACAATAAAAAGTGTACACCGAGAAATTTTGATGGTCCGAAGATCCTCAACTCTCTCTATGAAGGAGCTTTTAATGCTTTTTTCCATTTCTCAAAGAAAGTTGATGTTTTGCCATAGAAATAATCTAGGAAGCTTATACTCGTAAAATTTAACATAGACGAATAGTAAAAAGTGTACGCCGAGCAACTTTGATGGTCCGAACTTGTTCAACTCTTTCTATGTAGGAGCTTTCAACGGTTTTTTCCATTTTTCATAGAAAGTTGGTGTTTTAGCATCGAAATAATCTACGAAGCTTATACTCGTAAAATTTGACATAGAACAACAATAAAAAGTGTACACAGAGTAGCTTTGATGATCCGAAGTTGCTCAAGCCTCTCTTTATGGAGGAACTTTTAACGGTTTTATCCATTTGTTATAGAAAGTTGGTGTTTTCGAATCGAAATAATCTACGAAGCTTGCATTCATAAAATTTTACATAGAAGAACAATAAAAAATATACATAGAGCAACTTTGATGGTCCGAAGATGCTCAACTCTCTCTATGAAGGAGCTTTTAACGTTTTTGTCCATTTTTCATAGAAAATTGGTGTTTTGGAATCGAAATAATCTTGGAAGCTTGTATTCATAAAATTTGACATAGAAGAACAATAAAAAGTGTACATCGAGCAAGTTTGATGGTCCGAAGTTGATCCACTCTCGCTATGGAGGATCTTTTAACGATTTTGTCCATTTTTCATAGAAAGTGGTGTTTTGGCATCGAAATAATCTACGAAGCTTATACTCGTAAAATTTGACATAGAAGAATAGTAAAAAGTGTACGCCGAGCAACTTTGATAGTCTAAACTTGTTCAACTCTCTCTCTATATATAGGATCTTTCAACGATTTTGTCCATTTTTCATAGAAAGTTCATGTTTTCGCATCGAAATAATCTACGAATCTTATACTTGTAAAATTTGACATAGAAGAACAATAAAAAGTGTACACAGAGCAACTTTGATGGTCCGAAGTTGCTCAACTCTATCTATGGAGGAGCTTTTAACGGTTTTGTCCATTTGTTATAGAAGGTTGGTGTTTTGGCATCGAAATAATCGAGTAAGCTTATACTCGTAAAATTTCATATAAAAGAAAAATAAAAACTGTACACCGAGAAACTTTGATGGTTCGAAGATGCTCAACTCTCTCTATGACGGAGCTTTTAACGTTTTTGTCCATTTGTCATAGAAAGTTGGTGTTTTCGAATCGAAATAATCTTGGAAGCTTGCATTTATAAAATTTGACATAGAAGAACAATAAAAAGTGTACATAGAGCAACTTTGATGGTCCGAAGATGATCAACTCTCTCTATGAAGGAGCTTTTAACGCTTTTGTCCATCCGTCATAGAAAGTTGATGTTTCGCCATCGAAATAATCTAGGAACTTATAATCGTAAAATTTGACATAGAAGAATAGTAAAAAGTGTGCGCCGAGCAACTTTGATGGTCCGAACTTGTTCAACTCTCTCTATGTTTGGAGCTTTCAACGGTTTTGCCCATTTTTCGTAGAAAGTTGATGTTTTGGCATTGAAATAATCTACGAAGCTTATCCTCGTAATATTTGCCGTAGAAGAACAATAAAAAGTGTAAACAGAGCAACTTTGATGGTTCGAAATTGCTCAACTCTCTCTATGGATGAGCTTTTAACGGTTTTGTCCATTTGTCATAGAAAGTTAATGTTTTGGAATCGAAATAATCTTGGAAGCTTGTACTCATAAAATTTGACATAGAAGAACAATAAAAAGTGTACATAGAGCAACTTTGATGGTCCGAAGTTGCTCAACTCTATCTATGGAGGAGCTTTTAACGGTTTTGTCCATTTGTTATAGAAAGTTGTTGTTTTGGCATCGCAATAATCGAGGAAGCTTGCACTCGTAAAATTTCATATAAAAGAACAATAAAAAGTGTACAACGAGAAACTTTGATGGTCCGAAGTTGCTCCACTCTCTCTATGGAGGAGCTTTTAATGGTTTTGTCCATTTGTCATCGAAAGTTGGTGTTTTGGAATCGAAATAATCTTGGAATCTTGTATTCATAAAATTTGACATAGAAGAACAATAAAAAGTGTACATAGAGCAACTTTGATGGTCCGAAGTTGCTCAACTCTCTCTATGGAAGAGCTTTTAACGGTTTTGTCCATTTGTCATAGAAAGTTGGTGTTTTGGAATCGAAATAATCTTGTTAGCTTATACTCATAAAATTTGACAAAGAAGAACAATAAAAAGTGTACATAGAGCAATTTTTATGGTCCGATGTTGCTCAACTTTCTCTATGAAGGAGCTTTTAACGTTTTTGTCCATTTTTCTTAGAAAGTTGGTGTTTTGGAATCGAAATAATCTTGGAAGCTTGTATTCATAAAATTTGACATAGAAGAAAAATAAAAGGTGTACATCGAGCAGCTTTGATGGTCTGAAGTTTTTCCACTCTCTCTATGGAGGAGCTTTTAACGGTTTTGTCCATTTTTCATAGAAAGTTGGTGTTTTGGCATCGAAATAATCTACGAAGCTTATAGTCGTAAAATTTGACCGAGAAACTTTGATGGTCCGAAGATGCTCAACTCTTTCTATGAAGGGAGCTTTTAATGCTTTTTTCCATTTGTCATAGAAAGTTGATGTTTTGCCATAGAAATAATCTAGGAAGCTTATACTCGTAAAATTTGACATAGAAGAATAATAAAAAGTGTACGCCGAGCAACTTTGATGGTCCGAACTTGTTCAACTCTTTCTATGTAGGAGCTTTCAACGGTTTTGTCCATTTCTCATAGAAAGTTGGCGTTTTAGCATTGAAATAATCTACGAAGCTTATACTCGAAAAATTTGACATAGAACAACAATAAAAAGTGTACACAGAGCAGCATTGATGATCCGAAGTTGCTCAATTCTCTCTATGGAGGAGCTTTTAACGGTTTTGTCCATTTCTCATAGAAAGTTGGTGTTTTGGCATTGAAATAATCTACGAAGCTTATCCTCATAAAATTTGACGTAGAAGAACAATAAAAAGTGTAAACAGGTCAATTTTGATGGTCCGAAGTTGCTCAACTCTCTTTATAGAGGAGCTTTTAACGGTTTTATCCATTTGTCATAGAAAGTTGGTGTTTTCGAATCGAAATAATCTTGGAAGCTTGCATTCATAAAATATTTCATAGAAGAACAATAAAAAGTGTACATAGAGCAACTTTGATGGTCTGAAGTTGCTCAGCTCTCTCTATGGAGGAGCTTTTAACGGTTTTGTCCATTTGCCATAGAAAGTTGGTGTTTTGGAATCGAAATAATCGAGGAAGCTTGTACTCGTAAAATTTCATATAAAAGAACAATAAAAAGTGTACAACGAGAAACTTTGATGGTCCGAAGTTGCTCCACTCTCTCTATGGAGGAGCTTTTAATGGTTTTGTCCATTTGTCATCGAAAGTTGGTGTTTTGGAATCGAAATAATCTTGGAATCTTGTATTCATAAAATTTGACATAGAAGAACAATAAAAAGTGTACATAGAGCAACTTTGATAGTCCGAAGTTGCTCAACTCTCTCTATGGAAGAGCTTTTAACGGTTTTGTCCATTTGTCATAGAAAGTTGGTGTTTTGGAATCGAAATAATCTTGTTAGCTTATACTCATAAAATTTGAGAAAGAAGAACAATAAAAAGTGTACATAGAGCAACTTTGATGGTCCAATGTTGCTCAACTCTCTCTATGAAGGAGCTTTTAACAATTGTGTCCATTTTTCATAGAAAGTTGGTGTTTTGGAATCGAAATAATCTTGGAAGCTTATATTCATAAAATTTGACATAGAAGAACAATAAAAGGTGTACATCGAGCAGCTTTGATGGTCCGAAGTTTTTCCACTCTCTCTATGGAGGAGCTTTTAACGGTTTTGTCCATTTTTCATAGAAAGTTGGTGTTTTGGCATCGAAATAATCTACGAAGCTTATACTCGTAAAATTTGACATAGAAGAATAGTAAAAAGTGTACGCCAAGCAACTTTGATAGTCCAAACTTGTTCAACTCTCTCTCTCTATATAGGAGCTTTCAACGGTTTTATCCATTTTTCATAGAAAGTTGGTGTTTTGGCATCGAAATAATCGAGGAAGCTTATACTCGTAAAATTTCATATAAAAGAACAATAACAAGTGTAGACCGAGAAACTTTGATGGTCCGAAGTTGCTCCACTCTCTCTATGGTGGAGCTTTTAATGGTTTTGTCCATTTGTCATCGAAAGTTGGTGTTTTGGAATCGAAATAATCTTGGAATTTTGTATTCATAAAATTTGACTTAGAAGAACAATAAAAATTGTACATAGGGCAACTTTGATGGTCCGAAGATGATCAACTCTCTCTATGAAGGAGCTTTTAACGCTTTTGTCCATCTGTCATAGAAAGTTGATGTTTCGCCATTGAAATTATCTAGGAAGCTTATAATCGTAAAATTTGACATACAAGAATAGTAAAAAGTGTGCGCCGAGCAACTTTCATGGTCCGAACTTGTTCAACTCTCTCTATGTTTGGAGCTTTCAACGGTTTTGTCCATTTTTCATAGAAAGTTGATGTTTTGGCATCGAAATAATCTACGAAGCTTATCCTCGTAAAATTTGACGTAGAAGAACAATAAAAAGTGTAAACAGAGCAACTTTGATGGTCCGAAGTTCCTCAACTCTCTCTATGGAGGAGCTTTTAACGGTTTTGTCCATTTGTCATAGAAAGTTAATGTTTTGGAATCGAAATAATCTTGGAAGCTTGAATTCATAAAATTTGACATAGAAGAACAATAAAAAGTGTACATAGAGAAACTTTGATGGTCCGAAGTTGCTCAACTCTCTCTATGGAGGAGCTTTTAACGGTTTTGTCCATTTGTCATAGAAAGTTGGTGTTTTGGAATCGAAATAATCTTGTAAGCTTGTATTCATAAAATTTGACATAGAAGAACAATAAAAAGTGTACATAGAGCAACTTCGATGGTCCGAAGTTGCTCAACTCTCTCTATGGAAGAGCTTTTAACGGTTTTGTCCATTTGTCTCAGAGAAAGTTCGTGTTTTATCATCGAAATAATCTAGGAAGCTTATACTCGTAAAATTTCACATAGAAGAACAATAAAAAGTGTACACCGAGAAACTTTGATGGTCCGAAGATGCTCAACTCTCTCTATGAATGGTGCTTTTAATGCTTTTTTCCATTTGTCATAGAAAGTTGATGTTTTGCCATAGAAATAATCTAGGAAGCTTATACTCGTAAAATTTGACATAGAAGAATAGTAAAAAGTGTACGCCGAGCAACTTTGATGGTCCGAACTTGTTCAACTCTTTCTATGTGGGAGCTTTCAACGGTTTTGTCCATTTTTCATAGAAAGTTGGTGTTTTAGCATTGAAATAATCTACGAGGCTTATACTCGTCAAATTTGACATAGAACAACAATAAAAAGTGTACACAGAGCAGCATTGATGATCCGAAGTTGCTCAATTCTCTCTATGGAGGAGCTTTTAACGGTTTTGTCCATTTGTCATAGAAAGTTGGTGTTTTCGAATCGAAATAATCTTGGAAGCTTGCATTCATAAAATATTACATAGAAGAACAATAAAAAGTGTACATAGAGCAACTTTGATGGTCCGAAGTTGCTCAGCTCTCTCTATGGATGAGCTTTTAACTGTTTTGTCCATTTGCCATAGAAAGTTGGTGTTTTGGAATAGAAATAATCTTGTAAGCTTGTATTCATAAAATTTGACATAGAAGAACAATAAAAAGTGTACATAGAGCAACTTTGATGGTCCGAAGTTGCTCAGCTCTATCTATGGAGGAGCTTTTAACGGTTTTGTCCATTTGTTATAGAAAGTTGGTGTTTTGGCATCGCAATAATCGAGGAAGCTTGTACTCGTAAAATTTCATATAAAAGAACAATAAAAAGTGTACAACGAGAAACTTTGATGGTCCGAAGTTGCTCCACTCTCTCTATGGAGGAGCTTTTAATGGTTTTGTCCATTTGTCATCGAAAGTTGGTGTTTTGGAATCGAAATAATCTTGGAATCTTGTATTCATAAAATTTGACATAGAAGAACAATAAAAAGTGTACATAGAGCAACTTTGATGGTCCGAAGTTGCTCAACTCTCTCTATGGAAGAGCTTTTAACGATTTTGTCCATTTGTCAAAGAAAGTTGGTGTTTTGGAATCGAAATAATCTTGTTAGCTTATACTCATAAAATTTGACAAAGAAGAACAATAAAAAGTGTACATAGAGCAACTTTGATGGTCCGATGTTGCTCAACTCTCTCTATGAGGGAGCTTTTAACGTTTTTGTCCATTTTTCATAGAAAGTTGGTGTTTTGGAATCAAAATAATCTTGGAAGTTGTATTCATAAAATTTGACATAGAAGAACAATAAAAGGTGTACATCGAGCAGCTTTGATGGTCCGAAGTTTTTCCACTATCTCTATGGAGGAGCTTTTAACGGTTTTGTCCATTTTTCATAAAAAGTTGGTGTTTTGGCATCGAAATAATCTACGAAGCTTATGCTCGTAAAATTTGACGTAGAAGAACAATAAAAAGTGTAAACAGAGCAATTTTGATGGTCCGAAGTTGCTCAACTCTCTTTATAGAGGAGCTTTTAACGGTTTTATCCATTTCTCATAGAAAGTTGGTGTTTTCGAATCGAAATAATCTTGGAAGCTTGTATTCATAAAATATTACATAGAAGAACAATAAAAAGTGTACATAGAGCAACTTTGATGGTCCGAAGTTGCTCAGCTCTCTCTATGGAGGAGCTTTTAACGGTTTTGTCCATTTGCCATAGAAAGTTGGTGTTTTGGAATAGAAATAATCTTGTAAGCTTGTATTCATAAAATTTGACATAGAAAAACAATAAAAAGTGTACATAGAGCAACTTTGATGGTCCGAAGTTGCTCAACTCTATCTATGGAGGAGCTTTTAACGGTTTTGTCCATTTGTTATAGAAAGTTGGTGTTTTGGCATCGCAATAATCGAGGAAGCTTGTACTCATAAAATTTCATATAAAAGAACAATAAAAAGTGTACAACGAGAAACTTTGATGGTCCGAAGTTGCTCCACTCTCTCTATGGAGGAGCTTTTAATGGTTTTGTCCATTTGTCATCGAAAGTTGGTGTTTTGGAATCGAAATAATCTTGGAATCTTGTATTCATAAAATTTGACATAGATGAACAATAAAAAGTGTACATAGAGCAACTTTGATGGTCCGAAGTTGCTCAACTCTCTCTATGGAAGAGCTTTTAACGATTTTGTCCATTTGTCATAGAAAGTTGGTGTTTTGGAATCGAAATAATCTTGTTAGCTTATACTCATAAAATTTGACAAAGAAGAACAATAAAAACTGTACATCGAGCAGCTTTGATGGTACGAAGTTTTTCCACTCTCTCTATGGAGGAGCTTTTAACGCTTTTGTCCATCTGTCATAGAAAGTTGATGTTTCGCCATCGAAATAATCTAGGAAGCTTATAATCATAAAATTTGACATAGAAGAATAGTAAAAAGTGTGCGTCGAGCAACTTTGATGGTCCGAACTTGTTCAACTCTCTCTATGTTTGGAGCTTTCAACGGTTTTGTCCATTTTTCGTAGAAAGTTGATGTTTTGGCATCGAAATAATCTACGTAGCTTATCCTCGTAAAATTTGACGTAGAAGAACAATAAAAAGTGTACATAGAGAAACTTTGATGGTCCGAAGTTGCTCAACTCTCTCTATTGAGGAGCTTCTAATGGTTTTGTCCATTTGTCATAGAAAATTGGTGTTTTGGAATCGAAATAATCTTGTAAGCTTGTATTCATAAAATTTGACATAGAAGAACAATAAAAAGTGTACATAGAGCAACTTCGATGGTCCGAAGTTGCTCAACTCTCTCTATGGAAGAGCTTTTAACGGTTTTGTCCATTTGTCTCAGAGAAAGTTCGTGTTTTATCATCGAAATAATCTAGGAAGCTTATACTCGTAAAATTTCACATAGAAGAACAATAAAAAGTGTACACCGAGAAACTTTGATGGTCCGAAGATGCTCAACTGTCTCTATGAAGGGTGCTTTTAATGCTTTTTTCCATTTGTCATAGAAAGTTGATGTTTTGCCATAGAAATAATCTAGGAAGCTTATACTCGTAAAATTTGACATAGAAGAATAGTAAAAAGTGTACGCCGAGCAACTTTGATGGTCCGAACTTGTTCAACTCTTTCTATGTAGGAGCTTTCAACGGTTTTGTCCATTTTTCATAGAAAGTTGGTGTTTTAGCATCGAAATAATCTACGAAGCTTATACTCGTAAAATTTGACATAGAACAACAATAAAAAGTGTACACAGAGCAGCTTTGATGATCCGAAGTTGCTCAAGTCTTTCTATGGAGGAGCTTTTAACGGTTTTATCCATTTCTCATAGAAAGTTGTTGTTTTGGCATCGAAATAATCTACGAAGCTTATCCTCATAAAATTTGACGTAGAAGAACAATAAAAATTGTAAACAGAGCAATTTCGATGGTCCGAAGTTGCTCAACTCTCTTTATAGAGGAGCTTTTAACTGTTTTATCCATTTGTCATAGAAAGTTGGTGTTTTCGAATCGAAATAATCTTGGAAGCTTGCATTCATAAAATATTACATAGAAGAACAATAAAAAATGTACATAGAGCAACTTCGATGGTCCGAAGTTGCCCACCTCTCTCTATGGAAGAGCTTTTAACGGTTTTTTCCATTTGTCTCAGAGAAAGTTCGTGTTTTATCATCGAAATAATCTAGGAAGCTTATACTCGTAAAATTTCACATAGAAGAACAATAAAAAGTGTACGCCGAGAAACTTTGATGGTGCGAAGATGCTCAACTCTCTCTATGAAGGAGCTTTTAATGCTTTTTCGATTTGTCATAGAAAGTTGATGTTTTGCCATAGAAATAATCAAGGAAGCTTATACTCGTAAAATTTGACATAGAAGAATAGTAAAAAGTGTACGCCGAGCAACTCTGATGGTCCTAACTTGTTCAACTCTTTCTATGTAGGAGCTTTCAACGGTTTTGTCCATTTTTCATAGAAAGTTGGTGTTTTAGCATCGAAATAATCTACGAAGTTATACTCGTAAAATTTGACATAGAACAACAATAAAAAATGTACACAGAGCAGCTTTGATGATCCGAAGTTGCTCAATTCTCTCTATGGAGGAGCTTTTAACGGTTTTGTCCATTTCTCATAGAAAGTTGGTGTTTTGGCATCGAAATAATCTACAAAGCTTATCCTCCTAAAATTTGACGTAGAAGAACAACGAAAAGTGTAAACAGAGCAATTTTGATGGTCCGAAGTTGCTCAACTGTCTTTATAGAGGAGCTTTTAACTGTTTTATCCATTTGTCATAGAAAGTTGGTGTTTTCGAATCGAAATAATCTTGGAAGCTTGCATTCATAAAATATTACATAGAAGAACAATAAAAAGTGTACATAGAGCAACTTCGATGGTCCGAAGTTGCTCACCTCTCTCTATGGAACAGCTTTTAACGGTTTTGTCCATTTGTCTCAGAGAAAGTTCGTGTTTTATCAACGAAATAATCTAGGAAGGTTATACTCGTAAAATTTCACATAGAAGAACGATAAAAAGTGTACGCCGAGAAACTTTGATGGTCCGAAGATGCTCAACTTTCACTATGAAGGAGCGTTTAATGCTTTTTTCCATTTGTCATAGAAAGTTGATGTTTTGACATAGAAATAATCTAGCAAGCTTATACTCGTAAAATTTGACATAGAAGAATATTAAAAAGTGTACGCCGAGAAACTTTGATAGTCCAAACTTGTTCAACTCTCTCTCTCTATATAGGAGCTTTCAACGGTTTTTTCCATTTTTCATAGAAAGTTGGTGTTTTGGCATCGAAATAATCTACGAAGCTTATCCTCATAAAATTTGATGTAGAAGAACAATAAAAAGTGTAAACAGAGCAATTTCGATGGTCCGAAGTTGCTCAACTCTCTTTATAGAGGAGCTTTTAACTGTTTTATCCATTTGCCATAGAAAGTTGGTGTTTTAGAATCGAAATAATCTTGTATGCTTGTATTCATAAAATTTGACATAGAAGAACAATAAAAAGTGTACATAGAGCAACTTTGATGGTCCGAAGTTGCTCAACTCTATCTATGGAGGAGCTTTTAACGGTTTTGTCCATTTGTTATAGAAAGTTGGTGTTTTGGCATCGCAATAATCGAGGAAGCTTGTACTCATAAAATTTCATATAAAAGAACAATAAAAAGTGTACAACGAGAAACTTTGATGGTCCGAAGTTGCTCCACTCTCTCTATGGAGGAGCTTTTAATGGTTTTGTCCATTTGTCATCGAAAGTTGGTGTTTTGGAATCGAAATAATCTTGGAATCTTGTATTCATAAAATTTGACATAGAAGAACAATAAAAAGTGTACATAGAGCAACTTTGATGGTCCGAAGTTGCTCAACTCTCTCTATGGAAGAGCTTTTAACGATTTTGTCCATTTGTCATAGAAAGTTGGTGTTTTGGAATCGAAATAATCTTGTTAGCTTATACTCATAAAATTTGAAAAAGAAGAACAATAAAAACTGTACATAGAGCAACTTTGATGGTCCGATGTTGCTCAACTCTCTCTATGAAGGAGCTTTTAACGTTTTTGTCCATTTTTCATAGAAAGTTGGTGTTTTGGAATCAAAATAATCTTGGAAGTTGTATTCATAAAATTTGACATAGAAGAACAATAAAAGGTGTACATCGAGCAGCTTTGATGGTACGAAGTTTTTCCACTCTCTCTATGGAGGAGCTTTTAACGCTTTTGTCCATCTGTCATAGAAAGTTGATGTTTCGCCATCGAAATAATCTAGGAAGCTTATAATCATAAAATTTGACATAGAAGAATAGTAAAAAGTGTGCGTCGAGCAACTTTGATGGTCCGAACTTGTTCAACTCTCTCTATGTTTGGAGCTTTCAACGGTTTTGTCCATTTTTCGTAGAAAGTTGATGTTTTGGCATCGAAATAATCTACGTAGCTTATCCTCGTAAAATTTGACGTAGAAGAACAATAAAAAGTGTAAACAGAGCAACTTTGATGGTCCGAAGTTGCTCAACTCTCTCTATGGAGGAGCTTTTAACGGTTTTGTCCATTTATCATAGAAAGTTAATGTTTTGGAATCGAAATAATCTTGGAAGCTTGAATTCATAAAATTTGACATAGAAGAACAATAAAAAGTGTACATAGAGAAACTTTGATGGTCCGAAGTTGCTCAACTCTCTCTATTGAGGAGCTTCTAATGGTTTTGTCCATTTGTCATAGAAAATTGGTGTTTTGGAATCGAAATAATCTTGTAAGCTTGTATTCATAAAATTTGACATAGAAGAACAATAAAAAGTGTACATAGAGCAACTTCGATGGTCCGAAGTTGCTCAACTCTCTCTATGGAAGAGCTTTTAACGGTTTTGTCCATTTGTCTCAGAGAAAGTTCGTGTTTTATCATCGAAATAATCTAGGAAGCTTATACTCGTAAAATTTCACATAGAAGAACAATAAAAAGTGTACACCGAGAAACTTTGATGGTCCGAAGATGCTCAACTGTCTCTATGAAGGGTGCTTTTAATGCTTTTTTCCATTTGTCATAGAAAGTTGATGTTTTGCCATAGAAATAATCTAAGAAGCTTATACTCGTAAAATTTGACATAGAAGAATAGTAAAAAGTGTACGCCGAGCAACTTTGATGGTCCGAACTTGTTCAACTCTTTCTATGTAGGAGCTTTCAACGGTTTTGTCCATTTTTCATAGAAAGTTGGTGTTTTAGCATCGAAATAATCTACGAAGCTTATACTCGTAAAATTTGACATAGAACAACAATAAAAAGTGTACACAGAGCAGCTTTGATGATCCGAAGTTGCTCAAGTCTTTCTATGGAGGAGCTTTTAACGGTTTTGTCCATTTCTCATAGAAAGTTGGTGTTTTGACATCGAAATAATCTACGAAGCTTATCCTCATAAAATTTGACGTAGAAGAACAATAAAAATTGTAAACAGAGCAATTTCCATGGTCCGAAGTTGCTCAACTCTCTTTATAGAGGAGCTTTTAACTGTTTTATCCATTTGTCATAGAAAGTTGGTGTTTTCGAATCGAAATAATCTTGGAAGCTTGCATTCATAAAATATTACATAGAAGAACAATAAAAAATGTACATAGAGCAACTTCGATGGTCCGAAGTTGCCCACCTCTCTCTACGGAAGAGCTTTTAACGGTTTTTTCCATTTGTCTCAGAGAAAGTTCGTGTTTTATCATCGAAATAATCTAGGAAGCTTATACTCGTAAAATTTCACATAGAAGAACAATAAAAAGTGTACGCCGAGAAACTTTGATGGTGCGAAGATGCTCAACTCTCTCTATGAAGGAGCTTTTAATGCCTTTTCGATTTGTCATAGAAAGTTGATGTTTTGCCATAGAAATAATCAAGGAAGCTTATACTCGTAAAATTTGACATAGAAGAATAGTAAAAAGTGTACGCCGAGCAACTCTGATGGTCCGAACTTGTTCAACTCTTTCTATGTAGCAGCTTTCAACGGTTTTGTCCATTTTTCATAGAAAGTTGGTCTTTTAGCATCGAAATAATCTACGAATTTATACTCGTAAAATTTGACATAGAACAACAATAAAAAATGTACACAGAGCCGCTTTGATGATCCGAAGTTGCTCAATTCTCTCTATGGACGAGCTTTTAACGGTTTTGTCCATTTCTCATAGAAAGTTGGTGTTTTGGCATCGAAATAATCTACGAAGCTTATCCTCCTAAAATTTGACGTAGAAGAACAACGAAAAGTGTAAACAGAGCAATTTTGATGGTCCGAAGTTGCTCAACTGTCTTTATAGAGGAGCTTTTAACTGTTTTATCCATTTGTCATAGAAAGTTGGTGTTTTCGAATCGAAATAATCTTGGAAGCTTGCATTCATAAAATATTACATAGAAGAACAATAAAAAGTATACATAGAGCAACTTCGATGGTCCGTAGTTGCTCACCTCTCTCTATGGAAGAGCTTTTAACGGTTTTGTCCATTTGTCTCAGAGAAAGTTCGTGTTTTATCAACGAAATAATCTAGGAAGCTTATACTCGTAAAATTTCACATAGAAGAACGATAAAAAGTGTACGCCGAGAAACTTTGATGGTCCGAAGATGCTCAACTTTCACTATGAAGGAGCGTTTAATGCTTTTTTCCATTTGTCATAGAAAGTTGATGTTTTGCCATAGAAATAATCTAGCAAGCTTATATTCGTAAAATTTGACATAGAAGAATAGTAAAAAGTGTACGCCGAGAAACTTTGATAGTTCAAACTTGTTCAACTCTCTCTCTCTATATAGGAGCTTTCAACGGTTTTTTCCATTTTTCATAGAAAGTTGGTGTTTTGGCATCGAAATAATCTACGAAGCTTATCCTCATAAAATTTGATGTAGAAGAACAATAAAAAGTGTAAACAGAGCAATTTCGATGGTCCGAAGTTGCTCAACTCTCTTTATAGAGGAGCTTTTAACTGTTTTATCCATTTGTCATAGAAAGTTGGTGTTTTCGAATCGAAATAATCTTGGAAGCTTGCATTCATAAAATATTACATAGATGAACAATAAAAAGTGTACATAGAGCAACTTCGATGGTCCGAAGTTGCTCACCTCTCTCCATGGAAGAGCTTTTAACGGTTTTGTCCATTTGTCTCAGAGAAAGTTCGTGTTTTATCATCGAAATAATCTAGGAAGCTTATACTCGTAAAATTTCACATAGAAGAACAATAAAAAGTGTACGCCGAGAAACTTTGATGGTCCGAAGATGCTCAACTCTCTCTATGAAGGAGCTTTTAATGCTTTTTTCCATTTGTCATAGAAAGTTGATGTTTTGCCATAGAAATAATCTAGGAAGCTTATACTCGTAAAATTCGACATAGAAGAATAGTAAAAAGTGTACGCCGAGCAACTCTGATGGTCCGAACTTGTTCAACTCTTTCTATGTAGGAGCTTTCAACGGTTTTGTCCATTTTTCATAGAAAGTTGGTGCTTTAGCATCGAAATAATCTACGAAGTTATACTCGTAAAATTTGACATAGAACAACAATAAAAAATGTACACAGAGCAGCTTTGATGATCCGAAGCTGCTCAATTCTCTCTATGGAGGAGCTTTTAACGGTTTTGTCCATTTCTCATAGAAAGTTGGTGTTTTGGCATCGAAATAATCTACGAAGCCTATCCTCATAAAATTTGACATAGAAGAACAATAAAAAGTGTAAACAGAGCAATTTTGATGGTCCGAAGTTGCTCAACTCTCTTTATAGAGGAGCTTTTAACTGTTTTATCCATTTGTCATAGAAAGTTGGTGTTTTCGAATCGAAATAATCTTGGAAGCTTGCATTCATAAAATATTACATAGAAGAACAATAAAAAGTGTACATAGAGCAACTTCGATGGTCCGAAGTTGCTCACCTCTCTCTATGGAAGAGCTTTTAACGATTTTGTCCATTTGTCTCAGAGAAAGTTTGTGTTTTATCATCGAAAAAATCTAGGAAGCTTATACTTGTAAAATTTCACATAGAAGAACAATAAAAAGTGTACGCCGAGAAACTTTGATGCTGCGAAGATGCTCAACTCTCTCTATGAAGGAGCTTTTAATGCTTTTTTCCATTTGTCATAGAAAGTTGATGTTTTGCCATAGAAATAATCTAGGAAGCTTATACTCGTAAAATTTGACATAGAAGAATAGTAAAAAGTGTACACCGAGCAACTTTGATAGTCCAAACTTGTTCAACTCTCTCTCTCTATATAGGAGCTTTCAACGGTTTTTTCCATTTTTCATAGAAAGTTGGTGTTTTGGCATCGAAATAATCTACGAAACTTATCCTCATAAAATTTGACGTAGAAGAACAATAAAAAGTGTAAACAGAGCAATTTTGATGGTCCGAAGTTGCTCAACTCTCTTTATAGAGGAGCTTTTAACTGTTTATCCATTTGTCATAGAAAGTTGGTGTTTTCGAATCGAAATAATCTTGGAAGCTTGCATTCATAAAATATTACATAGAAGAACAATAAAAAGTGTACATAGAGCAACTTCGATGGTCCGAAGTTGCTCATCTCTCTCTATGGAAGAGCTTTTATCGGTTTTGTCCATTTGTCTCAGAGAAAGTTCGTGTTTTATCATCGAAATAATCTAGGAAGCTTATACGCGTAAAATTTCACATATAAGAAAAATAAAAAGTGTACGCCGAGAAACTTTGATGGTCCGAAGATGCTCAACTCTCTCTATGAAGGAGCGTTTAATGCTTTTTTCCATTTGTCATAGAAAGTTGATGTTTTTCCATAGAAATAATCTAGGAAGCTTATACTCGTAAAATTTGACATAGAAGAATAGTAAAAAGTGTATGCCGAGCAACTTTGATGGTCCGAACTTGTTCAACTCTTTCTATGTAGGAGCTTTCAACGGTTTTATACATTTTTCATAGAAAGTTGGTGTTTTAGCATCGAAATAATCTACGAAGTTATACTCGTAAAATTTGACATAGAACTACAATAAAAAATGTACACAGAGCAGCTTTGATGATCCGAAGTTGCTCAATTCTCTCTATGGAGGAGCTTTTAACGGTTTTGTTCATTTCTCATAGAAAGTTGGTGTTTTGGCATCGAAATAATCTACGAAGCTTATCCTCAAAAAATTTGACGTAGAAGAACAATAAAAAGTGTACATAGAGCAACTTTGATGGTCCGACGATGCTCAACTCTCTCTATGAAGGAACTTTTAACGTTTTTGTCCATTTGTCATAGAAAGTTGGTGTTTTGGAATCGAAATAATCTTGTTAGCTTATACTCATAAAATTTGACATAGAAGAACAATAAAAAGTGTACATAGAGCAACTTTGATGGTCCGACGATGCTCAACTCTCTCTACGAAGGAGCTTTTAACGTTTTTGTCCATTTTTCATAGAAAGTTGGTGTTTTGGAATCGTAATAATCTTGTTAGCTTATACTCATAAAATTTGACATAGAAGAACATTAAAAAGTGTACATAGAGCAACTTTGATGGTCCGACGATGCTCAACTCTCTCTATGAAGGAGCTTTTAACGTTTTTGTCCATTTTTCATAGAAAGTTGGTGTTTTGGAATCGAAATAATCTTGGAAGCTTGTATTCATAAAATTTGACATAGAAGAACAATAAAAAGTGTACATCGAGCAACTTTGATGGTCCGAAGTTTTTTCAGTCTCTCTGTGGAGAAGCTTTTAACGGTTTTGTCTATTTTTCATAGAAAGTTGGTGTTTTGCCATCGAAATAATCTACGAAGCTTATACCCGTAAAATTTGACATAGAAGAATAGTAAAAAGTGTACGCCGAGCAAATTTGATAGTCCAAACTTGTTCAACTCTCTCTCTCTATATAGGAGCTTTCAACGGTTTTTTCCATTTTTCATAGAAAGTTGGTGTTTTGGCATCTAAATAATCTACGAAGCTTATACTTGTAAAATTTGACATAGAAGAACAATAAAAAGTATACACAGAGCAACTTTGATGGTCCGAAGTTGCTTAACTCTATCTATGGACGAGCTTTTAACGGTTTTGTCCATTTGTTATAGAAAGTTGGTGTTTTGGCATCGAAATAATCGAGGAAGCCTATACTCGTAAAATTTCATATAAAAGAACAATAAAAAGTGTACACCGAGAAACTTTGATGGTCCGAAGTTGCTCCACTCTCTCTATGGAGGAGCTTTTAATGGTTTTGTCCATTTGTCATCGAAAGTTGGTGTTTTGGAATCGAAATAATCTTGGAATCTTGTATTCATAAAATTTGACATAGAAGAACAATAAAAAGTGTACATAGAGCAACTTTGATGATCCGAAGTTGCTCAACTCTCTCTATGGAAGAGCTTTTAACGGTTTTGTCCATTTGTCATAGAAAGTTGGTATTTTGGAATCGAAATAATCTTGTTAGCTTATACTCATAAAATTTGACATAGAAGAACAATAAAAAGTGTACATAGAGCAACTTTGATGGTCCGAAGATTCTCAACTCTCTCCATGAAGGAGATTTTAACGTTTTTGTCCATTTTTCATAGAAAGTTGGTGTTTTGGAATCGAAATAATCTTGGAAGCTTGTATTCATAAAATTTGACATAGAAGAACAATAAAAAGTGTACATCGAGCAACTTTGATGGTCCGAAGTTTTTCCACTCTCTCTATGGAGGAGCTTTTAACGGTTTTGTCCATTTTTCATAGAAAGTTGGTGTTTTGGCATCGAAATAATCTACGAAGCTTATACTCGTAAAATTTGACATAGAAGAATAGTAAAAAGTGTACGCCGAGCAACTTTTATAGTCCAAACTTGTTCAACTCTCTCTCTATATATATAGGAGCTTTCAACGGTTTTTTCCATTTTTCATAGAAAGTTGGTGTTTTGACATCGAAATAATCGACGAAGCTTATACTTGTAAAATTTGACATAGAAGAACAATAAAAAGTGTACCGAGAGCAACTTTGATGGTCGGAAGTTGCTTAACTCTATCTATGGAGGAGCTTTTAACGGTTTTGTCCATTTGTTATAGAAAGTTGGTGTTTTGGCATCGAAATAATCGAGGAAGCTTATACTCGTAAAATTTCTTATAAAAGAACAATAAAAAGTGTACACCGAGAAACTTTGATTGTTCGAAGTTGCTCCACTCTCTCTATGGAGGAGCTTTTAATGGTTTTGTCCATTTGTCATCGAAAGTTGGTGTTTTAGAATCGAAATAATCTTAGAATCTTGTATTCATAAAATTTGACATAGAAGAACAATAAAAAGTGTACATAGAGCAACTTTGATGGTCCGAAGATGATCAACTCTCTCTGTGAAGGAGCTTTTAACGCTTTTGTCCATCTGTCATAGAAAGTTGATGTTTCGCCATCGAAATAATCTAGGAAGCTTATAATCGTAAAATTTGACATAGAAGAATAGTAAAAATTGTGCGCCGAGCAACTTTGATGGTCCGAACTTGTTCAACTCTCTCTATGTTTGGAGCTTTCAACGGTTTTGTCCATTTTTCGTAGAAAGTTGATGTTTTGGCATCGAAATAATCTACGAAGCTTATCCTCGTAAAATTTGATGTAGAAGAACAATAAAAAGTGTACATAGAGCAACTTTGATGGTCCGAAGTTGCTCAACTCTCTCTATGGAGGAGCTTTTAACGGTTTTGTCCATTTGTCATAGAAAGTTGGTGTTTTGGAATCGAAATAATCTTGTAAGCTTGTATTCATAAAATTTGACGTAGAAGAACAATAAAAAGTGTACATAGAGCAAGTTCGATGGTCCGAAGTTGCTCAACTCTCTCTATGGAAGAGCTTTTAACGGTTTTGTCCATTTGTCTCAGAGAAAGTTCGTGTTTTGCCATAGAAATAATCTATGAAGCTTATACTCATAAAATTTGACATAGAAGAATAGTAAAAAGTGTACGCCGAGCAACTTTGATAGTCCGAACTTGTTCAACTCTTTCTATGTAGGAGCTTTCAACGGTTTTGTCCATTTTTCATATAAAGTTGGTGTTTTAGCATCGAAATAATCTATGAAGCTTATACTCGTAAAATTTGACATAGAACAACAATAAAAAGTGTACACAGAGCAGCTTTGATGATCCAAAGTTGCTCAATTCTCTCTATGGAGGAGCTTTTAACGGTTTTGTCCATTTCTCATAGAAAGTTGGTGTTTTGGCATCGAAATAATCTACGAAGCTTATCCTCGTAAAATTTGACGTAGAAGAACAATAAAAAGTGTAAACAGAGCAATTTTGATGGTCCGAAGTTGCTCAACTCTCTTTATAGATGAGCTTTTAACGGTTTTATCCATTTGTCATAGAAAGTTGGTGTTTTCGAATCGAAATAATCTTGGAAGCTTGCATTCATAAAATATTACTTAGAAGAACAATAAAAAGTGTACATAGAGCAACTTTGATGGTCCGAAGTTGCTCAACTCTCTCTATGGAGGAGCTTTTAACGGTTTTGTCCATTTGCCATAGAAAGTTGGTGTTTTAGAATCGAAATAATCTTGTATGCTTGTATTCATAAAATTTGACATAGAAGAACAATAAAAAGTGTACATAGAGCAACTTTGATGGTCCGAAGTTGCTCAACTCTATCTATGGAGGAGCTTTTAACGGTTTTGTCCATTTGTTATAGAAATATGGTGTTTTGGCATCGAAATAATCGAGGAAGCTTATACTCGTAAAATTTCATATAAAAGAACAATAAAAAGTGTACACCGAGAAACTTTGATGGTCCGAAGTTGCTCCACTCTCTCTATGGAGGAGCTTTTAATGGTTTGTCCATTTGTCATCGAAAGTTGGTGTTTTGGAATCGAAATAATCTTGAAATCTTGTATTCATAAAATTTGACATAGAAGAACAATAAAAAGTGTACATAGAGCAACTTTGATGATCCGAAGTTGCTCAACTCTCTCTATGGAAGAGCTTTTAACGGTTTTGTCCATTTGTCATAGAAAGTTGGTGTTTTAGAATCGAAATAATCTTAGAATCTTGTATTCATAAAATTTGACATAGAAGAACAATAAAGAGTGTACATAGAGCAACTTTGATGGTCCGAAGATTATCAACTCTCTCTATGAAGGAGCTTTTAACGCTTTTGTCCATCTGTCATAGAAAGTTGATGTTTCGCCATCGAAATAATCTAGGAAGCTTATACTCGTAAAATTTGACATAGAAGAATAGTAAAAAGTGTACGCTGAGCAACTTTTATTGTCCGAACTTATTCAACTCTTTCTATGTAGGAGCTTTCAACGGTTTTGTCTGTTTTTCATAGAAAGTTGGTGTTTTAGCATCGAAATAATCTATGAAGCTTATACTCGTAAAATTTGACATAGAACAACAATAAAAAGTGTACACAGAGCAGCTTTGATGATCCGAAGTTGCTCAATTCTCTCTATGGAGGAGCTTTTAACGGTTTTGTCCATTTCTCATAGAAAGTTGGTGTTTTGGCATCGAAATAATCTACGAAGCTTATCCTCGTAAAATTTGACGTAGAAGAACAATAAAAACTATAAACAGAGCAATTTTCATGGTCCGAAGTTGCTCAACTCTCTTCATAGATGAGCTTTTAACGGTTTTATCCATTTGTCATAGAAAGTTGGTGTTTTCGAATCGAAATAATCTTGGAAGCTTGCATTTATAAAATATTACTTAGAAGAACAATAAAAAGTGTACATAGAGCAACTTTGATGGTCCGAAGTTGCTCAACTCTCTCTATGGAGGAGCTTTTAACGGTTTTGTCCATTTGCCATAGAAAGTTGGTGTTTTAGAATCGAAATAATCTTGTATGCTTGTATTCATAAAATTTGACATGGAAGAACAATAAAAAGTGTACATAGAGCAACTTTGATGGTCCGAAGTTGCTCAACTCTATCTATGGAGGAGCTTTTAACGGTTTTGTCCATTTTTCATAGAAAGTTGGTGTTTTGGCATCGAAATAATCTACGAAGCTTATACTCGTAAAATTTGACATAGAAGAATAGTAAAAAGTGTACGCCGAGCAACTTTTATAGTCCAAACTTGTTCAACTCTCTCTCTCTATATATAGGAGCTTTCAACGGTTTTTTCCATTTTTCATAGAAAGTTGGTGTTTTGGCATCGAAATAATCGACGAAGCTTATACTTGTAAAATTTGACATAGAAGAACAATAAAAAGTGTACCGAGAGCAACTTTGATGGTCGGAAGTTGCTTAACTCTATCTATGGAGGAGCTTTTAACGGTTTTGTCCATTTGTTATAGAAAGTTGGTGTTTTGGCATCGAAATAATCGAGGAAGCTTATACTCGTAAAATTTCTTATAAAAGAACAATAAAAAGTGTACACCGAGAAACTTTGATTGTCCGAAGTTGCACCACTCTCTCTATGGAGGAGCTTTTAATGGTTTTGTCCATTTGTCATCGAAAGTTGGTGTTTTAGAATCGAAATAATCTTAGAATCTTGTATTCATAAAATTTGACATAGAAGAACAATAAAAAGTGTACATAGAGCAACTTTGATGGTCCGAAGATGATCAACTCTCTCTATGAAGGAGCTTTTAACGCTTTTGTCCATCTGTCATAGAAAGTTGATGTTTCGCCATCGAAATAATCTAGGAAGCTTATAATCATAAAATTTGACATAGAAGAATAGTAAAAATTGTGCGCCGAGCAACTTTGATGGTCCGAACTTGTTCAACTCTCTCTATGTTTGGAGCTTTCGACGGTTTTGTCCATTTTTCATACAAAGTTGATGTTTTGGCATCGAAATAATCTAGAAGCTTATCCTCGTAAAATTTGACGTAGAAGAACAATAAAAAGTGTAAACAGAGCAACTTTGATGGTCCGAAGATTATCTATGAAGGAGCTTTTTTAACGCTTTTGTCCATCTGTCGTAGAAAGTTGATATTTCGCCATCGAAATAATCTAGGAAGTTTATAATCGTAAAATTTGACATAGAAGAATATTAAAAAGTGTGCGCCGAGCAACTTTGATGGTCCGAACTTGTTCAACTCTCTTTATGTTTGGAGCTTTCAACGGTTTTGTCCATTTTTCGTAGAAAGTTGATGTTTTGGCATCGAAATAATCTACGAAGCTTATCCTCGTAAAATTTGATGTAGAAGAACAATAAAAAGTGTAAACAGAGCAACTTTGATAGTCCGAAGTTGCTCAATTCTCTCTATGTAGGAGCTTTTAACGGTTTTGTCCATTTGTCATAGAAAGTTAATGTTTTGGAATCGAAATAATCTTGGAAGCTTGTATTCATAAAATTTGACATAGAAGAACAATAAAAAGTGTACATAGAGCAACTTTGATGGTCCGAAGTTGCTCAACTCTCTCTATGGAGGAGCTTTTAACGGTTTTGTCCATTTGTCATAGAAAGTTGGTGTTTTGGAATTGAAATAATCTTGTAAGCTTGTATTCATAAAATTTGACGTAGAAGAACAATAAAAAGTGTACATAGAGCAACTTCGATGGTCCGAAGTTGCTCTACTCTCTCTATGGAAGAGCTTTTAACGGTTTTGTCCATTTGTCTCAGAGAAAGTTCGTGTTTTGCCATAGAAATAATCTATGAAGCTTATACTCATAAAATTTGACATAGAAGAATAGTAAAAAGTGTACGCCGAGCAACTTTGATGGTCCGAACTTGTTCAACTCTTTCTATGTAGGAGCTTTCAACGGTTTTGTCCATTTTTCATATAAAGTTGGTGTTTTAGCATCGAAATAATCTATGAAGCTTATACTCGTAAAATTTGACATAGAACAACAATAAAAATTGTACACAGAGCAGCTTTGATGATCCAAAGTTGCTCAATTCTCTCTATGGAGGAGCTTTTAACGGTTTTGTCCATTTCTCATAGAAAGTTGGTGTTTTGGCATCGAAATAATCTACGAAGCTTATCCTCGTAAAATTTGACGTAGAAGAACAATAAAAAGTGTAAACAGAGCAATTTTGATGGTCCGAAGTTGCTCAACTCTCTTTATAGATGAGCTTTTAACTGTTTTATCCATTTGTCATAGAAAGTTGGTGTTTTCGAATCGAAATAATCTTGGAAGCTTGCATTCATAAAATATTACTTAGAAGAACAATAAAAAGTGTACATAGAGCAACTTTGATGGTCCGAAGTTGCTCAACTCTCTCTATGGAGGAGCTTTTAACGGTTTTGTCCATTTGCCATAGAAAGTTGGTGTTTTAGAATCGAAATAATCTTGTATGCTTGTATTCATAAAATTTGACATAGAAGAACAATAAAAAGTGTACATAGAGCAACTTTGATGGTCCGAAGTTGCTCAACTCTATCTATGGAGGAGCTTTTAACGGTTTTGTCCATTTGTTATAGAAAGATGGTGTTTTGGCATCGAAATAATCGAGGAAGCTTATACTCGTAAAATTTCATATAAAAGAACAATAAAAAGTGTACACCGAGAAACTTTGATGGTCCGAAGTTGCTCCACTCTCTCTATGGAGGAGCTTTTAATGGTTTGTCCATTTGTCATCGAAAGTTGGTGTTTTGGAATCGAAATAATCTTGAAATCTTGTATTCATAAAATTTGACATAGAAGAACAATAAAAAGTGTACATAGAGCAACTTTGATGATCCGAAGTTGCTCAACTCTCTCTATGGAAGAGCTTTTAACGGTTTTGTCCATTTGTCATAGAAAGTTGGTGTTTTAGAATCGAAATAATCTTAGAATCTTGTATTCATAAAATTTGACATAGAAGAACAATAAAAAGTGTACATAGAGCAACTTTGATGGTCCGAAGATGATCAACTCTCTCTATGAAGGAGCTTTTAACGCTTTTGTCCATCTGTCATAGAAAGTTGATGTTTCGCCATCGAAATAATCTAGGAAGCTTATACTCGTAAAATTTGACATAGAAGAATAGTAAAAAGTGTACGCCGAGCAACTTTTATTGTCCGAACTTATTCAACTCTTTCTATGTAGGAGCTTTCAACGGTTTTGTCTGTTTTTCATAGAAAGTTGGTGTTTTAGCATCGAAATAATCTATGAAGCTTATACTCGTAAAATTTGACATAGAACAACAATAAAAAGTGTACACAGAGCAGCTTTGATGATCCGAAGTTGCTCAATTCTCTCTATGGAGGAGCTTTTAACGGTTTTGTCCATTTCTCATAGAAAGTTGGTGTTTTGGCATCGAAATAATCTACGAAGCTTATCCTCGTAAAATTTGACGTAGAAGAACAATAAAAACTATAAACAGAGCAATTTTGATGGTCCGAAGTTGCTCAACTCTCTTCATAGATGAGCTTTTAACGGTTTTATCCATTTGTCATAGAAAGTTGGTGTTTTCGAATCGAAATAATCTTGGAAGCTTGCATTTATAAAATATTACTTAGAAGAACAATAAAAAGTGTACATAGAGCAACTTTGATGGTCCGAAGTTGCTCAACTCTCTCTATGGAGGAGCTTTTAACGGTTTTGTCCATTTGCCATAGAAAGTTGGTGTTTTAGAATCGAAATAATCTTGTATGCTTGTATTCATAAAATTTGACATAGAAGAACAATAAAAAGTGTACATAGAGCAAATTTGATGGTCCGAAGTTGCTCAACTCTATCTATAGAGGAGCTTTTAACGGTTTTGTCCATTTGTTATAGAAAGTTGGTGTTTTGGCATCGAAATAATCGAGGAAGCTTATACTCGTAAAATTTCATATAAAAGAACAATAAAATGTGTACACCGAGAAACTTTGATGGTCCGAAGTTGCTCCACTCTCTCTATGGAGGAGCTTTTAATGGTTTTGTCCATTTGTCATCGAAAGTTGGTGTTTTGGAATCGAAATAATCTTGAAATCTTGTATTCATAAAATTTGACATAGAAGAACAATAAAAAGTGTACATAGAGCAACTTTGATGATCCGAAGTTGCTCAACTCTCTCTATGGAAGAGCTTTTAACGGTTTTGTCCATTTGTCATAGAAAGTTGGTGTTTTGGAATCGAAATAATCTTGTTAGCTTATACTCATAAAATTTGACATAGAAGAACAATAAAAAGTGTACATATAGCAACTTTGATGGTCCGAAGATGCACAACTCTCTCCATGAAGGAGCTTTTAACGTTTTTGTCCATTTTTCATAGAAAGTTGGTGTTTTGGAATCGAAATAATCTTGGAAGCTTGTATTCATAAAATTTGACATAGAAGAACAATAAAAAGTGTACATCGAGCAACTTTGATGGTCCGAAGTTTTTCCACTCTCTCTATGGAGGAGCTTTTAACGGTTTTGTCCATTTTTCATAGAAAGTTGATGTTTTGGCATCGAAATAATCTACGAAGCTTAAACTCGTAAAATTTGACATAGAAGAATAGTAAAAAGTGTACGCCGAGCAACTTTGATAGTCCAAACTTGTTCAACTCTCTCTCTCTATATAGAAGCTTTCAACGGTTTTTTCCATTTTTCATAGAAAGTTGGTGTTTTGGCATCGAAATAATCTACGAAGCTTATACTTGTAAAATTTGACATAGAAGAACACTAAAAAGTGTACCCAGAGCAACTTTGATGGTCGAAAGTTGCTTAACTCTATCTATGGAGGAGCTTTTAACGGTTTTGTCCATTTGTTATAGAAAGTTGGTGTTTTGGCATCGAAATAATCGAGCAAGCTTATACTCGTAAAATTTCTTATAAAAGAACAATAAAAAGTGTACACCGAGAAACTTTGATGGTCCGAAGATTATCTATGAAGGTGCTTTTTTAACGCTTTTGTCCATCTGTCATAGAAAGTTGATGTTTCGCCATCGAAATAATCTAGGAAGTTTATAATCATAAAATTTGACATAGAAGAATATTAAAAAGTGTGCGCCGAGCAACTTTGATGATCCGAACTTGTTCAACTCTCTTTATGTTTGGAGCTTTCAACGGTTTTGTCCATTTTTCGTAGAAAGTTGATGTTTTGGCATCGAAATAATCTACAAAGCTTATCCTCGTAAAATTTGATGTAGAAGAACAATAAAAAGTGTAAACAGAGCAACTTTGATGGTCCGAGTTGCTCAATTCTCTCTATGGAGGAGCTTTTAACGGTTTTGTCCATTTGTCATAAAAAGTTAATGTTTTGGAATCGAAATAATCTTGGAAGCTTGTATTCATAAAATTTGACATAGAAGAACAATAAAAATTGTACATAGAGCAACTTCGATTGTCCGAAGTTGCTCAACTCTCTTTATGGAAGAGCTTTTAACGGTTTTGTCCATTTGTCTCAGAGAAAGTTCGTGTTTTATCATCGAAATAATCTAGGAAGCTTATTCTCCTAAAATTTCACATAGAAGAACAATAAAAAGTGTACACCGAGAAACTTTGATGGTCCGAAGATGCTCAACTCTCTCTATGGAGGAACTTTTAACGGTTTTGTCCATTTGTCATAGAAAGTTGATGTTTTGACATAGAAATAATCTAGGAAGCTTATACTCGTAAAATTTGACATAGAAGAATAGTAAAAAGTGTACG
This sequence comes from Euonymus europaeus, assembly GCA_963580455.1. NCBI lineage: Eukaryota > Viridiplantae > Streptophyta > Magnoliopsida > Celastrales > Celastraceae > Euonymus > Euonymus europaeus. The sequence goes on along the minus strand of OY756959.1, from coordinate 19,624,057 downwards.
CCGAGCAACTTTGATGGTCCGAACTTGTTCAACTCTTTCTATGTAGGAGCTTTCAACGGTTTTGTCCATTTTTCATAGAAAGTTGGTGTTTTAGCATCGAAATAATCTATGAAGCTTATACTCGTAAAATTTGACATAGAACAACAATAAAAAGTGTACACAGAGCAGCTTTGATGATCCGAAGTTGCTCAATTCTCTCTATGGAGGAGCTTTTAACGGTTTTGTCCATTTGTTATAGAAAGTTGGTGTTTTGGCATCGAAATAATCGAGCAAGCCTATACTCGTAAAATTTCTTATAAAAGAACAATAAAAAGTGTACACCGAGAAACTTTGATGTTCCGAAGTTGCTCCACTCTCTCTATGGAGGAGCTTTTAATGGTTTTGTCCATTTGTCATCGAAAGTTGGTGTTTTAGAATCGAAATAATCTTAGAATCTTGTATTCATAAAATTTGACATAGAAGAACAATAAAAAGTGTACATAGAGCAACTTTGATGGTCCGAAGATGATCAACTCTCTCTATGTTTGGAGCTTTCGACGGTTTTGTCCATTTTTCATAGAAAGTTGATGTTTTGGCATCGAAATAATCTACGAAGCTTATCCTCGTAAAATTTGACGTAGAACAACAATAAAAAGTGTAAACAGAGCAACTTTGATGGTCCGAAGATTATCTATGAAGGAGCTTTTTTAACGCTTTTGTCCATCTGTCATAGAAAGTTGATGTTTCGCCATCGAAATAATCTAGGAAGCTTATAATCGTAAAATTTGACATAGAAGAATATTAAAAAGTGTGGGCCGAGCAACTTTGATGGTCCGAACTTGTTCAACTCTCTTTATGTTTGGAGCTTTCAACGGTTTTGTCCATTTTTCGTAGAAAGTTGATGTTTTGGCATCGAAATAATCTACGAAGCTTATCATCGTAAAATTTGATGTAGAAGAACAATAAAAAGTGTAAACAGAGCAACTTTGATGGTCCGAAGTTGCTCAATTCTCTCTATGGAGGAGCTTTTAACGGTTTTGTCCATTTGTCATGGAAAGTTAATGTTTTGGAATCGAAATAATCTTGGAAGCTTATATTCATAAAATTTGACATAGAAGAACAATAAAAAGTGTACATAGAGCATCTTTGATGGTCCGAAGTTGCTCAACTCTCTCTATGGAGGTGTTTTTAACGGTTTTGTCCATTTGTCATAGAAAGTTGGTGTTTTGGAATCGAAATAATCTTGTAAGCTTGTATTCATAAAATTTGACATTGAAGAACAATAAAAAGTGTACATAGAGCAACTTCGATGGTCCGAGGTTGCTCAACTATCTCTATGGAAGAGCTTTTAACGGTTTTGTCCATTTGTCTCAGAGAAAGTTCGTGTTTTATCATCGAAATAATCTAGGAAGCTTATACTCGTAAAATTTCACATAGAAGAACAATAAAAAGTGTACACCGAGAAACTTTGATGGTCCGAAGATGCTCAACTCTCTCTATGAAGGAGCTTTTAATGCTTTTTTCCATTTGTCTTAGAAAGTTGATGTTTTGCCATAGAAATAATCTAGGAAGCTTATACTCGTCAAATTTGACATAGAAGAATAGTAAAAAGTGTACACCGAGCAACTTTGATGGTCCGAACTTGTTCAACTCTTTCTATGTAGGTGCTTTCAACGGTTTTGTCCATTTTTCATAGAAAGTTGGTGTTTTAGCATCGAAATAATCTATGAAGCTTATACTCGTAAAATTTGACATAGAACAACAATAAAAAGTGTACACAGAGCAGCTTTGATGATCCGAAGTTGCTCAATTCTCTCTATGGAGGAGCTTTTAACGGTTTTGTCCATTTCTCATAGAAAGTTGGTGTTTTGGTATCGAAATAATATACGAAGCTTATCCTCGTAAAATTTGACGTAGAAGAACAATTAAAAGTGTAAACAGAGCAATTTTGATGGTCCGAAGTTGCTCAACTCTCTTTATAGATGAGCTTTTAACGGTTTTATCCATTTGTCATAGAAAGTTGGTGTTTTCGAATCGAAATAATCTTGGAAGCTTGCATTCATAAAATATTACTTAGAAGAACAATAAAAAGTGTAAATAGAGCAACTTTGATGATCCGAAGTTGCTCAACTCTCTCTATGGAGGAGCTTTTAACGGTTTTGTCCATTTGCCATAGAAAGTTGGAGTTTTAGAATCGAAATAATCTTGTATGCTTGTATTCGTAAAATTTGACATAGAAGAACAATAAAAAGTGTACATAGAGCAACTTTGATGGTCCGAAGTTGCTCAACTCTATCTATGGAGGAGCTTTTAACGGTTTTGTCCATTTGTTATAGAAAGTTGGTGTTTTGGCATCGAAATAATCGAGGAAGCTTATACTCGTAAAATTTCATATAAAAGAACAATAAAAAGTGTACACCGAGAAACTTTGATGGTCCGAAGTTGCTCCACTCTTTCTATGGAGGAGCTTTTAATGGTTTTGTCCATTTGTCATCGAAAGTTGGTGTTTTGGAATCGAAATAATCTTGGAATCTTGTATTCATAAAATTTGACATAGAAGAACAATAAAAAGTGTACATAGAGCAACTTTGATGATCCGAAGTTGCTCAACTCTCTCTATGGAAGAGCTTTTAACGGTTTTGTCCATTTGTCATAGAAAGTTGGTGTTTTGGAATCGAAATAATCTTGTTAGCTTATACTCATAAAATTTGACATAGAAGAACAATAAAAAGTGTACATAGAGCAACTTTGATGGTCCGAAGAGGCTCAACTCTCTCCATGAAGGAGCTTTTAACGTTTTTGTCCATTTTTCATAGAAAGTTAGTGTTTTGGAATCGAAATAATCTTGGAAGCTTGTATTCATAAAATTTGACATAGAAGAACAACAAAAAGTGTACATCGAGCAACTTTGATGGTCCAAAGTTTTTCCACTCTCTCTATGGAGGAACTTTTAACGGTTTTGTCCATTTTTCATAGAAAGTTGGTGTTTTGGCATCGAAATAATCTACGAAGCTTATACTCGTAAAATTTGACATAGAAGAATAGTAAAAAGTGTACGCCGAGCAACTTTGATAGTCCAAACTTGTTCAACTCTCTCTCTCTATATAGGAGCTTTCAACGGTTTTTTCCATTTTTCATAGAAAGTTGGTGTTTTGGCATCGAAATAATCTACGAAGCTTATACTTGTAAAATTTGACATAGAAGAACAATAAAAAGTGTACCCAGAGCAACTTTGATGGTCAGAAGTTGCTTAACTCTATCTATGGAGGAGCTTTTAACGGTTTTGTCCATTTGTTACAGAAAGTTGGTGTTTTGGCATCGAAATAATCGATGAAGCTTATACTCGTAAAATTTCTTATAAAAGAACAATAAAAAGTGTACACCGAGAAACTTTGATGGTCCGAAGTTGCTCCACTCTCTCTATGGAGGAGCTTTTAATGGTTTTGTCCATTTGTCATCGAAAGTTGGTGTTTTAGAATCGAAATAATCTTAGAATCTTGTATTCATAAAATTTGACATAGAAGAACAATAAAAAGTGTACATAGAGCAACTTTGATGGCCCGAAGATGATCAACTCTCTCTATGAAGGAGCTTTTAACGCTTTTGTCCATCTGTCATAGAAAATTGATGTTTCGCCATCGAAATAATCTAGGAAGCTTATAATCGTAAAATTTCACATAGAAGAATAGTAAAAAGTGTGCGCCGAGCAACTTTGATGGTCCGAACTTGTTCAACTCTCTTTATGTTTGGAGCTTTCGACGGTTTTGTCCATTTTTCATAGAAAGTTGATGTTTTTGCATCGAAATAATCTACGAAGCTTATCCTCGTAAAATTTGACGTAGAAGAACAATAAAAAGTGTAAACATAGCAACTTTGATGGTCCGAAGTTGCTCAACCCTCTCTATGGAGGAGCTTTTAACGGTTTTGTCCATTTGTCATAGAAAGTTAATGTTTTGGAATCGAAATAATCTTGGAAGCTTGTATTCATAAAATTTGACATAGAAGAATAATAAAAAGTTTACATAGAGCAACTTTGATGGTCCGAAGTTGCTCAACTCTCTCTATGATGGAGCTTTTAACGGTTTTGTCTATTTGTCATAGAAAGTTGGTGTTTTGGAATCGAAATAATCTTGTAAGCTTGTATTCATAAAATTTGACATAGAAGAACAATAAAAAGTGTACATAGAGCAACTTCGATGGTCCAAAGTTGCTCAACTCTCTCTATGGAAGAGCTTTTAACGGTTTTGTCCATTTGTCTCAGAGAAAGTTTGTGTTTTATCATCGAAATAATCTAGGAAGCTTATACTCGTAAAATTTCACATAGAAGAACAATAAAAAGTGTACACCGAGAAACTTTGATGGTCCGAAGATGCTCAACTCCCTCTATAAAGGAGCTTTTAATGTTTTTTTCCATTTGTCATAGAAAGTTGATGTTTTGCCATAGAAATAATCTAGGAAGCTTATACTCGTAAAATTTGACATAGAAGAATAGTAAAAAGTGTACGCGGAGCAACTTTGATAGTCCGAACTTGCTCAATTCTCTCTATGGAGGAGCTTTTAACGGTTTTGTCCATTTCTCATAGAAAGTTGGTGTTTTGGCATCGAAATAATCTACGAAGCTTATCCTCGTAAAATTTGACATAGAAGAACAATAAAAAGTGTAAACAGAGCAACTTTGATGGTCCGAAGATTATCTATGAAGGAGCTTTTTTAACGCTTTTGTACATCTGTCATAGAAAGTTGATGTTTCGCCATCGAAATAATCTAGGAAGCTTATAATCGTAAAATTTGACATAGAAAAATAGTAAAAAGTGTGCGCCGAGCAACTTTGATGGTCCGAACTTGTTCAACTCTCTTTATGTTTGGAGCTTTCAACGGTTTTGTCCATTTTTCGTAGAAAGTTGATGTTTTGGCATCGAAATAATCTACGAAGCTTATCCTCGTAAAATTTGACGTAGAAGAACAATAAAAAGTGTAAACATAGCAACTTTGATGGTCCGAAGTTGCTCAACCCTCTCTATGGAGGAGCTTTTAACGGTTTTGTCCATTTGTCATAGAAAGTTAATGTTTTGGAATCGAAATAATCTTGGAAGCTTGTATTCATAAAATTTGACATAGAAGAACAATAAAAAGTGTACATAGAGCAACTTTGATGGTCCGAAGTTGCTCAACTCTCTCTATGATGGAGCTTTTAACGGTTTTGTCTATTTGTCATAGAAAGTTGGTGTTTTGGAATCGAAATAATCTTGGAAGCTTGTATTCATAAAATTTGACATAGAAGAACAATAAAAAGTGTACATAGAGCAACTTTGATGGTCCGAAGTTGCTCAACTCTCTCTATGATGGAGCTTTTAACGGTTTTGTCCATTTGTCTCAGAGAAAGTTCGTGTTTTATCATCGAAATAATCTAGGAAGCTTATACTCGTAAAATTTCACATAGAAGAACAATAAAAAGTGTACACCGAGAAACTTCGATGGTCCGAAGTTGCTCAACTCTCTCTATGGAAGAGCTTTTAACGGTTTTGTCCATTTGTCTCAGAGAAAGTTCGTGTTTTATCATCGAAATAATCTAGGAAGCTTATACTCGTAAAATTTCACATAGAAGAACAATAAAAAGTGTACACCGAGAAACTTTGATGGTCCGAAGATGCTCAACTCCCTCTATGAAGGAGCTTTTAATGCTTTTTTCCATTTGTCATAGAAAGTTGATGTTTTGCCATAGAAATAATCTAGGAAGCTTATACTCGTAAAATTTGACATAGAAGAATAGTAAAAAGTGTACGCGGAGCAACTTTGATAGTCCGAACTTGCTCAATTCTCTCTATGGAGGAGCTTTTAACGGTTTTGTCCATTTCTCATAGAAAGTTGGTGTTTTGGCATCGAAATAATCTACGAAGCTTATCATCGTAAAATTTGACGTAGAAGAACAATAAAAAGTGTAACCAGAGCAATTTTGATGGTCCGAAGTTGCTCAACTCTCTTTATAGATGAGCTTTTAACGGTTTTATCCATTTGTCATAGAAAGTTGGTGTTTTGGAATCGAAATAATCTTGGAAGCTTGCATTCATAAAATATTACTTAGAAGAACAATAAAAAGTATAAATATAGCAACTTTGATGGTCCGAAGTTGCTCAACTCTCTCTATGGAGGAGCTTTTAACGGTTTTGTCCATTTGCCATAGAAAGTTGGTGTTTTAGAATCGAAATAATCTTGTATGCTTGTATTCATAAAATTTGACATAGAAGAACAATAAAAAGTGTACATAGAGCAACTTTCATGGTCCGAAGTTGCTCAACTCTATCTATGGAGGAGCTTTTAACGGTTTTGTCCATATGTTATAGAAAGTTGGTGTTTTGGCATCGAAATAATCGAGGAAGCTTATACTTGTAAAATTTCATATAAAAGAACAATAAAAAGTGTACACCGAGAAACTTTGATGGTCCGAAGTTGCTCCACTCTTTCTATGGAGGAGCTTTTAATGGTTTTGTCCATTTGTCATCGAAAGTTGGTGTTTTGGAATCGAAATAATCTTGTTAGCTTATACTCATAAAATTTGACATAGAAGAACAATAAAAAGTGTACATAGAGCAACTTTGATGGTCCGAAGATGCTCAACTCTCTCCATGAAGGAGCTTTTAACGTTTTTGTCCATTTTTCATAGAAAGTTGGTGTTTTGGAATCGAAATAATCTTGGAAGCTTGTATTCATAAAATTTGACATAGAAGAACAATAAAAAGTGAACATCGAGCAACTTTGATGGTCCAAAGTTTTTCCAGTCTCTCTATGGAGGAACTTTTAACGGTTTTGTCCATTTTTCATAGAAAGTTGGTGTTTTGGCATCGAAATAATCTACGAAGCTTATACTCGTAAAATTTGACATAGAAGAATAGTAAAAAGTGTACGCCGAGCAACTTTGATAGTCCAAACTTGTTCAACTCTCTCTCTCTATATAGGAGCTCTCAACGGTTTTTTCCATTTTTCATAGAAAGTTGGTGTTTTGGCATCGAAATAATCTACGAAGCTTATACTTGTAAAATTTGACATAGAAGAACAATAAAAAGTGTACCCAGAGCAACTTTGATGGTCGGAAGTTGCTTAACTCTATCTATGGAGGAGCTTTTAACGGTTTTGTCCATTTGTTATAGAAAGTTGGTGTTTTGGCATCGAAATAATCGAGGAAGCTTATACTCATAAAATTTCTTATAAAAGAACAATAAAAAGTGTACACCGAGAAACTTTGATGGTCCGAAGTTGCTCCACTCTCTCTATGGAGGAGCTTTTAATGGTTTTGTCCATTTGTCATCGAAAGTTGGTGTTTTAGAATCGAAATAATCTTAGAATCTTGTATTCATAAAATTTGACATAGAAGAACAATAAAAAGTGTACATAGAGCAACTTTGATGGCCCGAAGATGATCAACTCTCTCCATGAAGGAGCTTTTAACGCTTTTGTCCATCTGTCATAGAAAGTTGATGTTTCGCCATCGAAATAATCTAGGAAGCTTATAATCGTAAAATTTGACATAGAAGAATAGTAAAAAGTGTGCGCCGAGCAACTTTGATGGTCCGAACTTGTTCAACTCTCTCTATGTTTGGATCTTTCGACGGTTTTGTCCATTTTTCATAGAAAGTTGATGTTTTGGCATCGAAATAATCTACGAAGCTTATCCTCGAAAAATTTGACGTAGAAGAACAACAAAAAGTGTAAACAGAGCAACTTTGATGGTCCGAAGATTATCTATGAAGGAGCTTTTTTAACGCTTTTGTCCATCTGTCATAGAAAGTTGATGTTTCGCCATCGAAATAATCTAGGAAGCTTATAATCGTAAAATTTGACATAGAAAAATAGTAAAAAGTGTGCGCCGAGCAACTTTGATGGTCCGAACTTGTTCAACTCTCTCTATGTTTGGAGCTTTCAACGGTTTTGTCCATTTTTCGTAGAAAGTTGATGTTTTGGCATCGAAATAATCTACGAAGCTTATCCTCGTAAAATTTGACGTAGAAGAACAATAAAAAGTGTAAACATAGCAACTTTGATGGTCCGAAGTTGCTCAACCCTCTCTATGGAGGAGCTTTTAACGGTTTTGTCTATTTGTCATAGAAAGTTAATGTTTTGGAATCGAAATAATCCTGGAAGCTTGTATTCATAAAATTTGACATAGAAGAACAATAAAAGTGTACATAGAGCAACTTTGATGGTCCGAAGTTGCTCAACTCTCTCTATGATGGAGCTTTTAACGTTTTTGTCCATTTGTCATAGAAAGTTGGTGTTTTGGAATCGAAATAATCTTGTAGGCTTGTATTCATAAAATTTGACATAGAAGAACAATAAAAAGTGTACATAGAGCAACTTCGATGGTCCGAAGTTGCTCAACTCTCTCTATGGAAGAGCTTTTAACGGTTTTGTCCATTTGTCTCAGAGAAAGTTCGTGTTTTATCATCGAAATAATCTAGGAAGCTTATACTCGTAAAATTTCACATAGAAGAACAATAAAAAGTGTACACCGAGAAACTTTGATGGTCCAAAGATGCTCAACTCTCTCTATGAAGGAGCTTTTAATGCTTTTTTCCATTTGTCATAGAAAGTTGATGTTTTGCCATAGAAATAATCTAGGAAGCTTATACTCGTAAAATTTGACATAGAAAAATAGTAAAAAGTGTACGCGGAGCAACTTTGATAGTCCGAACTTGCTCAATTCTCTCAATGGAGGAGCTTTTAACGGTTTTGTCCATTTCTCATAGAAAGTTGGTGTTTTGGCATCGAAATAATCTACGAAGCTTATCCTCGTAAAATTTGACGTAGAAGAACAATAAAAAGTGTAAACAGAGCAATTTTGATGGTCCGAAGTTGCTCAACTCTCTTTATAGATGAGCTTTTAACGGTTTTATCCATTTGTCATAGAAAGTTGGTGTTTTCGAATTGAAATAGTCTTGGAAGCTTGCATTAATAAAATATTACTTAGAAGAACAATAAAAAGTGTAAATTGAGCAACTTTGATGGTCCGAAGTTGCTCAACTCTCTCTATGGAGGAGCTTTTAACGGTTTTGTCCATTTGCCATAGAAAGTTGGTGTTTTAGAATCGAAATAATGTTGTATGCTTGTATTCATAAAATTTGACATAGAAGAACAATAAAAAGTGTACATAGAGCAACTTTGATGGTCCGAAGTTGCTCAACTCTATCTATGGGGGTGCTTTTAACGGTTTTGTCCATTTGTTATAGAAAGTTGGTGTTTTGGCATCGAAATAATCGAGGAACCTTATACTCGTAAAATTTCATATAAAAGAACAATAAAAAGTGTACACCGAGAAACTTTGATGGTCCGAAGTTGCTCCACTCTTTCTATGGAGGAGCTTTTAATGGTTTTGTCCATTTGTCATCGAAAGTTGGTGTTTTGGAATCGAAATAATCTTGGAATCTTGTATTCATAAAATTTGACATAGAAGAACAATAAAAAGTGTACATAGAGCAACTTTGATGATCCGAAGTTGCTCAACTCTCTCTATGGAAGAGCTTTTAACGGTTTTGTCCATTTGTCATAGAAAGTTGGTGTTTTGGAATCGAAATAATCTTGTTAGCTTATACTCATAAAATTTGACATAGAAGAACAATAAAAAGTGTACATAGAGCAACTTTGATGGTCCAAAGATGCTCAACTCTCTCCATGAAGGAGCTTTTAACGTTTTTGTCCATTTTTCATAGAAAGTTGGTGTTTTGGAATCGAAATAATCTCGGAAGCTTGTATTCATAAAATTTGACATAGAAGAACAATAAAAAGTGTACATCGAGCAACTTTGATGGTCCAAAGTTTTTCCACTCTCTCTATGGAGGAACTTTTAACGGTTTTGTCCATTTTTCGTAAAAAGTTGGTGTTTTGGCATCGAAATAATCTACGAAGCTTACACTCGTAAAATTTGACATAGAAGAATAGTAAAAAGTGTACGATGAGCAACATTGATAGTCCAAACTTGTTCAACTCTCTCTCTCTATATAGGAGCTTTCAACGGTTTTTTCCATTTTTCATAGAAAGTTGGTGTTTTGGCATCGAAATAATCTACGAAGCTTATACTTGTAAAATTTGACATAGAAGAACAATAAAAAGTGTACACCGAGAAACTTTGATGGTCCGAAGATGCTCAACTCTTTCTATGAAGGAGCTTTTAATGCTTTTTTCCATTTGTCATAGAAAGTTGATGTTTTGCCATAGAAATAATCTAGGAAGCTTATACTCGTAAAATTTGACATAGAAGAATAGTAAAAAGTGTACGCGGAGCAACTTTGATAGTCCGAACTTGTTCAACTCTTTCTATGTAGGAGCTTTCAACGGTTTTGTCCATTTTTCATAGAAAGTTGGTGTTTTAGCATCGAAATAATCTACGAAGCTTATACTCGTAAAATTTGACATAGAAGAACAATAAAAAGTGTACACAGAGCAACTTTGATGGTCCGAATTTGCTCAACTCGGTCTATGGAGGAGCTTTTAACGGTTTTGTCTAATTGTCACAGAAAGTTGGTGTTTTGGAATCGAAATAATCTTCGAAGCTTGTATTCATAAAATTTTACATAGAATAACAACAAAAAGTGTACATAGAGCAACTTTGATCGTGCGAAGTTCCTCAACTCTCTCTATGGAGGAGCTTTTAACGGTTTTGACCATTTGTCTCACAGAAAATTGGTGTTTTGTCAACGAAATAATCCAGAAAGCTTAAACTGTTAAAATTTCACATAGAAGAACAATAAAAAGTATACACCGAGAAACTTTGATGGTCCGAAGATGCTCAACTCTCTCTATGAAGGAGCTTTTAACGCTTTTGTCCATTTGTCATAGAAAGTTGATGTTTTTGCCATCGAAATAATCTAGGAAGCTTATACTCGCAAAATTTGACATAGAACAATAGTAAAAAGTGTACGCCGAGCAACTTTGATGGTCCGAACTTGTTCAACTATTTCTATGTAGGAGCTTTCAACGGTTTTGTCCATTTTTCATAGAAAGTTGGTGTTTTAGCATCGAAATAATCTACGAAGCTTATACTCGTAAAATTTGACATAGAACAACAATTAAAAGTGTACACAGAGCAGCTTTTACCGGTTTTGTCCATTTCTCATAGAAAGTTGGTGTTTTGTTATCGAAATAATCTAGGAAGCTTATACTCATGAAATTTGACATATAAGAACAATAAAAAGTGTACTCCGAGCATCTTTGATGGTCCGAAGTTGCTCAACTCTCTCTATAGAGGAGCATTTAACGGTTTTATCCATTTGTCATAGAATGTTGGTGTTTTCGAATCGAAATAATCTTGGAAGCTTGCATTCATAAAATTTTACATAGAAGAACAATAAAAAGTGTACATAGAGCAACTTTTATGGTCCGAAGATGCTCAACTCTCTCTATAGAGGAGCTTTTAACGTTTTTGTCCATTTTTCATAGAAAGTTGGTGTTTTGGAATCGAAATAATCTTGGAAGCTTGTATTCATAAAATTTGACATAGAAGAACAATAAAAAGTGTACATCGAGCAACTTTGATGGTCCGAAGTTGCTCAACTCTCTCTATGGAGGAGCCTTTAACGGTTTTGTCCATTTGTCATAGAAAGTTGGTGTTTTGGAATCGAAATAATCTTGTAAGCTTGTATTCATAAAATTTCATATAAAAGAACAATAAAAAGTGTACACCGAGAAACTTTGATGGTCCGAAGATGCTCAACTCTCTGTATGAAGGAGCTTTTAACGTTTTTGAATATTTTTCATAGAAAGTTCGTGTTTCGGAATCGAAATAATATTGGAAGCTTGTATTCATAAAATTTGACATAGAAGAACAATAAAAAGTGTACATAGTGCAACTTTGATGGTCCGAAGTTGCTTAACTCTCTCTACGGAGGACTTTTAACTGTTTTGTCCATTTGTCATAGAAAGTTGGTGTTTTGGAATCGAAATAATCTTGTAAGCTTGTATTAATAAAATTTGACATAGAAGAACAATAAAAAGTGTACATAGAGCAACTTTGATGGTTCGAAGTTGCTCAACTCTCTCTATGGAGGATCTTTTAACGGTTTTGTACATTTTTCAAAGAAAGTTGGTGTTTTGGCATCGAAATAATCTTGGAAGCTTATAGTCATAAAATTTGACATAGAAGAACAATAAAAAGTGTATCTCGAGCAACTTTGATGGTCTGAAGTTGCTCAACTCTCTCTTTGAAGGAGCTTTTAACGTTTTTGTCCATTTGTCATAGAAAGTTGTTGTTTTGCCATTGAAATAATCTAGGAATCTTATACTCGTAAAATTTGACATAGAATAATAGTAAAAAGTGTACGCCGAGAAACTTTGATGGTCAAAAGTTGCTCAACTCTCTCTACAGAGGAGCTTTTAACGGTTTTGTCCATTTATCGTAGAAAGTTGGTGTTTTGGCATCGAAATAATCTAGGAAGCTTATACTCGTAAAATTTGACGTAGAAGAACAATCAATAAAAAGTGTATCTCGAGCAACTTTGATGGTCCGAAGTTGCTCAACTCTCACTATGGAGGAGCTTTTAACGGTTTTGTCGATTTGCCATAGGAAGTTGGTGTTTTGGAATCGAAATAATCTTGGAAGCTTGTATTCATAAAATTTGACATAGAAGAACAACAAAAAGTGTACATAGAGCAACTTTGATGGTCCGAAGTTGCTCAACTCTCTCTATGGAGGAGCTTTTAATGGTTTTGTCCATTTGTCATAGGAAGTTGGTGTTTTGGAATTGAAATATTCTTGGAAGCTTTTATTCATAAAATTTGACATAGAAGAACAATAAAAAGTGTACATAGAGCAACTTTGATGGTCCGAAGTTGCTCAACTCTCTCTAGGGAGGAGCTTTTAACGGTTTTGTCATTTTTTCATAGAAAGTTGGTGTTTTGGCGTCGGAATAATCTTGGAAGCTTATACTCTTAAAATTTGACATAGAAGAACAATAAAAAGTGTATCTCGAGCAACTTTGATGGTCCGAAGTTGCTCAACTCTCTCTATGGAGGATCTTTTAACGGTTTTGTCCATTTTTCATAGAAAGTTGGTGTTTTGGCATCGAAATAATCTACGAAGCTTATACTCGTAAAATTTGACATAGAAGAATAGTAAAAAGTCTACGCCGAGCAACTATGATAGTCCAAACTTGTTCATCTCTCTCTCTCTCTATATAGGAGCTTTCAACGGTTTTGTCCATTTTTCATAGAAAGTTGGTGTTTTTGCATCGAAATAATGTACGAAGCTTATACTTGTAACATTTGACATAGAAGAACAATAAAAAGTGTACACAGAGCAACTTTGATGGTCCGAAGTTGCTCAACTCTATCTATGGAGGAGCTTTTAACGGTTTTGTCCTTTTGTTATAGAAAGTTGGTGTTTTGGCATCAAAATAATCGAGGAAGCTTATACTCGTAAAATTTCATATAAAAGAACAATAAAAAGTGTACACCGAGAAACTTTGATGGTCCGAAGATGCTCAACTCTCTGTATGAAGGAGCTTTTAACGTATTTGTATATTTTTCATAGAAAGTTCGTGTTTCGGAATCGAAATAATCTTGGAAGCTTGTATTCCTAAAATTTGACATAGAAGAACAATAAAAAGTGTACATAGTGCAACTTTGATGGTCCGAAGTTGCTCAACTCTCTCTATGGAGGACTTTTAACTGTTTTGTCCATTTGTCATAGAAAGTTGGTGTTTTGGAATCGAAATAATCTTGTAAGCTTGTATTCATAAAATTTGACATAGAAGAACAATAAAAAGTGTACATAGAGCAACTTTGATGGTCCGAAGTTGCTCAACTCTCTCTATGGAGGATCTTTTAACGGTTTTGTACATTTTTCAAAGAAAGTTGGTGTTTTGGCATCGAAATAATCTTGGAAGCTTATACTCATAAAATTTGACATAGAAGAACAATAAAAAGTGTATCTCGAGCTACTTTGATGGTCGAAAGTTGCTCAACTCTCTCTTTGAAGGAGCTTTTAACGTTTTTGTCCATTTGTCATAGAAAGTTGTCGTTTTGCCATTGAAATAATCTAGGAATCTTATACTCGTAAAATTTGACATAGAATAATATTAAAAAGTGTACGCCGAGCGACTTTGATGGTCAAAAGTTGCTCAACTCTCTCTACGGAGGAGCTTTTAACGGTTTTGTCTATTTATCGTAGAAAGTTGGTGTTTTGGCATCGAAATAATCTAGGAAGCTTATACTCGTAAAATTTGACATAGAAGAACAATCAATAAAAAGTGTATCTCGAGAAACTTTGATGGTCCGAAGTTGCTCAACTCTCACTATGGAGGAGCTTTTAACGGTTTTGTCGATTTGCCATAGGAAGTTGGTGTTTTGGAATCGAAATAATCTTGGAAGCTTGTATTCATAAAATTTGACATAGAAGAACAATAAAAAGTGTACATAGAGCAACTTTGATGGTCCGAAGTTGCTCAACTCTCTCTATGGAGGAGCTTTTAATGGTTTTGTCCATTTGTCATAGGAAGTTGGTGTTTTGGAATTGAAATAATCTTGGAAGCTTTTATTCATAAAATTTGACATAGAAGAACAATAAAAAGTTTACATAGAGCAACTTTGATGGTCCGAAGTTGCTTAACTCTCTCTAGGGAGGAGCTTTTAACGGTTTTGTCATTTTTTCATAGAAAGTTGGTGTTTTGGCGTCGGAATAATCTTGGAAGCTTATACTCTTAAAATTTGACATAGAAGAACAATAAAAAGTGTATCTCGAGCAACTTTGATGGTCCGAAGTTGCTCAACTCTCTCTATGGAGGATCTTTTAACGGTTTTGTACATTTGTCATAGGAAGTTGGTGTTTTGGCATCGAAATAATCTTGGAAGCTTATACTCATAAAATTTGACATAGAAGAACAATAAAAAGTGTACATCGAGCAAATTTGATGGTCCGAAGTTGCTCAACTCTCTCTATGAAGGAGCTTTTAACGCCTTTGTCCATTTGTCATAGAAAGTTGTTGTTTTGCCATTGAAATAATCTAGGAATCTTGTACTTGATGACGTCTCTAATCAGTCCAAGACGTATCAGGATAGGTTTGAACAAGAGCTTCCTCGTCTGGTGACGTCCTTCCTCGTATTCTCTCACTCCTGACAATAGAATTATCCTGTAGCAAAGAGCAAACGTAAGCTAGAGGCCCGCCAGAGAGTGTTCTCTGGCGTTGGCGCTCCGACGCTTAAGTCAGATGCTAGCACAAAGGAACTCTACGAAGTGCAATGCTCGGTGCTCTTGTCATTCGTCCGAAAATCGTCCTTTTTACATGAGGGTTTGTCCCTTTTTATAGTGAAGGTAGTTCCTGTATAGGTAGTTCATGACAGCTTTTTACCACCCTGAAAATGAGTACCGAGAAATGTACATACCTCTTCTCGATATCGAGCATGAAGCTGACGACAGTTATATCTACGTGTCGTATTGTCAGTGGAAGAGGAAAATTATCCTCATCAGTACTCATAAAATTTGACATAGAAGAACAATAAAAAGTGTACATAGAGCAACTTTGATGGTCCGAAGTTGCTCAACTCTCTCTATGGAGGATCTTTTAACGGTTTTGTACATTTTTCAAAGAAAGTTGGTGTTTTGGCATCGAAATAATCTTGGAAGCTTATACTCATAAAATTTGACATAGAAGAACAATAAAAAGTGTATCTCGAGCAAATTTGATGGTCTGAAGTTGCTCAACTCTCTCTTTGAAGGAGCTTTTAACGTTTTTGTCCATTTGTCATAGAAAGTTGTCGTTTTGCCATTGAAATAATCTAGGAATCTTATACTCGTAAAATTTGACATAGAATAATATTAAAAAGTGTACGCCGAGCAACTTTGATGGTCAAAAGTTGCTCAACTCTCTCTACGGAGGAGCTTTTAACGGTTTTGTCTATTTATCGTACAAAGTTGGTGTTTTGGCATCGAAATAATCTAGGAAGCTTATACTCGTAAAATTTGACATAGAAGAACAATCAATAAAAAGTGTATCTCGAGAAACTTTGATGGTCCGAAGTTGCTCAACTCTCACTATGGAGGAGCTTTTAACGGTTTTGTCGATTTGCCATAGGAAGTTGGTGTTTTGGAATCGAAATAATCTTGGAAGCTTGTATTCATAAAATTTGACATAGAAGAACAATAAAAAGTGTACATAGAGCAACTTTGATGGTCCGAAGTTGCTCAACTCTCTCTATGGAGGAGCTTTTAATGGTTTTGTCCATTTGTCATAGGAAGTTGGTGTTTTGGAATTGAAATAATCTTGGAAGCTTTTATTCATAAAATTTGACATAGAAGAACAATAAAAAGTGTACATAGAGCAACTTTGATGGTCCGAAGTTGCTTAACTCTCTCCAGGGAGGAGCTTTTAACGGTTTTGTCATTTTTTCATAGAAAGTTGGTGTTTTGGCGTCGGAATAATCTTGGAAGCTTATACTCTTAAAATTTGACATAGAAGAACAATAAAAAGTGTATCTCGAGCAACTTTGATGGTCCGAAGTTGCTCAACTCTCTCTATGGAGGATCTTTTAACGGTTTTGTACATTTGTCATAGGAAGTTGGTGTTTTGGCATCGAAATAATCTTGGAAGCTTATACTCATAAAATTTGACATAGAAGAACAATAAAAAGTGTACATCGAGCAAATTTGATGGTCCGAAGTTGCTCAACTCTCTCTATGAAGGAGCTTTTAACGCCTTTGTCCATTTGTCATAGAAAGTTGTTGTTTTGCCATTGAAATAATCTAGGAATCTTGTACTTGATGACGTCTCTAATCAGTCCAAGACGTATCAAGATAGGTTTGAACAAGAGCTTCCTCGTCTGGTGACGTCCTTCCTCGTATTCTCTCACTCCTGACAATAGAATTATCCTGTAGCAAAGAGCAAACGTAAGCTAGAGGCCCGCCAGAGAGTGTTCTCTGGCGTTGGCGCTCCGACGCTTAAGTCAGATGCTAGCACAAAGGAACTCTACGAAGTGCAATGCTCGGTGCTCTTGTCATTCGTCCGAAAATCGTCCTTTTTACATGAGGGTTTGTCCCTTTTTATAGTGAAGGTAGTTCCTGTATAGGTAGTTCATGACAGCTTTTTACCACCCTGAAAATGAGTACCGAGAAATGTACATACCTCTTCTCGATATCGAGCATGAAGCTGACGACAGTTATATCTACGTGTCGTATTGTCAGTGGAAGAGGAAAATTATCCTCATCAGTACTCATAAAATTTGACATAGAAGAACAATAAAAAGTGTACATAGAGCAACTTTGATGGTCCGAAGTTGCTCAACTCTCTCTATGGAGGATCTTTTAACGGTTTTGTACATTTTTCAAAGAAAGTTGGTGTTTTGGCATCGAAATAATCTTGGAAGCTTATACTCATAAAATTTGACATAGAAGAACAATAAAAAGTGTATCTCGAGCAAATTTGATGGTCTGAAGTTGCTCAACTCTCTCTTTGAAGGAGCTTTTAACGTTTTTGTCCATTTGTCATAGAAAGTTGTCGTTTTGCCATTGAAATAATCTAGGAATCTTATACTCGTAAAATTTGACATAGAATAATATTAAAAAGTGTACGCCGAGCAACTTTGATGGTCAAAAGTTGCTCAACTCTCTCTACGGAGGAGCTTTTAACGGTTTTGTCTATTTATCGTACAAAGTTGGTGTTTTGGCATCGAAATAATCTAGGAAGCTTATACTCGTAAAATTTGACATAGAAGAACAATCAATAAAAAGTGTATCTCGAGAAACTTTGATGGTCCGAAGTTGCTCAACTCTCACTATGGAGGAGCTTTTAACGGTTTTGTCGATTTGCCATAGGAAGTTGGTGTTTTGGAATCGAAATAATCTTGGAAGCTTGTATTCATAAAATTTGACATAGAAGAACAATAAAAAGTGTACATAGAGCAACTTTGATGGTCCGAAGTTGCTCAACTCTCTCTATGGAGGAGCTTTTAATGGTTTTGTCCATTTGTCATAGGAAGTTGGTGTTTTGGAATTGAAATAATCTTGGAAGCTTTTATTCATAAAATTTGACATAGAAGAACAATAAAAAGTGTACATAGAGCAACTTTGATGGTCCGAAGTTGCTTAACTCTCTCCAGGGAGGAGCTTTTAACGGTTTTGTCATTTTTTCATAGAAAGTTGGTGTTTTGGCGTCGGAATAATCTTGGAAGCTTATACTCTTAAAATTTGACATAGAAGAACAATAAAAAGTGTATCTCGAGCAACTTTGATGGTCCGAAGTTGCTCAACTCTCTCTATGGAGGATCTTTTAACGGTTTTGTACATTTGTCATAGGAAGTTGGTGTTTTGGCATCGAAATAATCTTGGAAGCTTATACTCATAAAATTTGACATAGAAGAACAATAAAAAGTGTACATCGAGCAAATTTGATGGTCCGAAGTTGCTCAACTCTCTCTATGAAGGAGCTTTTAACGCCTTTGTCCATTTGTCATAGAAAGTTGTTGTTTTGCCATTGAAATAATCTAGGAATCTTGTACTTGATGACGTCTCTAATCAGTCCAAGACGTATCAAGATAGGTTTGAACAAGAGCTTCCTCGTCTGGTGACGTCCTTCCTCGTATTCTCTCACTCCTGACAATAGAATTATCCTGTAGCAAAGAGCAAACGTAAGCTAGAGGCCCGCCAGAGAGTGTTCTCTGGCGTTGGCGCTCCGACGCTTAAGTCAGATGCTAGCACAAAGGAACTCTACGAAGTGCAATGCTCGGTGCTCTTGTCATTCGTCCGAAAATCGTCCTTTTTACATGAGGGTTTGTCCCTTTTTATAGTGAAGGTAGTTCCTGTATAGGTAGTTCATGACAGCTTTTTACCACCCTGAAAATGAGTACCGAGAAATGTACATACCTCTTCTCGATATCGAGCATGAAGCTGACGACAGTTATATCTACGTGTCGTATTGTCAGTGGAAGAGGAAAATTATCCTCATCAGTACTCATAAAATTTGACATAGAAGAACAATAAAAAGTGTACATAGAGCAACTTTGATGGTCCGAAGTTGCTCAACTCTCTCTATGGAGGATCTTTTAACGGTTTTGTACATTTTTCAAAGAAAGTTGGTGTTTTGGCATCGAAATAATCTTGGAAGCTTATACTCATAAAATTTGACATAGAAGAACAATAAAAAGTGTATCTCGAGCAAATTTGATGGTCTGAAGTTGCTCAACTCTCTCTTTGAAGGAGCTTTTAACGTTTTTGTCCATTTGTCATAGAAAGTTGTCGTTTTGCCATTGAAATAATCTAGGAATCTTATACTCGTAAAATTTGACATAGAATAATATTAAAAAGTGTACGCCGAGCAACTTTGATGGTCAAAAGTTGCTCAACTCTCTCTACGGAGGAGCTTTTAACGGTTTTGTCTATTTATCGTACAAAGTTGGTGTTTTGGCATCGAAATAATCTAGGAAGCTTATACTCGTAAAATTTGACATAGAAGAACAATCAATAAAAAGTGTATCTCGAGAAACTTTGATGGTCCGAAGTTGCTCAACTCTCACTATGGAGGAGCTTTTAACGGTTTTGTCGATTTGCCATAGGAAGTTGGTGTTTTGGAATCGAAATAATCTTGGAAGCTTGTATTCATAAAATTTGACATAGAAGAACAATAAAAAGTGTACATAGAGCAACTTTGATGGTCCGAAGTTGCTCAACTCTCTCTATGGAGGAGCTTTTAATGGTTTTGTCCATTTGTCATAGGAAGTTGGTGTTTTGGAATTGAAATAATCTTGGAAGCTTTTATTCATAAAATTTGACATAGAAGAACAATAAAAAGTGTACATAGAGCAACTTTGATGGTCCGAAGTTGCTTAACTCTCTCCAGGGAGGAGCTTTTAACGGTTTTGTCATTTTTTCATAGAAAGTTGGTGTTTTGGCGTCGGAATAATCTTGGAAGCTTATACTCTTAAAATTTGACATAGAAGAACAATAAAAAGTGTATCTCGAGCAACTTTGATGGTCCGAAGTTGCTCAACTCTCTCTATGGAGGATCTTTTAACGGTTTTGTACATTTGTCATAGGAAGTTGGTGTTTTGGCATCGAAATAATCTTGGAAGCTTATACTCATAAAATTTGACATAGAAGAACAATAAAAAGTGTACATCGAGCAAATTTGATGGTCCGAAGTTGCTCAACTCTCTCTATGAAGGAGCTTTTAACGCCTTTGTCCATTTGTCATAGAAAGTTGTTGTTTTGCCATTGAAATAATCTAGGAATCTTGTACTTGATGACGTCTCTAATCAGTCCAAGACGTATCAAGATAGGTTTGAACAAGAGCTTCCTCGTCTGGTGACGTCCTTCCTCGTATTCTCTCACTCCTGACAATAGAATTATCCTGTAGCAAAGAGCAAACGTAAGCTAGAGGCCCGCCAGAGAGTGTTCTCTGGCGTTGGCGCTCCGACGCTTAAGTCAGATGCTAGCACAAAGGAACTCTACGAAGTGCAATGCTCGGTGCTCTTGTCATTCGTCCGAAAATCGTCCTTTTTACATGAGGGTTTGTCCCTTTTTATAGTGAAGGTAGTTCCTGTATAGGTAGTTCATGACAGCTTTTTACCACCCTGAAAATGAGTACCGAGAAATGTACATACCTCTTCTCGATATCGAGCATGAAGCTGACGACAGTTATATCTACGTGTCGTATTGTCAGTGGAAGAGGAAAATTATCCTCATCAGTACTCATAAAATTTGACATAGAAGAACAATAAAAAGTGTACATAGAGCAACTTTGATGGTCCGAAGTTGCTCAACTCTCTCTATGGAGGATCTTTTAACGGTTTTGTACATTTTTCAAAGAAAGTTGGTGTTTTGGCATCGAAATAATCTTGGAAGCTTATACTCATAAAATTTGACATAGAAGAACAATAAAAAGTGTATCTCGAGCAAATTTGATGGTCTGAAGTTGCTCAACTCTCTCTTTGAAGGAGCTTTTAACGTTTTTGTCCATTTGTCATAGAAAGTTGTCGTTTTGCCATTGAAATAATCTAGGAATCTTATACTCGTAAAATTTGACATAGAATAATATTAAAAAGTGTACGCCGAGCAACTTTGATGGTCAAAAGTTGCTCAACTCTCTCTACGGAGGAGCTTTTAACGGTTTTGTCTATTTATCGTACAAAGTTGGTGTTTTGGCATCGAAATAATCTAGGAAGCTTATACTCGTAAAATTTGACATAGAAGAACAATCAATAAAAAGTGTATCTCGAGAAACTTTGATGGTCCGAAGTTGCTCAACTCTCACTATGGAGGAGCTTTTAACGGTTTTGTCGATTTGCCATAGGAAGTTGGTGTTTTGGAATCGAAATAATCTTGGAAGCTTGTATTCATAAAATTTGACATAGAAGAACAATAAAAAGTGTACATAGAGCAACTTTGATGGT
Source organism: Euonymus europaeus (assembly GCA_963580455.1). Lineage (NCBI taxonomy): Eukaryota > Viridiplantae > Streptophyta > Magnoliopsida > Celastrales > Celastraceae > Euonymus > Euonymus europaeus. The sequence goes on along the minus strand of OY756959.1, from coordinate 19,602,715 downwards.
CCGAAGTTGCTCAACTCTCTCTATGGAGGAGCTTTTAATGGTTTTGTCCATTTGTCATAGGAAGTTGGTGTTTTGGAATTGAAATAATCTTGGAAGCTTTTATTCATAAAATTTGACATAGAAGAACAATAAAAAGTGTACATAGAGCAACTTTGATGGTCCGAAGTTGCTTAACTCTCTCCAGGGAGGAGCTTTTAACGGTTTTGTCATTTTTTCATAGAAAGTTGGTGTTTTGGCGTCGGAATAATCTTGGAAGCTTATACTCTTAAAATTTGACATAGAAGAACAATAAAAAGTGTATCTCGAGCAACTTTGATGGTCCGAAGTTGCTCAACTCTCTCTATGGAGGATCTTTTAACGGTTTTGTACATTTGTCATAGGAAGTTGGTGTTTTGGCATCGAAATAATCTTGGAAGCTTATACTCATAAAATTTGACATAGAAGAACAATAAAAAGTGTACATCGAGCAAATTTGATGGTCCGAAGTTGCTCAACTCTCTCTATGAAGGAGCTTTTAACGCCTTTGTCCATTTGTCATAGAAAGTTGTTGTTTTGCCATTGAAATAATCTAGGAATCTTGTACTTGATGACGTCTCTAATCAGTCCAAGACGTATCAAGATAGGTTTGAACAAGAGCTTCCTCGTCTGGTGACGTCCTTCCTCGTATTCTCTCACTCCTGACAATAGAATTATCCTGTAGCAAAGAGCAAACGTAAGCTAGAGGCCCGCCAGAGAGTGTTCTCTGGCGTTGGCGCTCCGACGCTTAAGTCAGATGCTAGCACAAAGGAACTCTACGAAGTGCAATGCTCGGTGCTCTTGTCATTCGTCCGAAAATCGTCCTTTTTACATGAGGGTTTGTCCCTTTTTATAGTGAAGGTAGTTCCTGTATAGGTAGTTCATGACAGCTTTTTACCACCCTGAAAATGAGTACCGAGAAATGTACATACCTCTTCTCGATACCGAGCATGAAGCTGACGACAGTTATATCTACGTGTCGTATTGTCAGTGGAAGAGGAAAATTATCCTCATCAGTACTCATAAAATTTGACATAGAAGAACAATAAAAAGTGTACATAGAGCAACTTTGATGGTCCGAAGTTGCTCAACTCTCTCTATGGAAGAGCTTTTAACGGTTTGGTCCATTTGTCGTAGAAAGTTGGTCTTTGGGCATCAAAATAATCTAGGAAGCTTATGCCCGTAAAATTTGACATAGAAGAACAATCAATAAAAAGTGTATTCTGAGCAACTTTGATGTTTCGAAGTTGCTCAACTATCTCTATGGAGGATCTTTTAAGAATTTTGTCCATTTATCATAGAAAGTTGTTGTTTTGGAATGGAAATAATCTAGCAAGCCTATACTTGTAAAATATGATATAGTAGAATAATAAAAAGTATACTCCGAGCAACTTTGGTTGTCCGAACTTGCTCAACTCTCTCTATGGAGGAGCTTTTAACGGTTTTGTAAATTTGTTATAGAAAGTTAGTGTTTTGTCATCGAAATAATCGAGGAAGCTTATACTCGATCCCACAAGGAGTGATGCTAATAGATTTATAATATAACACTTGAATATAATTGATACAATTATAAAAGGAGGAAAAGGGGGGGTTAAATCTTGTAATAGATAAAAATTAAGACAAAGAAATTGATGTTGAGAACAATAATAAGAATTGATATTAATGAAAACAATAGCTAAGACTCACAATCCACCACAAAACATTCAAACAATTTATAAGAAATAATAGACTAACAATTTTAACAAGCATATGATGACAACATTCACAACAAGGTCATGGCCAAACTCAAGTTGTATGATTCTCTCTTAATTGCATGTAAAGTGTATGGCGTCTACCTCATTACGTGTATTCTTAATCGAAATCTAGCATGGCGTCTGCATGAATCAACAATCAAGAATTCAATAAGAGCAAAGAGAATATGAATGTCACAAGAATCCTAATACATGGTATTTGTACTTAGGTATTCAAGAATTGATTTTTCATAATTCATTTTCAACTGAATTATATGTTGCAGGAAAGAACATATTCAACAAGGCAATTGACCATGTTCTACAACAATTAATTCTAATACATGCTTCAAAGTTAGCTACTCAAAGAAACACAATACTAGAACTCACATAATATGGAAAAATCAAAATCATCATGCTTGTAGAAATTGAAATCCACACAACTTATAAAATTGAAAGCATGCTTAGGGCTTCAAGACAAGCCCTAACTAACAAGAGTTTAGTTATACATAACCAAATAAAACATGAAACATAAAAACATAATTACAAACACAAGCCTTGTTTTCTTCTTTTCCTTCTCCTCTTTTTGCCTCCAATCCTTCTCCTCTTTCCATCTTGTCTCCAAGCTCCCCCTCCTAGCTCCTACTCCTCTCTATTTATAGAGAAAATGAGCACATAGTGGAGGAGTTAGTGCCATCTTCTGGTGTTGGATTGTCCATCAAATTGGTGTGGTGGATTGTCCACTCTTTGAATGGAAATGGTATCATCAATGACATCAACTTCCAATTACACACTAATCTTGTAACTGCATTATGGGCCTAAACGAAGCCTATTATGAACTCAAACCCTTCATCAATATTGTAGATACAAATGTTTAGATAATTATGGGCTTTTGAATCACTCAATGTGGACATCAGACGATCAAGTTATGGGCTTCTAAAGGTCTGGTCTGCAAACAGAAATTATGCTTCGGATATAACTTCCAAACTTGACTTCGAGGTAACCTTTAGAGGCCCAAATGAACTCCGATTTTTGTGAACCAATACTTCCTGAAAAGCTTGAAGTGTCCTCTAAAAATTTTCGGAAGATCAAATCTCATTCCGACAGCTCTTACTGCCTCTTAACCTACAAAACATCCAAGAAGATCTTAAGTACAATAATCTTGAAAATTCAGCTTTTAAGCACAATTTCTTGGCATTGCTTTGGTAGTATTTTAGCACTTTAAGAATGTATATTCTGGCACTTATCACAATCCTCAACCATCTTATTGCTAGTCCCTAGTAATTCAAGCGTAAAAATGTTATGAGAAATGAGTGAAAGTAACAAACTAGAACAAAAGGTAAGAGATCACAATTCTTATCTAGATTAGTATAGTCACAACTTCCAACACTTGTGTGTGTGCTAAGCCAAAACCTTCATACCACAATCCATAATGCATATAACCTCAAACAATTTATCCAAGTAAAAGCCTCAACTCCATATTCTCACAGGGTATAGAAGGATTTTTGGGCTATGAATTTCTCTCATGGAGTTGGAAAATAGATATGCACTCAGAAGAAAAGTCAATTTAAAGACAAACAAATAAACAAACATTGATCAAATGATAGGTATATTAGCTGTCAAGAACTTCCACCAGTCTTACCACAAACCTGCTTTGGAATTCTATTGATCAACATTTTCCAATTGACAAACTAATAGAGCCTTATCACAGAAAAACTTATCTATTGACGAATGACGAATACACATAACAATTTTTTCTCTTTTTTTTTCTCTGTCTTTTTTTTTTCTTTTTATTTTTCATCATTGTTTCTTTTTTTTTATGTCTCGAATTCATAATCTCGAATTCATAATATAGAACATCTCAAACAAAGGCCCAGTAAAATTACAACATTGTTCTCAAACATTGATCAATATCATCCTCAGCATTCATCCAATCATTCCACAAACCATGTAATGGTGTTCATTGACAGCAATTATCCATTTCAAAAGATCAATGCAAGTTCATAAGTTGTTTACTCATTTTTCTCCACTCATTTGTGCTTGAACCAGAAAAATAGTCTTAGTCATATGCATTATCATCGATCTTACCACAAGGCTTAGTATTGATGGAAAACAAATGTGTTAAAAGTTGCTTTTGACTAATCCAGATAAAAAAATGACTCAAACTAATTGTACCAGTACCAAACCATCAAACTACATAAATATGCCACCACCCCCAACCTAAACCAAACATTGTCCGCAATGTGAAAATGACGAAGTATGGAAAAGCAATGCAATGAAAAGAAACAGAAGAAAGAAAAATACAACCTGAGGTGGAAGATGCTCGGACAATGGTGGAAGGAGAAGATGGTTAGCGCCGCACCATGTCCATGAGGACATTCAGCATGTGTTCCAGCCATTGTTGTCCAACCTCCAACCTATGCAGGCGGGATAAGATGTCGTGAATGTGGTCAGTCGGAGGTAGTGCAGTAGCAGAAGAGTCAGACGCTTCCAGTGGTAAAGAAACTGGACGTCGCGGTGTTCGTTGTCTACGAGCACTGGAAAGCATGTGGCTAGTACTCTGACGCCAGGTAGAGTTCTCCAAAACAGTCACCGGATAATTGGAAGTTGTCTGACTGGGAGGTGGGAGAATGCCCATACTGAAAAGCAACCGCGTGATGAGCCTCGGGAAACATAATGTGCAACTGAACTAAATGCTTGATTGAACACACAAAGATAATGAGAAAGAAATATGGGTTGCCTCCCATAAGCGCTAAATGGAGGTGGAAGATTACTTACCAGATCCACTTTTGTACCAAGTACAATTCCTTGTTGTACCATAAAATGACATTTTTCCCAGTTTAAAACTAGATTGCATTCTTGGCATCTTTCTAAGACCAAAGCGAGGTTATGAAGGCATTTATCAAAAGATGAACCAAATACACTAAAATCATCCATAAATACCTCAATAATGTGCTCCACCATATCTGAAAATATGCTCATCATACACCTTTGAAAAGTACCTGGAGCATTGCAAAGACCAAAAGGCATGCGCCTGTAGGCAAATGTACCATATGGACAAGTAAATGTCATCTTGTCTTGATCTTCTGGTGCTATTGCAATCTGAATGTAGCCCGAATATCCATCAAGAAAACAATAATGGCTATGACCTGTAAGACGTTCCAACATTTGATCAATAAAAGGTAGTGGAAAATGATCTTTTCTAGTACCTGAATTAAGCTTTCTGTAGTCAATGCAAACACGCCATCCTGTTTGAACTCGCGTGGGAACCAACTCATTATCTTCATTAAGGACTACTGTAACTCCAGATTTTTTAGGAACCACTTGTACCGGACTAACCCATTTACTATCAGAGATAGGGTAAATGATGCCAACATCTAGCAATTTGAGTACTTCTTTTAGCACCACCTCCTTCATTATTGGGTTAAGTCTGCGTTGGGCATCTCTTGTTGGTTTTGTTCCCTCCTCTAGTAGTATTCGATGCATACATCTAGAGGGACTGATTCCTCTGATATCAGCAATACTCCATCCGATTGATGTTTTATGCTCTTTTAGTACCCTCAACAATTTCTCTTCTTCTTCAATGCTGAGGTCAGACGCAATGATTACTGGCAATGTACTTTCTTTGCCCACATACGCGTACTTCAAATGCTTTGGTAGTTCCTTCAACTCCAATTGAGGTGCCTGCACAACAGATGGTACAAGTTTTGTCTTAGGCACTGGTAAAGGCTCAAAGGCAGAAATATACATACCTAAAGAATGTAAGGCTTCAAGGCGAGCTAAGACTTTGCTTGCTTGTTTATCCTCATCGATGGTTCCAAAGTCATGAATTAAAACTTTGTCCACAATATCTCGACCACAACTTTCATTGAACACTTGTTGACAAATTGTATCTAACGCATCTAAGTGAAAACAGTAATGTTCATCACTTGGTAATTTGAGTGCTCCAAATACCTTGTACTCAATCGTTTGTCCCTGCACATTCATAGTTAGTGTACCCTTTTGAACATCAATTTTGGTACCTGCTGTGGCCATGAATGGACGACCAAGAATTAAGGTTAATTTTACTTCTAACAAAGGAATCGGCTCCATCTCCAATACTAGAAAATCAGCAGGTAAGATTAATCCGTCAACTTTGACTAAGACATCTTCTAGAATACCCCTAGGGTATTTGATTGATCTATCTGCCAACTGGATGCTCACAGAGGTCGCCTTTAGTTCCCCTATATTCAAAGATTCAAAAACAGAAAAAGGCATTAGATTGACAGATGCACCTAAGTCAAGAAGAGCTTTCTCAAACCTGTGACCCCCAATGATACAAGGGATAGTAAAACTGCCCGGATCTTTTAGCTTGGGAGGGAGTTTGCTTTGTAGAACAGCTGAAACTTCCTCAGAAACCTTAATCATTTCAAACTCTTTGAACTTCCTCTTATTTGTGCACAAATCCTTGAGGTACTTTGCATATTTTGGCATTTGTTTGATGGCATCTAAAAGAGGAATGTTAATCTCCACCTTCTTGAAAGTATCCAAGATTCCTTGCATTGGATCTTCTTTCTTTGATTTCTGCAATCTGCTAGGAAAAGGAGCATGTGAAGAAATATAATTTGGAAGGTTAGAGTTAACCTGAAGGTTTGGCGTTTCCTGGAAAGGAGTAGCATTGCTGCTAGAATTTGGATCTAGATCGTCTGGATTGATCATATTGTCAGAGTCAAGGTTCTTCTCTTCTTCTGGCACGCTCATTTTTCCAATTGTTTTCCCTCCCCTCAGAGTGATTGCTTTAGCATGTTCATTAATCTTAGGGTTGACAATAACTTGGCCAGGAAGCTTTCCAGGTTCTCTTTGATTTAATGCAGTGGCTAACTGTCCCATTTGTTGTTCCAAATTTGCAATGGCGTTATCAGTTTTCTGCATGAATGCTTGAGTGCTCTGTGCCATAGATGTAACCATATCTTCAAGTGATGGTTTCGGAGGCTCCACTTGAACCCGATGTTGTGGTAATTGAGCAAAAGGTTGTTGCATTGGTTGATTATTACTCCACCTAAAATTTGGATGATTCCTCCATCCTGGATTGTAGGTAGGAGCAAATGGATCATTCCTTGGCCTTTGCATTTGGTTTTGATTCTGATTTGGATAAGTACCGAATGCATTTATTTGTGCATCCAAGACCGTAACTTCATTTTGTGGACAACTGTCCCTAGCATGTCCAGGTGTACTGCACACAGCACACACTTGAGAGCCTGGAACGATTAACTGCTTCACTATATTTGCCAAGTTTGCAATTTGGGCTTCCATGTTTGAACTTGATTGTGCTTCATAGATTCCAGCCCTTTTCTGAGGTTCTCTCACTCTGTTGTAGCTCCATTGTTGAGAATTAGTTGACAGAGTTTAGAACATCTCCCTGGCTTGTCCGGCATTATGATTCATCAATCCACCACCAGATGTGGCGTCCACCATTTTACAATCTGAATCTAGCATCCCTTCATAAAAATATTGCATTAGTAGCCATTCTTGAATATTATGATGAGGACAAGAGCTTAAGAGCCTCTTGTATCTCTCCCAATATTCGTGGAATGCTTCTCCATCATTTTGTTGGATGCTCACTATCTCTTTCCTTATTTTATTTGTCTTTTGAGCTGGAAAGAATTTCGTCAAGAACTTGTTTGCCAAATCTGTCCATGTTCTAATTGAAGCTCTTGGTAAAGAGTGAAGCTATGTCTTTGCTTGTTCCTTCAGACTAAATGGAAACAATCGCAGATGAACCTGCTCATCAGTTAAACCTCTTATTTTAATTGTGGAACAGACATCAGAGAATTCTTTAAGCTGCATGTGAGGATCTTCTCCAGCATGGCCTAAGAACGTAGGCAACAAATGAATCATTCCTGACTTTAGTTCAAAGTTGTCTACAATAGTCTGGGGGTAGACAATGCATGAAGCAAATCTACTGCTTGAGGCACAGAGAAATCCTTAAGTGGCTTGCTCATGTTATCTGGTTCTTCTTCCATTTGAACTGGGGCTGTGGGACTTGGAGTTGGTGATGACAAAGGTGATCTCTCCGGAGTGCGATGGTCTCTTTGACAAAATAAACGGATATCCGCTAATTTTGTGTTTAACGAAATGTCGTCACTCGATAAGTTCTCAAGATTTGAGCTGGACATTCATGTTTCCGCAAAATAGGAAAAATAACAATATAAATGAACTACTTAGGTGGCGAGGCCAACCATGAACATAAATTAATATAGAGAAATTTGGTGGATGGCAGTGCCAATCACAACCAGAGGATTAAAGGAGTTAGTTGACAATATATAAAAAGTTAGTAAACAGAATAAATAAAATAGGGCAGAAAAGGCCAACCATAAAAAAAATGATGTTAGTAAATATTAAGGCATATTAATAGGCGGTAGAACCAGCCATTAATATTAATAGATATATACATATATTAAGAACAGTAGGCGGTTTGAACCAGTCATTAATAGAAAACAAAATGGGGCGTTTAAGCCAACCACGTTAAATAATGACATATAATGTAAACCTTCCATGTAGGAGGTGCTAACAATAAATAAATAAATTATATACAAGAGTTAGATGACACTATATTAGGTAATCACGTCCCCGACAACGGCGCCAAAAATTGTTATGTCGTTAGTAACAATTTAAAATATACTTACAAATGTACAATTAATATATAGTGAACAAGTAAGAGTCGATCCCACAAGGAGTGATGCTAATAGATATATAATATAACACTTGAATATAATTGATACAATTATAAAAGGGGGAAAAGGGGGGGTTAAATCTTGTAATAGATAAAAATTAAGACAAAGAAATTGATGTTGAGAACAAGAATAAGAATTGATATTAATGAAAACAATAGCTAAGACTCACAATCCACCACAAAACATTCAAACAATTTATAAGAAATAATAGACTAACAATTTTAACAAGCATATGATGACAACATTCACAACAAGGTCATGGCCAAACTCAAGTTGTATGATTCTCTCTTAATTGCATGTAAAGTGTATGGCGTCTACCTCATTACGTGTATTCTTAATCAAAATCTAGCATGGCGTCTGCATCAATCAACAATCAAGAATTCAATAAGAGCAAAGAGAATATGAATGTCACAAGAATCCTAATACATGGTATTTGTACTTAGGTATTCAAGAATTGATTTTTCATAATTCATTGTCAACTGAATTATATGTTGCAAGAAAGAACATATTCAACAAGGCAATTGACCATGTTCTACAACAATTAATTCTAATACATGCTTCAAAGTTAGCTACTCAAAGAAACACAATACTAGAACTCACATAATATGGAAAAATCAAAATCATCATGCTTGTAGAAATTGAAATCCACACAACTTATAAAATTGAAAGCATGCTTAGGGCTTCAAGACAAGCCCTAACTAACAAGAGTTTAGTTATACATAACCAAATAAAACATGAAACATAAAAACATAATTACAAACACAAGTCTTGTTTTCTTCTTTTCCTTCTCCTCTTTTTGCCTCCAATCCTTCTCCTCTTTCCTTCTTGTCTCCAAGCTCCCCCTCCTAGCTCCTACTCCTCTCTATTTATAGGGAAAATGAGCACATAGTGGAGGAGTTAGTGCCATCTTTGGGTGGTGGATTGTCCATCAAATTGGTGTGGTGGATTGTCCACTCTTTGAATGGAAATGGTATCATCAATGACATCAACTTCCAATTACACACTAATCTTGTAACTGTATTCTGGGCCTAAAAAAAGCCTATTATGAACTCACACCCTTCATCAATATTGTAGATACCAATGTGTAGATAATTATGGGCTTTTGAATCACTCAATTTGGACATCATACGCTCAAGTTATGGGCTTCTAAAGGTCTGGTCTGCAAACAGAAATTATGCTTCGGACATAACTTCCAAACTTGACTTCGAGGCAACCTTTAGAGGCCCAAATGAACTCCGATTTTTGTGAACCAATACTTCCTGAAAAGCTTGAAGTGTCCTCTAAAAATTTTCTGCAGATCAAATCTCATTCCGACAGCTCGTAATGCCTCTTAACCTGCAAAACATCCAAGAAGATCTTAAGTACAATAATCTTGAAAATTCAGCTTTTAAGCACAATTTCTTGGCATTGCTTTGGTAGTATTTTAGCACTTTAAGAATGTATATTCTGGCACTTATCACAACTCTCTCTATGGAGGAGCTTTTAACGGTTTCGTCCATCTGTTATAGAAAGTTGGTGTTTTGGCATCGAAATAATCGAGGAAGCTTATACTCGTAAAATTTCATATAAAAGAACAATAAAAAGTGTACACCGAGAAACTTTGATGGTCCGAAGATGCTCAACTCTCTCTATGAAGGAGCTTAAAACGTTTTTGTCCATTAGTTGGTGTTTTGGAATCGAAATAATCTTGGAAGCTTGTATTCATAAAATTTGACACAGAAGAACAATAAAAAGTGTACATCGAGCAACTTTGATGGTCCGAAGTTGCTCAACTCTCTCTATGGAGGAGCTTTTAACGGTTTTGTCCATTTGTCATAGAAAGTTGGTGTTTTGTCATCGAAATAATCTAGGAAGCTTATAATCGTAAAATTTCACATAGAAGAACAATAAAAAGTGTTCAACGAGAAACTTTGATGGTCCGAAGATGCTCAACTCTCTCTATGAAGGAGCTTTTAACGGTTTTGTCCATTTTTCATAGAAAGTTGGTGTTTTGGAATTGAAATAATCTTGGAAGCTTGTATTCATAAAATTTGACATAGAAGAACAATAAAAAGTGTTCAACGAGAAACTTTGATGGTCCGAAGATGCTCAACTCTCTCTATGAAGGAGCTTTTAACGGTTTTGTCCATTTTTCATAGAAAGTTGGTGTTTTGGAATCGAAATAATCTTGGAAGCTTGCATTCATAAAATTTGACATAGAAGAACAATAAAAAGTGTACATCGAGCAACTTTGATGGTCCGAAGTTGCTCAACTCTCTCTATGGAGGAGCTTTTAATGGTTTTGTCCATTTTTCATAGAAAGTTGGTGTTTTGGCATCGAAATAATCTACGAAGCTTATACTCGTAAAATTTGACATAGAAGAACAATAAAAAGTGTACACAGAGCAACTTTGATGGTCCGAAGTTGCTCAACTCTATCTATGGAGGAGCTTTTAACGGTTTTGTCATTTTGTCATACAAAGTTGGTGTTTTGGCATCAGAATAATCTTGGAAGCTTATACTCATAAAATTTGACACAGAAGAACAATAAAAAGTGTATCTCGAGCAACTTTGATGGTCCGAAGTTGCTCAACTCTCTCTACGGAGGATCTTTTAACGGTTTTGTACATTTGTCATAGAAAGTCGGTGTTTTGGCATCGAAATAATCATGGAAGCTTATACTCATAATATTTGACATAGAAGAACAATAAAAAGTGTACATCGAGCAACTTTGATGGTCCGAAGTTGCTCAACTCTCTCTTTGAAGGAGCTTTTAACGCTTTTGTCCATTTGTTATAGAAAGTTGTTGCTTTGCCATTGAAATAATCTAGGAATCTTATACTCGTAAAATTTGACATAGAAGAAAAGTAAAAAGTGTACGCCGAGCAACTTTGATGGTCAAAAGTTGCTCAACTCTCTCTATGGAGGAGCTTTTAACGGTTTTGTCCATTTATCGTAGAAAGTTGGTGTTTTGGCATCGAAATAATCTAGGAAGCTTATAATCGTAAAATTTGACATAGAAGAACAATCAATAAAAAGTGTATTCTGAGCAACTTTGATGGTTCTAAGTTGCTCAACTCTCTCTATGGAGGATCTTTTAACAATTTTGTCCATTTATCATAGAAAGTTGGTGTTTTGAAATGGAAATAATCTAGCAAGCCTATACTCGTAAAATATGATATAGAAGAATACTAAAAAGTATACTCCGAGCAACTTTGGTTGTCCGAACTTGCTCAACTCTCTCTATGGAAGAGCTTTTAACGATTTTGTCCATTTGTTATAGAAAGTTAGTGTTTTGTCATCGAAATAATCGAGGAAGCTTATACTTGTAAAATTTCATATAAAAGAACAACAAAAAGTATACGTCGAGAAACTTTGATGTTCCGAAGTTGCTAAACTCTCTCTATGGAGGAGCTTTTAACGGTTTTGTCCATTTGTCATAGGAAGTTGGTGTTTTGCCATTGAAATAATCTAGGAATCTTATACTCGTAAAATTTGACATAGAAGAAAAGTAAAAAGTGTACGCCGAGCAACTTTGATGGTCAAAAGTTGCTCAACTCTCTCTATGGAGGAGCTTTTAACGGTTTTGTGCATTTATCGTAGAAAGTTGGTGTTTTGGCATCGAAATAATCTAGGAAGCTTATAATCGTAAAATTTGACATAGAAGAACAATCAATAAAAAGTGTATTCTGAGCAACTTTGATGGTTCTAAGTTGCTCAACTCTCTCTATGGAGGATCTTTTAACAATTTTGTCCATTTATCATAGAAAGTTGGTGTTTTGGAATGGAAATAATCTAGCAAGCCTATACTCGTAAAATATGATATAGAAGAATAGTAAAAAGTATACTCCGAGCAACTTTGGTTGTCCGAACTTGCTCAACTCTCTCTATGGAGTAGGTTTTAACGGTTTTGTCCATTTGTTATAGAAAGTTAGTGTTTTGTCATCGAAATAATCGAGGAAGCTTATACTCGTAAAATTTCATATAAAAGAACAACAAAAAGTATACGTCGAGAAACTTTGATGGTCCGAAGTTGTTAAACTCTCTCTATGGAGGAGCTTTTAACGGTTTTGTCCATTTGTCATAGGAAGTTGGTGTTTTGCCATTGAAATAATCTAGGAATCTTATACTCATAAAATTTGACATAGAAGAACAATCAATAAAAAGAGTATTCTGAGCAACTTTGATGGTTCGAAGTTGCTCAACTCTCTCTATGGAGGATCTTTTAACAATTTTGTCCATTTATCATAGAAAGTTGGTGTTTTGGAATGGAAATAATCTTGCAAGCCTATATTCGTAAAATATGATATAGAAGAATAGTAAAAAGTTTACTCCGAGCAACTTTGGTTGTCCGAACTTGCTCAACTCTCTCTATGGACGAGCTTTTAACGGTTTTGTCCATTTGTTATAGAAAGTTAGTGTTTTGTCATCGAAATAATCGAGGAAGCTTATACTCGTAAAATTTCATATAAAAGAACAACAAAAAGTATACGTCGAGAAACTTTGATGGTCCGAAGTTGCTCAACTCTCTCTATGGAGGAGCTTTTAACGGTTTTGTCCATTTGTCATAGGAAGTTGGTGTTTTGCCATTGAAATAATCTAGGAATCTTATACTCGTAAAATTTGACATAGAAGAATAGTAAAAAGTGTACGCCAAGCAACTTTGCGGGTCAAAAGTTGCTCAACTCTCTCTATGGAGGATCTTTTAACGGTTTTGTCCATTTATCGTAGAAAGTTGGTGTTTTGGCATCGAAATAATCTAGGAAGCTTATAATCGTAAAATTTGACATAGAAGAACAATCAATAAAAAGTGTATTCTGAGCAACTTTGATGGTTCGAAGTTGCTCAACTCTCTCTATGGAGGATCTTTTAACAATTTTGTCCATTTATCATAGAAAGTTGGTGTTTTGGAATGGAAATAATCTAGGAAGCCTATACTCGTAAAATATGACATAGAAGAATAGTAAAAAGTATACTCCGAGCAACTTTGGTTGTCCGAACTTGCTCAACTCTCTCTATGGAGGAGCTTTTAACGGTTTTGTCCATTTGTTATAGAAAGTTAGTGTTTTGTCCTCGAAATAATCGAGGAAGCTTATACTCGTAAAATTTCATATAAAAGAACAACAAAAAGTGTACATCGAGAAACTTCGATGGTCCGAAGTTGCTCAACTATCTCTATGAAGGAGCTTTTAACGGTTTTGTCATTTTGTCATAGAAAGTTGGTGTTTTGGCATCAGAATAATCTTGGAAGCTTATACTCCTAAAATTTGACATAGAAGAACAATAAAAAGTGTATCTCGAGCAACTTTGATGGTCCGAAGTTGCTCAACTCTCTCTATGGAGGATCTTTTATCGGTTTTGTACATTTGTCATAGAAAGTTGGTGTTTTGACATCGAAATAATCTTGGAAGCTTATACTCATAATAGTTGACATAGAAGAACAATAAAAAGTGTACATCGAGCAAGTTTGATGGTCCGAAGTTGCTCAGCTCTCTCTGTGGAGGATCTTTTAACGGTTTTGTACATTTGTCATAGAAAGTTGGTGTTTTGACATCGAAATAATCGAGGAAGCTTATACTCATAATATTTGACATAGAAGAACAATAAAAAGTGTACATCGAGAAACTTTGATTTTCCGAAGCTGCTCAACTCTCTCTTTGAAGGAGCTTTTAACGCTTTTGTCCATTTGTCATAGAAAGTTGTTGTTTTGCCATTGAAATAATCTAGGAATCTTATACTCGTAAAATTTGACATAGAAGAATAGTAAAAAGTGTACGCCGAGCAACTTTGATGGTCAAAAGTTGCTCAACTCTCTCTATGGAGGGGCTTTTAACGGTTTTGTCCATTTATAGTAGAAAGTTGGTGTTTTGGCATCGAAATAATCTAGGAAGCTTATAATCGTAAAATTTGACATAGAAGAACAATCAATAAAAGTGTATTCTGAGCAACTTTGATGGTTCGAAGTTCCTCAACTCTCTCTATGGAGGATCTTTTAACAATTTTGTCCATTTATCATAGAAAGTTGGTGTTTTGGAATGGAAATAATCTAGCAAGCCTATACTCGTAAGATATGATATAGAAGAATAATAAAAAGTTGTTGTTTTGCCATTGAAATAATCTAGGAATCTTATACTCGTAAAATTTGACATAGAAGAATAGTAAAAAGTGTACTCCGAGCAACATTGATGGTCAAAAGTTGCTCAACTCTCTCTACAGAGGAAATTTTAACGGTTTTGTCCAGTTGTCCTAGAAAGTTGTTGTTTTGGCATCGAAACAATCTCGGAAGCTTATACTCGTAAAATTTGACATAGAAGAACAATAAAAAGTGTATACAGAGAGACTTCGATGGTCCGAAGTTGCTCAACTATCTCTATGGAGGACCTTTTAACGGTTTTGTCCATTTGTCATAGAAAGTTGGTGTTTTGGAATCGAAATAATCTTGGAAGCTTATACTCATAAAATTTGATATAGAAGAACAATAAAAAGTGTATCCCGAGCGACTTTGATGGTCCGAAGTTGCTCAACTCTCTGTATGGAGGAGCTTTTAGCTGTTTTGTCCATTTGTCATAGAAAGATGGTGTTTTGTCATCGAAATAATCTAGGAAGCCTATACTCGTAAAATTTGACATAGAAGAATCGTAAAAATTGCTCGTCGAACAACTTTTATGGTCTGAACTTGCTCAACTCTCTATATGGAGGAGCTTTTAATGGTTTTGTCCATTTGTTGTAGAAAGTTGGTGTTTTGTATCGAAAAAATCTAGGAAGCTTATACTCGTAAAATTTGAAATAGAAGAATTGTAAAAAGTCTACTCCGAGCAAATTTGGTTGTTCGAACTTGCTCAACTCCCTCTATGGAGGAGCTTTTAACGGTTTTGTCCATTTATCATTGAAAGTTGCTGATTTGTCATCGAAATAATCCAAAAAACTTATACTCGTAAAATTTCAATTAGAAGAACAACGAAAAGTGTGCACCGAGCAACTTGGATGGTCCGAAGTTGCTCAATTCTCTCTATGGAGGAGCTTTTAGCTGTTTTGTCCATTTGTCAAGAAAGTTGGTGTTTTGGCATTGAACTAATCTAGGAAGCCTATACTCGTAAACTTTGACATAGAAGAACAATAAAAAGTGTATACCGAGAAACTTGGATGGTCCGAAATTCTTCAACTCTCTCGGTGGAGGAGCTTTTAACGGTTTTGTCCATTTGTCATATAAAGTTGGTGTTTTTGAATCAAAATAATCTTGGAAGCTTATACTCATAAAATTTGACATAGAAGAGCAATTTAAAGTGTATCCCAAGCAACTTCGATGGTCCGAAGTTGCACAACTCTCTGTATGGAGGTGCTTTTAACGGTTTTATCCGTTTGACGTAGAAAGTTGCTGTTTTGGCATCGAAATAATCTTGGAAGCTTATACTCATAATATTTGACATAGAAGAACAATAAAAAGTGTACATCGAGCAACATTGATGGTCCGAAGTTGCTCAACCCTTTCTATGGAGGAGCTTTTAACGGTTTTGTCCATTTGTCATAGAAAGTTGGTGTTTTGGAATCGAAATAATCATGGAAGCTTATACTCATAAAATTTGACATAGAAGAACAATGAAAAGTGTACATAGAGCAACTTTGATGGTCCGAAGTTGCTGAACTCTCTCTATGGAGGAGCTTTTAACGATTTTATCCATTTATCCTAGAAAGTTGGTGTTTTGGCATCGAAATAATCTTGGAAGCTTATACTCATAAAATTTGACATAGAAGAACAATAAAAAGTGTATCCCGAGCAACTTCGATGGTCCGAAGTTGCTCAACTCTCTCTATGGAGGAGCTTTTAACGGTTTTATCCATTTGTCATAGAAAGTTGGTGTTTTGGAATTGAAATAATCTTGGAAGCTTGTATTCATAAAATTTGATATAGAAGAACAATAAAAAGTGTACATAGAGCAACTTTGATGGTCCGAACTTGCTCAACACTCTCTATGGAGAAGCTTTTAACGGTTTTGTCCATTTATCATAGAAAATTGGTGTTTTGGCATCGAAATAATCTATGAAGCTTATACTCGTAAAATTTGACATAGAAGAAGAATAAAAAGTGTATTCTGAGCAACTTTGATGGTTCGAAGTTGCTCAACTCTCTCTATGGAGGATCTTTTAACAATTTTGTCCATTTGTCATAGAAAGTTGGTGTTTTGTCATCGAAATAATCTATGAAGCCTATAATCGTAAAATTTGACATAGAAGAATCGTAAAAAGTGCACGTCGAACCACTTTTATGGTCCGAACATGCTCAACTCCCTCTATGGAGGAGCTTTTTATGGTTTTTTCCATTTGTTATAGAAAGTTAGTGTTTTGTTTTCGAAAAAATGTAGGAAGCTTATACTCGTAAAATTTGACATAGAAGAATTGTAAATAGTGTACGCCCAGCAAATTTGGTTGTTCGAACTTGCTCAACTCTCTCTATGGAAGAGCTTTTAACGGTTTTGTCCATTTATCATTGAAAGTTGGTGGTTTGTCATCGAAATAATCTAGCAAGCATATACTCGTAAAATCCGACATAGAAGAATAGTAAAAAGTATACTCCGAGCAACTTTGGTTGTCTGAACTTGCTCAATTCTCTCTATGGAGGAGCTTTTAACGATTTTGTCCATTTGTTGTAGAAAGTTAGTGTTTTGCCATCGAAATAATCTAGGAAGCTTATACTCGTAAAATTTGACATAGAAGAATTGTAAATAGTGTACGCCGAGCAAATTTGGTTGTTCGAATTTGCTCAACTCTTCCTATGGAGGACCTTTTAACGATTTTGTCCATTTATCATTGAAAGTTGGTTGTTTGGCATCGAAATAATCTAGGAAGCATATACTCGTAAAATTTGACATAGAAGAACAATAAATAGTGTACACCGAGAAACTTGGATGGTCCGAAGCTCTTCAACTCTCTCTGTGGAGGAGCTTTTAACGATTTTTTCCATTTGTCATAGAAAGTTGGGATTTTGGCATCGAAATAATCTTGGAAGCTTATACTTGTAAAATTTGACATTGAAGAACAATAAAAAGTGTACATAGAGCAACTTTCATGGTCCGAAGCTGCTCAACTCTCTCTATGGAGTAGCTTTTAATGGTTTTGTTCATTTGTCGTAGAAAGTTGGTTTTTGGCATCGAAATAAGCTAGGAAGCTTATACTTGTAAAATTTGACATAGAAGAACAATAAAAAGTGTATTCTGAGCAACTTCGATGGTCCGAAGTTGCTCAAATCTCTCTATGGAGGATCTTTTAACAATTTTATCCATTTGTCATAGAAAGTTGGTGTTTTGGCATGGAAATAATCTAGCAAACCTATACTCGTAAAATCTTATATAAAAGAATAGTAAAAAGTATACTCCGAGCAACTTTGGTTGTCCGAAGTTGCTCAACTCTCTCTATGGAGGAGCTTTTAACGGTTTTGTCCATTTGTTATAGAAAGTTAGTGTTTTGTCATCGAAATAATCGAGGAAGCTTATACTCGTAAAATTTCATATAAAAGAACAATAAAAAGTGTACATAGAGCAACTTTGATGGTCCGAAGTTGCCCAACTCTCTCTATGGAGGAGCTTTTAACGGTTTTGTCCATTTGTCATAGAAAGTTGTTGTTTTGGAATCAAAATAATCTTGGAAGCTTGTATTCATAAAATTTGACATAAAAGAACAATAAAAAGTGTACATAGAGCAACTTTGATGGTCGGAAGTTGCTCAACTCTCTCTATGGAGAAGCTTTTAACGGTTTTGTCCATTTGTCATAGAAAGTTGGTGTTTTGTGATCGAAATAATCTAGGAAGCTTATACTCGTAAAATTTCACATAGAAGAACAATAAAAAGTGTACACCGAGAAACTTTGATGGTCCGAAGATGCTCAATTATCTCTATGAAGGAGCTTTTAACGCTTTTGTACATTTGTCATAGAAAGTTGACGTTTTGCCATCGAAATAATCCAGGAAGCTTATACTCGTAAAATTTGACATAGAAGAATAGTAAAAAGTGAACGCCGAGCAACTTTGATGGTCCGAAGTTGCTCAACTCTCTCTATGGAAGAGATTTTAACGGTTTTGTCCAGTTGTCATAGAAAGTTGTTGTTTTGGCATCGAAATAATCTAGGAAGCATATACTCCTAAACTTTGACATAGAAGAACAATAAAAAGTACACACAAAGCAACTCGATGGTCCGAAGTTGCTCAACGACATTATGGAGGAGCTTTTAACGGTTTTGTCCATTTGTCATAGAAAGTTGATGTATTGGAATTGAAATAATCTTGGAAGCTTATACTCATAGAATTTGACATAGAAGAACAATAAAAAGTGAATCCCGAACAACTTTGATGGTCCGAAGTTGCTCAACTCTCTCTATGGAGGATCTTTTAACGGTTTTGTACATTTGTAATAGAAAGTTGACGTTTTCGCATCGAAATAATGTTGGAAGATTATACTCATAATATTTGACATAGAAGATTAATAAAAAGTGTACATCGAGCAACTTTGATGGTCCGAAGTTGCTCAACTCTCTCTATGGAAGTGCTTTTAACGGTTTTGTTCATTTGCATAGAAAGTTGGTGTTTCGGAATCGAAATAATCTTGGAAGGTTGTATACATAAAATACGACATTGAAGAACAATAAAAAGTGTACACGGAGCAACTTTGATGCTCTGAAGTTAATCAACTCTCTTTATGGAGGAGCTTTTAACGGTTTTCATCCATTTGAGGTAGAAAGTTGGTTTTTTGGAATCGAAATAATCTTGGAATCTTATACTCATAAAATTTGACATAGAAGAACAATAAAAAGTCTATCCCGAGAAACTATGATGGTCCGAAGTTGCGCAACTCTCTCTATGGAGGAGCTTTTAACGGTTTTGTCCATTTGTCATAGAAAGTTGGTGTTTTGTCATTGAAATAATCTTGGAAGCTTATACTCGTAAACTTTGACATAGAAGAACAATAAAAGGTACACACAGAGTAACTTCGATGGTCCGAAGTTGCTCAACGATCTCTATGGAGGAGCTTTTAACGGTTTTGCCCATTTGTCATAGAAATTTGATGTATTGGAATCGAAATAATCTTGGGAGCTTATACTCATAGAATTTGACATAGAAGAACAATAAAAAGTGAATCCCGAGCTACTTTGATGATCCGAAGTTGCTCAACACTCTCTATGGAGGATCTTTTAACGGTTTTATACATTTGTCATAGAAAGTTGGTGTTTTGGCATCGAAATAATCTAGGAAGCTTATACTCATAAAATTTGACATTCAAGAACAAAAAAAAGTGTACACCGAGCAAATTAGATGGTCCGAAGTTGCTCAACTTTCTCTATGGAGGAGCAGTTAACGGTTTTGTCCGTTTGTCATAGAAAGTTGGTGTTTTGGCATCGAAATAATCTAGGAAGCTTATACTTGTAAAATTTGACATAGAAGAACAATAAAAAGTGTACACCGAGTAACTTGTATGGTCCGAAGTTCTTCAACTCTCTCTGTGGAGGAGCTTTTAATGGTTTTGTCAATTTGTCATAGAAAGTTGGTGTTTTTGAATCAAAATAATCTTGGAAGCTTATACCCATAAAATTTGACATAGATGAACAATAAAAAGTGTATCACGAGCAACTTTGATGGTTCGAAGTTGCTCAACTCTCTCTATGGAGGATCTTTTAACGGTTTTATACATTTGTCATAGAAAGTTGTTGTTTTGGCATCGAAGTAATCTTGGAACTTATACTCATAATATTTGACATAGAAGAATAGTAAAAAGTGTACATCGGGCAACTTTGATGGTCCGAAGTTGCTCAACTCTCTCCATGGAGGAGATTTTAATGGTTTTGTCCAGTTGTCATAGAAAGTTGGTGTTTTGGCATCGAAATAATTTAGGAAGCTTATACTCGTAAACTTTGAGATAGAAGAACAATAAAAAGTGTATACCGAGCGACTTTGATGTTGCGAAGTTGCTCAACTCTCTCTATGGAAGAGATTTTAGCTGTTTTGTCCATTTGTCATAGAAAGTTGGTGTTTTGTCATCGAAATAATCTAGGAAGCCCATACTCGTAAAATTTGACATAGAAGAATCGTAAAAAGTGCACGTCGAACAACGTTTATGGTCCGAACTTGCTCAACTCTCTCTATGGAGGAGCTTTTAATGGTTTTGTCCATTTGTTATTGAAAGTTGGTGTTTTGGTATCGAAAAAATCTAGGAAGCTTATACTCATAAAAATTGACATAGAAGAACTGTAAAAAGTGTACGCCGAGCAAATTTGGCTGTTCGAACTTGCTCAACTCTCTCTATGGTGGAGCTTTTAACGGTTTTGCCCATTTATCATTGAAAGTTGGTGGTTTGTCATTGAAATAATCTAGAAAACTTATACTCGTAAAATTTCAATTAGAAAAATAATGAAAAATGTGCACCGAGCAACTTGGATGGTCCAAAGTAGCTCAACTTTCTCTATGGAGGAGCTTTTAACGGTTTTGTCCGTTTGTCATAGAAAGTTGGTGTTTTGGCATCGAACTAATCTAGGAAGCTTATACTCGTAAAATTTGACATAGAAGAACCATAAAAAGTGTACACAGAGTAACTTGGATGGTCCGAAGTTGCTCAACTCTCTCAATGGAGATGCTTTTAACGATTTTATCCATTTCTCATAGAAAGGTTGTGTTTTGTCATCGAAATAATCTAGGAAGCTTATACTCATAAAAATTGACATATATGAACAATAAAAAAGTCTATCCCGAGCAACTTTGATGGTCCGAACTTGTTCAACTCTCTCTATGTAGGAGCTTTTAACGGTTTTATCCATTTGTCATAGAAAGGTTGTGTTTTCGCATCGAAATAATCTAGGAAGCCTATACTCATAAAATTTGACATAGAAGAACAATAAAACGTCTATCCCGAGCAACTTTGATGGTCCGAAGTTGCTCAACTCTCTCTAAGGAGGAGTTTTTAATGGTTTACTCCTTTTGTCATAGAAAGTTGGTGTTTTGGCATCGAAATAATCTAGGAAGCTTATACTCATAAAATTTGACATATAAGAACAATAAAAAGTGTACACCGAGAAACTTTGATGGTCCAAAGTTGATCAACTCTCCCTTGGAGGAGCTTTTAACGGTTTTGTCCATTTGTCAAAGAACGTTGGTGTTTTGGAATCAAAATAATCTTGGAAGCTTATACTCATAATATTTGACATAGAAGAACAATAAAAAGTTTACATCGAGTAATTTTGATGGTTCGAAGTTGCTCAACTCTCTCTATGGACGTGCTTTTAACGATTTTATCCATTTGCCATTGAAAGTTGGTGTTTTGGAATCCAAATAATTCTGGAAGCTTGTATTCATAAAATTTGACATAGAAGGACAACAAAAAGTGTACATAGAGCAACTTTGATGGTCCGAATATGGTTAACACTCTCTATGAAGGAGTTTTTAACGCTTTTGTCCATTTGTCATTGAAAGTTGATGTTTTGGCAAAGAAATTATCTAGGAAGCTTATACTCGTAAAATTTGACATAGAAGAATAGTAAAAAGTGTTTGCCGAGCAACTTTGATGGTCCGAACTTGGTCAACTCTCTCTATATAGAAGCTTTCAACGGTTTTGTCTATTTTTCATCGAAAGTTGGTGTTTTGGCATCGAAATAATCTACGAAGTTTATACTCGTAAAATATGACATAGAAGAACCATAAAAAACGTACACAGAGCAACTTTGATGGTCGGAAGTTGCTCAACTCTCTCTATGGAGGAGCTTTTAACGGTTTAGTCCTTTTGTCATAGAAAGTTGGTGTTTTGGCATCGAAATAATCTAGGAAGCTTATACTCATAAAATTTGACATATAAGAACAATAAAAAGTGTACACCGAGAAACTTTGATGGTCCGAAGTTGCTCAACTCTCTCTATGGAGGAGCTTTCAACGGTTTTGTCCATTTGTCATAGAAAGTTGGTGTTTTGGCATCGAAATAATCTTGGATGCTTGTACTCATAAAATTTAACATAGAAGAACAATAAAAAGTTTACATCGAGTAACTTTGATGGTTCGAAGTTGCTCAACTCTCTCTATGGAAGTGCTTTTAACGGTTCTATTCATTTGTCATAGAAAGTTGGTGTTTTGGAATCGAAATAATCTTGGAAGCTTGTATTCATAAAATTTGACATAGAAGAACAATAAAAAGTGTACATAGAGCAACTTTGATGGTCCGAAGATGCTTAACTCTCTCTATGAAGAAGTTTTTAACGCTTTTGTCCATTTGTCATAAAAAGTTGATGTTTTGGAATCGAAATTATCTAGGAAGCTTATACTCGTAAAATTTGACATATATGAATAGTAAAAAGTGTTTGCCGAGCAACTTTGATGGTCCGAACGTGTTCGACTCTCTCTATGTAGGAGCTTTCAACGGTTTTGTCTATTTTTCATCGAAAGTTGGTGTTTGGGCATCGAAATAATCTACGAAGCTTATACTCGTAAAATATGACATAGAAGAACCATAAAAAGCGTACACAGAGCAACTTCGATGGTCCGAAGTTGCTCAACTCTCTCTATGGAGGAGCTTTTAACAGTTTTGTGCATTTGTCATAGAAAGTTGGTGTTTTGGCATCGAAATAATCTAGGAAGCTTATACTCATAAAAATTGACATAGAAGAACAATAAAAAGTCTATCCCGAGCAACTTTGATTGTCCAAAGTTGCTCAACTCTCTCTATGGAGGAGCTTTTAACGGTTTTGTCCATTTGTCATAGAAAGTTGGTGTTTTACCATTGAAACAATCTAGGAAGCTTATTGTCATAAAATTGGACATATAAGAACAATAAAAAGTGTACACCGAGCAAATTAGATGGTCCGAAGTTGCTCAACTTTCTTTATGGAGGAGCTTTCAAAGGTTTTGTCCATTTGGCATAGAAAGTTGGTGTTTTGGCATCGAAATAATCTTGGATGCTTATACTCATAAAATTTGACATAGAAGAATAATAAAAAGTTTACATCGAGTAACTTTGATGGTCCGAAGTTGCTCAACTCTCTCTATGGAGGAGCTTTTAACGTTTTTGTCCATTTGCCATAGAAAGTTGGTGTTTTGGCATCGAAATAATCTAGGATACTTATACTCGTAAAATTTCAATTAGAAGAATAATGAAAAGTCTATCCCGAGCAACTTTGATGGTCCAAAGCGGCTCAACTCTCTCTATGGAGGAGCTTTTAACGGTTTTGTCCATTTGTCATAGAAAGTTGGTATTTTGGCATCGAAATAATCTAGGAAGTTATACTCATAAAATTTGACATACAAGAACAATAAAAAGTCTAGCCCGAGCAACTTTGATGGTCCGAAGTTGCTCAACTCTCTCTATGGAGGAGCTTTTAACGTTTTTGTCCATTTGTCATAGAAAGTTGGTGTTTTGGCATCGAAATAATCTAGGAAACTTATACTCGTAAAATTTCAATTAGAAGAATAATGAAAAGTCTATCCCGAGCAACTTTGATGGTCCGAAGTTGCTCAACTCTCTCTATGGAGGAGCTTTTAACGGTTTTGTATTTTTGTCATAGAAAGTTGGTGCTTTGGCATCGAAATAATCTAGGAAGCTTATAGTCATAAAATTTGACATATAAGAACAATAAAAAGTGTACGCGAGAAACTTAGATGGTCCGAAGTTGCTCAACTCTCTGTATGGAGGAGATTTCAACGGTTTTGTCCATTTGTCATAGAAAGTTGGTGTTTTGGCATGGAAATAATTTTCGAAGCTTATACTCATAAAATTTGACATAGAAGAACAATAAAACGTGTACACCGAGCAAATTAGATGGTCCGAAGTTGCTCAACTTTCTCTATGGAGGAGCTTTCAAAGGTTTTGTCCATTTGTCATAGAAAGTTGGTGTTTTGGCATCTAAATAATCTTGGATGCTTATACTCATAAAATTTGACATAGAAGAATAATAAAAAGTTTACATCGAGTAACTTTTATGGTCCGAAGTTGCTCAACTCTCTCTATGGAGGAGCTTTTAACGTTTTTGTCCATTTGTCATAGAAAGTTTTTGTTTTGGCATCGAAATAATCTAGGATACTTATACTCGTAAAATTTCAATTAGAAGAATAATGAAAAGTCTATCCCGAGCAACTTTGATGGTCCAAAGCGGCTCAACTCTCTCTATGGAGGAGGTTTTAACGGTTTTGTCCATTTGTCATAGAAAGTTGTTGTTTTGGCATCGAAATAATCTAGGAAGTTATACTCATAAAATTTGACATACAAGAACAATAAAAAGTCTAGCCCGAGCAACTTTGATGGTCCGAAGTTGCTCAACTCTCTCTATGGAGGAGCTTTTAACGTTTTTTCCATTTGTCATAGAAAGTTGGTGTTTTGGCATCGAAATAATCTAGGAAACTTATACTCGTAAAATTTCAATTAGAAGAATAACGAAAAGTCGATCCCGAGCAACTTTGATGGTCCGAAGTTGCTCAACTCTCTCTATGGAGGAGCTTTTAACGGTTTTGTATTTTTGTCATAGAAAGTTGGTGTTTTGGCATCGAAATAATCTAGGAAGCTTATAGTCATAAAATTTGACATATAAGAACAATAAAAAGTGTACGCCGAGAAACTTAGATGGTCCGAAGTTGCTCAACTCTCTGTATGGAGGAGCTTTCAACGGTTTTTTACATTTGTCATAGAAAGTTGGTGTTTTGGCATGGAAATAATTTTGGAAGCTTATACTCATAAAATTTGACATAGAAGAACAATAAAAAGTTTACATCGAGTAACTTTGATTGTTCGAAGTTGCTCAACTCTCTCTATGGAAGTGCTTTTAATGGTTTTATCCATTTGCCATAGAAAGTTGGTGTTTTAGAATCGAAATAATATTAGAAGCTTGTATTCATCAAATTTGACATAGAAGAACAACAAAAAGTGTACAAAAAGCAACTTTGATGATCCGAAGTTGCTCAACTCTCTCTATGGAGGAGCTTTTAACGGTTTTTTCCATTTGTCATAGAAAGTTGGTGTTTTTGCATCGAAATAATCTTGGATGCTTATACTCTTAAAATTTGACATATAAGAACAATAAAACGTGTACACCGAGCAAATTAGATGGTCCGAAGTTGCTCAACTTTCTCTATGGAGGAGCTTTCAAAGGTTTTGTCCATTTGTCATAGAAAGTTGGTGTTTTGGCATCGAAATAATCTTGGATGCTTATACTCATAAAATTTGACATAGAAGAACAATAAAAAGTTTACATCGAGTAACTTTGCTGGTTTGAAGTTGCTCAATTCTCTCTATGGAAGTGCTTTTAATGGTTCTATCCGTTTGTCATAGAAAGTTGGTGTTTTGGAATCGAAAAAATCTTGGAAGCTTGTATTCATAAAATTTGACATAGAAGAACAATAAAAAGTGTACATAGAGCAACTTTGATGGTCCGAAGATGCTTAACTCTCTCCATGAAGAAGCTTTTAACGCCTTTGTCCATTTCTCATAAAAAGTTGATGTTTTGTCATCGAAATTATCTAGGAAGCTTATACTCGTAAAATTTGACATAGAGGAATAGTAAAAAGTGTTTGCCGAACAACTTTGTTGGTCCGAACTTGTTCAACTCTCTCTATGGAGGAGCTTTTAACGGTTTTGTCCATTTGTCATTGAAAGTGGGTGTTTTGGCATCGAAATAATCTACGAAACTTATACTCGTAAAATTTGACATATAAGAACAACAAAAAGTGTACACCGAGAAACTTTGATGGTCCAAACCTGCTCGACTCTCTCTATGTAGGAGCTTTTAACGGTTTTGTCCATTTGTCATAGAAAGTTGGTGTTTTGGCATCGAAATAATTTAGGAAGCTTATACTCATAAAATTTGACATAGAAGAACAATAAAAAGTCTATCCCGAGCAACTTTGATGGTCCGACGTTGCTCAACTCTCTCTATGGAGGAGCTTTTAACGGTTTTGTCCATCTGTCATAGAAATTTGGTGTTTTGGCATCGAAATAATCTACGAAACTTATACTCGTAAAATTTGACATATAAGAACAACAAAAAGTGTACACCGAGAAACTTTGATGGTCCAAACCTGCTCGACTCTCTCTATCGAGGAGCTTTTAACGGTTTTGTCCATTTGTCATAGAAAGTTGGTGTTTTAGCATCAAAATAATCTTGGAAGCTTATACTCATAAAATTTTACTTAGAAGAACAATAAAAAGTGTACATAGAGCAACTTTGATGGTCCGAAGATGCTCAACTCTCTCTATGAAGGAGCTTTCAACTGTTTAGTCCATTTGTCATAGAAAGTTGGTGTTTTGGCATCGAAATAATCTTGGATGCTTATACTCATAAAATTTGACATAGAAGAACAATAAAAAGTTTACATCGTGTAACTTTGATGGTTCGAAGTTGCTCAACTCTCTCTATGGAAGTGCTTTTAACGGTTCTATCCATTTGTCATAGAAAGTTGGTGTTTTGGAATCGAAATAATTTTGGAAGCTTGTATTCATAAAATTTGACACAAAAGAACAGTAAAAAGTGTACATAGAGCAACTTTGATGGTCCGAAGATGCTCAACTCTCTCTATGAAGGAGCTTTCAATTGTTTTGTCGATTTGTCATAGAAAGTTGGTGTTTTGGCATCGAAATAATCTTGGATGCTTATACTCAAAAAATTTGAAATAGAAGAACAATAAAAAATTTACATCGAGTAACTTTGATGGTTCGAAGTTGCTCAACTCTCCCTATGGAAGTGCTTTTAACGGTTCTATCCATTTGTCATAGAAAGTTGGTGTTTTGGAATCGAAATAATCTTGGAAGCTTGTATTCATAAAATTTGACATAAAAGAACAATAAAAAGTGTACATAGAGCAACTTTGATAGTCCGAATATGCTGAACTCTCTCTGTGAAGGAGCTTTCAACATTTTTGTCCATTTGTCATAGAAAGTTGGTGTTTTGGCATGGAAATAATCTTGGAAGCTTATACTCATAAAATTTGACATAGAAGAACAATAAAAAGTGTACATAGAGCAACTTTGATGGCCCAAAGATGCTCAACTCTCTCTATGAAGGAGTTTCAACTGTTTTGTCCATTTGTCATAGAAAGTTGGTGTTTTGGCATCGAAATAATCTTGGATGCTTATACTCATAAAATTTGACATAGAAGAAAAATAAAAAGTCTATCCCGAGCAACTTTGATTGTCCGAAGTTGCTTAACTCTCTCTATGAAGGAGCTTTCAACGATTTTTTCCATTTGTCATAGAAAGTTGGTGTTTTGGAATCGAAATAATCTTGGAAGTTTGTATTCATAAAATTTGACATAAAAGAACAATAAAAAGTGTACATAGAGCAACTTTGATGGTCCGAATATGCTGAACTCTCTCTGTGAAGGAGCTTTCAACGGTTTTGTCCATTTTTCATAGAAAGTTGTTGTTTTGGCATCGAAATAATCTAGGAAGCTTATACTCATAAAATTTGACATATAAGAACAATAAAAAGTGTACATTGAGAATCTTTGATGGTCCGAAGTTGCTCAACTCTCTCTATCGAGGAGCTTTTAATGGTTTGGTCCATTTGTCATAGAAAGTTGGTTTTTTAGTATTGAAATAATCTAGGAAGCTTATACTCATAAAATTTGACATAGAAGAACAATAAAAAGTCTATCCCGAGCAACTTTGATTGTCCGAAGTTGCTCAACTCTCTCAATGGAGGAGCTTTCAAAGGTTTTTTCAATTTGTCATAGAAAGTTGGTGTTTTAACATCGAAATAATCTAGGAAGCTTATACTCATAAAATTTGACATATAAGAACAATAAAAAGTGTACATTGAGAATATTTGATGGTCCGAAGTTGCTCAACTCTCTCAATCGAGGAGCTTTTAACGGTTTTGTCCATTTATCATAGAAAGTTGGTGTTTTAGCATCGAAATAATCTAGGAAGCTTATACTCATAAAATTTGACATAGAAGAACAATAAAAAGTCTATCCCGAGCAACTTCGATGGTCCGAAGTTTCTCAACTCTCTCTATGGAAGTGCTTTTAACGGTTCTATCCATTTGTCATAGAAAGTTGGTGGTTTGGAATCGAAATAATCTTGGAAGCTTGTATTCATAAAATTTGACATAGAAGAACAATAAAAAGTGTACATAGAGCAACTTTTATGGTCCGAAAATGCTCAACTCTCTCTATGAAGGAGCTTTCAACTGTTTTGTCCATTTGTCATAGAAAGTTGGTGTTTTGGCATCGAAATAATCTTGGATGCTTATACTCATAAAATTTGACATAGAAGAACAATAAAAAGTTTACATCGAGTAACTTTGATGGTTCGAAGTTGCTCAACTCTCTCTATGGAAGTACTTTTAACGGTTCTATCCATTTGTCATAGAAAGTTGGTGTTTTAGAATCCAAATAATCTTGGAAGTTTGTATTCATAAAATTTGACATAAAAGAACAATAAAAAGTGTACATAGAGCAACTTTGATGGTCCGAATATGCTGAACTCTCTCTGTGAAGGAGCTTTCAACGATTTTTTCCATTTGTCATAGAAAGTTGGTATTTTGGCATGAAAATAATCTTGGAAGCTTATACTCATAAAATTTGACATAGAAGAACAATAAAAAGTGTACATAGAGCAACTTTGATGGCCCGAAAATGCTCAACTTTCTCTATGAAGGAGTTTCAACTGTTTTGTCCATTTGTCATAGAAAGTTGGTGTTTTGGCATCGAAATAATCTTGGATGCTTATACTCTTAAAATTTGACATAGAAGAACAATAAAAAGTCTATCCCGAACAACTTTAATGGTCGAAAGTTGCTCAACTCTCTCTATGAAGGAGCTTTTAACGGTTTTGTCTATTTGTCATAGAAAGTTGGTGTTTTGGCATCGAAATAATCTAGGAAGCGTATACTCATAAAATTTGACATATAAGAACAATAAAAAGTGTACATTGAGAATCTTTGATGGTCCGAAGTTGCTCAACTCTCTCTATCGAGGAGCTTTTAATGGTTTGGTCCATTTGTCATAGAAAGTTGGTGTTTTAGCATCGAAATAATCTAGGAAGCTTATACTCATAAAATTTGACATAGAAGAACAATAAAAAGTCTATCCCGAACAACTTTGATTGTCCGAAGTTGCTCAACTCTCTCAATGGAGGAGCTTTCAAAGGTTTTTTCAATTTGTCATAGAAAGTTGGTGTTTTAACATCGAAATAATCTAGGAGGCTTATACTCATAAAATTTGACA
This sequence comes from Euonymus europaeus, assembly GCA_963580455.1. Lineage (NCBI taxonomy): Eukaryota > Viridiplantae > Streptophyta > Magnoliopsida > Celastrales > Celastraceae > Euonymus > Euonymus europaeus. Next base: position 19,573,105 of record OY756959.1, on the reverse strand, counting down.
TATAAGAACAATAAAAAGTATACATTGAGAATATTTGATGGTCCGAAGTTGCTCAACTCCCTCTATCGAGGAGCTTTTAACGGTTTTTTCCATTTGTCATAGAAAGTTGGTGTTTTAGCATCGAAATAATCTAGGAAGCTTATACTCATAAAATTTGACATAGAAGAACAATAAAAAGTCTATCCCGAGCAACTTCGATGGTCCAAAGTTTCTCAACTCTCTCTATGGAAGTGCTTTTAACGGTTCTATCCATTTGTCATAGAAAGTTGGTGTTTTGGAATCGAAATAATCTTGGAAGCTTGTATGCATAAAATTTGACATAGAAGAACAATAAAAAGTGTACATAGAGCAACTTTGATGGTCCGAAGATGCTTAACTCTCTCTATGAAGGAGCTTTCAACGGTTTTATCCATTTGTCATAGAAAGTTGGTGTTTTGGCATGGAAATAATCTTGGAAGCTTATACTCATATAATTTGACATAGAAGAACAATAAAAAGTGTACATAGAGCAACTTTTATGGTCCGAAGATGCTCAACTCTCTCTATGAAGGGGCTTTTAAGGGTTTGGTCCATTTGTCATAGAAAGTTGGTGTTTTAGCATCGAAATAATCTAGGAAGCTTATACTCATAAAATTTGACATAGAAGAACAATAAAAAGTCTATCCCGAGCAACTTGGATTGTTCGAAGTTGCTCAACTCTCTCAATGGAGGAGCTTTCAAAGGTTTTTTCAATTTTTCATAGAAAGTTGGTGTTTTGGCATCGAAATAATCTTGGATGCTTATACTCATAAAATTTGACATAGAAAAACAATAAAAAGTTTACATCGAGTAACTTTGGTGGTTCGAAGTTGCTCAACTCTCTCTATGGAAGTGCTTTTAACGGTTCTATCCATTTGTCATAGAAAGTTGGTGTTTTGGAATCGAAATAATCTTGGAAGCTTGTATTCATAAAATTTGACATAAAAGAACAATAAAAAGTGTACATAGATCAACTTTGATGGTCTGAATATGCTGAACTCTCTCTCTGAAGGAGCTTTCAACGGTTTTGTCCATTTGTCATAGAAAGTTGGTGTTTTGGCATGGAAATAATCTTGGAAGCTTATACTCATAAAATTTGACATAGAAGAACAATAAAGAGTGTACATAGAGCAACTTTGATGGCCCGAAGATGCTCAGCTCTCTCTATGAAGCAGCTTTCAACTGTTTTGTCTATTTGTCATAGAAAGTTGGTGTTTTGGCATCGAAATAATCTTGGATGCTTATACTCATAAAATTTGACATAGAAAAACAATAAAAAGTTTACATCGAGTAACTTTGATGGTTCGAAGTTGCTCAACTCTCTCTATGGAAGTGCTTTTAACGGTTCTATCCATTTGTCATAGAAAGTTGGTGTTTTGGAATCGAAATAATCTTGGAAGCTTGTATTCATAAAATTTGACATAAAAGAACAATAAAAAGTGTACATAGATCAACTTTGATGGTCTGAATATGCTGAACTCTCTCTCTGAAGGAGCTTTCAACGGTTTTGTCCATTTGTCATAGAAAGTTGGTGTTTTGGCATGGAAATAATCTTGGAAGCTTATACTCATAAAATTTGACATAGAAGAACAATAAAGAGTGTACATAGAGCAAATTTGATGGCCCGAAGATGCTCAACTCTCTCTATGAAGGAGCTTTCAACTGTTTTGTCCATTTGTCGTAAAAAGTTGGTTTTTTGGCATCGAAATAATCTTGGATGCTTATACTCATAAAATTTAACATAGAAGAACAATAAAAAGTCTATCCCGAGCAACTTTGATGGTCCGAAGTTGCTCAACTCTCTCTATGAAGGAGCTTTTAACGGTTTTGTCCATTTGTCATAGAAAGTTGGTGTTTTGGCATCGAAATAATCTAGGAAGCTTATACTCATAAAATTTGACATATAAGAACAATAAAAAGTGTACATTGAGAATCTTTAATGGTCCGAAGTTGCTTAACTCTCTCTATCGAGGAGGTTTTAACGGTTTTGTGTATTTGTCATAGAAAGCTGGTGTTTTAGCATCTAAATAATCTAGGAAGCTTATACTCATAAAATTTGACATAGAAGAACAATAAAAAGTCTACTCCGAGCAACTTCGATGGTCCGAAGTTGCTCAACTCTCTCTATGGAAGTGCTTTTAACGGTTTTATCCATTTGTCATAGAAAGTTGGTGTTTTGGAATCGAAATAATCTTGGAAGCTTGTATTCATAAAATTTGACATAGAAGAACAATAAAAAGTGTACATAGAGCAACTTTGATGGTCCGAAGATGCTTAACTCTCTCTATGAAGGAGCTTTCAACGGTTTTGTCCATTTTTCATAGAAAGTTGTTGTTTTGGCATCGAAATAATCTAGGAAGCTTATACTCATAAAATTTGACATATAAGAACAATAAAAAGTGTACATTGAGAATCTTTGATGGTCCGAAGTTGCTCAACTCTCTCTATCGAGTAGCTTTTAATGGTTTGGTCCATTTGTCATAGAAAGTTGGTTTTTTAGTATCGAAATAATCTAGGAAGCTTATACTCATAAAATTTGACATAGAAGAACAATAAAAAGTCTATCCCGAGCAACTTTGATTGTCCGAAGTTGCTCAACTCTCTCAATGGAGGAGCTTTCAAAGGTTTTTTCAATTTGTAATAGAAAGTTGGTGTTTTAACATCGAAATAATCTAGGAAGCTTATACTCATAAAATTTGACATATAAGAACAATAAAAAGTGTACATTGAGAATATTTGATGGTCCGAAGTTGCTCAACTCTCTCAATCGAGGAGCTTTTAACGGTTTTGTCCATTTATCATAGAAAGTTGGTGTTTTAGCATCGAAATAATCTAGGAAGCTTATACTCATAAAATTTGACATAGAAGAACAATAAAAAGTCTATCCCGAGCAACTTCGATGGTCCGAAGTTTCTCAACTCTCTCTATGGAAGTGCTTTTAACGGTTCTATCCATTTGTCATAGAAAGTTGGTGGTTTGGAATCGAAATAATCTTGGAAGCTTGTATTCATAAAATTTGACATAGAAGAACAATAAAAAGTGTACATAGAGCAACTTTTATGGTCCGAAAATGCTCAACTCTCTCTATGAAGGAGCTTTCAACTGTTTTGTCCATTTGTCATAGAAAGTTGGTGTTTTGGCATCGAAATAATCTTGGATGCTTATACTCATAAAATTTGACATAGAAGAACAATAAAAAGTTTACATCGAGTAACTTTGATGGTTCGAAGTTGCTCAACTCTCTCTATGGAAGTACTTTTAACGGTTCTATCCATTTGTCATAGAAAGTTGGTGTTTTAGAATCCAAATAATCTTTGAAGTTTGTATTCATAAAATTTGACATAAAAGAACAATAAAAAGTGTACATAGAGCAACTTTGATGGTCCGAATATGCTGAACTCTCTCTGTGAAGGAGCTTTCAACGATTTTTTCCATTTGTCATAGAAAGTTGGTGTTCTATCCATTTGTCATAGAAAGTTGGTGTTTTGGAATCGAAATAATCTTGGAAGCTTGTATGCATAAAATTTGACATAGAAGAACAATAAAAAGTGTACATAGAGCAACTTTGATGGTCCGAAGATGCTTAACTCTCTCTATGAAGGAGCTTTCAACGGTTTTATCCATTTGTCATAGAAAGTTGGTGTTTTGGCATGGAAATAATCTTGGAAGCTTATACTCATATAATTTGACATAGAAGAACAATAAAAAGTGTACATAGAGCAACTTTTATGGTCCGAAGATGCTCAACTCTCTCTATGAAGGGGCTTTTAAGGGTTTGGTCCATTTGTCATAGAAAGTTGGTGTTTTAGCATCGAAATAATCTAGGAAGCTTATACTCATAAAATTTGACATAGAAGAACAATAAAAAGTCTATCCCGAGCAACTTTGATTGTTCGAAGTTGCTCAACTCTCTCAATGGAGGAGCTTTCAAAGGTTTTTTCAATTTGTCATAGAAAGTTGGTGTTTTGGCATCGAAATAATCTTGGATGCTTATACTCATAAAATTTGACATAGAAAAACAATAAAAAGTTTACATCGAGTAACTTTGAGGGTTCGAAGTTGCTCAACTCTCTCTATGGAAGTGCTTTTAACGGTTCTATCCATTTGTCATAGAAAGTTGGTGTTTTGGAATCGAAATAATCTTGGAAGCTTGTATTCATAAAATTTGACATAAAAGAACAATAAAAAGTGTACATAGATCAACTTTGATGGTCTGAATATGCTGAACTCTCTCTCTGAAGGAGCTTTCAACGGTTTTGTCCATTTGTCATAGAAAGTTGGTGTTTTGGCATGGAAATAATCTTGGAAGCTTATACTCATAAAATTTGACATAGAAGAACAATAAAAAGTGTACATAGAGCAACTTTGATGGCCCGAAGAAGCTCAACTCTCTCTATGAAGGAGCTTTCAACTGTTTTGTCCATTTGTCATAAAAAGTTGGTTTTTTGGCATCGAAATAATCTTGGATGCTTATACTCATAAAATTTAACATAGAAGAACAATAAAAAGTCTATCCCGAGCAACTTTGATGGTCCGAAGTTGCTCAACTCTCTCTATGAAGGAGCTTTTAACGGTTTTGTCCATTTGTCATAGAAAGTTGGTGTTTTGGCATCGAAATAATCTAGGAAGCTTATACTCATAAAATTTGACATATAAGAACAATAAAAAGTGTACATTGAGAATCTTTAATGGTCCGAATTTGCTTAACTCTCTCTATCGAGGAGGTTTTAACGGTTTTGTGTATTTGTCATAGAAAGCCGGTGTTTTAGCATCTAAATAATCTAGGAAGCCTATACTCATAAAATTTGACATAGAAGAACAATAAAAAGTCTACTCCGAGCAACTTCGATGGTCCGAAGTTGCTCAACTCTCTCTATGGAAGTGCTTTTAACGGTTTTATCCATTTGTCATAGAAAGTTGGTGTTTTGGAATCGAAATAATCTTGGAAGCTTGTATTCATAAAATTTGACATAGAAGAACAATAAAAAGTGTACATAGAGCAACTTTGATGGTCCGAAGATGCTTAACTCTCTCTATGAAGGAGCTTTCAACGGTTTTTTCCATTTGTCATAGAAAGTTGGTGTTTTGGCATGGAAATAATCATGGAAGCTTATACTCATAAAATTTGACATAGAAGAACAATAAAAAGTGTACATAGAGCAACTTTGATGGTCCGAAGATGCTCAACTCTCTCTATGAAGGAGCTTTCAACTGTTTTGTCCATTTCTCATAAAAAGTTGGTGTTTTGGCATCAAAATAATCTAGGAAGCTAATACTCATAAAATTTGACATAGAAGAACAATGAAAAGTGTACATAGAGCAACTTTGATGGTTCGAAGATGCTTAACTCTCTCTATGAAGCAGCTTTCAACTGTTTTGTCTATTTGTCATAGAAAGTTGGTGTTTTGGCATCGAAATAATATTGGATGCTTATACTAATAAAATTTGACATAGAAGAACAATAAAAAGTTTACATCGAGTAACTTTGATGGTCGAAGTTGCTCAACTCTCTCTATGGAAGTGCTTTTAGCTGTTCTATCCATTTGTCATAGAAAGTTGGAGTTTTGGAATCGAAATAATCTTGGAAGCTTGTATTCATAAAATTGGACATAGAAGAACAATAAAAAGTATACATAGAGCAACTTTGATGGTCCGAAGATGCTGAACTCTCTCTGTGAAGGAGCTTTCAACAGTTTTGTCCATTTGTCATAGAAAGTTGGTGTTTTGGCATCGAAATAATCTTGGAAGCTTATACTCATAAAATTTGACATAGAAGAACAATAAAAAGTGTACATAGAGCAACTTTGATGGCCCGAAGATGCTCAACTCTCTCTATGAAGGTGCTTTCAACGGTTTTGTCCATTTGTCATAGAAAGTTGGTGTTTTGGCATCGAAATAATCTAGGAAGCTTATACTCATAAAATTTGACATATAAGAACAATAAAAAGTGTAAATAGAGCAAGTTTGATGGTCCGAAGATGCTCAACTCTCTCTATGAAGGAGCTTTCAATTGTTTTGTCCATTTGTCATAGAAAGCTGGTGTTTTGGCATGGAAATAATCTTGGATGCTTATACTCATAAAATTTGACATAGAAGAACAATAAAAAGTTTACATCGAGTAACTTTGATGGTCGAAGTTGCTCAACTCTCTCTATGGAAGTGCTTTTAACTGTTCTATCCATTTGTCATAGAAAGTTGGTGTTTTGGAATCGAAATAATCTTGGAAGCTTGTATTCATAAAATTGGACATAGAAGAACAATAAAAAGTGTACATAGAGCAACTTTGATGGTCCGAAGATGCTGAACTCTCTCTGTGAAGGAGCTTTCAACAGTTTTGTCCATTTGTCATAGAAAGTTGGTGTTTTGGCATCGAAATAATCTTGGAAGCTTATACTCATAAAATTTGACATAGAAGAACAATAGAAAGTGTACATAGAGCAACTTTGATGGCCCGAAGATGCTCAACTCTCTCTATGAAGGTGCTTTCAACGGTTTTGTCCATTTGTCATAGAAAGTTGTTGTTTTGGCATCGAAATAATCTAGGAAGCTTATACTCATAAAATTTGACATAGAAGAACAATAAAAAGTGTACATAGAGCAACTTTGATGGCGCGAAGATGCTCAACTCTCTCTATGAAGGAGCTTTCAACTGTTTTGTCCATTTGTCATAAAAAGTTGGTTTTTTGGCATCGAAATAATCTTGGATGCTTATACTCATAAAATTTAACATAGAAGAACAATAAAAAGTCTATCCCGAGCAACTTTGATGGTCCGAAGGTCCTCAACTCTCTCTATGAAGGAGCTTTTAACGGTTTTGTCCATTTGTCATAGAAAGTTGGTGTTTTGGCATCGAAATAATCTAGGAAGCTTATACTCATAAAATTTGACATATAAGAACAATAAAAAGTGTACATTGAGAATCTTTGATGGTCCGAAGTTGCTTAACTCTCTCTATCGAGGAGGTTTTAACGGTTTTGTGTATTTGTCATAGAAAGCTGGTGTTTTAGCATCTAAATAATCTAGGAAGCTTATACTCATAAAATTTGACATAGAAGAACAATAAAAAGTCTACTCCGAGCAACTTCGATGGTCCGAAGTTGCTCAACTCTCTCTATGGAAGTGCTTTTAACGGTTTTATCCATTTGTCATAGAAAGCTGGTGTTTTGGAATCGAAATAATCTTGGAAGCTTGTATTCATAAAATTTGACATAGAAGAACAATAAAAAGTGTACATAGAGCAACTTTGATGGTCCGAAGATGCTTAACTCTCTCTATGAAGGAGCTTTCAACGGTTTTTTCCATTTGTCATAGAAAGTTGGTGTTTTGGCATGGAAATAATCTTGGAAGCTTATACTCATAAAATTTGACATAGAAGAACAATAAAAAGTGTACATAGAGCAACTTTGATGGTCCGAAGATGCTCAACTCTCTCTATGAAGGAGCTTTCAACTGTTTTGTCCATTTGTCATAAAAAGTTGGTGTTTTGGCATCAAAATAATCTAGGAAGCTTATACTCATAAAATTTGACATAGAAGAACAATGAAAAGTGTACATAGAGCAACTTTGATGGTTCGAAGATGCTTAACTCTCTCTATGAAGCAGCTTTCAACTGTTTTGTCTATTTGTCATAGAAAGCTGGTGTTTTGGCATGGAAATAATCTTGGATGCTTATACTCATAAAATTTGACATAGAAGAACAATAAAAAGTTTACATCGAGTAACTTTGATGGTCGAAGTTGCTCAACTCTCTCTATGGAAGTGCTTTTAACTGTTCTATCCATTTGTCATAGAAAGTTGGTGTTTTGGAATCGAAATAATCTTGGAAGCTTGTATTCATAAAATTGGACATAGAAGAACAGTAAAAAGTGTACATAGAGCAACTTTGATGGTCCGAAGATGCTGAACTCTCTCTGTGAAGGAGCTTTCAACAGTTTTGTCCATTTGTCATAGAAAGTTGGTGTTTTGGCATCGAAATAATCTAGGAAGCTTATACTCATAAAATTTGACATATAAGAACAATAAAAAGTGTACATAGAGCAACTTTGATGGTCCGAAGATGCTCAACTCTCTGTATGAAGGAGCTTTCAACTGTTTTGTCTATTTGTCATAAAAAGTTGGTGTTTTGGCATCGAAATAATCTTGGATGCTTATACTCATAAAATTTGACATAGAAGAACAATAAAAAGTTTACATCGAGTAACTTTGATGGTCGAAGTTGCTCAACTCTCTCTATGGAAGTGCTTTTAACTGTTCTATCCATTTGTCATAGAAAGTTGGTGTTTTGGAATCGAAATAATCTTGGAAGCTTGTATTCATAAAATTGGACATAGAAGAACAATAAAAAGTGTACGTAGAGCAACTTTGATGGTCCGAAGATGCTGAACTCTCTCTATGAAGGAGCTTTCAACAGTTTTGTCCATTTGTCATAGAAAGTTGGTGTTTTGGCATCGAAATAATCTAGGAAGCTTATACTCATAAAATTTGACATATAAGAACAATAAAAAGTGTACATAGAGCAACTTTGATGGTCCGAAGATGCTCAACTCTCTCTATGAAGGAGCTTTCAATTGTTTTGTCCATTTGTCATAGAAAGCTGGTGTTTTTGCATGGAAATAATCTTGGATGCTTATACTCATAAAATTTGACATAGAAGAACAATAAAAAATTTACATCGAGTAACTTTGATGGTTCGAAGTTACTCAACTCTCTCTATGGAAGTGCTTTTAACGGTTCTATACATTTGTCATAGAAAGTTGGTGTTTTGGAATCGAAATAATCTTGGAAGTTTGTATTCATAAAATTTGACATAAAAGAACAATAAAAAGTGTACATAGAGCAAATTTGATGGTCCGAATATGCTGAACTCTCTCTGTGAAGGAGCTTTCAACGGTTTTATCCATTTGTCATAGAAAGTTGGTGTTTTGGCATGAAAATAATCTTGGAAGCTTATACTCATAAAATTTGACATAGTAGAACAATAAAAAGTGTACATAAAGCAACTTTGATGGCCCGAAGATGCTCAACTTTCTCTATGAAGGAGTTTCAACTGTTTTGTCCATTTGTAATAGAAAGTTGGTGTTTTGGCATCGAAATAATCTTGGATGTTTATACTCATAAAATTTGACATAGAAGAACAATAAAAAGTCTATCCCGAACAAATTTGATGGTCGGAAGTAGCTCAACTCTCTCTATGAAGGAGTTTTTAACCGTTTTGTCCATTTGTCATAGAAAGTTGGTGTTTTAGTATCGAAATAATCTAGGAAGCTTATACTCATAAAATTTGACATATAAGAACAATAAAAAGTGTACATTGAGAATCTTTGATGGTCCGAAGTTGCTCAACTCTCTCTATCGAGGAGCTTTTAATGGTTTGGTCTATTTGTCATAGAAAGTTGGTGTTTTAGAATCGAAATAATCTAGGAAGCTTATACTCATAAAATTTGACATAGAAGAACAATAAAAAGTCTATCCCGAGCAACTTTGATTGTCCGAAGTTGCTCAACTCTCTCAATGGAGGAGCTTTCAAAGGTTTTTTGAATTTGTCATAAAAAGTTGGTGTTTTAACATCGAAATAATCTAGGAAGCTTATACTCATAAAATTTGACATAGAAGAACCATAAAAAGTCTATCCCGAGCAACTTCGATGGCCCGAAGTTGCTCAACTCTCTCTATGGAAGTGCTTTTAACGGTTCTATCCATTTGTCATAGAAAGTTGGTGTTTTGGAATCGAAATAATCTTGGAAGCTTGTATTCATAAAATTTGACATAGAAGAACAATAAAAAGTGTACATAGAGCAACTTTGATGGTCCGAAGATGCTTAACTCTCTCTATGAAGGAGCTTCCAACGGTTTTTTCCATTTGTCATAGAAAGTTGGTGTTTTGGCATGGAAATAATCTTGGAAGCTTATACTCATAAAATTTGACATAGAAGAACAATAAAAAGTGTACATAGAGCAACTTTGATTGTCCAAAGATGCTCAACTCTCTCTATGAAGGAGCTTTCAACTGTTTTGTCCATTTGTCATAGAAAGTTGGTGTTTTGGCATCGAAATAATCTAGGAAGCTTATACTCATAAAATTTGACATAGAAGAACAATGAAAAGTGTACATAGAGCAACTTTGATGGCTCGAAGATGCTTAACTCTCTCTATGAAGGAGCTTTCAACTGTTTTGTCCATTTGTCATCGAAAGCTGGTGTTTTGGCATCGAAATAATCTTGGATGCTTATACTCATAAAATTTGACATAGAAGAACAATAAAAAGTTTACATCGAGTAACTTTGATGGTTCGAAGTTGCTCAACTCTCTATATGGAAGTGCTTTTAACGGTTCTATCCATTTGTCATAGAAAGTTGGTGTTTTGGAATCGAAATAATCTTGGAAGCTTGTATTCGTAAAATTGGACATTGAAGAACAATAAAAAGTTTACATAGAGCAACTTTGATGGTCCGAAGATGATGAACTCTCTCTGTGAAGGAGCTTTCAACGGTTTTGTCCATTTGTCATAGAAAGTTGGTGTTTTGGCATGGAAATAATCTTGGAAGCTTATACTCATAAAATTTGTCATAGAAGAACAATAAAAAGTGTACATAGAGCAACTTTGATGGCCCGAAGATGCTCAACTCTCTCTATGAAGGATCTTTCAACGGTTTTGTCCATTTGTCATAGAAAGTTGGTGTTTTGGCATCGAAATAATCTAGGAAGCATATACTCATAAAATTTGACATATAAGAACAATAAAAAGTTTACATAGAGCAACTTTGATGGTCCGAAGATGCTCAACTCTCTCTATGAAGGAGCTTTCAATTGTTTTGTCCATTTGTCATAAAAAGTTGGTGTTTTGGCATCGAAATAATCTTGGATGCTTATACTCAAAAAATTTGAAATAAAAAAACAATAAATAATTTACATCGAGTAACTTTGATGGTTCGAAGTTGCTCATCTCTCTTTGGAAGTTCCTTTAACGGTTCTATCCATTTGTCATAGAAAGTTGATTTTTTGGAATCGAAATAATCTTGGAAGCTTGTATTCATAAAATTTGACATAAAAGAACAATAAAAAGTGTACATAGAGCAACTTTGATGGTCCGAAGATGCTCAACTCTCTCTATGAAGGAGCTGTCAATTGTTTTGTCCATTTGTCATAGAAAGTTGGTGTTTTGGCATCGAAATAATCTTGGATGCTTATACTCATAAAATTTGAAATAGAAGAACAATAAAAAATTTACATCGAGTAACTTTGATGGTTCGAAGTTGCTCAACTCTCTCTATGGAAGTGCTTTTAACGGTTCTATCCATTTGTCATAGAAAGTTGGTGTTTTGGAATTGAAATAATCTTGGAAGCTTGTATTCATAAAATTTGACATAAAAGAACAATAAAAAGTGTACATAGAGCAACTTTGATGGCCCGAAGATGCGCAACTCTCTCTATGAAGGAGTTTAAACTGTTTTATCCATTTGTCATAGAAAGTTGGTGTTTTGGCATCGAAATAATCTTGGATGCTTATACTCATAAAATTTGACATATAAGAACAATAAAAAGTTTACATCGAGTAACATTGATGGTTCGTAGTTGCTCAACTCTCTCTATGAAAGTGCTTTTAACGGTTCTATCCATTTGTCATACAAAGTTGGTGTTTTGGAATCGAAATAATCTAGGAAACTTATTCTCATAAAATTTGACATAGAAGAACAATAAAAAGTGTACATAGAGCAACTTTGATGGTCCGAAGATGCTCAACTCTCTCTATGAAGGAGTTTCAACTGTTTTGTCCATTTGTCATAGAAAGTTGGTGTTTTGGCATCGAAATAATCTTGGATGCTTATACTCATAAAATTTGACATAGAAGAACAATAAAAAGTCTATCCCGAATAACTTTAATGGTCGGAAGTTGCTCAACTCTCTCTATGAAGGAGCTTTTAACGGTTTTGTCCATTTGTCATAGAAAGTTGCTGTTTTGGCATCGAAATAATCTTGGATACTTATACTCATAAAATTTGACATAGAAGAACAATAAAAAGTCTATCCCGAACAACTTTGATGGTCGGAAGTTGCTCAACTCTCTCTATGAAGGAGCTTTTAACGGTTTTGTCCATTCGTCATAGAAAGTTGGTGTTTTGGCATCGAAATAATCTTGGATGCTTATACTCATAAAATTTGACATAAGAGAACAATAAAAAGTTTACATCGAGTAACATTGAGGGTTCGAAGTTGCTCAAATCTCTCTATGGAAGTGCTTTTAATGGTTCTATCCATTTGTCATAGAAAGTTGGTGTTTTGGAATCGAAATAATCTAGGAAGCTTATACTCATAAAATTTGACATAGAAGAACAATAAAAAGTGTACATAGAGCAACTTTAATGGTCCGAAGATGCTCAACTCTCTCTATGAAGAGTTTCAACTGTTTTGTCCATTTGTAATAGAAAGTTGGTGTTTTGGCATGGAAATAATCTAGGAAGCTTATACTCATAAAATTTGAAATAGAAGAACAATAAAAAATTTACATCGAGTAACTTTGATGGTTCGAAGTTGCTCAACTCTCTCTATGGAAGTGCTTTTAACGGTTCTATCTCGAGCAACTTTGATTGTTTGAAGTTGCTCAACTCTCTCAATGAAGGAGCTTTCAAAGGTTTTTTCAATTTGTCATAGAAAGTTGGTGTTTTGGCATCGAAATAATCTTGGATGCTTATACTCATAAAATTTGACATAGAAGAACAATAAAAAGTGAACATAGAGAACCTTTGATGGTCCGAAGATGCTCAACTCTCTCCATGAAGGAGCTTTCAACTGTTTTGTCCATTTGTCATAGAAAGTTGGTGTTTTGGCATCGAAATAATCTCGGATGCTTATACTCATAAAATTTGACATAGAAGAACAATAAAAAATCTATCCCGAGCAACTTTGATGGTCCGAAGATGCTCAACTCTCTCCATGAAGGAGCTTTCAACTGTTTTGTCCATTTGTCATAGAAAGTTGGTGTTTTAACATCGAAATAATCTAGGAAGCTTATACTCATAAAACTTGACATATAAGAACAATAAAAAGTGTACATTGAGAATCTTTGATGGTCCGAAGTTGCTCAACTCTCTTTATCGAGGTGCTTTTAACGGTTTTGTCCATTTATCATAGAAAGTTGGTGTTTCAGCATCGAAATAATCTAGGAAGCTTATACTCATAAAATTTGACATAGAAGAACAATAAAAAGTCTATCCCGAGCAACTTTGATGGTCCGAAGTTGCTCTACTCTCTCTATAGAAGTGCTTTTAATGGTTCTATCCATTTGTCATAGAAAGTTGGTGTTTTGGAATCGAAATAATCTTGGAAGCTTGTATTCATAAAATTTGACATAGAAGAACAATAAAAAGTGTACATAGAGCAACTTTGATGGTCCGAAGATGATGAACTCTCTCTGTGAAGGAGCTTTCAACGGTTTTGTCCATTTGTCATAGAAAGTTGGTGTTTTGGCAGGGAAATAATCTTGGAAGCTTATAATCATAAAATTTGACATAGAAGAACAATAAAAAGTGTACACAGAGCAACTTTGATGGCCCGAAGATGCTCAACTCTCTCTATGAAAGATCTTTCAACGGTTTTGTCCATTTGTCATAGAAAGTTGGTGTTTTGGCATGGAAATAATCTAGGAAGCATATACTCATAAAATTTGACATATAAGAACAATAAAAAGTTTACATAGAGCAACTTTGATGGTCCGAAGATGCTCAACTCTCTCTATGAAGGAGCTTTCAATTGTTTTGTCCATTTGTCATAAAAAGTTGGTGTTTTGGCATCGAAATAATCTTGGATGCTTATACTCAAAAAATTTGAAATAGAAAAACAATAAAAAATTTACATCGAGTAACTTTGATGGTTCGAAGTTGCTCAACTCTCTCTATGGAAGTGCTTTTAACGGTTCTATCCATTTGTCATAGAAAGTTGGTGTTTTGGAATCGAAATAATCTTGGAAGCTTGTATTCATAAAATTTGACATTAAAGAACAATAAAAAGTGTACATAGAGCAACTTTGATGGTCCGAAGATGCTCAACTCTCTCTATGAAGGAGCTGTCAATTGTTTTGTCCATTTGTCATAGAAAGTTGGTGTTTTGGCATCGAAATAATCTTGGATGCTTATACTTATAAAATTTGAAATAGAAGAACAATAAAAAATTTACATCGAGTAACTTTGATGGTTCGAAGTTGCTCAACTCTCTCTATGGAAGTGCTTTTAACGGTTCTATCCATTTGTCATAGAAAGTTGGTGTTTTGGCATCGAAATAATCTCGGATGCTTATACTCATAAAATTTGACATAGAAGAACAATAAAAAGTCTATCCCGAGCAACTTTGATGGTCCGAAGATGCTCAACTCTCTCCATGAAGGAGCTTTCAACTGTTTTGTCCATTTGTCATAGAAAGTTGGTGTTTTGGCATCGAAATAATCTTGGATGCTTATACTCATAAAATTTGACATAGAAGAACAATAAAAAGTCTATCCCGAACAACTTTGACGGTCGGAAGTTGCTCAACTCTCTCTATGAAGGAGCTTTTAACGGTTTTGTCCATTTGTCATAGAAATTTGGTGTTTTGGCATCGAAATAATCTTGGATGCTTATACTCATAAAATTTGACATAGAAGAACAATAAAAAGTTTACATCGAGTAACATTGATGGTTCGTAGTTGCTCAACTCTCTCTATGAAAGTGCTTTTAACGGTTCTATCCATTTGTCATAGAAAGTTGGTGTTTTGGAATCGAAATAATCTAGGAAGCTTATACTCATAAAATTTGACATAGAAGAACAATAAAAAGTGTACATAGAGCAACTTTTATGGTCCGAAGATGCTCAACTCTCTCTATGAAGGAGTTTCAACTGTTTTGTCCATTTGTCATAGAAAGTTGGTGTTTTGGCATCGAAATAATCTTGGATGCTTATACTCATAAAATTTGACATAGAAGAACAATAAAAAGTTTACATCGAGTAACATTGATGGTCGGAAGTTGCTCAACTCTCTCTATGAAGGAGCTTTTAACGATTTTGTCCATTTGTCATAGAAAGTTGCTGTTTTGGCATCGAAATAATCTAGGATACTTATTCTCATAAAATTTGACATAGAAGAACAATAAAAAGTGTACATAGAGCAACTTTGATGGTCCGAAGATGCTCAACTCTCTCTATGAAGGAGTTTCAACTGTTTTGTCCATTTGTCATAGAAAGTTGGTGTTTTGGCATCGAAATAATCTTGGATGCTTATACTCATAAAATTTGACATAGAAGAACAATAAAAAGTCTATCCCGAATAACTTTGATGGTCGGAAGTTGCTCAACTCTCTCTATGAAGGAGCTTTTAATGGTTTTGTCCATTTGTCATAGAAAGTTGCTGTTTTGGCATCGAAATAATCTTGGATACTTATACTCATAAAATTTGACATAGAAGAACAATAAAAAGTCTATCCCGAACAACTTTGATGGTCGGAAGTTGCTCAACTCTCTCTATGAAGGAGCTTTTAACGGTTTTGTCCATTTGTCATAGAAAGTTGGTGTTTTTGCATCGAAATAATCTTGGATGCTTATACTCATAAAATTTGACATAAAAGAACAATAAAAAGTTTACATCGAGTAACATTGAGGGTTCGAAGTTGCTCAACTCTCTCTATGGAAGTGCTTTTAATGGTTCTATCCATTTGTCATAGAAAGTTGGTGTTTTGGAATCGAAATAATCTAGGAAGCTTATACTCATAAAATTTGACATAGAAGAACAATAAAAAGTGTACATAGAGCAACTTTAATGGTCCGAAGATGCTCAACTCTCTCTATGAAGGAGTTTCAACTGTTTTGTCCATTTGTAATAGAAAGTTGGTGTTTTGGCATGGAAATAATCTAGGAAGCTTATACTCATAAAATTTGAAATAGAAGAACAATAAAAAATTTACATCGAGTAACTTTGATGGTTCGAAGTTGCTCAACTCTCTCTATGGAAGTGCTTTTAACGGTTCTATCCTGAGCAACTTTGATTGTTTGAAGTTGCTCAACTCTCTCAATGGAGGAGCTTTCAAAGGTTTTTTCAATTTGTCATAGAAAGTTGGTGTTTTGGCATCGAAATAATCTTGGATGCTTATATTCATAAAATTTGACATAGAAGAACAATAAAAAGTGTACATAGAGCAACTTTGATGGTCCGAAGATGCTCAACTCTCTCTATGAAGGAGCTTTCAACTGTTTTGTCCATTTGTCATAGAAAGTTGGTGTTTTGGCATCGAAATAATCTCGGATGCTTATACTCATAAAATTTGACATAGAAGAACAATAAAAAG
The DNA here is from genome assembly GCA_963580455.1 of Euonymus europaeus. Classification (NCBI taxonomy): domain Eukaryota; kingdom Viridiplantae; phylum Streptophyta; class Magnoliopsida; order Celastrales; family Celastraceae; genus Euonymus; species Euonymus europaeus. Next base: position 19,556,780 of record OY756959.1, on the reverse strand, counting down.
TCTATCCCGAGCAACTTTGATGGTCCGAAGGTGCTCAACTCTCTCCATGAAGGAGCTTTCAACTGTTTTGTCCATTTGTCATAGAAAGTTGTTGTTTTAGGATCGAAATAATCTAGGAAGCTTATACTCATAAAATTTGACATAGAATAACAATAAAAAGTCTATCCCGAGCAACTTTGATTGTCCGAAGTTGCTCAACTCTCTCAATGGAGGAGCTTTCAAAGGTTTTTTCAATTTGTCATAGAAAGTTGGTGTTTTAACATCGAAATAATCTAGGAAGCTTATACTCATAAAATTTTACATATAAGAACAATAAAAAGTGTACATTGAGAATCTTTGATGGTCCGAAGTTGCCCAACTCTCTCTATCGAGGTGCTTTTAACGGTTTTGTCCATTTGTCATAGAAAGTTGGTGTTTCAGCATCGAAATAATCTAGGAAGCTTATACTCATAAAATTTGACATAGAAGAACAATAAAAAGTCTATCCCGAGCAACTTCGATGGTCCGAAGATGCTCAACTCTCTCTATAGAGGAGCTTTTAATGGTTTTTTCCATTTGTCATAGAAAGTTGGTGTTTTGGCATCGAAATAATCTTGGATGCTTATACTCATAAAATTTGACATAGAAGAACAATAAAAAGTTTACATCGAGTAACTTTGATGGTTCGAAGTTGCTCAACTCTCTCTATGGAAGTGCTTTTAACGTTCTATCCATTTGTCATAGAAAGTTGGTGTTTTGGAATCGAAATAATCTTGGAAGCATGTATTCATAAAATTTGACATAGAAGAACAATAAAAAGTGTACATAGAGCAACTTTGATGGTCCGAAGATGCTGAACTCTCTCTATGAAGGAGCTTTAAACGGTTTTATCCATTTGTCATAGAAAGTTGGTGTTTTGGCATGGAAATAATCTTGGAAGCTTATACTCATAAAATTTGATATAGAAGAACAATAAAAAGTGTACATGGAGCAACTTTTATGGTCCGAAGATGCTCAACTCTCTCTATGAAGGAGTTTCAACTGTTTTGTCCATTTGTCATAGAAAGTTGGTGTTTTGGCATCGAAATAATCTTGGATGCTTATACTCATAAAATTTGACATAGAAGAACAATAAAAAGTTTACATCGAGTAACATTGATGGTCGGAAGTTGCTCAACTCTCTCTATGAAGGAGCTTTTAACGATTTTGTCCATTTGTCATAGAAAGTTGCTGTTTTGGCATCGAAATAATCTAGGATACTTATTCTCATAAAATTTGACATAGAAGAACAATAAAAAGTGTACATAGAGCAACTTTGATGGTCCGAAGATGCTCAACTCTCTCTATGAAGGAGTTTCAACTGTTTTGTCCATTTGTCATAGAAAGTTGGTGTTTTGGCATCGAAATAATCTTGGATGCTTATACTCATAAAATTTGACATAGAAGAACAATAAAAAGTCTATCCCGAATAACTTTGATGGTCGGAAGTTGCTCAACTCTCTCTATGAAGGAGCTTTTAATGGTTTTGTCCATTTGTCATAGAAAGTTGCTGTTTTGGCATCGAAATAATCTTGGATACTTATACTCATAAAATTTGACATAGAAGAACAATAAAAAGTCTATCCCGAACAACTTTGATGGTCGGAAGTTGCTCAACTCTCTCTATGAAGGAGCTTTTAACGGTTTTGTCCATTTGTCATAGAAAGTTGGTGTTTTTGCATCGAAATAATCTTGGATGCTTATACTCATAAAATTTGACATAAAAGAACAATAAAAAGTTTACATCGAGTAACATTGAGGGTTCGAAGTTGCTCAACTCTCTCTATGGAAGTGCTTTTAATGGTTCTATCCATTTGTCATAGAAAGTTGGTGTTTTGGAATCGAAATAATCTAGGAAGCTTATACTCATAAAATTTGACATAGAAGAACAATAAAAAGTGTACATAGAGCAACTTTAATGGTCCGAAGATGCTCAACTCTCTCTATGAAGGAGTTTCAACTGTTTTGTCCATTTGTAATAGAAAGTTGGTGTTTTGGCATGGAAATAATCTAGGAAGCTTATACTCATAAAATTTGAAATAGAAGAACAATAAAAAATTTACATCGAGTAACTTTGATGGTTCGAAGTTGCTCAACTCTCTCTATGGAAGTGCTTTTAACGGTTCTATCCTGAGCAACTTTGATTGTTTGAAGTTGCTCAACTCTCTCAATGGAGGAGCTTTCAAAGGTTTTTTCAATTTGTCATAGAAAGTTGGTGTTTTGGCATCGAAATAATCTTGGATGCTTATATTCATAAAATTTGACATAGAAGAACAATAAAAAGTGTACATAGAGCAACTTTGATGGTCCGAAGATGCTCAACTCTCTCTATGAAGGAGCTTTCAACTGTTTTGTCCATTTGTCATAGAAAGTTGGTGTTTTGGCATCGAAATAATCTCGGATGCTTATACTCATAAAATTTGACATAGAAGAACAATAAAAAGTCTATCCCGAGCAACTTTGATGGTCCGAAGGTGCTCAACTCTCTCCATGAAGGAGCTTTCAACTGTTTTGTCCATTTGTCATAGAAAGTTGTTGTTTTAGGATCGAAATAATCTAGGAAGCTTATACTCATAAAATTTGACATAGAATAACAATAAAAAGTCTATCCCGAGCAACTTTGATTGTCCGAAGTTGCTCAACTCTCTCAATGGAGGAGCTTTCAAAGGTTTTTTCAATTTGTCATAGAAAGTTGGTGTTTTAACATCGAAATAATCTAGGAAGCTTATACTCATAAAATTTTACATATAAGAACAATAAAAAGTGTACATTGAGAATCTTTGATGGTCCGAAGTTGCCCAACTCTCTCTATCGAGGTGCTTTTAACGGTTTTGTCCATTTGTCATAGAAAGTTGGTGTTTCAGCATCGAAATAATCTAGGAAGCTTATACTCATAAAATTTGACATAGAAGAACAATAAAAAGTCTATCCCGAGCAACTTCGATGGTCCGAAGATGCTCAACTCTCTCTATAGAGGAGCTTTTAATGGTTTTTTCCATTTGTCATAGAAAGTTGGTGTTTTGGCATCGAAATAATCTTGGATGCTTATACTCATAAAATTTGACATAGAAGAACAATAAAAAGTTTACATCGAGTAACTTTGATGGTTCGAAGTTGCTCAACTCTCTCTATGGAAGTGCTTTTAACGTTCTATCCATTTGTCATAGAAAGTTGGTGTTTTGGAATCGAAATAATCTTGGAAGCATGTATTCATAAAATTTGACATAGAAGAACAATAAAAAGTGTACATAGAGCAACTTTGATGGTCCGAAGATGCTGAACTCTCTCTATGAAGGAGCTTTAAACGGTTTTATCCATTTGTCATAGAAAGTTGGTGTTTTGGCATGGAAATAATCTTGGAAGCTTATACTCATAAAATTTGATATAGAAGAACAATAAAAAGTGTACATGGAGCAACTTTTATGGTCCGAAGATGCTCAACTCTCTCTATGAAGGAGTTTCAACTGTTTTGTCCATTTGTCATAGAAAGTTGGTGTTTTGGCATCGAAATAATCTTGGATGCTTATACTCATAAAATTTGACATAGAAGAACAATAAAAAGTCTATCCCGAACAACTTTGATGGTCGGAAGTTGCTCAACTCTCTCTATGAAGGAGCTTTTAACGGTTTTGTCCATTTGTCATAGAAAGTTGCTGTTTTGGCATCGAAATAATCCTGGATACTTATTCTCATAAAATTTGACATAGAAGAACAATAAAAAGTGTACATAGAGCAACTTTGATGGTCCGAAGATGCTCAACTCTCTCTATGAAGAAGTTTCAACTGTTTTGTCCATTTGTCATAGAAAGTTGGTGTTTTGGCATCGAAATAATCTTGCATGCTTATACTCATAAAATTTGACATAGAAGAACAATAAAAAGTCTATCCCGAGCAACTTCGATGGTCCGAAGATGCTCAACTCTCTCTATAGAGGAGCTTTTAATGGTTTTTTCCATTTGTCATAGAAAGTTGGTGTTTTGGCATCGAAATAATCTTGGATGCCTATACTCATAAAATTTGACATAGAAGAACAATAAAAAGTTTACATCGAGTAACTTTGATGGTTCGAAGTTGCTCAACTCTCTCTATGGAAGTGCTTTTAACGGTTCTATCCATTTGTCATAGAAAGTTGGTGTTTTGGAATCGAAATAATCTTGGAAGCATGTATTCATAAAATTTGACATAGAAGAACAATAAAAAGTGTACATAGAGCAACTTTGATGGTCCGAAGATGCTGAACTCTCTCTATGAAGGAGCTTTAAACGGTTTTATCCATTTGTCATAGAAAGTTGGTGTTTTGGCATGGAAATAATCTTGGAAGCTTATACTCATAAAATTTGATATAGAAGAACAATAAAAAGTGTACATAGAGCAACTTTTATGGTCCGAAGATGCTCAACTCTCTCTACGAATGAGCTTTCAACTGTTTTGTCCATTTGTCATAGAAAGTTGGTGTTTTAGCATCGAAATAATCTAGGAAGCTTATACTCATAAAATTTGACATAGAAGAACAATAAAAAGTCTACACCGAGAAACTTTGTTGGTCCGAGGATGCTCAACTCTCTCTATGAAGGAGCTTTTAACGGTTTTATCCATTTGTTATAGAAAGTTGGTGTTTTGGCATCGAAATAATCTAGGAAGCTTATGCTCATAAAATTTGACATATAAGAACAATAAAAAGTGTACATTGAGAATCTTTGATGGTCCGAAGTTGCTCAACTCTCTCTATCGAGAAGCTTTTAACGGTTTTGTCCATTTGTCATAGAAAGTTGGTGTTTTAGCATTGAAATAATCTAGGAAGCTTATACTCATAAAATTTCACATAGAAGAACAATAAAAAGCGTACATAGAGCAACTTTGATGGCCCGAAGATGCTCAACTCTCGCTATGAAGGAGCTTTCAACGGTTTTGTCCATTTCTCATAGAAAGTTGGTGTTTTGGCATCGAAATAATCTAGGAAGCTTATACTCATAAAATTTGACATATAAGAACAATAAAAAGTGTACATAGAGCAACTTTGATGGCCCGAAGATGCTCACCTCTCTCTATGAAGGAGCTTTCAACGGTTTTGTCCATTTGTCATAGAAAGTTGGTGTTTTGGCATCAAAATAATCTAGGATGCTTATACTCATAAAATTTGACATAGAAGAACAATAAAAATTCTATCCCGAGCAACTTTGATGGTCCGAAGTTGCTCAACTCTCTCTATGGAGGAGCTTTTAATGGTTTTGTCCATTTGTCATAGAAAGTTGGTGTTTTGGCATCGAAATAATCTAGGAAGCTTATACTCATAAAATTTGACATATAAGAACAACAAAAAGTGTACACCGAGAAACTTTGTTGGTCCAAAGCTGCTCAACTCTCTCTATGGAGGACTTTTAACGGTTTTGTCCATTTGTCATAGAAAGTTGGTGTTTTGCCATCAAAATATTCTAGGAAACTTATACTCATAAAATTTGACATATAAGAACAATAAAAAGTGCACATTGAGAATCTTTGATGGTCCGAAGTTGCTCAACTCTCTCTATCGAGGAGCTTTTAACGATTTTGTCCATTTGTCATAGAAAGTTGGTGTTTTGGCATCGAAATAATCTAGGAAGCTTATACTCATAAAACTTGACATATAAGAACAATAAAAAGTCTATCCCGAGCAACTTCGATAGTCCGAAGTTGCTCAACTCTGTCTATGGAAGTGTTTTTAACGGTTCTATCCATTTGTCATAGAAAGTTGGTGTTTTCGCATCGAAACAATCTAGGAAGCTTGTACTCATAAAATTTGACATATAAGAACAATAAAAAGTGTACATGGAACAACTTTGATGGTCCGAAGAAGCTGAACTCTCTCAATGGAGGAGCATTGAACGGTTTTGTCCATTTGTCATAGAAAGTTGGTGTTTTGGCATGAAAATAATCTTGGAAGCTTATACTCTTAAAATTTGACATAGAAGAACAATAAAAATTTTACATAGAGCAACTTTGATAGTCCAAAGATGCTCAACTCTCTCTATGAAGGAGCTTTCAACGGTTTTGTCCATTTGTCATAGAAAGTTGGTGTTTTGGCATCGAAATAATCTAGAAAGCTTATACTAATAAAATTTGACATATAAGAACAACAAAAAGTGTACACCGAGAAACTTTGATGGTCTAAAGCTGCTCAACTCTCTCTACGGAGGAGCTTTTAACGGTTTTGTCCATTTGTCATAGAAAGTTGGTGTTTTGGCATCGAAATATTCTAGGACGTTTATACTCATAAAATTTGACGTATAAGAACAATAAAAAGTTTACAACGAGAAACTTTGATGGTCCGAAGTTGCTCAACTCTCTCTATGAAGGAGCTTTTAACCGTTTTGTCCATTTGTCATAGAATGTTGTTGTTTTAGCATCGAAATAATCTAGGAAGCTCATACTCATAAAATTTGACATAGAAGAACAATAAAAAGTCTATCCCGAGCAACTTCGATGGTCCGAAGTTGCTCAACTCTCTCTATGGAGGAGCTTTCAAAGGTTTTGTCCATTTGTCATAGAAAGTTGGTGTTTTGGCAACGAAATAATCTAGGAAGCTTATACTCATAAAATTTGACATATAAGAACAACAAAAAGTGTACACTGAGAAACTTTGATGGTCTAAAGCTGCTCAACTCTCTTGACGGTTTTGTTCATTTGTCATAGAAAGTTGGTGTTTTGGCATCGAAATATTCTAGGACGTTTATACTCATAAAATTTGACGTATAAGAACAATAAAAAGTTTACAACGAGAAACTTTGATGGTCCGAAGTTGCTCAACTCTCTCTATGAAGGAGCTTTTGACGGTTTTGTCCATTTGTCGTAGAAAATTGGTGTTTTGGCATCGAAATAATCTTGGATGCTTATACTCACAAAATTTGACATAGAAGAACAATAAAAAGTCTATCCCGAGCAACTTTGATGGTCCGAAGTTGCTCAACTCTCTCTATGGAGGAGTTTTTAATGGTTTTGTCCATTTGTCATAGAAAGTTGGTGTTTTGGCAACGAAATAATCTAGGAAGCTTATACTCATAAAATTTGACCTATAAGAACAACAAAAAGTGTACACCGAGAAACTTTGATAGTCCAAAGTTGCTCAACTCTCTCTATGGAGGAGCTTTTGACGGTTTTGTCCATTTGTCATAGAAAGTTGGTGTTTTAGCATCGAAATAATCTAGGAAGCTTATAATAATAAAATTTGACATAGAAGAACAATAAAAAGTCTATCCCGAGCAACTTCGATGGTCCGAAGTTGCTCAACTCTCTCCATGGAAGTGTTTTTAACGGTTCTATCCATTTGTCATAAAAAAGTTGGTGTTTTAGCATCGAAACAATCTAGGAAGCTTATACTCATAAAATTGGACATATAAGAACAATAAAAAGTGTACATAGAGCAACTTTGATTGTCCGAAGGTGCTCAACTCTCTCTATGAAGGAGCTTTCAACTGTTTTGTCCATTTGTCATAGAAAGTTGGTGTTTTGGCATTGAAATAACTTGGGATGCTTATACTCATAAAATTTGACATATAAGAACAATAAAAAGTTTAAATCGAGTAACTTTGATGGTTCGAAGTTGCTCAACTCTCTCTATGGAAGTGCTTTTAACGGTTCTATCCATTTGTCATAGAAAGTTGGTGTTTTGGAATCGAAATAATCTTGGAAGCTTGTATTCATAAATTTTGACATAAAAGAACAATAAAAAGTGTACATAGAGCAACTTTGATGGTCCGAAGATGCTGAACTCTCTCGGTGAAGGGGCTTTCAATGGTTTTGTCCATTTGTCATAGAAGAACAATAAAAAGTCTATCCCGAGCAACTTCGATAGTCCGAAGTTGCTCAACTCTCTCAATGGAGGAGCTTTCAAAGGTTTTGTCCATTTGTCATAGAAAGTTGGTGTTTTGGCATCGAAATAATCTTGGATGCTTATACTCATAAAATTTGACATAGAAGAACAAGAAAAAGTCTATCCCGAGCAACTTTGATGGTCCGAAGTTGCTCAACTCTCTCTATGGATGAGCTTTTAATGGTTCTGTCCATTTGTCATAGAAAGTTGGTGTTTTGGCATCGAAATAATCTAGGAAGCTTATACTCATAAAATTTGACATATAAGAACAACAAAAAGTGTACACCGAGAAACTTTGATGGTCCAAAGTTGCTCAACTCTCTCTATGGAGGAGCTTTTGACGGTTTTGTCCATTTGTCATAGAAAGTTGGTGTTTTAGCATCCAAATAATCTAGGAAGCTTATACTCATAAAATTTGACATAGAAGAACAATAAAAAGTCTATCCCGAGCAACTTCGATGGTCCGAAGTTGCTCAACTCTCTCTATGGAGGAGCTTTCAAAGGTTTTGTCCATTTGTCATAGAAATTTGGTGTTTTGGCATCGAAATAATCTTGGAAGCTTATACTCATAAAATTTAACATATAAGAACAATAAAAAGTGTACATAGAGCAACTTTGATGGTCCGAAGTTGCACAACTCTCTCTGTGGAGGAGCTTTGAATGGTTTTGTCCATTTGTCATAGAAAGTTGGTGTTTTGGCATCGAAATAATCTAGGAAGCTTATACTCATAAAATTTGACGTATAAGAACAATAAAAAGTGTACATTGAGAATCTTTGACGGTCCGAAGTTGCTAATCTCTCTCTATCGAGGAGCTTTTAACGGTTTTGTCCATTTGTCATAGAAAGTTGGTGTTTTAGCATCGAAATAATCTAGGAAGCTTATACTCATAAAATTTGACAAAGAAGAACAATAAAAAGTCTATCCCGAGCAACTTTGATGGTCCGAAGTTGCTCAACTCTTTCTATCGAGGAGCTTTTAACGGTTGTGTCCATTTGTCATAGAAAGTTGGTGTTTTAGCATGGAAATAATCTAGGAAGCTTATACTCATAAAATTTGACATAGAAGAACAATAAAAAGTCTATCTCGAGCAACTTCGATGGTCCGAAGTTGCTCAACTCTCTCTATGGAGGAGCTTTTAATGGTTTTGTCCATTTGTCATAGAAAGTTGGTGTTTTGGCATCGAAATAACTTGGGATGCTTATACTCATAAAATTTGACATATAAGAACAATAAAAAGTGTACATTGAGAATCTTTGATGGTCCGAAGTTGTTTAACTCTCTCTATCAAGGAGCTTTTAACGGTTTTGTCCATTTGTCATACAAAGTTGGTGTTTTAGCATCGAAATAATCTAGGAAGCTTATACTCATAAAATTTGACATAGAAGAACAAAAAAAAGTCTATACCGAGCAACTTCGATAGTACGAAGTTGCTCAACTCTCTCAATGGAGGAGCTTTCAAAGGTTTTGTCCATTTGTCATAGAAAGTTGGTGTTTTGGCATCGAAATAATCTTGGATGCTTATACTCATAAAATTTGACATAGAAGAACAAGAAAAAGTCTATCCCGAGCAACTTTGATGGTCCGAAGTTGCACAACTCTCTCTATGGATGAGTTTTTAATGGTTTTGTCCATTTGTCATAGAAAGTTGGTGTTTTGGCATCGAAATAATCTAGGAAGCTTATACTCATAAAATTTGACATATAAGAACAACAAAAAGTGTACACCGAGAAACTTTGATGGTCCAAAGTTGCTCAACTCTCTCTATGGAGGAGCTTTTGACGGTTTTGTCCATTTGTCATAGAAAGTTGGTGTTTTAGCATCGAAATAATCTAGGAAGCTTATACTCATAAAATTTGACATAGAAGAACAATAAAAAGTCTATCCCGAGCAACTTTGATGGTCCGAAGTTGCTCAACTCTCTCTGTGGAGGAGCTTTTAATGGTTTTCTCCATTTGTCATAGAAAGTTGGTGTTTTGGCATCGAAATAATCTAGGAAGCTTATACTCATAAAATTTGACATATAAGCACAACAAAAAGTGTACAACGAGAAACTTTGATGGTCCAAAGCTGCTCAACTCTCTCTATGGAGGAGCTTTGAACGGTTTTGTCCATTTGTCATAGAAATTTGGTGTTTTGGCATCCAAATAATCTAGGAAGCTTATACTCATAAAATTTGACATATAAGAACAATAAAAAGTCTATCCCGAGCAACTTTGATTGTCCGAAGTTGCTCAACTCTCTCAATGGAGGAGCTTTCAAAGGTTTTGTCCATTTGTCATAGAAATTTGGTGTTTTGACATCGAAATAATCTTGGAAGCTTATACTCATAAAATTTAACATATTTGAACAATAAAAAGTGTACATAGAGCAACTTTGATGGTCCCAAGTTGCTCAACTCTCTCTGTGGATGAGCTTTTAATGGTTTTGTCCATTTGTCATAGAAAGTTGGTGTTTTGGCATCGAAATAATCCAGGAAGCTTATACTCATAAAATTTGACATATAAGAACAATAAAAAGTGTAAATTGAGAATCTTTGACGGTCCGAAGTTGCTAAACTCTCTCTATCGAGGAGCTTTTAACGGTTTTGTCCATTTGTCATAGAAAGTTGGTGTTTTAGCATCGAAATAATCTAGGAAGCTTATACTCATAAAATTTGACATAGAAGAACAATAAAAAGTCTATCCCGAGCAACTTTGATGGTCCGAAGTTGCTCAACTCTCTCTATCGAGGAGCTTTTAACGGTTTTTTTCATTTGTCATAGAAAGTTGGTGTTTTAGCATGGAAATAATCTAGGAAGCTTATACTCATAAAATTTGACATAGAAGAACAATAAAAAGTCTATCTCGAGCAACTTCGATGGTCCGAAGTTGCTCAACTCTCTCTATGGAGGAGCTTTTAATGGTTTTGTCGATTTGTCATAGAAAGTTGGTGTTTTGGCATCGAAATAACTTGGGATGCTTATACTCATAAAATTTGACATAGAAGAACAATAAAAAGTTTAAATCGAGTAACTTTGATGGTTCGAAGTTGCTCAACTCTCTCTATGGAAGTGCTTTTAACGGTTCTATCCATTTGTCATAGAAAGTTGGTGTTTTGGAATCGAAATAATCTTGGAAGCTTGTATTCATAAATTTTGAGATAAAAGAACAATAAAAAGTGTACATAGAGCAACTTTGATGGTCCGAAGATGCTGAACTCTCTCGGTGAAGGGGCTTTCAACGGTTTTGTCCATTTGTCATAGAAAATTGGTGTTTTGGCATGGAAATAATCTTGGAATCTTATACTCATAAAATTTGACATAGAAGAACAATAAAAAGTGTACATAGAGCAACTTTGATGGCCCGAAGATGCTCAACACTCTCTATGAAGGAGCTTTCAACGGTTTTGTCCATTTGTCATAGAAAGTTGGTGTTTTGGCATCGAAATAATCTAGGAAGCTTATACTCATAAAATTTGACATATAAGAACAACAAAAAGTGTACACCGAGAAACTTTGATGGTCCGAAGATGCTGAACTCTCTCAATGGAGGAGCTTTCAAAGGTTTTTCTATTTGTCATAGAAATTTTGTGTTTTGGCATCGAAATAATCTTGGAAGCTTATACTCATAAAATTTAACATAGAAGAACAATAAAAAGTGTACATAGAGCAACTTTGATGGTCCGAAGTTGCTCAACTCTCTCTATGGAGGAGCTTTTAATGGTTTTGTCCATTTGTCATAGAAAGTTGGTGTTTTGGCATCGAAATAATCTAGGAAGCTTATACTCATAAAATTTGACATATAAGAACAACAAAAAGTGTACACCGAGAAACTTTGATGGTCCAAAGCTGCTCAACTCTGTCTATGGAGGAGCTTTTAACGGTTTTATCCATTTGTCATAGAAAGTTGGTGTTTTGGCATCGAAATAATCTAGGAAGCTTATACTCATAAAATTTGACATATAAGAACAATAAAAAGTGTACATTGAGAATCTTTGATGGTTCGAAGTTGCTCAACTCTCTCTATGGACGTGCTTTTAACGGTTCTATCCATTTGTCATAGAAAGTTGGAGTTTTGGAATCGAAATAATCTTGGAAGCTTTTATTCATAAATTTTGACATAAAAGAACAACAAAAAGTCTACATAGAGCAACTTTGATAGTCCGAAGTTGCTCAACTCTCTCTATGGAGGAGCTTTTAATGGTTTTGTCCATCTGTCGTAGAAAGTTGGTGTTTGGGCATCGAAATAATCTAGGAAGCTTATACTCATAAAATTTGACATATAAGAACAACAAAAAGTGTACACCGAGAAACTTTGATGGTCCAAAGTTGCTCAACTCTCTCTATGCAGGAGCTTTTGACGGTTTTGTCCATTTCTCATAGAAAGTTGGTGTTTTAGCATCGAAATAATCTAGGATGCTTATACTCATAAAATTTGACATAGAAGAACAATAAAAAGTCTATCCCGAGCAACTTCGATGGTCCGAAGTTGCTCAACTCTCTCTATGGAGGAGCTTTCAAAGGTTTTGTCCATTTGTCATAGAAATTTGGTGTTTTGGCATCGAAATAATCTTGGAAGCTTATACTCATAAAATTTGACATAGAAGAACAATAAAAAGTGTACATAGAGCAACTTTGATTGTCCGAAGGTGCCAAACTCTCTCTATGAAGGAGCTTTCAACTGTTTTGTCCATTTGTCATAGAAAGTTGGTGTTTTGGCATCGAAAAAATTTAGGAAGCTTATACTCATAAAATTTGACATATAAGAACAATAAAAAGTGTACATTGAGAATCTTTGATGGTCCGAAGTTGTTTAACTCTCTCTATCAAGGAGCTTTTAACGGTTTTGTCCATTTGTCATAGAAAGTTGGTGTTTTAGCATCGAAATAATCTAGGAAGCTTATACTCATAAAATTTGACATAGAAGAACAAAAAAAAGTCTATACCGAGCAACTTCGATAGTACGAAGTTGCTCAACTCTCTCAATGGAGGAGCTTTCAAAGGTTTTGTCCATTTGTCATAGAAAGTTGGTGTTTTGGCATCGAAATAATCTTGGATGCTTATACTCATAAAATTTGACATAGAAGAACAAGAAAAAGTCTATCCCGAGCAACTTTGATGGTCCGAAGTTGCTCAACTCTCTCTATGGATGAGTTTTTAATGGTTTTGTCCATTTGTCATAGAAAGTTGGTGTTTTGGCATCGAAATAATCTAGGAAGCTTATACTCATAAAATTTGACATATAAGAACAACAAAAAGTGTACACCGAGAAACTTTGATGGTCCAAAGTTGCTCAACTCTCTCTATGGAGGAGCTTTTGACGGTTTTGTCCATTTGTCATAGAAAGTTGGTGTTTTAGCATCGAAATAATCTAGGAAGCTTATACTCATAAAATTTGACATAGAAGAACAATAAAAAGTCTATCCCGAGCAACTTTGATGGTCCGAAGTTGCTCAACTCTCTCTGTGGAGGAGCTTTTAATGGTTTTCTCCATTTGTCATAGAAAGTTGGTGTTTTGGCATCGAAATAATCTAGGAAGCTTATACTCATAAAATTTGACATATAAGCACAACAAAAAGTGTACAACGAGAAACTTTGATGGTCCAAAGCTGCTCAACTCTCTCTATGGAGGAGCTTTGAACGGTTTTGTCCATTTGTCATAGAAATTTGGTGTTTTGGCATCCAAATAATCTAGGAAGCTTATACTCATAAAATTTGACATATAAGAACAATAAAAAGTCTATCCCGAGCAACTTTGATTGTCCGAAGTTGCTCAACTCTCTCAATGGAGGAGCTTTCAAAGGTTTTGTCCATTTGTCATAGAAATTTGGTGTTTTGACATCGAAATAATCTTGGAAGCTTATACTCATAAAATTTAACATATTTGAACAATAAAAAGTGTACATAGAGCAACTTTGATGGTCCCAAGTTGCTCAACTCTCTCTGTGGATGAGCTTTTAATGGTTTTGTCCATTTGTCATAGAAAGTTGGTGTTTTGGCATCGAAATAATCCAGGAAGCTTATACTCATAAAATTTGACATATAAGAACAATAAAAAGTGTAAATTGAGAATCTTTGACGGTCCGAAGTTGCTAAACTCTCTCTATCGAGGAGCTTTTAACGGTTTTGTCCATTTGTCATAGAAAGTTGGTGTTTTAGCATCGAAATAATCTAGGAAGCTTATACTCATAAAATTTGACATAGAAGAACAATAAAAAGTCTATCCCGAGCAACTTTGATGGTCCGAAGTTGCTCAACTCTCTCTATCGAGGAGCTTTTAACGGTTTTTTTCATTTGTCATAGAAAGTTGGTGTTTTAGCATGGAAATAATCTAGGAAGCTTATACTCATAAAATTTGACATAGAAGAACAATAAAAAGTCTATCTCGAGCAACTTCGATGGTCCCAAGTTGCTCAACTCTCTCTATGGAGGAGCTTTTAATGGTTTTGTCCATTTGTCATAGAAAGTTGGTGTTTTGGCATCGAAATAATTTGGGATGCTTATACTCATAAAATTTGACATAGAAGAACAATAAAAAGTTTAAATCGAGTAACTTTGATGGTTCGAAGTTGCTCAACTCTCTCTATGGAAGTGCTTTTAACGGTTCTATCCATTTGTCATAGAAAGTTGGTGTTTTGGAATCGAAATAATCTTGGAAGCTTGTATTCATAAATTTTGACATAAAAGAACAATAAAAAGTGTACATAGAGCAACTTTGATGGTCCGAAGATGCTGAACTCTCTCTGTGAAGGGGCTTTCAATGGTTTTGTCCATTTGTCATAGAAAGTTGGTGTTTTGGCATGGAAATAATCTTGGAATCTTATACTCATAAAATTTGACATAGAAGAACAATAAAAAGTGTACATAGAGCAACTTTGATGGTCCGAAGTTGCTCAACTCTCTCTATGGAGGAGCTTTTAATGGTTTTGTCCATTTGTCATAGAAAGTTGGTGTTTTGGCATCGAAATAATCTAGGAAGCTTATACTCATAAAATTTGACATATAAGAACAACAAAAAGTGTACACCGAGAAACTTTGATGGTCCAAAGCTGCTCAACTCTCTCTATGGAGGAGCTTTTAACGGTTTTATCCATTTGTCATAGAAAGTTGGTGTTTTGGCATCGAAATAATCTAGGAAGCTTATACTCATAAAATTTGACATAGAAGAACAAGAAAAAGTCTATCCCGAGCAACTTTGATGGTCCGAAGTTGCTCAACTCTCTCTATGGAGGAGCTTTTAATGGTTTTGTCCATTTGTCATAGAAAGTTGGTGTTTTGGCATCGAAATAATCTAGGAAGCTTATACTCATAAAATTTGACATATAAGAACAACAAAAAGTGTACACCGAGAAACTTTGATGGTCCAAAGTTGCTCAACTCTCTCTATGGAGGAGCTTTTGACGGTTTTGTCCATTTGTCATAGAAAGTTGGTGTTTTAGCATCGAAATAATCTAGGAAGCTTATACTCATAAAATTTGACATAGAAGAACAATAAAAAGTCTATCCCGAGCAACTTCGATGGTCCGAAGTTGCTCAACTCTCTCTATGAAGGAGCTTTCAAAGGTTTTGTCCATTTGTCATAGAAATTTGGTGTTTTGGCATCGAAATAATCTTGGAAGCTTATACTCATAAAATTTAACATATAAGAACAATAAAAAGTTTACATAGAGCAACTTTGATGGTCCGAAGTTGCTCAACTCTCTCTGTGGAGGAGCTTTTAATGGTTTTCTCCATTTGTCATAGAAAGTTGGTGTTTTGGCATCGAAATAATCTAGGAAGCTTATACTCATAAAATTTGACATATAAGCACAACAAAAAGTGTACAACGAGAAACTTTGATGGTCCAAAGCTGCTCAACTCTCTCTATGGAGGAGCTTTGAACGGTTTTGTCCATTTGTCATAGAAATTTGGTGTTTTGGCATCCAAATAATCTAGGAAGCTTATACTCATAAAATTTGACATATAAGAACAATAAAAAGTCTATCCCGAGCAACTTTGATTGTCCGAAGTTGCTCAACTCTCTCAATGGAGGAGCTTTCAAAGGTTTTGTCCATTTGTCATAGAAATTTGGTGTTTTGACATCGAAATAATCTTGGAAGCTTATACTCATAAAATTTAACATATTTGAACAATAAAAAGTGTACATAGAGCAACTTTGATGGTCCCAAGTTGCTCAACTCTCTCTGTGGATGAGCTTTTAATGGTTTTGTCCATTTGTCATAGAAAGTTGGTGTTTTGGCATCGAAATAATCTAGGAAGCTTATACTCATAAAATTTGACATATAAGAACAATAAAAAGTGTAAATTGAGAATCTTTGACGGTCCGAAGTTGTTAAACTCTCTCTATCGAGGAGCTTTTAACGGTTTTGTCCATTTGTCATAGAAAGTTGGTGTTTTAGCATCGAAATAATCTAGGAAGCTTATACTCATAAAATTTGACATAGAAGAACAATAAAAAGTCTATCCCGAGCAACTTTGATGGTCCGAAGTTGCTCAACTCTCTCTATCGAGGAGCTTTTAACGGTTTTTTTCATTTGTCATAGAAAGTTGGTGTTTTAGCATGGAAATAATCTAGGAAGCTTATACTCATAAAATTTGACATAGAAGAACAATAAAAAGTCTATCTCGAGCAACTTCGATGGTCCCAAGTTGCTTAACTCTCTCTATGGAGGAGCTTTTAATGGTTTTGTCCATTTGTCATAGAAAGTTGGTGTTTTGGCATCGAAATAATTTGGGATGCTTATACTCATAAAATTTGACATAGAAGAACAATAAAAAGTTTAAATCGAGTAACTTTGATTGTTCGAAGTTGCTCAACTCTCTCTATGGAAGTGCTTTTAACGGTTCTATCCATTTGTCATAGAAAGTTGGTGTTTTGGAATCGAAATAATCTTGGAAGCTTGTATTCATAAATTTTGACATAAAAGAACAATAAAAAGTGTACATAGAGCAACTTTGATGGTCCGAAGATGCTGAACTCTCTCTGTGAAGGGGCTTTCAATGGTTTTGTCCATTTGTCATAGAAAGTTGGTGTTTTGGCATGGAAATAATCTTGGAATCTTATACTCATAAAATTTGACATAGAAGAACAATAAAAAGTGTACATAGAGCAACTTTGATGGTCCGAAGTTGCTCAACTCTCTCTATGGAGGAGCTTTTAATGGTTTTGTCCATTTGTCATAGAAAGTTGGTGTTTTGGCATCGAAATAATCTAGGAAGCTTATACTCATAAAATTTGACATATAAGAACAACAAAAAGTGTACACCGAGAAACTTTGATGGTCCAAAGCTGCTCAACTCTCTCTATGGAGGAGCTTTTAACGGTTTTATCCATTTGTCATAGAAAGTTGGTGTTTTGGCATCGAAATAATCTAGGAAGCTTATACTCATAAAATTTGACATATAAGAACAATAAAAAGTGTACATTGAGAATCTTTGATGGTTCGAAGTTGCTCAACTCTCTCTATGGAGGAGCTTTTAATGGTTTTGTCCATTTGTCATAGAAAGTTGGTGTTTTGGCATCAAAATAATCTAGGAAGCTTATACTCATAAAATTTGACATATAAGAACAACAAAAAGTGTACACCGAGAAACTTTGATGGTCCAAAGCTGCTCAAATCTCTCTATGGAGGAGCTTTTAACGGTTTTATCCATTTGTCATAGAAAGTTGGTGTTTTGGCATCGAAATAATCTAGGAAGCTTATACTCATAAAATTTGACATATAAGAACAATAAAAAGTGTACATTGAGAATCTTTGATGGTTCGAAGTTGCTCAACTCTCTCTATGGACGTGCTTTTAACGGTTCTATCCATTTTTCATAGAAAGTTGGAGTTTTGGAATCGAAATAATCTTGGAAGCTTGTATTCATAAATTTTGACATAAAAGAACAGCAAAAAGTATACATAGAGCAACTTTGATAGTCCGAAGTTGCTCAACTCTCTCTATGGAGGAGCTTTTAATGGTTTTGTCCATCTGTCGTAGAAAGTTGGTGTTTTGGCATCGAAATAATCTAGGAAGCTTATGCTCATAAAATTTGACATATAAGAACAACAAAAAGTGTACACCGAGAAACTTTGATGGTCCAAAGTTGCTCAACTCTCTCTATGGAGGAGCTTTTGACGGTTTTGTCCATTTGTCGTAGAAAGTTGGTGTTCTAGCATCGAAATAATCTAGGAAGCTTATACTCATAAAATTTGACATAGAAGAACAATAAAAAGTCTATCCCGAGCAACTTCGATGGTCTGAAGTTGCTCAACTCTCTCTACGGAGGAGCTTTCAAAGGTTTTGTCCATTTGTCATAGAAATTTGGTGTTTTGGCATCGAAATAATCTTGGAAGCTTATACTCATAAAATTTAACATATAAAAACAATAAAAAGTGTACATAGAGCAACTTTGATGGTCTGAAGTTGCTCAACTCTCTCTATGGAGGAGCTTTTAATGGTTTTGTCCATTTGTCATAGAAAGTTGGTGTTTCGGCATCGAAATAATCTAGGAAGCTTATACTCATAAAATTTGACATATAAGAACAACAAAAAGTGTACACCGAGAATCTTTGATGGTCCAAAGCTGCTCAACTCTCTCTATGGAGGAGCTTTTAACGGTTTTGTCCATTTGTCATAGAAAGTTGGTGTTTTGGCATCGAAATAATCTAGGAAGCTTATACTCATAAAATTTGTCATATAAGAACAATAAAAAGTGTACATTGAGAATCTTTGACGGTCCGAAGTTGCTAAACTCTCTCTATCGAGGAGCTTTTAACGGTTTTGTTCATTTGTCATAGAAAGTTGGTGTTTTAGCATCGAAATAATTTAGGAAGCTTATACTCATAAAATTTGACATAGAAGAACAATAAAAAGTCTATCCCGAGCAACTTTGATTGTCCGAAGTTGCTCAACTCTCTCAATGGAGGAGCTTTCAAAGGTTTTTTCAATTTTTCATAGAAATTTGGTGTTTTAACATCGAAATAATCTAGAAAACTTATACTCATAAACTTTGACTTATAAGAACAATAAGAAGTGTACATTGAGAATCTCTGATGGTCCGAAGTTGCTCAACTCTCTCTATCGAGGAGCTTTTAACGGTTTTGTCCATTTGTCATAGAAAGTTGGTGTTTTAGCATCGAAATAATCTTGGAAGCTTATACTCATAAAATTTGACATAGAAGAACAATAAAAAGTCTATCTCGAGCAACTTCGATGGTCCGAGGTTGCTCAACTCTCTCTATAGAGGAGCTTTTATCGGTTTTGTCCATTTGTCATAGAAAGTAGGTGTTTTGGCATCGAAATAATTTGGGATGCTTATACTCATAAAATTTGACATAGAAGAACAATAAAAAGTCTATCTCGAGCAACTTCGATGGTCCGAAGTTGCTCAACTCTCTCTATGGAGGAGCTTTTAATGGTTTTGTCCATTTGTCATAGAAAGTTGGTGTTTTGGCATCGAAATAATTTGGGATGCTTATACTCATAAAATTTGACATAGAAGAACAATAAAAAGTTTAAATCGAGTAACTTTGATGGTTCGAAGTTCCTCAACTCTCTCTATGGAAGTGCTTTTAACGGTTCTATCCATTTGTCATAGAAAGTTGGTGTTTTGGAATCGAAATAATCTTGGAAGCTTGTATTCATAAATTTTGACATAAAAGAACAATAAAAAGTGTACATAGAGCAACTCTGATGGTCCGAAGATGCTGAACTCTCTCTGTGAAGGAGCTTTCAACGATTTTGTCCATTTGTCATAGAAAGTTGGTGTTGTGGCATGGAAATAATCTTGGAAGCTTATACTCATAAAATTTGTCATATAAGAACAATAAAAAGTGTACATTGAGAATCTTTGACGGTCCGAAGTTGCTAAACTCTCTCTATCGAGGAGCTTTTAACGGTTTTGTCCATTTGTCATAGAAAGTTGGTGTTTTAGCATCGAAATAATCTAGGAAGCTTATACTCATAAAATTTGACATAGAAGAACAATAAAAAGTCTATCCCGAGCAACTTTGATTGTCCGAAGTTGCTCAACTCTCTCAATGGAGGAGCTTTCAAAGGTTTTTTCAATTTTTCATAGAAAGTTGTTGTTTTAACATCGAAATAATCTAGAAAACTTATACTCATAAACTTTGACTTATAAGAACAATAAGAAGTGTACATTGAGAATCTTTGATGGTCCGAAGTTGTTCAACTCTCTCTATCGAGGAGCTTTTAACGGTTTTGTCCATTTGTCATAGAAAGTTGGTGTTTTAGCATCGAAATAATCTCGGAAGCTTATACTCATAAAATTTGACATAGAAGAACAATAAAAAGTCTATCTCGAGCAACTTCGATGGTCCGAAGTTGCTCAACTCTCTCTATGGAGGAGCTTTCAAAGGTTTTGTCCATTTATCATAGAAAGTTGATGTTTTGCCATCGAAATAATTTGGGTGTCTTATACTCATAAAATTTGACATAGAAGAACAATAAAAAGTTTAAATCGAGTAACTTTGATGGTTCGAAGTTCCTCAACTTTCTCTATGGAAGTGCTTTTAACGGTTCTATCCATTTGTCATAGAAAGTTGGTGTTTTGGAATCGAAATAATCTTGGAAGCTTGTATTCATAAATTTTGACATAAAAGAACAATAAAAAGTGTACATAGAGCAACTTTGATGGTCCGAAGATGCTGAACTCTCTCTGTGAAGGAGCTTTCAACGGTTTTGTCCATTTGTCATAGAAAGTTGTTGTTTTGGCATGAAAATAATCTTGGAAGCTTATACTCATAAAATTTGACATAGAAGAACAATAAAAAGTGTAAATAGAGCAACTTTGATGGCCCGAAGATGCTCAATACTCTCTATGAAGGAGCTTCAAACGGTTTTGTCCATTTGTCATAGAAAGTTGGTGTTTTGGCATCGAAATAATCTAGGAAGCTTATACTCATAAAATTTGACATATAAGAACAACAAAAAGTGTACACCGAGAAACTTTGATGGTCGGAAGATGCTGAACTTTCTCAATGGAGGAGCTTTCAAAGGTTTTGTCCATTTGTCATAGAAATTTGGTTTTTTGGCATCGAAATAATCTTGGAAGCTTATACTCATAAAATTTAACATAGAAGAACAATAAAAAGTGTACATAGAGCAACTTTGATGGTCCGAAGTTGCTCAACTCTCTCTATGGAGGAGCTTTTAATGGTTTTGTCCATTTGTCATAGAAAGTTGGTGTTTTGGCATCGAAATAATCTAGGAAGCTTATACTCATAAAATTTGACATATAAGAACAACAAAAAGTGTACACCGAGAAACTTTGATGGTCCAAAGCTGCTCAACTCTCTCTATAGAGGAGCTTTTAACGGTTTTGTCCATTTGTCATAGAAAGTTGGTGTTTTGGCATCGAAATAATCTAGGAAGCTTGTACTCATAAAATTTGACATATAAGAACAATAAAAAGTGTACATTGAGAATCTTTGATGGTTCGAAGTTGCTCAACTCTCTCTATGGAAGTGCTTTTAACGGTTCTATCCATTTGTCATAGAAAGTTGGTGTTTTGGAATCGAAATAATCTTGGAAGCTTGTATTCATAAATTTTGACATAAAAGAACAATAAAAAGTGTACACAGAGCAACTTTGATGGTCCGAAGTTGCTCAACTCTCTCTATGGAGGAGCTTTTAATGGTTTTGTCCATTTGTCATAGAAAGTCGGTGTTTTGGCATCGAAATAATCTAGGAAGCTTATACTCATGAAATTTGACATATAAGAACAACAAAAAGTGTACACCGAGAAACTTTGATGGTCCAAAGTTGCTCAACTCTCTCTATGGAGGAGCTTTTGACGGTTTTATCCATTTGTCATAGAAAGTTGGTGTTTTAGCATCGAAATAATCTAGGAAGCTTATACTAGTAAAATTTGACATAGAAGAACAATAAAAAGTCTATCCCGAGCAACTTCGATGGTCCGAAGTTGCTCAACTCTCTCTATGGAGGAGCTTTCAAAGGTTTTGTCCATTTGTCATAGAAATTTGGTGTTTTGGGATCGAAATAATCTTGGAAGCTTATACTCATAAAATTTAACATATAAGAACAATAAAAAGTATAAATAGAGCAACTTTGATGGCCCGAAGATGCTCAATACTCTCTATGAAGGAGCTTCCAACGGTTTTGTCCATTTGTCATAGAAAGTTGGTGTTTTGGCATCGAAATAATCTAGGAAGCTTATACTCATAAAATTTGACATATAAGAACAACAAAAAGTGTACACCGAGAAACTTTGATGGTCGGAAGATGCTGAACTCTCTCAATGGAGGAGCTTTCAAAGGTTTTGTCCATTTGTCATAGAAATTTGGTGTTTTGGCATCGAAATAATCTTGGAAGCTTATACTCATAAAATTTAACATAGAAGAACAATAAAAAGTGTACATAGAGCAACTTTGATGGTCCGAAGTTGCTCAACTCTCTCTATGGAGGAGCTTTTAATGGTTTTGTCCATTTGTCATAGAAAGTTGGTGTTTTGGCATCGAAATAATCTAGGAAGCTTATACTCATAAAATTTGACATATAAGAACAACAAAAAGTGTACACCGAGAAACTTTGATGGTCCAAAGCTGCTCAACTCTCTCTATAGAGGAGCTTTTAACGGTTTTGTCCATTTGTCATAGAAAGTTGGTGTTTTGGCATCGAAATAATCTAGGAAGCTTATACTCATAAAATTTGACATATAAGAACAATAAAAAGTGTACATTGAGAATCTTTGATGGTTCGAAGTTGCTCAACTCTCTCTATAGAAGTGCTTTTAACGGTTCTATCCATTTGTCATAGAAAGTTGGTGTTTTGGAATCGAAATAATATTGGAAGCTTGTATTCATAAATTTTGACATAAAAGAACAATAAAAAGTGTACACAGAGCAACTTTGATGGTCCGAAGTTGCTCAACTCTCTCTATGGAGGAGCTTTTAATGGTTTTGTCCATTTGTCATAGAAAGTCGGTGTTTTGGCATCGAAATAATCTAGGAAGCTTATACTCATGAAATTTGACATATAAGAACAACAAAAAGTGTACACCGAGAAACTTTGATGGTCCAAAGTTGTTCAACTCTCTCTATGGAGGAGCTTTTGACGGTTTTATCCATTTGTCATAGAAAGTTGGTGTTTTAGCATCGAAATAATCTAGGAAGCTTATACTAGTAAAATTTGACATAGAAGAACAATAAAAAGTCTATCCCGAGCAACTTCGATGGTCCGAAGTTGCTCAACTCTCTCTATGGAGGAGCTTTCAAAGGTTTTGTCCATTTGTCATAGAAATTTGGTGTTTTGGCATCGAAATAATCTTGGAAGCTTATACTCATAAAATTTAACATATAAGAACAATAAAAAGTGTACATAGAGCAACTTTGATGGTCCAAAGTTGCTCAACTCTCTCTATGGAGGAGCTTTTAATGGTTTTGTCCATTTGTCATAGAAAGTTGGTGTTTTGGCATCGAAATAATCTAGGAAGCTTATACTCATAAAATTTGACATATAAGAACAACAAAAAGTGTACACCGAGAAACTTTGATGGTCCAAAGCTACTCAACTCTCTCTATGGAGGAGCTTTTAACGGTTTTGTCCATTTGTCATAGAAAGTTGGTGTTTTGGCATCGAAATAATCTAGGAAGCATATACTCATAAAATTTGTCATATAAGAACAATAAAAAGGTTACATTGAGAATCTTTGACGGTCCGAAGTTGCTAAACTCTCTCTATCGAGGAGCTTTTAACGGTTTTCTCCATTTGTCATAGAAAGTTGGTGTTTTAGCATCGAAATAATCTAGGAAGCTTATACTCATAAAATTTGACATAGAAGAACAATAAAAAGTCTATCCCGAGCAACTTTGATTGTCCGAAGTTGCTCAACTCTCTCAATGGAGGAACTTTCAAAGGTTTTTTCAATAATTCACAGAAAGTTGGTGTTTTAACATCGAAATAATCTACAAAACTTATACTCATAAACTTTGACTTATAAGAACAATAAGAAGTGTACATTGAGAATCTTTGATGGTCCGAAGTTGCTCAACTCTCTCTATCGAGGAGCTTTTAACGGTTTTGTCCATTTGTCATAGAAAGTTGGTGTTTTAGCATCGAAATAATCTAGGAAGCTTATACTCATAAAATTTGAAATAGAAGAACAATAAAAAGTCTATCTCGAGCAACTTCGATGGTCCGAAGTTGCTCAACTCTCTCTATGGTGGAGCTTTTAATGGTTTTGTCCATTTGTCAAAGAAAGTTGGTGTTTTGGCATCGAAATAATTTGGGATGCTTATACTCATAAAATTTGACATAGAAGAACAATAAAAAGTTTAAATCGAGCAACTTTGATGGTTCGAAGTTCCTCAACTCTCTCTATGGAAGTGCTTTTAACGGTTCTATCCATTTGTCATAGAAAGTTGGTGTTTTGGAATCGAAATAATCTTGGAAGCTTGTATTCATAAATTTTGACATAAAAGAACAATAAAAAGTGTACATAGAGCAACTTTGATGGTCCGAAGATGCTGAACTCTCTCTGTGAAGGAGCTTTCAACGGTTTTGTCCATTTGTCATAGAAAGTTGGTGTTGTGGCATGGAAATAATCTTGGAAGCTTATACTCATAAAATTTGTCATATAAGAATAATAAAAAGTGTACATTGAGAATCTTTGACGGTCCGAAGTTGCTAAACTCTCTCTATCGAGGAGCTTTTAACGGTTTTGTCCATTTGTCATAGAAAGTTGGTGTTTTAGCATCGAAATAATCTAGGAAGCTTATACTCATAAAATTTGACATAGAAGAACAATAAAAAGTCTATCCCGAGCAACTTTGATTGTCCGAAGTTGCTCAACTCTCTCAATGGAGGAGCTTTCAAAGGTTTTTTCAATTTTTCATAGAAAGTTGTTGTTTTAACATCGAAATAATCTAGAAAACTTATACTCATAAACTTTGACTTATAAGAACAATAAGAAGTGTACATTGAGAATCTTTGATGGTCCGAAGTTGTTCAACTATCTCTATCGAGGAGCTTTTAACGGTTTTGTCCATTTGTCATAGAAAGTTGGTGTTTTAGCATCGAAATAATCTCGGAAGCTTATACTCATAAAATTTGACATAGAAGAAAAATAAAAAGTCTATCCCGAGCAACTTCGATGGTCCGAAGTTGCTCAACTCTCTCTATGGAGGAGCTTTCAAAGGTTTTGTCCATTTGTCATAGAAATTTGGTATTTTGGCATCGAAATAATCTTGGAAGCTTATACTCATAAAATTTAACATATAAGAACAATAAAAAGTGTACATAGAGCAACTTTGATGGTCCAAAGTTGCTCAACTCTCTCTATGGAGGAGCTTTTAATGGTTTTGTCCATTTGTCATAGAAAGTTGGTGTTTTGGCATCGAAATAATCTAGGAAGCTTATACTCATAAAATTTGACATATAAGAACAACAAAAAGTGTACACCGAGAAACTTTGATGGTCCAAAGCTACTCAACTCTCTCTATGGAGGAGCTTTTAACGGTTTTGTCCATTTGTCATAGAAAGTTGGTGTTTTGGCATCGAAATTATCTAGGAAGCATATACTCATAAAATTTGTCATATAAGAACAATAAAAAGGTTACATTGAGAATCTTTGATGGTCCGAAGTTGCTCAACTCTCTCTATCGAGGAGCTTTTAACGGTTTTGTCCATTTGTCATAGAAAGTTGGTGTTTTAGCATCGAAATAATCTAGGAAGCTTATACTCAAAAAATTTGAAATAGAAGAACAATAAAAAGTCTATCTCGAGCAACTTCGATGGTCCGAAGTTGCTCAACTCTCTCTATGGTGGAGCTTTTAATGGTTTTGTCCATTTGTCAAAGAAAGTTGGTGTTTTGGCATCGAAATAATTTGGGATGCTTATACTCATAAAATTTGACATAGAAGAACAATAAAAAGTTTAAATCGAGCAACTTTGATGGTTCGAAGTTCCTCAACTCTCTCTATGGAAGTGCTTTTAACGGTTCTATCCATTTGTCATAGAAAGTTGGTGTTTTGGAATCGAAATAATCTTGGAAGCTTGTATTCATAAATTTTGACATAAAAGAACAATAAAAAGTGTACATAGAGCAACTTTGATGGTCCAAAGATGCTGAACTCTCTCTGTGAAGGAGCTTTCAACGATTTTGTCCATTTGTCATAGAAAGTTGGTGTTGTGGCATGGAAATAATCTTGGAAGCTTATACTCATAAAATTTGTCATATAAGAACAATAAAAAGTGTACATTGAGAATCTTTGACGGTCCGAAGTTGCTAAACTCTCTCTATCGAGGAGCTTTTAACGGTTTTGTCCATTTGTCATAGAAAGTTGGTGTTTTAGCATCGAAATAATCTAGGAAGCTTATACTCATAAAATTTGACATAGAAGAACTATAAAAAGTCTATCCCGAGCAACTTTGATTGTCCGAAGTTGCTCAACTCTCTCAATGGAGGAGCTTTCAAAGGTTTTTTCAATTTTTCATAGAAAGTTGTTGTTTTAACATCGAAATAATCTAGAAAACTTATACTCATAAACTTTGACTTATAAGAACAATAAGAAGTGTACATTGAGAATCTTTGATGGTCCGAAGTTGTTCAACTCTCTCTATCGAGGAGCTTTTAACGGTTTTGTCCATTTGTCATAGAAAGTTGGTGTTTTAGCATCGAAATAATCTCGGAAGCTTATACTCATAAAATTTGACATAGAAGAACAATAAAAAGTCTATCTCGAGCAACTTCGATGGTCCGAAGTTGCTCAACTCTCTCTATGGAGGAGCTTTTAATGGTTTTGTCCATTTGTCATAGAAAGTTGATGTTTTGGCATCGAAATAATTTGGGATGCTTATACTCATCAAATTTGACATAGAAGAACAATAAAAAGTTTAAATCGAGTAACTTTGATGGTTCGAAGTTCCTCAACTCTCTCTATGGAAGTGCTTTTAACGGTTCTATCCATTTGTCATAGAAAGTTGGTGTTTTGGAATCGAAATAATCTTGGAAGCTTGTATTCATAAATTTTGACATAAAAGAACAATAAAAAGTGTACATAGAGCAACTTTGATGGTCCGAAGATGCTGAACTCTCTCTGTGAAGGAGCTTTCAACGGTTTTGTCCATTTGTCATAGAAAGTTGGTGTTTTGGCATGGAAATAATCTTGGAAGCTTATACTCATAAAATTTGACATAGAAGAACAATAAAAAGTGTAAATAGAGCAACTTTGATGGCCCGAAGATGCTCAACACTCCCTATGAAGGAGCTTTCAACGGTTTTGTCCATTTGTCATCGAAAGTTGGTGTTTTGGCATCGAAATAATCTAGGAAGCTTATACTCATAAAATTTGACATATAAGAACAACAAAAAGTGTACACCGAGAAACTTTGATGGTCGGAAGATGCTGAACTCTCTCAATGGAGGAGCTTTGAAAGGTTTTGTCCATTTGTCATAGAAATTTGGTGTTTTGGCATCGAAATAATCTTGGAAGCTTATACTCATAAAATTTAACGTAGAAGAACAATAAAAAGTGTACATAGAGCAACTTTGATGGTCCGAAGTTGCTCAACTCTCTCTATGGAGGAGCTTTTAATGGTTTTGTCCATTTGTCATAGAAAGTTGGTGTTTTGGCATCGAAATAATCTAGGAAGCTTATACTCATAAAATTTGACATATAAGAACAACAAAAAGTGTACACCGAGAAACTTTGATGGTCCAAAGCTACTCAACTCTCTCTATGGAGGAGCTTTTAACGGTTTTGTCCATTTGTCATAGAAAGTTGGTGTTTTGGCATCGAAATAATCTAGGAAGCTTATACTCATAAAAGTTGACATATAAGAACAATAAAAAGTGTACATTGAGAATCTTTGATGGTTCGAAGTTGCCCAACTCTCTCTATGGAAGTGCTTTTAACGGTTCTATCCATTTGTCATAGAAAGTTGGTGTTTTGGAATCGAAATAATCTTGGAAGCTTGTATTCATAAATTTTGACATAAAAGAACAATAAAAAGTGTGCACAGAGCAACTTTGATGGTCCGAAGTTGCTCAACTCTCTCTATGGAGGAGCTTTTAATGGTTTTGTCCATTTGTCATAGAAAGTCGGTGTTTTGGCATCGAAATAATCTAGGAAGCTTATACTCATGAAATTTGACATATAAGAACAACAAAAAGTGTACACCGAGAAACTTTGATGGTCCAAGGTTGCTCAACTCTCTCTATGGAGGAGCTTTTGACGGTTTTATCCATTTGTCATAGAAAGTTGGTGTTTTAGCATCGAAATAATCTAGGAAGCTTATACTAGTAAAATTTGACATAGAAGAACAATAAAAAGTCTATCCCGAGCAACTTCGATGGTCCGAAGTTGCTCAACTCTCTCTATGGAGGAGCTTTCAAAGGTTTTGTCCATTTGTCATAGAAATTTGGTGTTTTGGCATCGAAATAATCTTGGAAGCTTATACTCATAAAATTTAACATATAAGAACAATAAAAAGTGTACATAGAGCAACTTTGATGGTCCAAAGTTGCTCAACTCTCTCTATGGAGGAGCTTTTAATCGTTTTGTCCATTTGTCATAGAAAGTTGGTGTTTTGGCATCGAAATAATCTAGGAAGCTTATACTCATAAAATTTGACATATAAGAACAACAAAAAGTGTACACCGAGAAACTTTGATGGTCCAAAGCTGCTCAACTCTCTCCATGGAGGAGCTTTTAACGGTTTTGTCCATTTGTCATAGAAAGTTGGTGTTTTGGCATCGAAATAATCTAGGAAGCATATACTCATAAAATTTGTCATATAAGAACAATAAAAAGGTTACATTGAGAATCTTTGACGGTCCGAAGTTGCTAAACTCTCTCTATCGAGGAGCTTTTAACGGTTTTCTCCATTTGTCATAGAAAGTTGGTGTTTTAGCATCGAAATAATCTAGGAAGCTTTTGCTCATAAAATTTGACATAGAAGAACAATAAAAAGTCTATCCCGAGCAACTTTGATTGTCCGAAGTTGCTCAACTCTCTCAATGGAGGAACTTTCAAAGGTTTTTTCAATAATTCACAGAAAGTTGGTGTTTTAACATTGAAATAATCTACAAAACTTATACTCATAAACTTTGACTTATAAGAACAATAAGAAGTGTACATTGAGAATCTTTGATGGTCCGAAGTTGCTCAACTCTCTCTATCGAGGAGCTTTTAACGGTTTTGTCCATTTGTCATAGAAAGTTGGTGTTTTAGCATCGAAATAATCTAGGAAGCTTATACTCATAAAATTTGACATAGAAGAACAATAAAAAGTCTATCCCGAGCAACTTTGATTGTCCGAAGTTGCTCAACTCTCTCAATGGAGGAGCTTTCAAAGGTTTTTTCAATTTTTCATAGAAAGTTGTTGTTTTAACATCGAAATAATCTAGAAAACTTATACTCATAAACTTTGACTTATAAGAACAATAAGAAGTGTACATTGAGAATCTTTGATGGTCCGAAGTTGTTCAACTATCTCTATCGAGGAGCTTTTAACGGTTTATTCCATTTGTCATAGAAAGTTGGTGTTTTAGCATCGAAATAATCTCGGAAGCTTATACTCATAAAATTTGACATAGAAGAACAATAAAAAGTCTATCTCGAGCAACTTCGATGGTCCGAAGTTGCTCAACTCTCTCTATGGAGGAGCTTTTAATGGTTTTGTCCATTTGTCATAGAAAGTTGATGTTTTGGCATCGAAATAATTTGGGATGCTTATACTCATAAAATTTGACATAGAAGAACAATAAAAAGTTTAAATCGAGTAACTTTGATGGTTCGAAGTTCCTCAACTCTCTCTATGGAAGTGCTTTTAACGGTTCTATCCATTTGTCATAGAAAGTTGGTGTTTTGGAATCGAAATAATCTTGGAAGCTTGTATTCATAAATTTTGACATAAAAGAACAATAAAAAGTGTACATAGAGCAACTTTGATGGTCCGAAGATGCTGAACTCTCTCTGTGAAGGAGCTTTCAACGGTTTTGTCCATTTGTCATAGAAAGTTGGTGTTTTGGCATGGAAATAATCTTGGAAGCTTATACTCATAAAATTTGACATAGAACAACAATAAAAAGTGTAAATAGAGCAACTTTGATGGCCCGAAGATGCTCAATACTCTCTATGAAGGAGCTTCCAACGGTTTTGTCCATTTGTCATAGAAAGTTGGTGTTTTGGCATCGAAATAATCTAGGAAGCTTATACTCATAAAATTTGACATATAAGAACAACAAAAAGTGTACACCGAGAAACTTTGATGGTCGGAAGATGCTGAACTCTCTCAATGGAGGAGCTTTCAAAGGTTTTGTCCATTTGTCATAGAAATTTGGTGTTTTGGCATCGAAATAATCTTGGAAGCTTATACTCATAAAATTTAACATAGAAGAACAATAAAAAGTGTACATAGAGCAACTTTGATGGTCCGAAGTTGCTCAACTCTCTCTATGGAGGAGCTTTTAATGGTTTTGTCCATTTGTCATAGAAAGTTGGTGTTTTGGCATCGAAATAATCTAGGAAGCTT
This sequence comes from Euonymus europaeus, assembly GCA_963580455.1. Taxonomy (NCBI): domain Eukaryota; kingdom Viridiplantae; phylum Streptophyta; class Magnoliopsida; order Celastrales; family Celastraceae; genus Euonymus; species Euonymus europaeus. The sequence goes on along the minus strand of OY756959.1, from coordinate 19,526,435 downwards.
TTACTCATAAAATTTGACATATAAGAACAACAAAAAGTGTACACCGAGAAACTTTGATGGTCCAAAGCTGCTCAACTCTCTCTATAGAGGAGCTTTTAACGGTTTTGTCCATTTGTCATAGAAAGTTGGTGTTTTGGCATCGAAATAATCTAGGAAGCTTATACTCATAAAATTTGACATATAAGAACAATAAAAAGTGTACATTGAGAATCTTTGATGGTTCGAAGTTGCTCAACTCTCTCTATGGAAGTGCTTTTAACGGTTCTATCCATTTGTCATAGAAAGTTGGTGTTTTGGAATCGAAATAATCTTGGAAGCTTGTATTCATAAATTTTGACATAAAAGAACAATAAAAAGTGTACACAGAGCAACTTTGATGGTCCGAAGTTGCTCAACTCTCTCTATGGAGGAGCTTTTAATGGTTTTGTCCATTTGTCATAGAAAGTCGGTGTTTTGGCATCGAAATAATCTAGGAAGCTTATACTCATGAAATTTGACATATAAGAACAACAAAAAGTGTACACCGAGAAACTTTGATGGTCCAAAGTTGCTCAACTCTCTCTATGGAGGAGCTTTTGACGGTTTTATCCATTTGTCATAGAAAGTTGGTGTTTTAGCATCGAAATAATCTAGGAAGCTTATACTAGTAAAATTTGACATAGAAGAACAATAAAAAGTCTATCCCGAGCAACTTCGATGGTCCGAAGTTGCTCAACTCTCTCTATGGAGGAGCTTTCGAAGGTTTTGTCCATTTGTCATAGAAATTTGGTGTTTTGGAATCGAAATAATCTTGGAAGCTTATACTCATAAAATTTAACATATAAGAACAATAAAAAGTATAAATAGAGCAACTTTGATGGCCCGAAGATGCTCAATACTCTCTATGAAGGAGCTTCCAACGGTTTTGTCCATTTGTCATAGAAAGTTGGTGTTTTGGCATCGAAATAATCTAGGAAGCTTATACTCATAAAATTTGACATATAAGAACAACAAAAAGTGTACACCAAGAAACTTTGATGGTCGGAAGATGCTGAACTCTCTCAATGGAGGAGCTTTCAAAGGTTTTGTCCATTTGTCATAGAAATTTGGTGTTTTGGCATCGAAATAATCTTGGAAGCTTATACTCATAAAATTTAACATAGAAGAACAATAAAAAGTGTACATAGAGCAACTTTGATGATCCGAAGTTGCTCAACTCTCTCTATGGAGGAGCTTTTAATGGTTTTGTCCATTTGTCATAGAAAGTTGGTGTTTTGGCATCGAAATAATCTAGGAAGCTTATACTCATAAAATTTGACATATAAGAACAACAAAAAGTGTACACCGAGAAACTTTGATGGTCCAAAGCTGCTCAACTCTCTCTATAGAGGAGCTTTTAACGGTTTTGTCCATTTGTCATAGAAAGTTGGTGTTTTGGCATCGAAATAATCTAGGAAGCTTATACTCATAAAATTTGTCATATAAGAACAATAAAAAGTGTACATTGAGAATCTTTGACGGTCCGAAGTTGCTAAACTCTCTCTATCGAGGAGCTTTTAACGGTTTTGTCCATTTGTCATAGAAAGTTGGTGTTTTAGCATCGAAATAATCTAGGAAGCTTATACTCATAAAATTTGACATAGAAGAACTATAAAAAGTCTATCCCGAGCAACTTTGATTGTCCGAAGTTGCTCAACTCTCTCAATGGAGGAGCTTTCAAAGGTTTTTTCAATTTTTCATAGAAAGTTGTTGTTTTAACATCGAAATAATCTAGAAAACTTATACTCATAAACTTTGACTTATAAGAACAATAAGAAGTGTACATTGAGAATCTTTGATGGTCCGAAGTTGTTCAACTCTCTCTATCGAGGAGCTTTTAACGGTTTTGTCCATTTGTCATAGAAAGTTGGTGTTTTAGCATCGAAATAATCTCGGAAGCTTATACTCATAAAATTTGACATAGAAGAACAATAAAAAGTCTATCTCGAGCAACTTCGATGGTCCGAAGTTGCTCAACTCTCTCTATGGAGGAGCTTTTAATGGTTTTGTCCATTTGTCATAGAAAGTTGATGTTTTGGCATCGAAATAATTTGGGATGCTTATACTCATCAAATTTGACATAGAAGAACAATAAAAAGTTTAAATCGAGTAACTTTGATGGTTCGAAGTTCCTCAACTCTCTCTATGGAAGTGCTTTTAACGGTTCTATCCATTTGTCATAGAAAGTTGGTGTTTTGGAATCGAAATAATCTTGGAAGCTTGTATTCATAAATTTTGACATAAAAGAACAATAAAAAGTGTACATAGAGCAACTTTGATGGTCCGAAGATGCTGAACTCTCTCTGTGAAGGAGCTTTCAACGGTTTTGTCCATTTGTCATAGAAAGTTGGTGTTTTGGCATGGAAATAATCTTGGAAGCTTATACTCATAAAATTTGACATAGAAGAACAATAAAAAGTGTAAATAGAGCAACTTTGATGGCCCGAAGATGCTCAACACTCCCTATGAAGGAGCTTTCAACGGTTTTGTCCATTTGTCATCGAAAGTTGGTGTTTTGGCATCGAAATAATCTAGGAAGCTTATACTCATAAAATTTGACATATAAGAACAACAAAAAGTGTACACCGAGAAACTTTGATGGTCGGAAGATGCTGAACTCTCTCAATGGAGGAGCTTTGAAAGGTTTTGTCCATTTGTCATAGAAATTTGGTGTTTTGGCATCGAAATAATCTTGGAAGCTTATACTCATAAAATTTAACGTAGAAGAACAATAAAAAGTGTACATAGAGCAACTTTGATGGTCCGAAGTTGCTCAACTCTCTCTATGGAGGAGCTTTTAATGGTTTTGTCCATTTGTCATAGAAAGTTGGTGTTTTGGCATCGAAATAATCTAGGAAGCTTATACTCATAAAATTTGACATATAAGAACAACAAAAAGTGTACACCGAGAAACTTTGATGGTCCAAAGCTACTCAACTCTCTCTATGGAGGAGCTTTTAACGGTTTTGTCCATTTGTCATAGAAAGTTGGTGTTTTGGCATCGAAATAATCTAGGAAGCTTATACTCATAAAAGTTGACATATAAGAACAATAAAAAGTGTACATTGAGAATCTTTGATGGTTCGAAGTTGCCCAACTCTCTCTATGGAAGTGCTTTTAACGGTTCTATCCATTTGTCATAGAAAGTTGGTGTTTTGGAATCGAAATAATCTTGGAAGCTTGTATTCATAAATTTTGACATAAAAGAACAATAAAAAGTGTGCACAGAGCAACTTTGATGGTCCGAAGTTGCTCAACTCTCTCTATGGAGGAGCTTTTAATGGTTTTGTCCATTTGTCATAGAAAGTCGGTGTTTTGGCATCGAAATAATCTAGGAAGCTTATACTCATGAAATTTGACATATAAGAACAACAAAAAGTGTACACCGAGAAACTTTGATGGTCCAAGGTTGCTCAACTCTCTCTATGGAGGAGCTTTTGACGGTTTTATCCATTTGTCATAGAAAGTTGGTGTTTTAGCATCGAAATAATCTAGGAAGCTTATACTAGTAAAATTTGACATAGAAGAACAATAAAAAGTCTATCCCGAGCAACTTCGATGGTCCGAAGTTGCTCAACTCTCTCTATGGAGGAGCTTTCAAAGGTTTTGTCCATTTGTCATAGAAATTTGGTGTTTTGGCATCGAAATAATCTTGGAAGCTTATACTCATAAAATTTAACATATAAGAACAATAAAAAGTGTACATAGAGCAACTTTGATGGTCCAAAGTTGCTCAACTCTCTCTATGGAGGAGCTTTTAATCGTTTTGTCCATTTGTCATAGAAAGTTGGTGTTTTGGCATCGAAATAATCTAGGAAGCTTATACTCATAAAATTTGACATATAAGAACAACAAAAAGTGTACACCGAGAAACTTTGATGGTCCAAAGCTGCTCAACTCTCTCCATGGAGGAGCTTTTAACGGTTTTGTCCATTTGTCATAGAAAGTTGGTGTTTTGGCATCGAAATAATCTAGGAAGCATATACTCATAAAATTTGTCATATAAGAACAATAAAAAGGTTACATTGAGAATCTTTGACGGTCCGAAGTTGCTAAACTCTCTCTATCGAGGAGCTTTTAACGGTTTTCTCCATTTGTCATAGAAAGTTGGTGTTTTAGCATCGAAATAATCTAGGAAGCTTTTGCTCATAAAATTTGACATAGAAGAACAATAAAAAGTCTATCCCGAGCAACTTTGATTGTCCGAAGTTGCTCAACTCTCTCAATGGAGGAACTTTCAAAGGTTTTTTCAATAATTCACAGAAAGTTGGTGTTTTAACATTGAAATAATCTACAAAACTTATACTCATAAACTTTGACTTATAAGAACAATAAGAAGTGTACATTGAGAATCTTTGATGGTCCGAAGTTGCTCAACTCTCTCTATCGAGGAGCTTTTAACGGTTTTGTCCATTTGTCATAGAAAGTTGGTGTTTTAGCATCGAAATAATCTAGGAAGCTTATACTCATAAAATTTGACATAGAAGAACAATAAAAAGTCTATCCCGAGCAACTTTGATTGTCCGAAGTTGCTCAACTCTCTCAATGGAGGAGCTTTCAAAGGTTTTTTCAATTTTTCATAGAAAGTTGTTGTTTTAACATCGAAATAATCTAGAAAACTTATACTCATAAACTTTGACTTATAAGAACAATAAGAAGTGTACATTGAGAATCTTTGATGGTCCGAAGTTGTTCAACTATCTCTATCGAGGAGCTTTTAACGGTTTATTCCATTTGTCATAGAAAGTTGGTGTTTTAGCATCGAAATAATCTCGGAAGCTTATACTCATAAAATTTGACATAGAAGAACAATAAAAAGTCTATCTCGAGCAACTTCGATGGTCCGAAGTTGCTCAACTCTCTCTATGGAGGAGCTTTTAATGGTTTTGTCCATTTGTCATAGAAAGTTGATGTTTTGGCATCGAAATAATTTGGGATGCTTATACTCATAAAATTTGACATAGAAGAACAATAAAAAGTTTAAATCGAGTAACTTTGATGGTTCGAAGTTCCTCAACTCTCTCTATGGAAGTGCTTTTAACGGTTCTATCCATTTGTCATAGAAAGTTGGTGTTTTGGAATCGAAATAATCTTGGAAGCTTGTATTCATAAATTTTGACATAAAAGAACAATAAAAAGTGTACATAGAGCAACTTTGATGGTCCGAAGATGCTGAACTCTCTCTGTGAAGGAGCTTTCAACGGTTTTGTCCATTTGTCATAGAAAGTTGGTGTTTTGGCATGGAAATAATCTTGGAAGCTTATACTCATAAAATTTGACATAGAACAACAATAAAAAGTGTAAATAGAGCAACTTTGATGGCCCGAAGATGCTCAATACTCTCTATGAAGGAGCTTCCAACGGTTTTGTCCATTTGTCATAGAAAGTTGGTGTTTTGGCATCGAAATAATCTAGGAAGCTTATACTCATAAAATTTGACATATAAGAACAACAAAAAGTGTACACCGAGAAACTTTGATGGTCGGAAGATGCTGAACTCTCTCAATGGAGGAGCTTTCAAAGGTTTTGTCCATTTGTCATAGAAATTTGGTGTTTTGGCATCGAAATAATCTTGGAAGCTTATACTCATAAAATTTAACATAGAAGAACAATAAAAAGTGTACATAGAGCAACTTTGATGGTCCGAAGTTGCTCAACTCTCTCTATGGAGGAGCTTTTAATGGTTTTGTCCATTTGTCATAGAAAGTTGGTGTTTTGGCATCGAAATAATCTAGGAAGCTTTTACTCATAAAATTTGACATATAAGAACAACAAAAAGTGTACACCGAGAAACTTTGATGGTCCAAAGCTGCTCAACTCTCTCTATAGAGGAGCTTTTAACGGTTTTGTCCATTTGTCATAGAAAGTTGGTGTTTTGGCATCGAAATAATCTAGGAAGCTTATACTCATAAAATTTGACATATAAGAACAATAAAAAGTGTACATTGAGAATCTTTGATGGTTCGAAGTTGCTCAACTCTCTCTATGGAAGTGCTTTTAACGGTTCTATCCATTTGTCATAGAAAGTTGGTGTTTTGGAATCGAAATAATCTTGGAAGCTTGTATTCATAAATTTTGACATAAAAGAACAATAAAAAGTGTACACAGAGCAACTTTGATGGTCCGAAGTTGCTCAACTCTCTCTATGGAGGAGCTTTTAATGGTTTTGTCCATTTGTCATAGAAAGTCGGTGTTTTGGCATCGAAATAATCTAGGAAGCTTATACTCATGAAATTTGACATATAAGAACAACAAAAAGTGTACACCGAGAAACTTTGATGGTCCAAAGTTGCTCAACTCTCTCTATGGAGGAGCTTTTGACGGTTTTATCCATTTGTCATAGAAAGTTGGTGTTTTAGCATCGAAATAATCTAGGAAGCTTATACTAGTAAAATTTGACATAGAAGAACAATAAAAAGTCTATCCCGAGCAACTTCGATGGTCCGAAGTTGCTCAACTCTCTCTATGGAGGAGCTTTCGAAGGTTTTGTCCATTTGTCATAGAAATTTGGTGTTTTGGAATCGAAATAATCTTGGAAGCTTATACTCATAAAATTTAACATATAAGAACAATAAAAAGTATAAATAGAGCAACTTTGATGGCCCGAAGATGCTCAATACTCTCTATGAAGGAGCTTCCAACGGTTTTGTCCATTTGTCATAGAAAGTTGGTGTTTTGGCATCGAAATAATCTAGGAAGCTTATACTCATAAAATTTGACATATAAGAACAACAAAAAGTGTACACCAAGAAACTTTGATGGTCGGAAGATGCTGAACTCTCTCAATGGAGGAGCTTTCAAAGGTTTTGTCCATTTGTCATAGAAATTTGGTGTTTTGGCATCGAAATAATCTTGGAAGCTTATACTCATAAAATTTAACATAGAAGAACAATAAAAAGTGTACATAGAGCAACTTTGATGATCCGAAGTTGCTCAACTCTCTCTATGGAGGAGCTTTTAATGGTTTTGTCCATTTGTCATAGAAAGTTGGTGTTTTGGCATCGAAATAATCTAGGAAGCTTATACTCATAAAATTTGACATATAAGAACAACAAAAAGTGTACACCGAGAAACTTTGATGGTCCAAAGCTGCTCAACTCTCTCTATAGAGGAGCTTTTAACGGTTTTGTCCATTTGTCATAGAAAGTTGGTGTTTTGGCATCGAAATAATCTAGGAAGCTTATACTCATAAAATTTGACATATAAGAACAATAAAAAGTGTACATTGAGAATCTTTGATGGTTCGAAGTTGCTCAACTCTCTCTATAGAAGTGCTTTTAACGGTTCTATCCATTTGTCATAGAAAGTTGGTGTTTTGGAATCGAAATAATATTGGAAGCTTGTATTCATAAATTTTGACATAAAAGAACAATAAAAAGTGTACACAGAGCAACTTTGATGGTCCGAAGTTGCTCAACTCTCTCTATGGAGGAGCTTTTAATGGTTTTGTCCATTTGTCATAGAAAGTCGGTGTTTTGGCATCGAAATAATCTAGGAAGCTTATACTCATGAAATTTGACATATAAGAACAACAAAAAGTGTACACCGAGAAACTTTGATGGTCCAAAGTTGCTCAACTCTCTCTATGGAGGAGCTTTTGACGGTTTTATCCATTTGTCATAGAAAGTTGGTGTTTTAGCATCGAAATAATCTAGGAAGCTTATACTAGTAAAATTTGACATAGAAGAACAATAAAAAGTCTATCCCGAGCAACTTCGATGGTCCGAAGTTGCTCAACTCTCTCTATGGAGGAGCTTTCAAAGGTTTTGTCCATTTGTCATAGAAATTTGGTGTTTTGGCATCGAAATAATCTTGGAAGCTTATACTCATAAAATTTAACATATAAGAACAATAAAAAGTGTACATAGAGCAACTTTGATGGTCCAAAGTTGCTCAACTCTCTCTATGGAGGAGCTTTTAATGGTTTTGTCCATTTGTCATAGAAAGTTGGTGTTTTGGCATCGAAATAATCTAGGAAGCTTATACTCATAAAATTTGACATATAAGAACAACAAAAAGTGTACACCGAGAAACTTTGATGGTCCAAAGCTACTCAACTCTCTCTATGGAGGAGCTTTTAACGGTTTTGTCCATTTGTCATAGAAAGTTGGTGTTTTAGCATCGAAATAATCTAGGAAGCTTATACTAGTAAAATTTGACATAGAAGAACAATAAAAAGTCTATCCCGAGCAACTTCGATGGTCCGAAGTTGCTCAACTCTCTCTATGGAGGAGCTTTCAAAGGTTTTGTCCATTTGTCATAGAAATTTGGTGTTTTGGCATCGAAATAATCTTGGAAGCTTATACTCATAAAATTTAACATATAAGAACAATAAAAAGTGTACATAGAGCAACTTTGATGGTCCAAAGTTGCTCAACTCTCTCTATGGAGGAGCTTTTAATGGTTTTGTCCATTTGTCATAGAAAGTTGGTGTTTTGGCATCGAAATAATCTAGGAAGCTTATACTCATAAAATTTGACATATAAGAACAACAAAAAGTGTACACCGAGAAACTTTGATGGTCCAAAGCTACTCAACTCTCTCTATGGAGGAGCTTTTAACGGTTTTGTCCATTTGTCATAGAAAGTTGGTGTTTTGGCATCGAAATAATCTAGGAAGCATATACTCATAAAATTTGTCATATAAGAACAATAAAAAGGTTACATTGAGAATCTTTGACGGTCCGAAGTTGCTAAACTCTCTCTATCGAGGAGCTTTTAACGGTTTTCTCCATTTGTCATAGAAAGTTGGTGTTTTAGCATCGAAATAATCTAGGAAGCTTATACTCATAAAATTTGACATAGAAGAACAATAAAAAGTCTATCCCGAGCAACTTTGATTGTCCGAAGTTGCTCAACTCTCTCAATGGAGGAACTTTCAAAGGTTTTTTCAATAATTCACAGAAAGTTGGTGTTTTAACATCGAAATAATCTACAAAACTTATACTCATAAACTTTGACTTATAAGAACAATAAGAAGTGTACATTGAGAATCTTTGATGGTCCGAAGTTGCTCAACTCTCTCTATCGAGGAGCTTTTAACGGTTTTGTCCATTTGTCATAGAAAGTTGGTGTTTTAGCATCGAAATAATCTAGGAAGCTTATACTCATAAAATTTGAAATAGAAGAACAATAAAAAGTCTATCTCGAGCAACTTCGATGGTCCGAAGTTGCTCAACTCTCTCTATGGTGGAGCTTTTAATGGTTTTGTCCATTTGTCAAAGAAAGTTGGTGTTTTGGCATCGAAATAATTTGGGATGCTTATACTCATAAAATTTGACATAGAAGAACAATAAAAAGTTTAAATCGAGCAACTTTGATGGTTCGAAGTTCCTCAACTCTCTCTATGGAAGTGCTTTTAACGGTTCTATCCATTTGTCATAGAAAGTTGGTGTTTTGGAATCGAAATAATCTTGGAAGCTTGTATTCATAAATTTTGACATAAAAGAACAATAAAAAGTGTACATAGAGCAACTTTGATGGTCCGAAGATGCTGAACTCTCTCTGTGAAGGAGCTTTCAACGGTTTTGTCCATTTGTCATAGAAAGTTGGTGTTGTGGCATGGAAATAATCTTGGAAGCTTATACTCATAAAATTTGTCATATAAGAATAATAAAAAGTGTACATTGAGAATCTTTGACGGTCCGAAGTTGCTAAACTCTCTCTATCGAGGAGCTTTTAACGGTTTTGTCCATTTGTCATAGAAAGTTGGTGTTTTAGCATCGAAATAATCTAGGAAGCTTATACTCATAAAATTTGACATAGAAGAACAATAAAAAGTCTATCCCGAGCAACTTTGATTGTCCGAAGTTGCTCAACTCTCTCAATGGAGGAGCTTTCAAAGGTTTTTTCAATTTTTCATAGAAAGTTGTTGTTTTAACATCGAAATAATCTAGAAAACTTATACTCATAAACTTTGACTTATAAGAACAATAAGAAGTGTACATTGAGAATCTTTGATGGTCCGAAGTTGTTCAACTATCTCTATCGAGGAGCTTTTAACGGTTTTGTCCATTTGTCATAGAAAGTTGGTGTTTTAGCATCGAAATAATCTCGGAAGCTTATACTCATAAAATTTGACATAGAAGAACAATAAAAAGTCTATCCCGAGCAACTTCGATGGTCCGAAGTTGCTCAACTCTCTATATGGAGGAGCTTTCAAAGGTTTTGTCCATTTGTCATAGAAATTTGGTGTTTTGGCATCGAAATAATCTTGGAAGCTTATACTCATAAAATTTAACATATAAGAACAATAAAAAGTGTACATAGAGCAACTTTGATGGTCCAAAGTTGCTCAACTCTCTCTATGGAGGAGCTTTTAATGGTTTTGTCCATTTGTCATAGAAAGTTGGTGTTTTGGCATCGAAATAATCTAGGAAGCTTATACTCATAAAATTTGACATATAAGAACAACAAAAAGTGTACACCGAGAAACTTTGATGGTCCAAAGCTACTCAACTCTCTCTATGGAGGAGCTTTTAACGGTTTTGTCCATTTGTCATAGAAAGTTGGTGTTTTGGCATCGAAATAATCTAGGAAGCATATACTCATAAAATTTGTCATATAAGAACAATAAAAAGGTTACATTGAGAATCTTTGATGGTCCGAAGTTGCTCAACTCTCTCTATCGAGGAGCTTTTAACGGTTTTGTCCATTTGTCATAGAAAGTTGGTGTTTTAGCATCGAAATAATCTAGGAAGCTTATACTCATAAAATTTGAAATAGAAGAACAATAAAAAGTCTATCTCGAGCAACTTCGATGGTCCGAAGTTGCTCAACTCTCTCTATGGTGGAGCTTTTAATGGTTTTGTCCATTTGTCAAAGAAAGTTGGTGTTTTGGCATCGAAATAATTTGGGATGCTTATACTCATAAAATTTGACATAGAAGAACAATAAAAAGTTTAAATCGAGCAACTTTGATGGTTCGAAGTTCCTCAACTCTCTCTATGGAAGTGCTTTTAACGGTTCTATCCATTTGTCATAGAAAGTTGGTGTTTTGGAATCGAAATAATCTTGGAAGCTTGTATTCATAAATTTTGACATAAAAGAACAATAAAAAGTGTACATAGAGCAACTTTGATGGTCCAAAGATGCTGAACTCTCTCTGTGAAGGAGCTTTCAACGATTTTGTCCATTTGTCATAGAAAGTTGGTGTTGTGGCATGGAAATAGTCTTGGAAGCTTATACTCATAAAATTTGTCATATAAGAACAATAAAAAGTGTACATTGAGAATCTTTGACGGTCCGAAGTTGCTAAACTCTCTCTATCGAGGAGCTTTTAACGGTTTTGTCCATTTGTCATAGAAAGTTGGTGTTTTAGCATCGAAATAATCTAGGAAGCTTATACTCATAAAATTTGACATAGAAGAACAATAAAAAGTCTATCCCGAGCAACTTTGATTGTCCGAAGTTGCACAACTCTCTCAATGGAGGAGCTTTCAAAGGTTTTTTCAATCTTTCATAGAAAGTTGTTGTTTTAACATCGAAATAATCTAGAAAACTTATACTCATAAACTTTGACTTATAAGAACAATAAGAAGTGTACATTGAGAATCTTTGATGGTCCGAAGTTGTTCAACTCTCTCTATCGAGGAGCTTTTAACGGTTTTGTCCATTTGTCATAGAAAGTTGGTGTTTTAGCATCGAAATAATCTCGGAAGCTTATACTCATAAAATTTGACATAGAAGAACAATAAAAAGTCTATCTCGAGCAACTTCGATGGTCCGAAGTTGCTCAACTCTCTCTATGGAGGAGCTTTTAATGGTTTTGTCCATTTGTCATAGAAAGTTGATGTTTTGGCATCGAAATAATTTGGGATGCTTATACTCATAAAATTTGACATAGAAGAACAATAAAAAGTTTAAATCGGGTAACTTTGATGGTTCGAAGTTCCTCAACTCTCTCTATGGAAGTGCTTTTAACGGTTCTATCCATTTGTCATAGAAAGTTGGTGTTTTGGAATCGAAATAATCTTGGAAGCTTGTATTCATAAATTTTGACATAAAAGAACAATAAAAAGTGTACATAGAGCAACTTTGATGGTCCGAAGATGCAGAACTCTCTCTGTGAAGGAGCTTTCAACGGTTTTGTCCATTTGTCATAGAAAGTTGGTGTTTTGGCATGGAAATAATCTTGGAAGCTTATACTCATAAAATTTGACATAGAAGAACAATAAAAAGTGTAAATAGAGCAACTTTGATGGCCCGAAGATGCTCAACACTCCCTATGAAGGAGCTTTCAACGGTTTTGTCCATTTGTCATCGAAAGTTGGTGTTTTGGCATCGAAATAATCTAGGAAGCTTATACTCATAAAATTTGACATATAAGAACAACAAAAATTGTACACCGAGAAACTTTGATGGTCGGAAGATGCTGAACTCTCTCAATGGAGGAGCTTTCAAAGGTTTTGTCCATTTGTCATAGAAATTTGGTGTTTTGGCATCGAAATAATCTTGGAAGCTTATACTCATAAAATTTAACATAGAAGAACAATAAAAAGTGTACATAGAGCAACTTTGATGGTCCAAAGTTGTTCAACTCTCTCTATGGAGGAGCTTTTAATGGTTTTGTCCATTTGTCATAGAAAGTTGGTGTTTTGGCATCGAAATAATCTAGGAAGCTTATACTCATAAAATTTGACATATAAGAACAACAAAAAGTGTACACCGAGAAACTTTGATGGTCCAAAGCTGCTCAACTCTCTCTATAGAGGAGCTTTTAACGGTTTTGTCCATTTGTCATAGAAAGTTGGTGTTTTGGCATCGAAATAATCTAGGAAGCTTATACTCATAAAAGTTGACATATAAGAACAATAAAAAGTGTACATTGAGAATCTTTGATGGTTCGAAGTTGCCCAACTCTCTCTATGGAAGTGCTTTTAACGGTTCTATCCATTTGTCATAGAAAGTTGGTGTTTTGGAATCGAAATAATCTTGGAAGCTTGTATTCATAAATTTTGACATAAAAGAACAATAAAAAGTGTGCACAGAGCAACTTTGATGGTCCGAAGTTGCTCAACTCTCTCTATGGAGGAGCTTTTAATGGTTTTGTCCATTTGTCATAGAAAGTCGGTGTTTTGGCATCGAAATAATCTAGGAAGCTTATACTCATGAAATTTGACATATAAGAACAACAAAAAGTGTACACCGAGAAACTTTGATGGTCCAAGGTTGCTCAACTCTCTCTATGGAGGAGCTTTTGACGGTTTTATCCATTTGTCATAGAAAGTTGGTGTTTTAGCATCGAAATAATCTAGGAAGCTTATACTAGTAAAATTTGACATAGAAGAACAATAAAAAGTCTATCCCGAGCAACTTCGATGGTCCGAAGTTGCTCAACTCTCTCTATGGAGGAGCTTTCAAAGGTTTTGTCCATTTGTCATAGAAATTTGGTGTTTTGGCATCGAAATAATCTTGGAAGCTTATACTCATAAAATTTAACATATAAGAACAATAAAAAGTGTACATAGAGCAACTTTGATGGTCCAAAGTTGCTCAACTCTCTCTATGGAGGAGCTTTTAATCGTTTTGTCCATTTGTCATAGAAAGTTGGTGTTTTGGCATCGAAATAATCTAGGAAGCTTATACTCATAAAATTTGACATATAAGAACAACAAAAAGTGTACACCGAGAAACTTTGATGGTCCAAAGCTGCTCAACTCTCTCCATGGAGGAGCTTTTAACGGTTTTGTCCATTTGTCATAGAAAGTTGGTGTTTTGGCATCGAAATAATCTAGGAAGCATATACTCATAAAATTTGTCATATAAGAACAATAAAAAGGTTACATTGAGAATCTTTGACGGTCCGAAGTTGCTAAACTCTCTCTATCGAGGAGCTTTTAACGGTTTTCTCCATTTGTCCTAGAAAGTTGGTGTTTTAGCATCGAAATAATCTAGGAAGCTTTTGCTCATAAAATTTGACATAGAAGAACAATAAAAAGTCTATCCCGAGCAACTTTGATTGTCCGAAGTTGCTCAACTCTCTCAATGGAGGAACTTTCAAAGGTTTTTTCAATAATTCACAGAAAGTTGGTGTTTTAACATTGAAATAATCTACAAAACTTATACTCATAAACTTTGACTTATAAGAACAATAAGAAGTGTACATTGAGAATCTTTGATGGTCCGAAGTTGCTCAACTCTCTCTATCGAGGAGCTTTTAACGGTTTTGTCCATTTGTCATAGAAAGTTGGTGTTTTAGCATCGAAATAATCTAGGAAGCTTATACTCATAAAATTTGACATAGAAGAACAATAAAAAGTCTATCCCGAGCAACTTTGATTGTCCGAAGTTGCTCAACTCTCTCAATGGAGGAGCTTTCAAAGGTTTTTTCAATTTTTCATAGAAAGTTGTTGTTTTAACATCGAAATAATCTAGAAAACTTATACTCATAAACTTTGACTTATAAGAACAATAAGAAGTGTACATTGAGAATCTTTGATGGTCCGAAGTTGTTCAACTATCTCTATCGAGGAGCTTTTAACGGTTTATTCCATTTGTCATAGAAAGTTGGTGTTTTAGCATCGAAATAATCTCGGAAGCTTATACTCATAAAATTTGACATAGAAGAACAATAAAAAGTCTATCTCGAGCAACTTCGATGGTCCGAAGTTGCTCAACTCTCTCTATGGAGGAGCTTTTAATGGTTTTGTCCATTTGTCATAGAAAGTTGATGTTTTGGCATCGAAATAATTTGGGATGCTTATACTCATAAAATTTGACATAGAAGAACAATAAAAAGTTTAAATCGAGTAACTTTGATGGTTCGAAGTTCCTCAACTCTCTCTATGGAAGTGCTTTTAACGGTTCTATCCATTTGTCATAGAAAGTTGGTGTTTTGGAATCGAAATAATCTTGGAAGCTTGTATTCATAAATTTTGACATAAAAGAACAATAAAAAGTGTACATAGAGCAACTTTGATGGTCCGAAGATGCTGAACTCTCTCTGTGAAGGAGCTTTCAACGGTTTTGTCCATTTGTCATAGAAAGTTGGTGTTTTGGCATGGAAATAATCTTGGAAGCTTATACTCATAAAATTTGACATAGAAGAACAATAAAAAGTGTAAATAGAGAAACTTTGATGGCCCGAAGATGCTCAACACTCCCTATGAAGGAGCTTTCAACGGTTTTGTCCATTTGTCATCGAAAGTTGGTGTTTTGGCATCGAAATAATCTAGGAAGCTTATACTCATAAAATTTGACATATAAGAACAACAAAAAGTGTACACCGAGAAACTTTGATGGTCGGAAGATGCTGAACTCCCTCAATGGAGGAGCTTTCAAAGGTTTTGTCCATTTGTCATAGAAATTTGGTGTTTTGGCATCGAAATAATCTTGGAAGCTTATACTCATAAAATTTAACATAGAAGAACAATAAAAAGTGTACATAGAGCAACTTTGATGGTCCGAAGTTGCTCAACTCTCTCTATGGAGGAGCTTTTAATGGTTTTGTCCATTTGTCATAGAAAGTTGGTGTTTTGGCATCGAAATAATCTTGGAAGCTTATACTCATAAAAGTTGACATATAAGAACAATAAAAAGTGTACATTGAGAATCTTTGATGGTTCGAAGTTGCCCAACTCTCTCTATGGAAGTGCTTTTAACGGTTCTATCCATTTGTCATAGAAAGTTGGTGTTTTGGAATCGAAATAATCTTGGAAGCTTGTATTCATAAATTTTGACATAAAAGAACAATAAAAAGTGTGCACAGAGCAACTTTGATGGTCCGAAGTTGCTCAACTCTCTCTATGGAGGAGCTTTTAATGGTTTTGTCCATTTGTCATAGAAAGTCGGTGTTTTGGCATCGAAATAATCTAGGAAGCTTATACTCATGAAATTTGACATATAAGAACAACAAAAAGTGTACACCGAGAAACTTTGATGGTCCAAGGTTGCTCAACTCTCTCTATGGAGGAGCTTTTGACGGTTTTATCCATTTGTCATAGAAAGTTGGTGTTTTAGCATCGAAATAATCTAGGAAGCTTATACTAGTAAAATTTGACATAGAAGAACAATAAAAAGTCTATCCCGAGCAACTTCGATGGTCCGAAGTTGCTCAACTCTCTCTATGGAGGAGCTTTCAAAGGTTTTGTCCATTTGTCATAGAAATTTGGTGTTTTGGCATCGAAATAATCTTGGAAGCTTATACTCATAAAATTTAACATATAAGAACAATAAAAAGTGTACATAGAGCAACTTTGATGGTCCAAAGTTGCTCAACTCTCTCTATGGAGGAGCTTTTAATCGTTTTGTCCATTTGTCATAGAAAGTTGGTGTTTTGGCATCGAAATAATCTAGGAAGCTTATACTTCTAAAATTTCATATATAAAACAATAAAAAGTGTACACCGAGCAACTTTGATGGTCCGAAGTTGCGCAACTCTCTTTATGGAGGAGCTTTTAACGGTTTTATCCATTTGTCATAGAAAGTTGGTGTTTTAGCATCGAAATAATCTAGGAAGCTTATACTCATAAAATTTTACATATAAGAACAACAAAAAGTGTACACCGAGAAACTTTGATGGTCCAAAGCTGCTCAACTCTCTCCATGGAGGAGCTTTTAACGGTTTTGTCCATTTGTCATAGAAAGTTGGTGTTTTGGCATCGAAATAATCCAGGAAACATATACTCATAAAATTTGTCATATAAGAACAATAAAAAGGTTACATTGAGAATCTTTGACGGTCCGAAGTTGCTAAACTCTCTCTATCGAGGAGCTTTTAACGGTTTTCTCCATTTGTCATAGAAAGTTGGTGTTTTAGCATCGAAATAATCTAGGAAGCTTTTGCTCATAAAATTTGACATAGAAGAAGAATAAAAAGTCTATCCCGAGCAACTTTGATTGTCCGAAGTTGCTCAACTCTCTCAATGGAGGAACTTTCAAAGGTTTTTTCAATAATTCAGAGAAAGTTGGTGTTTTAACATTGAAATAATCTACAAAACTTATACTCATAAACTTTGACTTATAAGAACAATAAGAAGTGTACATTGAGAATCTTTGATGGTCCGAAGTTGCTCAACTCTCTCTATCGAGGAGCTTTTAACGGTTTTGTCCATTTGTCATAGAAAGTTGGTGTTTTAGCATCGAAATAATCTAGGAAGCTTATACTCATAAAATTTGAAATAGAAGAACAATAAAAAGTCTATCTCGAGCAACTTCGATGGTCCGAAGTTGCTCAACTCTCTCTATGGAGGAGCTTTTAATGGTTTTGTCCATTTGTCAAAGAAAGTTGGTGTTTTGGCATCGAAATAATTTGGGTTGCTTATACTCATAAAATTTGACATAGAAGAACAATAAAAATTTAAATCGAGCAACTTTGATGGTTCGAAGTTCCTCAACTCTCTCTATGGAAGTGCTTTTAACGGTTCTATCCATTTGTCATAGAAAGTTGGTGTTTTGGAATCGAAATAATCTTAGAAGCTTGTATTCATAAATTTTGACATAAAAGAACAATAAAAAGTGTACATAGAGCAACTTTGATGGTCCGAAGATGCTGAACTCTCTCTGTGAAGGAGCTTTCAACGGTTTTGACCATTTGTCATAGAAAGTTGGTGTTTTGGCATGGAAATAATCTTGGAAGCTTATACTCATGAAATTTGACATATAAGAACAACAAAAAGTGTACACCGAGAAACTTTGATGGTCCAAGGTTGCTCAACTCTCTCTATGGAGGAGCTTTTGACGGTTTTATCCATTTGTCATAGAAAGTTGGTGTTTTAGCATCGAAATAATCTAGGAAGCTTATACTAGTAAAATTTGACATAGAAGAACAATAAAAAGTCTATCCCGAGCAACTTCGATGGTCCGAAGTTGCTCAACTCTCTCTATGGAGGAGCTTTCAAAGGTTTTGTCCATTTGTCATAGAAATTTGGTGTTTTGGCATCGAAATAATCTTGGAAGCTTATACTCATAAAATTTAACATAGAAGAACAATAAAAAGTGTACATAGAGCAACTTTGATGGTCCAAAGTTGCTCAACTCTCTCTATGGAGGAGCTTTTAATGGTTTTGTCCATTTGTCATAGAAAGTTGGTGTTTTGGCATCGAAATAATCTAGGAAGCTTATACTCATAAAATTTGACATATAAGAACAACAAAAAGTGTACACCGAGAAACTTTGATGGTCCAAAGCTGCTCAACTCTCTCCATGGAGGAGCTTTTAACGGTTTTGTCCATTTGTCATAGAAAGTTGGTGTTTTGGCATCGAAATAATCTAGGAAGCATATACTCATAAAATTTGTCATATAAGAACAATAAAAAGGTTACATTGAGAATCTTTGACGGTCCGAAGTTGCTAAACTCTCTCTATCGAGGAGCTTTTAACGGTTTTCTCCATTTGTCATAGAAAGTTGGTGTTTTAGCATCGAAATAATCTACGAAGCTTATACTCATAAAATATGACATAGAAGAACAATAAAAAGTCTATCCCGAGCAACTTTGATTGTCCGAAGTTGCTCAACTCTCTCAATGGAGGAGCTTTCAAAGGTTTTTTCAATTTTTCATAGAAAGTTGGTGTTTTAACATCGAAATAATCTAGAAAGCTTATACTCATAAAATTTGACTTATAAGAACAATAAGAAGTGTACATTGAGAATCCTTGATGGTCCGAAGTTGCTCAACTCTCTCTATCGAGGAGCTTTTAATGGTTTTGTCCATTTGTCATAGAAAGTTGGTGTTTTAGCATCGAAATAATCTAGGAAGCTTATACTCATAAAATTTGACATCGAAGAACAATAAAAAGTCTATCTCGAGCAACTTCGATGGTCCGAAGTTGCTCAACTCTCTCTATGGAGGTGCTTTTAATGGTTTTGTCCATTTGTCATAGAAAGTTGGTGTTTTGGCATCGAAATAATCTTGGATGCTTATACTCATAAAATTTGACATAGAAGAACAATAAAAAGTTTATATCGAATAACTTTGATGGTTCGAAGTTGCTCAACTCTCTCTATGGAAGTGCTTTTAACGGTTCTATCCATTTGTCATAGAAAGTTGGTGCTTTGGAATCGAAATAATCTTTGAAGCTTGTATTCATAAATTTTGGCATAAAAGAACAATAAAAAGTGTACATAGAGCAACTTTGATGGTCCGAAGATGCTGAACTCTCTCTGTGAAGGAGCTTTCAACGGTTTTGTCCATTTGTCATAGAAAGTTCGTGTTTTGGCATGGAAATAATCTTGGAAGCTTATACTCATAAAATTTGACATAGAAGAACAATAAAAAGTGTACATAGAGCAACTTTGATGGCCCGAAGATGCTCAACTCTCTCTATGAAGGAGCTTTCAACGGTTTTGCCCATTTGTCATTGAAAGTTGGTGTTTTGGCATCGAAATAATCTAGGAAGCTTATACTCATAAAATTTGACATACAAGAACAATAAAAAGTGCACATTGAGAATCTTTGATGGTCCGAAGTTGCTCAACTCTCTCTATCGAGGAGCTTTTAACGGTTTTGTCCATTTGTCATAGAAAGTTGGTGTTTTAGCATCGAAATAATCTAGGAAGCTTATACTCATAATATTTGACATAGAAGAACAATAAAAATTGTACATAGAGCAACTTTGATAGTCCGAAGATGCTCAACTCTCTCTATGAAGGAGCTTTCAACGGTTTTGTCCATTTGTCAGAGAAAGTTGGTGTTTTGGCATCGAAATAATCTAGGAAGCTTATACTAATAAAATTTGACATGTAAGAACAATAAAAAGTGTACATGGAACAACTTTGATGGTCCGAAGATGCTGAACTCTCTCAATGGAGGAGCATTCAACGGTTTTGTCCATTTGTCATAGAAAGTTGGTGTTTTGGCATGAAAATAATCTTGGAAGCTTATACTCATAATATTTGACATAGAAGAACAATAAAAATTGTACATAGAGCAACTTTGATAGTCCGAAGATGCTCCACTCTCTCTATGAAGGAGCTTTCAACGGTTTTGTCCATTTGTCAGAGAAAGTTGGTGTTTTGGCATCGAAATAATCTAGGAAGCTTATACTAATAAAATTTGACATATAAGAACAACAAAAAGTGTACACCGAGAAACTTTGATGCTCTAAAGCTGCTCAACACTCTTTACGGAGGAGCTTTTAACGGTTTTGTCCATTTGTCATAGAAAGTTGGTGTTTTGGCATCGAAATATTCTAGGACGTTTATACTCATAAAATTTGACGTATAAGAACAATAAAAAGTTTTAAACGAGAAACTTTGATGGTCCGAAGTTGCTCAACTCTCTCTATGAAAGAGCTTTTAACTGTTTTGTCCATTTGTCAAAGAAAGTTGGTGTTTTAGCATCGAAATAATCTAGGAAGCTTATACTCATAAAATTTGACATAGAAGAACAATAAAAAGTCTATCCCGAGCAACTTCGATGGTCCGAAGTTGCTCAACTCTCTCAATGGAAGAGCTTTCAAAGGTTTTGTCCATTTGTCATAGAAAGTTGGTGTTTTGGCATCGAAATAATCTTGGATGCTTATACTCATAAAATTTGACATAGAAGAACAATAAAAAGTCTATCCCGAGCAACTTTGATGGTCTGAAGTTGCTCAACTCTCTCTATGGAGGAGCTTTTAATGGTTTTGTCCATTTGTCATAGAAAGTTGGTGTTTTGGCAACGAAATAATCTAGGAAGCTTATACTCATAAAATTTGACATATAAGAACAACAAAAAGTGTACACCGAGAAACTTTGATGGTCCAAAGTTGCTCAACTCTCTATATGGAGGTGCTTTTGACTGTTTTGTCTATTTCTCATAGAAAGTTGGTGTTTTAGCATCGAAATAATCTTGGAAGCTTATACTCATAAAATTTGACATAGAAGAACAATAAAAAGTCTATCACTAGCAACTTCGATGGTCCGAAGTTGCTCAACTCTCTCTATGGAAGTGTTTTTAACGGTTCTATCCATTTGTCATAGAAAGTTGGTGTTTTATCATCGAAACAATCTAGGAAGCTTATACTCATAAAATTGGACATATAAGAACAATAAAAAGTGTACACCGAGAAACTTTGATGGTCCGAAGATGCTGAACTTTCTCAATGGAGGAGCCTTCAAAGGTTTTGTCCATTTGTCATAGAAATTTGGTGTTTTGGCATCGAAAAAATCTTGGAAGCTTATACTCATAAAATTTAACATAGAAGAACAATAAAAAGTGTACATAGAGCAACTTTGATGATCCGAAGTTGCTCAACTCTCTCTATGGTGGAGCTTTTAATGGTTTTGTCCATTTGTCATAGAAAGTTGGTGTTTTGGCATCGAAATAATCTAGGAAGCTTATACTCATAAACTTTGACATATAAGAACAACAAAAAGTGTACACCGAGAAACTTTGATGGTCCAAAGCTGCTCAACTCTCTCTATGGAGGAGCTTTTAACGGTTTTGTCCATTTGTCATAGAAAGTTGGTGTTTTGGCATCGAAATAATCTAGGAAGCTTATACTCATAAAATTTGACATATAAGAACAATAAAAAGTGTACATTGAGAATCTTTGATGGTCCGAAGTTTCTAAACTCTCTCTATCGAGGAGCTTTTAACGGTTTTGTCCATTTGTCATAGAAAGTTGGTGTTTTAGCATCGAAATAATCTAGGAAGCTTATACTCATAAA
Source organism: Euonymus europaeus (assembly GCA_963580455.1). NCBI lineage: Eukaryota > Viridiplantae > Streptophyta > Magnoliopsida > Celastrales > Celastraceae > Euonymus > Euonymus europaeus. The sequence goes on along the minus strand of OY756959.1, from coordinate 19,504,826 downwards.
ATTTGACATAGAAGAACAATAAAAAGTCTATCCCGAGCAACTTTGATTGTCCGAAGTTGCTCAACTCTCTCAATGGAGGAGCTTTCAAAGGTTTTTTCAATTTGTCATAGAAAGTTGGTGTTTTAACATCGAAATAATCTAGAAAGCTTATACTCATAAAATTTGACTTATAAGAACAATAAGAAGTGTACATTGAGAATCTTTGATGGTCCGAAGTTGCTTAACTCTCTCTATCGAGGAGCTTTTAACGGTTTTGTCCATTTGTCATAGAAAGTTGGTGTTTTAGCATCGAAATAATCTAGGAAGCTTATACTCATAAAATTTGACATAGAAGAACAATAAAAAGTTTACATCGAGTAACTTCGATGGTCCAAAGTTGCTCAACTCTCTCTATGGAGAAGCTTTTAATGGTTTTGTCCATTTGTCATAGAAAGTTGGTGTTTTGGCATCGAAATAATCTTGGATGCTTATACTCATAAAATTTGACATAGAAGAACAATAAAAAGTTTACATCGAGTAACTTTGATGGTTCGAAGTTGCTCAACTCTCTGTATGGAAGTGCTTTTAACGGTTCTATCCATTTGTCATAGAAAGTTGGTGTTTTGGAATCGAAATAATCTTGGAAGCTTGTATTCATAAATTTTGACATAAAAGGACAATAAAAAGTGTACATAGAGCAACTTTGATGGTCCGAAGATGCTGAACTCTCTCTGTGAAGGAGCTTTCAACGGTTTTGTCCATTTGTCATAGAAAGTTGGTGTTTTGGCATGGAAATAATCTTGGAAGCTTATATTCATAAAATTTGACATAGAAGAACAATAAAAAGTGTAGATAGAGCAACTCTGATGGCCCGAAGATGCTCAACTCTCTCTATGAAGGAGCTTTCAACGGTTTTGTCCATTTGTCATAGAAAGTTGGTGTTTTAGCATCGAAATAATCTAGGAAGCTTATACTCATAAAATTTGACATATAAGAACAAAAAAGTGCACATTGAGAATCTTTGATGGTCCGAAGTTGCTCAACTCTCTCTATCGAGGAGCTTCTAACGGTTTTGTCCATTTGTCAGAGAAAATTGGTGTTTTAGCATCGAAATAATCTAGGAAGCTTATACTCATAAAATTTGACATAGAAGAACAATAAAAAGTCTATCCCGAGCAACTTCGATGGTCCGTAGTTGCTCAACTCTCTCAATGGAGGAGCTTTCAAAAGTTTTTCCATTTGTCATAGAAAGTTGGTGTTTTGGCATCGAAATAATCTTGAATGCTTATACTCATAAAATTTGACATAGAAGAACAATAAAAAGTCTATCCCGAGCATCTTTGATGGTCCGAAGTTGCTCAACTCTCTCTATCGAGGAACTTTTAACGGTTTTGTCCATTTGTCATGGAAAGTTGGTGTTTTAGCATCGAAATAATCTGGGAAGCTTATACTCATAAAATTTGACATATAAGAACAATAAAAAGTCTATCCCGAGCAACTTCGATGGTCCGAAGTTGCTCAACTCTCTCTATGGAATAGCTTTTAACGGTTTTGTCCATTTGTCGCAGAAAGTTGGTGTTTTGGCATCGAAATAATCTAGGAAGCTTATACTCATAAAATTTGACATATAAGAACAATAAAAATTGTACACCGAGCATCTTTGATGGTCCGAAGTTGCTCAACTCCCTCTATCAAGGAGCTTTTAACGGTTTTGTCCATTTGTAATAGAAAGTTGGTGTTTTAGCATCGAAATAATCTAGGAAGCTTATACTCATAAAATTTGACATAGAAAAATAATAAAAAGTCTATCCCGAGCAACTTCGATAGTCCGAAGTTGCTCAACTCTCTCTATGGAATAGCTTTTAACGGCTTTGTACATTTGTCATAGAAAGTTGGTGTTTTGGCATCGAAATAATCTAGGAAGCTTATACTCATAAAATTTGACGTATAAGAACAATAAAAAGTCTATCCCGAGCAACTTCGATGGTCCGAAGTTGATCAACTCTCTCTATGGAATAGCTTTTAACGGTTTTGTCCATTTGTCATAGAAAGATGGTGTTTTGGCATCGGAATAATCTAGGAAGCCTATACTCATAAAATTTGACATATAAGAACAATAAAAAGTGTACACCGAGCATCTTTGATGGTCCGAAGTTGCTCAACTCCCTCTATCCAGGAGCTTTTAACGGGTTTGTTCATTTGTCATAGAAAGTTGGTGTTTTAGCATCGAAATAATCTAGGAAGCTTATACTCATAAAATTCGACATAGACGAACAATAAAAAGTCTATCCCGAGCAACTTTGATGGTTCAAAGTTGCTCAACTCTCTCTATGGAGGAGCTTTTAACGGTTTTGTCCATTTGTCATAGAAAGTTGGTGTTTTGGAATCGAAATAATCTTGGAAGCTTTTACTGATAAAATTTGACATAGAAGAACAATAAAAAGTCTCTCCCGAACAACTTCGATTGTCCGAAGTTGCTCAACTCTCTCTATGGAGGAGCATTTAACGGTTTTGTCCATTTGTCATAGAAAGTTGGTGTTTTGGCATCGAAATAATCTAGGAAGCTTATACTCATAAAATTTGACATATAAGAACAATAACAAGTGTACATTGAGAATCTTTGATGGTCCGAAGTTGCTCAACTCTCTCTATCGAAGAGCTTTTAACGGTTTTGTCCATTTGTCAAAGAAAGTTAGTGTTTTAGCATCAAAATAATCTAGGAAGCTTATACTCATAAAATTTGACATAGAAGAACAATAAAAAGTCTATCCCGAGCAACTTGGATTGTCCGAAGTTGCTCAACTCTCTTAATGGAGGAGCTTTCAAAGGTTTTGTCCATTTGTGATAGAAAGTTGGTGTTTTGGCATCGAAATAATCTTGGATGCTTATACTCATAAAATTTGACAAAGAAGAACAATAAAAAGTTTACATCGAGTAACTTTGATTGTTCGAAGTTGCTCAACTCTCTCTATGGAAGTGCTTTTAACGGTTCTATCCATTTGTCATAAAAAGTTGGTGTTTTGGAATCGAAATAATCTTGGAAGCTTGTATTCATAAAATTTGACATAGAAGAACAATAAAAAGTGTACATAGAGCAACTTTGATGGTCGGAAGATGCTTAACTCTCTCTATGAAGGAGCTTTCAAAGGTTTTGTCCATTTGTCATAGAAAGTTGGTGTTTTGGCATGGAAATAATCTTGGAAGTTTGTACTCATAAAATTTGACATAGAAGAACAATAAAAAGTGTAGATAGAGAACTTTGATGGTCCGAAGATGCTCAAGTCTCTCTATGAAGGAGCTTTCAACTGTTTTGTCCATTTGTCATAGAAAGTTGGTGTTTTGGCATCGAAATAATCTTTGATGCTTATACTCATAAAATTTGACATAGAAGAACAATAAAAAGTTTACATCGAGCAACTTTGATGGTTCGAAGTTGCTCAACTCTCTCTATGGAAGTGCTTTTAACGGTTCTATCCATTTTGTCATAGAAAGTTGGTGTTTTGGAATCGAAATAATCTTGAAAGCTTGTACTCATAAAATTTGACATAGATTAACAATAAAAAGTCTATCCCGAGCAACTTTGATTGTCCGAAGTTGCTCAACTCTCTCTATGGAGGAGCTTTTAACGGTTTTGTCCATTTGTCATAGAAAGTTGGTGTTTTGGCATTGAAATAATCTAGGACGTTTATACTCAAAAAATTTGACGTATAAGAACAATAAAAGTGTGTACACCGAGAAACTTTGATGGTCCGAAGTTGCTCAACTCTCACTATGGGGGAACTTTTAACGGTTTTGTCCATTTGTCATAGAAAGTTGGTGTTTTAGCATTGAAATAATATAGGAAGCATGTACTCATAAAATTTTTCATAGAAGAACAATAAAAAGTGTACACCGACAAAACTTTGATGGTCCGAAGTTGCTAAACTCTCTCAATAGAGGAGCTTTCAAAGGTTTTGTCCATTTTTCATAGAAAGTTGGTGTTTTAGCGTCGAAATAATCTTGGATGCTTATCCTCATAAAATTTGATATAGAAGAACAATAAAAAGTTTACATCGAGTAACTTTGATGGTTCGAAGTTGCTCAACTCTCTCTATGGAAGTGCTTTTAACGGTTCTATCCATTTGTCGTAGAAAGTTGGTGTTTTGGAATCGAAATAATCTTGGAAGCTTGTATTCATAAAATTTGACAAAGAAGAATTATAAAAAGTGTACATGGAGCAACTTTGATGGTCCGAAGATGCTTAACTCTCTCTATGAAGGAGCTTTCAACGGTTTTCTCCATTTGTCATAGAAAGTTGGTGTTCTGGCATGAAAATAATCTTGGAAGCTTATACTCATAAAATTTGACATAGAAGAACAATAAAAAGTTTACATCGAGTAACTTTGATGGTTCGAAGTTGCTCAACTCTCTCTATGGAAGTGCTTTTAACGGTTTTATTCATTTGCCATAGAAAGTTGGTGTTTTGGAATCGAAATAATCTTGGAAGCTTGTATTCATAAAATTTGACATAGAAGAACAATAAAAAGTTTATCCCGAGCAACTTCGATGGTCCGGTGTTGCTCAACTCTCTCTATGGAGGAGCTTTTAACGGTTTTGTCCATTTGTCATAGAAAGTTGGTGTTTTGGCATCGAAATAATCTAGGAAGCTTATACTCATAAAATTTGACATATAAGAACAATAAAAAGTGTACACCGAGCATCTTTGATGATCCGAAGTTGCTCAACTCTCTCTATGGAGTAGCATTTAACGGTTTTGTCCATTTGTCATAGAAAGTTGGTGTTTTAGCATCGAAATAATCTTGGAAGCTTATACTCATAAATTTGACATAGAAGAACAATAAAAAGTCTATCCCGAGCAACTTTGATGGTCCGAAGATGCTGAACTCTCTCTATGGAGGAGCTTTTAACGGTTTTGTCCATTTGTCATACAAAAGTTGGTGTTTTGGAATAGAAATAATCATGGAAGCTTGTACTGATAAAATTTGACATAGAAGAACAATAAAAAGTCTATCCTGAGCAGATTTGATGGTCCGAAGTTGCTCAACTCTCTCTATGGAGGAGCTTTTAACGGTTTTGTCCATTTGTCATAGAAAGTTGGTGTTTTAGCATCGAAACAATCTAGGAAGCTTATACTCATAAAATTGGACATATAAGAACATTGAAAAGTGTACACCGAGAAACTTTGATGGTCCGAAGTTGCTCAACTCTCTCTATGGAAGTGCTTTCAACGGTTCTATCCATTTGTCATAGAAAGTTGGTGTTTTGGAATCGAAATAATCTTGAAAGCTTGTACTCATAAAATTTGACATAGATTAACAATAAAAAGTCTATCCCGAGCAACTTTGATTGTCCGAAGTTGCTCAACTCTCTCTATGGAGGAGCTTTTAAAGGTTTTGTCCATTTGTCATAGAAAGTTGGTGTTTTGGCATCGAAATAATCTAGGACGTTTATACTCAAAAAATTTGACGTATAAGAACAATAAAAGTGTGTACACCGAGAAACTTTGATGGTCCGAAGTTGCTCAACTCTCACTATGGGGGAACTTTTAACGGTTTTGTCCATTTGTCATAGAAAGTTGGTGTTTTAGCATTGAAATAATCTAGGAAGCATGTACTCATAAAATTTTTCATAGAAGAACAATAAAAAGTGTACACCGACAAAACTTTGATGGTCCGAAGTTGCTAAACTCTCTCAACAGAGGAGCTTTCAAAGGTTTTGTCCATTTTTCATAGAAAGTTGGTGTTTAAGCGTCGAAATAATCTTGGATGCTTATCCTCATAAAATTTGATATAGAAGAACAATAAAAAGTTTACATCGAGTAACTTTGATGGTTCGAAGTTGCTCAACTCTCTCTATGGAAGTGCTTTTAACGGTTCTATCCATTTGTCATAGAAAGTTGGTGTTTTGGAATCGAAATAATCTTGGAAGCTTGTATTCATAAAATTTGACAAAGAAGAACGATAAAAAGTGTACATGGAGCAACTTTGATGGTCCGAAGATGCTTAACTCTCTCTATGAAGGAGCTTTCAACGGTTTTCTCCATTTGTCATAGAAAGTTGGTGTTCTGGCATGAAAATAATCTTGGAAGCTTATACTCATAAAATTTGACATAGAAGAACAATAAAAAGTTTACATCGAGTAACTTTGATGGTTCGAAGTTGCTCAACTCTCTCTATGGAAGTGCTTTTAACGGTTTTATTCATTTGCCATAGAAAGTTGGTGTTTTGGAATCGAAATAATCTTGGAAGCTTGTATTCATAAAATTTGACATAGAAGAACAATAAAAAGTCTATCCCGAGCAACTTCGATGGTCCGGTGTTGCTCAACTCTCTCTATGGAGGAGCTTTTAACGGTTTTGTCCATTTGTCATAGAAAGTTGGTGTTTTGGCATCGAAATAATCTAGGAAGCTTATACTCATAAAATTTGACATATAAGAACAATAAAAAGTGTACACCGAGCATCTTTGATGATCCGAAGTTGCTCAACTCTCTCTATGGAGGAGCATTTAACGGTTTTGTCCATTTGTCATAGAAAGTTGGTGTTTTAGCATCGAAATAATCTTGGAAGCTTATACTCATAAATTTGACATAGAAGAACAATAAAAAGTCTATCCCGAGCAACTTTGATGGTCCGAAGATGCTGAACTCTCTCTATGGAGGAGCTTTTAACGGTTTTGTCCATTTGTCATAGAAAGTTGGTGTTTTGGAGTAAAATTATCATGGAAGCTTGTACTGATAAAATTTGACATAGAAGAACAATAAAAAGTCTATCCTGAGCAGATTTGATGGTCCGAAGTTGCTCAACTCTCTCTATGGAGGAGCTTTTAACGGTTTTGTCCATTTGTCATAGAAAGTTGGTGTTTTAGCATCGAAACAATCTAGGAAGCTTATACTCATAAAATTGGACATATAAGAACATTGAAAAGTGTACACCGAGAAACTTTGATGGTCCGAAGTTGCTCAACTCTCTCAATGGAGGAGCTTTCAAAGGTTTTGTCCATTTGTCATAGAAAGTTGGTGTTTTGGAGTCGAAATAATCTTGGAAGCTTGTACTGATAAAATTTGACCTAGAAGAACAATAAAAAGTCTATCCCGAGCAGATTTGATGGTCCGAAGTTGCTCAACTCTCTCTATGGAGGAACTTTTAACGGTTTTGTCCATTTGTCATAGAAAGTTGGTGTTTTAGCATCGAAACAATCTAGGAAGCTTATACTCATAAAATTGGACATATAAGAACATTGAAAAGTGTACATTGAGAATCTTTGATGGTCCGAAGTTGCTCAACTCTCTCAATCGAGTAGCTTTTAACGGTTTTGTCCATTTGTCATAGAAAGTTAGTGTTTTAGCATCGAAATAATCTAGGAAGCTTATACTCATAAAATTTGACATAGAAGAACAATAAAAAGTTTACATCGAGTAACTTTGATGGTTCGAAGTTGCTCAACTCTCTCTATGGAAGTGCTTTTAACGTTTTTATTCATTTGTCATAGAAAGTTGGTGTTTTGGAATCGAAATAATCTTGGAAGCTTGTATTCATAAAATTTGACATAGAAGAACAATAAAAAGTCTATCCCGAGCAACTTTGATGGTCCGAAGATGCTGAACTCTCTCTATGGAGGAGCTTTTAACGGTTTTGTCCATTTGTCATACAAAAGTTGGTGTTTTGGAATAGAAATAATCATGGAAGCTTGTACTGATAAAATTTGACATAGAAGAACAATAAAAAGTCTATCCTGAGCAGATTTGATGGTCCGAAGTTGCTCAACTCTCTCTATGGAGGAGCTTTTAACGGTTTTGTCCATTTGTCATAGAAAGTTGGTGTTTTAGCATCGAAACAATCTAGGAAGCTTATACTCATAAAATTGGACATATAAGAACATTGAAAAGTGTACACCGAGAAACTTTGATGGTCCGAAGTTGCTCAACTCTCTCTATGGAAGTGCTTTCAACGGTTCTATCCATTTGTCATAGAAAGTTGGTGTTTTGGAATCGAAATAATCTTGAAAGCTTGTACTCATAAAATTTGACATAGATTAACAATAAAAAGTCTATCCCGAGCAACTTTGATTGTCCGAAGTTGCTCAACTCTCTCTATGGAGGAGCTTTTAAAGGTTTTGTCCATTTGTCATAGAAAGTTGGTGTTTTGGCATCGAAATAATCTAGGACGTTTATACTCAAAAAATTTGACGTATAAGAACAATAAAAGTGTGTACACCGAGAAACTTTGATGGTCCGAAGTTGCTCAACTCTCACTATGGGGGAACTTTTAACGGTTTTGTCCATTTGTCATAGAAAGTTGGTGTTTTAGCATTGAAATAATCTAGGAAGCATGTACTCATAAAATTTTTCATAGAAGAACAATAAAAAGTGTACACCGACAAAACTTTGATGGTCCGAAGTTGCTAAACTCTCTCAACAGAGGAGCTTTCAAAGGTTTTGTCCATTTTTCATAGAAAGTTGGTGTTTAAGCGTCGAAATAATCTTGGATGCTTATCCTCATAAAATTTGATATAGAAGAACAATAAAAAGTTTACATCGAGTAACTTTGATGGTTCGAAGTTGCTCAACTCTCTCTATGGAAGTGCTTTTAACGGTTCTATCCATTTGTCATAGAAAGTTGGTGTTTTGGAATCGAAATAATCTTGGAAGCTTGTATTCATAAAATTTGACAAAGAAGAATGATAAAAAGTGTACATGGAGCAACTTTGATGGTCCGAAGATGCTTAACTCTCTCTATGAAGGAGCTTTCAACGGTTTTCTCCATTTGTCATAGAAAGTTGGTGTTCTGGCATGAAAATAATCTTGGAAGCTTATACTCATAAAATTTGACATAGAAGAACAATAAAAAGTTTACATCGAGTAACTTTGATGGTTCGAAGTTGCTCAACTCTCTCTATGGAAGTGCTTTTAACGGTTTTATTCATTTGCCATAGAAAGTTGGTGTTTTGGAATCGAAATAATCTTGGAAGCTTGTATTCATAAAATTTGACATAGAAGAACAATAAAAAGTCTATCCCGAGCAACTTCGATGGTCCGGTGTTGCTCAACTCTCTCTATGGAGGAGCTTTTAACGGTTTTGTCCATTTGTCATAGAAAGTTGGTGTTTTGGCATCGAAATAATCTAGGAAGCTTATACTCATAAAATTTGACATATAAGAACAATAAAAAGTGTACACCGAGCATCTTTGATGATCCGAAGTTGCTCAACTCTCTCTATGGAGGAGCATTTAACGGTTTTGTCCATTTGTCATAGAAAGTTGGTGTTTTAGCATCGAAATAATCTTGGAAGCTTATACTCATAAATTTGACATAGAAGAACAATAAAAAGTCTATCCCGAGCAACTTTGATGGTCCGAAGATGCTGAACTCTCTCTATGGAGGAGCTTTTAACGGTTTTGTCCATTTGTCATAGAAAGTTGGTGTTTTGGAGTAAAATTATCATGGAAGCTTGTACTGATAAAATTTGACATAGAAGAACAATAAAAAGTCTATCCTGAGCAGATTCGATGGTCCGAAGTTGCTCAACTCTCTCTATGGAGGAGCTTTTAACGGTTTTGTCCATTTGTCATAGAAAGTTGGTGTTTTAGCATCGAAACAATCTAGGAAGCTTATACTCATAAAATTGGACATATAAGAACATTGAAAAGTGTACACCGAGAAACTTTGATGGTCCGAAGTTGCTCAACTCTCTCAATGGAGGAGCTTTCAAAGGTTTTGTCCATTTGTCATAGAAAGTTGGTGTTTTGGAGTCGAAATAATCTTGGAAGCTTGTACTGATAAAATTTGACCTAGAAGAACAATAAAAAGTCTATCCCGAGCAGATTTGATGGTCCGAAGTTGCTCAACTCTCTCTATGGAGGAACTTTTAACGGTTTTGTCCATTTGTCATAGAAAGTTGGTGTTTTAGCATCGAAACAATCTAGGAAGCTTATACTCATAAAATTGGACATATAAGAACATTGAAAAGTGTACATTGAGAATCTTTGATGGTCCGAAGTTGCTCAACTCTCTCAATCGAGTAGCTTTTAACGGTTTTGTCCATTTTTCATAGAAAGTTAGTGTTTTAGCATCGAAATAATCTAGGAAGCTTATACTCATAAAATTTGACATAGAAGAACAATAAAAAGTTTACATCGAGTAACTTTGATGGTTCGAAGTTGCTCAACTCTCTCTATGGAAGTGCTTTTAACGTTTTTATTCATTTGTCATAGAAAGTTGGTGTTTTGGAATCGAAATAATCTTGGAAGCTTGTATTCATAAAATTTGACATAGAAGAACAATAAAAAGTCTATCCCGAGCAACTTCGATGGTCCGAAGTTGCTTAACCCTCTATGTGGAGGAGCTTTTAACGGTTTTGTCCATTTGTCATAGAAAGTTGGTGTTTTGGCATCGAAATAATCTAGGAAGCTTATACTCATAAAATTTGACATATAAGAACAACAAAAAGTGTACACCAAGCATCTTTGATAGTCTGAAGTTGCTCAACTCTCTCTATCAAGGAGCTTTTAACGATTTCGTCCATTTGTCATAGAAAGTTGATGTTTTCGCGTCGAATTAATCTTGGATGCTTATCCTCATAAAATTCGACATAGAAGAACAATAAAAAGTTTACATCGAGTAACTTTGATTGTCCGAAGTTGCTCAACTCTCTCAATGGAGGAGCTTTCAAAGGTTTTTCCATTTGTCATAGAAAGTTGGTGTTTTGGAATCGAAATAATCTTGAATGCTTATACTCATAAAATTTGACATAGAAAATTAATAAAAAGTCTATCCCGAGCAACTTGGATTGTCCGAAGTTGCTCAACTCTCTCAATGGAGGAGCTTTCAAAGGTTTTGTCCATTTGTCATAGAAAGTGTGTGTTTTGGCATCGAAATAATCTGGGATGCTTATACTCATAAAATTTGACAAAGAAGAACAATAAAAAGTTTACATCGAGTAACTTTGATGGTTCGAAGTTCCTCAACTCTCTCTATGGAAGTGCTTTTAACGGTTCTATCCATTTGTCATAAAAAGTTGGTGTTTTGGAATCGAAATAATCTTGGAAGTTTGTATTGATAAAATTTGACATAGAAGAACAATAAAAAGTTTACATAGAGCAACTTTGATGGTCTGAAGATGCTTAACTCTCTCTATGAAGGAGCTTTCAAAGGTTTTGTCCATTTGTCATAGAAAGTTGGTGTTTTGGCATGGAAATAATCTTGGAAGCTTGTATTCATAAAATTTGACATAGAAGAACAATAAAAAGTGTACATAGAGCAACTTTGATGGTCCGAAGATGCTCAACTCTCTCTATGAAGGAGCTTTCAACTGTTTTGTCCATTTGTCATAGAAAGTTGGTGTTTTGGCATCGAAATAATCTTGGATGCTTATACTCATAAAATTTGACATAGAAAAACAATAAAAAGTTTACATCGAGCAACTTTGATGGTTCGAAGTTGCTCAACTCTCTCTATGGAAGTGCTTTTAACGGTTCTATCCATTTGTCATAGAAAGTTGGTGTTTTGGAATCGAAATAATCTTGAAAGCTTGTACTCATAAAATTTGACATAGAATAACAATAAAAAGTGTATCCCGAGCAACTTTGATTGTCCGAAGTTGTTCAACTCTCTCTATGGAGGAACTTTTAACGGTTTTGTCCATTTGTCATATAAAGTTGGTGTTTTGGCATCGAAATAATCTAGGACGTTTATACTCAAAAAATTTGACGTATAAGAACAATAAAAGTGTGTACACCGAGAAACTTTGATGGTCCGAAGTTGCTCAACTCTCTCTATGGGGGAACTTTTAACGGTTTTGTCCATTTGTCAAAGAAAGTTGGTGTTTTAGCATCGAAATAATCTAGGAAGCATATACTCATAAAATTTTACATAGAAGAACAATAAAAAGTCTATCCCGAGCAACTTCGATGGTCCGAAGCTGCTCAACTCTCTCAATGGAGGAGCTTTCAAAGGTTTTGTCCATTTGTCATAGAAAGTTGGTGTTTTGGCATCGAAATAATCTTGGATCCTTTTACTTATAAAATTTGACAGAGAAGAACAATAAAAAGTCTATCCCAAGCAACTTTGATGGTCCGAACTTGCTCAACTCTCTCTATGGAGGAGCTTTTAAGGGTTTTGTCCATTTGTCATAGAAAGTTGGTGTTTTGGCATCGAAATAATCTAGGAAGCTTATACTCATAAAATTTGACATAGAAGAACAATAAAAAGTCTATCCCGAGCAACTTTGATGGTTCGAAGTTGCTCAACTCTCTCTATGGAGGAGCTTTTAACGGTTTTGTCCATTTGTCATAGAAAGTTGGTGTTTTGGAATCGAAATAATCTTGGAAGCTTGTACTTATAAAATTTGACATAGAAGAACAATAAAAAGTCTATCCCGAGCAGATTTGATGGTCCGAAGTTGGTCAACTCTCTCTATGGAGGAGCTTTTAACGGTTTTGTCCATTTGTCATAGAAAGTTGGTGTTTTAGCATCGAAACAATCTAGGAAGCTTATACTCATAAAATTGGACATATAAGAACATTGAAAAGTGTACATTGAGAATCTTTGATGGTCCGAAGTTGCTCAACTCTCTCTATCGAGTAGCTTTTAACGGTTTTGTCCATTTGTCATAGAAAGTTAGTGTTTTAGCATCGAAATAATCTAGGAAGCTTATACTCATAAAATTTGACATAGAAGAACAATAAAAAGTCTATCCCGAGCAACTTGGATTGTCCGAAGTTGCTCAACTCTCTCAATGGAGGAGCTTTCAAAGGTTTTTCCATTTGTCATAGAAAGTTGGTGTTTTGGCATCGAAATAATCTTGAATGCTTATACTCATAAAATTTGACATAGAAGAACAATAAAAAGTCTATCCCGAGCAACTTGGATTGTCCGAAGTTGCTCAACTCTCTCAATGGAGGAGCTTTCAAAGGTTTTGTCCATTTGTCATAGAAAGTGTGTGTTTTGGCATCGAAATAATCTGAGATGCTTATACTCATAAAATTTGACAAAGAAGAACAATAAAAAGTTTACATCGAGTAACTTTGATGGTTCGAAGTTGCTCAACTCTCTCTATGGAAGTGCTTTTAACGGTTCTATCCATTTGTCATAAAAAGTTGGTGTTTTGGAATCGAAATAATCTTGGAAGCTTGTATTCATAAAATTTGACATAGAAGAACAATAAAAAGTTTACATAGAGCAACTTTGATGGTCTGAAGATGCTTAACTCTCTCTATGAAGGAGCTTTCAAAGGTTTTGTCCATTTGTCATAGAAAGTTGGTGTTTTGGCATGGAAATAATCTTGGAAGTTTATACTCATAAAATTTGACATAGAAGAACAATAAAAAGTGTACATAGAGCAACTTTGATGGTCCGAAGATGCTCAACTCTCTCTATGAAGGAGCTTTCAACTGTTTTGTCCATTTGTCATAGAAAGTTGGTGTTTTGGCATCGAAATAATCTTGGATGCTTATACTCATAAAATTTGACATAGAAGAACAATAAAAAGTTTACATCGAGCAACTTTGATGGTTCGAAGTTGCTCAACTCTCTCTATGGAATTGCTTTTAACGGTTCTATCAATTTGTCATAGAAATTTGGTGTTTTGGAATCGAAATAATCTTGAAAGCTTGTACTCATAAAATTTGACATAGAATAACAATAAAAAGCCTTTCCCAAGCAACTTTGATTGTCCGAAGTTGCTCAACTCTCTCTATGGAGGAGCTTTCAAAGGTTTTGTCCATTTGTCATAGAAAGTTGGTGTTTTGGCATCGAAATAATCTAGGATCCTTTTACTTATAAAATTTGACAGAGAAGAACAATAAAAGGTCTATCCCGAGCAACTTTGATGGTCCGAACTTGCTCAACTCTTTCTATGGAGGAGCTTTTAAGGGTTTTGTCCATTTGTCATAGAAAGTTGGTGTTTTGGCATCGAAATAATCTAGGAAGCTTATACTCATAAAATTTGACATAGAAGAACAATAAAAAGTCTATCCCGAGCAACTTTGATGGTTCGAAGTTGCTCAACTCTCTCTATGGAGGAGCTTTTAACGGTTTTGTCCATTTGTCATAGAAAGTTGGTGTTTTGGAATCGAAATAATCTTGGAAGCTTGTACTTATAAAATTTGACATAGAAGAACAATAAAAAGTCAGTCCCGAGCAGATTTGATGGTCCGAAGTTGCTCAACTCTCTCTATGGAGGAGCTTTTAACGGTTTTGTCCATTTGTCATAGAAAGTTGGTGTTTTAGCATCGAAACAATCTAGGAAGCTTATACTCATAAAATTGGACATATAAGAACATTGAAAAGTGTACATTGAGAATCTTTGATGGTCCGAAGTTGCTCAACTCTCTCTATCGAGTAGCTTTTAACGGTTTTGTCCATTTGTCATAGAAAGTTAGTGTTTTAGCATCGAAATAATCTAGGAAGCTTATACTCATAAAATTTGACATAGAAGAACAATAAAAAGTCTATCCCGAGCAACTTGGATTGTCCGAAGTTGCTCAACTCTCTCAATGGAGGAGCTTTCAAAGGTTTTTCCATTTGTCATAGAAAGTTGGTGTTTTGGCATCGAAATAATCTTGAATGCTTATACTCATAAAATTTGACATAGAAGAACAATAAAAAGTCTACCCCGAGCAACTTGGATTGTCCGAAGTTGCTCAACTCTCTCAATGGAGGAGCTTTCAAAGGTTTTGTCCATTTGTCATAGAAAGTGTGTGTTTTGGCATCGAAATAATCTGGGATGCTTATACTCATAAAATTTGACAAAGAAGAACAATAAAAAGTTTACATCGAGTAACTTTGATGGTTCGAAGTTGCTCAACTCTCTCTATGGAAGTGTTTTTAACGGTTCTATCCATTTGTCATAAAAAGTTGGTGTTTTGGAATCGAAATAATCTTGGAAGCTTGTATTCATAAAATTTGACATAGAAGAACAATAAAAAGTTTACATAGAGCAACTTTGATGGTCAGAAGATGCTTAACTCTCTCTATGAAGGAGCTTTCAAAGGTTTTGTCCATTTGTCATAGAAAGTTGGTGTTTTGGCATGGAAATAATCTTGGAAGTTTATACTCATGAAATTTGACATAGAAGAACAATTAAAAGTGTACATAGAGCAACTTTGATGGTCCGAAGATGCTCAACTCTCTCTATGAAGGAGCTTTCAACTGTTTTGTCCATTTGTCATAGAAAGTTGGTGTTTTGGCATCGAAATAATCTTGGATGCTTATACTCATAAAATTTGGCATAGAAGAACAATAAAAAGTTTACATCGAGCAACTTTGATGGTTCGAAGTTGCTCAACTCTCTCTATGGAAGTGCTTTTAACGGTTCTATCCATTTGTCATAGAAATTTGGTGTTCTGGAATCGAAATAATCTTGAAAGCTTGTACTCATAAAATTTGACATAAAATAACAATAAAAAGCCTATCCCAAGCAACTTTGATTGTCCGAAGTTGCTCAACTCTCTCTATGGAGGAACTTTTAACGGTTTTGTCCATTTGTCATAGAAAGTTGGTGTTTTGGCATCAAAATAATCTAGGACGTTTATACTCAAAAAATTTGACGTATAAGAACAATAAAAGTGTGTACACCGAGAAACTTTGATGGTCCGAAGTTGCTCAACTCTCTCTATGGGGGAACTTTTAACGGTTTTGTCCATTTGTCAAAGAAAGTTGGTGTTTTAGCATCGAAATAATCTAGGAAGCATATACTCATAAAATTTTACATAGACGAACAATAAAAAGTCTATCTCGAGCAACTTCGATGGTCCGAAGTTGCTCAACTCTCTCAATGGAGGAGCTTTCAAAGGTTTTGTCCATTTGTCATAGAAAGTTGGTGTTTTGGCATCGAAATAATCTAGGATCCTTTTACTTATAAAATTTGACAGAAGAACAGTAAAAAGTCTATCCCGAGCAACTTTGATGGTCCGAACTTGCTCAACTCTCTCTATGGAGGAGCTTTTAAGGGTTTTTTCTATTTGTCATAGAAAGTTGGTGTTTTGGCATCGAAATAATCTAGGAAGCTTATACTCATAAAATTTGACATAGAAGAACAATAAAAAGTCTATCCCGAGCAACTTTGATGGTTCGAAGTTGCTCAACTCTCTCTATGGAGGAGCTTTTAACGGTTTTGTCCATTTGTCATAGAAAGTTGGTGTTTTGGAATCGAAATAATCTTGGAAGCCTGTACTGATAAAATTTGACATAGAAGAACAATAAAAAGTCTATCCCGAGCAGATTTGATGGTCCGAAGTTGCTCAACTCTCTCTATGGAGGAGCTTTTAACGGTTTTGTCCATTTGTCATAGAAAGTAGGTGTTTTAGCATCGAAACAATCTAGGAAGCTTATACTTCTAAAATTGGACATATAAGAACATTGAAAAGTGTACATTGAGAATCTTTGATGGTCCGAAGTTGCTCAACTCTCTCTATCGAGTAGCTTTTAACGGTTTTGTCCATTTGTCATAGAAAGTTAGTGTTTTAGCATCGAAATAATCTAGGAAGCTTATACTCATAAAATTTGACATAGAAGAACAATAAAAAGTCTATCCCGAGCAACTTGGATTGTCCGAAGTTGCTCAACTCTCTCAATGGAGGAGCTTTCAAAGGTTTTTCCATTTGTCATAGAAAGTTGGTGTTTTGGCATCGAAATAATCTAGGATCCTTTTACTTATAAAATTTGACAGAAGAACAGTAAAAAGTCTATCCCGAGCAACTTTGATGGTCCGAACTTGCTCAACTCTCTCTATGGAGGAGCTTTTAAGGGTTTTTTCTATTTGTCATAGAAAGTTGGTGTTTTGGCATCGAAATAATCTAGGAAGCTTATACTCATAAAATTTGACATAGAAGAACAATAAAAAGTCTATCCCGAGCAACTTTGATGGTTCGAAGTTGCTCAACTCTCTCTATGGAGGAGCTTTTAACGGTTTTGTCCATTTGTCATAGAAAGTTGGTGTTTTGGAATCGAAATAATCTTGGAAGCCTGTACTGATAAAATTTGACATAGAAGAACAATAAAAAGTCTATCCCGAGCAGATTTGATGGTCCGAAGTTGCTCAACTCTCTCTATGGAGGAGCTTTTAACGGTTTTGTCCATTTGTCATAGAAAGTAGGTGTTTTAGCATCGAAACAATCTAGGAAGCTTATACTTCTAAAATTGGACATATAAGAACATTGAAAACTGTACATTGAGAATCTTTGATGGTCCGAAGTTGCTCAACTCTCTCTATCGAGTAGCTTTTAACGGTTTTGTCCATTTGTCATAGAAAGTTAGTGTTTTAGCATCGAAATAATCTAGGAAGCTTATACTCATAAAATTTGACATAGAAGAACAATAAAAAGTCTATCCCGAGCAACTTGGATTGTCCGAAGTTGCTCAACTCTCTCAATGGAGGAGCTTTCAAAGGTTTTTCCATTTGTCATAGAAAGTTGGTGTTTTGGCATCGAAATAATCTTGAATGCTTATACTCATAAAATTTGACATAGAAGAACAATAAAAAGTCTATCCCGAGCAACTTGGAATGTCCGAAGTTGCTCAACTCTCTCAATGGAGGAGCTTTCAAAGGTTTTGTCCATTTGTCATAGAAAGTGTGTGTTTTGGCATCGAAATAATCTGGGATGCTTATACTCATAAAATTTGACAAAGAAGAACAATAAAAAGTTTACATCGAGTAACTTTGATGGTTCGAAGTTCCTCAACTCTCTCTATGGAAGTGCTTTTAACGGTTCTATCCATTTGTCATAGAAATTTGGTGTTTTGGAATCGAAATAATCTTGAAAGCTTGTACTCATAAAATTTGACATAGAATAACAATAAAAAGTCTATCCCGAGCAACTTTGGTTGTCCGAAGTTGCTCAACTCTCTCTATGGAGGAGCTTTTAACGGTTTTGTCCATTTGTCATAGAAAGTTGGAGTTTTGGCATCGAAATAATCTAGGACGTTTATACTCAAAATATTTGACGTATAAGAACAATAAAAGTGTGCACACCGAGAAACTTTGATGGTCCGAAGTTGCTCAACTCTCTCAACGGGGGAACTTTTAACGGTTTTGTCCATTTGTCAAAGAAAGTTGGTGTTTTAGCATCGAAATAATCTAGGAAGCATATACTCATAAAATTTGACATAGAAGAACAATAAAAAGTCTATCCCGAGCAACTTGGATTGTCCGAAGTTGCTCAACTCTCTCAATGGAGGAGCTTTCAAAGGTTTTTCCATTTGTCATAGAAAGTTGCTGTTTTGGCATCGAAATAATCTCGGATCCTTTTACTTATAAAATTTGACAGAGAAGAACAATAAAAAGTCTATCCCGAGCAACTTTGATGGTCCGAACTTGCTCAACTCTCTCTATGGAGGAGCTTTTAAGGGTTTTGTCTATTTGTCATAGAAAGTTGGTGTTTTGGCATCGAAATAATCTTGTATCCTTTTACTTATAAAATTTGACAGAGAAGAACAATAAAAAGTCTATCCCGAGCAACTTTGATGGTCCGAACTTGCTCAACTCTCTCAATGGAGGAGCTTTCAAAGGTTTTGTCCATTTGTCATAGAAAGTTGGTGTTTTGGCATCGAAATAATCTTGGATCCTTTTACTTATAAAATTTGACAGAGAAGAACAATAAAAAGTCTATCCCGAGCAACTTTGATGGTCCGAACTTGCTCAACTCTCTCTATGGAGGAGCTTTTAAGGGTTTTGTCTATTTGTCATAGAAAGTTGGTGTTTTGGCATCGAAATAATCTAGGAAGCTTATACTCATAAAATTTGACATAGAAGAACAATAAAAATTCTATCCCGAGCAACATTGATGGTTCGAAGTTGCTCAACTCTCTCTATGGAGGAGCTTTTAACTGTTTTGTCCTTTTGTCATAGAAAGTTGGTGTTTTGGAATCGAAATAATCTTGGAAGCCTGTACTGATAAAATTTGACATAGAAGAACAATAAAAAGTCTATCCCGAGCAGATTTGATGGTCCGAAGTTGCTCAACTCTCTCTATGGAGGAGCTTTTAACGGTTTTGTCCATTTGTCATAGAAAGTAGGTGTTTTAGCATCGAAACAATCTAGGAAGCTTATACTCATAAAATTGGACATATAAGAACATTGAAAAGTGTACATTGAGAATCTTTGATGGTCCGAAGTTGCTCAACTCTCTCTATCGAGTAGCTTTTAACGGTTTTGTCCATTTGTCATAGAAAGTTAGTGTTTTAGCATCGAAATAATCTAGGAAGCTTATACTCATAAAATTTGACATAGAAGAACAATAAAAAGTCTATCCCGAGAAACTTGGATTGTCCGAAGTTGCTCAACTCTCTCAATGGAGGAGCTTTCAAAGGTTTTTCCATTTGTCATAGAAAGTTGGTGTTTTGGCATCGAAATAATCTTGAATGCTTATACTCATAAAATTTGACATAGAAGAACAATAAAAAGTCTATCCCGAGCAACTTGGATTGTCCGAAGTTGCTCAACTCTCTCAATGGAGGAGCTTTCAAAGGTTTTGTCCATTTGTCATAGAAAGTGTGTGTTTTGGCATCGAAATAATCTGGGATGCTTATACTCATAAAATTTGACAAAGAAGAACAATAAAAAGTTTACATCGAGTAACTTTGATGGTTCGAAGTTCCTCAACTCTCTCTATGGAAGTGCTTTTAACGGTTCTATCCATTTGTCATAAAAAGTTGGTGTTTTGGAATCGAAATAATCTTGGAAGCTTGTATTCATAAAATTGACATAGAAGAACAATAAAAAGTTTACATAGAGCAACTTTGATGGTCTGAAGATGCTTAACTCTCTCTATGAAGGAGCTTTCAAAGGTTTTGTCCATTTGTCATAGAAAGTTGGTGTTTTGGCATGGAAATAATCTTGGAAGTTTATACTCATAAAATTTGACATAGAAGAACAATAAAAATTGTACATAGAGCAACTTTGATGGTCCGAAGATGCTCAACTCTCTCTATGAAGGAGCTTTCAACTGTTTTGTCCATTTGTCATAGAAAGTTGGTGTTTTGGCATCGAAATAATCTTGGATGCTTATACTCATAAAATTTGACATAGAAGAACATTAAAAAGTTTACATCGAGCAACTTTGATGGTTCGAAGTTGCTCAACTCTCTCTGTGGAAGTGCTTTTAACGGTTCTATCCATTTGTCATAGAAATTTGGTGTTTTGGAATCGAAATAATCTTGAAAGCTTGTACTCATAAAATTTGACATAGAATAACAATAAAAAGTCTATCCCGAGCAACTTTGATTGTCCGAAGTTGCTCAACTCTCTCTATGGAGGAGCTTTTAACGGTTTTGTCCAATTGTCATAGAAAGTTGGAGTTTTGGCATCGAAATAATCTAGGACGTTTATACTCAAAATATTTGACGTATAAGAACAATAAAAGTGTGGACACCGAGAAACTTTGATGGTCCGAAGTTGCTCAACTCTCTCAACGGGGGAACTTTTAACGGTTTTGTCCATTTGTCAAAGAAAGTTGGTGTTTTAGCATCGAAATAATCTAGGAAGCATATACTCATAAAATTTGACATAGAATAACAATAAAAAGTCTATCCCGAGCAACTTGGATTGTCCGAAGTTGCTCAACTCTCTCAATGGAGGAGCTTTCAAAGGTTTTTCCATTTGTCATAGAAAGTTGGTGTTTTGGCATCGAAATAATCTTGAATGCTTATACTCATAAAATTTGACATAGAAGAACAATAAAAAGTCTATCCCGAGCAACTTGGATTGTCCGAAGTTGCTCAACTCTCTCAATGGAGGAGCTTTCAAAGGTTTTGTCCATTTGTCATAAAAAGTGTGTGTTTTGGCATCGAAATAATCTTGAATGCTTATACTCATAAAATTTGACATAGAAGAACAATAAAAAGTCTATCCCGAGCAACTTGGATTGTCCGAAGTTGCTCAACTCTCTCAATGGAGGAGCTTTCAAAGGTTTTGTCCATTTGTCATAGAAAGTGTGTGTTTTGGCATCGAAATAATCTGGGATGCTTATACTCATAAAATTTGACAAAGAAGAACAATAAAAAGTTTACATCGAGTAACTTTGAAGGTTCGAAGTTCCTCAACTCTCTCTATGGAAGTGCTTTTAACGGTTCTATCCATTTGTCATAAAAAGTTGGTGTTTTGGAATCGAAATAATCTTGGAAGCTTGTATTCATAAAATTGACATAGAAGAACAATAAAAAGTTTACATAGAGCAACTTTGATGGTCTGAAGATGCTTAACTCTCTCTATTAAGGAGCTTTCAAAGGTTTTGTCCATTTGTCATAGAAAGTTGGTGTTTTGGCATGGAAATAATCTTGGAAGTTTATACTCATAAAATTTGACATAGAAGAACAATAAAAATTGTACATAGAGCAACTTTGATGGTCCGAAGATGCTCAACTCTCTCTATGAAGGAGCTTTCAACTGTTTTGTCCATTTGTCATAGAAAGTTGGTGTTTTGGCATCGAAATAATCTTGGATGCTTATACTCATAAAATTTGACATAGAAGAACAATAAAAAGTTTACATCGAGCAACTTTGATGGTTCGAAGTTGCTCAACTCTCTCTGTGGAAGTGCTTTTAACGGTTCTATCCATTTGTCATAGAAATTTGGTGTTTTGGAATCGAAATAATCTTGAAAGCTTGTACTCATAAAATTTGACATAGAATAACAATAAAAAGTCTATCCCGAGCAACTTTGATGGTTCGAAGTTGCTCAACTCTCTCTATGGAGGAGCTTTTAACTGTTTTGTCCATTTGTCATAGAAAGTTTGTGTTTTGGAATCGAAATAATCTTGGAAGCCTGTACTGATAAAATTTGACATAGAAGAACAATAAAAAGTCTATCCCGAGCAGATTTGATGGTCCGAAGTTGCTCAACTCTCTCTATGGAGGAGCTTTTAACGGTTTTGTCCATTTGTCATAGAAAGTAGGTGTTTTAGCATCGAAACAATCTAGGAAGCTTATACTCATAAAATTGGACATATAAGAACATTGAAAAGTGTACATTGAGAATCTTTGATGGTCCGAAGTTGCTCAAACCCCTCTATCGAGTAGCTTTTAACGGTTTTGTCCATTTGTCATAGAAAGTTAGTGTTTTAGCATCGAAATAATCTAGGAAGCTTATACTCATAAAATTTGACATAGAAGAACAATAAAAGTCTATCCCGAGCAACTTGGATTGTCCGAAGTTGCTCAACTCTCTCAATGGAGGAGCTTTCAAAGGTTTTTCCATTTGTCATAGAAAGTTGGTGTTTTGGCATCGAAATAATCTTGAATGCTTATACTCATAAAATTTGACATAGAAGAACAATAAAAAGTCTATCCCGAGCAACTTGGATTGTCCGAAGTTGCTCAACTCTCTCAATGGAGGAGCTTTCAAAAGTTTTGTCCATTTGTCATAGAAAGTGTGTGTTTTGGCATCGAAATAATCTTGGATCCTTTTACTTATAAAATTTGACAGAGAAGAACAATAAAAAGTCTATCCCGAGCAACTTTGATGGTCCGAACTTGCTCAACTCTCTCTATGGAGGAGCTTTTAAGGGTTTTGTCTATTTGTCATAGAAAGTTGGTGTTTTGGCATCGAAATAATCTAGGAAGCTTATACTCATAAAATTTGACATAGAAAAACAATAAAAAGTCTATCTCGAGCAACTTTGATGGTTCGAAGTTGCTCAACTCTCTCTATGGAGGAGCTTTTAACTGTTTTGTCCATTTGTCATAGAAAGTTGGTGTTTTGGAATCGAAATAATCTTGGAAGCCTGTACTGATAAAATTTGACATAGAAGAACAATAAAACGTCTATCCCGAGCAGATTTGATGGTCCGAAGTTGCTCAACTCTCTCTATGGAGGAGCTTTTAACGGTTTTGTCCATTTGTCATAGAAAGTAGGTGTTTTAGCATCGAAACAATCTAGGAAGCTTATACTCATAAAATTGGACATATAAGAACATTGAAAAGTGTACATTGAGAATCTTTGATGGTCCGAAGTTGCTCAAACCCCTCTATCGAGTAGCTTTTAACGGTTTTGTCCATTTGTCATAAAAAGTTAGTGTTTTAGCATCGAAATAATCTAGGAAGCTTATACTCATAAAATTTGACATAGAAGAACAATAAAAAGTCTATCCCGAGCAACTTGGATTGTCCGAAGTTGCTCAACTCTCTCAATGGAGGAGCTTTCAAAGGTTTTTCCATTTGTCATAGAAAGTTGGTGTTTTGGCATCGAAATAATCTTGAATGCTTATACTCATAAAATTTGACATAGAAGAACAATAAAAAGTCTATCCCGAGCAACTTGGATTGTCCGAAGTTGCTCAACTCTCTCAATGGAGGAGCTTTCAAATGTTTTGTCCATTTGTCATAGAAAGTGTGTGTTTTGGCATCGAAATAATCTGGGATGCTTATACTCATAAAATTTGACATAGAAGAACAATAAAAAGTTTACATCGAGTAACTTTGATGGTTCGAAGTTGCTCAACTCTCTCTATGGAAGTGCTTTTAACGGTTCTATCCATTTGTCATAAAAAGTTGGTGTTTTGGAATCGAAATAATCTTGGAAGCTTGTATTCATAAAATTTGACATAGAAGAACAATAAAAAGTTTACATAGAGCAACTTTGATGGTCTGAAGATGCGTAACTCTCTCTATGAAGGAGCTTTCAAAGGTTTTGTCCATTTGTCATAGAAAGTTGGTGTTTTGGCATGGAAATAATCTTGGAAGTTTATACTCATAAAATTTGACATAGAAGAACAATAAAAAGTTTACATAGAGCAACTTTGATGGTCCGAAGATGCTCAACTCTCTCTATGAAAAAGCTTTCAACCGTTTTGTCCATTTGTCATAGAAAGTTGGTGTTTTGGCATCGAAATAATCTTGGATGCTTATACTCATAAAATTTGACATAGAAGAACAATAAAAAGTTTACATCGAGCAACTTTGATGGTTCGAAGTTGCTCAACTCTCTCTATGGAAGTGCTTTTAACGGTTCTATCCATTTGTCATAGAAATTTGGTGTTTTGGAATCGAAATAATCTTGAAAGCTTGTACTCATAAAATTTGACATAGAATAACAATAAAAAGTCTATCCCGAGCAACTTTGATTGTCCGAAGTTGCTCAACTCTCTCTACGGAGGAGCTTTTGACGGTTTTGTCCATTTGTCATAGAAAGTTGATGTTTTGGCATCGAAATAATCTAGGATGTTTATACTCAAAAAATTTGACGTATAAGAACAATAAAAGTGTGGACACCGAGAAACTTTGATGGTTCGAAGTTGCTCAACTCTCTCTATGGAGGAGCTTTTAACGGTTTTGTCCATTTGTCATAGAAAGTTGATGTTTTGGAATCGAAATAATCTTGGAAGCTTGTACTGATAAAATTTGACATAGAAGAACAATAAAAAGTCTATCCCGAGCAGATTTGATGGTCCGAAGTTGCTCAACTCTCTCTATCGAGTAGCTTTTAACGGTTTTGTCCATTTGTCATAGAAAGTTAGTGTTTTAGCATCGAAATAATCTAGGAAGCTTATACTCATAAAATTTGACATAGAAGAACAATAAAAAGTCTATCCCGAGCAACTTGGATTGTCCGAAGTTGCTCAACTCTCTCAATGGAGGAGCTTTCAAAGGTTTTGTCCATTTGTCATAGAAAGTGTTTGTTTTGGCATCGAAATAATCTGGGATGCTTATACTCATAAAATTTGACAAAGAAGAACAATAAAAAGTTTACATCGAGTAACTTTGACGGTTCGAAGTTGCTCAACTCTCTCTATGGAAGTGCTTTTAACGGTTCTATCCATTTGTCATAAAAAGTTGGTGTTTTGGAATCGAAATAATCTTGGAAGCTTGTATTCATAAAATTTGACATAGAAGAACAATAAAAAGTTTACATAGAGCAACTTTGATGGTCTGAAGATGCTTAACTCTCTCTATGAAGGAGCTTTCAAAGGTTTTGTCCATTTGTCATAGAAAGTTGGTGTTTTGGCACGGAAATAATCTTGGAAGTTTATACTCATAAAATTTGACATAGAAGAACAATAAAAAGTGTACATAGAGCAACTTTGATGGTCCGAAGATGCTCAACTCTCTCTATGAAGGAGCTTTCAACTGTTTTGTCCATTTGTCATAGAAAGTTGGTGTTTTGGCATCGAAATAATATTGGATGCTTATACTCATAAAATTTGACATAGAAGAACAATAAAAAGTCTATCCCGAGCAGATTTGATGGTCCGAAGTTGCTCAACTCTCTCTATGGAGGAGCTTTTAACGGTTTTGTCCATTTGTCATAGAAAGTTGGTGTTTTGGCATCGAAATAATCTAGGACGTTTATACTCAAAAAATTTGACGTATAAGAACAATAAAAGTGTGTACACCGAGAAACTTTGATGGTCCGAAGTTGCTCAACTCTCTCTATGGGGGAGCTTTCAAAGGTTTTGTCCATTTGTCATAGAAAGTTGGTGTTTTGGCATGGAAATAATCTTGGAAGTTTATACTCATAAAATTTGACATAGAAGAACAATAAAAAGTGTACATAGAGCAACTTTGATGGTCCGAAGATGCTCAACTCTCTCTATGAAAAAGCTTTCAACCGTTTTGTCCATTTGTCAAAGAAAGTTGGTGTTTTAGCATCGAAATAATCTAGGAAGCATATACTCATAAAATTTTACATAGAAGAACAATAAAAAGTCTATCCCGAGCAACTTCGATGGTCCGAAGTTCCTCAACTCTCTCAATGGAGGAGCTTTCAAAGGTTTTGTCCATTTGTCATAGAAAGTTGGTGTTTTGGCATCGAAATAATCTTGGATCCTTTTACTTATAAAATTTGACAGAGAAGAACAATAAAAAGTCTATCCCGAGCAACTTTGATGGTCCGAACTTGCTCAACTCTCTCTATGGAGGAGCTTTTAAGGGTTTTGTCTATTTGTCATAGAAAGTTGCTGTTTTGGCATCGAAATAATCTAGGAAGCTTATACTCATAAAATTTGACATAGAAGAACAATAAAAAGTCTATCCCGAGCAACTTTGATGGTTCGAAGTTGCTCAACTCTCTCTATGGAGGAGCTTTTAACAGTTTTGTCCATTTGTCATAGAAAGTTGGTGTTTTGGAATCGAAATAATCTTGGAAGCCTGTACTGATAAAATTTGACATAGAAGAACAATAAAAAGTCTATCCCGAGCAGATTTGATGGTCCGAAGTTGGTCAACTCTCTCTATGGAGGGGCTTTTAACGGTTTTGTCCATTTGTCATAGAAAGTAGGTGTTTTAGCATCGAAACAATCTAGGAAGCTTATACTCATAAAATTGGACATATAAGAACATTGAAAAGTGTACATTGAGAATCTTTGATGGTCCGAAGTTGCTCAACTCTCTCTATCCAGTAGCTTTTAACGGTTTTGTCCATTTGTCATAGAAAGTTAGTGTTTTAGCATCGAAATAATCTAGGAAGCTTATACTCATAAAATTTGACATAGAAGAACAATAAAAAGTTTACATCGAGTAACTTTGATGGTTCGAAGTTGCTCAACTCTCTCTATGGAAGTGCTTTTAACGGTTTTATTCATTTGTCATAGAAAGTTGGTCCGAAGTTGCTCAACTCTCTCTATGGGGGAACTTTTAACGGTTTTGTCCATTTGTCAAAGAAAGTTGGTGTTTTAGCATCGAAATAATCTAGGAAGCATATACTCATAAAATTTTACATAGAAGAACAATAAAAAGTCTATCCCGAGCAACTTCGATGGTCCGAAGTTGCTCAACTCTCTCAATGGAGGTGCTTTCAAAGGTTTTGTCCATTTGTCATAGAAAGTTGGTGTTTTGGCATCGAAATAATCTTGGATCCTTTTACTTATAAAATTTCACAGAGAAGAACAATAAAAAGTCTATCCCAAGCAACTTTGATGGTCCGAACTTGCTCAACTCTCTCTATGGAGGAGCTTTTAAGGGTTTTGTCGATTTGTCATAGAAAGTTGGTGTTTTGGCATCGAAATAATCTAGGAAGCTTATACTCATAAAATTTGACATAGAAGAACAATAAAAAGTCTATCCCGAGCAACTTTGATGGTTCGAAGTTGCTCAACTCTCTCTATGGAGGAGCTTTTAACGGTTTTGTCCATTTGTCATAGAAAGTTGGTGTTTTGGAATCGAAATAATCTTGGAAGCTTGTACTTATAAAATTTCACATAGAAGAACAATAAAAAGTCTATCCCGAGCAAATTTGATGGTCCGAAGTTGCTCAACTCTCTCTATGGAGGAGCTTTTAACGGTTTTGTCCATTTGTCATAGAAAGTTGGTGTTTTAGCATCGAAACAATCTAGGAAGCTTATACTCATAAAATTGGACATATAAGAACATTGAAAAGTGTACATTGAGAATCTTTGATGGTCCGAAGTTGCTCAACTCTCTCTATCGAGTAGCTTTTAACGGTTTTGTCCATTTGTCATAGAAAGTTAGTGTTTTAGCATCGAAATAATCTAGGAAGCTTATACTCATAAAATTTGACATAGAAAAACAATAAAAAGTCTATCCCGAGCAACTTGGATTGTCCGAAGTTGCTCAACTCTCTCAATGGAGGAGCTTTCAAAGGTTTTTCCATTTGTCATAGAAAGTTGGTGTTTTGGCATCGAAATAATCTTGAATGCTTATACTCATAAAATTTGACATAGAAGAACAATAAAAAGTCTATCCCGAGCAACTTGGATTATCCGAAGTTGCTCAACTCTCTCAATGGAGGAGCTTTCAAAGGTTTTGTCCATTTGTCATAGAAAGTGTGTGTTTTGGCATCGAAATAATCTGGGATGCTTATACTCATAAAATTTGACAAAGAAGAACAATAAAAAGTTTACATCGAGTAACTTTGATGGTTCGAAGTTGCTCAACTCTCTCTATGGAAGTGCTTTTAACGGTTCTATCCATTTGTCATAAAAAGTTGGTGTTTTGGAATCGAAATAATCTTGGAAGCTTGTATTCATAAAATTTGACATAGAAGAACAATAAAAAGTTTACATAGAGCAACTTTGATGGTCTGAAGATGCTTAACTCTCTCTATGAAGGAGCTTTCAAAGGTTTTGTCCATTTGTCATAGAAAGTTGGTGTTTTGGCATGGAAATAATCTTGGAAGTTTATACTCATAAAATTTGACATAGAAGAACAATAAAAAGTGTACATAGAGCAACTGTGATGGTCCGAAGATGCTCAACTCTCTCTATGAAGGAGCTTTCAACTGTTTTGTCCATTTGTCATAGAAAGTTGGTGTTTTGGCATCGAAATAATCTTGGATGCTTATACTCATAAAATTTGACATAGAAGAACAATAAAAAGTTTACATCGAGCAACTTTGATGGTTCGAAGTTGCTCAACTCTCTCTATGAAAGTGCTTTTAACGGTTCTATCCATTTGTCATAAAAATTTGGTGTTTTGGAATCGAAATAATCTTGAAAGCTTGTACTCATAAAATTTGACATAGAATAACAATAAAAAGTCTATCCCGAGCAACTTTGATTGTCCGAAGTTGCTCAACGCTCTCTATGGAGGAGCTTTTAACGGTTTTGTCCATTTGTCATAGAAAGTTGGTGTTTTGGCATCGAAATAATCTAGGACGTGTTGGGATGATGTCCTAAAAACATACCATGTAAGGGCAATTCTGAAATTCAAGAATAAACATTTTATGATTGCATTTGTGTTTTAAATGTTTTATTTTAAATATTTCATTTATATGTGAATGTTCTATCAAGTTCTAAGGATGTTAAATATGTGAATCTTGGATACTCAGATACACTTATAGTGTGAGTATAGATTGACACAAGATTCATTATTACATTCTAAATCATTAGTCACAACCAGATTAACAAAGTTAGGCACTTTGTTGATATAGGTTGTAGTGCATGGACATCTCCAATTAGGGGAATGGTTTGTCTTGACCGTTTGAGAGGATTCTCGGATTGGTGCACTAGTGTGTATGTGGACATATACATTGACGGACTTACATAGGAATGAACAACTAGAAACGTGCTATCAAAGAGTTGTTCATCCTATAGCTATGGGAGTACGGTATATTTCAAGCTTGAGTAGGTCAATACGTTTATTCTTATAGCGTGTGCATTTTGATTCATCAATAAGTGAGACACGCACTATTGTCAAAATCTTGATGATTTGGATGTATGCCACTAGGGTATAAGCGCATACCTACAAAATAGTCATTCATGTACTTTCAGTTATGAAAGTGTAAGCACCCATCTGAGAGGTTCAAATTAATCTATCTAAAAAACTATGCATAGTGATTCTAACGAATCAAGCGTTGTGAATTAAATTGATCGACGGGTCAATTTAATACGCTTAGAGGATAGATATAAAGGAATCTGGAGCTCAGAGAAAATATGGATTTTGGAGTGTTTGATAGTATGAATAAATTCACTCCATCTTACCGGGTGTTGCATGGAGGATATGCAAGTACACTTCCCATAGGTCAGGGATAGGTTTCTAATTATGGAAAAGCCTCGATGTAAGAATCGTACATATTGGGGAGTGCATCCAAAGTTCAGGTAGTGTCAGACGAACATTGGATTGTTATATTATTCCTAGTCATAGAGTTTGACGGTAAAGAATAATATTTCGGGAGCCACAATATGTATGTCCTGCGGAGTCCCCTTGGTAGCTCTATATATTCTCTTGTCCTATTTAAGGAAGATCGGCAAAATTCACCATATCACAACGGTTGTTGGAGAAGTTACAAGAATAGAATTTGTATTACAAATAGATATAATTTTATTGGGTTTTGGTCTTCCAAAGATAACCCTAAGATAAAATTATTTTTGTTAAGATATACAAAATTCTTGTAAGTGTATTTATAGAAAAATAATAAGTCTCGAAATTTCGATTTAGATTGTGAAATAAATATTTTGCATAATCGAAATTAAAGTCAAGAATGGGCTTAGGATCAAAATAATATTTGAGCCTTGAATTCTTGAAGTATTGGGCCAAAAGAAAACCTAGAGGTCTAATTAGATTGGACTTAATCAAAAAGGTTTTTACTTTGGGCCATGATTAGGTGCAAATCATGCTTGAATGCATGGCCCAATAAATGTACATGCAATAGGCGCCAATTACAATATGTGTTTTAGGTGACCTTGGGTTTTGACTTTTCCTATTTCATGTAGGACTAGTAAAACAAAACCTAAAAGGAGACTTGTTGACTTTAGATATAAATACATCATGTATCTCTCTCATATGGGTAACTTTTACAACACAAAAAAAAGGTGATGCCGTGTGATTCAATTCACAAAGAAATCCAAGTTGTGTTTTTTATAAAAGTTGCCGAGTGTTCTTTTGAGAAAAAAAGAAAGTGCAGCCGTGTGTGATTATTTTCGGTTCACTACGGATCAGTGTTTTTGCTTTGCTCGTTCGCAAGGAGATTAAAGGGAATACCTAGGAAACGACGCAGGCCGTTCTTGGTGATCCGTTCGTTACTCTATCAATCGGTGGTTCGTGATCAAGTGTTGAGTTCGTGATCAAGACGGATAGCACGTTGGACCTCGATAGTAAAGAGGTTGGTATTCTTCTTCTAACCTTCTTCATGTCATGATTGTATGTTTAGATCTAAGAATTATTTTGTATGAAATTAATACTAGAAGCATGCTAGGATTAATTACAAAATTAATTGGATCTAGGATAACACTTGATAGGCGTGTAGCAATCTAGGGTTGTATGGCTTCCGATTAAATTTTTGATTTGTGCCTATGCAAAGAACGATCCATAAAATACTTCCGCATGTTCTAAAAATTATTTTAGCAACCAACAGGACGTTTATACTCAAAAAATTTGACGTATAAGAACAATAAAAGTGTGTACACCGAGAAACTTTGATGGTCCGAAGTTGTTCAACTCTCTCTATGGGGGAACTTTTAACGGTTTTGTCCATTTGTCAAAGAAAGTTGGTGTTTTAGCATCGAAATAATCTAGGAAGCATATACTCATAAAATTTTACATAGAAGAACAATAAAAAGTCTATCCCGAGCAACTTCGATGGTCCGAAGTTGCTCAACTCTCTCAATGGAGGAGCTTTCAAAGGTTTTGTCCATTTGTCATAGAAAGTTGGTGTTTTGGCATCGAAGTAATCTTGGATCCTTTTACTCATAAAATTTGACAGAGAAGAACAATAAAAAGTATATCCGGAGCAACTTTGATGGTCCGAACTTGCTCAACTCTCTCTATGGAGGAGCTTTTAAGGGTTTTGTCCATTTGTCATAGAAAGTTGGTATTTTGGCATCGAAATAATCTAGGAAGCTTATACTCATAAAATTTGACATAAAAGAACAATAAAAAGTGTGCACCGAGAAACTTTGATGGTTCGAAGTTGCTCAACTCTCTCTATGGAGGAGCTTTTAACGGTTTTGTCCATTTGTCATAGAAAGTTGGTGTTTTAGCATCGAAACAATCTAGGAAGCTTATACTCATAAAATTGGACATATAAGAACAATAAAAATTGTACACCGAGAAACTTTGATGATCCGAAGTTGCTCACTCTCTCAATGGAGGAGCTTTCAAAGGTTTTGTCCATTTGTCATAGAAAGTTGGTGTTTTCGCGTCGAATTAATCTTGGATGCTTATCCTCATAAAATTTGACATAGAAGAACAATAAAAAGTTTACATCGAGTAACTTTGATGGTTCGAATTGCTCAACTCTCTCTATGGAAGTGCTTTTAACGGTTCTATCCATTTGTCATAGAAAGTTGGTGTTTTGGAATCGAAATAATCTTGGAAGCTTGTATTCATAAAATTTGACATAGAAGAACAATAAAAATTGTACATGTAGCAACTTTGATGGTCCGAAGATGCTTAACTCTCTCTATGAAGGAGCTTTCAACGGTTTTGTCCATTTGTCATAGAAAGTTCGTGTTTTGGCATGAAAATAATCTTGGAAGCTTATACTCATAAAATTTGACATAGAAGAACAATAAAAAGTGTACATAGAGCAACCTTGATGGTCCGAAGATGCTTAACTCTCTCTATGAAGGAGCTTTCAACGGTTTTGTCTATTTGCCATAGAAAGTTAGTGTTTTGGAATCGAAATAATCTTGGATGCTTATACTCATAAAATTTGACATAGAAGACTAATAAAAAGTTTAGATAGAGCAACTTTGATGGCCCGACGATGCTCAACTCTCTCTATGAAGGAGCTTTCAACTGTTTTGTCCATTTGTCATAGAAAGTTGGTGTTTTGGCATCGAAATAATGTTGGATGCTTATACGCATAAAATTTGACATAGAAGAACAATAAAAAGTCTATCCCGAGCAACTTTGATGGTCCGAAGTCGCTCAACTCTCTTTATGGAGGAGCTTTCAACTGTTTTGTCCATTTGTCATAGAAAGTTGGTGTTTTGGAATCGAAATAATCTTGGAAGCTTGTATTCAAAAAATTTGACATAGAAGAACAATAAAAAGTTTACATAGAACAACTTTGATTGTCCGAAGTTGCTCAACTCTCTCTATGGAGGAGCTTTTAACGGTTTTGTCCATTTGTTATAGAAAGTTGGTGTTTTGGCACCGAAATAATCTACAAAGCTTATACTCGTAAAATTTGACATAGAAGAACCATAAAAAGTATACACAGAGCAAGTTCGACGGTCCGAAGTTGCTCAACTCTCTCTATGGAGGAGCTTTTAACGGTTTTGTACATTTGTCATAGAAAGTTGGTGTTTTGGCATCGAAATAATCTAGGAAGCTTATACTAATAAAATTTCACATATAAGAACAATAAAAAGTGTACATAGAGCAACTTTGATGGTCTGAACTTACTCAACTCTCTCTATGGAGGAGCTTTTAACGGTTTTGTCCATTTGTCATAAAAAGTTGGTGTTTTAGCATCAAAATAATCTAGGAAGCCTATACTCATAAAATTTGACATAGAAGAACAATCAAAAGTCTATCCCGAGCAACTTTGATGGTCCGAAGTTGCTCAACTCTCTCTATGGAGGAGCTTTTAACGGTTTTGTCCATTTGTCATAGAAAGTTGGTGTTTTAGCATCGAAATAATCTAGGAAGCTTATACTAATAAAATTTGACATATAAGAACAACAAAAAGTGTACATAGAGCAACTTTGATGGTCCGAACTTGCTCAACTCTCTCTATGGATGAGCTTTTAACGGTTTTCTCCATTTGTCATAGAAAGTTGGTGTTTTGGCATCGAAATAATCTAGGAAGCTTATACTCATAAAATTTGACACAGAAGAACAATAAAAAGTCTATCCCGAGCAACTTTGATGGTCCGAGGTGGCTCAACTCTCTCTATGGAGGAGCTTTTAACGGTTTTATCATTTGTCATAGAAAGTTGGTGTTTCGGCATTGAAACAATCTAGGAAGCTTATACGCATAAAATTGGATATAGAAGAACAATAAAATGTGTACATAGAGCAACTTTGATGGTCTGAAGATGCTCAACTCTACCTATGAAGGAGCTTTCAACAGTTTTGTCCATTTTTCTTAGAAAGTTGGTGTTTTGGCATCGAAATAATCTTGGAAGCTTGTATTCATAAAATTTGACATAGAAAAACAATAAAAAGTGTACATAGAGCAACTTTGATGGTCCGAAGATGCTTAACTCTCTCTACGAAGGAGCTTTCAACGGTTTTGTCCATTTGTCATAGAAAGTTGGTGTTTTGGCATGGAAATAATCTTGGAAGCTTATACTCATAAAATTTGACATAGAAGAACAATAAAAAGTTTACATCGAGCAACTTTGATGGTTCGAAGTTGCTACACTCTCTCTATGGAAGTGCTTTTAACGGTTCTATCCATTTGTCATAGAAAGTTGTTGTTTTGGAATCGAAATAATCTTGAATGCTTATACTCATAAAATTTGACATAGAAGAACAATAAAAAGTTTACATCGAGTAACTTTGCTGGTTCGAAGTTGCTCAACTCTCTCTATGGAAGTGCTTTTAACGGTTTTATTCATTTGCCATAGAAAGTTGGTGTTTTGGAATCAAAATAATCTTGGAAGCTTCTATTCATAAAATTTGACATAGAAGAACAAAAAAAAGTGTACATAGAGCAACTTTGATGGTCCGAAGATGCTTAACTCTCTCTATAAAGGAGCTTTCAACGGTTTTCTCCATTTGTCATAGAAAGTTGGAGTTTTGGCATGGAAATAATCTTGGAAGCTTATACTCATAAAATTTGACATAGAAGAACAATAAAAAGTTTACATCGAGCAACTTTGATTGTTCGAAGTTGCTCAACTCTCTCTATGGAAGTGGTTTTAACGGTTCTATCCATTTGTCATAGAAAGTTGGTGTTTTGGAATCGAAATAATCTTGGAAGCTTGTACTCATAAAATTTGACATAGAAGAACAATAAAAAGTTTACATAGAGCAACTTTGATTGTCCGAAGTTGCTCAATTGTCTCTATGGAGGAGCTTTTAACGGTTTTGTCCATTTGTCATAGAAAGTTGGTGTTTTGGCATCGAAATAATCTTGGAAGCTTGTATTCATAAAATTTTACATAGAAGAACAAAAAGCGTAAATACGGTAACTTTTATGGTCCGAAGATGCTCAACTCACTCTATGAAGGAGCTTTTAACGCTTTTGTCCATTTGTCATAGAAAGTTGGTTTTTTGTCATCGAAATAATCTAAGAAGCTTATACTCATAAAATTTGACGTATAAGAACAATAAAAAGTATACACCGAGAAACTTTGATGGTCCGAAGTTGCTCAACTCTCTCTATGGAGGAGCTTTTAACGGTTTTGTCCATTTGTCATAGAAAGTTGGTGTTTTGGCATCGAAATAATCTAGGAAGCTTATACGCATAAAATTTGACATAGAAGAACAACAAAAAGTCTATCCCGAGCAACATTGATGGTCCGAAGTTGCTCAACTCTCTCTATGGAGAAGCTTTTAACGGTTTGGTCCATTTGTCATAGAAATTTGGTGTTTTGGCATCGAAATAATCTAGGAAGCTTATACTCATAAAATTTGACATATAAGAACAACAAAAAGTGTACACCGAGAATCTTTGATCGTCCGAAGTAGCTCAACTCTCTCTATGGAGGAGCTTTTAACGGTTTTTTTCATTTGTCATAGAAAGTTGGTGTTTAGGCATTGAAATAATCTTGGAAGCTTATACTCATAAAATTTGACATATAAGAACAATAAAAAGTGTACACCGAGCAACTTTGATGGTCCGAAGTTGCTCAACTCTCTCTATGGAAGTGCTTTTAACGGTTTTTTTTATCCTTTTGCATAGAAAGTTGGTGTTTTGGAATCGAAATAATCTTGGAAGCTTGTATTCATAAAATTTGACATAGAAGAACAACAAAAAGTGTACATACGGCAACTTTGATGGTCCGAAGATGCTCAACTCACTCTATGAAGGAGCTTTTAATGCTTTTGTCCATTTGTAATAGAAAGTTGATGTTTTGGCATCGAACTTATCTAGGAATCTTATACTCGTAAAATTTGACATAGAAGAATAGTAAAAAGTGTTTGTCGAGCAACTTTGATGGTCCGAAGTTGCTCAACTCTCTCTATGGAGAAGCTTTTAACGGTTTTGTCCATTTCTCATAGAAAGTTGGTGTTTAGGCATCGAAATAATCTTGGAAGCTTATACTCATAAAATTTGACATATAAGAACAATAAAAAGTGTACACCGAGCAACTTTGATGGTCCGAAGTTGCTCAACTCTCTCTATGGAAGTGCTTTTAACGGTTTTTTTATCCATTTGCATAGAAAGTTGGTGTTTTGGAACTGAAATAATCTTGGATGCTTATACTCATAAAATTTGACATAGAAGAACAATAAAAAGTTTACATCGAGTAACTTTGCTGGTTCGAAGTTGCTCAACTCTCTCTATGGAAGTGCTTTTAACGGTTTTATTCATTTGCCATAGAAAGTTGTTGTTTTGGAATCAAAATAATCTTGGAAGCTTGTATTCATAAAATTTGACATAGAAGAACAATAAAAAGTGTACATAGAGCAACTTTGATGGTCCGAAGATGCTTAACTCTCTCTATGAAGGAGCTTTCAACGGTTTTCTCCATTTGTCATAGAAAGTTGGCGTTTTGGCATGGAAATAATCTTGGAAGCTTATACTCATAAAATTTGACATAGAAGAACAATAAAAAGTTTACATCGAGCAACTTTGATTGTTCGAAGTTGCTCAACTCTCTCTACGGAAGTGGTTTTAACGGTTCTATCCATTTGTCATAGAAAGTTGGTGTTTTGGAATCGAAATAATCTTGGAAGCTTGTACTCATAAAATTTGACATAGAAGAACAATAAAAAGTTTACATAGAGCAACTTTGATGGTCCGAAGTAGCTCAACTCTCTCTATGGAGAAGCTTTTAACAGTTTTTTCCATTTGTCATAGAAATTTGGTGTTTTGGCATCGAAATAATCTTGAAAGCTTATACTCATAAAATTTGACATATAAGAACAATAAAAGTGTACACCGAGCAACTTTGATGGTCCGATGTTGCTCAACTCTCTCTATGGAAGTGCTTTTAACGGTTTTTTTATCCTTTTGCATAGAAAGTTGGTGTTTTGGAATCGAAATAATCTTGGAAGCTTGTATTCATAAAATTTGACATAGAAGAACAACAAAAAGTGTACACCGGGCAACTTTGATGGTCAGAAGTTGCTCAACTCTCTCTATGGAGGAGCTTTTAACGGTTTTGTCCATTTGTCACAGAAAGTTGGTGTTTTGGCATCGAAATAATCTAGGAATCTTATACTCATAAAATTTGACATATAAGAACAACAAAAAGTGTATACCGAGAATCTTTGATGGTCCGAAGTAGCTCAACTCTCTCTATGGAGGAGCTTTTAACGGTTTTTTGCATTTGTCATAGAAAGTTGGTGTTTTGGCATCCAAATAATCTTGGAAGCTTATACTCATAAAATTTGACATATAAGAAAAATGAAAAGTGTACATTGAGCAACTTTGATGGTCCGAAGTTGCTCAACTCTCTCTATGGAAGTGCTTTTAACGGTTTTTTTATCCATTTGCATAGAAAGTTGGTGTTTTGGCATCGAAATAATCTAGGAAGCTTATACTCATAAAATTTGACATATAAGAACAATAAAAAGTGTACACCGAGCAACTTTGATGGTCCGAAGTTGCTCAACTCTCTCTATGGAGGAGCTTTTAACGGTTTTGTCCATTTGTCATAGAAAGTTGTTGTTTTAGCATCGAAATAATCTAGGAAGCTTATACTAATAAAATTTCACATATAAGAATAAAAATTGTACATAGAGCAACTTTGATGGTCCAAACTTGCTCAACTCTCTCTATGGAGTAGCTTTTAATGGTTTTGTCCATTTGTCATAGAAAGTTGGTGTTTTAGCATCAAAATAATCTAGGAAGCTTATACTCATAAAATTTGACGTATAAGAACAATAAAAAGTGTACACCGAGAAACTTTGATGGTCCGAAGTAGCTGAACTCTCTCTACGGAGAAGCTTGTAACAGTTTTTTCCATTTGTCATAGAAATTTGGTGTTTTGGCATCGAAATAATCTTGAAAGCTTATACTCATAAAATTTGACTTATAAGAACAATAAAAAGTGTACACCGAGCAACTTTGATAGTCCGAAGTTGCTCAACTCTCTCTATGGAAGTGCTTTTAACGGTTTTTTTATCCATTTGCATTGAAAGTTGGTGTTTTGGCATCGAAATAATCTTGGAAGCTTGTACTCATAAAATTTGACATAGAAGAACAATAAAATGTTTACATAGAGCAACTTTGATGGTCCGAAGTAGCTCAACTCTCTCTATGGAGAAGCTTTTAACAGTTTTTTCCATTTTTCTTAGAAATTTGGTGTTTTGGCATCGAAATAATCTTGAAAGCTTATACTCATAAAATTTGACTTATAAGAACAATATAAGTGTACACCGAGAATGTTTGATGGTCCGAAGTAGCTCAACTCTCTCTATGGAGGAGCTTTTAACGGTTTTGTCCATTTGTCATAGAAAGTTGATGTTTTGGCATCGAACTTATCTAGGAAGCTTATACTCGTAAAATTTGACATAGAAGAATAGTAAAAAGTGTTTGTCGAGCAACTTTGATGGTCCGAAGTTGCTCAACTCTCTCTGTGGAGGAGCTTTTAACGGTTTTGTCCATTTGTCATAGAAAGTTGTTGTTTTGGCATCGAAATAATCTAGGAAGCTTATACTCATAAAATTTGACGTATAAGAACAATAAAAAGTGTACACCGAGAAACTTTGATGGTCCGAAGTAGCTCAACTCTCTCTATGGAGAAGCTTTAAACAGTTTTTTCCATTTGTCATAGAAATTTGGTGTTTTGGCATCGAAATAATCTTGAAAGCTTATACTCATAAAATTTGACTTATAAGAACAATAAAAAGTGTACACCGAGCAACTTTGATGGTCAGAAGTTGCTCAACTCTCTCTATGGAGGAGCTTTTAACGGTTTTGTCCATTTGTCACAGAAAGTTGGTGTTTTGGCATCGAAATAATCTAGGAAGCTTATACTCATAAAATTTGACATATAAGAACAACAAAAAGTGTATACCGAGAATCTTTGATGGTCCGAAGTAGCTCAACTCTCTCTATGGAGGAGCTTTTAACGGTTTTTTGCATTTGTCATAGAAAGTTGGTGTTTTGGCATCCAAATAATCTTGGAAGCTTATACTCATAAAATTTGACATATAAGAAAAATGAAAAGTGTACATTGAGCAACTTTGATGGTCCGAAGTTGCTCAACTCTCTCTATGGAAGTGCTTTTAACGGTTTTTTTATCCATTTGCATAGAAAGTTGGTGTTTTGGCATCGAAATAATCTAGGAAGCTTATACTCATAAAATTTGACATATAAGAACAATAAAAATTGTACACCGAGCAACTTTGATGGTCCGAAGTTGCTCAACTCTCTCTATGGAGGAGCTTTTAATGGTTTTGTCCATTTGTCATAGAAAGTTGTTGTTTTGGCATCGAAATAATCTAGGAAGCTTATACTAATAAAATTTCACATATAAGAACAATAAAAATTGTACATAGAGCAACTTTGATGGTCCAAACTTGCTCAACTCTCTCTATGGAGGAGCTTTTAATGGTTTTGTCTATTTGTCATAGAAAGTTGGTGTTTTAGCATCAAAATAATCTAGGAAGCTTATACTCATAAAATTTGACGTATAAGAACAATAAAAAGTGTACACCGAGAAACTTTGATGGTCCGAAGTAGCTGAACTCTCTCTATGGAGAAGCTTGTAACAGTTTTTTCCATTTGTCATAGAAATTTGGTGTTTTGGCATCGAAATAATCTTGAAAGCTTATACTCATAAAATTTGACTTATAAGAACAATAAAAAGTGTACACCGAGCAACTTTGATAGTCCGAAGTTGCTCAACTCTCTCTATGGAGGAGCTTTTAACGGTTTTGTCCATTTGTCATAGAAATTTGGTGTTTTGGCATCGAAATAATCTAGGAAGCTTATACTCATAAAATTTGACATATAAGAACAACAAAAAGTGTACACCGAGAATCTTTGATGGTCCGAAGTAGCTCAACTCTCTCTATGGAGGTGCTTTTCCCGGTTTTTTGCATTTGTCATAGAAAGTTGGTGTTTTGGCATCCAAATAATCTTGGAAGCTTATACTCGTAAAATTTAACATAGAAAAACCATAAAAAGTATACACAGAGCAACTTCGATGGTCTGAAGTTGCTCAACTCTCTCTATGGAGGAGCTTTTAATGGTTTTGTCCATTTGTCATAGAAAGTTGGTGTTTTGGCATCGAAATAATCTTGGAAGCTTATACTCATAAAATTTGACATAGAAGAACAATAAAAAGTCCATCCCGAGCAACTTTGATGGTCCGAAGTTGCTCAACTCTCTCTATGGAGGAGCTTTTAACGATTTTGTCCATTTGTCATAGAAAGTTGGTGTTTTGGCATCGAAATAATCTAGGAAGCTTATACTAATAAAATTTGACATATAAGAACAATAAAAAGTGTACATAGAGCAACTTTGATGGTCCAAACTTTCTCAACTCTCTCTATGGAGGAGCTTTTAACGGTTTTGTCCATTTGTCATAGAAAGTTGGTGTTTTAGCATCGAAATAATCTAGGAAGCTTATACTCATAAATTTTGACATAGAAGAACAATAAAAAGTCTATCCCGAGCAACTTTGATGGTCCGAAAATGCTCAACTCTCTCTATGGAAGTGCTTTTAACGGTTTTGTCCATTTGTCATAGAAAGTTGGTGTTTTGGCATGGAAATAATCTTGGAAGCTTATACTCATAAAATTTGACATAGAAGAACAATAAAAAGTGTACATTGAGCAACTTTGATGGTCCGAAGTTGCTCAACTCTCTCTATGGAAGTGCTTTTAACGGTTTTTTTATCCATTTGCATAGAAAGTTGGTGTTTTGGAATCGAAATAATCTTGGAAGCTTGTAGTCATAAAATTTGACATAGAAGAACAACAAAAAGTGTACATACGGCAACTTTGATGGTCCGAAGTTGCTCAACTCACTCTATGAAGTAGCTTTTAACGCTTTTGTCCATTTGTCATAGAAAGTTGATGTTTTGGCATCGAACTTATCTAGGAAGCTTATACTCGTAAAATTTGACATAGAAGAATAGTAAAAAGTGTTTGTCGAGCAACTTTGATGTTCCGAAGTTGCTCAACTCTCTCTGTGGAGGAGCTTTTAACGGTTTTGTCCATTTGTCATAGAAAGTTGGTGTTTTGGCATCGAAATAATCTAGGAAGCTTATACTAATAAAATTTCACATATAAGAACAATAAAAAGTGTACATAGAGCAACTTTGATGGTCCAAACTTGCTCAACTCTCTCTATGGAGAAGCTTTTAACGGTTTTGTCCATTTGACATAGAAAGTTGGTGTTTTAGCATCGAAATAATCTAGGAAGCTTATACTCATAAAATTTGACGTATAAGAACAATAAAAAGTGTACACCGAGAAACTTTGATGGTCCGAAGTAGCTCAACTCTCTCTATGGAGAAGCTTTAAACAGTTTTTTCCATTTGTCATAGAAATTTGGTGTTTTGGCATCGAAATAATCTTGAAAGCTTATACTCATAAAATTTGACTTATAAGAACAATAAAAAGTGTACACCGGGCAACTTTGATGGTCAGAAGTTGCTCAACTCTCTCTATGGAGGAGCTTTTAACGGTTTTGTCCATTTGTCACAGAAAGTTGGTGTTTTGGCATCGAAATAATCTAGGAAGCTTATACTCATAAAATTTGACATATAAGAACAACAAAAAGTGTATACCGAGAATCTTTGATGGTCCGAAGTAGCTCAACTCTCTCTATGGAGGAGCTTTTAACGGTTTTTTGCATTTGTCATAGAAAGTTGGTGTTTTGGCATCCAAATAATCTTGGAAGCTTATACTCATAAAATTTGACATATAAGAAAAATGAAAAGTGTACATTGAGCAACTTTGATGGTCCGAAGTTGCTCAACTCTCTCTATGGAAGTGCTTTTAACGGTTTTTTTATCCATTTGCATAGAAAGTTGGTGTTTTGGCATCGAAATAATCTAGGAAGCTTATACTCATAAAATTTGACATATAAGAACAATAAAAAGTGTACACCGAGCAACTTTGATGGTCCGAAGTTGCTCAACTCTCTCTATGGAGGAGCTTTTAACGGTTTTGTACATTTGTCATAGAAAGTTGTTGTTTTGGCATCGAAATAATCTAGGAAGCTTATACTAATAAAATTTCACATATAAGAACAATAAAAATTGTACATAGAGCAACTTTGATGGTCCAAACTTGCTCAACTCTCTCTATGGAGGAGCTTTTAATGGTTTTGTCCATTTGTCATAGAAAGTTGGTGTTTTAGCATCAAAATAATCTAGGAAGCTTATACTCATAAAATTTGACGTATAAGAACAATAAAAAGTGTACACCGAGAAACTTTGATGGTCCGAAGTAGCTGAACTCTCTCTATGGAGAAGCTTGTAACAGTTTTTTCCATTTGTCATAGAAATTTGGTGTTTTGGCATCGAAATAATCTTGAAAGCTTATACTCATAAAATTTGACTTATAAGAAGAATAAAAAGTGTACACCGAGCAACTTTGATAGTCCGAAGTTGCTCAACTCTCTCTATGGAGGAGCTTTTAACGGTTTTGTCCATTTGTCATAGAAATTTGGTGTTTTGGCATCGAAATAATCTAGGAAGCTTATACTCATAAAATTTGACATATAAGAACAACAAAAAGTGTACACCGAGAATCTTTGATGGTCCGAAGTAGCTCAACTCTCTCTATGGAGGAGCTTTTAACGGTTTTTTGCATTTGTCATAGAAAGTTGGTGTTTTGGCATCCAAATAATCTTGGAAGCTTATACTCGTAAAATTTAACATAGAAGAACCATAAAAAGTATACACAGAGCAACTTCGATGGTCTGAAGTTGCTCAACTCTCTCTATGGAGGAGCTTTTAATGGTTTTGTCCATTTGTTATAGAAAGTTGGTGTTTTGGCATCGAAATAATCTTGGAAGCTTATACTCATAAAATTTGACATAGAAGAACAATAAAAAGTCCATCCCGAGCAACTTTGATGGTCCGAAGTTGCTCAACTCTCTCTATGGAGGAGCTTTTAACGATTTTGTCCATTTGTCATAGAAAGTTGGTGTTTTGGCATCGAAATAATCTAGGAAGCTTATACTAATAAAATTTGACATATAAGAACAATAAAAAGTGTACATAGAGCAACTTTGATGGTCCAAACTTTCTCAACTCTCTCTATGGAGGAGCTTTTAACGGTTTTGTCCATTTGTCATAGAAAGTTGGTGTTTTAGCATCGAAATAATCTAGTAAGCTTATACTCATAAATTTTGACATAGAAGAACAATAAAAAGTCTATCCCGAGCAACTTTGATGGTCCGAAAATGCTCAACTCTCTCTATGGAAGTGCTTTTAACGGTTTTGTCCATTTGTCATAGAAAGTTGGTGTTTTGGCATGGAAATAATCTTGGAAGCTTATACTCATAAAATTTGACATAGAAGAACAATAAAAAGTGTACATTGAGCAACTTTGATGGTCCGAAGTTGCTCAACTCTCTCTATGGAAGTGCTTTTAACGGTTTTTTTTATCCATTTGCATAGAAA
The DNA here is from genome assembly GCA_963580455.1 of Euonymus europaeus. Taxonomy (NCBI): domain Eukaryota; kingdom Viridiplantae; phylum Streptophyta; class Magnoliopsida; order Celastrales; family Celastraceae; genus Euonymus; species Euonymus europaeus. Next base: position 19,461,806 of record OY756959.1, on the reverse strand, counting down.
GTTGGTGTTTTGGAATCGAAATAATCTTGGAAGCTTGTAGTCATAAAATTTGACATAGAAGAACAACAAAAAGTGTACATACGGCAACTTTGATGGTCCGAAGTTGCTCAACTCACTCTATGAAGTAGCTTTTAACGCTTTTGTCCATTTGTCATAGAAAGTTGATGTTTTGGCATCGAACTTATCTAGGAAGCTTATACTCGTAAAATTTGACATAGAAGAATAGTAAAAAGTGTTTGTCGAGCAACTTTGATGTTCCGAAGTTGCTCAACTCTCTCTGTGGAGGAGCTTTTAACGGTTTTGTCCATTTGTCATAGAAAGTTGGTGTTTTGGCATCGAAATAATCTAGGAAGCTTATACTAATAAAATTTCACATATAAGAACAATAAAAAGTGTACATAGAGCAACTTTGATGGTCCAAACTTGCTCAACTCTCTCTATGGAGAAGCTTTTAACGGTTTTGTCCATTTGACATAGAAAGTTGGTGTTTTAGCATCGAAATAATCTAGGAAGCTTATACTCATAAAATTTGACGTATAAGAACAATAAAAAGTGTACACCGAGAAACTTTGATGGTCCGAAGTAGCTCAACTCTCTCTATGGAGAAGCTTTAAACAGTTTTTTCCATTTGTCATAGAAATTTGGTGTTTTGGCATCGAAATAATCTTGAAAGCTTATACTCATAAAATTTGACTTATAAGAACAATAAAAAGTGTACACCGGGCAACTTTGATGGTCAGAAGTTGCTCAACTCTCTCTATGGAGGAGCTTTTAACGGTTTTGTCCATTTGTCACAGAAAGTTGGTGTTTTGGCATCGAAATAATCTAGGAAGCTTATACTCATAAAATTTGACATATAAGAACAACAAAAAGTGTATACCGAGAATCTTTGATGGTCCGAAGTAGCTCAACTCTCTCTATGGAGGAGCTTTTAACGGTTTTTTGCATATGTCATAGAAAGTTGGTGTTTTGGCATCCAAATAATCTTGGAAGCTTATACTCATAAAATTTGACATATAAGAAAAATGAAAAGTGTACATTGAGCAACTTTGATGGTCCGAAGTTGCTCAACTCTCTCTATGGAAGTGCTTTTAACGGTTTTTTTATCCATTTGCATAGAAAGTTGGTGTTTTGGCATCGAAATAATCTAGGAAGCTTATACTCATAAAATTTGACATATAAGAATAATAAAAAGTGTACACCGAGCAACTTTGATGGTCCGAAGTTGCTCAACTCTCTCTATGGAGGAGCTTTTAACGGTTTTGTACATTTGTCATAGAAAGTTGTTGTTTTGGCATCGAAATAATCTTGGAAGCTTATACTCATAAAATTTCACATAGAAGAACAATAAAAAGTGTACATTGAGCAACTTTGATGGTCCGAACTTTCTCAACTCTCTTTATGGAGGAGCTTTTAACGGTTTTGTCCATTTGACATAGAAAGTTGGTGTTTTAGCATCGAAATAATCTAGGAAGCTTATACTCATAAAATTTGACATAGAAGAACAATAAAAAGTCTATCCCGAGCAACTTTGATGGTCCGAAAATGCTCAACTCTCTCTATGGAAGAGCTTTTAACGGTTTTATCATTTGTCATAGAAAGTTGGTGTTTTGGCATGGAAATAATCTTGGAAGCTTATACTCATAAAATTTGACATAGAGGAACAATAAAAAGTGTACATTGAGCAACTTTGATGGTCCGAAGTTGCTCAACTCTCTCTATGGAAGTGCTTTTAACAGTTTTTTTGTCCATTTGCATAGAAAGTTGGTGTTTTGGAATCGAAATAATCTAGGAAGCTTATACTCATAAAATTTGACATATAAGAACAATAAAAAGTGTACACCGAGCAACTTTGATGGTCCGAAGTTGCTCAACTCTCTCTATGGAGGAGCTTTTAACGGTTTTGTCCATTTGTCATAGAAAGTTGGTGTTTTAGCATCAAAATAATCTAGGAAGCTTATACTCATAAAATTTGACATAGAAGAACAATAAAAAGTGTTCACGGAGCAACTTTGATGGTCCGAAGTTGCTCAACTCTCTCTATGGAGGAGTTTTTAACGGTTTTGTCCATTTGTCATAGAAAGTTGGTGTTTTGGCATCGAAATAATCTAGGAATTTTATACTAATAAAATTTCACATATAAGAACAATAAAAAGTGTACATAGAGCAACTTTGATGGTCCGAACTTGCTCAACTCTCTCTATGGAGGAGCTTTTAACGATTTTGTCCATTTGTCATAGAAAGTTGGTGTTTTGGCATCGAAATAATCTAGGAATTTTATACTAATAAAATTTCACATATAAGAACAATAAAAAGTGTACATAGAGCAACTTTGATGGTCCGAACTTGCTCAACTCTCTCTATGGAGGAGCTTTTAACGGTTTTGTCCATTTGTCATAGAAAGTTGGTGTTTTAGCATCAAAATAATCTAGGAAGCCTATACTCATAAAATTTGACATAGAAGAACAATAAAAAGTCTATCCCGAGTAACTTTGATGGCCCGAAGATGCTCAACTCTCTCTATGAAGGAGCTTTCAACGGTTTTGTCCATTTGTCATAGAAAGTTGGTGTTTTGGCATGAAAATAATCTTGGAAGCTTATACTCATAAAATTTGACATAGAAGAACAATAAAAAGCTTACATCGAGCAACTTTGATGGTTCGAAGTTGCTCAACTCTCTCTATGGAAGTGCTTTTATCGGTTCTATCCATTTGTCATAGAAAGTTGGTGTTTTGGAATCGAAATAATCTTGAATGCTTATACTCATAAAATTTGACATAGAAGAACAATAAAAAGTTTACATCGAGTAACTTTGCTGGTTCGATGTTGCTCAACTCTCTCTATGGAAGTGCTTTTAACGGTTTTATTCATTTGCCATAGAAAGTTGGTGTTTTGGAATCGAAATAATCTTGGAAGCTTGTATTCATAAAATTTGACATAGAACAACAATAAAAAGTGTATATAGAGCAACTTTGATGGTCCGAAGATGCTTAACTCTCTCTATGAAGGAGCTGTCAACGGTTTTGTCCATTTGTCATAGAAAGTTGGTGTTTTGACATGGAAATAATCTTGGAAGCTTATACTCATAAAATTTGACATAGAAGAACAATAAAAAGTTTACATCGAGCAACTTTGATGGTTCGAAGTTGCTCAATTCTCTCTATGGAAGTGCTTTTAACGGTTCTATCCATTTTTCATAGAAAGTTGGTGTTTTGGAATCGAAATAATCTTGGAAGCTTGTACTCATAAAATTTGACATAGAAGAACAATAAAAAGTTTACATAGAGCAACTTTGACTGTCCGAAGTTGCTCAACTGTCTCTATGGAGGAGCTTTTAACGGTTTTGTCCATTTGTCATAGAAAGTTAGTGTTTTGGCATCGAAATAATCTAGGAAGCTTATACTCGTAAAATTTGACATAGAAGAACCATAAAAAGTATACACAGAGCAACTTCGATGGTCTGAAGTTGCTCAACTCTCTCTATGGAAGTGCTTTTAACGGTTTTATCATTTGTCATAGAAAGTTGGTGTTTTGGCATGGAAATAATCTTGGAAGCTTATACTCATAAAATTTGACATAGAAGAGCAATAAAAAGTGTACATAGAGCAACTTTGATGGTCCGAAGATGCTTAACTCTCTCTATGAAGGAGCTTTCAACGGTTTTGTCGATTTGTCATAGAAAGTTGGTGTTTTGGCATGGAAATAATCTTGGAAGCTTATACTCATAAAATTTGACATAGAAGAACAATAAAAAGTCTATCCCGAGCAACTTTGATGGTCCGAAGTTGCTCAACTCTCTCTATGGAGGTGCTTTTAACGGTTTTGTCCATTTGTCATAGAAAGTTGCTGTTTTAGCATCGAAACAATCTAGGAAGCTTATACTCATAAAATTGGACATATAAGAACAATAAAAAGTGTACACCGAGAAACTTTGATGGTCCGAAGTTGCTCAACTCTCTCAATGGAGGAGCTTTCAAAGGTTTTTTCCATTTGGAATAAAAAGTTGGTGTTTTGGCATCGAAATAATCTTGGATGCTTATACTTATAAAATTTTACATAGAAGAACAATAAAAAGTTTACATCGAGTAACTTTGATGGTTCGAAGTTGCTCAACTATCTCTATGGAAGTGCTTTTAACGGTTCTATCCATTTGTCATTGGGAGTTGGTGTTTTGGAATCGAAATAATCTTGGAAGCTTGTACTCATAAAATTTGACATAGAATAACAATAAAAAGTGTACATAGAGCAACTTTGATGGTCCGAAGATGCCTAACTCTCTCTATGAAGGAGCTTTCAACGGTTTTGTCCATTTGTCATAGAAAGTTGGTGTTTTGGCATGGAAATAATCTTGGAAGCTTATACTCATAAAATTTGACATAGAAGGACAATAAAAAGTTTACATCGAGTAACTTTGATGGTTCGAAGTTGCTCAACTCTCTCTATGGAGGAGCTTTTAACGGTTTTGTCCATTTGTCATAGAAAGTTGGTGTTTTGTCATCGAAATAATCTAGGAAGCTTATACGCACAAAATTTGACATAGAAGAACAACAAAAGGTCTATCCCGAGCAACATTGATGGTCCGAAGTTGCTCAACTCTCTCTATGGAGAAGCTTTTAACGGTTTTGTCCATTTGTCATAGAAAGTTGGTGTTTTGGCGTCGAAATAATCTAGAAAGCTGATACTCATAAAATTTGACATATAAGAACAGTAAAAAGTGTACACCGAGAATCTTTGATGGTCCGAAGTAGCTCAAGTCTCTCTATGGAGGAGCTTTTAACGGTTTTTTTCATTTGTCATATAAAGTTGGTGTTTGGCATCGAAATAATCTTGGAAGCTTATACTCATAAAATTTGACATATAAGAACAATAAAAAGTGTACACCGAGCAACTTTGATGGTTCGAAGTTGCTCAACTCTCTCTATGGAAGTGCTTTTAACGGTTTTTTTATCCATTTGCATAGAAAGTTGGTGTTTTGGAATCGAAATAATCTTGGAAGCTTGTATTCATAAAATTTGACATAGAAGAACAACAAAAAGTGTACATACGGCAACTTTGATGGTCCGAAGATGCTCAACTAACTCTATGAAGGAGCTTTTAACGCTTTTGTCCATTTGTCATAGAAAGTTGATGTTTTGGCATCGAACTTATCTAGGAAGCTTATACTCGTAAAATTTGACATAGAAGAATAGTAAAAAGTGTTTGTCGAGCAACTTTGATGGTCCGAGGTTGCTCAACTCTCTCTATGGAGGAGCTTTTAACGGTTTTGTCCATTTGTCATAGAAAGTTGGTGTTTTGTCATCAAAATAATCTAGGAAACTTATACTCATAAAATTTGACGTATAAGAACAATAAAAAGTGTACACCGAGAAACTTTGATGGTCCGAAGTAGCTCAACTCTCTCTATGGAGAAGCTTTTAACAGTTTTTTCCATTTGTCATAGAAATTTGTTGTTTTGGCATCGAAATAATCTTGAAAGCTTATACTCATAAAATTAGACATATAAGAAAAATGAAAAGTGTACATTGAGCAACTTTGATGGTCTGAAGTTGCTCAACTCTCTCTATGGAAGTGCTTTTAACGGTTTTTTTATCCATTTGCATAGAAAGTTGGTGTTTTGGCATCGAAATAATCTAGGAAGCTTATACTCATAAAATTTGACATAGAAGGACAATAAAAAGTGTATATCGAGTAACTTTGATGGTTCGAAGTTGCTCAACTCTCTCTATGGAGGAGCTTTTAACGGTTTTGTCCATTTGTCATAGAAAGTTGGTGTTTTGGCATCGAAATAATCTAGGAAGCTTATACTAATAAAATTTCACATATAAGAACAATAAAAAGTGTACATAGAGCAACTTTGATGATCCGAACTTGCTCAACTTTTTCTATTGAGGAGCTTTTAACGGTTTTGTCCATTTGTCATAGAAAGTTGGTGTTTTAGCATCAAAATAATCTAGGAAGCTTATACTCATAAAATTTGACGTATAAGAACAATAAAAAGTGTACACCAAGAAACTTTGATGGTCCGAAGTAGCTCAACTCTCTCTATGGAGAAGCTTTAAACAGTTTTTTCCATTTGTCATAGAAATTTGGTGTTTTGGCATTGAAATAATCTTGAAAGCTTATACTCATAAAATTTGACTTATAAGAACAATAAAAAGTGTACACCGAGCAACTTTGATGGTCCGAAGTTGCTCAACTCTCTCTATGGAGGAGCTTTTAACGGTTTTGTCCATTTGTCATAGAAAGTTGGTGTTTTGGCATCGAAATAATCTAGGAAGCTTATACTCATAAAATTTGACATATAAGAACAACAAAAAGTGTACACCGAGAATCTTTGATGGTCCGAAGTAGCTCAACTCTCTCTATGGAGGAGCCTTTAACGATTTTTTGCATTTGTCATAGAAAGTTGGTGTTTTGGCATCCAAATAATCTGGGAAGCTTATACTCATAAAATTTGACATATAAGAAAAATGAAAAGTGTACATTGAGCAACTTTGGTGGTCAGAAGTTGCTCAACTCTCTCTATGAAGGAGCTTTCAACAGTTTTGTCCATTTTTTATAGAAAGTTGGTGTTTTGGCATCGAAATAATCTTGGAAGCTTGAATTCATAAAACTTGACATAGAAGAACTATAAAAAGTGTACATAGAGCAACTTTGATGGTCCGAAGATGCTTAACTCTCTCTACAATGGAGCTTTCAACGGTTTTGTCCATTTGTCATAGAAATTTGGTGTTTTGGCATGGAAATAATCTTGGAAGCTTATACTCATAAAATTTGACATAGAAGAACAATAAAAAGTTTACATCGAGCAACTTTGATGGTTCGAAGTTGCTCAACTCTCTCTATGGAAGTGCTTTTAACGGTTTTTGTATCCATTTGCATAGAAAGTTGGTGTTTTGGCATCGAAATAATTTAGGAAGCTTATACTCATAAAATTTGACATATAAGAACAATAAAAAGTGTACACCGAGCAACTTTGATGGTCCGAAGTTGCTCAACTCTCTCTATGGAGGAGCTTTTAACGGTTTTATCCATTTGCCATAGAAAGTTGGTGTTTTGGAATCGAAATAATCTTGGAAGCTTGTATTTATAAAATTTGACATAGAAGAACAATAAAAAGTGTATATAGAGCAACTTTGATGGTCCGAAGATGCTTAACTCTCTCTATGAAGGAGCTTTCAACAGTTTTGTCCATTTGTCATAGAAAGTTGGTGTTCTGGTATGGAAATAATCTTGGAAGCTTATACTCATAAAATTTGACATAGAAGAACAATAAAAAGTTTACATCGAGCAACTTTGATGGTTCGAAGTTGCTCAATTCTCTCTATGGAAGTGCTTTTAACGGTTCTATCCATTTGTCGTAGATAGTTGGTGTTTTGGAATCGAAATAATCTTGGAAGCTTGTACTCATAAAATTTGACATAGAAGAACAATAAAAAGTTTACATAGAGCAACTTTGATTGTCCGAAGTTGCTCAACTGTCTCTATGGAGGAGCTTTTAACGGTTTTGTCCATTTGTCATAGAAAGTTGGTGTTTTGGCATCGAAATAATCTAGGAAGCTTATACTCGTAAAATTTGACATAGAAGAACCATAAAAAGTATACACAGAGCAACTTCTATGGTCTGAAGTTGCTCAACTCTCTCTATGGAAGTGCTTTTAACGGTTTTATCATTTGTCATAGAAAGTTGGTGTTTTGGCATGGAAATAATCTTGGAAGCTTATACTCATAAAATTTGACATAGAAGAACAATAAAAAGTGTACATAGAGCAACTTTGATGGTCCGAAGATGCTTAACTCTCTCTATGAAGGAGCTTTCAACGGTTTTGTCCATTTGCCATAGAAGGTTGGTGTTTTAGAATCGAAATAATCTTGGAAGCTTATACTCATAAAATTTGACATAGAAGAACAATAAAAAGTGAACACCGAGCAACTTTGATGGTCCGAAGTTGCTCAACTCTCTCTATGGAGGAGCTTTTAACGGTTTTTTTCATTTGTCATATAAAGTTGGTGTTTTGGCATCGAAATAATCTTGGAAGCTTATACTCATAAAATTTGATATAGAAGAACAATAAAAAGTGTACACCGAGCAAGTTTGATGGTCCGAAGTTGCTCAACTCTCTCTATGGAAGTGCTTTTAACGGTTTTTTTATCCATTTGCATAGAAAGTTGGTGTTTTGGAATCGAAATAATCTTGGAAGCTTGTATTCATAAAATTTGACATAGAAGAACAACAAAAAGTGTACATAGAGCAACTTTGATGGTCCGAAGATGCTTAACTCTCTCTATGAAGGAGCTTTCAACGGTTTTGTCCATTTGCCATAGAAGGTTGGTGTTTTAGAATCGAAATAATCTTGGAAGCTTATACTCATAAAATTTGACATAGAAGAACCATAAAAAGTATACACAGAGCAACTTCTATGGTCTGAAGTTGCTCAACTCTCTCTATGGAAGTGCTTTTAACGGTTTTATCATTTGTCATAGAAAGTTGGTGTTTTGGCATGGAAATAATCTTGGAAGCTTATACTCATAAAATTTGACATAGAAGAACAATAAAAAGTGTACATAGAGCAACTTTGATGGTCCGAAGATGCTCAACTCACTCTATGAAGGAGCTTTTAACGCTTTTGTCCATTTGTCATAGAAAGTTGATGTTTTGGCATCGAACTTATCCAGGAAGCTTATACTCGTAAAATTTGACATAGAAGAATAGTAAAAAGTGTTTGTCGAGCAACTTTGATGGTCCGAAGTTGCTCAACTCTCTCTATGGAGGAGCTTTTAACAGTTTTTTCCATTTGTCATAGAAATTTGTTGTTTTGGCATCGAAATAATCTTGAAAGCTTATACTCATAAAATTTGACTTATAAGAACAATAAAAAGTGTACATCGAGCAACTTTGATGGTCCGAACTTACTCAACTCTCTATACGAAGGTGCTTTTAACGGTTTTGTCCATTTGTCATAGAAAGTTGGTGTTTTGGCATCGAAATAATCTAGGAAGCTTATACTCAGAAAATTTGACATATAAGAATAACAAAAAGTGTACACCGAGAATCTTTGATGGTCCGAAGATGCTTAACTCTCTCTATGAAGGAGCTTTCAACGGTTTTGTCCATTTGTCATAGAAAGTTGGTGTTTTGGCATGGAAATAATCTTGGAAGCTTATACTCATAAAATTTGACATAGAAGAACAATAAAAAGTTTACATCGAGCAACTTTGATGGTTCGAAGTTGCTCAATTCTCTCTATGGAAGTGCTTTTAACGGTTCTATCCATTTGTCATACAAAGTTGGTGTTTTGGAATCGAAATAATCTTGGAAGCTTGTACTCATAAAATTTGACATAGAAGAACAATAAAAAGTTTACATAGAACAACTTTGATTGTCCGAAGTTGCTCAACTGTCTCTATGGAGGAGCTTTTAACGGTTTTGTCCATTTGTTATAGAAAGTTGGTGTTTTGGCATCGAAATAATCTAGGAAGCTTATACTCGTAAAATTTGACTTCGAAGAACCATAAAAAGTATACACAGAGCAACTTCGATGGTCTGAAGTTGCTCAACTCTCTCTATGGAAGTGCTTTTAACGGTTTTATCATTTGTCATAGAAAGTTGGTGTTTTGGCATGGAAATAATCTTGGAAGCTTATACTCATAAAATTTGACATAGAAGAACAATAAAAAGTGTACATAGAGCAACTTTGATGGTCCGAAGATGCTTAACTCTCTCTATGAAGGAGCTTTCAACGGTTTTGTCCATTTGTCATAGAAAGTTGGTGTTTTGGCATGGAAATAATCTTGGAAGCTTATACTCATAAAATTTGACATAGAAGAACAATAAAAAGTCTATCCCGAGCAACTTTGATGGTCCGAAGTTGCTCAACTCTCTCTATGTAGGAGCTTTTAACGGTTCTATCCATTTGTCATAGAAAGTTGGTGTTTTGGAATCGAAATAATCTAGGAAGCTTATACTCATAAAATTTGACATAGAAGAACAATAAAAAAGTTTACATAGAACAACTTTGATTGTCCGAAGTTGCTCAACTCTCTCTATGGAGGAGCTTTTAACGGTTTTGTCCATTTGTCATAGAAAGTTGGTGTTTTGGCATCAAAATAGTCTACAAAGCTTATACTCGTAAAATTTGACATAGAAGAACCATAAAAAGTATACACAGAGCAACTTCGACGGTCCGAAGTTGCTCAACTCTCTCTATGGAGGAGCTTTTAACGGTTTTGTCCATTTGTCATAGAAAGTTGGTGTTTTGGCATCGAAATAATCTAGAAGCTTATACTAATAAAATTTCACATATAAGAACAATAAAAAGTGTACATAGAGCAACTTTGATGGTCCGAACTTGCTCAACTCTCTCTATGGAGGAGCTTTTAACGGTTTTGTCCATTTGTCATAGAAAGTTGGTGTTTTAGCATCAAAATAATCTAGGAAGCTTATACTCATAAAATTTGACATAGAAGAACATTAAAGCTCTCGTGCTGAGTAAGAACGTTAATAGAAAGACCATTCATTTGAATGATAGCTTTATAATAGTCGCATTCGTAGTCGTCTTTGTCAGAAAGAGAAGGAGAATGATCATTATCAGATAAGAGAATATCACTAGAGTCGGATTTATCAGATGAATAATCTTCAGCTAAAATTTTTAAAAGATCAGCCTTATCTGATTCAGAAATGGCAAGACTATTAATCTTGGTCTGGGCATGACAAGCATTTTGGTAATGACCTGTCTTACCGCATTTCCAACACGTAGGTTGGCGCGTGCCACGCATCTTATTGGTGCGGACTTTCTTGGTTCCCCATTTGGGAAAAGGCTTGTGCTCCTTCTTCTTTTTGCCTGGTGGACGAGCGGATTCATCATAACTCCTTGTCTTGTAACGTCGATAAGAATCCTTTTTAAAAGGTTTTTTGGATTTTTTAGTTGAATCTGGTTTGGGGAGAATGGTGTTATTTCCAAATTGACTGCAGAATTGCCCTATTTCTTTTTCACCAGAAAGATGCTGCTTTTTAAGCTGATTTTTTAATTTTATGTCATTACATAAATTAAGACCTTCACGAGTAACTTCAGAAATTAATTTTCCAAAAGTGTAAGATGCAAGATCATAAGCACCACCATTGAGATTAGTGAGACGGGTTCGAACTCGAGTGGCGAATAAAGGTGGTAAACCTGCAAGGAATCTTTCTTTCCAGAAAACATGATTGGAATCTGGTCGGAGATGAACGCGAGAAAGGAAGACATCCTTATACCATTTAAAATGAGTTAAAGTGGGGCAGCGAAGGTTCATAAGTTGATCCTTGCTATTATCGCCTAAAAGATGAGAGTCACCCAAAAAATGATAGATGACTGTACAGATTAAGGTATAAACCGAATCCGGCTCTCCTGTCTCAGTTTTTATTGCACCTAATATTTCATTTCGTTGGTCCTGAGAGAGATAATTATCCCACCAACCTTTAAGTTGTCCAGAAAAACCGGCTGTAATAAACTGGGCAATTTGAGTGTCGGTTTACCGCTTGCTTTACTAATAGTAGAAAACATCTTGATGTTTTGTAAGGTTTGAATAATTTGATAATCAGATTGACCATCAATATTCCACTCGTAAAGAGTCCTACTGCTGTACTGATCAGCGACATTAATGTAATTTTCTTCAAATAGCAAATCAGCAGGAGTGGCTCGAGGGTAATAGTTACGAGATGGGGCTTTGCTAACAGGTCCCTGTATGGGAGAGATGTTATCGGGACCATCACGAAATTGATTTTGAAGTTTTGCAAAATCAGAGTCATAATCAATTTCATCATCTGAGCTGGATGGGCTGGAATAAGCCTCGTGTTTAAGGACTGCTATGGATGGTTTAGAGGTCGATGGGTCAGCGATTTTAAGGTTTTGCACCTTAGAGATTAATTTGGTTAAAAACTAATCAGAATATTCATTACCCAACTTGTAATTTCCTGAAATAGGCTGAGGTGGTTTTATTACTACTGGATCTATGGTTGACTTGTCATCCTTCTTTTGTTTTTGAAGAAATTCTTGATGGGAAGGAATGGGTCTGACCGTTGAGGGGGTAGTTTCAGAAATCGAGAGATGGTTCTCGATTCTGTCAAGTTGGTCTGCAATCGTCTTTAAATGAATATTTGTAAAATTACCTTGTCTCTGGATATCACCAGATAGAGGGTCAGTCTTTGATGGTTTTATAAACGGCTGAGCATCGATGTCACTAAAGAAGACATGCTTGGCAGGTGGATGAATAGACTCTACTGTTTCGCCAGATACCAACTTCCATTTGATCATAGGTTGCTGGGTAATGACCGAGATTGATTCGCGTTCTTGATATATTATGAACCATTGTTTAAAAGGTATATTCTCACCAATAAGCCTAAGCTCTTCATAATAAGTTTTTCGAAAGAATGTTAATTCTTCTTCGTTAAAATTTTTAACGTACCATTGGCAAAAGGGCTTATTATGAGGTTCCATTAATTCTTTGCTCAAATAAGAGCAATCTGGAACAAAAGGTATTTTTATCATGTTAATTTCGGGAACTTTCGGGTCGAATTCTAATTCTGAAGGTGTGGGTTCATTGCCTTCATTGGACCCATTGGATCCTACTTCTGAAGGAGATGGAGCGGATGGAGTTTTATAAACAGGATGAGGAATATTATTTGCAGACAGAGATAGACCTTTGACAGAGTCTGGAATTGAAGAGGTACTATGTCGAGAAGGGAAAGATTTTAACTTCCTATGATCTGATTTTGACGGGGTTACCCTTAATTTTCGATCAGAAGAGAAAAAGATCTCGACGTCTCCATTATCATGTTCAACGATTTGTTCCATTTTTCTAGGCTCAACTGGTTTAGTTGAAGAGGTGGATACTTCTTCCAGAAACCAATTTGAGGGCATGGATACATCTTTCCATTGTATTGACCTAGGAACAGCTAAATTAGCATTTGCATGATCAACTTGAAATAAAGTTGTGGATCCCTTTTTTGAAAACCCAACTACGTTTGGGATCATAGTATTCATGGCTTTGAAACAGATTCGATAAATCACATTAATGTTGCGGGATTCAGTCATCATGTCATATCCGCTTGTTTTTATATTGAGTTGCAAAGCATGCTCAAGATTAGGATCATCCAAAGATAAGGTCAAGTTTGGATAACAGTCAAAATAGACTGGTCCTTTGTAGAGACTAGTCTCCACCATTCCTAGGAGGGAATCTGTAAAATTATAATGCCTGCTATCTCGCAAGCAAGCCAGAACGGAGGTGTTTAAACCTTCTCTTGTTAATGGTTTTAGGGCAATTTGAACTAACCCTATATGCAGATAATTATATTTTCTCAAAATTTCTTTTGCTATTAATTTTAAAGGCAAAAGTGGTATTACCTCATTCTCAGATTGAATTCCTTTAGCATGTTCCACGATTTTTATAATAAAAGAGGTTTTTAAGGAAAAGGATCCTTTGTGATAAACATGAGATGGCTCGACCTTTGGAATCGTCCATTTGTTTAAAACTTCATCAACATTAGAAAAAACTAATTCCTCAATGTTTTTTCTGGAAATAACCGATGAGTGGGATGAAGGAGAAGAGCTAGAACTTTCAGAGTTCCTTTTGCTCAGGCTTCGGATTAACGATGCCATTTTAGAGGGAGTTTAAAGTCTACCGTATGACTTTTGGAAGTGTTTGTCGACAGGACTTTTACAGCGATCACAAACGGCCTAACGCTCTCACAGCTTGACGGCCAAAACAGATCAAACTAACCTGGAATACTTCTCTCTCAACCTCTCCGGGGATTTGGCTTCGATACCAGAACGCACAGAACAGAAGCAACTAAAAGAAGAAGCACAACAAAGCAATGGTATAACCAGAATAGAGCGGGAATGGCCCGATATAGCAAAACACAGATCAGACAGAAACAATATAGGTTAATAACCATAAAAGCCCAATACTTATATTTTAGATGCACTGGCTTTGTTATCAAGTTCAAATTTGCGTTGATAAAGCAATTGTAGTTTAGTCAGAAATATCTGAACTAGTGATGAGTTATTATTATGATTTAGAGCAGATAATTTTTCCAATTTCTTTATTAAAATTGGTTCCCAAAAATTACAATATTCAATATCACCAGTTTCAACGGGGAAATAATGATAAGAGTCAATAGATCTGATTTGCTTTAAACAACCTTTCCAATATCGTTCTTCGACAGTATATCGATTCATGAATATAATTCATAATAGCAGAGAAATCCTCTGGGCTTTATAACCACAGGCGGCTGAGCCGTCCGGTTGTGGCGCCGTTAAGGATGGGCAGTTTATATGAACAGAGAAATCCTCTGGGCTTTATAACCACAGGCGGCGGAGCCGTCCGTTTGTGGCGCCGTTAAGGATGAACAAGAAATAACCAAAGAAGAAAAGAAACAAGTTTCTGATGTACCAGATCAACCGAGGTCGCAGGTACAGAGCATACTTAGAGTTGGCGAATATACAAAGATTGAAGAATAAAAGCAGAGATCAAAGTAGAGAGAATACCAAAGCAAACCAAAGCTTTTATTAGGATTTTTTTGCACACCTTACAAGAAGGAGGAAGTCTCCTTAAATAAAACCAAGGAGGGGTATAAAAGTAATTGCGGGTACACATTGGGCCCCATCGCCTAATTACTGATGATACCGTCCTGGTGGATCCAGACAAAAAGTAAAAGATAAATATATACAAGATTCCTGATAAGGATAATGGCATATCATTTTTCTTTTTTAATAGTCTTTGGGTCCATCATGTATGCCAGATGGATAGTACCATCGTTACTGTATTCAGACGCTTCAGATTCGGACATTGCGTCGTTGTCATCTTCATCTTCTTGCGAGGAAACTTCTATTGGATCGTCTGGATCATTAGGATGAAGTTTCTTTTGATAAGCCATCTTTTTAGCCTTTATGATGAGATCAGATGGGAGACTTGTGGCATTTCTTCCTTTAAATTGAGAAGAATTTCAAGGAGGTCCTTTTCATCATAGAGACCTTCCAAAATTCCTTGAGGATTGGATTTGGATTGACAATCTTGGGCTGTCCCCAAACTTCGAAGGACTTGGGCTTTAGAGATGTTATGATATTCAAATGAAGTCCACCAGCGATGATTCAATTTTCGAACCAAAGTGGGGAAATTATCATATATTACAAGGTCATATTGCCAGGCCCAAATCCATGGTATTTTGAAATCTACCAATAAGTAAAATAACTTCTCAGTCCGAGCAAAAGTATAACTCTTGAAATTCGGGTGTTGTTTTAACAACGATGAGTAATAAGTGAAGATTTCAGATAAATCTTCTGGAAGGAAATTTTCTTCTGGGCCAATCTGATCCCACCAAAGGAGAAACCATTTTGGACACTGATCTTTAAAATCATCACTGATTTGAAAGAACCAAGAGTGTTTACCCAGATTATTTTGATAAAAGAATGCCTTGGACCATGCGTCAATATAGTCCCAATAATTATAATATCGATAAGAGACACGGCGCTCTATAAGAGGCCTATTTTTGTTAGGATCTCTTCCAAAGTCTTCAAAAGACATGATTTTTTTGATGATTGCTTTGGACTAAGCTATCTGAGGTCCATTACCTCGTAAAGAATGGTGGAAGGTTACTGAACCAGTCTCTTCAAGGATCTTTTCGTAAAAGAACCTATTTTTGATTCCGTAAGTAGGAAAATGTTCATCGTCAGGCATATATTGAATTGCCAATAAGTGTGGGCAGCTTTTAAACTGCTCATATTCAGTGTTTTCAACACAGATAATAGGGATAGAGAATCCTTTCTTGATATACTCAGTTTTGACCTTTTCAAGACCTTTGCCTTTTAGATCTTTGTTAAAAGACCTTCTTCCTCCTCTCATGGTTCGGCTGGAACTGGCCATTTGCCTTGCAAATATTCACGAGTAAGGAAGTCAGGCAAATTGTTAGATTCCCCTTTGATAAACTCAATATTGAAATCAAAAATTGCAAGTAAAGCTTGCCATCGTGCAAAAATCTGTTTAGAGGCCAGATTTTTAACATCCTTTTCAAGGACATCTTTGGCTGCTTTACAGTCAATCCGTAATAAGAATTTCTGATTTAATAAATCATCTTGAAATTTAGTAATACAAAGAACAATTGATAAAAGTTCTTTTTTAATGGTGGAATAGTTCCTTTGAGCTGGTTTCCATAAACCAGAGGTAAACCGGACTAGTTGTTCTTTGCCCGTAGGAGTCTTTTGTTTGAGAATACCACCATACCCTTGCTCGGAAGCATCGGTCTCGACTATTTTGAAATAGTCAGGATTAGGAATTGACAAGCAAGGAATTAATTTAATTCTAGATTTAATAGCCTTAACTGCTTGAGTACACTGATAAGTCCAAGGGTCAGGCTCCTTTTTTAATCTGCCAAAAAGAGGTTTGCAGTCTTTGGCGAGATTTTTATAAAAATCTGCAACATAATTTAGGCAACCAAGAAACCTCTGTAATTGGGTTTTATCTTTGAGTTCGTCAGGGAATTTATCTCCAAAACTCAGGGCTCTGTCAATAGGGATTATAGATCCCTGGGTAATATTATGTCCAAGAAAGCGGACATTAGTTTGAAATAATTTTATCTTTTTCAAAGATAAGACAAGTCCATTCTTTTTTATAGTTTCATAAAAAATGTGTAGATGCTTCCAATGCTGCGAAAGATCATAAGAATAGACAAGAACATCATCAATATAAACAATGATAAAATCAACAAAACAATTGAAAATATCATTCATAACATTCTGGAATTCAGAGGGAGCGTTTTTTAACCCAAACGGCATAACATTCCATTCATAATGTCCAAACGGGACAGTGAAGGCTGTTTTGTACCTATCCTTCTCTTCGATTTG
Organism: Euonymus europaeus; assembly: GCA_963580455.1. NCBI lineage: Eukaryota > Viridiplantae > Streptophyta > Magnoliopsida > Celastrales > Celastraceae > Euonymus > Euonymus europaeus. The sequence continues at coordinate 19,444,932 of OY756959.1, read as the reverse complement.
GATTTGCCAGAATCCACTTTTAAGATCAAATTTAGAGAAGATATTTGCCTTATAAAGACGATTCAACAGATCACGCTTATTAGGGATAGGATATCGAATCCATTGTAATACCTTATTAAGAGGTTTATAATTAATTACTAACCGTGGGGCTCCTCGTTCTATTTCTGCTGCATTGTAAACGTAAAAAGCAGAACAGCTCCATGGAGAGTAACTCTTGCGAATTAGCTTTTTGTCTAAAAGCTGAGTGATTTCCTTTTGACAATATTCGACCAGTTCCTTAGACATTTGTATTGGTCTTGCTTTGGTTGGGATGTTCTTTTCACAGAAATCGGGTTCATATGGTAATTTAACCATATGTTTCTTGCGTTCCCAAAAAGCAGAAGGAACTTCGCTGCATACTTCATGCTCAAGTTTGACTAAGAAAGAAGATATTTTTTCTTTCATGGTGGGGTGATTTACCTGTGTTTCTAATGATATAGAATTGATCTCTTCCTTGATGAATGCAATCTGTTGTTCTTTGAAGGAGGCAAAATTATGAAGCTGATTAATATAAGCAACTGTTTTGGGAAAGGCAAACTTAAAAGTCACGGATTTTCCTTTTAAGACTGCATGGATTCCTTCATTATTAACCTGATAAGGTTCTAATAATGCTAAGAATGGATTCCCTAGTATAATATTGGAATTTAAGTTTTTCACCAAAATAAACACAAGTTTAATACGAACCTGTTCGTGGCAGATGTAAGCATCAGATAGTTTATATTTTATCTTAAGCTCCTTTTTATCTGCTACGGTTAATACCTGTGATGTTTTTTCAAAATACTTGGAGGGTATTAACCCTTCACGTACACAGTGTCGATCAGCGCCTGAGTCAATTAAGGCGAGAGTAGAAATATTGAGTTCATTATTAACAACCAACTTTACCTTAACATAATATTGCCTATTGGTGATTTCTTGAATTACCATCATCTTGTTAAGGTAATCTTTATCAAGATCGGATTTTGCTTCGTCAGAACTCATAACTGCCAAACCCTTTTGTTTTAAATCTGGGTTGTCGATGCAGGGGTTTCCTTCTTGAACTTCGAGTGGGTCTGTTTCATGAAAACTTGGAGTAGACTGCTGAGGATTCGCAGAGTCTATAGAAGGAAAATTGAAGGAGGATGATGCAGGAGTGGCAGTGTAATTAACTTCGGCCTGTAACTCTAGGATTTCAATCCTCTGTCTTAGAGATTTTACTTCTCCTTTTAGTGTATTTACCTCATGTTTCAGATCATGAATGGTTACAGGTTTAGGAGCGGAGGTCCTGGAGAATACTTCTTTTAAAGTATAAGCTGGGGAGACGGCGACTTCTTTAGGATCGACTTTTGTGTCGGGTCTTTTCTCAGACTTTTGTATGGATAAGAGTTTTTCGAGTGCTTCTCTTTTCTCCTGGGGATCGGGAATGGAATCAACAAGATCGAGGATGAAGCTCTCGTGCTGAGTAAGAACGTTAATAGAAAGACCATTCATTTGAATGATAGCTTTATAATAGTCGCATTCGCAGTCGTCTTTGTCAGAAAGAGAAGGAGAATGATCATTATCAGATAAGAGAATATCACTAGAGTCGGATTTATCAGATGAATAATCTTCAACTAAAATTTTTAAAAGATCAGCCTTATCTGATTCAGAAATGGCAAGACTATTAATCTTGGTCTAGGCGCGACAAGCATTTTGGTAATGACCTGTCTTACCGCATTTCCAACACGTAGGTTGGCACGTGCCACGCATCTTATTGGTGCGGACTTTCTTGGTTCCCCATTTGGGAAAAGGCTTGTGCTCCTTCGTCTTTTTGCCTGGTGGACGAGCGGATTCATCATAACGCCTTGTCTTGTAACGTCGATAAGAATCCTTTTTAAAAGGTTTTTTGGATTTTTTAGTTGAATCTGGTTTGGGGAGAATGGTGTTATATCCAAATTGACTGCAGAATTGCCCTATTTCTTTTTCACCAGAAAGATGCTGCTTTTTAAGCTGATTTTTTAATTTTATGTCATTACATAAATTAAGACCTTCACGAGTAACTTCAGAAATTAATTTTCCAAAAGTGTAAGATGCAAGATCATAAGCACCACCATTGAGATTAGTGAGACGGGTTCGAACTCGAGTGGCGAATAAAGGTGGTAAACCTGCAAGGAATCTTTCTTTCCAGAAAACATGATTGGAATCTGGTCGGAGATGAACGCGAGAAAGGAAGACATCCTTATACCATTTAAAATGAGTTAAAGTGGGGCAGCGAAGGTTCATAAGTTGATCCTTGCTATTATCGCCTAAAAGATGAGAGTCACCCAAAAAATGATAGATGACTGTACAGATTAAGGTATAAACCGAATCCGGCTCTCCTGTCTCAGTTTTTATTGCACCTAATATTTCATTTCGTTGGTCCTGAGAGAGATAATTATCCCACCAACCTTTAAGTTGTCCAGAAAAACCGGCTGTAATAAACTGGGCAATTTGAGTGTCGGTATTACCGCTTGCTTTACTAATAGTAGAAAACATCATGATGTTTTGTAAGGTTTGAATAATTTGATAATCAGATTGACCATCAATATTCCACTCGTAAAGAGTCCTACTGTTGTACTGATTAGCGACATTAATGTAATTTTCTTCAAATAGCAAATCAGCAGGAGTGGCTCGAGGGTAATAGTTACGAGATGGGGCTTTGCTAACAGGTCCCTGTATGGGAGAGATGTTATCGGGACCATCAAGAAATTGATTTTGAAGTTTTGAAAAATCAGAGTCATAATCAATTTCATCATCTGAGCTGGATGGGCTGGAATAAGCCTCGTGTTTAAGGACTGCTATGGATGGTTTAGAGGTCGATGGGTCAGCGATTTTAAGGTTTTGCACCTTAGAGATTAATTTGGTTAAAAACTCATCAGAATATTCATTACCCAACTTGTAATTTCCTGAAATGGGCTGAGGTGGTTTTATTACTACTGGATCTATGGTTGACTTGTCATCCTTCTTTTGTTTTTGAAGAAATTCTTGATGGGAAGGAATGGGTCTGACCGTTGAAGGGGTAGTTTCAGAAATCGAGAGATGGTTCTCGATTCTGTCAAGTTGGTCTGCAATCGTCTTTAAATGAATATTTGTAAAATTACCTTGTCTCTGGATATCACCAGATAGAGGGTCAGTCTTTGATGGTTTTATAAACGGCTGAGCATCGATGTCACTAAAGAAGACATGCTTGGCAGGTGGATGAATAGACTCTACTGTTTCGCCAGATACCAACTTCCATTTGATCATAGGTTGCTGGGTAATGACCGAGATTGATTCGCGTTCTTGATATATTATGAACCATTGTTTAAAAGGTATATTCTCACCAATAAGCCTAAGCTCTTCATAATAAGTTTTTCGAAAGAATGTTAATTCTTCTTCGTTAAAATTTTTAACGTACCATTGGCGAAAGGGCTTATTATGAGGTTCCATTAATTCTTTGCTCAAATAAGAGAAATCTGCAAAGCATGCTCAAGATTAGGATCATCCAAAGATAAGGTCAAGTTTGGATAACAGTAAAAATAGACTGGTCCTTTGTAGAGACTTGTCTCCACCATTCCTAGGAGGGAATCTGTAAAATTATAATGCCTGCTATCTCGCAAGCAAGCCAGAACGGAGGTGTTTAAACCTTATTTTGTTAATGGTTTTAGGGCAATTTGAACTAACCCTATATGCAGATAATTATATTTTCTCAAAATTTCTTTTGCTATTAATTTTAAAGGCAAAAGTGGTATTACCTCATTCTCAGATTGAATTCCTTTAGCATGTTCCACGGTTTTTTTAATAAAAGAGGTTTTTAAGGAAAAGGATCCTTTGTGATAAACATGAGATGGCTCGACCTTTGGAATCGTCCATTTGTTTAAAACTTCATCAACATTAGAAAAAACTAATTCCTCAATGTTTTTTCTGGAAATAACCGATGAGTGGGATGAAGGAGAAGAGCTAGAACTTTCAGAGTTCCTTTTGCTCAGGCTTCGGATTAACGATGCCATTTTAGAGGGAGTTTAAAGTCTACCGTATGCTTTAGGAAGTGTTTGTCGACAGGACTTTTACAGCGATCACAAACGGCCTAACGCTCTCACAGCTTGACGGCCTAAATAGATCAAACTAACCTGGAATACTTCTCTCTCAACCTCTCCGGGGATTTGGCTTCATTACCAGAACGCACAGAACAGAAGCAACTAAAAGAAGAAGCACAACAAAGCAATGGTATAACCAGCTTCATAATTTTGCCTCCTTCAAACAACAACAGATTGCATTCATCTAGGAAGAGATCAATTCTTCTATGTCAAATTTTACGAGTATAAGCTTCGTAGATTATTTCGATGCCAAAACACCAACTTTCTATGAAAAATGGACAAAACCGTTAAAAGCTCATCCATAGAGAGAGTAGATCAACTTCGGACCATCAAAGTTTCTCGATCTACACTTTTTATTGTTCTTCTATGTCAAATTTTATGAATACAAGCTTCCAAGATTATTTCGATTCCAAAACACCAAATTTCTATGAAAAATGGACAAATCGTTAAAAGCTCCTTCATAGAGAGAGTTGAGCATCTTCGGACCATCAAAGTTGCTCTATGTACAGTTTTTGTTGTTCTTCTATGTAAAATTTTATGAATGCAAGCTTCGTAGATTATTTCGATTCGAAAACACCAACTTTCTATGACAAATGGATAAAACCGTTAAAAGCTCCTCCATAGAGAGAGTTGAGCAACTTCGGACCATCAAAGATGCTCGGTGTACACTTTTTATTGTTCTTATATGTCAAATTTTACGAGTATAAGCTTCATAGATTATTTCGATGATAAAACATCAACTTTCTATGAGACAAATGGAGAAAACCGTTAAAAGCTCTTCCATAGAGAGAGTTGAGCAACTTCGAACCATCGAAGTTGCTCTATGTACACTTTTTATTGTTCTTCTATGTCAAATTTTATGAATACAAGCTTACAAGATTATTTCGATTCCAAAACACCAACTTTCTATGAAAAATGGACAAAACCGTTGAAAGATCCTATATAGAGAGAGAGTTGAACAAGTTTGGACTATCAAAGTTGCTCGGCGTACACTTTTTACTATTCTTCTATGTCAAATTTTACGAGTATAAGCTTCCTAGATTATTTCTATGACAAAACATCAACTTTCTATGACAAATGGAAAAAAACATTAAAAGCTCCTTCATAGAGAGAGTTGAGCATCTTCGGATTATCAAAGTTTCCCGGTGTACACTTTTTATAGTTCTTCTATGTGAAATTTTACGAGTATAAGCTTCCTAGATTATTTTGATGACAAAACACCAACTTTCTGTGAGACAAATGGACCAAACCGTTAAAAGCTCCTCCATCGAGAGAGTTCAGCAACTTCGGACCATCAAAGTTGCTCGGATTATACTTATTACTATTCGTCTATATCAGATTTTACGAGTATAGGCTTGCGAGATTATTTTCATGCGAAAACACCAATTTTCTATGGCAAATGGACAAAATTGTTAAAAGATCCTCCATAGAGATACTTGAGCAACTTCGACCATCAAAGTTGCTCCGAATACACTTTTAATTGTTCTTCTATGTCAAATTTTACGAGTTTAAGCTTCCTAGACTATTTCGATACCAAAACACCAACTTTCTACGACAAATGGACAAAACCATTAAAAGCTCTTCCATAGAGAGAGTTGAGCAACTTTGGACCATCAAAGTTGCTCTATGTACACTTTTTATTGTTCTTCTATGTCAATTTTTACAAGTATAAGCTTCGTAGATTATTTCGATGCCAAAACACCAACTTTCTATGAAAAATGGACAAAACCGTTGCAAGATCCTATATATAGAGAGAGAGTTGAACAAGTTTGGACTATCAAAGTTGCTCGGCGTACACTTTTTACTATTCTTCTATGTCAAATTTTACGAGTATAAGCTTCGTAGATTATTTCGATGCCAAAACACCAACTTTCTATGAAAAATGGACAAAACCGTTAAAAGCTCATCCATAGAGAGAGTAGATCAACTTCGGACCATCAAAGTTTCTCGATCTACACTTTTTATTGTTCTTCTATGTCAAATTTTATGAATACAAGCTTCCAAGATTATTTCGATTCCAAAACACCAAATTTCTATGAAAAATGGACAAATCGTTAAAAGCTCCTTCATAGAGAGAGTTGAGCATCTTCGGACCATCAAAGTTGCTCTATGTACAGTTTTTGTTGTTCTTCTATGTAAAATTTTATGAATGCAAGCTTCGTAGATTATTTCGATTCGAAAACACCAACTTTCTATGACAAATGGATAAAACCGTTAAAAGCTCCTCCATAGAGAGAGTTGAGCAACTTCGGACCATCAGAGATGCTCGGTGTACACTTTTTATTGTTCTTATATGTCAAATTTTACGAGTATAAGCTTCATAGATTATTTCGATGATAAAACACCAACTTTCTATGAGACAAATGGAGAAAACCGTTAAAAGCTCTTCCATAGAGAGAGTTGAGCAACTTCGAACCATCAAAGTTGCTCTATGTACACTTTTTATTGTTCTTCTATGTCAAATTTTATGAATACAAGCTTACAAGATTATTTCGATTCCAAAACACCAACTTTCTATGAAAAATGGACAAAACCGTTGAAAGATCCTATATAGAGAGAGAGTTGAACAAGTTTGGACTATCAAAGTTGCTCGGCGTACACTTTTTACTATTCTTCTATGTCAAATTTTACGAGTATAAGCTTCCTAGATTATTTCTATGACAAAACATCAACTTTCTATGACAAATGGAAAAAAACATTAAAAGCTCCTTCATAGAGAGAGTTGAGAATCTTCGGATTATCAAAGTTTCTCGGTGTACACTTTTTATAGTTCTTCTATGTGAAATTTTACGAGTATAAGCTTCCTAGATTATTTTGATGACAAAACACCAACTTTCTGTGAGACAAATGGACCAAACCTTTAAAAGCTCCTCCATCGAGAGAGTTCAGCAACTTCGGACCATCAAAGTTGCTCGGATTATACTTATTACTATTCGTCTATATCAGATTTTACGAGTATAGGCTTGCGAGATTATTTTCATGCGAAAACACCAATTTTCTATGGCAAATGGACAAAATTGTTAAAAGATCCTCCATAGAGATACTTGAGCAACTTCGACCATCAAAGTTGCTCCGAATACACTTTTAATTGTTCTTCTATGTCAAATTTTACGAGTTTAAGCTTCCTAGACTATTTCGATACCAAAACACCAACTTTCTACGACAAATGGACAAAACCATTAAAAGCTCTTCCATAGAGAGAGTTGAGCAACTTTGGACCATCAAAGTTGCTCTATGTACACTTTTTATTGTTCTTCTATGTCAATTTTTACAAGTATAAGCTTCGTAGATTATTTCGATGCCAAAACACCAACTTTCTATGAAAAATGGACAAAACCGTTGAAAGATCCTATATATAGAGAGAGAGTTGAACAAGTTTGGACTATCAAAGTTGCTCGGCGTACACTTTTTACTATTCTTCTATGTCAAATTTTACGAGTATAAGCTTCGTAGATTATTTCGATGCCAAAACACCAACTTTCTATGAAAAATGGACAAAACCGTTAAAAGCTCCTCCATAGAGAGAGTGGATCAACTTCGGACTATCAAAGTTGCTCGATGTACACTTTTTATTGTTCTTCTATGTCAAATTTTATGAATACAAGCTTCCAAGATTATTTCGATTCGAAAACACCAACTTTCTATGACAAATGGATAAAACCGTTAAAAGCTCCTCCATAGAGAGAGTTGAGCAACTTCGAACCATCAAAGATTCTCGGTGTACACTTTTTACTGTTCTTATATGTCAAATCTTACGAGTATAAGCTTCCTAGATTATTTCGATGACAAAACACCAACTTTCTATGAGAAATGGACAAAACCGTTAAAAGCTACTCTATATAGAGAATTGAGCAACTTCTGTGCATCAAAGCTGCTCTGTGTACACTTTTTATTGTTGTTCTATGTCAAATTTTACGAGTATATGCTTCGGAGATTATTTCGATGCCAAAACACTAACTTTCTATGAAAAATGGACAAAACCAATAAAAGCTCCTTCATAGAAAGAGTTGAACAAGTTCGGGCCATCAAAGTTGCTCGGCGTACACTTTTTACTATTCTTCTATGTCAAATTTTACGAGTATAAGCTTCCTAGATTATTTCTATGGCAAAACACCAACTTTCTATGAAAAATGGACAAAAACGTTAAAAGCTCCTTCATAGAGAGAGTTAAGCATCTCCGGACCATCAAAGTTGCTCTATGTTCACTTTTTATTGTTCTTCTATGTAAAATTTTATGAATCCAAGCTTCGTAGATTATTTGGATTCGAAAACACCAACTTTCTGTGACACAATTGGACAAAACCGTTAAAAGCTCTTCCATAGAGAGAGTTGAGCAACTTCGGACCATCGATGTTACTCTATGTACACTTTTTATTGTTCTTCTATGTCAAATTTTATGAATACAAGCTTAGAAGATTATTTCGATTCCAAAACACCAACTTTCTAAGGTAAATGGACAAAACCGTTAAAAGCTCCTCCATAGAGAGAGTTGAGCAACTTCGGACCATCAAAGTTGCTCTATGTACACTTTTTATTGTTCTTCTATGTCAAATTTTATGAATACAAGCTTCCAAGATTATTTCGATTCCAAAACACGAACTTTCTATGAAAAATGGACAAAAACGTTAAAAGCTCCTTCATAGAGAGAGTTGAGCATCTTCGGACCATCAAAGTTTCTCAGTGTACACTTTTTATTGTTCTTCTATGTCAATTTTTACAAATATAAGCTTCGTAGATTATTTCGATGCGAAAACACCAACTTTCTATGAAAAATGGACAAAACCGTTGAAAGATCCTATATAGAGAGAGAGTTGAACAAGTTTGCACTATCGAAGTTGCTCGGCGTACACTTTTTACTATTCTTCTATGTCAAATTTTACGAGTATAAGCTTCGTAGATTATTTCGATGCCAAAACACCAACTTTCTATGAAAAATGGACCAAACCGTTAAAAGCTCCTCCATAGAGAGAGTGGATCAACTTCGGACCATCAAAGTTGCTCGATGTACACTTTTTATTGTTCTTCTATGTCAAATTTTATGAATACAAGCTTCCAAGATTATTTCGATTCCAAAACACCAAATTTCTATGAAAAATGGACAAAAACGTTAAAAGCTCCTTCATAGAGAGAGTTGAGCATCTTCGGACCATCAAAGTTGCTCTATGTACACTTTTTCTTGTTCTTCTATGTCAATTTTTACAAATATAAGCTTCGTAGATTATTTCGATGCCAAAACACCAACTTTCTATGAAAAATGGACAAAACCGTTGAAAGATCCTATATAGAGAGAGAGTTGAACAAGTTTGCACTATCGAAGTTGCTCGGCGTACACTTTTACTATTCTTCTATGTCAAATTTTACGAAAAGAAGCTTACAAGATTATTTCGATTCCAAAACACCAACTTTCTATGGCAAATGGAAAGAACCGTTAAAAGCTCATTCATAGAGAGAGTTGAGCATCTTCGGACCATCAAAGTTGCTCTATGTACACTTTTTATTGTTCTTCTATGTAAAATTTTATGAATGCAAGCTTCGTAGATTATTTCGATTCGAAAACACCAACTTTCTATGACAAATGGATAAAACCGTTAAAAGCTCCTCCATAGAGAGAGTTGAGCAACTTCGGACAATCAAAGATGCTCGGTGTACACTTTTTATTGTTCTTATATGTCAAATTTTACGAGTATAAGCTTCCTAGATTGTTTCGATGATAGAACACCAACTTTCTATGAGACAAATGGACAAAACCGTTAAAATCTCTTCCATAGAGAGAGTTGAGCAACTCCGGACCATCGAAGTTGCTCATTGTACACTTTTTATTGTTCTTCTATGTCAAATTTTATGAATACAAGCTTACAAGATTATTTCGATTCCAAAACACCAACTTTCTATGAGAAATGGACAAAACCGTTGAAAGATCCTATATAGAGAGAGAGTTGAACAAATTTGTACTATCAAAGTTGCTCTGCGTACACTTTTTACTATTCTTCTATGTCAAATTTTACGAGTATAAGCTTCGTAGATTATTTCGATGCCAAAACACCAACTTTCTATGAAAAATGGACAAAACCAATAAAAGCTCCTTCATAGAAAGAGTTGAACAAGTTCGGGCCATCAAAGTTGCTCGGCGTACACTTTTTACTATTCTTCTATGTCAAATTTTACGAGTATAAGCTTCCTAGATTATTTCTATGGCAAAACACCAACTTTCTATGAAAAATGGACAAAAACGTTAAAAGCTCCTTCATAGAGAGAGTTAAGCATCTCCGGACCATCAAAGTTGCTCTATGTTCCCTTTTTATTGTTCTTCTATGTAAAATTTTATGAATCCAAGCTTCGTAGATTATTTGGATTCGAAAACACCAACTTTCTGTGACACAATTGGACAAAACCGTTAAAAGCTCTTCCATAGAGAGAGTTGAGCAACTTCGGACCATCGAAGTTGCTCTATGTACACTTTTTATTGTTCTTCTATGTCAAATTTTATGAATACAAGCTTAGAAGATTATTTTGATTCCAAAACACCAACTTTCTAAGGTAAATGGACAAAACCGTTAAAAGCTCCTCCATAGAGAGAGTTGAGCAACTTCGGACCATCAAAGTTGCTCTATGTACACTTTTTATTGTTCTTCTATGTCAAATTTTATGAATACAAGCTTCCAAGATTATTTTGATTCCAAAACACGAACTTTCTATGAAAAATGGACAAAAACGTTAAAAGCTCCTTCATAGAGAGAGTTGAGCATCTTCGGACCATCAAAGTTTCTCTATGTACACTTTTTATTGTTCTTCTATGTCAATTTTTACAGGTATAAGCTTCGTAGATTATTTCGATGCCAAAACACCAACTTCCTATGAAAAATGGACAAAACCGTTGAAAGATCCTATAGAGAGAGAGAGTTGAACAAGTTTGGACTATCAAAGTTGCTCGGCGTACAGTTTTACTATTCTTCTATGTCAAATTTTACGAATACAAGCTTACAAGATTATTTCGATTCCAAAACACCAACTTTCTATGGCAAATCGACAAAACCGTTAAAAGCTCATTCATAGAGAGAGTTGTGAATCTTCGGACCATCAAAGTTGCCCTATGTACACTTTCTATTGTTCTTCTATGTAAAATTTTATGAATGCAAGCTTCGTAGATTATTTCGATTCGAAAACACCAACTTTCTATGACAAATGGATAAAACCGTTAAAAGCTCCTCCATAGAGAGAGTTGAGCAACTTTGGACCATCAAAGATGCTCGGTGTACACTTTTTATAGTTCTTCTATGTGAAATTTTACGAGTATAAGCTTCCTAGATTATTTCGATGCCAAAACACCAACTTTCTATGAAAAATGGACAAAACCGTTAAAAGCTCCTCCATAGAGAGGGTGGATCAACTTCGGACCATCAAAGTTGCTCTATGTGCACTTTTTATTGTTCTTCTATGTCAAATTTTATGAATACAAGCTTCCAAGATTATTTTGATTCCAAAACACGAACTTTCTATGAAAAATGGACAAAAACGTTAAAAGCTCTTTCATAGAGAGAGTTGAGCATCTTCGGACCATCAAAGTTTCTCTATGTACACTTTTTATTGTTCTTCTATGTCAATTTTTACAAATATAAGCTTCGTAGATTATTTCGATGCCAAAACACCAACTTTCTATGAAAAATGGACAAAACCGTTGAAAGATCCTATATAGAGAGAGAGTTGAACAAGTTTGCACTATCGAAGTTGCTCGGCGTACACTTTTACTATTCTTCTATGTCAAATTTGACGAATACAAGCTTACAAGATTATTTCGATTCCAAAACACTAACTTTCTATGGCAAATGGAAAGAACCGTTAAAAGCTCATTCATAGAGAGAGTTGAGCATCTTCGGACCATCAAACTTGCTCTATGTACACTTTTTATTGTTCTTCTATGTAAAATTTTATGAATGCAAGCTTCGTAGATTATTTCGATTTGAAAACACCAACTTTCTATGACAAATGGACAAAAACGTTAAAAGCTCTTTCATAGAGAGAGTTGAGCATCTTCGGACCATCAAAGTTGCTCGGCGTACACTTTTTACTGTTCTTCTATGTCAATTTTTACAAGTATAAGCTTCGTAGATTATTTCGATGCCAAACCACCAACTTTCTATGAAAAATGGACAAAACCGTTAAAAGCTCCTCCATAGAGAGAGTGGATCAACTTCGGACCATCAAAGTTGCTCGATGTACACTTTTTATTGTTCTTCTATGTCAAATTTTATGAATACAAGCTTCCAAGATTATTTCGATTCCAAAACACCAAATTTCTATGAAAAATGGACAAAAACGTTAAAAGCTCCTTCATAGAGAGAGTTGAGCATCTTCGGACCATCAAAGTTGCTCTATGTACACTTTTTATTGTTCTTCTATGTCAATTTTTACAAGTATAAGCTTCGTAGATTATTTCGATGCCAAAACACGAACTTTCTATGAAAAATGGACAAAACCGTTGAAAGATCCTCCATAGAGAGAGTTGAGCAACTTCGGACCATCGAAGTTGCTCTATGTACACTTTTTATTATTCTTCTATGTCAAATTTTACAAGTATAAGCTTCCTAGATTGTTTCGATGATAAAACACCAACTTTCTATGAGACAAATGGACAAAACCGTTAAAATCTCTTCCATAGAGAGAGTTGAGCAACTTCGGACCATCGAAGTTGCTCATTGTACACTTTTTATTGTTCTTCTATGTCAAATTTTATGAATACAAGCTTACAAGATTATTTCGATTCCAAAACACCAACTTTCTATGAGAAATGGACAAAACCATTGAAAGATCCTATATAGAGAGAGAGTTGAACAAGTTTGGACTATCAAAGTTGCTCGGCGTACACTTTTTACTATTCTTCTATGTCAAATTTTACGAGTATAAGCTTCGTAGATTATTTCGATGCCAAAACACCAACTTTCTATGAAAAATGGACAAAACCGTTAAAAGCTTCTCCATAGAGAGAGTGGATCAACTTCGGACCATCAAAGTTGCTCGATGTACACTTTTTATTGTTCTTCTATGTCAAATTTTATGAATACAAGCTTCCAAGATTATTTCGATTCCAAAACACCAACTTTCTATGAAAAATGGACAAAAACGTTAAAAGCTCCTTCATAGAGAGAGTTGAGCATCTTCGGACCATCAAAGTTGCTCTATGTTCACTTTTTATTGTTCTTCTATGTAAAATTTTATGAATGCAAGCTTCGTAGATTATTTGGATTCGAAAACACCAACTTTCTATGAGACAAATGGACAAAACCGTTAAAAGCTCTTCCATAGAGAGAGTTGAGCAACTTCGGACCATCGAAGTTGCTCTATGTACACTTTTTATTGTTCTTCTATGTCAAATTTTATGAATACAAGCTTAGAAGATTATTTCGATTCCAAAACACCAACTTTCTAAGGTAAATGGACAAAACCGTTAAAAGCTCCTCCATAGAGAGAGTTGAGCAACTTCGGACCATCAAAGTTGCTCTATGTACACTTTTTATTGTTCTTCTATGTCAAATTTTATGAATACAAGCTTCCAAGATTATTTCGATTCCAAAACACGAACATTCTACGAAAAATGGACAAAAACGTTAAAAGCTCCTTCATAGAGAGAGTTGAGCATCTTCGGACCATCAAAGTTTCTCGGTGTACACTTTTTATTGTTCTTTTATATGAAATTTTACGAGTATAATTTTACCCGATTGTTTCGATGCCAAAACACCAACTTTCTAAGGAAAATGGACAAAAACGTTAAAAGCTCCTTCATAGAGAGAGTTGAGCATCTTCGGACCATCAAAGTTGCTCTATGTACACTTTTTATTGTTCTTCTATGTCAATTTTTACAAGTATAAGCTTCGTAGATTATTTCGATGCCAAAACACCAACTTTCTATGAAAAATGGACAAAACCGTTGAAAGATCCTCCATAGAGAGAGTTGAGCAACTTCGGACCATCGAAGTTGCTCTATGTGCACTTTTTATTGTTCTTCTATGTCAAATTTTACGAGTATAAGCTTCCTAGATTGTTTCGATGATAAAACACCAACTTTCTACGAGACAAATGGACAAAACCGTTAAAATCTCTTCCATAGAGAGAGTTGAGCAACTTCGGACCATCGAAGTTGCTCATTGTACACTTTTTATTGTTCTTCTATGTCAAATTTTTTGAATACAAGCTTACAATATTATTTCGAATCCAAAACACAAACTTTCTATGAGAAATGGACAAAACCGTTGAAAGATCCTATATAGAGAGAGAGTTGAACAAGTTTGGACTATCAAAGTTGCTCGGCGTACACTTTTTACTATTCTTCTATGTCAAATTTTACGAGTATAAGCTTCGTAGATTATTTCGATGCCAAAACACCAACTTTCTATGAAAAATGGACAAAACCGTTAAAAGCTTCTCCATAGAGAGAGTGGATCAACTTCGGACCATCAAAGTTGCTCGATGTACACTTTTTATTGTTCTTCTATGTCAAATTTTATGAATACAAGCTTCCAAGATTATTTCGATTCCAAAACACCAACTTTCTATGAAAAATGGACAAAAACGTTAAAAGCTCCTTCATAGAGAGAGTTGAGCATCTTCGGACCATCAAAGTTGCTCTATGTTCACTTTTTATTGTTCTTCTATGTAAAATTTTATGAATGCAAGCTTCGTAGATTATTTGGATTCGAAAACACCAACTTTCTATGAGACAAATGGACAAAACCGTTAAAAGCTCTTCCATAGAGAGAGTTGAGCAACTTCGGACCATCGAAGTTGCTCTATGTACACTTTTTATTGTTCTTCTATGTCAAATTTTATGAATACAAGCTTAGAAGATTATTTTGATTCCAAAACACCAACTTTCTAAGGTAAATGGACAAAACCGTTAAAAGCTCCTCCATAGAGAGAGTTGAGCAACTTCGGACCATCAAAGTTGCTCTATGTACACTTTTTATTGTTCTTCTATGTCAAATTTTATGAATACAAGCTTCCAAGATTACTTCGATTCCAAAACACGAACATTCTACGAAAAATGGACAAAAACGTTAAAAGCTCCTTCATAGAGAGAGTTGAGCATCTTCGGACCATCAAAGTTTCTCTATGTACACTTTTTATTGTTCTTCTATGTCAATTTTTACAGGTATAAGCTTCGTAGATTATTTCGATGCCAAAACACCAACTTCCTATGAAAAATGGACAAAACCGTTGAAAGATCCTATAGAGAGAGAGAGTTGAACAAGTTTGGACTATCAAAGTTGCTCGGCGTACAGTTTTACTATTCTTCTATGTCAAATTTTACGAATACAAGCTTACAAGATTATTTCGATTCCAAAACACCAACTTTCTATGGCAAATCGACAAAACCGTTAAAAGCTCATTCATAGAGAGAGTTGTGAATCTTCGGACCATCAAAGTTGCCCTATGTACACTTTCTATTGTTCTTCTATGTAAAATTTTATGAATGCAAGCTTCGTAGATTATTTCGATTCGAAAACACCAACTTTCTATGACAAATGGATAAAACCGTTAAAAGCTCCTCCATAGAGAGAGTTGAGCAACTTTGGACCATCAAAGATGCTCGGTGTACACTTTTTATAGTTCTTCTATGTGAAATTTTACGAGTATAAGCTTCCTAGATTATTTCGATGCCAAAACACCAACTTTCTATGAAAAATGGACAAAACCGTTAAAAGCTCCTCCATAGAGAGGGTGGATCAACTTCGGACCATCAAAGTTGCTCTATGTGCACTTTTTATTGTTCTTCTATGTCAAATTTTATGAATACAAGCTTCCAAGATTATTTTGATTCCAAAACACGAACTTTCTATGAAAAATGGACAAAAACGTTAAAAGCTCTTTCATAGAGAGAGTTGAGCATCTTCGGACCATCAAAGTTTCTCTATGTACACTTTTTATTGTTCTTCTATGTCAATTTTTACAAATATAAGCTTCGTAGATTATTTCGATGCCAAAACACCAACTTTCTATGAAAAATGGACAAAACCGTTGAAAGATCCTATATAGAGAGAGAGTTGAACAAGTTTGCACTATCGAAGTTGCTCGGCGTACACTTTTACTATTCTTCTATGTCAAATTTGACGAATACAAGCTTACAAGATTATTTCGATTCCAAAACACTAACTTTCTATGGCAAATGGAAAGAACCGTTAAAAGCTCATTCATAGAGAGAGTTGAGCATCTTCGGACCATCAAACTTGCTCTATGTACACTTTTTATTGTTCTTCTATGTAAAATTTTATGAATGCAAGCTTCGTAGATTATTTCGATTTGAAAACACCAACTTTCTATGACAAATGGACAAAAACGTTAAAAGCTCTTTCATAGAGAGAGTTGAGCATCTTCGGACCATCAAAGTTGCTCGGCGTACACTTTTTACTGTTCTTCTATGTCAATTTTTACAAGTATAAGCTTCGTAGATTATTTCGATGCCAAACCACCAACTTTCTATGAAAAATGGACAAAACCGTTAAAAGCTCCTCCATAGAGAGAGTGGATCAACTTCGGACCATCAAAGTTGCTCGATGTACACTTTTTATTGTTCTTCTATGTCAAATTTTATGAATACAAGCTTCCAAGATTATTTCGATTCCAAAACACCAAATTTCTATGAAAAATGGACAAAAACGTTAAAAGCTCCTTCATAGAGAGAGTTGAGCATCTTCGGACCATCAAAGTTGCTCTATGTACACTTTTTATTGTTCTTCTATGTCAATTTTTACAAGTATAAGCTTCGTAGATTATTTCGATGCCAAAACACGAACTTTCTATGAAAAATGGACAAAACCGTTGAAAGATCCTCCATAGAGAGAGTTGAGCAACTTCGGACCATCGAAGTTGCTCTATGTACACTTTTTATTATTCTTCTATGTCAAATTTTACAAGTATAAGCTTCCTAGATTGTTTCGATGATAAAACACCAACTTTCTATGAGACAAATGGACAAAACCGTTAAAATCTCTTCCATAGAGAGAGTTGAGCAACTTCGGACCATCGAAGTTGCTCATTGTACACTTTTTATTGTTCTTCTATGTCAAATTTTATGAATACAAGCTTACAAGATTATTTCGATTCCAAAACACCAACTTTCTATGAGAAATGGACAAAACCATTGAAAGATCCTATATAGAGAGAGAGTTGAACAAGTTTGGACTATCAAAGTTGCTCGGCGTACACTTTTTACTATTCTTCTATGTCAAATTTTACGAGTATAAGCTTCGTAGATTATTTCGATGCCAAAACACCAACTTTCTATGAAAAATGGACAAAACCGTTAAAAGCTTCTCCATAGAGAGAGTGGATCAACTTCGGACCATCAAAGTTGCTCGATGTACACTTTTTATTGTTCTTCTATGTCAAATTTTATGAATACAAGCTTCCAAGATTATTTCGATTCCAAAACACCAACTTTCTATGAAAAATGGACAAAAACGTTAAAAGCTCCTTCATAGAGAGAGTTGAGCATCTTCGGACCATCAAAGTTGCTCTATGTTCACTTTTTATTGTTCTTCTATGTAAAATTTTATGAATGCAAGCTTCGTAGATTATTTGGATTCGAAAACACCAACTTTCTATGAGACAAATGGACAAAACCGTTAAAAGCTCTTCCATAGAGAGAGTTGAGCAACTTCGGACCATCGAAGTTGCTCTATGTACACTTTTTATTGTTCTTCTATGTCAAATTTTATGAATACAAGCTTAGAAGATTATTTCGATTCCAAAACACCAACTTTCTAAGGTAAATGGACAAAACCGTTAAAAGCTCCTCCATAGAGAGAGTTGAGCAACTTCGGACCATCAAAGTTGCTCTATGTACACTTTTTATTGTTCTTCTATGTCAAATTTTATGAATACAAGCTTCCAAGATTATTTCGATTCCAAAACACGAACATTCTACGAAAAATGGACAAAAACGTTAAAAGCTCCTTCATAGAGAGAGTTGAGCATCCTCGGACCATCAAAGTTTCTCGGTGTACACTTTTTATTGTTCTTTTATATGAAATTTTACGAGTATAATTTTACCCGATTGTTTCGATGCCAAAACACCAACTTTCTAAGGTAAATGGACAAAAACGTTAAAAGCTCCTTCATAGAGAGAGTTGAGCATCTTCGGACCATCAAAGTTGCTCTATGTACACTTTTTATTGTTCTTCTATGTCAATTTTTACAAGTATAAGCTTCGTAGATTATTTCGATGCCAAAACACCAACTTTCTATGAAAAATGGACAAAACCGTTGAAAGATCCTCCATAGAGAGAGTTGAGCAACTTCGGACCATCGAAGTTGCTCTATGTGCACTTTTTATTGTTCTTCTATGTCAAATTTTACGAGTATAAGCTTCCTAGATTGTTTCGATGATAAAACACCAACTTTCTACGAGACAAATGGACAAAACCGTTAAAATCTCTTCCATAGAGAGAGTTGAGCAACTTCGGACCATCGAAGTTGCTCATTGTACACTTTTTATTGTTCTTCTATGTCAAATTTTTTGAATACAAGCTTACAATATTATTTCGAATCCAAAACACAAACTTTCTATGAGAAATGGACAAAACCGTTGAAAGATCCTATATAGAGAGAGAGTTGAACAAGTTTGGACTATCAAAGTTGCTCGGCGTACACTTTTTACTATTCTTCTATGTCAAATTTTACGAGTATAAGCTTCGTAGATTATTTCGATGCCAAAACACCAACTTTCTATGAAAAATGGACAAAACCGTTAAAAGCTTCTCCATAGAGAGAGTGGATCAACTTCGGACCATCAAAGTTGCTCGATGTACACTTTTTATTGTTCTTCTATGTCAAATTTTATGAATACAAGCTTCCAAGATTATTTCGATTCCAAAACACCAACTTTCTATGAAAAATGGACAAAAACGTTAAAAGCTCCTTCATAGAGAGAGTTGAGCATCTTCGGACCATCAAAGTTGCTCTATGTTCACTTTTTATTGTTCTTCTATGTAAAATTTTATGAATGCAAGCTTCGTAGATTATTTGGATTCGAAAACACCAACTTTCTATGAGACAAATGGACAAAACCGTTAAAAGCTCTTCCATAGAGAGAGTTGAGCAACTTCGGACCATCGAAGTTGCTCTATGTACACTTTTTATTGTTCTTCTATGTCAAATTTTATGAATACAAGCTTAGAAGATTATTTTGATTCCAAAACACCAACTTTCTAAGGTAAATGGACAAAACCGTTAAAAGCTCCTCCATAGAGAGAGTTGAGCAACTTCGGACCATCAAAGTTGCTCTATGTACACTTTTTATTGTTCTTCTATGTCAAATTTTATGAATACAAGCTTCCAAGATTACTTCGATTCCAAAACACGAACATTCTACGAAAAATGGACAAAAACGTTAAAAGCTCCTTCATAGAGAGAGTTGAGCATCTTCGGACCATCAAAGTTTCTCGGTGTACACTTTTTATTGTTCTTTTATATGAAATTTTACGAGTATAAGTTTACTCGATTGTTTCGATGCCAAAACACCAACTTTCTATAACAAATGGACAAAACCGTTAAAAGCTCCTTCATAGAGAGAGTTGAGCAACTTCGGACCATCAAAATTGCTCTGTGTACACTTTTTATTGTTCTTCTATGTCAAATTTTATGAATACAAGCTTACAAGATTATTTCGATTCCAAAACACCAACTTTCTATGAGAAATGGACAAAACCGTTGAAAGATCCTATATATAGAGAGAGTTGAACAAGTTTGGACTATCAAAGTTGCTCGGCGTACACTTTTTACTATTCTTCTATGTCAAATTTTACGAGTATAAGCTTCGTAGATTATTTCGATGCCAAAACACCAACTTTCTATGAAAAATGGACAAAACCGTTAAAAGCTCCTCCATAGAGAGAGTGGATCAACTTCGGACCATCAAAGTTGCTCGATGTACACTTTTTATTGTTCTTCTGTGTCAAATTTTATGAATACAAGCTTCCAAGATTATTTCGATTCCAAAACACCAAATTTCTATGAAAAATGGACAAAAACGTTAAAAACTCCTTCATAGAGGGAGTTGAGCATCTTCGGACCATCAAAGTTGCTCTATGTACACTTTTTATTGTTCTTCTATGTCAATTTTTACAAGTATAAGCTTCGTAGATTATTTCGATGCCAAAACACCAACTTTCTATGAAAAATGGACAAAACCGTTGAAAGATCCTCCATAGAGAGAGTTGAGCAACTTCGGACCATCGAAGTTGCTCTATGTACACTTTTTATTGTTCTTCTATGTCAAATTTTACGAGTATAAGCTTCCTAGATTGTTTCGATGATAAAACACCAACTTTCTATGAGACAAATGGACAAAACCGTTAAAATCTCTTCCATAGAGAGAGTTGAGCAACTTCGGACCATCGAAGTTGCTCACTGTACACTTTTTATTGTTCTTCTATGTCAAATTTTTTGAATACAAGCTTACAATATTATTTCGAATCCAAAACACCAACTTTCTATGAGAAATGGACAAAACTGTTGAAAGATCCTATATAGAGAGAGAGTTGAACAAGTTTGGACTATCAAAGTTGCTCGGCGTACACTTTTTACTATTCTTCTATGTCAAATTTTACGAGTATAAGCTTCGTAGATTATTTCGATGCCAAAACACCAACTTTCTATGAAAAATGGACAAAACCGTTAAAAGCTTCTCCATAGAGAGAGTGGATCAACTTCGGACCATCAAAGTTGCTCGATGTACACTTTTTATTGTTCTTCTATGTCAAATTTTATGAATACAAGCTTCCAAGATTATTTCGATTCCAAAACACCAACTTTCTATGAAAAATGGACAAAAACGTTAAAAGCTCCTTCATAGAGAGAGTTGAGCATCTTCGGACCATCAAAGTTGCTCTATGTTCACTTTTTATTGTTCTTCTATGTAAAATTTTATGAATGCAAGCTTCGTAGATTATTTGGATTCGAAAACACCAACTTTCTATGAGACAAATGGACAAAACCGTTAAAAGCTCTTCCATAGAGAGAGTTGAGCAACTTCGGACCATCGAAGTTGCTCTATGTACACTTTTTATTGTTCTTCTATGTCAAATTTTATGAATACAAGCTTAGAAGATTATTTCGATTCCAAAACACCAACTTTCTAAGGTAAATGGACAAAACCGTTAAAAGCTCCTCCATAGAGAGAGTTGAGCAACTTCGGACCATCAAAGTTGCTCTATGTACACTTTTTATTGTTATTCTATGTCAAATTTTATGAATACAAGCTTCCAAGATTATTTCGATTCCAAAACACGAACATTCTACGAAAAATGGACAAAAACGTTAAAAGCTCCTTTATAGAGAGAGTTGAGCATCTTCGGACCATCAAAGTTGCTCTATGTACACTTTTTATTGTTCTTCTATGTCAATTTTTACAAGTATAAGCTTCGTAGATTATTTCGATGCCAAAACACCAACTTTCTATGAAAAATGGACAAAACCGTTGAAAGATCTTATAGAGAGAGAGAGTTGAACAAGTTTGGACTATCAAAGTTGCTCGGCGTACACTTTTACTATTCTTCTATGTCAAATTTTACGAATACAAGCTTACAAGATTATTTCGATTCCAAAACAACAACTTTCTATGGCAAATGGACAAAACCGTTAAAAGCTCATTCATAGAGAGAGTTGAGCATCTTCGGACCATCAAAGTTGCTCTATGTACACTTTCTATTGTTCTTCTATGTAAAATTTTATGAATGCAAGCTTCGTAGATTATTTCGATTCGAAAACAGCAACTTTCTATGACAAATGGATAAAACCGTTAAAAGCTCCTCCATAGAGAGAGTTGAGAAACTTCGGACCATCAAAGTTGCTCGGCGTACACTTTTTACTATTCTTCTATGTCAAATTTTGTGAATACAAGCTTAGAAGATTATTTCGATTCCAAAACACCAACTTTCTAAGGTAAATGGACAAAACCGTTAAAAGCTCCTCCATAGAGAGAGTTGAGCAACTTCGGACCATCAAAGTTGCTCGATGTACACTTTTTATTGTTCTTCTATGTCAAATTTTATGAATACAAGCTTCCAAGATTATTTCGATTCCAAAACAACTTTCTATGAAAAATGGACAAAAACGTTAAAAGCTCCTTCATAGAGAGAGTTGAGCATCTTCGGACCATCAAAGTTGTTCTACGTACACTTTTTATTGTTCTTCTATGTAAAATTTTATGAATGCAAGCTTCGAGATTATTTGGATTCGAAAACACCAACTTTCTATGAGACAAATGGACAAAACCGTTAAAAGCTCTTCAATAGAGAGAGTTGAGCAACTTCGGACCATCGAAGTTGCTCTATGTACACTTTTTATTGTTCTTCTATGTCAAATTTTATGAATACAAGCTTAGAAGATTATTTCGATTCCAAAACACCAACTTTCTATAACAAATGGACAAAACCGTTAAAAGCTCCTTCATAGAGAGAGTTGAGCAACTTCGGACCACCAAAGTTGCTCTGTGTACACTTTTTATTGTTCTTCTATGTCAAATTTTACAAGTATAAGCTTCGTAGATTATTTCGATGCGAAAACATCAACTTTCTATGAAAAATGGACAAAACCGTTGAAAGATCCTATATATAGAGAGAGAGTTGGACAAGTTTGGGCTATCAAAGTTGCTCGGCGTACACTTTTTACTTTTCTTCTATGACAATTTTACGAGTATAAGCTTCGTAGATTATTTCGATGCCAAAACACCATCTTTCTATGAAAAATGGACAAAACCGTTAAAAGCTCCTTCATAGAGAGAGTTGAGCATCTTCGGACCATCGAAGTTGCTCTATGTACACTTTTTATTGTTCTTCTATGTAAAATTTTATGAATGCAAGCTTCGTAGATTATTTGGATTCGAAAATACCAACTTTCTATGAGACAAATGGACAAAACCGTTAAATGCTCTTCCATAGAGAGAGTTGAGCAACTTCGGACCATCGAAGTTGCTCATTGTACACTTTTTATTGTTCTTCTATGTCAAATTTTATGAATACAAGCTTACAAGATTATTTCGATTCCAAAACACCAACTTTCTATGAGAAATGGACAAAACCGTTGAAAGATCCTATATAGAGAGAGAGTTGAACAAGTTTGGACTATCAAAGTTGCTCTGTGTACACTTTTTATTGTTCTTCTATGTCAAATTTTACGAGTATAAGCTTCGTAGATTATTTCGATGCGAAAACACCAACTTTCTATGAAAAATGGACAAAACCGTTGAAAGCTCCTCCATAGAGAGAGTGGATCAACTTCGGACCATCAAAGTTGCTCGATGTACACTTTTTATTGTTCTTCTATGTCAAATTTTATTAATACAAGCTTCCAAGATTATTTCGATGCCAAAACACCAACTTTCTATGAAAAATGGGCAAAAACGTTAAAAGCTCCTCCATAGAGAGAGTAGATCAACTTCAGACCATCAAAGTTGCTCTATGTTCACTTTTTATTGTTCTTCTATGTAAAATTTTATGAATGCAAGCTTCGTAGATTATTTGGATTCGAAAATACCAACTTTCTATGAGACAAATGGACAAAACCGTTAAAAGCTCTTCCATAGAGAGAGTTGAGCAACTTCGGACCATCGAAGTTGCTCTATGTACACTTTTTATTGTTCTTCTATATCAAATTTTATGAATACAAGCTTCCAAGATTATTTCGATTCCAAAACACGAACTTTCTATGAAAAATGGACAAAAACGTTAAAAGCTCCTTCATAGAGAGAGTTGAGCATCTTCGGACCATCAAAGTTTCTCGTTGTACACTTTTTATTGTTCTTTTATATGAAATTTTACGAGTATAAGCTTCCTCGATTGTTTCGATGACAAAACACCAACTTTCTATAACAAATGGACAAAACCGTTAAAAGCTCCTTCATAGAGAGAGTTGAGCAACTTCGGACCATCAAAGTTGCTCGATGTACACTTTTTATTGTTCTTCAATGTCAAATTTTATGAATACAAGCTTACAAGATTATTTCGATTCCAAAACACCAACTTTCTATGAGAAATGGACAAAACCGTTGAAAGATCCTATATAGAGAGAGAGTTAAACAAGTTTGGACTATCAAAGTTGCTCGGCGTACACTTTTTACTATTCTTCTATGTCAAATTTTACGAATACAAGCTTACAAGATTATTTCGATTCCAAAACACCAACTTTCTATGAGAAATGGACAAAACCGTTGAAAGATCCTATATAGAGAGAGAGTTGAACAAGTTTGGACTATCAAAGTTGCTCTGTGTACACTTTTTATTGTTCTTCTATGTCAAATTTTACGAGTATAAGCTTCGTAGATTATTTCGATGCGAAAACACCAACTTTCTATGAAAAATGGACAAAACCGTTGAAAGCTCCTCCATAGAGAGGGTGGATCAACTTCGGACCATCAAAGTTGCTCGATGTACACTTTTTATTGTTCTTCTATGTCAAATTTTATTAATACAAGCTTCCAAGATTATTTCGATGCCAAAACACCAACTTTCTATGAAAAATGGGCAAAACCGTTAAAAGCTCCTCCATAGAGAGAGTAGATCAACTTCAGACCATCAAAGTTGCTCTATGTACACTTTTTATTGTTCTTCTATGTCAAATTTTATGAATACAAGCTTCCAAGATTATTTCGATTCCAAAACACCAACTTTCTATGAAAAATGGACAAAAACGTTAAAATCTCCTTCATAGAGAGAGTTGAGCATCTTCGGACCATCAAAGTTGTTCTGTGTACACTTTTTATTGTTCTTCTATGTCAAATTTTACAAGTATAAGCTTCGTAGATTATTTCGATTCGAAAACACCAACTTTCTATGAAAAATGGACAAAACCGTTGAAAGATCCCATATATAGAGAGAGAGTTGAACAAGTTTGGACTATCAAAGTTGCTCGGCGTACACTTTTTACTATTCTTCTATGTCAAATTTTACGAGTATAAGCTTCGTAGATTATTTCGATGCCAAAACACCAACTTTCTATGAAAAATGGACAAAACCGTTAAAAGCTCTTCCATAGAGAGAGTTGAGCATCTTCGGACCATCAAAGTTGCCCTATGTACACTTTTTACTGTTCTTCTATGTCAAATTTTATGAATACAAGCTTCCAAGATTATTTCGATTCCAAAACACCAACTTTCTATGAAAAATGGACAAAAACGTTAAAAGCTCCTTCATAGAGAGAGTTGAGCATCTTCGGACCATCAAAGTTGCTCTGTGTACACTTTTTATTGTTCTTCTATGTCAAATTTTACAAGTATAAGCTTCGTAGATTATTTCGATGCGAAAACACCAACTTTCTATGAAAAATGGACAAAACCGTTGAAAGATCCTATATATAGAGAGAGAGTTGAACAAGTTTGGACTATCAAAGTTGCTCGGCGTACACTTTTTACTATTCTTCTATGTCAAATTTTACGAGTATAAGCTTCGTAGATTATTTCGATGCCAAAACACCAACTTTCTATGAAAAATGGACAAAACCGTTAAAAGCTCCTCCATAGAGAGAGTGGATCAACTTCGGACCATCAAAGTTGCTCGATGTACACTTTTTATTGTTCTTCTATGTCAAATTTTATGAATACAAGCTTCCAAGATTATTTCGTTTCCAAAACACCAAATTTCTATGAAAAATGGACAAAAACGTTAAAAGCTCCTTCATTGAGAGTGTTGAGCATCTTCGGACCATCAAAGTTGCTCTATGTACACTTTTTATTGTTCTTCTATGTCAATTTTTACAAGTATAAGCTTCGTAGATTATTTCGATTCCAAAACACCAACTTTCTATGAAAAATGGACAAAACCGTTGAAAGATCCACCATAGAGAGAGTTGAGCAACTTCGGACCATCGAAGTTGCTCTATGTACACTTTTTATTGTTCTTTTATGTCAAATTTTATGAATACAAGCTTACAAGATTATTTCGATTCCAAAACATCAACTTTCTATGAGAAATGGACAAAACCGTTGAAAGAACCTATATAGATAGAGAGTTGAACAAATTTGGACTATCAAAGTTGCTCGGCATACACTTTTTACTATTCTTCTATGTCAAATTTTACGAATACAAGCTTACAAGATTATTTCGATTCCAAAACACAAACTTTCTATGGCAAATGGACAAAACCGTTAAAAGCTCATTCATAGAGAGAGTTGAGCATCTTCGGACCATCAAAGTTGCTCTATGTACACTTTTTTGTGTTCTTCTATGTAAAATTTTATGAATGCAAGCTTCGTAGATTATTTCGATTCGAAAACACCAACTTTCTATGACAAATGGATAAAACCGTTAAAAGCTCCTCCATAGAGAGAGTTGAGCAACTTCGGACCATCAAAGATGCTCGGTGTACACTTTTTATAGTTCTTCTATGTGAATTTTTACGAGTATAAGCTTCGTAGATTATTTCGATGCGAAAACAATAATTTTCTATGAAAAATGGACAAAACCGTTGAAAGATCCTCCATAGAGAGAGTTGAGCATCTTTGGACCATCAAAGTTGCTCTATGTACACTTTTTATTGTTCTTTAATGTCAAATTTTATGAATACAAGCTTCCAAGATTATTTCGATTCCAAAACACCAAATTTCTATGAAAAATGGACAAAAACGTTAAAAGCTCCTTCATAGAGAGAGTTGAGCATCTTCGGACCATCAAAGTTGCTCTGTGTACACTTTTTATTGTTCTTCTATGTCAAATTTTACAAGTATAAGCTTCGTAGATTATTTCGATGCGAAAACACCAACTTTCTGTGAAAAATGGACAAAACCGTTGAAAGATCCTATATATAGAGAGAGAGTTGAACAAGTTTGGACTATCAAAGTTGCTCGGCGTACACTTTTTACTATTCTTCTATGTCAAATTTTACGAGTATAAGCTTCGTAGATTATTTCGATGCCAAAACACCAACTTTCTATGAAAAATGGACAAAACCGTTAAAAGCTCCTCCATAGAGAGAGTAGATCAACTTTGGACCATCAAAGTTTGTCGATGTACACTTTTCATTGTTCTTCTATGTCAAATTTTATGAATACAAGCTTCCAAGATTATTTCGATTCTAAAACACCAACTTTCTATGAAAATGGACAAAAACGTTAAAAGCTCCTTCATAGATAGAGTTGAGCAACTTCGGTCCATCAAAGATGCTCGGTGTACACTTTTTATTGTTCTTATATGTCAAATTTTACGAGTATAAGCTTCCTAGATTATTTCGATGACAAAACACTAACTTTCTATGAGAAATGGACAAAACCGTTAAAAGCTCCTACATATAGAGAATTGAGCAACTTCGGATCATCAAAACTGCTCTGTGTACACTTTTTATTGTTGTTCTATGTCAAATTTTACAAGTATAAGCTTCGTAGATTATTTCGATTCCAAAACACCAACTTTCTATGAAAAATGGACAAAACCGTTGAAAGCTCCTACATAGAAAGAGTTGAACAAGTTCGGACCATCAAAGTTGCTCGGCGTACACTTTTTACTATTCTTCTATGTCAAATTTTACGAGTATAAGCTTCCTAGATTATTTCTATGGCAAAACATCAACTTTCTATGACAAATGGAAAAAATCATTAAAAGCTCCCTTATAGAGAGAGTTGAGCATCTTCCGACTATCAAAGTTTCTCGGTGTACACTTTTTATAGTTCTTCTATGTGAAATTTTACGAGTATAAGCTTCCTCGATTATTTCGATGCCAAAACACCAACTTTCTATAACAAATGGACAAAACCGTTAAAAGCTCCTCTAGAGATAGAGTTGAGCAACTTCGGACCATCAAAGTTGCTCTGTGTACACTTTTTATTGTTGTTATATGTCAAATTTTACAAGTATAAGCTTCGTAGATTATTTCGATTCCAAAACACCAACTTTCTATGAAAAATGGACAAAACCGTTGAAAGCTCCTACATAGAAAGAGTTGAACAAGTTCGGACCATCAAAGTTGCTCGGCGTACACTTTTTACTATTCTTCTATGTCAAATTTTACGAATACAAGCTTACAAGATTATTTCGATTCCAAAACACCAACTTTCTATGGCAAATGGACAAAACCGTTAAAAGCTCATTCATAGAGAGAGTTGAGCATCTTCGGACCATCAAAGTTGCTCAATGTACACTTTTTATTGTTCTTCTATGTAAAATTTTATGAATGCAAGCTTCGTAGATTATTTCGATTCGAAAACACCAACTTTCTATGACAAATGGATAAAACCGTTAAAAGCTCCTCCATAGAGAGAGTTGAGCAACTTCGGACCATCAAAGATGCTCGGTGTACACTTTTTATTGTTCTTATATGTCAAATTTTACGAGTATAAGCTTCCTAGATTATTTCGATGATAAAACACCAACTTTCTATGAGACAAATGGAGAAAACCGTTAAAAGCTCATCCATAGAGAGAGTTTAGCAACTTTGGACCATCGAAGTTGCTCTATGTACACTTTTTATTGTTCTTCTATTTCAAATTTTACAAGTACAAGCTACGTAGATTATTTCGATGCCAAAACACCAACTTTCTATGAAAAATGGACAAAACCGTTGAAAGATCGTCCATAGAGAGAGTTGAGCAACTTCGGACCATCGAAGTTGCTCTATGTACACTTTTTATTGTTCTTCTATGTCAAATTTTATGAATACAAGCTTACAAGATTATTTCGATTCCAAAACACCAACTTTCTATGAGAAATGGACAAAACCGTTGAAAGATCCTATATAGAGAGAGAGTTGAACAAGTTTGGACTATCAAAGTTGCTCGGCGTACACTTTATACTATTCTTCTATGTCAAATTTTACGAGTATAAGCTTCGTAGATTATTTCGATGCCAAAACACCAACTTTCTATGAAAAATGGACAAAACCGTTAAAATCTCCTCCATAGAGAGAGTGGATCAACTTCGGACCATCATAGTTGCTCGATGTACACTTTTCATTGTTCTTCTATGTCAAATTTTATGAATACAAGCTTCCAAGATTATTTCGATTCTAAAACACCAACTTTCTATGAAAATGGACAAAAACGTTAAAAGCTCCTTCATAGATAGAGTTGAGCAACTTCGGACCATCAAAGATGCTCGGTGTACACTTTTTATTGTTCTTATATGTCAAATTTTACGAGTATAAGCTTCCTAGATTATTTCGATGACAAAACACCAACTTTCTATGAGAAATGGACAAAACCGTTAAAAGCTCCTCCATATATAGAATTGAGCAACTTCGGATCATCAAAACTGCTCTGTGTACACTTTTTATTGTTGTTCTATGTCAAATTTTACGAGTATAAGCTTCGTAGATTATTTCGATTCCAAAACACGAACTTTCTATGAAAAATGGACAAAACCGTTGAAAGCTCCTACATAGAAAGAGTTGAACAAGTTCGGACCATCAAAGTTGCTCGGCGTACACTTTTTACTATTCTTCTATGTCAAATTTTACGAGTATAAGCTTCCTAGATTATTTCTATGGCAAAACATCAACTTTCTATGACAAATGGAAAAAAGCATTAAAAGCTCCCTTATAGAGAGAGTTGAGCATCTTCCGACTATCAAAGTTTCTCGGTCTACACTTTTTATAGTTCTTCTATGTGAAATTTTACGAGTATAAGCTTCCTAGATTATTTCGATGCCAAAACACCAACTTTCTATGAAAAATGGACAAAACCGTTAAAAGCTCCTCCATAGAGAGAGTGGATTAACTTCGGACCATCAAAGTTGCTCTATGTACACTTTTTATTGTTCTTCTATGTCAAATTTTATGAATACAAGCTTCCAAGATTATTTCGATTCCAAAACACCAACTTTCTATGAAAAATGGACAAAAACGTTAAAAGCTCCTTCATAGAGAGAGTTGAGCATCTTCGGACCATCAAAGTTGCTCTGTGTACACTTTTTATTGTTCTTCTATGTCAAATTTTACGAGTATAAGCTTCGTAGATTATTTCGATGCGAAAACACCAACTTTCTATGAAAGATGGACAAAACTGTTGAAAGATCCTATATATAGAGAGAGAGTTGAACAAGTTTGGACTATCAAAGTTGCTCGGCGTACACTTTTTACTATTCTTCTATGTCAAATTTTACGAGTATAAGCTTCCTAGATTATTTCGATGACAAAACACTAACTTTCTATGAGACAAATGGACAAAACCGTTAAAAGCTCTTCCATAGAGAGAGTTGAGCAACTTCGGACCATCGAAGTTGTTCTATGTACACTTTTTATTGTTCTTCTATGTCAAATTTTATGAATACAAGCTTACAAGATTATTTCGATGCCAAAACACCAACTTTCTATAACAAATGGACAAAACCGTTAAAAGCTCCTCCATAGATAGAGTTGAGCAACTTCGGACCATCAAAGTTGCTCTGTGTACACTTTTTGTTGTTCTTCTATGTCAATTTTTACAAGTATAAGCTTCGTAGATTATTTCCATGCCAAAACACCAATTTTCTATGAAAAATGGACAAAACCGTTGAAAGATCCTATATAGAGAGAGAGTTGAACAAGTTTGGACTATCAAAGTTGCTCGGCGTACACTTTTACTATTCTTCTATGTCAAATTTTACGAATACAAGCCTAAAAGATTATTTCGATTCCAAAACACCAACTTTCTATGCAAATGGACAGAACCGTTAAAAGCTCATTCATAGAGAGAGTTGAGCATCTTCGGACCATCAAAGTTGCTCTATGTACACTTTTTATTGTTCTTCTATGTAAAATTTTATGAATGCAAGCTTCATAGATTATTTCGATTCGAAAACACCAACTTTCTATGACAAATGGATAAAACCGTTAAAAGCTCCTCCATAGAGAGAGTTGAGCAACTTCGGACCATCAAAGATGCTCGGTGTACACTTTTTACTATTCTTCTATGTCAAATTTTACGAGTATAAGCTTCCTAGATTATTTCGATGACAAAACACCAATTTTCTAGGAGACAAATGGACAAAACCGTTAAAAGCTCTTCCATAGAGAGAGTTGAGCAACTTCGGACCATCGAAGTTGTTCTATGTACACTTTTTATTGTTCTTTTATTTGAAATTTTACGAGTATAAGCTTCCTCGATTATTTCGATGCCAAAACACCAACTTTCTATAACAAATGGACAAAACCGTTAAAAGCTCCTCCAGAGATAGAGTTGAGCAACTGCGGACCATCAAAGTTGCTCTGTGTACACTTTTTATTGTTCTTCTATGTCAATTTTTACAAGTATAAGCTTCGTAGATTATTTCAATGCCAAAACACCAATTTTCTATGAAAAATGGACAAAACCGTTGAAAGATCCTATATAGAGAGAGAGTTGAACAAGTTTGGACTATCAAAGTTGCTCGGCGTACACTTTTACTATTCTTCTATGTCAAATTTTACGAATACAAGCTTACAAGATTATTTCGATTCCAAAACACCAACTTTCTATGGCAAATGGACAAAAACGTTAAAAGCTCCTTCATAGAGAGAGTTGAGCATCTTCGGACCATCAAAGTTTCTCGGTGTACACTTTTTATTGTTCTTTTATATGAAATTTTACGAGTATAAGCTTCCTCGATTTTGCTCTATGTACACTTTTTGTTGTTCTTCTATGTCAAATTTTATGAATACAAGCTTACAAGACTATTTCGATTCCAAAACACCAACTTTCTATGAGAAATGGATAAAACCGTTAAAAGATCCTATATAGAGAGAGAGTTGAACTAGTTTGGACTATCAAAGTTGCTCGGCGTACACTTTTTACTATTCTTCTAAGTCAAATTTTACGAGTATAAGCTTCCTAGATTATTTCGATGATGAAACACCAACTTTCTATGAGACAAATGGACAAAACCGTTAAAAGCTCCTTCATAGAGAGAGTTGAGCATCTTCAGACCATCAAAGTTGCTCTATGTACACTTTTTATTGTTCTTCTATGTAAAATTTTATGAATGCAAGCTTCGTAGATTATTTCGATTCGAAAACACCAACTTTCTATGAGACAAATTGACAAAACCGTTAAAAGCTCTTCCATAGAGAGAGTTGAGCAACTTCGGACCATCGAAGTTGCTCTATGTACACTTTTTATTGTTCTTCTATGTCAAATTTTATGAATACAAGCTTCCAAGATTATTTCGATTCCAAAACAACAACTTTCTATGAAAAATGGACAAAACCGTTGAAAGATCCTATATAGAGAGAGAGTTGAAAAAGTTTGAACTACCAAAGTTGCTCGGCGTACACTTTTTACTATTCTTCTATGTCAAATTTTACCAGTATAAGCTTCCTAGATTATTTCGATGATAAAACACCGACTTTCTATGAGACAAATGGACAAAACCGTGAAAAGTTCCTCCATAGAGAGAGTTGAGCAACTTCGGACCATCAAAGTTGCTCTATATACACTTTTTATTGTTCTTCTATGTCAAATTTTATGAATACAAGCTTCCAAGATTATTTCGATTCCAAAACACGAACTTTCTATAAAAAATGGACAAAAACGTTAAAAGCTCCTTTATAGAGAGAGTTGAGCATCTTCGGACCATCAAAGTTTGTCGGTGTACATTTTTTATTGTTCTTTTATATGAAATTTTACGAGTATAAGCTTCCTCGATTATTTCGATGCCAAAACACCAACTTTCTATAACAAATGGACAAAACCGTTAAAAGCTCCTCTAGAGATAGAGTTGAGCAACTTCGGACCATCAAAGTTGCTCTGTGTACACTTTTTATTGTTCTTCTATGTCAAATTTTACAAGTATAAGCTTCGTAGATTATTTCGATTCCAAAACACCAACTTTCTATGAAAAATGGACAAAACCGTTGAAAGCTCCTACATAGAAAGAGTTGAACAAGTTCGGACCATCAAAGTTGCTCGGCGTACACTTTTTACTATTCTTCTATGTCAAATTTTACGAATACAAGCTTACAAGATTATTTCGATTCCAAAACACCAACTTTCTATGGCAAATGGACAAAACCGTTAAAAGCTCATTCATAGAGAGAGTTGAGCATCTTCGGACCATCAAAGTTGCTCAATGTACACTTTTTATTGTTCTTCTATGTAAAATTTTATGAATGCAAGCTTCGTAGATTATTTCGATTCGAAAACACCAACTTTCTATGACAAATGGATAAAACCGTTAAAAGCTCCTCCAAAGAGAGAGTTGAGCAACTTCGGACCATCAAAGATGCTCGGTGTACACTTTTTATTGTTCTTCTGTGTCAAATTTTACGAGTATAAGCTTCCTAGATTATTTCGATGATAAAACACCAACTTTCTATGACAAATGGATAAAACCGTTAAAAGCTCCTCCAAAGAGAGAGTTGAGCAACTTCGGACCATCGAAGTTGCTCTATGTACACTTTTTATTGTTCTTTTATATGAAATTTTACGAGTATAAGCTTCCTCGATTATTTCGATGCCAAAACACCAACTTTCTATAATAAATGGACAAAATCGTTAAAAGCTCCTCTACAGATAGAGTTGAGCAACTTCGGACCATCAAAGTTGCTCTGTGTACATTTTTTATTGTTCTTCTATGTCAATTTTTACGAGTATAAGCTTCGTAGATTATTTCGATGCGAAAACAACAATTTTCTATGAAAAATGGACAAAACCGTTGAAAGATCCCCCATAGAGAGAGTTGAGCATCTTTGGACCATCAAAGTTGCTCTATGTACACTTTTTATTGTTCTTTAATGTCAAATTTTATGAATACAAGCTTCCAAGATTATTTCGATTCCAAAACACCAAATTTCTATGAAAAATGGAGAAAAACGTTAAAAGCTCCTTCATAGAGAGAGTTGAGCATCTTCGGACCATCAAAGTTGCTCTGTGTACACTTTTTATTGTTCTTCTATGTCAAATTTTACAAGTATAAGCTTCGTAGATTATTTCGATGCGAAAACACCAACTTTCTGTGAAAAATGGACAAAACCGTTGAAAGATCCTATATATAGAGAGAGAGTTGAACAAGTTTGGACTATCAAAGTTGCTCGGCGTACACTTTTTACTATTCTTCTATGTCAAATTTTACGAGTATATGCTTCGTAGATTATTTCGATGCCAAAACACCAACTTTCTATGAAAAATGGACAAAACCGTTAAAAGCTCCTCCATAGAGAGAGTGGATCAACTTCGGACCATCAAAGTTTGTCGATGTACACTTTTCATTGTTCTTCTATGTCAAATTTTATGAATACAAGCTTCCAAGATTATTTCGATTCTAAAACACCAACTTTCTATGAAAATGGACAAAAACGTTAAAAGCTCCTTCATAGATAGAGTTGAGCAACTTCGGTCCATCAAAGATGCTCGGTGTACACTTTTTATTGTTCTTATATGTCAAATTTTACGAGTATAAGCTTCCTAGATTATTTCGATGACAAAACACTAACTTTCTATGAGAAATGGACAAAACCGTTAAAAGCTCCTACATATAGAGAATTGAGCAACTTCGGATCATCAAAACTGCTCTGTGTACACTTTTTATTGTTGTTCTATGTCAAATTTTACAAGTATAAGCTTCGTAGATTATTTCGATTCCAAAACACCAACTTTCTATGAAAAATGGACAAAACCGTTGAAAGCTCCTACATAGAAAGAGTTGAACAAGTTCGGACCATCAGAGTTGCTCGGCGTACACTTTTTACTATTCTTCTATGTCAAATTTTACGAGTATAAGCTTCCTAGATTATTTCTATGGCAAAACATCAACTTTCTATGACAAATGGAAAAAATCATTAAAAGCTCCCTTATAAAGAGAGTTGAGCATCTTCCGACTATCAAAGTTTCTCGGTGTACACTTTTTATAGTTCTTCTATGTGAAATTTTACGAGTATGAGCTTCCTCGATTATTTCGATGCCAAAACACCAACTTTCTATAACAAATGGACAAAACCGTTAAAAGCTCCTCTAGAGATAGAGTTGAGCAACTTCGGACCATCAAATTTGCTCTGTGTACACTTTTTATTGTTGTTCTATGTCAGATTTTACAAGTATAAGCTTCGTAGATTATTTCGATTCCAAAACACCAACTTTCTATGAAAAATGGACAAAACCGTTGAAAGCTCCTACATAGAAAGAGTTGAACAAGTTCGGACCATCAAAGTTGCTCGGCGTACACTTTTTACTATTCTTCTATGTCAAATTTTACGAATACAAGCTTACAAGATTATTTCGATTCCAAAACACCAACTTTCTATGGCAAATGGACAAAACCGTTAAAAGCTCATTCATAGAGAGAGTTGAGCATCTTCGGACCATCAAAGTTGCTCAATGTACACTTTTTATTGTTCTTCTATGTAAAATTTTATGAATGCAAGCTTCGTAGATTATTTCGATTCGAAAACACCAACTTTCTATGACAAATGGATAAAACCGTTAAAAGCTCCTCCAAAGAGAGAGTTGAGCAACTTCGGACCATCAAAGATGCTCGGTGTACACTTTTTATTGTTCTTATATGTCAAATTTTAAGAGTATAAGCTTCCTAGATTATTTCGATGATAAAACACCAACTTTCTATGAGACAAATGGAGAAAACCGTTAAAAGCTCATCCATAGAGAGAGTTTAGCAACTTCGGACCATCGAAGTTGCTCTATGTACACTTTTTATTGTTCTTCTATTTCAAATTTTACAAGTATAAGCTTCGTAGATTATTTCGATGCCAAAACACCAACTTTCTATAATAAATGGACAAAACCGTTGAAAGATCGTCCATAGAGAGAGTTGAGCAACTTCGGACCATCGAAGTTGCTCTATGTACACTTTTTATTGTTCTTCTATGTCAAATTTTATGAATACAAGCTTACAAGATTATTTCGATTCCAAAACACCAACTTTCTATGAGAAATGGACAAAACCGTTGAAAGATCCTATATAGAGAGAGAGTTGAACAAGTTTGGACTATCAAAGTTGCTCGGCGTACACTTTATACTATTCTTCTATGTCAAATTTTACGAGTATAAGCTTCGTAGATTATTTCGATGCCAAAACACCAACTTTCTATGAAAAATGGACAAAACCGTTAAAATCTCCTCCATAGAGAGAGTGGATCAACTTCGGACCATCATAGTTGCTCGATGTACACTTTTCATTGTTCTTCTATGTCAAATTTTATGAATACAAGCTTCCAAGATTATTTCGATTCTAAAACACCAACTTTCTATGAAAATGGACAAAAACGTTAAAAGCTCCTTCATAGATAGAGTTGAGCAACTTCGGACCATCAAAGATGCTCGGTGTACACTTTTTATTGTTCTTATATGTCAAATTTTACGAGTATAAGCTTCCTAGATTATTTCGATGACAAAACACCAACTTTCTATGAGAAATGGACAAAACCGTTAAAAGCTCCTCCATATATAGAATTGAGCAACTTCGGATCATCAAAACTGCTCTGTGTACACTTTTTATTGTTGTTCTATATCAAATTTCACAAGTATAAGCTTCGTAGATTATTTCGATTCCAAAACACCAACTTTCTATGAAAAATGGACAAAACCGTTGAAAGCTCCTACATAGAAAGAGTTGAACAAGTTCGGACCATCAAAGTTGCTCGGCGTACACTTTTTACTATTCTTCTATGTCAAATTTTACGAGTATAAGCTTCCTAGATTATTTCTATGGCAAAACATCAACTTTCTATGACAAATGGAAAAAAGCATTAAAAGCTCCCTTATAGAGAGAGTTGAGCATCTTCCGACTATCAAAGTTTCTCGGTCTACACTTTTTATAGTTCTTCTATGTGAAATTTTACGAGTATAAGCTTCCTAGATTATTTCGATGCCAAAACACCAACTTTCTATGAAAAATGGACAAAACCGTTAAAAGCTCCTCCATAGAGAGAGTGGATTAACTTCGGACCATCAAAGTTGCTCTATGTACACTTTTTATTGTTCTTCTATGTCAAATTTTATGAATACAAGCTTCCAAGATTATTTCGATTCCAAAACACCAACTTTATATGAAAAATGGACAAAAACGTTAAAAGCTCCTTCATAGAGAGAGTTGAGCATCTTCGGACCATCAAAGTTGCTCTGTGTACACTTTTTATTGTTCTTCTATGTCAAATTTTACGAGTATAAGCTTCGTAGATTATTTCGATGCGAAAACACCAACTTTCTATGAAAGATGGACAAAACTGTTGAAAGATCCTATATATAGAGAGAGAGTTGAACAAGTTTGGACTATCAAAGTTGCTCGGCGTACACTTTTTACTATTCTTCTATGTCAAATTTTACGAGTATAAGCTTCCTAGATTATTTCGATGACAAAACACTAACTTTCTATGAGACAAATGGACAAAACCGTTAAAAGCTCTTCCATAGAGAGAGTTGAGCAACTTCGGACCATCGAAGTTGTTCAATGTACACTTTTTATTGTTCTTCTATGTCAAATTTTATGAATACAGGCTTACAAGATTATTTCGATGCCAAAACATCAACTTTCTATAACAAATGGACAAAACCGTTAAAAGCTCCTCCATAGATAGAGTTGAGCAACTTCGGACCATCAAAGTTGCTCTGTGTACACTTTTTGTTGTTCTTCTATGTCAATTTTTACAAGTATAAGATTCGTAGATTATTTCCATGCCAAAACACCAATTTTCTATGAAAAATGGACAAAACCGTTGAAAGATCCTATATAGAGAGAGAGTTGAACAAGTTTGGACTATCAAAGTTGCTCGGCGTACACTTTTACTATTCTTCTATGTCAAATTTTACGAATACAAGCTTACAAGATTATTTCGATTCCAAAACACCAACTTTCTATGCAAATGGACAAAACCGTTAAAACCTCATTCATAGAGAGAGTTGAGCATCTTCGGACCATCAAAGTTGCTCTATGTACACTTTTTATTGTTCTTCTATGTAAAATTTTATGAATGCAAGCTTCGTAGATTATTTCGATTCGAAAACACCAACTTTCTATGACAAATGGATAAAACCGTTAAAAGCTCCTCCATAGAGAGAGTTGAGCAACTTCGGACCATCAAAGATGCTCGGTGTACACTTTTTACTATTCTTCTATGTCAAATTTTACGAGTATAAGCTTCCTAGACTATTTCGATGACAAAACACCAACTTTCTAGGAGACAAATGGACAAAACCGTTAAAAGCTCTTCCATAGAGAGAGTTGAGCAACTTCGGACCATCGAAGTTGTTCTATGTACACTTTTTATTGTTCTTTTATTTGAAATTTTACGAGTATAAGCTTCCTCGATTATTTCGATGCCAAAACACCAACTTTCTATAACAAATGGACAAAACCGTTAAAAGCTCCTCCAGAGATAGAGTTGAGCAACTGCGGACCATCAAAGTTGCTCTGTGTACACTTTTTATTGTTCTTCTATGTCAATTTTTACAAGTATAAGCTTCGTAGATTATTTCAATGCCAAAACACCAATTTTCTATGAAAAATGGACAAAACCGTTGAAAGATCCTATATAGAGAGAGAGTTGAACAAGTTTGGACTATCAAAGTTGCTCGGCGTACACTTTTACTATTCTTCTATGTCAAATTTTACGAATACAAGCTTACAAGATTATTTCGATTCCAAAACACCAACTTTCTATGCAAATGGACAAAACCGTTAAAACCTCATTCATAGAGAGAGTTGAGCATCTTCGGACCATCAAAGTTGCTCTATGTACACTTTTTATTGTTCTTCTATGTAAAATTTTATGAATGCAAGCTTCGTAGATTATTTCGATTCGAAAACACCAACTTTCTATGACAAATGGATAAAACCGTTAAAAGCTCCTCCATAGAGAGAGTTGAGCAACTTCGGACCATCAAAGATGCTCGGTGTACACTTTTTATTGTTCTTTTATTTGAAATTTTACGAGTATAAGCTTCCTAGATTATTTCGATGACAAAACACCAACTTTCTAGTAGACAAATGGACAAAACCGTTAAAAGCTCCTCCAGAGATAGAGTTGAGCAACTGCGGACCATCAAAGTTGCTCTGTGTACACTTTTTATTGTTCTTCTATGTCAATTTTTACAAGTATAAGCTTCGTAGATTATTTCAATGCCAAAACACCAATTTTCTATGAAAAATGGACAAAACCGTTGAAAGATCCTATATAGAGAGAGAGTTGAACAAGTTTGGACTATCAAAGTTGCTCGGCGTACACTTTTTACTATTCTTCTAAGTCAAATTTTACGAGTATAAGCTTCCTACATTATTTCGATGATAAAACACCAACTTTCTATGAGACAAATGGACAAAACCGTTAAAAGCTCTTCCATAGAGAGAGTTGAGCAACTTCGGACCATCGAAGTTGCTCATTGTACACTTTTTATTGTTCTTCTATGTCAAATTTTATGAATACAAGCTTCCAAGATTATTTCGTTTCCAAAACACCAAATTTCTATGAAAAATGGACAAAAACGTTAAAAGCTCCTTCATAGAGAGAGTTGAGCATCTTCGGACCATCAAAGTTGCTCTATGTACACTTTTTATAGTTCTTCTATGTCAATTTTTACAAGTATAAGCTTCGTAGATTATTTCAATGCCAAAACACCAACTTTCTATGAAAAATGGACAAAACCGTTGAAAGATCCTATATAGAGAGAGAGTTGAACAAGTTTGGACTATCAAAGTTGCTCGGCGTACACTTTTACTATTCTTCTATGTCAAATTTTATGAATACAAGCTTACAAGATTATTTCGATTCCAACACACCAACTTTCTATGGCAAATGGACAAAACCGTTAAAAGCTCATTCATAGAGAGAGTTGAGCATCTTCGGACCATCAAAGTTGCTCTATGTACACTTTCTATTGTTCTTCTATGTAAAATTTTATGAATGCAAGCTTCGTAGATTATTTCGTTTCGAAAAAACCAACTTTCTATGACAAATGGATAAAACCGTTAAAAGCTCCTCCATAGAGAGAGTTGAGCAACTTCGGACCATCAAAGATGCTCGGTGTACACTTTTTATAGTTCTTCCATGTGAAATTTTACGAGTATAAGCTTCCTAGATTATTTCGATGCCAAAACACAAACTTTCTATGAAAAATGGACAAAAACGTTAAAAGCTCCTTCATAGAGAGAGTTGAGCATCTTCGGACCATCAAAGTTTCTCGGTGTACACTTTTTATTGTACTTTTATATGAAATTTTACGAGTATAAGCTTCCTCGATTATTTCGATGCCAAAACACCAACTTTCTATAACAAATGGACAAAATCGTTAAAAGCTCCTATATATAGAGAGAGAGTTGAACAAGTTTGGACTATCAAAGTTGCTCGGCGTACACTTTTAATATTCTTCTATGTCAAATTTTACGAGTATAAGCTTCGTAGAATATTTCGATGCTAAAACACAAACTTTCTATGAAAAATGGACAAAACCGTTAAAAGCTCCCCCATAGAGAGAGTGGATCAACTTCG
This sequence comes from Euonymus europaeus, assembly GCA_963580455.1. Classification (NCBI taxonomy): domain Eukaryota; kingdom Viridiplantae; phylum Streptophyta; class Magnoliopsida; order Celastrales; family Celastraceae; genus Euonymus; species Euonymus europaeus. The sequence continues at coordinate 19,404,460 of OY756959.1, read as the reverse complement.
AACCATCAAAGTTGCTCGATGTACACTTTTTATTGTTCTTCTATGTCAAATTTTATGAATACAAGCTTCCAAGATTATTTCGATTCCAAAACACCAAATTTCTATGAAAAATGGACAAAAACGTTAAAAGCTCCTTCATAGAGAGAGTTGAGCATCTTCGGACCATCAAAGTTGCTCTATGTACACTTTTTTATAGTTCTTCTATGTGAATTTTTACAAGTATAAGCTTCGTAGATTATTTCGATGCCAAAACACCAACTTTCTATGAAAAATGGACAAAACCGTTGAAAGATCCTATATAGAGAGAGAGTTGAACAAGTTTGCACTATCGAAGTTGCTCGGCGTACACTTTTACTATTCTTCTATGTCAAATTTTACGAATACAAGCTTACAAGATTATTTCGATTCCAAAACACCAACTTTCTATGGCAAATGGACAGAACCGTTAAAAGCTCATTCATAGAGAGAGTTGAGCATCTTCGGACCATCAAAGTTGCTCTATGTACACTTTCTATTGTTCTTCTATGTAAAATTTTATGAATGCAAGCTTCGTAGATTATTTGGATTCGAAAACACCAACTTTCTATGACAAATGGATAAAACCGTTAAAAGCTCTTCCATAGAGAGAGTTGAGCAACTTCGGACCATCGAAGTTGCTCATTGTACACTTTTTATTGTTCTTCTATGTCAAATTTTATGAATACAAGCTTCCAAGATTATTTCGTTTCCAAAACACCAAATTTCTATGAAAAATGGACAAAAACGTTAAAAGCTCCTTCATAGAGAGAGTTGAGCATCTTCGGACCATCAAAGTTGCTCTATGTACACTTTTTATAGTTCTTCTATGTCAATTTTTACAAGTATAAGCTTCGTAGATTATTTCGATGCCAAAACACCAACTTTCTATGAAAAATGGACAAAACCGTTGAAAGATCCTATATAGAGAGAGAGTTGAACAAGTTTGGACTATCAAAGTTGCTCGGCGTACACTTTTACTATTCTTCTATGTCAAATTTTATGAATACAAGCTTACAAGATTATTTCGATTCCAACACACCAACTTTCTATGGCAAATGGACCAAACCGTTAAAAGCTCATTCATAGAGAGAGTTGAGCATCTTCGGACCATCAAAGTTGCTCTATGTACACTTTCTATTGTTCTTCTATGTAAAATTTTATGAATGCAAGCTTCGTAGATTATTTCGTTTCGAAAACACCAACTTTCTATGACAAATGGATAAAACCGTTAAAAGCTCCTCCATAGAGAGAGTTGAGCAACTTCGGACCATCAAAGATGCTCGGTGTACACTTTTTATAGTTCTTCTATGTGAAATTTTACGAGTATAAGCTTCCTAGATTATTTCGATGCCAAAACAATAACTTTCTATGAAAAATGTACAAAACCGTTAAAAGCTCCTCCATAGAGAGATTTGAGCAACTTCGGACCATCAAAGATGCTCGGTGTACACTTTTTATTTTACTTATATGTCAAATTTTACGAGTATAAGCTTCCTAGATTGTTTCGATGATAAAACACCAACTTTCTATGAGACAAATGGACAAAACCGTTAAAAGCTCTTCCATAGAGAGAGTTGAGCAACTTCGGACCATCGAAGTTGCTCATTGTACACTTTTTATTGTTCTTCTATGTCAAATTTTATGAATACAAGCTTCCAAGATTATTTCGTTTCCAAAACACCAAATTTCTATGAAAAATGGACAAAAACGTTAAAAGCTCCTTCATAGAGAGAGTTGAGCATCTTCGGACCATCAAAGTTGCTCTATGTACACTTTTTATAGTTCTTCTATGTCAATTTTTACAAGTATAAGCTTCGTAGATTATTTCAATGCCAAAACACCAACTTTCTATGAAAAATGGACAAAACCGTTGAAAGATCCTATATAGAGAGAGAGTTGAACAAGTTTGGACTATCAAAGTTGCTCGGCGTACACTTTTACTATTCTTCTATGTCAAATTTTATGAATACAAGCTTACAAGATTATTTCGATTCCAACACACCAACTTTCTATGGCAAATGGACAAAACCGTTAAAAGCTCATTCATAGAGAGAGTTGAGCATCTTCGGACCATCAAAGTTGCTCTATGTACACTTTCTATTGTTCTTCTATGTAAAATTTTATGAATGCAAGCTTCGTAGATTATTTCGTTTCGAAAAAACCAACTTTCTATGACAAATGGATAAAACCGTTAAAAGCTCCTCCATAGAGAGAGTTGAGCAACTTCGGACCATCAAAGATGCTCGGTGTACACTTTTTATAGTTCTTCCATGTGAAATTTTACGAGTATAAGCTTCCTAGATTATTTCGATGCCAAAACACAAACTTTCTATGAAAAATGGACAAAAACGTTAAAAGCTCCTTCATAGAGAGAGTTGAGCATCTTCGGACCATCAAAGTTTCTCGGTGTACACTTTTTATTGTACTTTTATATGAAATTTTACGAGTATAAGCTTCCTCGATTATTTCGATGCCAAAACACCAACTTTCTATAACAAATGGACAAAATCGTTAAAAGCTCCTATATATAGAGAGAGAGTTGAACAAGTTTGGACTATCAAAGTTGCTCGGCGTACACTTTTAATATTCTTCTATGTCAAATTTTACGAGTATAAGCTTCGTAGAATATTTCGATGCTAAAACACAAACTTTCTATGAAAAATGGACAAAACCGTTAAAAGCTCCCCCATAGAGAGAGTGGATCAACTTCGAACCATCAAAGTTGCTCGATGTACACTTTTTATTGTTCTTCTATGTCAAATTTTATGAATACAAGCTTCCAAGATTATTTCGATTCCAAAACACCAAATTTCTATGAAAAATGGACAAAAACGTTAAAAGCTCCTTCACAGAGAGAGTTGAGCATCTTCGGACCATCAAAGTTGCTCTATGTACACTTTTTATAGTTCTTCTATGTGAATTTTTACAAGTATAAGCTTCGTAGATTATTTCGATGCCAAAACACCAACTTTCTATGAAAAATGGACAAAACCGTTGAAAGATCCTATATAGAGAGAGAGTTGAACAAGTTTGCACTATCGAAGTTGCTCGGCGTACACTTTTACTATTCTTCTATGTCAAATTTTACGAATACAAGCTTACAAGATTATTTCGATTCCAAAACACCAACTTTCTATGGCAAATGGACAGAACCGTTAAAAGCTCATTCATAGAGAGAGTTGAGCATCTTCGGACCATCAAAGTTGCTCTATGTACACTTTCTATTGTTCTTCTATGTAAAATTTTATGAATGCAAGCTTCGTAGATTATTTGGATTCGAAAACACCAACTTTCTATGACAAATGGATAAAACCGTTAAAAGCTCTTCCATAGAGAGAGTTGAGCAACTTCGGACCATCGAAGTTGCTCATTGTACACTTTTTATTGTTCTTCTATGTCAAATTTTATGAATACAAGCTTCCAAGATTATTTCGTTTCCAAAACACCAAATTTCTATGAAAAATGGACAAAAACGTTAAAAGCTCCTTCATAGAGAGAGTTGAGCATCTTCGGACCATCAAAGTTGCTCTATCTACACTTTTTATAGTTCTTCTATGTCAATTTTTACAAGTATAAGCTTCGTAGATTATTTCGATGCCAAAACACCAACTTTCTATGAAAAATGGACAAAACCGTTGAAAGATCCTATATAGAGAGAGAGTTGAACAAGTTTGGACTATCAAAGTTGCTCGGCGTACACTTTTACTATTCTTCTATGTCAAATTTTATGAATACAAGCTTACAAGATTATTTCGATTCCAACACACCAACTTTCTATGGCAAATGGACCAAACCGTTAAAAGCTCATTCATAGAGAGAGTTGAGCATCTTCGGACCATCAAAGTTGCTCTATGTACACTTTCTATTGTTCTTCTATGTAAAATTTTATGAATGCAAGCTTCGTAGATTATTTCGTTTCGAAAAAACCAACTTTCTATGACAAATGGATAAAACCGTTAAAAGCTCCTCCATAGAGAGAGTTGAGCAACTTCGGACCATCAAAGATGCTCGGTGTACACTTTTTATAGTTCTTCTATGTGAAATTTTACGAGTATAAATTTTCTAGATTATTTCGATGCAAAACACCAAATTTGTTTGAAAAATGGACAAAAACGTTAAAAGCTCCTTCATAGAGAGAGTTGAGCATCTTCGGACCATCAAAGTTGCTTTATGTACACTTTTTATAGTTCTTCTATGTGAATTTTTACAAGTATAAGCTTCGTAGATTATTTCGATGTCAAAACACCAACTTTCTATGAAAAATGGACAAAACCGTTGAAAGATCCTATGTAGAGAGAGAGTTGAACAAGTTTGCACTATCGAAGTTGCTCGGCGTACACTTTTACTATTCTTCTATCTCAAATTTTACGAATACAAGCTTACAAGATTATTTCGATTCCAAAACACCAACTTTCTATGGCAAATGGACAGAACCGTTAAAAGCACATTCATAGAGAGAGTTGAGCATCTTCGGACCATTAAAGTTGCTCTATGTACACTTTCTATTGTTCTTCTATGTAAAATTTTATGAATGCAAGCTTCGTAGATTATTTGGATTTGAAAACACCAACTTTCTATGACAAATGGATAAAACCGTTAAAAGCTCCTCCATAGAGAGAGTTGAGCAACTTCGGACCATCAAAGATGCTCGGTGTACACTTTTTATAGTTCTTCTATGTGAAATTTCACGAGTATAAGCTTCCTAGATTATTTCGATGCCAAAACACCAACTTTCTATGAAAAATGGACAAAACCGTTAAAAGCTCCTCCATAGAGAGAGTTGAGCAACTTCGGACCATCAAAGATGCTCGGTGTACACTTTTTATTTTTCTTATATATCAAATTTTACGAGTATAAGCTTCCTAGATTGTTTCGATGATAAAACACCAACTTTCTATGAGACAAATGGACAAAACCGTTAAAAGCTCTTCCATAGAGAGGGTTGAGCAACTTCGGACCATCGAAGTTGCTCATTGTACACTTTTTATTTTTCTTCTATGTCAAAGTTTATGAATAAAAGCTTCCAAGATTATTTCGATTCCAAAACACCAAATTTCTATGAAAAATGGACAAAAACGTTAAAAGCTCCTTCATAGAGAGAGTTGAGCATCTTCGGACCATCAAAGTTGCTCTATGTACACTTTTTATAGTTCTTCTATGTCAATTTTTACAAGTATAAGCTTCGTAGATTATTTCGATGCCAAAACACCAACTTTCTATGAAAAATGGACAAAACCGTTGAAAGATCCTATATAGAGAGAGAGTTGAACAAGTTTGGACTATCAAAGTTGCTCGGCGTACACTTTTACTATTCTTCTATGTCAAATTTTACGAATACAAGCTTACAAGATTATTTCGATGCAAAACACCAACTTTCTATGAAAAATGGACAAAAACGTTAAAAGCTCCTCCATAGAGAGAGTTGAGCAACTTCGGACCATCAAAGATGCTCGGTGTACACTTTTTATAGTTCTTCTATGTGAAATTTTACGAGTATAAGCTTCCTAGATTATTTCGATGCCAAAACAATAACTTTCTATGAAAAATGGACAAAACCGTTAAAAGCTCCTCCATAGAGAGAGTTGAGCAACTTCGGACCATCAAAGATGCTCGGTGTACACTTTTTATTTTACTTATATGTCAAATTTTACGAGTATAAGCTTCCTAGATTGTTTCGATGATAAAACACCAACTTTCTATGAGACAAATGGACAAAACCGTTAAAAGCTCTTCCATAGAGAGAGTTGAGCAACTTCGGACCATCGAAGTTGCTCATTGTACACTTTTTATTGTTCTTCTATGTCAAATTTTATGAATACAAGCTTCCAAGATTATTTCGTTTCCAAAACACCAAATTTCTATGAAAAATGGACAAAAACGTTAAAAGCTCCTTCATAGAGAGAGTTGAGCATCTTCGGACCATCAAAGTTGCTCTATGTACACTTTTTATAGTTCTTCTATGTCAATTTTTACAAGTATAAGCTTCGTAGATTATTTCAATGCCAAAACACCAACTTTCTATGAAAAATGGACAAAACCGTTGAAAGATCCTATATAGAGAGAGAGTTGAACAAGTTTGGACTATCAAAGTTGCTCGGCGTACACTTTTACTATTCTTCTATGTCAAATTTTATGAATACAAGCTTACAAGATTATTTCGATTCCAACACACCAACTTTCTATGGCAAATGGACAAAACCGTTAAAAGCTCATTCATAGAGAGAGTTGAGCATCTTCGGACCATCAAAGTTGCTCTATGCACACTTTCTATTGTTCTTCTATGTAAAATTTTATGAATGCAAGCTTCGTAGATTATTTCGTTTCGAAAAAACCAACTTTCTATGACAAATGGATAAAACCGTTAAAAGCTCCTCCATAGAGAGAGTTGAGCAACTTCGGACCATCAAAGATGCTCGGTGTACACTTTTTATAGTTCTTCCATGTGAAATTTTACGAGTATAATCTTCCTAGATTATTTCGATGCCAAAACACAAACTTTCTATGAAAAATGGACAAAAACGTTAAAAGCTCCTTCATAGAGAGAGTTGAGCATCTTCGGACCATCAAAGTTTCTCGGTGTACACTTTTTATTGTTCTTTTATATGAAATTTTACGAGTATAAGCTTCCTCGATTATTTCGATGCCAAAACACCAACTTTCTATAACAAATGGACAAAACCGTTAAAAGCTCCTATATATAGAGAGAGAGTTGAACAAGTTTGGACTATCAAAGTTGCTCGGCGTACACTTTTAATATTCTTCTATGTCAAATTTTACGAGTATAAGCTTCGTAGAATATTTCGATGCTAAAACACCAACTTTCTATGAAAAATGGACAAAACCGTTAAAAGCTCCTCCATAGAGAGAGTGGATCAACTTCGGACCATCAAAGTTGCTCGATGTACACTTTTTATTGTTCTTCTATGTCAAATTTTATGAATACAAGCTTCCAAGATTATTTCGATTCCAAAACACCAAATTTCTATGAAAAATGGACAAAAACGTTAAAAGCTCCTTCATAGAGAGAGTTGAGCATCTTCGGACCATCAAAGTTGCTCTATGTACACTTTTTATAGTTCTTCTATGTGAATTTTTACAAGTATAAGCTTCGTAGATTATTTCGATGCCAAAACACCAACTTTCTATGAAAAATGGACAAAACCGTTGAAAGATCCTATATAGAGAGAGAGTTGAACAAGTTTGCACTATCGAAGTTGCTCGGCGTACACTTTTACTATTCTTCTATGTCAAATTTTACGAATACAAGCTTACAAGATTATTTCGATTCCGAAACACCAACTTTCTATGGCAAATGGACAGAACCGTTAAAAGCTCATTCATAGAGAGAGTTGAGCATCTTCGGACCATCAAAGTTGCTCTATGTACACTTTCTATTGTTCTTCTATGTAAAATTTTATGAATGCAAGCTTCGTAGATTATTTGGATTCGAAAACACCAACTTTCTATGACAAATGGATAAAACCGTTAAAAGCTCCTCCATAGAGAGAGTTGAGCAACTTCGGACCATCAAAGATGCTCGGTGTACACTTTTTATAGTTCTTCTATGTGAAATTTTACGAGTATAAGCTTCCTAGATTATTTCGATGCCAAAACACTAACTTTCTATGAAAAATGGACAAAACCGTTAAAAGCTCCTCCATAGAGAGAGTTGAGCAACTTCGGACCATCAAAGATGCTCGGTGTACACTTTTTATTTTACTTATATGTCAAATTTTACGAGTATAAGCTTCCTAGATTGTTTCGATGATAAAACACCAACTTTCTATGAGGCAAATGGACAAAACCGTTAAAAGCTCTTCCATAGAGAGAGTTGAGCAACTTCGGACCATCGAAGTTGCTCATTGTACACTTTTTATTGCTCTTCTATGTCAAATTTTATGAATACAAGCTTCCAAGATTATTTCGTTTCCAAAACACCAAATTTCTATGAAAAATGGACAAAAACGTTAAAAGCTCCTTCATAGAGAGAGTTGAGCATCTTCGGACCATCAAAGTTGCTCTATGTACACTTTTTATAGTTCTTCTATGTCAATTTTTACAAGTATAAGCTTCGTAGATTATTTCGATGCCAAAACACCAACTTTCTATGAAAAATGGACAAAACCGTTGAAAGATCCTATATAGAGAGAGAGTTGAACAAGTTTGGACTATCAAAGTTGCTCGGCGTACACTTTTACTATTCTTCTATGTCAAATTTTATGAATACAAGCTTACAAGATTATTTCGATTCCAACACACCAACTTTCTATGGCAAATGGACAAAACCGTTAAAAGCTCATTCATAGAGAGAGTTGAGCATCTTCGGACCATCAAAGTTGCTCTATGTACACTTTCTATTGTTCTTCTATGTAAAATTTTATGAATGCAAGCTTCGTAGATTATTTCGTTTCGAAAAAACCAACTTTCTATGACAAATGGATAAAACCGTTAAAAGCTCCTCCATAGAGAGAGTTGAGCAACTTCGGACCATCAAAGATGCTCGGTGTACACTTTTTATAGTTCTTCTATGTGAAATTTTACGAGTATAAATTTTCTAGATTATTTCGATGCAAAACACCAAATTTGTTTGAAAAATGGACAAAAACGTTAAAAGCTCCTTCATAGAGAGAGTTGAGCATCTTCGGACCATCAAAGTTGCTTTATGTACACTTTTTATAGTTCTTCTATGTGAATTTTTACAAGTATAAGCTTCGTAGATTATTTCGATGCCAAAACACCAACTTTCTATGAAAAATGGACAAAACCGTTGAAAGATCCTATATAGAGAGAGAGTTGAACAAGTTTGCACTATCGAAGTTGCTCGGCGTACACTTTTACTATTCTTCTATCTCAAATTTTACGAATACAAGCTTACAAGATTATTTCGATTCCAAAACACCAACTTTCTATGGCAAATGGACAGAACCGTTAAAAGCACATTCATAGAGAGAGTTGAGCATCTTCGGACCATTAAAGTTGCTCTATGTACACTTTCTATTGTTCTTCTATGTAAAATTTTATGAATGCAAGCTTCGTAGATTATTTGGATTTGAAAACACCAACTTTCTATGACAAATGGATAAAACCGTTAAAAGCTGCTCCATAGAGAGAGTTGAGCAACTTCGGACCATCAAAGATGCTCGGTGTACACTTTTTATAGTTCTTCTATGTGAAATTTTACGAGTATAAGCTTCCTAGATTATTTCGATGCCAAAACACCAACTTTCTATGAAAAATGGACAAAACCGTTAAAAGCTCCTCCATAGAGAGAGTTGAGCAACTTCGGACCATCAAAGATGCTCGGTGTACACTTTTTATTTTTCTTATATATCAAATTTTACGAGTATAAGCTTCCTAGATTGTTTCGATGATAAAACACCAACTTTCTATGAGACAAATGGACAAAACCGTTAAAAGCTCTTCCATAGAGAGGGTTGAGCAACTTCAGACCATCGAAGTTGCTCATTGTACACTTTTTATTGTTCTTCTATGTCAAATTTTATGAATAAAAGCTTCCAAGATTATTTCGATTCCAAAACACCAAATTTCTATGAAAAATGGACAAAAACGTTAAAAACTCCTTCATAGAGAGAGTTGAGCATCTTCGGACCATCAAAGTTGCTCTATGTACACTTTTTATAGTTCTTCTATGTCAATTTTTACAAGTATAAGCTTCGTAGATTATTTCGATGCCAAAACACCAACTTTCTATGAAAAATGGACAAAACCGTTGAAAGATCCTATATAGAAAGAGAGTTGAACAAGTTTGGACTATCAAAGTTGCTCGGAGTACACTTTTACTATTCTTCTATGTCAAATTTTACGAATACAAGCTTACAAGATTATTTCGATGCAAAACACCAACTTTCTATGAAAAATGGACAAAACCGTTAAAAGCTCCTCCATAGAGAGAGTGGATCAACTTCGGACCATCAAAGTTGCTCTATGTACACTTTTTATTGTTCTTCTATGTCAAATTTTATGAATACAAGCTTCCAAGATTATTTCGATTCCAAAACACCAAATTTCTATGAAAAATGGACAAAAACGTTAAAAGCTCCTTCATAGAGAGAGTTGAGCATCTTCGGACCATCAAAGTTGCTTTATGTACACTTTTTATAGTTCTTCTATGTGAATTTTTACAAGTATAAGCTTCGTAGATTATTTCGATGCCAAAACACCAACTTTCTATGAAAAATGGACAAAACCGTTGAAAGATCCTATATAGAGAGAGAGTTGAACAAGTTTGGACTATCAAAGTTGCTCGGCGTACACTTTTACTATTCTTCTATGTCAAATTTTATGAATACAAGCTTACAAGATTATTTCGATTCCAACACACCAACTTTCTATGGCAAATGGACAAAACCGTTAAAAGCTCATTCATAGAGAGAGTTGAGCATCTTCGGACCATCAAAGTTGCTCTATGTACACTTTCTATTGTTCTTCTATGTAAAATTTTATGAATGCAAGCTTCGTAGATTATTTCGTTTCGAAAAAACCAACTTTCTATGACAAATGGATAAAACCGTTAAAAGCTCCTCCATAGAGAGAGTTGAGCAACTTCGGACCATCAAAGATGCTCGGTGTACACTTTTTATAATTCTTCCATGTGAAATTTTACGAGTATAAGCTTCCTAGATTATTTCGATGCCAAAACACAAACTTTCTATGAAAAATGGACAAAAACGTTAAAAGCTCCTTCATAGAGAGAGTTGAGCATCTTCGGACCATCAAAGTTTCTCGGTGTACACTTTTTATTGTTCTTTTATATGAAATTTTACGAGTATAAGCTTCCTCGATTATTTCGATGCCAAAACACCAACTTTCTATAACAAATGGACAAAACCGTTAAAAGCTCCTATATATAGAGAGAGAGTTGAACAAGTTTGGACTATCAAAGTTGCTCGGCGTACACTTTTAATATTCTTCTATGTCAAATTTTACGAGTATAAGCTTCGTAGAATATTTCGATGCTAAAACACAAACTTTCTATGAAAAATGGACAAAACCGTTAAAAGCTCCTCCATAGAGAGAGTGGATCAACTTCGGACCATCAAAGTTGCTCTATGTACACTTTTTATTGTTCTTCTATGTCAAATTTTATGAATACAAGCTTCCAAGATTATTTCGATTCCAAAACACCAAATTTCTATGAAAAATGGACAAAAACGTTAAAAGCTCCTTCATAGAGAGAGTTGAGCATCTTCGGACCATCAAAGTTGCTCTATGTACACTTTTTATAGTTCTTCTATGTCAATTTTTACAAGTATAAGCTTCGTAGATTATTTCGATGCCAAAACACCAACTTTCTATGAAAAATGGACAAAACCGTTGAAAGATCCTATATAGAGAGAGAGTTGAACAAGTTTGCACTATCGAAGTTGCTCGGCGTACACTTTTACTATTCTTCTATGTCAAATTTTACGAATACAAGCTTACAAGAGTATTTCGATTCCAACACACCAACTTTCTATGGCAAATGGACAGAACCGTTAAAAGCTCATTCATAGAGAGAGTTGAGCATCTTCGGACCATCAAAGTTGCTCTATGTACACTTTCTATTGTTCTTCTATGTAAAATTTTATGAATGCAAGCTTCGTAGATTATTTGGATTCGAAAACACCAACTTTCTATGACAAATGGATAAAACCGTTAAAAGCTCCTCCATAGAGAGAGTTGAGCAACTTCGGACCATCAAAGATGCTCGGTGTACACTTTTTATAGTTCTTCTATGTGAAATTTTACGAGTATAAGCTTCATAGATTATTTCGATGCCAAAACACTAACTTTCTATGAAAAATGGACAAAACCGTTAAAAGCTCCTCCATAGAGAGAGTTGAGCAACTTCGGACCATCAAAGATGCTCGGTGTACACTTTTTATTTTTCTTATATATCAAATTTTACGAGTATAAGCTTCCTAGATTGTTTCGATGATAAAACACCAACTTTCTATGAGACAAATGGACAAAACCGTTAAAAGCTCTTCCATAGAGAGGGTTGAGCAACTTCAGACCATCGAAGTTGCTCATTGTACACTTTTTATTGTTCTTCTATGTCAAATTTTATGAATAAAAGCTTCCAAGATTATTTCGATTCCAAAACACCAAATTTCTATGAAAAATGGACAAAAACGTTAAAAGCTCCTTCATAGAGAGAGTTGAGCATCTTCGGACCATCAAAGTTGCTCTATGTACACTTTTTATAGTTCTTCTATGTCAATTTTTACAAGTATAAGCTTCGTAGATTATTTCGATGCCAAAACACCAACTTTCTATGAAAAATGGACAAAACCGTTGAAAGATCCTATATAGAGAGAGAGTTGAGCAAGTTTGGACTATCAAAGTTGCTCGGCGTACACTTTTACTATTCTTCTATGTCAAATTTTACGAATACAAGCTTACAAGATTATTTCGATGCAAAACACCAACTTTCTATGAAAAATGGACAAAACCGTTAAAAGCTCCTCCATAGAGAGAGTGGATCAACTTCGGACCATCAAAGTTGCTCTATGTACACTTTTTATTGTTCTTCTATGTCAAATTTTATGAATACAAGCTTCCAAGATTATTTCGATTCCAAAACACCAAATTTCTATGAAAAATGGACAAAAACGTTAAAAGCTCCTTCATAGAGAGAGTTGAGCATCTTCGGACCATCAAAGTTGCTTTATGTACACTTTTTATAGTTCTTCTATGTGAATTTTTACAAGTATAAGCTTCGTAGATTATTTCGATGCCAAAACACCAACTTTCTATGAAAAATGGACAAAACCGTTGAAAGATCCTATATAGAGAGAGAGTTGAACAAGTTTGGACTATCAAAGTTGCTCGGCGTACACTTTTACTATTCTTCTATGTCAAATTTTATGAATACAAGCTTACAAGATTATTTCGATTCCAACACACCAACTTTCTATGGCAAATGGACAAAACCGTTAAAAGCTCATTCATAGAGAGAGTTGAGCATCTTCGGACCATCAAAGTTGCTCTATGTACACTTTCTATTGTTCTTCTATGTAAAATTTTATGAATGCAAGCTTCGTAGATTATTTCGTTTCGAAAAAACCAACTTTCTATGACAAATGGATAAAACCGTTAAAAGCTCCTCCATAGAGAGAGTTGAGCAACTTCGGACCATCAAAGATGCTCGGTGTACACTTTTTATAATTCTTCCATGTGAAATTTTACGAGTATAAGCTTCCTAGATTATTTCGATGCCAAAACACAAACTTTCTATGAAAAATGGACAAAAACGTTAAAAGCTCCTTCATAGAGAGAGTTGAGCATCTTCGGACCATCAAAGTTTCTCGGTGTACACTTTTTATTGTTCTTTTATATGAAATTTTACGAGTATAAGCTTCCTCGATTATTTCGATGCCAAAACACCAACTTTCTATAACAAATGGACAAAACCGTTAAAAGCTCCTATATATAGAGAGAGAGTTGAACAAGTTTGGACTATCAAAGTTGCTCGGCGTACACTTTTAATATTCTTCTATGTCAAATTTTACGAGTATAAGCTTCGTAGAATATTTCGATGCTAAAACACAAACTTTCTATGAAAAATGGACAAAACCGTTAAAAGCTCCTCCATAGAGAGAGTGGATCAACTTCGGACCATCAAAGTTGCTCGATGTACACTTTTTATTGTTCTTCTATGTCAAATTTTATGAATACAAGCTTCCAAGATTATTTCGATTCCAAAACACCAAATTTCTATGAAAAATGGACAAAAACGTTAAAAGCTCCTTCATAGAGAGAGTTGAGCATCTTCGGACCATCAAAGTTGCTCTATGTACACTTTTTATAGTTCTTCTATGTGAATTTTTACAAGTATAAGCTTCGTAGATTATTTCGATGCCAAAACACCAACTTTCTATGAAAAATGGACAAAACCGTTGAAAGATCCTATATAGAGAGAGAGTTGAACAAGTTTGCACTATCGAAGTTGCTCGGCGTACACTTTTACTATTCTTCTATGTCAAATTTTACGAATACAAGCTTACAAGAGTATTTCGATTCCAACACACCAACTTTCTATGGCAAATGGACAGAACCGTTAAAAGCTCATTCATAGAGAGAGTTGAGCATCTTCGGACCATCAAAGTTGCTCTATGTACACTTTCTATTGTTCTTCTATGTAAAATTTTATGAATGCAAGCTTCGTAGATTATTTGGATTCGAAAACACCAACTTTCTATGACAAATGGATAAAACCGTTAAAAGCTCCTCCATAGAGAGAGTTGAGCAACTTCGGACCATCAAAGATGCTCGGTGTACACTTTTTATAGTTCTTCTATGTGAAATTTTACGAGTATAAGCTTTCTAGATTATTTCGATGCCAAAACACTAACTTTCTATGAAAAATGGACAAAACCGTTAAAAGCTCCTCCATAGAGAGAGTTGAGCAACTTCGGACCATCAAAGATGCTCGGTGTACACTTTTTATTTTACTTATATGTCAAATTTTACGAGTATAAGCTTCCTAGATTGTTTCGATGATAAAACACCAACTTTCTATGAGACAAATGGACAAAACCGTTAAAAGCTCTTCCATAGAGAGAGTTGAGCAACTTCGGACCATCGAAGTTGCTCATTGTACACTTTTTATTGCTCTTCTATGTCAAATTTTATAAATACAAGCTTCCAAGATTATTTCGTTTCCAAAACACCAAATTTCTATGAAAAATGGACAAAAACGTTAAAAGCTCCTTCATAGAGAGAGTTGAGCATCTTCGGACCATCAAAGTTGCTCTATGTACACTTTTTATAGTTCTTCTATGTCAATTTTTACAAGTATAAGCTTCGTAGATTATTTCGATGCCAAAACACCAACTTTCTATGAAAAATGGACAAAACCGTTGAAAGATCCTATATAGAGAGAGAGTTGAACAAGTTTGGACTATCAAAGTTGCTCGGCGTACACTTTTACTATTCTTCTATGTCAAATTTTATGAATACAAGCTTACAAGATTATTTCGATTCCAACACACCAACTTTCTATGGCAAATGGACAAAACCGTTAAAAGCTCATTCATAGAGAGAGTTGAGCATCTTCGGACCATCAAAGTTGCTCTATGTACACTTTCTATTGTTCTTCTATGTAAAATTTTATGAATGCAAGCTTCGTAGATTATTTCGTTTCGAAAAAACCAACTTTCTACGACAAATGGATAAAACCATTAAAAGCTCCTCCATAGAGAGAGTTGAGCAACTTCGGACCATCAAAGATGCTCGGTGTACACTTTTTATAGTTCTTCTATGTGAAATTTTACGAGTATAAATTTTCTAGATTATTTCGATGCAAAACACCAAATTTGTTTGAAAAATGGACAAAAACGTTAAAAGCTCCTTCATAGAGAGAGTTGAGCATCTTCGGACCATCAAAGTTGCTTTATGTACACTTTTTATAGTTCTTCTATGTGAATTTTTACAAGTATAAGCTTCGTAGATTATTTCGATGCCAAAACACCAACTTTCTATGAAAAATGGACAAAACCGTTGAAAGATCCTATGTAGAGAGAGAGTTGAACAAGTTTGCACTATCGAAGTTGCTCGGCGTACACTTTTACTATTCTTCTATCTCAAATTTTACGAATACAAGCTTACAAGATTATTTCGATTCCAAAACACCAACTTTCTATGGCAAATGGACAAAACCGTTAAAAGCACATTCATAGAGAGAGTTGAGCATCTTCGGACCATTAAAGTTGCTCTATGTACACTTTCTATTGTTCTTCTATGTAAAATTTTATGAATGCAAGCTTCGTAGATTATTTGGATTTGAAAACACCAACTTTCTATGACAAATGGATAAAACCGTTAAAAGCTCCTCCATAGAGAGAGTTGAGCAACTTCGGACCATCAAAGATGCTCGGTGTACACTTTTTATAGTTCTTCTATGTGAAATTTTACGAGTATAAGCTTCCTAGATTATTTCGATGCCAAAACACCAACTTTCTATGAAAAATGGACAAAACCGTTAAAAGCTCCTCCATAGAGAGAGTTGAGCAACTTCGGACCATCAAAGATGCTCGGTGTACACTTTTTATTTTTCTTATATATCAAATTTTACGAGTATAAGCTTCCTAGATTGTTTCGATGATAAAACACCAACTTTCTATGAGACAAATGGACAAAACCGTTAAAAGCTCTTCCATAGAGAGGGTTGAGCAACTTCAGACCATCGAAGTTGCTCATTGTACACTTTTTATTGTTCTTCTATGTCAAATTTTATGAATAAAAGCTTCCAAGATTATTTCGATTCCAAAACACCAAATTTCTATGAAAAATGGACAAAAACGTTAAAAGCTCCTTCATAGAGAGAGTTGAGCATCTTCGGACCATCAAAGTTGATCTATGTACACTTTTTATAGTTCTTCTATGTCAATTTTTACAAGTATAAGCTTCGTAGATTATTTCGATGCCAAAACACCAACTTTCTATGAAAAATGGACAAAACCGTTGAAAGATCCTATATAGAGAGAGAGTTGAACAAGTTTGGACTATCAAAGTTGCTCGGCGTACACTTTTACTATTCTTCTATGTCAAATTTTACGAATACAAGCTTACAAGATTATTTCGATGCAAAACACCAACTTTCTATGAAAAATGGACAAAACCGTTAAAAGCTCCTCCATAGAGAGAGTGGATCAACTTCGGACCATCAAAGTTGCTCTATGTACACTTTTTATTGTTCTTCTATGTCAAATTTTATGAATACAAGCTTCCAAGATTATTTCGATTCCAAAACACCAAATTTCTATGAAAAATGGACAAAAACGTTAAAAGCTCCTTCATAGAGAGAGTTGAGCATCTTCGGACCATCAAAGTTGCTCTATGTACACTTTTTATAGTTCTTCTATGTCAATTTTTACAAGTATAAGCTTCGTAGATTATTTCGATGCCAAAACACCAACTTTCTATGAAAAATGGACAAAACCGTTGAAAGATCCTATATAGAGAGAGAGTTGAACAAGTTTGGACTATCAAAGTTGCTCGGCGTACACTTTTACTATTCTTCTATGTCAAATTTTATGAATACAAGCTTACAAGATTATTTCGATTCCAACACACCAACTTTCTATGGCAAATGGACAAAACCGTTAAAAGCTCATTCATAGAGAGAGTTGAGCATCTTCGGACCATCAAAGTTGCTCTATGTACACTTTCTATTGTTCTTCTATGTAAAATTTTATGAATGCAAGCTTCGTAGATTATTTGGATTCGAAAACACCAACTTTCTATGACAAATGGATAAAACCGTTAAAAGCTCCTCCATAGAGAGAGTTGAGCAACTTCGGACCATCAAAGATGCTCGGTGTACACTTTTTATAGTTCTTCTATGTGAAATTTTACGAGTATAAGCTTCCTAGATTATTTCGATGCCAAAACACTAACTTTCTATGAAAAATGGACAAAACCGTTAAAAGCTCCTCCATAGAGAGAGTTGAGCAACTTCGGACCATCAAAGATGCTCGGTGTACACTTTTTATTTTACTTATATGTCAAATTTTACGAGTATAAGCTTCCTAGATTGTTTCGATGATAAAACACCAACTTTCTATGAGACAAATGGACAAAACCGTTAAAAGCTCTTCCATAGAGAGAGTTGAGCAACTTCGGACCATCGAAGTTGCTCATTGTACACTTTTTATTGCTCTTCTATGTCAAATTTTATAAATACAAGCTTCCAAGATTATTTCGTTTCCAAAACACCAAATTTCTATGAAAAATGGACAAAAACGTTAAAAGCTCCTTCATAGAGAGAGTTGAGCATCTTCGGACCATCAAAGTTGCTCTATGTACACTTTTTATAGTTCTTCTATGTCAATTTTTACAAGTATAAGCTTCGTAGATTATTTCGATGCCAAAACACCAACTTTCTATGAAAAATGGACAAAACCGTTGAAAGATCCTATATAGAGAGAGAGTTGAACAAGTTTGGACTATCAAAGTTGCTCGGCGTACACTTTTACTATTCTTCTATGTCAAATTTTATGAATACAAGCTTACAAGATTATTTCGATTCCAACACACCAACTTTCTATGGCAAATGGACAAAACCGTTAAAAGCTCATTCATAGAGAGAGTTGAGCATCTTCGGACCATCAAAGTTGCTCTATGTACACTTTCTATTGTTCTTCTATGTAAAATTTTATGAATGCAAGCTTCGTAGATTATTTCGTTTCGAAAAAACCAACTTTCTATGACAAATGGATAAAACCGTTAAAAGCTCCTCCATAGAGAGAGTTGAGCAACTTCGGACCATCAAAGATGCTCAGTGTACACTTTTTATAGTTCTTCTATGTGAAATTTTACGAGTATAAATTTTCTAGATTATTTCGATGCAAAACACCAAATTTGTTTGAAAAATGGACAAAAACGTTAAAAGCTCCTTCATAGAGAGAGTTGAGCATCTTCGGACCATCAAAGTTGCTTTATGTACACTTTTTATAGTTCTTCTATGTGAATTTTTACAAGTATAAGCTTCGTAGATTATTTCGATGCCAAAACACCAACTTTCTATGAAAAATGGACAAAACCGTTGAAAGATCCTATATAGAGAGAGAGTTGAACAAGTTTGCCCTATCGAAGTTGCTCGGCGTACACTTTTACTATTCTTCTATCTCAAATTTTACGAATACAAGCTTACAAGATTATTTCGATTCCAAAACACCAACTTTCTATGCCAAATGGACAGAACCGTTAAAAGCACATTCATAGAGAGAGTTGAGCATCTTCGGACCATTAAAGTTGCTCTATGTACACTTTCTATTGTTCTTCTATGTAAAATTTTATGAATGCAAGCTTCGTAGATTATTTGGATTTGAAAACACCAACTTTCTATGACAAATGGATAAAACCGTTAAAAGCTCCTCCATAGAGAGAGTTGAGCAACTTCGGACCATCAAAGATGCCCGGTGTACACTTTTTATAGTTCTTCTATGTGAAATTTTACGAGTATAAGCTTCCTAGATTATTTCGATGCCAAAACACCAACTTTCTATGAAAAATGGACAAAACCGTTAAAAGCTCCTCCATAGAGAGAGTTGAGCAACTTCGGACCATCAAAGATGCTCGGTGTACACTTTTTATTTTTCTTATATATCAAATTTTACGAGTATAAGCTTCCTAGATTGTTTCGATGATAAAACACCAACTTTCTATGAGACAAATGGACAAAACCGTTAAAAGCTCTTCCATAGAGAGAGTTGAGCAACTTCAGACCATCGAAGTTGCTCATTGTACACTTTTTATTGTTCTTCTATGTCAAATTTTATGAATAAAAGCTTCCAAGATTATTTCGATTCCAAAACACCAAATTTCTATGAAAAATGGACAAAAACGTTAAAAGCTCCTTCATAGAGAGAGTTGAGCATCTTCGGACCATCAAAGTTGCTTTATGTACACTTTTTATAGTTCTTCTATGTGAATTTTTAAAAGTATAAGCTTCGTAGATTATTTCGATGCCAAAACACCAACTTTCTATGAAAAATGGACAAAACCGTTGAAAGATCCTATATAGAGAGAGAGTTGAACAAGTTTGGACTATCAAAGTTGCTCGGCGTACACTTTTACTATTCTTCTATGTCAAATTTTACGAATACAAGCTTACAAGATTATTTCGATGCAAAACACCAACTTTCTATGAAAAATGGACAAAACCGTTAAAAGCTCCTCCATAGAGAGAGTGGATCAACTTCGGACCATCAAAGTTGCTCTATGTACACTTTTTATTGTTCTTCTATGTCAAATTTTATGAATACAAGCTTCCAAGATTATTTCGATTCCAAAACACCAAATTTCTATGAAAAATGGACAAAAACGTTAAAAGCTCCTTCATAGAGAGAGTTGAGCATCTTCGGACCATCAAAGTTGCTTTATGTACACTTTTTATAGTTCTTCTATGTGAATTTTTACAAGTATAAGCTTCGTAGATTATTTCGATGCCAAAACACCAACTTTCTATGAAAAATGGACAAAACCGTTGAAAGATCCTATATAGAGAGAGAGTTGAACAAGTTTGCACTATCGAAGTTGCTCGGCGTACACTTTTACTATTCTTCTATGTCAAATTTTACGAATACAAGCTTACAAGATTATTTCGATTCCAAAACACCGACTTTCTATGGCAAATGGACAAAATCGTTAAAAGCTCATTCATAGAGAGAGTTGAGCATCTTCGGACCATCAAAGTTGCTCTATGTACACTTTTTATAGTTCTTCTATGTCAATTTTTACAAGTATAAGCTTCGTAGATTATTTCGATTCGAAAACACCAACTTTCTATGACAAATGGATAAAACCGTTAAAAGCTCCTCCATAGAGAGAGTTGAGCAACTTCGGACCATCAAAGATGCTCGGTGTACACTTTTTATAGTTCTTCTATGTGAAATTTTACGAGTATAAGCTTCCTAGATTATTTCGATACCAAAACACCAACTTTCTATGAAAAATGGACAAAACCGTTAAAAGCTCCTCCATAGAGAGAGTGGATCAACTTCGGACCATCAAAGTTGCTCTATGTACACTTTTTATTGTTCTTCTATGTCAAATTTTATGAATACAAGCTTCCAAGATTATTTCGATTCCAAAACACCAAATTTCTATGAAAAATGGACAAAAACGTTAAAAGCTCCTTCATAGAGAGAGTTGAGCATCTTCGGACTATCAAAGTTGCTCTATGTACACTTTTTATAGTTCTTCTATGTGAATTTTTACAAGTATAAGCTTCGTAGATTATTTCGATGCCAAAACACCAACTTTCTATGAAAAATGGACAAAACCGTTGAAAGATCCTATATAGAGAGAGAGTTGAACAAGTTTGCACTATCGAAGTTGCTCGGCGTACACTTTTACTATTCTTCTATCTCAAATTTTACGAATACAAGCTTACAAGATTATTTCGATTCCAAAACACGAACTTTCTATGGCAAATGGACAGAACCGTTAAAAGCACATTCATAGAGAGAGTTGAGCATCTTCGGACCATTAAAGTTGCTCTATGTACACTTTCTATTGTTCTTCTATGTAAAATTTTATGAATGCAAGCTCCGTAGATTATTTGGATTCGAAAACACCAACTTTCTATGAAAAATGGATAAAACCGTTAAAAGCTCCTCCATAGAGAGAGTTGAGCAACTTCGGACCATCAAAGATGCTCGGTGTACACTTTTTATAGTTCTTCTATGTGAAATTTTACGAGTATAAGCTTCCTAGATTATTTCGATGCCAAAACACCAACTTTCTATGAAAAATGGACAAAACCGTTAAAAGCTCCTCCATAGAGAGAGTTGAGCAACTTCGGACCATCAAAGATGCTCGGTGTACACTTTTATTTTTCTTATATGTCAAATTTTACGAGTATAAGCTTCCTAGATTGTTTCGATGATAAAACACCAACTTTCTATGAGACAAATGGACAAAACCGTTAAAAGCTCTTCCATAGAGAGGGTTGAGCAACTTCAGACCATCGAAGTTGCTCATTGTACACTTTTTATTGTTTTTCTATGTCAAATTTTATGAATAAAAGCTTCCAAGATTATTTTGATTCCAAAACACCAAATTTGTTTGAAAAATGGACAAAAACGTTAAAAGCTCCTTCATAGAGAGAGTTGAGCATCTTCGGACCATCAAAGTTGCTTTATGTACACTTTTTATAGTTCTTCTATGTGAATTTTTACAAGTATAAGCTTCGTAGATTATTTCGATGCCAAAACACCAACTTTCTATGAAAAATGGACAAAACCGTTGAAAGATCCTATATAGAGAGAGAGTTGAACAAGTTTGCACTATCGAAGTTGCTCGGCGTACACTTTTACTATTCTTCTATGTCAAATTTTACGAATACAAGCTTACAAGATTATTTCGATTCCAAAACACCAACTTTCTATGGCAAATGGACAAAACCGTTAAAAGCTCATTCATAGAGAGAGTTGAGCATCTTCGGACCATCAAAGTTGCTCTATGTACACTTTCTATTGTTCTTCTATGTAAAATTTTATGAATGCAAGCTTCGTAGATTATTTGGATTCGAAAACACCAACTTTCTATGACAAATGGATAAAACCGTTAAAAGCTCCTCCATAGAGAGAGTTGAGCAACTTCGGACCATCAAAGATGCTCGGTGTACACTTTTTATAGTTCTTCTATGTGAAATTTTACGAGTATAAGCTTCCTAGATTATTTCGATGCCAAAACACCAACTTTCTATGAAAAATGGACAAAACCGTTAAAAGCTCCTCCATAGAGAGAGTTGAGCAACTTCGGACCATCAAAGATGCTCGGTGTACACTTTTTATTTTTCTTATATATCAAATTTTACGAGTATAAGCTTCCTAGATTGTTTCGATGATAAAACACCAACTTTCTATGAGACAAATGGACAAAACCGTTAAAAGCTCTTCCATAGAGAGGGTTGAGCAACTTCGGACCATCGAAGTTGCTCATTGTACACTTTTTATTGTTCTTCTATATCAAATTTTATGAATAAAAGCTTCCAAGATTATTTCGATTCCAAAACACCAAATTTCTATGAAAAATGGACAAAAACGTTAAAAGCTCCTTCATAGAGAGAGTTGAGCATCTTCGGACCATCAAAGTTGCTCTATGTACACTTTTTTATAGTTCTTCTATGTCAATTTTTACAAGTATAAGCTTCGTAGATTATTTCGATGCCAAAACACCAACTTTCTATGAAAAATGGACAAAACCGTTGAAAGATCCTATATAGAGAGAGAGTTGAACAAGTTTGGACTATCAAAGTTGCTCGGCGTACACTTTTACTATTCTTATGTCAAATTTTACGAATACAAGCTTACAAGATTATTTCGATGCAAAACACCAACTTTCTATGAAAAATGGACAAAACCGTTAAAAGCTCCTCCATAGAGAGAGTGGATCAACTTCGGACCATCAAAGTTGCTCTATGTACACTTTTTATTGTTCTTCTATGTCAAATTTTATGAATACAAGCTTCCAAGATTATTTCGATTCCAAAACACCAAATTTCTATGAAAAATGGACAAAAACGTTAAAAGCTCCTTCATAGAGAGAGTTGAGCATCTTCGGACCATCAAAGTTGCTTTATGTACACTTTTTATATTTCTTCTATGTGAATTTTTACAAGTATATGCTTCGTAGATTATTTCGATGCCAAAACACCAACTTTCTATGAAAAATGGACAAAACCGTTGAAAGATCCTATATAGAGAGAGAGTTGAACAAGTTTGCACTATCGAAGTTGCTCGGCGTACACTTTTACTATTCTTCTATCTCAAATTTTACGAATACAAGCTTACAAGATTATTTCGATTCCAAAACACCAACTTTCTATGGCAAATGGATAGAACCGTTAAAAGCACATTCATAGAGAGAGTTGAGCATCTTCGGACCATTAAAGTTGCTCTATGTACACTTTCTATTGTTTTTCTATGTAAAATTTTATGAATGCAAGCTTCAGAGATTATTTGGATTCGAAAACACAACCTTTCTATGACAAATGGATAAAACCGTTAAAAGCTCCTCCATAGAGAGAGTTGAGCAACTTCGGACCATCAAACATGCTCGGTGTACACTTTTTATTTTTCTTATATGTCAAATTTTACGAGTATAAGCTTCCTAGATTGTTTCGATGATAAAACACCAACTTTCTATGAGACAAATGGAAAAAACCGTTAAAAGCTCTTCCATAGAGAGGGTTGAGCAACTTCGGACCGTCGAAGTTGCTCATTGTACACTTTTTATTGTTTTTCTATGTCAAATTTTATGAATAAAAGCTTGCAAGATTATTTCAATTCCAAAACACCAAATTTCTATGAAAAATGGACAAAAACGTTAAAAGCTCCTTCATAGAGAGAGTTGAGCATCTTCGGACCATCAAAGTTGCTCTATGTACACTTTTTATAGTTCTTCTATGTCAATTTTTACAAGTATAAGCTTCGTAGATTATTTCGATGCCAAAACACCAACTTTCTATGAAAAATGGACAAAACCGTTGAAAGATCCTATATAGAGAGAGAGTTGAACAAGTTTGGACTATCAAAGTTGCTCGGCGTACACTTTTACTATTCTTATGTCAAATTTTACGAATACAAGCTTACAAGATTATTTCGATGCAAAACACCAACTTTCTATGAAAAATGGACAAAACCGTTAAAAGCTCCTCCATAGAGAGAGTGGATCAACTTCGGACCATCAAAGTTGCTCTATGTACACTTTTTATTGTTCTTCTATGTCAAATTTTATGAATACAAGCTTCCAAGATTATTTCGATTCCAAAACACCAAATTTCTATGAAAAATGGACAAAAACGTTAAAAGCTCCTTCATAGAGAGAGTTGAGCATCTTCGGACCATCAAAGTTGCTTTATGTACACTTTTTATAGTTCTTCTATGTGAATTTTTACAAGTATAAGCTTCGTAGATTATTTCGATGCCAAAACACCAACTTTCTATGAAAAATGGACAAAACCGTTGAAAGATCCTATATAGAGAGAGAGTTGAACAAGTTTGCACTATCGAAGTTGCTCGGCGTACACTTTTACTATTCTTCTATCTCAAATTTTACGAATACAAGCTTACAAGATTATTTCGATTCCAAAACACCAACTTTCTATGGCAAATGGATAGAACCGTTAAAAGCACATTCATAGAGGGAGTTGAGCATCTTCGGACCATTAAAGTTGCTCTATGTACACTTTCTATTGTTTTTCTATGTAAAATTTTATGAATGCAAGCTTCGTAGATTATTTGGATTCGAAAACACAACCTTTCTATGAAAAATGGATAAAACCGTTAAAAGCTCCTTCATAGAGAGAGTTGAGCATCTTCGGACCATCAAATTTGCTCTATGTACACTTTTTATAGTTCTTCTATGTCAATTTTTACAAGTATAAGCTTCGTAGATTATTTCGATGCCAAAACACCAACTTTCTATGAAAAATGGACAAAACCGTTGAAAGATCCTATATAGAGAGAGAGTTGAACAAGTTTGGACTATCAAAGATGCTCGGCGTACACTTTTACTATTCTTATGTCAAATTTTACGAATACAAGCTTACAAGATTATTTCGATGCAAAACACCAACTTTCTATGAAAAATGGACAAAACCGTTAAAAGCTCGTCCATAGAGAGGGTTGAGCAACTTCGGACCATCGAAGTTGCTCATTGTACACTTTTTATTGTTTTTCTATGTCAAATTTTATGAATAAAAGCTTCCAAGATTATTTCGATTCCAAAACACCAAATTTCTATGAAAAATGGACAAAACATTAAAAGCTCCTTCATAGAGAGAGTTGAGCATCTTCGGACTATCAAAGTTGCTCTATGTACACTTTTTATAGTTCTTCTACGTCAATTTTTACAAGTATAAGCTTCGTAGATTATTTCGATGCCAAAACACCAACTTTCTATGAAAAATGGACAAAACCGTTGAAAGATCCTATATAGAGAGAGAGTTGAACAAGTTTGCACTATCGAAGTTGCTCGGCGTACACTTTTACTTTTCTTCTATCTCGAATTTTACGAATACAAGCTTACAAGATTATTTCGATTCCAAAACACCAACTTTCTATGGCAAATGGACAGAACCGTTAAAAGCACATTCATAGAGAGAGTTGAGCATCTTCGGACCATTAAAGTTGCTCTATGTACACTTTCTATTGTTCTTCTATGTAAAATTTTATGAATGCAAGCTTCGTAGATTATTTGGATTCGAAATTACCAACTTTCTATGACAAATGGATAAAACCGTTAAAAGCTCCTCCATAGAGAGAGTTGAGCAACTTCGGACCATCAAAGATGCTCGGTGTACACTTTTTATAGTTCTTCTATGTGAAATTTTACGAGTATAAGCTTCCTAGATTATTTCGATGCCAAAACACCAACTTTCTATGAAAAATGGACAAAACCGTTAAAAGCTCCTCCATAGAGAGAGTTGAGCAACTTCGGACCATCAAAGATGCTCGGTGTACACTTTTTATTTTTCTTATATGTCAAATTTTACGAGTATTAGCTTCCTAGATTGTTTCGATGATAAAACACCAACTTTCAATGGGACAAATGGACAAAATCGTTAAAAGCTCTTCCATGGAGAGGGTTGAGCAATTTCGGACCATCGAAGTTGCTCATTGTACACTTTTTATTGTTTTTCTATGTCAAATTTTATGAATAAAAGCTTCCAAGATTATTTCAATTCCAAAACACCAAATTTCTATGAAAAATGGACAAAAACGTTAAAAGCTCCTTCATAGAGAGAGTTGAGCATCTTCGGACCATCAAAGTTGCTTTATGTACACTTTTTATAGTTCTTCTATGTGAATTTTTAAAAGTATAAGCTTCGTAGATTATTTCGATGCCAAAACACCAACTTTCTATGAAAAATGGACAAAACCGTTGAAAGATTCTATATAGAGAGAGAGTTGAACAAGTTTGCACTATCGAAGTTGCTCGGCGTACACTTTTACTATTCTTCTATGTCAAATTTTACGAATACAAGCTTACAAGATTATTTCGATTCCAAAACACCAACTTTCTATGGCAAATGGATAAAACCGTTAAAAGCTCATTCATAGAGAGAGTTGAGCATCTTCGGACCATCAAAGTTGCTCTATGTACACTTTCTATTGTTCTTCTATGTAAAATTTTATGAATGCAAGCTTCGTAGATTATTTCGATTCGAAAACACCAACTTTCTATGACAAATGGATAAAACCGTTAAAAGCTCCTCCATAGAGAGAGTTGAGCAACTTCGGACCATCAACGATGCTCGGTGTACACTTTTTATAGTTCTTCTATGTGAAATTTTACGAGTATAAGCTTCCTAGATTATTTCGATACCAAAACACCAACTTTCTATGAAAAATGGACAAAACCGTTAAAAGCTCCTCCATAGAGAGAGTGGATCAACTTCGGACCATCAAAGTTGCTCTATGTACACTTTTTATTGTTCTTCTATGTCAAATTTTATGAATACAAGCTTCCAAGATTATTTCGATTCCAAAACACCAAATTTCTATGAAAAATGGACAAAAACGTTAAAAGCTCCTTCATAGAGAGAGTTGAGCATCTTCGGACTATCAAAGTTGCTCTATGTACACTTTTTATAGTTCTTCTATGTGAATTTTTACAAGTATAAGCTTCGTAGATTATTTCGATGCCAAAACACCAACTTTCTATGAAAAATGGACAAAACAGTTGAAAGATCCTATATAGATAGAGAGTTGAACAAGTTTGCACTATCGAAGTTGCTTGGCGTACACTTTTACTATTCTTCTATCTCAAATTTTACGAATACAAGCTTACAAGATTATTTCGATTCCAAAACACCAACTTTCTATGGCAAATGGACAGAACCGTTAAAAGCACATTCATAGAGAGAGTTGAGCATCTTCGGACCATTAAAGTTGCTCTATGTACACTTTCTATTGTTCTTCTATGTAAAATTTTATGAATGCAAGCTTCGTAGATTATTTCGTTTCGAAAACACCAACTTTCTATGACAAATGGATAAAACCGTTAAAAGCTCCTCCATAGAGAGAGTTGAGCAACTTCGGACCATCAAAGATGCTCGGTGTACACTTTTTATAGTTCTTCTATGTGAAATTTTACGAGTATAAGCTTCCTAGATTATTTCGATGCCAAAACACCAACTTTCTATGAAAAATGGACAAAACCGTAAAAAGCTCCTCCATAGAGAGAGTGGATCAACTTCGGACCATCAAAGTTGCTCTATGTACACTTTTTATTGTTCTTCTATGTCAAATTTTATGAATACAAGCTTCCAAGATTATTTCGATTCCAAAACACCAAATTTCTATGAAAAATGGACAAAAACGTTAAAAGCTCCTTCATAGAGAGAGTTGAGCATCTTCGGACCATCAAAGTTGCTTTATGTACACTTTTTATAGTTCTTCTATGTGAATTTTTACAAGTATAA
This sequence comes from Euonymus europaeus, assembly GCA_963580455.1. Taxonomy (NCBI): domain Eukaryota; kingdom Viridiplantae; phylum Streptophyta; class Magnoliopsida; order Celastrales; family Celastraceae; genus Euonymus; species Euonymus europaeus. The sequence goes on along the minus strand of OY756959.1, from coordinate 19,376,499 downwards.
GCTTCGTAGATTATTTCGATGCCAAAACACCAACTTTCTATGAAAAATGGACAAAACCGTTGAAAGATCCTATATAGAGAGAGAGTTGAACAAGTTTGCACTATCGAAGTTGCTCGGCGTACACTTTTACTATTCTTCTATCTCAAATTTTACGAATACAAGCTTACAAGATTATTTCGATTCCAAAACACCAACTTTCTATGGCAAATGGATAGAACCGTTAAAAGCACATTCATAGAGGGAGTTGAGCATCTTCGGACCATTAAAGTTGCTCTATGTACACTTTCTATTGTTTTTCTATGTAAAATTTTATGAATGCAAGCTTCGTAGATTATTTGGATTCGAAAACACAACCTTTCTATGAAAAATGGATAAAACCGTTAAAAGCTCCTTCATAGAGAGAGTTGAGCATCTTCGGACCATCAAATTTGCTCTATGTACACTTTTTATAGTTCTTCTATGTCAATTTTTACAAGTATAAGCTTCGTAGATTATTTCGATGCCAAAACACCAACTTTCTATGAAAAATGGACAAAACCGTTGAAAGATCCTATATAGAGAGAGAGTTGAACAAGTTTGGACTATCAAAGATGCTCGGCGTACACTTTTACTATTCTTATGTCAAATTTTACGAATACAAGCTTACAAGATTATTTCGATGCAAAACACCAACTTTCTATGAAAAATGGACAAAACCGTTAAAAGCTCGTCCATAGAGAGGGTTGAGCAACTTCGGACCATCGAAGTTGCTCATTGTACACTTTTTATTGTTTTTCTATGTCAAATTTTATGAATAAAAGCTTCCAAGATTATTTCGATTCCAAAACACCAAATTTCTATGAAAAATGGACAAAACATTAAAAGCTCCTTCATAGAGAGAGTTGAGCATCTTCGGACTATCAAAGTTGCTCTATGTACACTTTTTATAGTTCTTCTACGTCAATTTTTACAAGTATAAGCTTCGTAGATTATTTCGATGCCAAAACACCAACTTTCTATGAAAAATGGACAAAACCGTTGAAAGATCCTATATAGAGAGAGAGTTGAACAAGTTTGCACTATCGAAGTTGCTCGGCGTACACTTTTACTTTTCTTCTATCTCGAATTTTACGAATACAAGCTTACAAGATTATTTCGATTCCAAAACACCAACTTTCTATGGCAAATGGACAGAACCGTTAAAAGCACATTCATAGAGAGAGTTGAGCATCTTCGGACCATTAAAGTTGCTCTATGTACACTTTCTATTGTTCTTCTATGTAAAATTTTATGAATGCAAGCTTCGTAGATTATTTGGATTCGAAATTACCAACTTTCTATGACAAATGGATAAAACCGTTAAAAGCTCCTCCATAGAGAGAGTTGAGCAACTTCGGACCATCAAAGATGCTCGGTGTACACTTTTTATAGTTCTTCTATGTGAAATTTTACGAGTATAAGCTTCCTAGATTATTTCGATGCCAAAACACCAACTTTCTATGAAAAATGGACAAAACCGTTAAAAGCTCCTCCATAGAGAGAGTTGAGCAACTTCGGACCATCAAAGATGCTCGGTGTACACTTTTTATTTTTCTTATATGTCAAATTTTACGAGTATTAGCTTCCTAGATTGTTTCGATGATAAAACACCAACTTTCAATGGGACAAATGGACAAAATCGTTAAAAGCTCTTCCATGGAGAGGGTTGAGCAATTTCGGACCATCGAAGTTGCTCATTGTACACTTTTTATTGTTTTTCTATGTCAAATTTTATGAATAAAAGCTTCCAAGATTATTTCAATTCCAAAACACCAAATTTCTATGAAAAATGGACAAAAACGTTAAAAGCTCCTTCATAGAGAGAGTTGAGCATCTTCGGACCATCAAAGTTGCTTTATGTACACTTTTTATAGTTCTTCTATGTGAATTTTTAAAAGTATAAGCTTCGTAGATTATTTCGATGCCAAAACACCAACTTTCTATGAAAAATGGACAAAACCGTTGAAAGATTCTATATAGAGAGAGAGTTGAACAAGTTTGCACTATCGAAGTTGCTCGGCGTACACTTTTACTATTCTTCTATGTCAAATTTTACGAATACAAGCTTACAAGATTATTTCGATTCCAAAACACCAACTTTCTATGGCAAATGGATAAAACCGTTAAAAGCTCATTCATAGAGAGAGTTGAGCATCTTCGGACCATCAAAGTTGCTCTATGTACACTTTCTATTGTTCTTCTATGTAAAATTTTATGAATGCAAGCTTCGTAGATTATTTCGATTCGAAAACACCAACTTTCTATGACAAATGGATAAAACCGTTAAAAGCTCCTCCATAGAGAGAGTTGAGCAACTTCGGACCATCAACGATGCTCGGTGTACACTTTTTATAGTTCTTCTATGTGAAATTTTACGAGTATAAGCTTCCTAGATTATTTCGATACCAAAACACCAACTTTCTATGAAAAATGGACAAAACCGTTAAAAGCTCCTCCATAGAGAGAGTGGATCAACTTCGGACCATCAAAGTTGCTCTATGTACACTTTTTATTGTTCTTCTATGTCAAATTTTATGAATACAAGCTTCCAAGATTATTTCGATTCCAAAACACCAAATTTCTATGAAAAATGGACAAAAACGTTAAAAGCTCCTTCATAGAGAGAGTTGAGCATCTTCGGACTATCAAAGTTGCTCTATGTACACTTTTTATAGTTCTTCTATGTGAATTTTTACAAGTATAAGCTTCGTAGATTATTTCGATGCCAAAACACCAACTTTCTATGAAAAATGGACAAAACCGTTGAAAGATCCTATATAGATAGAGAGTTGAACAAGTTTGCACTATCGAAGTTGCTTGGCGTACACTTTTACTATTCTTCTATCTCAAATTTTACGAATACAAGCTTACAAGATTATTTCGATTCCAAAACACCAACTTTCTATGGCAAATGGACAGAACCGTTAAAAGCACATTCATAGAGAGAGTTGAGCATCTTCGGACCATTAAAGTTGCTCTATGTACACTTTCTATTGTTCTTCTATGTAAAATTTTATGAATGCAAGCTTCGTAGATTATTTCGTTTCGAAAACACCAACTTTCTATGACAAATGGATAAAACCGTTAAAAGCTCCTCCATAGAGAGAGTTGAGCAACTTCGGACCATCAAAGATGCTCGGTGTACACTTTTTATAGTTCTTCTATGTGAAATTTTACGAGTATAAGCTTCCTAGATTATTTCGATGCCAAAACACCAACTTTCTATGAAAAATGGACAAAACCGTAAAAAGCTCCTCCATAGAGAGAGTTGAGCAACTTCGGACCATCAAAGATGCTCGGTGTACACTTTTTATTTTTCTTATATGTCAAATTTTACGAGTATAAGCTTCCTAGATTGTTTCGATGATAAAACACCAACTTTCTATGAGACAAATGGAAAAAACCGTTAAAAGCTCTTCCATAGAGAGGGTTGAGCAACATCGGACCATCGAAGTTGCTCATTGTACACTTTTTATTGTTTTTCTATGTCAAATTTTATGAATAAAAGCTTCCAAGATTATTTCAATTCCAAAACACCAAATTTCTATGAAAAATGGACAAAAACGTTAAAAGCTCCTTCATAGAGAGAGTTGAGCATCTTCGGACCATCAAAGTTGCTCTATGTACACTTTTTATAGTTCTTCTATGTCAATTTTTACAAGTATAAGCTTCGTAGATTATTTCGATGCCAAAACACCAACTTTCTATGAAAAATGGACAAAACCGTTGAAAGATCCTATATAGAGAGAGAGTTGAACAAGTTTGGACTATCAAAGTTGCTCGGCGTACACTTTTACTATTCTTCTATGTCAAATTTTACGAATACAAGCTTACAAGATTATTTCGATTCCAAAACACCAACTTTCTATGGCAAATGGACAAAACCGTTAAAAGCTCATTCATAGAGAGAGTTGAGCATCTTCGGACCATCAAAGTTGCTCTATGTACACTTTCTATTGTTCTTCTATGTAAAATTTTATGAATGCAAACTTCGTATATTATTTCGTTTCGAAAAAACCAACTTTCTATGACAAATGGATAAAACCGTTAAAAGCTCCTCCATAGAGAGAGTTGAGCAACTTCGGACCATCAAAGATGCTCGGTGTACACTTTTTATAGTTCTTCTATGTGAAATTTTACGAGTATAAGCTTTCTAGATTATTTCGATGCAAAACACCAACTTTCTATGAAAAATGGGCAAAACCGTTAAAAGCTCCTCCATAGAGAGAGAGGATCAACTTCGGACCATCAAAGTTGCTCTATGTACACTTTTTATTGTTCTTCTATGTCAAATTTTATGAATACAAGCTTCCAAGATTATTTCGATTCCAAAACACCAAATTTCTATGAAAAATGGACAAAAACGTTAAAAGCTCCTTCATAGAGAGAGTTGAGCATCTTCGGACCTTCAAAGTTGCTTTATGTACACTTTTTATAGTTCTTCTATGTGAATTTTTACAAGTATAAGCTTCGCAGATTATTTCGATGCCAAAACACCAACTTTCTATGAAAAATGGACAAAACCGTTGAAAGATCCTATATAGAGAGAGAGTTGAACAAGTTTGCACTATCGAAGTTGCTCGGCGTACACTTTTACTATTCTTCTATGTCAAATTTTACTAATACAAGCTTACAAGATTATTTCGATTCAAAAACGCCAACTTTCTATGGCAAATGGACAAAATCGTTAAAAGCTCATTCATAGAGAGAGTTGAGCATCTTCGGACCATCAAAGTTTCTCTATGTACACTTTCTATTGTTCTTCTATGTAAAACTTTATGAATGCAAGCTTCGTAGATTATTTCGATTCGAAAACACCAACTTTCTATGACAAATGGATAAAACCGTTAAAAGCTCCTCCATAGAGAGAGTTGAGCAACTTCGGACCATCAAAGATGCTCGGTGTACACTTTTTATAGTTCTTCTATGTGAAATTTTACGAGTATAAGCTTCCTAGATTATTTCGATACCAAAACACCAACTTTCTATGAAAAATGGACAAAACCGTTAAAAGCTCGTCCATAGAGAGAGTGGATCAACTTCGGACCATCAAAGTTGCTCTATGTACACTTTTTATTGTTCTTCTATGTAAAATTTTATGAATACAAGCTTCCAAGATTATTTCGATTCCAAAACACCAAATTTCTATGAAAAATGGACAAAAACGTTAAAAGCTCCTTCATAGAGAGAGTTGAGCATCTTCGGACTATCAAAGTTGCTCTATGTACACTTTTTATAGTTCTTCTATGTGAATTTTTTCAAGTATAAGCTTCGCAGATTATTTCGATGCCAAAACACCAACTTTCTATGAAAAATGGACAAAACCGTTGAAAGATCCTATATAGAGAGAGAGTTGAACAAGTTTGCACTATCGAAGTTGCTCGGCGTACACTTTTACTATTCTTCTATCTCAAATTTTACGAATACAAGCTTACAAGATTATTTCGATTCCAAAACACCAACTTTCTATGGCAAATGGACAGAACCGTTAAAAGCTCATTCATAGAGAGAGTTGAGCATCTTCGGACCATTAAAGTTGCTCTATGTACACTTTCTATTGTTCTTCTATGTAAAATTTTATGAATGCAAGCTTCGTAGATTATTTCGATTCGAAAACACCAACTTTCTATGACAAATGGATAAAACCGTTAAAAGCTCCTCCATAGAGAGAGTTGAGCAACTTCGGACCATCAAAGATGCTCGGTGTACACTTTTTATTTTTCTTATATGTCAAATTTTACGAGTATAAGCTTCCTAGATTGTTTCGATGATAAAACACCAACTTTCTATGAGACAAATGGAAAAAACCGTTAAAAGCTCTTCCATAGAGAGGGTTGAGCAACTTCGGACCATCGAAGTTGCTCATTGTACACTTTTTATTGTTTTTCTATGTCAAATTTTATGAATAAAAGCTTCCAAGATTGTTTCGATAATAAAACACCAACTTTCTATGAGACAAATGGACAAAACCGTTAAAAGCTCTTCCATAGAGAGGGTTGAGCAACTTCGGACCATCGAAGTTGCTCATTGTACACTTTTTATTGTTCTTCTATGTCAAATTTTATGAATAAAAGCTTCCAAGATTATTTCGATTCCAAAACACCAAATTTCTATGAAAAATGGACAAAAACGTTAAAAGCTCCTTCATAGAGAGAGTTGAGCATCTTCGGACCATCAAAGTTGCTCTATGTACACTTTTTATAGTTCTTCTATGTCAATTTTTACAAGTATAAGCTTCGTAGATTATTTCGATGCCAAAACACCAATTTTCTATGAAAAATGGACAAAACCGTTGAAAGATCCTATATAGAGAGAGAGTTGAACAAGTTTGGACTATCAAAGTTGCTCGGCGTACACTTTTACTATTCTTCTATGTCAAATTTTACGAATACAAGCTTACAAGATTATTTCGATTCCAAAACACCAACTTTCTATGGCAAATGGACAAAACCGTTAAAAGCTCATTCATAGAGAGAGTTGAGCATCTTCGGACCATCAAAGTTGCTCTATGTACACTTTCTATTGTTCTTCTATGTAAAATTTTATGAATGCAAGCTTCGTAGATTATTTCGTTTCGAAAAAACCAACTTTCTATGAAAAATGGATAAAACCGTTAAAAGCTCCTCCATAGAGAGAGTTGAGCAACTTCGGACCATCAAAGATGCTCGGTGTACACTTTTTATTTTTCTTATATGTCAAATTTTACGAGTATAAGCTTCCTAGATTGTTTCGATGATAAAACACCAACTTTCTATGAGACAAATGGAAAAAACCGTTAAAAGCTCTTCCATAGAGAGGGTTGAGCAACTTCGGACCATCGAAGTTGCTCATTGTACACTTTTTATTGTTTTTCTATGTCAAATTTTATGAATAAAAGCTTCCAAGATTATTTCAATTCCAAAACACCAAATTTCTATGAAAAATGGACAAAAACGTTAAAAGCTCTTTCATAGAGAGAGTTGAGCATCTTCGGACCATCAAAGTTGCTCTATGTACACTTTTTATAGTTCTTCTATGTCAATTTTTACAAGTATAAGCTTCGTAGATTATTTCGATGCCAAAACACCAACTTTCTATGAAAAATGGACAAAACCGTTGAAAGATCCTATATAGAGAGAGAGTTGAACAAGTTTGGACTATCAAAGTTGCTCGGCGTACACTTTTACTATTCTTCTATGTCAAATTTTACGAATACAAGCTTACAAGATTATTTCGATTCCAAAACACCAACTTTCTATGGCAAATGGACAAAACCGTTAAAAGCTCATTCATAGAGAGAGTTGAGCATCTTTGGACCATCAAAGTTGCTCTATGTACACTTTCTATTGTTCTTCTATGTAAAATTTTATGAATGCAAGCTTCGTATATTATTTCGTTTCGAAAAAACCAACTTTCTATGACAAATGGATAAAACCGTTAAAAGCTCCTCCATAGAGAGAGTTGAGCAACTTCGGACCATCAAAGATGCTCGGTGTACACTTTTTATAGTTCTTCTATGTGAAATTTTACGAGTATAAGCTTTCTAGATTATTTCGATGCAAAACACCAACTTTCTATGAAAAATGGGCAAAACCGTTAAAAGCTCCTCCATAGAGAGAGAGGATCAACTTCAGACCATCAAAGTTGCTCTATGTACACTTTTTATTGTTCTTCTATGTCATATTTTATGAATACAAGCTTCCAAGATTATTTCGATTCCAAAACACCAAATTTCAATGAAAAATGGACAAAAACGTTTGAAAGCTCCTTCATAGAGAGAGTTGAGCATCTTCGGACCTTCAAAGTTGCTTTATGTACACTTTTTATAGTTCTTCTATGTGAATTTTTACGAGTATAAGCTTCGCAGATTATTTCGATGCCAAAACACCAACTTTCTATGAAAAATGGACAAAACCGTTGAAAGATCCTATATAGAGAGAGAGTTGAACAAGTTTGCACTATCGAAGTTGCTCGGCGTACACTTTTACTATTCTTCTATGTCAAATTTTACGAATACAAGCTTACAAGATTATTTCGATTCCAAAACACCAACTTTCTATGGCAAATGGACAAAATCGTTAAAAGCTCATTCATAGAGAGAGTTGAGCATCTTCGGACCATCAAAGTTTCTCTATGTACACTTTCTATTGTTCTTCTATGTAAAATTTTATGAATGCAAGCTTCGTAGATTATTTCGATTCGAAAACACCAACTTTCTATGACAAATGGATAAAACCGTTAAAAGCTCCTCCATAGAGAGAGTTGAGCAACTTCGGACCATCAAAGATGCTCGGTGTACACTTTTTATAGTTCTTCTATGTGAAATTTTACGAGTATAAGCTTCCTAGATTATTTCGATACCAAAACACCAACTTTCTATGAAAAATGGACAAAACCGTTAAAAGCTCCTCCATAGAGAGAGTGGATCAACTTCGGACCATCAAAGTTGCTCTATGTACACTATTTATTGTTCTTCTATGTAAAATTTTATGAATACAAGCTTCCAAGATTATTTCGATTCCAAAACACCAAATTTCTATGAAAAATGGACAAAAACGTTAAAAGCTCCTTCATAGAGAGAGTTGAGCATCTTCGGACTATCAAAGTTGCTCTATGTACACTTTTTATAGTTCTTCTATGTGAATTTTTTCAAGTATAAGCTTCGCAGATTATTTCGATGCCAAAACACCAACTTTCTATGAAAAATGGACAAAACCGTTGAAAGATCCTATATAGAGAGAGAGTTGAACAAGTTTGCACTATCGAAGTTGCTCGGCGTACACTTTTACTATTCTTCTATCTCAAATTTTACGAATACAAGCTTACAAGATTATTTCGATACCAAAACACCAACTTTCTATGAAAAATGGACAAAACCGTTAAAAGCTCCTCCATAGAGAGAGAGGATCAACTTCGGACCATCAAAGTTGCTCTATGTACACTTTTTATTGTTCTTCTATGTAAAATTTTATGAATACAAGCTTCCAAGATTATTTCGATTCCAAAACACCAAATTTCTATGAAAAATGGACAAAAACGTTAAAAGCTCCTTCATAGAGAGAGTTGAGCATCTTCGGACTATCAAAGTTGCTCTATGTACACTTTTTATAGTTCTTCTATGTGAATTTTTTCAAGTATAAGCTTCGCAGATTATTTCGATGCCAAAACACCAACTTTCTATGAAAAATGGACAAAACCGTTGAAAGATCCTATATAGAGAGAGAGTTGAACAAGTTTGCACTATCGAAGTTGCTCGGCGTACACTTTTACTATTCTTCTATCTCAAATTTTATGAATACAAGCTTACAAGATTATTTCGATTCCAAAACACCAACTTTCTATGGCAAATGGACAGAACCGTTAAAAGCTCATTCATAGAGAGAGTTGAGCATCTTCGGACCATTAAAGTTGCTCTATGTACACTTTCGATTGTTCTTCTATGTAAAATTTTATGAATGCAAGCTTCGTAGATTATTTCGATTCGAAAACACCAACTTTCTATGACAAATGGATAAAACCGTTAAAAGCTCCTCCATAGAGAGAGTTGAGCAACTTCGGACCATCAAAGATGCTCGGTGTACACTTTTTATAGTTCTTCTATGTGAAATTTTACGAGTATAAGCTTCCTAGATTATTTCGATGCCAAAACACCAACTTTCTATGAAAAATGGACAAAACCGTTGAAAGATCCTATATAGAGAGAGAGTTGAACAAGTTTGCACTATCGAAGTTGCTCGGCGTACACTTTTACTATTCTTCTATGTCAAATTTTACGAATACAAGCTTACAAGATTATTTCGATTCCAAAACACCAACTTTCTATGGCAAATGGACAAAATCGTTAAAAGCTCATTCATAGAGAGAGTTGAGCATCTTCGGACCATCAAAGTTTCTCTATGTACACTTTCTATTGTTCTTCTATGTAAAATTTTATGAATGCAAGCTTCCTAGATTATTTCGATTCCAAAACACCAACTTTCTATGACAAATGGATAAAACCATTAAAAGCTCCTCCATAGAGAGAGTTGAGCAACTTCGGACCATCAAAGATGCTCGTTGTACACTTTTTATAGTTCTTCTATGTGAAATTTTACGAGTATAAGCTTCCTAGATTATTTCGATGCCAAAACACCAACTTTCTATGAAAAATGGACAAAACCGTTAAAAGCTCCTCCATAGAGAGAGTTGAGCAACTTCGGACCATCAAAGATGCTCGGTGTACACTTTTTATTTTTCTTATATGTCAAATTTTACGAGTATAAGCTTCCTAGATTGTTTCGATGATAAAACACCAACTTTCTATGAGACAAATGGAAAAAACCGTTAAAAGCTCTTCCATAGAGAGGGTTGAGCAACTTCGGACCATCGAAGTTGCTCATTGTACACTTTTTATTGTTTTTCTATGTCAAATTTTATGAATAAAAGCTTCCAAGATTATTTCCATTCCAAAACACCAAATTTCTATGAAAAATGGACAAAAACGTTAAAAGCTCCTTCATAGAGAGAGTTGAGCATCTTCGGACCATCAAAGTTGCTCTATCTACACTTTTTATAGTTCTTCTATGTCAATTTTTACAAGTATAAGCTTCGTAGATTATTTCGATGCCAAAACACCAACTTTCTATGAAAAATGGACAAAACCGTTGAAAGATCCTATATAGAGAGAGAGTTGAACAAGTTTGGACTATCAAAGTTGCTCGGCGTACACTTTTACTATTCTTCTATGTCAAATTTTACGAATACAAGCTTACAAGATTATTTCGATTCCAAAACACCAACTTTCAATGGCAAATGGACAAAACCGTTAAAAGCTCATTCATAGAGAGAGTTGAGCATCTTCGGACCATCAAAGTTGCTCTATGTACACTTTCTATTGTTCTTCTATGTAAAATTTTATGAATGCAAGCTTCGTATATTATTTCGTTTCGAAAAAACCAACTTTCTATGACAAATGGATAAAACCGTTAAAAGCTCCTCCATAGAGAGAGTTGAGCAACTTCGGACCATCAAAGATGCTCGGTGTACACTTTTTATAGTTCTTCTATGTGAAATTTTACGAGTATAAGCTTTCTAGATTATTTCGCTGCAAAACACCAACTTTCTATGAAAAATGGGCAAAACCGTTAAAAGCTCCTCCATAGAGAGAGAGGATCAACTTCGGACCATCAAAGTTGCTCTATGTACACTTTTTATTGTTCTTCTATGTCAAATTTTATGAATACAAGCTTCCAAGATTATTTCGATTCCAAAACACCAAATTTCTATGAAAAATGGACAAAAACGTTAAAAGCTCCTTCATAGAGAGAGTTGAGCATCTTCGGACCTTCAAAGTTGCTTTATGTACACTTTTTATAGTTCTTCTATGTGAATTTTTACAAGTATAAGCTTCGCAGATTATTTCGATGCCAAAACACCAACTTTCTATGAAAAATGGACAAAACCGTTGAAAGATCCTATATAGAGAGAGAGTTGAACAAGTTTGCACTATCGAAGTTGCTCGGCGTACACTTTTACTATTCTTCTATGTCAAATTTTACGAATACAAGCTTACAAGATTATTTCGATTCCAAAACACCAACTTTCTATGGCAAATGGACAAAATCGTTAAAAGCTCATTCATAGAGAGAGTTGAGCATCTTCGGACCATCAAAGTTTCTCTATGTACACTTTCTATTGTTCTTCTATGTAAAATTTTATGAATGCAAGCTTCGTAGATTATTTCGATTCGAAAACACCAACTTTCTATGACAAATGGATAAAACCGTTAAAAGCTCCTCCATAGAGAGAGTTGAGCAACTTCGGACCATCAAAGATGCTCGGTGTACACTTTTTATAGTTCTTCTATGTGAAATTTTACGAGTATAAGCTTCCTAGATTATTTCGATACCAAAACACCAACTTTCTATGAAAAATGGACAAAACCGTTAAAAGCTCCTCCATAGAGAGAGTGGATCAACTTCGGACCATCAAAGTTGCTCTATGTACACTATTTATTGTTCTTCTATGTAAAATTTTATGAATACAAGCTTCCAAGATTATTTCGATTCCAAAACACCAAATTTCTATGAAAAATGGACAAAAACGTTAAAAGCTCCTTCATAGAGAGAGTTGAGCATCTTCGGACTATCAAAGTTGCTCTATGTACACTTTTTATAGTTCTTCTATGTGAATTTTTTCAAGTATAAGCTTCGCAGATTATTTCGATGCCAAAACACCAACTTTCTATGAAAAATGGACAAAACCGTTGAAAGATCCTATATAGAGAGAGAGTTGAACAAGTTTGCACTATCGAAGTTGCTCGGCGTACACTTTTACTATTCTTCTATCTCAAATTTTACGAATACAAGCTTACAAGATTATTTCGATACCAAAACACCAACTTTCTATGAAAAATGGACAAAACCGTTAAAAGCTCCTCCATAGAGAGAGAGGATCAACTTCGGACCATCAAAGTTGCTCTATGTACACTTTTTATTGTTCTTCTATGTAAAATTTTATGAATACAAGCTTCCAAGATTATTTCGATTCCAAAACACCAAATTTCTATGAAAAATGGACAAAAACGTTAAAAGCTCCTTCATAGAGAGAGTTGAGCATCTTCGGACTATCAAAGTTGCTCTATGTACACTTTTTATAGTTCTTCTATGTGAATTTTTTCAAGTATAAGCTTCGCAGATTATTTCGATGCCAAAACACCAACTTTCTATGAAAAATGGACAAAACCGTTGAAAGATCCTATATAGAGAGAGAGTTGAACAAGTTTGCACTATCGAAGTTGCTCGGCGTACACTTTTACTATTCTTCTATCTCAAATTTTATGAATACAAGCTTACAAGATTATTTCGATTCCAAAACACCAACTTTCTATGGCAAATGGACAGAACCGTTAAAAGCTCATTCATAGAGAGAGTTGAGCATCTTCGGACCATTAAAGTTGCTCTATGTACACTTTCGATTGTTCTTCTATGTAAAATTTTATGAATGCAAGCTTCGTAGATTATTTCGATTCGAAAACACCAACTTTCTATGACAAATGGATAAAACCGTTAAAAGCTCCTCCATAGAGAGAGTTGAGCAACTTCGGACCATCAAAGATGCTCGGTGTACACTTTTTATAGTTCTTCTATGTGAAATTTTACGAGTATAAGCTTCCTAGATTATTTCGATGCCAAAACACCAACTTTCTATGAAAAATGGACAAAACCGTTGAAAGATCCTATATAGAGAGAGAGTTGAACAAGTTTGCACTATCGAAGTTGCTCGGCGTACACTTTTACTATTCTTCTATGTCAAATTTTACGAATACAAGCTTACAAGATTATTTCGATTCCAAAACACCAACTTTCTATGGCAAATGGACAAAATCGTTAAAAGCTCATTCATAGAGAGAGTTGAGCATCTTCGGACCATCAAAGTTTCTCTATGTACACTTTCTATTGTTCTTCTATGTAAAATTTTATGAATGCAAGCTTCCTAGATTATTTCGATTCCAAAACACCAACTTTCTATGACAAATGGATAAAACCATTAAAAGCTCCTCCATAGAGAGAGTTGAGCAACTTCGGACCATCAAAGATGCTCGTTGTACACTTTTTATAGTTCTTCTATGTGAAATTTTACGAGTATAAGCTTCCTAGATTATTTCGATGCCAAAACACCAACTTTCTATGAAAAATGGACAAAACCGTTAAAAGCTCCTCCATAGAGAGAGTTGAGCAACTTCGGACCATCAAAGATGCTCGGTGTACACTTTTTATTTTTCTTATATGTCAAATTTTACGAGTATAAGCTTCCTAGATTGTTTCGATGATAAAACACCAACTTTCTATGAGACAAATGGAAAAAACCGTTAAAAGCTCTTCCATAGAGAGGGTTGAGCAACTTCGGACCATCGAAGTTGCTCATTGTACACTTTTTATTGTTTTTCTATGTCAAATTTTATGAATAAAAGCTTCCAAGATTATTTCCATTCCAAAACACCAAATTTCTATGAAAAATGGACAAAAACGTTAAAAGCTCCTTCATAGAGAGAGTTGAGCATCTTCGGACCATCAAAGTTGCTCTATCTACACTTTTTATAGTTCTTCTATGTCAATTTTTACAAGTATAAGCTTCGTAGATTATTTCGATGCCAAAACACCAACTTTCTATGAAAAATGGACAAAACCGTTGAAAGATCCTATATAGAGAGAGAGTTGAACAAGTTTGGACTATCAAAGTTGCTCGGCGTACACTTTTACTATTCTTCTATGTCAAATTTTACGAATACAAGCTTACAAGATTATTTCGATTCCAAAACACCAACTTTCAATGGCAAATGGACAAAACCGTTAAAAGCTCATTCATAGAGAGAGTTGAGCATCTTCGGACCATCAAAGTTGCTCTATGTACACTTTCTATTGTTCTTCTATGTAAAATTTTATGAATGCAAGCTTCGTATATTATTTCGTTTCGAAAAAACCAACTTTCTATGACAAATGGATAAAACCGTTAAAAGCTCCTCCATAGAGAGAGTTGAGCAACTTCGGACCATCAAAGATGCTCGGTGTACACTTTTTATAGTTCTTCTATGTGAAATTTTACGAGTATAAGCTTTCTAGATTATTTCGCTGCAAAACACCAACTTTCTATGAAAAATGGGCAAAACCGTTAAAAGCTCCTCCATAGAGAGAGAGGATCAACTTCGGACCATCAAAGTTGCTCTATGTACACTTTTTATTGTTCTTCTATGTCAAATTTTATGAATACAAGCTTCCAAGATTATTTCGATTCCAAAACACCAAATTTCTATGAAAAATGGACAAAAACGTTAAAAGCTCCTTCATAGAGAGAGTTGAGCATCTTCGGACCTTCAAAGTTGCTTTATGTACACTTTTTATAGTTCTTCTATGTGAATTTTTACAAGTATAAGCTTCGCAGATTATTTCGATGCCAAAACACCAACTTTCTATGAAAAATGGACAAAACCGTTGAAAGATCCTATATAGAGAGAGAGTTGAACAAGTTTGCACTATCGAAGTTGCTCGGCGTACACTTTTACTATTCTTCTATGTCAAATTTTACGAATACAAGCTTACAAGATTATTTCGATTCCAAAACACCAACTTTCTATGGCAAATGGACAAAATCGTTAAAAGCTCATTCATAGAGAGAGTTGAGCATCTTCGGACCATCAAAGTTTCTCTATGTACACTTTCTATTGTTCTTCTATGTAAAATTTTATGAATGCAAGCTTCGTAGATTATTTCGATTCGAAAACACCAACTTTCTATGACAAATGGATAAAACCGTTAAAAGCTCCTCCATAGAGAGAGTTGAGCAACTTCGGACCATCAAAGATGCTCGGTGTACACTTTTTATAGTTCTTCTATGTGAAATTTTACGAGTATAAGCTTCCTAGATTATTTCGATACCAAAACACCAACTTTCTATGAAAAATGGACAAAACCGTTAAAAGCTCCTCCATAGAGAGAGTGGATCAACTTCGGACCATCAAAGTTGCTCTATGTACACTTTTTATTGTTCTTCTATGTAAAATTTTATGAATACAAGCTTCCAAGATTATTTCGATTCCAAAACACCAAATTTCTATGAAAAATGGACAAAAACGTTAAAAGCTCCTTCATAGAGAGAGTTGAGCATCTTCGGACTATCAAAGTTGCTCTATGTACACTTTTTATAGTTCTTCTATGTGAATTTTTTCAAGTATAAGCTTCGCAGATTATTTCGATGCCAAAACACCAACTTTCTATGAAAAATGGACAAAACCGTTGAAAGATCCTATATAGAGAGAGAGTTGAACAAGTTTGCACTATCGAAGTTGCTCGGCGTACACTTTTACTATTCTTCTATCTCAAATTTTACGAATACAAGCTTACAAGATTATTTCGATTCCAAAACACCAACTTTGTAGGGCAAATGGACAGAACCGTTAAAAGCTCATTCATAGAGAGAGTTGAGCATCTTCGGACCATTAAAGTTGCTCTATGTACACTTTCTATTGTTCTTCTATGTAAAATTTTATGAATGCAAGCTTCGTAGATTATTTCGATTCGAAAACACCAACTTTCTATGACAAATGGATAAAACCGTTAAAAGCTCCTCCATAGAGAGAGTTGAGCAACTTCGGACCATCAAAGATGCTCGGTGTACACTTTTTATAGTTCTTCTATGTGAAATTTTACGAGTATAAGCTTCCTAGATTATTTCGATGCCAAAACACCAACTTTCTATGAAAAATGGACAAAACCGTTAAAAGCTCCTCCATAGAGAGAGTTGAGCAACTTCGGACCATCAAAGATGCTCGGTGTACACTTTTTATTTTTCTTATATGTCAAATTTTACGAGTATAAGCTTCCTAGATTGTTTCGATAATAAAACACCAACTTTCTATGAGACAAATGGACAAAACCGTTAAAAGCTCAATCATAGAGAGAGTTGAGCATCTTCGGACCATCGAAGTTGCTCTATGTACACTTTTTATAGTTCTTCTATGTCAATTTTTACAAGTATAAGCTTCGTAGATTATTTCGATGCCAAAACACCAACTTTCTATGAAAAATGGACAAAACATTTGAAAGATCCTATATAGAGAGAGAGTTAAACAAGTTTGCACTATCGAAGTTGCTCGGCGTACACTTTTACTATTCTTCTATGTCAAATTTTACGAATACAAGCTTACAAGATTATTTCGATTCCAAAACACCAACTTTCTATGGCAAATGGACAAAACCGTTAAAAGCTCATTCATAGAGAGAGTTGAGCATCTTCGGACCATCAAAGTTGCTCTATGTACACTTTCTATTGTTCTTCCATGTAAAATTTTATGAATGCAAGCTTCGTAGATTATTTCGATTCGAAAACACCAACTTTCTATGACAAATGGATAAAACCATTAAAAGCTCCTCCATAGAGAGAGTTGAGCAACTTCGGACCATCAAAGATGCTCGTTGTACACTTTTTATAGTTCTTCTATGTGAAATTTTACGAGTATAAGCTTCCTAGATTATTTCGATACCAAAACACCAACTTTCTATGAAAAATGGACAAAACCGTTAAAAGCTCCTCCATAGAGAGAGTGGATCAACTTCGGACCATCAAAATTGCTCTATGTACACTTTTTATTGTTCTTCTATGTCAAATTTTATGAATACAAGCTTCCAAGATTATTTCGATTCCAAAACACCAAATTTCTATGAAAAATGGACAAAAACGTTAGAAGCTCCGTCATAGAGAGAGTTGAGCATCTTCGGACCATCAAAGTTGCTCGATGCACACTTTTTATAGTTCTTCTATGTGAATTTTTACAGGTATAAGCTTCGTAGATTATTTCGATGCCAAAACACCAACTTTCTATGAAAAATGGACAAAACCGTTGAAAGATCCTATATAGAGAGAGAGTTGAACAAGTTTGCACTATCGAAGTTGCTCGGCGTACACTTTTACTATTCTTCTATGTCCAATTTTACGAATACAAGCTTACAAGAATATTTCGATTCCAAAACACCAACTTTCTATGGCAAATGGACAGAACCGTTAAAAGCTCATTCATAGAGAGAGTTGAGCATCTTCGGACCATTAAAGTTGCTCTATGTACACTTTTTATTGTTCTTCTATGTAAAATTTTATGAATGCAAGCTTCGTAGATTATTTCGATTCGAAAACACCAACTTTCTATGACAAATGGATAAAACCGTTAAAAGCTCCTCCATAGAGAGAGTTGAGCAACTTCGGACCATCAAAGATGCTCGGTCTACACTTTTTATAGTTCTTCTATGTGAAATTTTACGAGTATAAGCTTCCTAGATTATTTCGATGCCGAAACACCAACTTTCTATGAAAAATGGACAAAACCGTTAAAAGCTCCTCCATAGAGAGAGTGGATCAACTTCGGACCATCAAAGTTGCTCTATGTACACTTTTTATTG
This sequence comes from Euonymus europaeus, assembly GCA_963580455.1. Classification (NCBI taxonomy): domain Eukaryota; kingdom Viridiplantae; phylum Streptophyta; class Magnoliopsida; order Celastrales; family Celastraceae; genus Euonymus; species Euonymus europaeus. The sequence goes on along the minus strand of OY756959.1, from coordinate 19,358,575 downwards.
TTCTTCTATGTCAAATTTTATGAATACAAGCTTCCAAGATTATTTCGATTCCAAAACACCATATTTCTATGAAAAATGGACAAAAACGTTAAAAGCTCCTTCATAGAGAGAGTTGAGCATCTTCGGACCATCAAAGTTGCTTTATGTACACTTTTTATAGTTCTTCTATGTGAATTTTTACAAGTATAAGCTTCGTAGATTATTTCGATGCCAAAACACCAACTTTCTATGAAAAATGGACAAAACCGTTGAAAGATCCTATATAGAGAGAGAGTTGAACAAGTTTGGACTATCGAAGTTGCTCGGCGTACACTTTTACTATTCTTCTATGTCAAATTTTACGAATACAAGCTTACAAGATTATTTCGATTCCAAAACACCAACTTTGTATGGCAAATGGACAAAACCGTTAAAAGCTCATTCATAGAGAAAGTTCAGCATCTTCGGACCATCAAAGTTACTCTATGTACACTTTCTATTGTTCTTCTATGTAAAATTTTATGAATGCAAGCTTCGTAGATTATTTCGATTCGAAAACACCAACTTTCTATGACAAATGGATAAAACCATTAAAAGCTCCTCCATAGAGAGAGTTGAGCAACTTCGGACCATCAAAGATGCTCGTTGTACACTTTTTATAGTTCTTCTATGTGAAATTTTACGAGTATAAGCTTCCTAGATTATTTCGATGCCAAAACACCAACTTTCTATGAAAAATGGACAAAACCGTTAAAAGCTCCTCCATAGAGAGAGTTGAGCAACTTCGGACCATCAAAGATGCTCGGTGTACACTTTTTATTTTTCTTATATGTCAAATTTTACGAGTATAAGCTTCCTAGATTGTTTCGATGATAAAACACCAACTTTCTATGAGACAAATGGACAAAACCGTTAAAAGCTCTTCCATTGAGAGGGTTGAGCAACTTCGGACCATCGAAGTTCCTCATTGTACACTTTTTATTGTTCTTCTATGTCAAATTTTATGAATAAAAGCTTCCAAGATTATTTCGATTCCAAAACACCAAATTTCTATGAAAAATGGACAAAAACGTTAAAAGCTCCTTCTTAGAGAGAGTTGAGCATCTTCGGATCATCAAAGTTGCTCTATATACACTTTTTATAGTTCTTCTATATCAATTTTTACAAGTATAAGCTTCGTAGATTATTTCGATGCCAAAACACCAACTTTCTATGAAAAATGGACAAAACCGTTGAAAGATCCTATATAGAGAGAGAGTTGAACAAGTTTGGACTATCAAAGTTGCTCGGCGTACACTTTTACTATTCTTCTATGTCAAATTTTACGAATACAAGCTTACAAGATTATTTCGATTCCAAAACACCAACTTTCTATGGCAAATGGACAAAACCGTTAAAAGCTCATTCATAGAGAGAGTTGAGCATCTTCGGACCATCAAAGTTGCTCTATGTACACTTTCTATTGTTCTTCTATGTAAAATTTTATGAATGCAAGCTTCGTAGATTATTTCGTTTCGAAAAAACCAACTTTCTATGACAAATGGATAAAACCGTTAAAAGCTCCTCCATTGAGAGAGTTGAGCAACTTCGGACCATCAAAGATGCTCGGTGTACACTTTTTATAGTTCTTCTATGTGAAATTTTACGAGTATAAGCTTTCTAGATTATTTCGATGCAAAACACCAACTTTCTATGAAAAATGGACAAAACCGTTAAAAGCTCCTCCATAGAGAGAGTGGATCAACTTCGGACCATCAAAGTTGCTCTATGTACACTTTTTATTGTTCTTCTATGTCAAATTTTATGAATACAAGCTTCCAAGATTATTTCGATTCCAAAACACCAAATTTCTATGAAAAATGGACAAAAACGTTAAAAGCTCCTTCATAGAGAGAGTTGAGCATCTTCGGACCATCAAAGTTGCTTTATGTACACTTTTTATAGTTCTTCTATGTGAATTTTTACAAGTATAAGCTTCGTAGATTATTTCGATGCCAAAACACCAACTTTCTATGAAAAATGGACAAAACCGTTGAAAGATCCTATATAGAGAGAGAGTTGAACAAGTTTGCACTATCGAAGTTGCTCGGCGTACACTTTTCCTATTCTTCTATGTCAAATTTTACGAATACAAGCTTACAAGATTATTTCGATTCCAAAACACCAACTTTGTATGGCAAATGGACAAAACCGTTAAAAGCTCATTCATAGAGAGAGTTGAGCATCTTCGGACCATCAAAGTTGCTCTATGTACACTTTCTATTGTTCTTCTATGTAAAATTTTATGAATGCAAGCTTCGTAGATTATTTCGATTCGAAAACACCAACTTTCTATGACAAATGGATAAAACCATTAAAAGCTCCTCCATAGAGAGAGTTGAGCAACTTCGGACCATCAAAGATGCTCGTTGTACACTTTTTATAGTTCTTCTATGTGAAATTTTACGAGTATAAGCTTCCTAGATTATTTCGATACCAAAACACCAACTTTCTATGAAAAATGGACAAAACCGTTAAAAGCTCCTCCATAGAGAGAGTGGATCAACTTCGGACCATCAAAGTTGCTCTATGTACACTTTTTATTGTTCTTCTATGTCATATTTTATGAATACAAGCTTCCAAGATTATTTCGATTCCAAAACACCAAATTTCTATGAAAAATGGACAAAAACGTTAGAAGCTCCTTCATAGAGAGAGTTGAGCATCTTCGGACCATCAAAGTTGCTCTATGCACACTTTTTATAGTTCTTCTATGTGAATTTTTACAGGTATAAGCTTCGTAGATTATTTCGATGCCAAAACACCAACTTTCTATGAAAAATGGACAAAACCGTTGAAAGATCCTATATAGAGAGAGAGTTGAACAAGTTTGCACTATCGAAGTTGCTCGGCGTACACTTTTCCTATTCTTCTATGTCAAATTTTACGAATACAAGCTTACAAGATTATTTCGATTCCAAAACACCAACTTTGTATGGCAAATGGACAAAACCGTTAAAAGCTCATTCATAGAGAGAGTTGAGCATCTTCGGACCATTAAAGTTGCTCTATGTACACTTTCTATTGTTCTTCTATGTAAAATTTTATGAATGCAAGCTTCGTAGATTATTTCGATTCGAAAACACCAACTTTCTATGACAAATGGATAAAACCATTAAAAGCTCCTCCATAGAGAGAGTTGAGCAACTTCGGACCATCAAAGATGCTCGTTGTACACTTTTTATAGTTCTTCTATGTGAAATTTTACGAGTATAAGCTTCCTAGATTATTTCGATACCAAAACACCAACTTTCTATGAAAAATGGACAAAACCGTTAAAAGCTCCTCCATAGAGAGAGTGGATCAACTTCGGACCATCAAAGTTGCTCTATGTACACTTTTTATTGTTCTTCTATGTCATATTTTATGAATACAAGCTTCCAAGATTATTTCGATTCCAAAACACCAAATTTCTATGAAAAATGGACAAAAACATTAGAAGCTCCTTCATAGAGAGAGTTGAGCATCTTCGGACCATCAAAGTTGCTCTATGCACACTTTTTATAGTTCTTCTATGTGAATTTTTACAGGTATAAGCTTCGTAGATTATTTCGATGCCAAAACACCAACTTTCTATGAAAAATGGACAAAACCGTTGAAAGATCCTATATAGAGAGAGAGTTGAACAAGTTTGCACTATCGAAGTTGCTCGGCGTACACTTTTACTATTCTTCTATGTCCAATTTTACGAATACAAGCTTACAAGAATATTTCGATTCCAAAACACCAACTTTCTATGGCAAATGGACAGAACCGTTAAAAGCTCATTCATAGAGAGAGTTGAGCATCTTCGGACCATTAAAGTTGCTCTATGTACACTTTTTATTGTTCTTCTATGTAAAATTTTATGAATGCAAGCTTCGTAGATTATTTCGATTCGAAAACACCAACTTTCTATGACAAATGGATAAAACCGTTAAAAGCTCCTCCATAGAGAGAGTTGAGCAACTTCGGACCATCAAAGATGCTCGGTCTACACTTTTTATAGTTCTTCTATGTGAAATTTTACGAGTATAAGCTTCCTAGATTATTTCGATGCCGAAACACCAACTTTCTATGAAAAATGGACAAAACCGTTAAAAGCTCCTCCATAGAGAGAGTGGATCAACTTCGGACCATCAAAGTTGCTCTATGTACACTTTTTATTGTTCTTCTATGTCAAATTTTATGAATACAAGCTTCCAAGATTATTTCGATTCCAAAACACCATATTTCTATGAAAAATGGACAAAAACGTTAAAAGCTCCTTCATAGAGAGAGTTGAGCATCTTCGGACCATCAAAGTTGCTTTATGTACACTTTTTATAGTTCTTCTATGTGAATTTTTACAAGTATAAGCTTCGTAGATTATTTCGATGCCAAAACACCAACTTTCTATGAAAAATGGACAAAACCGTTGAAAGATCCTATATAGAGAGAGAGTTGAACAAGTTTGGACTATCGAAGTTGCTCGGCGTACACTTTTACTATTCTTCTATGTCAAATTTTACGAATACAAGCTTACAAGATTATTTCGATTCCAAAACACCAACTTTGTATGGCAAATGGACAAAACCGTTAAAAGCTCATTCATAGAGAAAGTTCAGCATCTTCGGACCATCAAAGTTACTCTATGTACACTTTCTATTGTTCTTCTATGTAAAATTTTATGAATGCAAGCTTCGTAGATTATTTCGATTCGAAAACACCAACTTTCTATGACAAATGGATAAAACCATTAAAAGCTCCTCCATAGAGAGAGTTGAGCAACTTCGGACCATCAAAGATGCTCGTTGTACACTTTTTATAGTTCTTCTATGTGAAATTTTACGAGTATAAGCTTCCTAGATTATTTCGATGCCAAAACACCAACTTTCTATGAAAAATGGACAAAACCGTTAAAAGCTCCTCCATAGAGAGAGTTGAGCAACTTCGGACCATCAAAGATGCTCGGTGTACACTTTTTATTTTTCTTATATGTCAAATTTTACGAGTATAAGCTTCCTAGATTGTTTCGATGATAAAACACCAACTTTCTATGAGACAAATGGACAAAACCGTTAAAAGCTCTTCCATTGAGAGGGTTGAGCAACTTCGGACCATCGAAGTTGCTCATTGTACACTTTTTATTGTTCTTCTATGTCAAATTTTATGAATAAAAGCTTCCAAGATTATTTCGATTCCAAAACACCAAATTTCTATGAAAAATGGACAAAAACGTTAAAAGCTCCTTCATAGAGAGAGTTGAGCATCTTCGGATCATCAAAGTTGCTCTATGTACACTTTTTATAGTTCTTCTATATCAATTTTTACAAGTATAAGCTTCGTAGATTATTTCGATGCCAAAACACCAACTTTCTATGAAAAATGGACAAAACCGTTGAAAGATCCTATATAGAGAGAGAGTTGAACAAGTTTGGACTATCAAAGTTGCTCGGCGTACACTTTTACTATTCTTCTATGTCAAATTTTACGAATACAAGCTTACAAGATTATTTCGATTCCAAAACACCAACTTTCTATGGCAAATGGACAAAACCGTTAAAAGCTCATTCATAGAGAGAGTTGAGCATCTTCGGACCATCAAAGTTGCTCTATGTACACTTTCTATTGTTCTTCTATGTAAAATTTTATGAATGCAAGCTTCGTAGATTATTTCGTTTCGAAAAAACCAACTTTCTATGACAAATGGATAAAACCGTTAAAAGCTCCTCCATTGAGAGAGTTGAGCAACTTCGGACCATCAAAGATGCTCGGTGTACACTTTTTATAGTTCTTCTATGTGAAATTTTACGAGTATAAGCTTTCTAGATTATTTCGATGCAAAACACCAACTTTCTATGAAAAATGGACAAAACCGTTAAAAGCTCCTCCATAGAGAGAGTGGATCAACTTCGGACCATCAAAGTTGCTCTATGTACACTTTTTATTGTTCTTCTATGTCAAATTTTATGAATACAAGCTTCCAAGATTATTTCGATTCCAAAACACCAAATTTCTATGAAAAATGGACAAAAACGTTAAAAGCTCCTTCATAGAGAGAGTTGAGCATCTTCGGACCATCAAAGTTGCTTTATGTACACTTTTTATAGTTCTTCTATGTCAATTTTTACAAGTATAAGCTTCGTAGATTATTTCGATGCCAAAACACCAACTTTCTATGAAAAATGGACAAAACCGTTGAAAGATCCTATATAGAGAGAGAGTTGAACAAGTTTGCACTATCGAAGTTGCTCGGCGTACACTTTTCCTATTCTTCTATGTCAAATTTTACGAATACAAGCTTACAAGATTATTTCGATTCCAAAACACCAACTTTGTATGGCAAATGGAGAAAACCGTTAAAAGCTCATTCATAGAGAGAGTTGAGCATCTTCGGACCATCAAAGTTGCTCTATGTACACTTTCTATTGTTCTTCTATGTAAAATTTTATGAATGCAAGCTTCGTAGATTATTTCGATTCGAAAACACCAACTTTCTATGACAAATGGATAAAACCATTAAAAGCTCCTCCATAGAGAGAGTTGAGCAACTTCGGACCATCAAAGATGCTCGTTGTACACTTTTTATAGTTCTTCTATGTGAAATTTTACGAGTATAAGCTTCCTAGATTATTTCGATACCAAAACACCAACTTTCTATGAAAAATGGACAAAACCGTTAAAAGCTCCTCCATAGAGAGAGTGGATCAACTTCGGACCATCAAAGTTGCTCTATGTACACTTTTTATTGTTCTTCTATGTCATATTTTATGAATACAAGCTTCCAAGATTATTTCGATTCCAAAACACCAAATTTCTATGAAAAATGGACAAAAACGTTAGAAGCTCCTTCATAGAGAGAGTTGAGCATCTTCGGACCATCAAAGTTGCTCTATGCACACTTTTTATAGTTCTTCTATGTGAATTTTTACAGGTATAAGCTTCGTAGATTATTTCGATGCCAAAACACCAACTTTCTATGAAAAATGGACAAAACCGTTGAAAGATCCTATATAGAGAGAGAGTTGAACAAGTTTGCACTATCGAAGTTGCTCGGCGTACACTTTTACTATTCTTCTATGTCCAATTTTACGAATACAAGCTTACAAGAATATTTCGATTCCAAAACACCAACTTTCTATGGCAAATGGACAGAACCGTTAAAAGCTCATTCATAGAGAGAGTTGAGCATCTTCGGACCATTAAAGTTGCTCTATGTACACTTTCTATTGTTCTTCTATGTAAAATTTTATGAATGCAAGCTTCGTAGATTATTTCGATTCGAAAACACCAACTTTCTATGACAAATGGATAAAACCGTTAAAAGCTCCTCCATAGAGAGAGTTGAGTAACTTCGGACCATCAAAGATGCTCGGTCTGCACTTTTTATAGTTCTTCTATGTGAAATTTTACGAGTATAAGCTTTCTAGATTATTTCGATGCAAAACACCAACTTTCTATGAAAAATGGACAAAACCGTTAAAAGCTCCTCCATAGAGAGAGTGGATCAACTTCGGACCATCAAAGTTGCTCTATGTACACTTTTTATTGTTCTTCTATGTCAAATTTTATGAATACAAGCTTCCAAGATTATTTCGATTCCAAAACACCAAATTTCTATGAAAAATGGACAAAAACGTTAAAAGCTCCTTCATAGAGAGAGTTGAGCATCTTCGGACCATCAAAGTTGCTTTATGTACACTTTTTATAGTTCTTCTATGTGAATTTTTACAAGTATAAGCTTCGTAGATTATTTCGGTGCCAAAACACCAACTTTCTATGAAAAATGGACAAAACCGTTGAAAGATCCTATATAGAGAGAGAGTTGAACAAGTTTGCACTATCGAAGTTGCTCGGCGTACACTTTTCCTATTCTTCTATGTCAAATTTTACGAATACAAGCTTACAAGATTATTTCGATTCCAAAACACCAACTTTGTATGGCAAATGGACAAAACCGTTAAAAGCTCATTCATAGAGAGAGTTGAGCATCTTCGGACCATCAAAGTTGCTCTATGTACACTTTCTATTGTTCTTCTATGTAAAATTTTATGAATGCAAGCTTCGTAGATTATTTCGATTCGAAAACACCAACTTTCTATGACAAATGGATAAAACCATTAAAAGCTCCTCCATAGAGAGAGTTGAGCAACTTCGGACCATCAAAGATGCTCGTTGTACACTTTTTATAGTTCTTCTATGTGAAATTTTACGAGTATAAGCTTCCTAGATTATTTCGATACCAAAACACCAACTTTCTATGAAAAATGGACAAAACCGTTAAAAGCTCCTCCATAGAGAGAGTGGATCAACTTCGGACCATCAAAGTTGCTCTATGTACACTTTTTATTGTTCTTCTATGTCATATTTTATGAATACAAGCTTCCAAGATTATTTCGATTCCAAAACACCAAATTTCTATGAAAAATGGACAAAAACGTTAGAAGCTCCTTCATAGAGAGAGTTGAGCATCTTCGGACCATCAAAGTTGCTCTATGCACACTTTTTATAGTTCTTCTATGTGAATTTTTACAGGTATAAGCTTCGTAGATTATTTCGATGCCAAAACACCAACTTTCTATGAAAAATGGACAAAACCGTTGAAAGATCCTATATAGAGAGAGAGTTGAACAAGTTTGCACTATCGAAGTTGCTCGGCGTACACTTTTACTATTCTTCTATGTCCAATTTTACGAATACAAGCTTACAAGAATATTTCGATTCCAAAACACCAACTTTCTATGGCAAATGGACAGAACCGTTAAAAGCTCATTCATAGAGAGAGTTGAGCATCTTCGGACCATTAAAGTTGCTCTATGTACACTTTCTATTGTTCTTCTATGTAAAATTTTATGAATGCAAGCTTCGTAGATTATTTCGATTCGAAAACACCAACTTTCTATGACAAATGGATAAAACCGTTTAAAGCTCCTCCATAGAGAGAGTTGAGCAACTTCGGACCATCAAAGATGCTCGGTCTGCACTTTTTATAGTTCTTCTATGTGAAATTTTACGAGTATAAGCTTCCTAGATTATTTCGATGCCGAAACACCAACTTTCTATGAAAAATGGACAAAACCGTTAAAAGCTCCTCCATAGAGAGAGTGGATCAACTTCGGACCATCAAAGTTGCTCTATGTACACTTTTTATTGTTCTTCTATGTCAAATTTTATGAATACAAGCTTCCAAGATTATTTTGATTCCAAAACACCAAATTTCTATGAAAAATGGACAAAAACGTTAAAAGCTCCTTCATAGAGAGAGTTGAGCATCTTCGGACCATCAAAGTTGCTCTATGTACACTTTTTATAGTTCTTCTATGTGAATTATTACAAGTATAAGCTTCGTAGATTATTTCGATGCCAAATCATCAACTTTCTATGAAAAATGGACAAAACCATTGAAAGATCCTATATAGAGAGAGAGTTGAACAAGTTTGCACTATCGAAGTTGCTCGGCGTACACTTTTACTATTCTTCTATGTCCAATTTTACGAATACAAGCTTACAAGATTATTTCCATTCCAAAACACCAACTTTCTACGGCAAATGGACAGAACCGTTAAAAGCTCATTCATAGAGAGAGTTGAGCATCTTCGGACCATTAAAGTTGCTCTATGTACACTTTCTATTGTTCTTCTATTTAAAATTTTATGAATGCAAGCTTCGTAGATTATTTCGATTCGAAAACACCAACTTTCTAGGACAAATGGATAAAACCGTTAAAAGCTCCTCCATAGAGAGAGTTGAGCAACTTCCGACCATCAAAGATGCTCGGTGTACACTTTTTATAGTTCTTCTACGTGAAATTTTACGAGTATAAGCTTCCTAGATTATTTCGATGCCAAAACACCAACTTTCTATGAAAAATGGACAAAACCGTTAAAAGCTACTCCATAGAGAGAGTTGAGCAACTTCGGACCATCAAAGATGCTCGGTGTACACTTTTTATTTTTCTTATATGTCAAATTTTACGAGTATAAGCTTCCTAGATTGTTTCGATGATAAAACACCAACTTTCTATGAGACAAATGGACAAAACCGTTAAAAGCTCTTCCATAGAGAGAGTTGAGCAACTTCGGACCATCGAAGTTGCTCATTGTACACTTTTTATTGTTCTTCTATGTCAAATTTTATGAATACAAGCTTCCAAGATTATTTCGATTCCAAAACACCAAATTTCTATGAAAAATGGACAAAAACGTTAAAAGCTCCTTCATAGAAAGAGTTGAGCATCTTCGGACCATCAAAGTTGCTCTATGTACACTTTTTATAGTTCTTCTATGTCAATTTTTACAAGTATAAGCTTCGTAGATTATTTCGATGCCAAAACACCAACTTTCTATGAAAAATGGACAAAACCGTTGAAAGATCCTATATAGAGATAGAGTTGAACAAGTTTGGACTATCAAAGTTGCTCGGCGTACACTTTTACTATTCTTCTATGTCAAATTTTACGAATACAAGCTTACAAGATTATTTCGATTCCAAAACACCAAGTTTCTATGGCAAATGGAAAAAACCGTTAAAAGCTCATTCATAGAGAGAGTTGAGCATCTTCGGACCATCAAAGTTGCTCTATGTACACTTTCTATTGTTCTTCTATGTAAAATTTTATGAATGCAAGCTTCGTAGATTATTTCGTTTCGAAAACACCAACTTTCTATGACAAATGGATAAAACCGTTAAAAGCTCCTCCATAGAGAGAGTTGAGCAACTTCGGACCATCAAAGATACTCGGTGTACACTTTTTATAGTTCTTCTATGTGAAATTTTACGAGTATAAGCTTTCTAGATTATTTCGATGCCAAAACACGAACTTTCTATGAAAAATGGACAAAACCGTTAAAAGCTCCTCCATAGAGAGAGTTGAGCAACTTCGGACCATCAAAGATGCTCGGTGTACACTTTTTATTTTTCTTATATGTCAAATTTTACGAGTATAAGCTTCCTAGATTGTTTCGATGATAAAACACCAACTTTCTATGAGACAAATGGACAAAACCGTTAAAAGCTCTTCCATAGAGAGAGTTGAGCAACTTCGGACCATCGAAGTTGCTCATTGTACACTTTTTATTGTTCTTCTATGTCAAATTTTATGAATACAAGCTTCCAAGATTATTTCGATTCCAAAACACCAAATTTCTATGAAAAATGGACAAAAACGTTAAAAGCTCCTTCATAGAAAGCGTTGAGCATCTTCGGACCATCAAAGTTGCTCTATGTACAGTTTTTATAGTTCTTCTATGTCAATTTTTACAAGTATAAGCTTCGTAGATTATTTCGATGCCAAAACACCAACTTTCTATGAAAAATGGACAAAACCGTTGAAAGATCCTATATAGAGAGAGAGTTGAACAAGTTTGGACTATCAAAGTTGCTCGGCGTACACTTTTACTATTCTTCTATGTCAAATTTTACGAATACAAGCTTACAGGATTATTTCGATTCCAAAACACCAACTTTCTATGGCAAATGGAAAAAACCGTTAAAAGCTCATTCATAGAGAGAGTTGAGCATCTTCGGACCATCAAAGTTGCTCTATGTACACTTTCTATTGTTCTTCTATGTAAAATTTTATGAATGCAAGCTTCGTAGATTATTTCGATTCGAAAACACCAATTTTCTATGAGACAAATTGACCAAACCGTTAAAAGCTCTTCCATAGAGAGAGTTGAGCAACTTCGGACCATCGATGTTGCTCATTGTACACTTTTTATTGTTCTTCTATGTCAAATTTTATGAATACAAGCTTCCAAGATTATTTCGATTCCAAAACACCAAATTTCTATGAAAAATGGACAAAAACGTTAAAAGCTTCTTCATAGAAAGAGTTGAGCATCTTCGGACCATCAAAGTTGCTCTATGTACACTTTTTATAGTTCTTCTATGTCAAATTTTATGAATGCAAGCTTCGTAGATTATTTCGATTCGAAAACACCAACTTTCTATGAGACAAATTGACCAAACCGTTAAAAGCACTTCCATAGAGAGAGTTGAGCAACTTCGGACCATCGAAGTTGCTCATTGTACACATTTTATTGTTCTTCTATGTCAAATTTTATGAATACAAGCTTCCAAGATTATTTTGATTCCAAAACACCAAATTTCTATGAAAAATGGACAAAAACGTTAAAAGCTTCTTCATAGAAAGAGTTGAGCATCTTCGGACCATCAAAGTTGCTCTATGTACACTTTTTATAGTTCTTCTATGTCAATTTTTACAAGTATAAGCTTCGTAGATTATTTCGATGCCAAAACACCAACTTTCTATGAAAAATGGACAAAACCGTTGAAAGATCCTATATAGAGAGAGAGTTGAACAAGTTTGGACTATCAAAGTTGCTCGGCGTACACTTTTACTATTCTTCTATGTCAAATTTTACGAATACAAGCTTACAAGATTATTTCGATTCCAAAACACCAACTTTCTATGGCAAATGGAAAAAACCGTTAAAAGCTCATTCATAGAGAGAGTTGAGCATCTTCGGACCATCAAAGTTGCTCTATGTACACTTTCTATTGTTCTTCTATGTAAAATTTTATGAATGCAAGCTTCGTAGATTATTTCGTTTCAAAAACACCAACTTTCTATGACAAATGGATAAAACCGTTAAAAGCTCCTCCATAGAGAGAGTTGAGCAACTTCGGACCATCAAAGATACTCGGTGTACACTTTTTATAGTTCTTCTTTGTGAAATTTTACGAGTATAAGCTTTCTAGATTATTTCGATGCAAAACACCAACTTTCTATGAAAAATGGACAAAACCGTTAAAAGCTCCTCTATAGAGACAGTGGATCAACTTCGGACCATCAAAGTTGCTCTATGTACACTTTTTATTGTTCTTCTATGTCAAATTTTATGAATGCAAGCTTCGTAGATTATTTCGATTCGAAAACACCAACTTTCTATGAGACAAATTGACCAAACCGTTAAAAGCTCTTCCATAGAGAGAGTTGAGCAACTTCGGACCATCGAAGTTGCTCTATGTACACTTTTTATTGTTCTTCTATGTCAAATTTTATGAATACAAGCTTAAAAGATTATTTCGATTCCAAAACACCAACTTTCTATGGTAAATGGACAAAACCGTTAAAAGCTCCTCCATAGAGAGAGTTGAGCAACTTCGGACCATCAAAGTTGCTCTATGTACACTTTTTATTGTTCTTCTATGTCAAATTTTATGAATACAAGCTTCCAAGATTGTTTCGATTCCAAAACACGAACTTTCTATGAAAAATGGATAAAAACGTTCAAAGCTTCTCCATAGAGAGAGTGGATCAACTTCGGACCATCAAAGTTGCTCGATGTACACTTTTTATTGTTCTTCTATGTCAAATTTTATGAATACAAGCTTCCAAGATTATTTCGATTCCAAAACACCAACTTTCTATGAAAAATGGACAAAAACGTTAAAAGCTCCTTCATAGAGAGAGTTGAGCATCTTCGGACCATCAAAGTTGCTCTATGTAAACTTTTTATTGTTCTTCTATGTAAAATTTTATAAATGCAAGCTTCGTAGATTATTTCGATGCCAAAACACCAACTTTCTATGAAAAATGGACTAAACCGTTAAAAGCTTCTCCATAGAGAGAGTGGATCAACTTCGGACCATCAAAGTTGCTCGATGTACACTTTTTATTGTTCTTCTATGTCAAATTTTATGAATACAAGCTTCCAAGATTATTTCGATTCCAAAACACCAACTTTCTATGAAAAATGGACAAAAACGTTAAAAGCTCCTTCATAGAGAGAGTTGAGCATCTTCGGACCATCAAAGTTGCTCTATGTACACTTTTTATTGTTCTTCTATGTAAAATTTTATGAATGCAAGCTTCGTAGATTATTTCGATTCCAAAACACCAACTTTCTATGAGACAAATGGACCAAACCGTTAAAAGCTCTTCCATAGAGAGAGTTGAGCAACTTCGGACCATCGAAGTTGCTCTATGTACACTTTTTATTGTTCTTCTATGTCAAATTTTATGAATACAAGCTTAGAAGATTATTTCGATTCCAAAACACCAACTTTCTATGATAAATGGACAAAACCGTTAAAAGCTCCTCCATAGAGAGAGTTGAGCAACTTCGGACCATCAAAGTTGCTCTATGTACAATTTTTATTGTTCTTATATGTCAAATTTTATGAATACAAGCTTCCAAGATTATTTCGATTCCAAAACACGAACTTTCTATGAAAAATGGACAAAAACGTTAAAAGCTCCTTCATAAAGAGAGTTGAGTATCTTCGGACCGCCAAAGTTTCTCGGGGTACACTTTTTATTGTTCTTTTACATGAAATTTTACGAGTATAAGCTTCCTCGATTATTTCGATGCCAAAACAGCAACTTTCTATAAAAAATGGACAAAACCGTTAAAAGCTCCTTCATAGAGAGAGTTGAGCAACTTCGGACCATCAAATTTGCTTTGTGTACACTTTTTATTGTTCTTCTATGTCAAATTTTACAAGTATAAGCTTCGTAGATTATTTCGATGCGAAAACACCAACTTTCTATGAGAAATGGACAAAACCGTTGAAAGATCCTATATAGAGAGAGAGTTGAACAAGTTTGGGCTATCAAAGTTGCTCGGCGTACACTTTTTACTATTCTTCTATGTCAAATTTTACGTGTATAAGCTTCGTAGATTATTTCGATGCCAAAACACCAACTTTCTATGAAAAATGGACAAAACCGTTGAAAGATCCTATAGAGAGAGAGAGTTGAACAAGTTTGGACTATCAAAGTTGCTCGGCGTACACTTTTAATATTCTTCTATGTCAAATTTTACGAATACAAGCTTACAAGATTATTTCGATTCCAAAACACCAACTTTCTATGGCTCATTCATAGAGAGAGTTGAGCATCTTCGGACCATCAAAGTTGCTCTATGTACACTATCTATTGTTCTTCTATGTAAAATTTTATGAATGCAAGCTTCGTAGATTATTTCGATTCGAAAACACCAACTTTTTATGACAAATGGATAAAACCGTTAAAAGCTCCTCCATAGAGAGAGTTAAGCAACTTCGGACCATCAAAGATGCTCGGCGTACACTTTTTATTGTTCTTATATGTCAAATTTTACGAGTATAAGCTTCCTAGATTATTTCGATGATAAAACACAAACTTTCTATGAGACAAATGGACAAAACAGTTAAAAGCTCATCCATAGAGAGAGTTGAGCAACTTCGGACCATCGAAGTTGCTCTATGTACACTTTTTATTGTTTTTCTATGTCAAATTTTATGAATACAAGCTTACAAGATTATTTCGATTCCAAAACACCAACTTTCTATGGTAAATGGACAAAACCGTTAAAAGATCCTATATAGAGAGAGAGTTGAACAAGTTTGGACTATCAAAGTTGCTCGACGTACACTTTTTACTATTCTTCTATGTCAAATTTTACGAGTATAAGCTTCCTAGATTATTTCGATGATAAAACACAAACTTTCTATGACACAAATGGACAAAACCGTTAAAAGTTCCTCCATAGAGAGAGTTGAGCAACTTCGGACCATCAAAGTTGCTCAATGTACACTTTTTATTGTTCTTCTATGTCAAATTTTACGAGTATAAGCTTCGTAGATTATTTCGATGATAAAACACCAACTTTCTATGAGACAAATGGAGAAAACCGTTGAAAGCTCCTACATAGAAGGAGTTGAACAAGTTCGACCATCAAAGTTGCTCGGCGTACACTTTTTACTATTCTTCTACGTCAAATTTTACGAGTATAAGCTTCCTAGATTATTTCTATGGCAAAACATCAACTTTCTATGACAAATGAAAAAAAGCATTAAAAGCTCCCTTATAGAGAGAGTTGAGCATCTTGCGACTATCAAAGTTTCTCGGTGTACACTTTTTATAGTTCTTCTATGTGAAATTTTACGAGTATAAGCTTCCTAGATTATTTCCATGATAAAACACCAACTTTCGATGAGACAAATGAACAAAACCGTTAAAAGCTCATCCATAGAGAGAGTTGAGCAACTTCGGACCATCGAAGTTGCTCTATGTACACTTTTTATTGTTCTTCTATGTCAATTTTTACAAGTATAAGCTTCGTAGATTATTTCGATGCCAAAACACCAACTTTTTATGAAAAATGGACAAAACCGTTGAAAGATCCTATGTAGAGAGAGAGTTCAACAAGTTTGGACTATCAAAGTTGCTCGGCGTACACTTTTAATATTCTTCTATGTCAAATTTTACGAATACAAGCTTACAAGATTATTTCGATTCCAAAACACCAACTTTCTATGGCTCATTCATAGAGAGAGTTGAGCATCTTCGGACCATCAAAGTTGCTCTATGTACACTATCTATTGTTCTTCTATGTAAAATTTTATGAATGCAAGCTTCGTAGATTATTTCGATTCGAAAACACCAACTTTTTATGACAAATGGATAAAACCGTTAAAAGCTCCTCCATAGAGAGAGTTAAGCAACTTCGGACCATCAAAGATGCTCGGCGTACACTTTTTATTGTTCTTATATGTCAAATTTTACGAGTATAAGCTTCCTAGATTATTTCGATGATAAAACACAAACTTTCTATGAGACAAATGGACAAAACAGTTAAAAGCTCATCCATAGAGAGAGTTGAGCAACTTCGGACCATCGAAGTTGCTCTATGTACACTTTTTATTGTTTTTCTATGTCAAATTTTATGAATACAAGCTTACAAGATTATTTCGATTCCAAAACACAACCTTTCTATGGTAAATGGACAAAACCGTTAAAAGATCCTATATAGAGAGAGAGTTGAACAAGTTTGGACTATCAAAGTTGCTCGGCGTACACTTTTTACTATTCTTCTATGTCAAATTTTACGAGTATAAGCTTCCTAGATTATTTCGATGATAAAACACAAACTTTCTATGAGACAAATGGACAAAACCGTTAAAAGTTCCTCCATAGAGAGAGTTGAGCAACTTCGGACCATCAAAGTTGCTCAATGTACACTTTTTATTGTTCTTCTATGTCAAATTTTACGAGTATAAGCTTCGTAGATTATTTCGATGATAAAACACCAACTTTCTATGAGACAAATGGAGAAAACCGTTGAAAGCTCCTACATAGAAGGAGTTGAACAAGTTCGACCATCAAAGTTGCTCGGCGTACACTTTTTACTATTCTTCTACGTCAAATTTTACGAGTATAAGCTTCCTAGATTATTTCTATGGCAAAACATCAACTTTCTATGACAAATGAAAAAAAGCATTAAAAGCTCCCTTATAGAGAGAGTTGAGCATCTTCCGACTATCAAAGTTTCTCGGTGTACACTTTTTATAGTTCTTCTATGTGAAATTTTACGAGTATAAGCTTCCTAGATTATTTCCATGATAAAACACCAACTTTCGATGAGACAAATGAACAAAACCGTTAAAAGCTCATCCATAGAGAGAGTTGAGCAACTTCGGACCATCGAAGTTGCTCTATGTACACTTTTTATTGTTCTTTTATATGAAATTTTACGAGTATAAGGTTCCTCGATTATTTCGATGCCAAAACACCAACTTTCTATAACAAATGGACTAAACCGTTAAAAGCTCCTCCATAGATAGAGTTGAGCAACTTCGGACCATCAAAGTTGCTCTGTGTACACTTTTTATTGTTCTTCTATGTCAATTTTTACAAGTATAAGCTTCGTAGATTATTTCGATGCCAAAACACAAATTTTCTATGAAAAATGGACAAAACCGTTGAAAGATCCTATATAGAGAGAGAGTTGAACAAGTTTGGACTATCAAAGTTGCTCGGCATACACTTTTACTATTCTTCTATGTCAAATTTTACGAATACAAGCTGACAAGATTATTTCGATTCCAAAAAACCAACTTTCTATGGCATATGGACAAAACCGTTAAAAGCTCATTCATAGAGAGAGTTGAGCATCTTCGGACCATCAAAGTTGCTCTATGTACACTTTTTATTGTTCTTCTACGTAAAATTTTATGAATGCGAGCTTCGTAGATTATTTCGATTCGAAAACACCAACTTCTATGACAAATGGATAAAACCGTTAAAAGCTCCTCCATAGAGAGAGTTCAGCAACTTCGGACCATCAAAGATGCTCGGCGTACACTTTTTATTGTTCTTATATGTCAAATTTTACGAGTATAAGCTTCCTAGATTATTTCAATGATAAAACACCAACTTTCTATGAGACAAATGGAGAAAACCGTTAAAAGCTCATCCATAGAGAGAGTTGAGCAACTTCGGACCATCGAAGTTGCTCTATGTACACTTTTTATTGTTCTTTTATATGAAATTTTACGAGTATAAGCTTCCTCGATTATTTCGATGCCAAAACACCAACTTTCTATCACAAATGGACTAAACCGTTAAAAGCTCCTCCATAGATAGAGTTGAGCAACTTCGGACCATCAAAGTTGCTCTGTGTACACTTTTTATTGTTCTTCTATGTCAATTTTTACAAGTATAAGCTTCGTAGATTATTTCGATGCCAAAACACAAATTTTCTATGAAAAATGGACAAAACCGTTGAAAGATCCTATATAGAGAGAGAGTTGAACAAGTTTGGACTATCAAAGTTGCTCGGCGTACACTTTTACTATTCTTCTATGTCAAATTTTACGAATACAAGCTTACAAGATTATTTTGATTCCAAAACACCAACTTTCTATGGCAAATGGACAAAACCGTTAAAAGCTCATTCATAGAGAGAGTTGAGCATCTTCGGACCATCAAAGTTGCTCTATGTACACTTTTTATTGTTCTTCTATGTACAATTTTATGAATGCAAGCTTCGTAGATTATTTCGATTCGAAAACACAAACTTTCTATGACAAATGGATAAAACCGTTAAAAGCTCCTCCATAGAGAGAGTTGAGCAACTTCAGACCATCAAAGATGCTCGGTGTACACTTTTTATTGTTCTTATATGTCAAATTTTACGAGTATAAGCTTCCTAGATTATTTCGATGATAAAACACCAACTTTCGATGAGACAAATGAACAAAACCGTTAAAAGCTCATCCATAGAGAAAGTTGAGCAACTTCGGACCATTGAAGTTGCTCTATGTACACTTTTTATTGTTCTTTTATATGAAATTTTACGAGTATAAGCTTCCTCGATTATTTCGATGCCAAAACACCAACTTTCTATAACAAATGGACAAAACCGTTAAAAGCTCCTCCATAGATAGAGTTGAGCAACTTCGGACCATCAAAGTTGCTCTTTGTACACTTTTTATTGTTCTTCTATGTCAATTTTTACAAATATAAGCTTCGTAGATTATTTCGATGCCAAAACACAAATTTTCTATGAAAAATGGACAAAACCGTTGAAAGATCCTATATAGAGAGAGAGTTGAACAAGTTTGGACAATCAAAGTTGCTCGGCGTACACTTTTATTATTCTTCTATGTCAAATTTTACGAATACAAGCTTACAAGATTATTTCGATTCCAAAACACCAACTTTCTATGGCAAATGGACAAAACCGTTAAAAGCTCATTCATAGAGAGAGTTGAGCATCTTCGGACCATCAAAGTTGCTCTATGTACACTTTTTATTGTTCTTCTATGTAAAATTTTATCAATGCAAGCTTCGTAGATTATTTCGATTCGAAAACACCAACTTTCTATGGCAAATGGATAAAACCGTTAAAAGCTCATCCATAGAGAGAGTTGAGCAACTTCGGACCATCAAAGATGCTCGGTGTACACTTTTTATTGTTCTTATATGTCAAATTTTACGAGTATAAGCTTCCTAGATTATTTCGATGATAAAACACCAACTTTCTATGAGACAATTGGAGAAAACCGTTAAAAGCTCATCCATAGAGAGAGTTGAGCAACTTCGGACAATCGAAGTTGCTCTATGTACACTTTTTATTGTTTTTCTATGTCAAATTTTATGAATACAAGCTTACAAGATTATTTCGATTCCAAAACACTAACTTTCTATGGTAAATGGACAAAACCGTTAAAAGATCCTATATAGAGAGAGAGTTGAACAAGTTTGGACAATCAAAGTTGCTCGGCGTACACTTTTTACTATTCTTCTATGTCAAATTTTACGAGTATAAGCTTCCCAGATTATTTCGATGATAAAACACAAACTTTCTATGAGACAAATGGACAAAACTGTTAAAAGTTCCTCCATAGAGAGAGTTGAGCAACTTCGGACCATCAAAGTTGCTCAATGTACACTTTTTATTGTTCTTCTATGTCAAATTTTACGAGTATAAGCTTCCTAGATTATTTCGATGATAAAACACCAACTTTCTATGAGACAAATGGAGAAAACCGTTGAAAGCTCCTACATAGAAAGAGTTGAACAAGTTCGGACCATCAAAGTTGCTCGGCGTACACTTTTTACTATTCTTCTACGTCAAATTTTACGAGTATAAGCTTCCTAGATTATTTCTATGGCAAAACATCAACTTTCTATGACAAATAGAAAAAAGCATTAAAAGCTCCCTTATAGAGAGAGTTGAGCATCTTGCGACTATCAAAGTTTCTCGGTGTACACTTTTTATAGTTCTTCTATGTGAAATTTTACGAGTATAAGCTTCCTAGATTATTTCGATGACAAAACACCAACTTTCTATGAGGCAAATGGAGAAAACCGTTAAAAGCTCTTCCATAGAGAGAGTTGAGCAACTTTGGACCATCGAAGTTGCTCTATGTACACTTTTTATTGTTCTTTTATATGAAATTTTACGAGTATAAGCTTCCTCGATTATTTCGATGCCAAAACACCAACTTTCTATAACAAATGGACTAAACCGTTAAAAGCTCTTCTATAGATAGAGTTGAGCAACTTCGGACCATCAAAGAATCTCTGTGTACACTTTTTATTGTTCTTCTATGTCAATTTTTACAAGTATAAGCTTCGTAGATTATTTCGATGCCAAAACAAAAATTTTCTATGAAAAATGGACAAAACCGTTGAAAGATACTATATAGAGAGAGAGTTGAACAAGTTTGGACTATCAAAGTTGCTCGGCGTACACTTTTACAATTCTTCTATGTCAAATTTTACGAATACAAGCTGACAAGATTATTTCGATTCCAAAACACCAACTTTCGATGGCAAATGGACAAAACCGTTAAAATCTCATTCATAGAGAGAGTTGAGCATCTTCGGACCATCAAAGTTGCTCTATGTACACTTTTTATTGTTCTTCTATGTAAAATTTTATGAATGCAAGCTTCGTAGATTATTTCGATTCAAAAACACCAACTTCTATGACAAATGGATAAAACCGTTAAAAGCTCCTCCATAGAGAGAGTTGAGCAACTTCGGACCATCAAAAATGCTCGGCGTACACTTTTTATTGTTCTTATATGTCAAATTTTACGAGTATAAGCTTCCTAGATTATTTCAATGATAAAACACCAACTTTCTATGAGACAAATGGAGAAAACCGTTAAAAGCTCATCCATAGAGAGAGTTGAGCAACTTCGGACCATCAAAGATGCTCGGTGTACACTTTTTATTGTTCTTTTATATGAAATTTTACGAGTATAAGCTTCCTCGATTATTTCGATGCCAAAACACCAACTTTCTATAACAAATGGACTAAACCGTTAAAAGCTCCTCCATAGATAGAGTTGAGCAACTTCGGACCATCAAAGTTGCTCTGTGTACACTTTTTATTGTTCTTCTATGTCAATTTTTACAAGTATAAGCTTCGTAGATTATTTCGATGCCAAAACACAAATTTTCTTTGAAAAATGGACAAAACCGTTGAAAGATCCTATATAGAGAGAGAGTTGAACAAATTTGGACTATCAAAGTTGCTCGGCGTACACTTTTACTATTCTTCTATGTCAAATTTTATGAATACAAGCTTACAAGATAATTTCGATTCCAAAACACCAACTTTCTATGGCAAATGGACAAAACCGTTAAAAGCTCATTCATAGAGAGAGTTGAGCATCTTCGGACCATCAAAGTTGCTCTATGTACACTTTTTATTGTTCTTCTATGTAAAATTTTATGAATGCAAGCTTCGAAGATTATTTCGATTCGAAAACACCAACTTTCTATGACAAATGGATAAAATCTTTAAAAGCTCCTCCATAGAGATAGTTGAGCAACTTCGGACCATCAAAGATGCTCGGTGTACACTTTTTATTGTTCTTATATGTCAAATTTTACGAGTATAAGCTTCCTAGATTATTTCGATGATAAAACACCAACTTTCGATGAGACAAATGAACAAAACCGTTAAAAGCTCATCCATAGAGAAAGTTGGGCAACTTCGGACCATCGAAGTTGCTCTATGTACACTTTTTATTGTTCTTTTATATGAAATTTTACGAGTATAAGCTTCCTCGATTATTTCGATGCCAAAACACCAACTTTCTATAACAAATGGACAAAACCGTTAAAAGCTCCTCCATAGATACAGTTGAGCAACTTCGGACTATCAAAGTTGCTCTGTGTACACTTTTTATTGTTCTTCTATGTCAATTTTTACAAGTATAAGCTTCGTAGATTATTTCGATGCCAAAACACAAATTTTCTATGAAAAATGGACAAAACCGTTGAAAGATCCTATATAGAGAGAGAGTTGAACAAGTTTGGACTATCAAAGTTGCTCGGCGTACACTTTTACTATTCTTCTATGTCAAATTTTACGAATACAAGCTTACAAGATTATTTCGATTCCAAAACACCAACTTCTATGGCAAATGGACAAAACCGTTAAAAGCTCATTCATAGAGAGAGTTGAGCATCTTCGGACCATCAAAGTTGCTCTATGTACACTTTTTATTATTCTTCTATGTAAAATTTTATGAATGCAAGCTTCGTAGATTATTTCGATTCGAAAACACCAACTTTCTATGACAAATGGATAAAACCATTAAAAGCTCCTCCATGGAGAGAGTTGAGCAACTTCGGACCATCAAAGATGCTCGATGTACACTTTTTATTGTTCTCATATGTCAAATTTTACGAGTATAAGCTTCCTAGATTATTTCGATGATAAAACACCAACTTTCTATGAGACAATTCGAGAAAACCGTTAAAAGCTCATCCATAGATAGAGTTGAGCAACTTCGGACCATCGAAGTTGCACTATGTACACTTTTTATTGTTTTTCTATGTCAAATTTTATGAATACAAGCTTATAAGATTATTTCGATTCCAAAACACCAACTTTCTATGGTAAATGGACAAAACTGTTAAAAGATCCTATATAGAGAGAGAGTTGAACAAGTTTGGACTATCAAAGTTGCTCGGCGTACACTTTTTACTATTCTTCTATGTCAAATTTTACGAGTATAAGCTTCCTAGATTATTTCGATGATAAAACACAAACTTTCTATGAGACAAATGGACAAAACCGTTAAAAGTTCCTCCATAGAGAGAGTTGAGCAACTTCGGACCATCAAAGTTGCTCAATGTACACTTTTTATTGTTCTTCTATGTCAAATTTTATGAATACAAGCTTCCAAGATTATTTCGATTCCAAAACACGAACTTTCTATGAAAAAGGACAAAAACGTTAAAAGGTCCTTCATAGAGAGAGTTGAGCATCTTCGGACCATCAAAGTTTCTCGGTGTACACATTTTATTGTTCTTTTATATGAAATTTTACGAGTATAAGCTTCCTCGATTATTTCGATGCCAAAACATCAACTTTCTATAACAAATGGACAAAACCGTTAAAAGCTCCTTCATAGAGATAGTTGAGCAACTTCGGACCATCAAAGTTTCTCGGTGTACACTTTTTATTGTTCTTTTATATGAAATTTTACGAGTATAAGCTTCCTCGATTATTTCGATGCCAAAACATAAACTTTCTATAACAAATGGACAAAACCGTTAAAAGCTCCTTCATAGAGATAGTTGAGCAACTTCGGACCATCAAAGTTGCTCTGTGTACACTTTTTATTGTTCTTCTATGTCAAATTTTACAAGTATAAGCTTCGTAGATTATTTCGATGCGAAAACACCAACTTTCTATGAAAAATAGACAAAACCGTTGAAAGATCATATATATAGAGAGAGAGTTGAACAAGTTTGGACCATCAAAGTTTCTCGATGTACACTTTTTATTGTTCTTCTATGTCAAATTTTATGAATACAAGCTTCCAAGATTATTTCGATTCCAAAACACTAAATTTCTATGAAATATGGACAAAAACGTTAAAAGCTCCTTCATAGAGAGAGTTGAGCATCTTCGGACCATCAAAGTTGCTCTATGTACACTTTTTATTGTTCTTCTATGTCAATTTTTACAAGTATAAGCTTCGTAGATTATTTCGATGCCAAAACACCAACTTTTTATGAAAAATGGACAAAACCGTTGAAAGATCCTATGTAGAGAGAGAGTTCAACAAGTTTGGACTATCAAAGTTGCTCGGCGTACACTTTTACTATTCTTCTATGTCAAATTTTACGAATACAAGCTTACAAGATTATTTCGATTCCAAAACACCAACTTTCTATGGCAAATGGACAAAACCGTTAAAAGCTCATTCATAGAGAGAGTTGAGCATCTTCGGACCATCAAAGTTGCTCTATGTACACTTTTTATTGTTCTTCTATGTAAAATTTTATGAATGCAAGCTTCGTAGATTATTTCGATTCGAAAACACCAACTTTCTATGACAAATGGGTAAAACCGTTAAAAGCTCCTCCATAGAGATAGTTGAGCAACTTCGGACCATCAAAGATGCTCGGTGTACACTTTTTATTGTTCTTATATGTCAAATTTTACGAGTATAAGCTTCCTAGATTATTTCGATGATAAAACACCAACTTTCTATGAGACAATTGGAGAAAACTGTTAAAAGCTCATCCATAGAGAGAGTTGAGCAACTTCGGACCATCGAAGTTGCTCTATGTACAATTTTTATTGTTTTTCTATGTCAAATTTTATGAATACAAGCTTATAAGATTATTTCGATTCCAAAACACCAATTTCTATGGTAAATGGACAAAACCGTTAAAAGATCCTATATAGAGAGAGAGTTGAACAAGTTTGGACTATCAAAGTTGCTCGGCGTACACTTTTTACTATTCTTCTATGTCAAATTTTACGAGTATGAGCTTCCTAGATTATTTCGATGATAAAACACAAACTTTCTATGAGACAAATGGACAAAACCGTTAAAAGTTCCTCCATAGAGAGAGTTGAGCAACTTCGGACCATCAAAGTTGCTCAATGTACACTTTTTATTGTTCTTCTATGTCAAATTTTATGAATAGAAGCTTCCAAGATTATTTCGATTCCAAAACACGAACTTTCTATAAAAAATGGACAACAACGTTAAAAGGTCCTTCATAGAGAGAGTTGAGCATCTTCGGACCATCAAAGTTTCTCGGTGTACACTTTTTATTGTTCTTTTATATGAAATTTTACGAGTATAAGCTTCCTCGATTATTTCGATGCCAAAACACCAACTTTCTATAACAAATGGACAATACCGTTAAAAGCTCCTCCATAGATAGAGTTGAGCAACTTCGGACCATCAAAGTTGCTCTGTGTACACTTTTTATTGTTCTTCTATGTCAATTTTTACAAGTATAAGCTTCGTAGATTATTTCGATGCCAAAACACAAATTTTCTATGAAAAATGGACAAAACCGTTGAAAGATCCTATATAGAGAGAGAGTTGAACAAGTTTGGACTATCAAAGTTGCTCGGCGTACACTTTTACTATTCTTCTATGTCAAATTTTACGAATACAAGCTTACAAGATTATTTCGATTCCAAAACACCAACTTCTATGGCAAATGGACAAAACCGTTAAAAGCTCATTCATAGAGAGAGTTGAGCATCTTCGGACCATCAAAGTTGCTCTATGTACACTTTTTATTATTCTTCTATGTAAAATTTTATGAATGCAAACTTCGTAGATTATTTCGATTCGAAAACACCAACTTTCTATGACAAATGGATAAAACCATTAAAAGCTCCTCCATGGAGAGAGTTGAGCAACTTCGGACCATCAAAGATGCTCGATGTACACTTTTTATTGTTCTCATATGTCAAAATTTTACGAGTATAAGCTTCCTAGATTATTTCGATGATAAAACACCAACTTTCTATGAGACAATTCGAGAAAACCGTTAAAAGCTCATCCATAGAGAGAGTTGAGCAACTTCGGACCATCGAAGTTGCACTATGTACACTTTTTATTGTTTTTCTATGTCAAATTTTATGAATACAAGCTTATAAGATTATTTCGATTCCAAAACACCAACTTTCTATGGTAAATGGACAAAACTGTTAAAAGATCCTATATAGAGAGAGAGTTGAACAAGTTTGGACTATCAAAGTTGCTCGGCGTACACTTTTTACTATTCTTCTATGTCAAATTTTACGAGAATAAGCTTCCTAGATTATTTCGATGATAAAACACAAACTTTCTATGAGACAAATGGACAAAACCGTTAAAAGTTCCTCCATAGAGAGAGTTGAGCAACTTCGGACCATCAAAGTTGCTCAATGTACACTTTTTATTGTTCTTCTATGTCAAATTTTATGAATACAAGCTTCCAAGATTATTTCGATTCCAAAACACGAACTTTCTATGAAAAATGGACAAAAACGTTAAAAGGTCCTTCATAGAGAGAGTTGAGCATCTTCGGACCATCAAAGTTTCTCGGTGTACACATTTTATTGTTCTTTTATATGAAATTTTACGAGTATAAGCTTCCTCGATTATTTCGATGCCAAAACATCAACTTTCTATAACAAATGGACAAAACCGTTAAAAGCTCCATCATAGAGATAGTTGAGCAACTTCGGACCATCAAAGTTGCTCTGTGTACACTTTTTATTGTTCTTCTATGTCAAATTTTACAAGTATAAGCTTCGTAGATTATTTCGATGCGAAAACACCAACTTTCTATGAAAAATGGACAAAACCGTTGAAAGATCATATATATAGAGAGAGAGTTGAACAAGTTTGGACTATCAAAGTTGCTCGGCGTACACTTTTTACTATTCTTCTATGTCAAATTTTACGAGTGTAAGCTTCGTAGATTATTTCGATGCTAAAACACCAACTTTCTATGAAAAATGGACAAAACCGTTAAAAGCTCCTCAATAGAGAGATTGGATCAACTTCGGACCATCAAAGTTGCTCGATGTACACTTTTTATTGTTCTTCTATGTCAAATTTTATGAATACAAGCTTCCAAGATTATTTCGATTCCAAAACACCAAATTTCTATGAAATATGGACAAAAACGTTAAAAGCTCCTTCATAGAGAGAGTTGAGCATCTTCGGACCATCAAAGTTGCTCTATGTACACTTTTTATTGTTCTTCTATGTCAATTTTTATGAATACAAGCTTATATGATTATTTCGATTCCAAAACACCAACTTTCTATGAAAAATGGACAAAACCGTTGAAAGATCCTATATAGAGAGAGAGTTCAACAAGTTTGGACTATCAAAGTTGCTCGGCGTACAGTTTTTACTATTCTTCTATGTCAAATTTTACGAGTATAAGCTTCCTAGATTATTTCGATGATAAAACGCAAACTTTCTATGAGACAAATGGACTAAACCGTTAAAAGTTCCTCCATAGAGAGAGTTGAGCAACTTCGGACCATCAAAGTTGCTCAATGTACACTTTTTATTGTTCTTCTATGTCAAATTTTATGAATACAAGCTTCCAAGATTATTTCGATTCCAAAACACGAACTTTCTATGAAAAATGGACAAAAACGTTAAAAGGTCTTTCATAGAGAGAGTTGAGCATCTTCGGACCATCAAAGTTTCTCGGTGTACACTTTTTATTGTTCTTTTATATGAAATTTTACGAGTATAAGCTTCCTCGATTATTTCGATGCCAAAACATCAACTTTCTATAACAAATGGACAAAACCGTTAAAAGCTCCTTCATAGAGATAGTTGAGCAACTTCGGACCATCAAAGTTGCTCTGTGTACACTTTTTATTGTTCTTCTATGTCAAATTTTACAAGTATAAGCTTCGTAGATTATTTCGATGCGAAAACACCAACTTTCTATGAAAAATGGACAAAACCGTTGAAAGATCATATATATAGGGAGAGAGTTGAACAAGTTTGGACCATCAAACTTGCTCGATGTACACTTTTTATTGTTCTTCTATGTCAAATTTTATGAATACAATCTTCCAAGATTATTTCGATTCCAAAACACCAAATTTCTATGAAATATGGACAAAAACGTTAAAAGCTCCTTCATAGGAAGAGTTGAGCATCTTCGGACCATCAAAGTTGCTCTATGTACACTTTTTATTGTTCTTCTATGTCAATTTTTACAAGTATAAGCTTCGTAGATTATTTCGATGCCAAAACACCAACTTTCTATGAAAAATGGACAAAACCGTTGAAAGATCCTATATAGAGAGAGAGTTCAACAAGTTTGGACTATCAAAGTTGCACGGCGTACTCTTTTACTATTCTTCTATGTCAAATTTTACGAATACAAGCTTACAAGATTATTTCGATTCCGAAACACCAACTTCTATGGCAAATGGACAAAACCGTTAAAAGCTCATTCATAGAGAGAGTTGAGCATCTTCGGACCATCAAAGTTGCTCTATGTACACTTTTTATTGTTCTTCTGTGTAAAATTTTATGAATGCAAGCTTCGTAGATTATTTCGATTCGAAAACACCAACTTTCTATGACAAATGGATAAAACCGTTAAAAGCTCCTCCATAGAGATAGTTGAGCAACTTCGGACCATCAAAGATGCTCGGTGTACACTTTTTATTGTTCTTATATGTCAAATTTTACGAGTATAAGCTTCCTAGATTATTTCTATGATAAAACACCAACTTTCTATGAGACAATTGGAGAAAACTGTTAAAAGCTCATCCATAGAGAGAGTTGAGCAACTTCGGACCATCGAAGTTGCTCTATGTACAATTTTTATTGTTTTTCTATGTCAAATTTTATGAATACAAGCTTATAAGATTATTTCGATTCCAAAACACCAACTTTCTATGGTAAATGGACAAAACCGTTAAAAGATCCTATATAGAGAGAGAGTTGAACAAGTTTGGACTATCAAAGTTGCTCGGCGTACACTTTTTACTATTCTTCTATGTCAAATTTTACGAGTATAGGCTTCCTAGATTATTTCGATGATAAAACACAAACTTTCTATGAGACAAATGGACAAAACCGTTAAAAGTTCCTCCATAGAGAGAGTTGAGCAACTTCGGACCATCAAAGTTGCTCAATGTACACTTTTTATTGTTCTTCTATGTCAAATTTTATGAATAGAAGCTTCCAAGATTATTTCAATTCCAAAACACGAACTTTCTATAAAAAATGGACAACAACGTTAAAAGGTCCTTCATAGAGAGAGTTGAGCATCTTCGGACCATCAAAGTTTCTCGGTGTACACTTTTTATTGTTCTTTTATATGAAATTTTACGAGTATAAGCTTCCTCGATTATTTCGATGCCAAAACATCAACTTTCTATAACAAATGGACAAAACCGTTAAAAGCTCCTTCATAGAGATAGTTGAGCAACTTCGGACCATCAAAGTTGCTCTGTGTACACTTTTTATTGTTCTTCTATGTCAAATTTTACAAGTATAAGCTTCGTAGATTATTTCGATGCGAAAACACCAACTTTCTATGAAAAATGGACAAAACCGTTGAAAGATCATATATATAGAGAGAGAGTTGAACAAGTTTGGACTATCAAAGTTGCTCGGCGTACACTTTTTACTATTCTTCTATGTCAAATTTTACGAGTATAAGCTTCGTAGATTATTTCGATGCCAAAACACCAACTTTCTATTAAAAATGGACAAAATCGTTAAAAGCTCTTCCATAGAGAGAGTTGAGCAACTTCAGACCATCAAAGTTGCTCGATGTACACTTTTTATTGTTCCTCTATGTCAAATTTTATGAATACAAGCTTCCAAGAATATTTCGATTCCAAAACACCAAATTTCTATGAAAAATGGACAAAAACGTTAAAAGCTCCTTCATAGAGAGAGTTGAGCATCTTCGGACCATCAAAGTTGCTCTATGTACACTTTTTATTGTTCTTCTATGTCAATTTTTACAAGTATAAGCTTCGTAGATTATTTCGATGCCAAAACATCAACTTTCTATGAAAAATGGACAAAACCGTTAAAAGATCCTCCATAGAGAGAGTGGATCAATTTCGGACCATTAAACTTGCTCTATGTACACATTTTATTGTTCTTCTATGTCAAATTTTATGAATACAAGCTTACAAGATTATTTCGATTCCAAAACACCAACTTTCTATGGCAAATGGACAGAACCGTTAAAAGCTCATTCATAGAGAGAGTTGAGCATCTTCGGACCATAAAAGTTTCTCTATGTACACTTTTTATTGTTCTTCTATGTAAAATTTTATGAATGCAACCTTCGTAGATTATTTCGATTCGAAAACACCAACTTTCTATGACAAATGGATAAAACCGTTAAAAGCTCCTCCATAGAAAGAGTTGAGCAAGTTTGGACTATCAAAGTTGCTCGGTGTACACTTTTTATTGTTCTTTTATATGAAATTTTACGAGTATAAGCTTCCTCGATTATTTCGATGCCAAAACACCAACTTTCTATAACAAATGGACAAAACCGTTAAAAGCACCTTCATAGAGAGAGTTGAGCAACTTCAGACCATCAAAGTTGCTCTGTGTACATTTTTTATTGTTCTTCTATGTCAAATTTTACAAGTATAAGCTTCGTAGATTATTTCGATGCGAAAACTCCAACTTTCTATGAAAAATGGACAAAACCGTTGAAAGATCATATATATAGAGAGAGAGTTGAACAAGTTTGGACTATCAAAGTTGCTCGGCGTACACTTTTTACTATTCTTCTATGTCAAATTTTGCGAATATAAGCTTCGTAGATTATTTCGATGCCAAAACACCAACTTTCTATGAAAAATGGACAAAACTGTTAAAAGCTCCTCCATAGAGAGAGTGGATCAACTTCGGATCATCAAAGTTGCTCGATGTACACTTTTTATTGTTCTTCTATGTCAAATTTTATGAATACAAGCTTCCAAGATTATTTCGATTCCAAAACACCAAATTTCTATGAAAAATGGACAAAAACGTTAAAAGGTCCTTCATAGAGAGAGTTGAGCATCTTCGGACCACCAAAGTTTCTCGGTGTACACTTTTTATTGTTCTTTTATATGAAATTTTACGAGTATAAGCTTCCTCGATTATTTCGATGCCAAAACATCAACTTTCTATAACAAATGGACAAAACCGTTAAAAGCTCCTTCATAGAGATAGTTGAGCAACTTCGGACCATCAAAGTTGCTCTGTGTACACTTTTTATTGTTCTTCTATGTCAAATTTTACAAGTATAAGCTTCGTAGATTATTTCGATGCGAAAACACCAACTTTCTATGAAAAATGGACAAAACCGTTGAAAGATCATATATATAGAGAGAGAGTTGAACAAGTTTGGACTATCAAAGTTGCCCGGCGTACACTTTTTACTATTCTTCTATGTCAAATTTTACGAGTATAAGCTTCGTAGATTATTTCGATGCCAAAACACCAACTTTCTATTAAAAATGGACAAAACCGTTAAAAGCTCCTCAATAGAGAGAGTGGATCAACTTCGGACCATCAAAGTTTCTCGATGTACACTTTTTATTGTTCTTCTATGTCAAATTTTATGAATACAAGCTTCCAAGATTATTTCGATTCCAAAACACCAAATTTCTATGAAATATGGACAAAAACGTTAAAAGCTCCTTCATAGAGAGAGTTGAGCATCTTCGGACCACCAAAGTTGCTCTATGTACACTTTTTATTGTTCTTCTATTTCAATTTTTACAAGTATAAGCTTCGTAGATTATTTCGATGCCAAAACACCAACTTTCTATGAAAAATGGACAAAACCGTTGAAAGATCCTATATAGAGAGAGTTGAAGAAGTTCGGACTATCAAAGTTGCTCGGCGTACACTTTTACTATTCTTCTATGTCAAATTTTACGAATACAAAGCTTACAAGATTATTTCGATTCCAAAACACCAATTTTCTATGGCAAATTGACAAAACCGTTAAAAGCTCATTCATAGAGAGAGTTGACCATCTTCGGACCATCAAAGTTGCTCTATGTACACTTTCTATTGTTCTTCTATGTAAAATTTTATGAATGCAAGCTTCGTAGATTATTTCGATTCGAAAACACCAACTTTCTATGACAAATGGATAAAACCGTTAAAAGCTCCTCCATAGAGAGAGTTGAGCAACTTCGGACCATCAAAGATGCTCGGTGTACACTTTTTATAGTTCTTTTATGTGAAGTTTTACGAGTATAAGCTTCCTAGATTATTTCGATGCCAAAACAGCAACTTTTAATGAAAAATGGACAAAACCGTTAAAAGCTCCTCCATAGAGAGAGTGGATCAACTTCGGAACATCAAAGTTGCTCTATGTACACTTTTTATTGTTCTTTTCTGTCAAATTTTATGAATACAAGCATCCAAGATTATTTCGATTCGAAAACACCAACTTTCTATGAAAAATGGACAAAAACGTTAAAACTCCTTCATAGAGAGAGTTCAGCATCTTCGGACCATCAAAGTTGCTTTGTGTACACTTTTTATTGTTCTTCTATGTCAATTTTTACAAGTATAAGCTTCGTAGATTATTTCGATGCCAAAACACCAACTTTCTATGAAAAATGGACAAAACCTTTGAAAGATCCTATATAGAGAGAGAGTTGAACAAGTTTGGACTGTCAAAGTTGCTCGGCGTACACTTTTACTATTCTTCTATGTCAAATTTTACGAATACAAGCTTACAAGATTATTTCGATTCCAAAACACCAACTTTCTATGGCAAATGGACAGAACCGTTAAAAGCTCATTCATAGAGAGAGTTGAGCATCTTCGGACCATCAAAGTTGCTCTATGTACACTTTTTATTGTTCTTCTATGTAAAATTTTATGAATGCAAGCTTCGTAGATTATTTCGATTCGAAAACACCAACTTTCTATGACAAATGGATAAAACCGTTAAAAGCTCCTCCATAGAGAGAGTTGAGCATATTCGGACCATCAAAGTTTCCCGGTGTACACTTTTTATTGTTCTTTTATATGAAATTTTACGAGTATAAGCTTCCTCGATTATTTCGATGCCAAAACACCAACTTTCTATAACAAATGGACAAAACCGTTAAAAGCACCTTCATAGAGAGAGTTGAGCAACTTCAGACCATCAAAGTTGCTATGTGTACATTTTTTATTGTTCTTCTATGTCAAATTTTACAAGTATAAGCTTCGTAGATTATTTCGATGCGAAAACACCAACTTTCTATGAAAAATGGACAAAACCGTTGAAAGATCATATATATAGAGAGAGAGTTGAACAAGTTTGGACTATCAAAGTTGCTCGGCGTACACTTTTTACTATTCTTCTATGTCAAATTTTGCGAGTATAAGCTTCGTAGATTATTTCGATGCCAAAACAACAACTTTCTATGAAAAATTGACAAAACCGTTAAAAGCTCCTCCATAGAGAGAGTGGATCAACTTCGGACCATCAAAGTTGCTCGATGTACAATTTTTATTGTTCTTCTATGTCAAATTTTATGAATACAAGCTTCCAAGATTATTTCGATTCCAAAACACCAAATTTCTATGAAAAATGGACAAAAACGTTAAAAGCTCCTTCATAGAGAGAGTTGAGCATCTTCGGACCATCAAAGTTGCTCTATGTACACTTTTTATTGTTCTTCTAAGTCAATTTTTACAAGTATAAGCTTCGTAGATTATTTCAATGCCAAAACACCAACTTTCTATGAAAAATGGACAAAACCGTTGAAAGATCCTATGTAGAGAGAGAGTTGAACAAGTTTGGACTGTCAAAGTTGCTCGGCATACACTTTTACTATTCTTCTATGTCAAATTTTACGAATACAAGCTTACAAGATTATTTCGATTCCAAAACACCAACTTTCTATGGCAAATGGACAAAACCGTTAAAAGCTCATTCATAGAGAGAGTAGAGCATCTTCGGACCACCAAAGTTGCTCTATGTACACTTTCTATTGTTCTTCTATGTAAAATTTTATGAATGCAAGCTTCATAGATTATTTCGATTCGAAAACACCAACTTTCTATGACAAATGGATAAAACCGTTAAAAGCTCCTCCATAGAGAGAGTTGAGCATCTTCGGACCATCAAAGTTTCTCGGTCTACACTTTTTATTGTTCTTTTATATGAAATTTTACGAGTATAAGCTTCCTCGATTATTTCGATGCCAAAACACCAACTTTCTATAACAAATGGACAAAACCGTTAAAAGCACCTTCATAGAGAGAGTTGAGCAACTTCAGACCATCAACGTTGCTATGTGTACATTTTTTATTGTTCTTCTATGTCAAATTTTACAAGTATAAGCTTCGTAGATTATTTCGATGCGAAAACACCAACTTTCTATGAAAAATGGACAAAACCGTTGAAAGATCATATATATAGAGAGAGAGTTGAACAAGTTTGGACTATCAAAGTTGCTCGGCGTACACTTTTTACTATTCTTCTATGTCAAATTTTGCGAGTATAAGCTTCGTAGATTATTTCGATGCCAAAACACCAACTTTCTATGAAAAATTGACAAAACCGTTAAAAGCTCCTCCATAGAGAGAGTGGATCAACTTCGGACCATCAAAGTTGCTCAATGTACAATTTATATTGTTCTTCTATGTCAAATTTTATGAATACAAGCTTCCAAGATTATTTCGATTCCAAACGCCAATTTTCTATGAAAAATGGACAAAAACGTTAAAAGCTCCTTCATAGAGAGAGTGGAGCATCTTCGGACCATCAAAGTTGCTCTATGTACACTTTTTATTGTTCTTCTATGTCAATTTTTACAAGTATAAGCTTCGTAGATTATTTCGATGCCAAAACACCAACTTTCTATGAAAAATGGACAAAACCGTTGAAAGATCCTATATAGAGAGAGAGTTGAACAAGTTTGGACTGTCAAAGTTGCTCGGCATACACTTTTACTATTCTTCTATGTCAAATTTTACGAATACAAGCTTACAAGATTATTTCGATTCCAAAACACCAACTTTCTATGGCAAATGGACAAAACCGTTAAAAGCTCATTCATAGAGAGAGTAGAGCATCTTCGGACAACCAAAGTTGCTCTATGTACACTTTCTATTGTTCTTCTATGTAAAATTTTATGAATGCAAGCTTCATAGATTATTTCGATTCGAAAACACCAACTTTCTATGACAAATGGATAAAACCGTTAAAAGCTCCTCCATAGAGAGAGTTGAGCATCTTCGGACCATCAAAGTTTCTCGGTCTACACTTTTTATTGTTCTTTTATATGAAATTTTACGAGTATAAGCTTCCTCGATTATTTCGATACCTAAACACCAACTTTCTATAACAAATGGACAAAATCGTTAAAAGCACCTTCATAGAGAGAGTTGAGCAACTTCAGACCATCAAAGTTGCTCTGTGTACATTTTTTATTGTTCTTCTATGTCAAATTTTACAAGTATAAGCTTCGTAGATTATTTCGATGCGAAACCACCAACTTTCTATGAAAAATGGACAAAACCGTTGAAAGATCATATATATAGAGAGAGAGTTGAAAAGTTTGGACTATCAAAGTTGCTCGGCGTACACTTTTTACTATTCTTCTATGTCAAATTTTGCGAGTATAAGCTTCGTAGATTATTTCGATGCCAAAACACCAACTTTCTATGAAAAATGGACAAAACCGTTAAAGGCTCCTCCATAGAGAGAGTGGATCAACTTCGGACCATCAAAGTTGCTCGATGTACACTTTTTATTGTTCTTCTATGTCAAATTTTATGAATACAAGCTTCCAAGATTATTTTGATTCCAAAACACCAAATTTCTATGAAAAATGGACAAAAACGTTAAAAGCTCCTTCATAGAGAGAGTAAAGCATCTTCGGACCATCAAAGTTGCTCTATGTACACTTTTTATTTTTCTTCTATGTCAAGTTTTACAAGTATAAGCTTCGTAGATTATTTCGATGCCAAAACACCAACTTTCTATGAAAAATGGACAAAACCGTTGAAAGATCCTATATAGAAAGAGAGTTGAACAAGTTTGGACTGTCAAAGTTGCTCGGCGTACACTTTTACTATTCTTCTATGTCAAATTTTACGAATACAAGCTTACAAGATTATTTCGATTCCAAAACACCAACTTTCTATGGCAAATGGACAAAACCGTTAAAAGCTCATTCATAGAGAGAGTAGAGCATCTTCGGACCACCAAAGTTGCTCTATGTACACTTTCTATTGTTCTTCTATGTAAAATTTTATGAATGCAAGCTTCGTATATTATTTCGATTCGAAAACACCAACTTTCTATGACAAATGGATAAAACCGTTAAAAGCTCCCCCATAGAGAGAGTTGAGCAACTTCGTACGATCAAAGATGCTCGGTGTAAACTTTTTATAGTTCTTCTATGTGAAATTTTACGAGTATAAGCTTCCTAGATTATTTCGATGCCAAAACACCAACTTTCTATGAAAAATGGACAAAACCGTTAAAAGCTCCTCCATAGAGAGAGTGGATCAATTTCGGACCATCAAAGTTGCTCTATGTACACTTTTTATTGTTCTTCTATGTCAAATTTTATGAATACATGCTTACAAGATTATTTCGATTCCAAAACACCAACTTTCCATGGCAAATGGACAGAACCGTTAAAAGCTCATTCATAGAGAGAGTTGAGCATCTTCGGACCATAAAAGTTGCTCTATGTACGCTTTTTATTTTTCTTCTATGTAAAATTTTATGAATGCAACCTTCGTAGATTATTTCAATTCGAAAACACCAACTTTCTATGACAAATTGATAAAACCGTTAAAAGCTCCTCCATAGAGAGAGTTGAGCAAGTTTGGACTATCAAAGTTGCTCGGTGTACACTTTTTATTGTTCTTTTATATGAAATTTTACGAGTATAAGCTTCCTCGATTATTTCGATGCCAAAACACCAACTTTCTATAACAAATGGACAAAACCGTTAAAAGCACCTTCATAGAGAGAGTTGAGCAACTTCAGACCATCAAAGTTGCTCTGTGTACATTTTTTATTGTTCTTCTATGTCAAATTTTAAAAGTATAAGCTTCGTAGATTATTTCGATGCGAAACCACCAACTTTCTATGAAAAATGGACAAAACCGTTGAAAGATCAAATATATAGAGAGAGAGTTGAACAAGTTTGGACTATCAAAGTTGCTCGGGGTACACTTTTTACTATTCTTCTATGTCAAATTTTGCGAGTATAAGCTTCGTAGATTATTTCGATGCCAAAACACCAATTTTCTATGAAAAATGGACAAAACCGTTTAAAGCTCCTCCATAGTGAAAGTGGTTCAACTTCGGACCATCAAAGTTGCTCGATGTACACTTTTTATTGTTCTTCTATGTCAAATTTTATGAATACAAGCTTCCAAGATTATTTCGATTCCAAAACACCAAATTTCTATGAAAAATGGACAAAAACGTTAAAAGCTCCTTCATAGAGAGAGTAAAGCATCTTCGGACCATCAAAGTTGCTCTATGTACACTTTTTATTGTTCTTCTATGTCAAGTTTTACAAGTATAAGCTTCGTAGATTATTTCGATGCCAAAACACCAACTTTCTATGAAAAATGGACAAAACCGTTGAAAGATCCTATATAGAAAGAGAGTTGAACAAGTTTGGACTGTCAAAGTTGCTCGGCGTACACTTTTACTATTCTTCTATGTCAAATTTTACGAATACAAGCTTACAAGATTATTTCGATTCCAAAACACCAACTTTCTATGGCAAA
The DNA here is from genome assembly GCA_963580455.1 of Euonymus europaeus. NCBI lineage: Eukaryota > Viridiplantae > Streptophyta > Magnoliopsida > Celastrales > Celastraceae > Euonymus > Euonymus europaeus. The sequence continues at coordinate 19,320,805 of OY756959.1, read as the reverse complement.
TGGACAAAACCGTTAAAAGCTCATTCATAGAGAGAGTAGAGCATCTTCGGACCACCAAAGTTGCTCTATGTACACTTTCTATTGTTCTTCTATGTAAAATTTTATGAATGCAAGCTTCGTATATTATTTCGATTCGAAAACACCAACTTTCTATGACAAATGGATAAAACCGTTAAAAGCTCCCCCATAGAGAGAGTTGAGCAACTTCGTACGATCAAAGATGCTCGGTGTAAACTTTTTATAGTTCTTCTATGTGAAATTTTACGAGTATAAGCTTCCTAGATTATTTCGATGCCAAAACACCAACTTTCTATGAAAAATGGACAAAACCGTTAAAAGCTCCTCCATAGAGAGAGTGGATCAATTTCGGACCATCAAAGTTGCTCTATGTACACTTTTTATTGTTCTTCTATGTCAAATTTTATGAATACATGCTTACAAGATTATTTCGATTCCAAAACACCAACTTTCCATGGCAAATGGACAGAACCGTTAAAAGCTCATTCATAGAGAGAGTTGAGCATCTTCGGACCATAAAAGTTGCTCTATGTACGCTTTTTATTTTTCTTCTATGTAAAATTTTATGAATGCAACCTTCGTAGATTATTTCAATTCGAAAACACCAACTTTCTATGACAAATTGATAAAACCGTTAAAAGCTCCTCCATAGAGAGAGTTGAGCAAGTTTGGACTATCAAAGTTGCTCGGTGTACACTTTTTATTGTTCTTTTATATGAAATTTTACGAGTATAAGCTTCCTCGATTATTTCGATGCCAAAACACCAACTTTCTATAACAAATGGACAAAACCGTTAAAAGCACCTTCATAGAGAGAGTTGAGCAACTTCAGACCATCAAAGTTGCTCTGTGTACATTTTTTATTGTTCTTCTATGTCAAATTTTAAAAGTATAAGCTTCGTAGATTATTTCGATGCGAAACCACCAACTTTCTATGAAAAATGGACAAAACCGTTGAAAGATCAAATATATAGAGAGAGAGTTGAACAAGTTTGGACTATCAAAGTTGCTCGGGGTACACTTTTTACTATTCTTCTATGTCAAATTTTGCGAGTATAAGCTTCGTAGATTATTTCGATGCCAAAACACCAATTTTCTATGAAAAATGGACAAAACCGTTTAAAGCTCCTCCATAGTGAAAGTGGTTCAACTTCGGACCATCAAAGTTGCTCGATGTACACTTTTTATTGTTCTTCTATGTCAAATTTTATGAATACAAGCTTCCAAGATTATTTCGATTCCAAAACACCAAATTTCTATGAAAAATGGACAAAAACGTTAAAAGCTCCTTCATAGAGAGAGTAAAGCATCTTCGGACCATCAAAGTTGCTCTATGTACACTTTTTATTGTTCTTCTATGTCAAGTTTTACAAGTATAAGCTTCGTAGATTATTTCGATGCCAAAACACCAACTTTCTATGAAAAATGGACAAAACCGTTGAAAGATCCTATATAGAAAGAGAGTTGAACAAGTTTGGACTGTCAAAGTTGCTCGGCGTACACTTTTACTATTCTTCTATGTCAAATTTTTCGAATACAAGCTTACAAGATTATTTCGATTCCAAAACACCAACTTTCTATGGCAAATGGACAAAACCGTTAAAAGCTCATTCATAGAGAGAGTAGAGCATCTTCGGACCACCAAAGTTGCTCTATGTACACTTTCTATTGTTCTTCTATGTAAAATTTTATGAATGCAAGCTTCGTATATTATTTCGATTCAAAAACACCAACTTTCTATGACAAATGGATAAAACCGTTAAAAGCTCCCCCATAGAGAGAGTTGAGCAACTTCGTACGATCAAAGATGCTCGGTGTAAACTTTTTATAGTTCTTCTATGTGAAATTTTACGAGTATAAGCTTCCTAGATTATTTCGATGCCAAAACACCAACTTTCTATGAAAAATGGACAAAACCGTTAAAAGCTCCTCCATAGAGAGAGTGGATCAATTTCGGACCATCAAAGTTGCTCTATGTACACTTTTTATTGTTCTTCTATGTCAAATTTTATGAATACATGCTTACAAGATTATTTCGATTCCAAAACACCAACTTTCCATGGCAAATGGACAGAACCGTTAAAAGCTCATTCATAGAGAGAGTTGAGCATCTTCGGACCATAAAAGTTGCTCTATGTACGCTTTTTATTTTTCTTCTATGTAAAATTTTATGAATGCAACCTTCGTAGATTATTTCAATTCGAAAACACCAACTTTCTATGACAAATTGATAAAACCGTTAAAAGCTCCTCCATAGAGAGAGTTGAGCAAGTTTGGACTATCAAAGTTGCTCGGTGTACACTTTTTATTGTTCTTTTATATGAAATTTTACGAGTATAAGCTTCCTCGATTATTTCGATGCCAAAACACCAACTTTCTATAACAAATGGACAAAACCGTTAAAAGCACCTTCATAGAGAGAGTTGAGCAACTTCAGACCATCAAAGTTGCTCTGTGTACATTTTTTATTGTTCTTCTATGTCAAATTTTAAAAGTATAAGCTTCGTAGATTATTTCGATGCGAAACCACCAACTTTCTATGAAAAATGGACAAAACCGTTGAAAGATCAAATATATAGAGAGAGAGTTGAACAAGTTTGGACTATCAAAGTTGCTCGGGGTACACTTTTTACTATTCTTCTATGTCAAATTTTGCGAGTATAAGCTTCGTAGATTATTTCGATGCCAAAACACCAATTTTCTATGAAAAATGGACAAAACCGTTTAAAGCTGCTCCATAGAGAAAGTGGTTCAACTTCGGACCATCAAAGTTGCTCGATGTACACTTTTTATTGTTCTTCTATGTCAAATTTTATGAATACAAGCTTCCAAGATTATTTCGATTCCAAAACACCAAATTTCTATGAAAAATGGACAAAAACGTTAAAAGCTCCTTCATAGAGAGAGTAAAGCATCTTCGGACCATCAAAGTTGCTCTATGTACACTTTTTATTGTTCTTCTATGTCAAGTTTTACAAGTATAAGCTTCGTAGATTATTTCGATGCCAAAACACCAACTTTCTATGAAAAATGGACAAAACCGTTGAAAGATCCTATATAGAAAGAGAGTTGAACAAGTTTGGACTGTCAAAGTTGCTCGGCGTACACTTTTACTATTCTTCTATGTCAAATTTTACGAATACAAGCTTACAAGATTATTTCGATTCCAAAACACCAACTTTCTATGGCAAATGGACAAAACCGTTAAAAGCTCATTCATAGAGAGAGTAGAGCATCTTCGGACCACCAAAGTTGCTCTATGTACACTTTCTATTGTTCTTCTATGTAAAATTTTATGAATGCAAGCTTCGTATATTATTTCGATTCGAAAACACCAACTTTCTATGACAAATGGATAAAACCGTTAAAAGCTCCCCCATAGAGAGAGTTGAGCAACTTCGTACGATCAAAGATGCTCGGTGTAAACTTTTTATAGTTCTTCTATGTGAAATTTTACGAGTATAAGCTTCCTAGATTATTTCGATGCCAAAACACCAACTTTCTATGAAAAATGGACAAAACCGTTAAAAGCTCCTCCATAGAGAGAGTGGATCAATTTCGGACCATCAAAGTTGCTCTATGTACACTTTTTATTGTTCTTCTATGTCAAATTTTATGAATACATGCTTACAAGATTATTTCGATTCCAAAACACCAACTTTCCATGGCAAATGGACAGAACCGTTAAAAGCTCATTCATAGAGAGAGTTGAGCATCTTCGGACCATAAAAGTTGCTCTATGTACGCTTTTTATTTTTCTTCTATGTAAAATTTTATGAATGCAACCTTCGTAGATTATTTCAATTCGAAAACACCAACTTTCTATGACAAATTGATAAAACCGTTAAAAGCTCCTCCATAGAGAGAGTTGAGCAAGTTTGGACTATCAAAGTTGCTCGGTGTACACTTTTTATTGTTCTTTTATATGAAATTTTACGAGTATAAGCTTCCTCAATTATTTCGATGCCAAAACACCAACTTTCTATAACAAATGGACAAAACCGTTAAAAGCACCTTCATAGAGAGAGTTGAGCAACTTCAGACCATCAAAGTTGCTCTGTGTACATTTTTTATTGTTCTTCTATGTCAAATTTTAAAAGTATAAGCTTCGTAGATTATTTCGATGCGAAACCACCAACTTTCTATGAAAAATGGACAAAACCGTTGAAAGATCAAATATATAGAGAGAGAGTTGAACAAGTTTGGACTATCAAAGTTGCTCGGCGTACACTTTTTACTATTCTTCTATGTCAAATTTTGCGAGTATAAGCTTCGTAGATTATTTCGATGCCAAAACACCAATTTTCTATGAAAAATGGACAAAACCGTTAAAAGCTCCTCCATAGAGAAAGTGGTTCAACTTCGGACCATCAAAGTTGCTCGATGTACACTTTTTATTGTTCTTCTATGTCAAATTTTATGAATACAAGCTTCCAAGATTATTTCGATTCCAAAACACCAAATTTCTATGAAAAATTGACAAAAACGTTAAAAGCTCCTTCATAGAGAGAGTTGAGCATCTTAGGACCATCAACGTTGCTCTATGTACACTTTTTATTGTTCTTCTATGTCAATTTTTACAAGTATAAGGTTCGTAGATTATTTCGATGCCAAAACACCAACTTTCTATGAAAAATGGACAAAACCGTTGAAAGATCCTATATAGAGAGAGAGTTGAACAAGTTTGGACTGTCAAAGTTGCTCGGCGTACACTTTTACTATTCTTCTATGTCAAATTTTACGAGTATAAGCTTCGTAGATTATTTCGATTCCAAAACACCAACTTTCTATGGCAAATGGACAGAACCGTTAAAAGCTCATTCATAGAGAGAGTTGAGCATCTTCGGACCATAAAAGTTGCTCTATGTACACTTTTTATTGTTCTTCTATGTAAAATTTTATGAATGCAACCTTCGTAGATTATTTCGATTCGAAAACACCAACTTTCTATGACAAATGGATAAAACCGTTAAAAGCTCCTCCATAGAGAGAGTTGAGCAAGTTTGGACTATCAAAGTTGCTCGGCGTACACTTTTTACTATACTTCTATGTCAAATTTTACGAGTATAAGCTTCGTAGATTATTTCGATGCCAAAACATCAACTTTCTATGAGACAAATGGACAAAACAGTTAAAAGCTCTTCCATAGAGAGAGTTGAGCAACTTCGGACCATCGAAGTTGCTCATTGTACACTTTTTATTGTTCTTCTATGTCAAATTTTATGAATACAAGCTTACAAGATTATTTCGTTTCCAAAACACCATCTTTCTATGAGAAATGGACAAAACCGTTGAAAGATCTTATATAGAGAGAGAGTTGAACAAGTTTTGACTATCAAAGTTGCTCGGCGTACACTTTTTACTATTCTTCTATGTCAAATTTTACGAGTATAAGCTTCGTAGATTATTTCGATGCCACAACACCAACTTTCTATGAAAAACGGACAAAACCGTTAAAAGCTCCTCCATAGAGAGAGTGGATCAACTTCGGATCATCAAAGTTGCTCGATGTACACTGTTTATTGTTCTTCTATGTCAAATTTTATGAGTACGAGCTTCCAAGATTATTTCGATTCCAAAACACCAAATTTCTATGAAAAATGGACAAAAACGTAAAAAGCTCCTTCATAGAGAGATTTTAGCATCTTCGGACCATCAAAGTTGCTCTATGTACACTTTTTATTGTTCTTCTATGTCAATTTTTACAAGTATAAGCTTCGTAGATTATATCGATGCCAAAACACCAACTTTTTGTGAAAAATGGACAAAACCGTTGAAAGATCCTATATAGAGAGAGAGTTGAACAAGTTTGGACTATCAAAGTTGCTCGGCGTAAACTTTTTATTGTTCTTCTATGTCAAATTTTAGGAATACAAGCTTCTAAGATTATTTCGATTCCAAAACACCAACTTTCTATGAAAAATGGACAAAAACGTTAAAAGCTCCTTCATAGAGAGAGTTGAGCATCTTCAGACAATCAAAGATGCTCTATGTACACTTTTTATTGTTCTTCTATGTCAAATTTTATGAATACAAGCTTCCAAGATTATTTCGATTCCAAAACACCAAATTTCTATGAAAATGGACAAAAACGTTAAAAGCTCCTTCATAGAGAGAGTTGAGCATCTTCGGACCATCAAAGTTGCTCTATGTACACTTTTTATTGTTCTTCTATGTCAAATTTTATGAATACAAGCTTCCAAGATTATTTCGATTCCAAAACACCAACTTTCAATGAAAAATGGACAAGAACGTTAAAAGCTCCTTCATAGAGAGAGTTGAGCATCTTCGGACCATTAATGTTGCTCTGTGTACACTTTTTATTGTTCTTCTATGTCAATTTTTTCAAGTATAAGCTTCGTAGATTATTTCGATGCCAAAACAACAACTTTCTATGAAAAATGGACAAAACCGTTGAAAGATCCTATATAGAGAGGGAGTTGAACAAGTTTGGACGATCAAAGTTGCTCGGCGTACACTTTTACTATTCTTCTATGTCTAATTTTACGAATACAAGCTTACAAGATTATTTCGATTCCAAAACACCAACTTTCTATGGCAAATGGACAGAACCGTTAAAAGCTCATTCATAGAGAGAGTTGAGCATCTTCGGACCATCAAAGTTGCTCTATGTACACTTTTTATTGTTCTTCTATGTAAAATTTTATGAATGCAAGCTTCGTAGATTATTTCGATTCGAAAACACCAACTTTCTATGACAAATGGATTAAACCGTTAAAAGCTCCTCCATAGAGAGAGTTGGGCAACTTCGGACCATCAAAGATGGTCGGTGTACACTTTTTATTATTCTTATATGTCAAATATTACGAGTATAAGCTTCCTAGATTATTTCGATGATAAAACACCAACTTTCTATGAGACAAATTGACAAAACCGTTAAAAGCTCTTCCATAGAGAGAGTTGAGCAACTTCGGACCATCGAAGTTGCTCTATGTACAATTTTTATTGTTCTTCTATGTCAAATTTTATGAATACAAGCTTACAAGATTATTTCGATTCCAAAACACCAAGTTTCTATGAAAAATGGACAAAAACGTTAAAAGCTCCTCCACAGAGAGAGTGGATAAACTTCGGACCATCAAAGTTGCTCGATGTACACTTTTTATTGTTCTTCTATGTCAAATTTTATGAATACAAGCTTCCAAGATTATTTCGATTCCAAAACACCAAGTTTCTATGAAAAATGGACAAAAACGTTAAAAGCTCCTTCATAGAGAGAGTTGAGCATCTTTGGACCATCATAGTTTCTCGGTGTACACTTTTTATTGTTCTTTTATATGAAATTTTACGAGTATAAGCTTCCTCGATTATTTTGATGCCAAAACACCAACTTTCTATAACAAATGGCAAAACCGTTAAAAGCTCCTCTATAGATAGAGTTGAGCAACTTCGGACCATCAAAATTGCTCTGTGTAAACTTTTTATTGTTCTTCTATGTCAAATTTTACAAGTATAAGCTTCGTAGATTATTTCGATGCGAAAACACCAACTTTCTATGAAAAATGGACTCGTTGAAAGATCCTATATATAGAGAGAGAGTTGAACAAGTTTGGACTATCAAAGTTGCTCGGCGTACACTTTTTACTATTCTTCTATGTCAAATTTTACGAGTATAAGCTTCGTAGATTATTTCGATGCCAAAACACAACCTTTCTATGAAAAATGGACAAAACCGTTAAAAGCTCCTCCATAGAGAGAGTGGATCAACTTCGGAGCATCAAAGTTCCTCGATGTACACTTTTATTGTTCTTCTATGTCAAATTTTACGAATACGAGCTTCCAAGATTATTTCGATTCCAAAACACCAAATTTCTATGAAAAATGGACAAAAACGTAAAAAGCTCCTTCATAGAGAGAGTTTAGCATCTTCGGACCATCAAAGTTGCTCTATGTACACTTTTTATTGTTCTTCTATGTCAATTTTTACAAGTATAAGATTCGTAGATTATTTCGATGCCAAAACACCAACTTTTTATGAAAAATGGACAAAACCGTTGAAAGATCCTATATAGAGAGAGAGTTGAACAAGTTTGGACTATCAAAGTTGCTCGGCGTACACTTTTACTATTCTTCTATGTCAAATTTTACGAATACAAGCTTACAAGATTATTTCGATTCCAAAGCACCAACTTTCTATGAGAAATGGACAAAACCGTTGAAAGATCCTATATAGAGAGAGAGTTGAACAAGTTTGGACCATCAAAGTTGCTCGATGTACACTTTCTATTGTTCTTCTATGTTAAATTTTATGAATACAGGCTTCCAAGATTATTTCGATTCCAAAACACCAACTTTCTATGAGAAATGGACAAAACCGTTGAAAGATCCTATATAGAGAGAGAGTTGAACAAGTTTGGACCATCAAAGTTGCTCGATGTACACTTTTTATTGTTCTTCTATGTCAAATTTTATGAATACAAGCTTCCAAGATTATTTCGATTCCAAAACACCAAATTTCTATGAAAAATGCACAAAAACGTTAAAAGCTCCTTCATAGAGAGAGTTGAGCATCTTCGGACCATCAAAGTTGCTCTATGTACACTTTTTATTGTTCTTCTATGTCAAATTTTACGAATACAAGCTTCCAAGATTATTTCGATTCCAAAACACCAAATTTCTATGAAAAATGGACAAAAACGTTAAAAGCTCCTTCATAGAGAGAGTTGAGCATCTTCGGACCATCAAAGTTGCTCTATGTACACTTTTTATTGTTCTTCTATGTCAAATTTTATGAATACAAGCTTCCAAGATTATTTCGATTCCAAAACACCAACTTTCAATGGAAAATGGACAAAAACGTTAAAAGCTCCTTCATAGAGAGAGTTGAGCATCTTCGGACCATCAAAGTTGCTCTGTGTACACTTTTTATTGTTCTTCTATGTCAATTTTTACAAGTATAAGCTTCGTAGATTATTTCGATGCCAAAACACCAACTTTCTATGAAAAATGGACAAAACCGTTGAAAGATCCTATATAGAGAGGGAGTTGAACAAGTTTGGACTATCAAAGTTGCTCGGCGTACACTTTTACTATTCTTCTATGTCAAATTTTACGAAGACAAGCTTACAAGATTATTTCGATTCCAAAACACCAACTTTCTATGGCAAATGGACAGAACCGTTAAAAGCTCATTCATAGAAAGAGTTGAGCATCTTCGGACCATCAAAGTTGCTCTATGTACACTTTTTATTGTTCTTCTATGTAAAATTTTATGAATGCAAGCTTCGTAGATTATTTCGATTCGAAAACACCAACTTTCTATGACAAATGGATTAAACCGTTAAAAGCTCCTCCATAGAGAGAATTGAGCAACTTCGGACCATCAAAGATGGTCGGTGTACACTTTTTATTATTCTTATATGTCAAATATAACGAGTATAAGCTTCCTAGATTATTTCGATGATAAAACACCAACTTTCTATGAGACAAAAGGACAAAACCGTTAAAAGCTCTTTCATAGAGAGAGTTGAGCAACATCGGACCATCGAAGTTGCTCTAGGTACACTTTTTATTGTTCTTCTATGTCAAATTTTATGAATACAAGCTTACAAGATTATTTCGATTCCAAAACACCAACTTTCTATGAGAAATGGACAAAACCGTTTAAAGATCCTATATAGAGAGAGAATTGAACAAGTTTGGACTATCAAAGTTGCTCGGCGTACACTTTTTACTATTCTTCTATGTCAAATTTTACGAGTATAAGCTTCGTAGATTATTTCGATGCCAAAACACCAACTTTCTATGAAAAATGGATAAAACCGTTAAAAGCTCCTCCAGAGAGAGAGTGGATCAACTTCGGACCATCAAAGTTGCTCGATGTACACTTTTTATTGTTCTTCTATGTCAAATTTAATGAATACAAGCTCCAAGATTGTTTCGATTCCAAAACACCAACTTTCTATGAAAAATGGACAAAAACGTTAAAAGCTCCTTCATAGAGAGAGTTGAGCATCTTCGGACCATCAAAATTTCTCGGTGTACACTTTTTATTGTTCTTTTATATGAAATTTTACGAGTATAAGCTTACTCGATTATTTTTATGCCAAAACACCAACTTTCTATAACAAATGGACAAAACCGTTAAAAGCTCCTCCATAGATAGAGTTGAGCAACTTCGGACCATCAAAATTGCTCTGTGTAAACTTTTTATTGATCTTCTATGTCAAATTTTACAAGTATAAGCTTCGTAGATTATTTCGATGCGAAAACACCAACTTTCTATGAAAAATGGACCCGTTGAAAGATCATATATATAGAGAGAGAGTTGAACAAGTTTGGACTATCAAAGTTGCTCGGCGTACACTTTTTACAATTCTTCTATGTCAAATTTTACGAGTATAAGCTTCGTATATTATTTCGATGCGAAAACACCAACGTTCTATGAAAAATGGACAAAACCGTTAAAAGCTCCTCCATAGAGAGAGTGGATCAACTTCGGACCATCAAAGTTGCCCGATGTACACTTTTTATTGTTCTTCTATGTCAAAATTTATGAATACAAGCTTCCAAGATTATTACGATTCCAAAACACCAAATTTCTATGAAAAATGGACAAAAACGTTAAAAGCTCCTTCAGAGAGAGAGTTTAGCATCTTCGGACCATCAAAGTTGCTCTATGTACACTTTTTATTGTTCTTCTATGTCAATTTTTACAAGTATAAGCTTCGTAGATTATTTCGATGCCAAAACACCAACTTTTTATGAAAAATGGACAAAACCGTTGAAAGATCCTATATAGAGAGAGAGTTGAACAAGTTTGGACTATCAAAGTTGCTCGGCGTACACTTTTACTATTCTTCTATGTCAAATTTTACGAATACAAGCTTACAAGATTATTTCGATTCCAAAACACCAACTTTCTATGACAAATGGATAAAACCGTTAAAAGCTCCTCCATAGAGAGAGTTGAGCAACTTCGGACCATCAAAGATGGTCGGTGTACACTTTTTATTGTTCTTATATGTCAAATTTTATGAGTATAAGCTTCCTAGATTATTTCGATGATAAAACACCAACTTTCTATGAGACAAATGGACAAAACCGTTAAAATCTCTTCCATAGAGAGAGTTGAGCAACTTCGGACCATCGAAGTTGCTCTATGTACACTTTTTATTGTTCTACTATGTCAAATTTTATGAATACAACAAGCTTACAAGATTATTTCGATTCCAAAACACCAACTTTCTATGAGAAATGGACAAAACCGTCGAAAGATCCTATATAGAGAGAGAGTTGAACAAGTTTGGACCATCAAAGTTGCTCGATGTACACTTTTTATTGTTCTTCTATGTCAAATTTTATGAATACAAGCTTCCAAGATTTTTACGATTCCAAAACACCAAATTTCTATGAAAAATGGACAAAAACGTTAAAAGCTCCTTCATAGAGAGAGTTGAGCATCTTCGGACCATCAAAGTTGCTCTATGTACACTTTTTATTGTTCTTCTATGTCAAATTTTATGAATACAAGCTTCCAAGATTATTTCGATTCCAAAACACCAACTTTCAATGAAAAATGGAAAAAAACATTAAAAGCTCTTTCATAGAGAGAGTTGAGCATCTTCGGACCATCAAAGTTGCTCTGTGTACACTTTTTATTGTTCTTCTATGTCAATTTTTACAAGTATAAGCTTCGTATATTATTTCGATGCCAAAACACCAACTTTCTATGAAAAATGGACAAAACCGTTGAAAGATCCTATATAGAGAGGGAGTTGAACAAGTTTGGAATATCAAAGTTGCTCGGCGTACACTTTTACTATTCTTCTATGTCAAATTTTACGAATACAAGCTTACAAGATTATTTCGATTCCAAAACACCAACTTTCTATGGCAAATGGACAGAACCGTTCAAAGCTCATTCATAGAGAGAGTTGAGCATCTTCGGACCATCAAAGTTGCTCTATGTACACTTTTTATTGTTCTTCTATGTAAAATTTTATGAATGCAAGCTTCGTAGATTATTTCGATTCGAAAACACCAACTTTCTATGACAAATGGATTAAACAGTTAAAAGCTCCTCCATAGAGAAAGTTGAGCAACTTCGGACCATCAAAGATGGTCGGTGTACACTTTTTTTATTCTTATTTGTCAAATATTACGAGTATAAGCTTCCTAGATTATTTCGATGATAAAACACCAACTTTCTATGAGACAAATGGACAAAACCGTTAAAAGCTCTTCCATAGAGAGAGTTGTGCAACTTCGGACCATCGAAGTTGCTCTATGTACACTTTTTATTGTTCTTCTATGTCAAATTTTATGAATACAAGCTTACAAGATTATTTCGATTCCAAAACAACAAATTTCTATGAAAATGGACAAAAACGTTAAAAGCTCCTTCATAGAGAGAGTTTAGCATCTTCGGACCATCAAAGTTGCTCTATGTACACTTTTTATTGTTCTTCTATGTCAATTTTTACAAGTATAAGCTTCGTAGATTATTTCGATGCCAAAACACCAACTTTTTATGAAAAATTGGCAAAACCGTTGAAAGATCCTATATAGAGAGAGAGTTGAACAAGTTTGGACCATCAAAGTTGCTCGGCGTACACTTTTACTATTCTTCTATGTCAAATTTTACGAATACAAGCTTACAAGATTATTTCGATTCCAAAACAACAACTTTCTATGGCAAATGGACAAAACCGTTGAAAGCTCATTCATAGAGAGAGTTGAACAAGTTTGGACTATCAAAGTTGCTCGGCGTACACTTTTTACTATTCTTCTATATCAAATTTTACGAGTATAAGCTTCGTAGATTATTTCGATGCCAAAACACCAACTTTCTATGAAAAATGGACAAAACCGTTAAAAGCTCCTCCATAGAGAGAGTGGATCAACTTCGGACCATCAAAGTTGCTCGATGTACACTTTTTATTTTTCTTCTATGTCAAATTTTATGAATACAAGCTTCCAAGATTATTTCGATTCCAAAACGCCAAATCTCTATGATAAATGGACAAAAACGTTAAAAGCTCCTTCATAGAGAGAGTTGAGCATCTTCGGACCATCAAAGTCGCTCTATGTACACTTTTTATTGTTCTTCTATGTCAAATTTTATGAATACAAGCTTCCAAGATTATTTCGATTCCAAAACACCAACTTTGAATGAAAAATGGACAAAAACGTTAAAAGCTCCTTCATGGAGAGAGTTGAGCATCTTCGGACCATCAAAGTTGCTCTATGTACACTTTTTATTGTTCTTCTATATAAAATTTTATGAATGCAAGCTTCGTAGATTATTTCGATTCGAAAACACCAACTTTCTATGACAAATAGATTAAACCTTTAAAAGCTCCTCCATAGAGAGAGTTGAGCAACTTCGGACCATCAAAGATGGTCGGTGTACACTTTTTATTATTCTTATATGTCAAATATTACGAGTATAAGCTTCCTAGATTATTTCGATGATAAAACACCAACTTTCTATGAGACAAATGGACAAAACCGTTAAAAGCTCTTCCATAGAGAGAGTTGAGCAACTTCGGACCATCGAATTTGCTCTATGTACACTTTTTATTGTTCTTCTATGTCAAATTTTATGAATACAAGCTTACAAGATTATTTCGATTCCAAAACACCAACTTTCTATGAGAAATGGGCAAAACCGTTTAAAGATCCTATATACAGAGAGAGTTGAACAAGTTTGGACTATCAAAGTTGCTCGGCGTACACTTTTTACTATTCTTCTATGTCAAATTTTACGAGTATATGCTTCGTAGATTATTTCGATGCCAAAACACCAACTTTCTATGAAAAATGGATAAAACCGTTAAAAGCTCCTTCATAGAGAGAGTTGAGCATCTTCGGACCATCAAAGTTGCTCTATGTACACTTTTTATTGTTCTTCTATGTCAATTTTTACAAGTATAAGCTTCGTAGATTATTTCGATGCCAAAACACCAACTTTCTATGAAAAATGGACAAAACCGTTGAAAGATCCTATATAGAGAGGGAGTTGAACAAGTTTGGACTATCAAAGTTGCTCGGCGTACACTTTTACTATTCTTCTATGTCAAATTTTACGAAGACAAGCTTACAAGATTATTTCGATTCCAAAACACCAACTTTCTATGGCAAATGGACAGAACCGTTAAAAGCTCATTCATAGAAAGAGTTGAGCATCTTCGGACCATCAAAGTTGCTCTATGTACACTTTTTATTGTTCTTCTATGTAAAATTTTATGAATGCAAGCTTCGTAGATTATTTCGATTCGAAAACACCAACTTTCTATGACAAATGGATTAAACCGTTAAAAGCTCCTCCATAGAGAGAATTGAGCAACTTCGGACCATCAAAGATGGTCGGTGTACACTTTTTATTATTCTTATATGTCAAATATTACGAGTATAAGCTTCCTAGATTATTTCGATGATAAAACACCAACTTTCTATGAGACAAAAGGACAAAACCGTTAAAAGCTCTTCCATAGAGAGAGTTGAGCAACATCGGACCATCGAAGTTGCTCTAGGTACACTTTTTATTGTTCTTCTATGTCAAATTTTATGAATACAAGCTTACAAGATTATTTCGATTCCAAAACACCAACTTTCTATGAGAAATGGACAAAACCGTTTAAAGATCCTATATAGAGAGAGAATTGAACAAGTTTGGACTATCAAAGTTGCTCGGCGTACACTTTTTACTATTCTTCTATGTCAAATTTTACGAGTATAAGCTTCGTAGATTATTTCGATGCCAAAACACCAACTTTCTATGAAAAATGGATAAAACCGTTAAAAGCTCCTCCAGAGAGAGAGTGGATCAACTTCGGACCATCAAAGTTGCTCGATGTACACTTTTTATTGTTCTTCTATGTCAAATTTAATGAATACAAGCTCCAAGATTGTTTCGATTCCAAAACACCAACTTTCTATGAAAAATGGACAAAAACGTTAAAAGCTCCTTCATAGAGAGAGTTGAGCATCTTCGGACCATCAAAATTTCTCGGTGTACACTTTTTATTGTTCTTTTATATGAAATTTTACGAGTATAAGCTTACTCGATTATTTTTATGCCAAAACACCAACTTTCTATAACAAATGGACAAAACCGTTAAAAGCTCCTCCATAGATAGAGTTGAGCAACTTCGGACCATCAAAATTGCTCTGTGTAAACTTTTTATTGATCTTCTATGTCAAATTTTACAAGTATAAGCTTCGTAGATTATTTCGATGCGAAAACACCAACTTTCTATGAAAAATGGACCCGTTGAAAGATCATATATATAGAGAGAGAGTTGAACAAGTTTGGACTATCAAAGTTGCTCGGCGTACACTTTTTACAATTCTTCTATGTCAAATTTTACGAGTATAAGCTTCGTATATTATTTCGATGCGAAAACACCAACGTTCTATGAAAAATGGACAAAACCGTTAAAAGCTCCTCCATAGAGAGAGTGGATCAACTTCGGACCATCAAAGTTGCCCGATGTACACTTTTTATTGTTCTTCTATGTCAAAATTTATGAATACAAGCTTCCAAGATTATTACGATTCCAAAACACCAAATTTCTATGAAAAATGGACAAAAACGTTAAAAGCTCCTTCAGAGAGAGAGTTTAGCATCTTCGGACCATCAAAGTTGCTCTATGTACACTTTTTATTGTTCTTCTATGTCAATTTTTACAAGTATAAGCTTCGTAGATTATTTCGATGCCAAAACACCAACTTTTTATGAAAAATGGACAAAACCGTTGAAAGATCCTATATAGAGAGAGAGTTGAACAAGTTTGGACTATCAAAGTTGCTCGGCGTACACTTTTACTATTCTTCTATGTCAAATTTTACGAATACAAGCTTACAAGATTATTTCGATTCCAAAACACCAACTTTCTATGACAAATGGATAAAACCGTTAAAAGCTCCTCCATAGAGAGAGTTGAGCAACTTCGGACCATCAAAGATGGTCGGTGTACACTTTTTATTGTTCTTATATGTCAAATTTTATGAGTATAAGCTTCCTAGATTATTTCGATGATAAAACACCAACTTTCTATGAGACAAATGGACAAAACCGTTAAAATCTCTTCCATAGAGAGAGTTGAGCAACTTCGGACCATCGAAGTTGCTCTATGTACACTTTTTATTGTTCTACTATGTCAAATTTTATGAATACAACAAGCTTACAAGATTATTTCGATTCCAAAACACCAACTTTCTATGAGAAATGGACAAAACCGTCGAAAGATCCTATATAGAGAGAGAGTTGAACAAGTTTGGACCATCAAAGTTGCTCGATGTACACTTTGTATTGTTCTTCTATGTCAAATTTTATGAATACAAGCTTCCAAGATTATTACGATTCCAAAACACCAAATTTCTATGAAAAATGGACAAAAACGTTAAAAGCTCCTTCATAGAGAGAGTTGAGCATCTTCGGACCATCAAAGTTGCTCTATGTACACTTTTTATTGTTCTTCTATGTCAAATTTTATGAATACAAGCTTCCAAGATTATTTCGATTCCAAAACACCAACTTTCAATGAAAAATGGAAAAAAACATTAAAAGCTCTTTCATAGAGAGAGTTGAGCATCTTCGGACCATCAAAGTTGCTCTGTGTACACTTTTTATTGTTCTTCTATGTCAATTTTTACAAGTATAAGCTTCGTATATTATTTCGATGCCAAAACACCAACTTTCTATGAAAAATGGACAAAACCGTTGAAAGATCCTATATAGAGAGGGAGTTGAACAAGTTTGGACTATCAAAGTTGCTCGGCGTACACTTTTACTATTCTTCTATGTCAAATTTTACGAATACAAGCTTACAAGATTATTTCGATTCCAAAACACCAACTTTCTATGGCAAATGGACAGAACCGTTAAAAGCTCATTCATAGAGAGAGTTGAGCATCTTCGGACCATCAAAGTTGCTCTATGTACACTTTTTATTGTTCTTCTATGTAAAATTTTATGAATGCAAGCTTCGTAGATTATTTCGATTCGAAAACACCAACTTTCTATGACAAATGGATTAAACAGTTAAAAGCTCCTCCATAGAGAAAGTTGAGCAACTTCGGACCATCAAAGATGGTCGGTGTACACTTTTTTTATTCTTATTTGTCAAATATTACGAGTATAAGCTTCCTAGATTATTTCGATGATAAAACACCAACTTTCTATGAGACAAATGGACAAAACCGTTAAAAGCTCTTCCATAGAGAGAGTTGTGCAACTTCGGACCATCGAAGTTGCTCTATGTACACTTTTTATTGTTCTTCTATGTCAAATTTTATGAATACAAGCTTACAAGATTATTTCGATTCCAAAACAACAAATTTCTATGAAAATGGACAAAAACGTTAAAAGCTCCTTCATAGAGAGAGTTTAGCATCTTCGGACCATCAAAGTTGCTCTATGTACACTTTTTATTGTTCTTCTATGTCAATTTTTACAAGTATAAGCTTCGTAGATTATTTCGATGCCAAAACACCAACTTTTTATGAAAAATTGGCAAAACCGTTGAAAGATCCTATATAGAGAGAGAGTTGAACAAGTTTGGACCATCAAAGTTGCTCGGCGTACACTTTTACTATTCTTCTATGTCAAATTTTACGAATACAAGCTTACAAGATTATTTCGATTCCAAAACAACAACTTTCTATGGCAAATGGACAAAACCGTTGAAAGCTCATTCATAGAGAGAGTTGAACAAGTTTGGACTATCAAAGTTGCTCGGCGTACACTTTTTACTATTCTTCTATATCAAATTTTACGAGTATAAGCTTCGTAGATTATTTCGATGCCAAAACACCAACTTTCTATGAAAAATGGACAAAACCGTTAAAAGCTCCTCCATAGAGAGAGTGGATCAACTTCGGACCATCAAAGTTGCTCGATGTACACTTTTTATTTTTCTTCTATGTCAAATTTTATGAATACAAGCTTCCAAGATTATTTCGATTCCAAAACGCCAAATCTCTATGATAAATGGACAAAAACGTTAAAAGCTCCTTCATAGAGAGAGTTGAGCATCTTCGGACCATCAAAGTCGCTCTATGTACACTTTTTATTGTTCTTCTATGTCAAATTTTATGAATACAAGCTTCCAAGATTATTTCGATTCCAAAACACCAACTTTGAATGAAAAATGGACAAAAACGTTAAAAGCTCCTTCATGGAGAGAGTTGAGCATCTTCGGACCATCAAAGTTGCTCTATGTACACTTTTTATTGTTCTTCTATATAAAATTTTATGAATGCAAGCTTCGTAGATTATTTCGATTCGAAAACACCAACTTTCTATGACAAATAGATTAAACCTTTAAAAGCTCCTCCATAGAGAGAGTTGAGCAACTTCGGACCATCAAAGATGGTCGGTGTACACTTTTTATTATTCTTATATGTCAAATATTACGAGTATAAGCTTCCTAGATTATTTCGATGATAAAACACCAACTTTCTATGAGACAAATGGACAAAACCGTTAAAAGCTCTTCCATAGAGAGAGTTGAGCAACTTCGGACCATCGAATTTGCTCTATGTACACTTTTTATTGTTCTTCTATGTCAAATTTTATGAATACAAGCTTACAAGATTATTTCGATTCCAAAACACCAACTTTCTATGAGAAATGGGCAAAACCGTTTAAAGATCCTATATACAGAGAGAGTTGAACAAGTTTGGACTATCAAAGTTGCTCGGCGTACACTTTTTACTATTCTTCTATGTCAAATTTTACGAGTATATGCTTCGTAGATTATTTCGATGCCAAAACACCAACTTTCTATGAAAAATGGATAAAACCGTTAAAAGCTCCTTCATAGAGAGAGTTGAGCATCTTCGGACCATCAAAGTTGCTCTATGTACACTTTTTATTGTTCTTCTATGTCAATTTTTACAAGTATAAGCTTCGTAGATTATTTCGATGCCAAAACACCAACTTTCTATGAAAAATGGACAAAACCGTTGAAAGATCCTATATAGAGAGGGAGTTGAACAAGTTAGTACTATCAAAGTTGCTCGGCGTACACTTTTACTATTCTTCTATGTCAAATTTTACGAAGACAAGCTTACAAGATTATTTCGATTCCAAAACACCAACTTTCTATGGCAAATGGACAGAACCGTTAAAAGCTCATTCATAGAAAGAGTTGAGCATCTTCGGACCATCAAAGTTGCTCTATGTACACTTTTTATTGTTCTTCTATGTAAAATTTTATGAATGCAAGCTTCGTAGATTATTTCGATTCGAAAACACCAACTTTCTATGACAAATGGATTAAACCGTTAAAAGCTCCTCCATAGAGAGAATTGAGCAACTTCGGACCATCAAAGATGGTCGGTGTACACTTTTTATTATTCTTATATGTCAAATATTACGAGTATAAGCTTCCTAGATTATTTCGATGATAAAACACCAACTTTCTATGAGACAAATGGACAAAACCGTTAAAAGCTCTTCCATAGAGAGAGTTGAGCAACATCGGACCATCGAAGTTGCTCTAGGTACACTTTTTATTGTTCTTCTATGTCAAATTTTATGAATACAAGCTTACAAGATTATTTCGATTCCAAAACACCAACTTTCTATGAGAAATGGACAAAACCGTTTAAAGATCCTATATAGAGAGAGAATTGAACAAGTTTGGACTATCAAAGTTGCTCGGCGTACACTTTTTACTATTCTTCTATGTCAAATTTTACGAGTATAAGCTTCGTAGATTATTTCGATGCCAAAACACCAACTTTCTATGAAAAATGGATAAAACCGTTAAAAGCTCCTCCAGAGAGAGAGTGGATCAACTTCGGACCATCAAAGTTGCTCGATGTACACTTTTTATTGTTCTTCTATGTCAAATTTAATGAATACAAGCTCCAAGATTGTTTCGATTCCAAAACACCAACTTTCTATGAAAAATGGACAAAAACGTTAAAAGCTCCTTCATAGAGAGAGTTGAGCATCTTCGGACCATCAAAATTTCTCGGTGTACACTTTTTATTGTTCTTTTATATGAAATTTTACGAGTATAAGCTTACTCGATTATTTTGATGCCAAAACACCAACTTTCTATAACAAATGGACAAAACCGTTAAAAGCTCCTCCATAGATAGAGTTGAGCAACTTCGGACCATCAAAATTGCTCTGTGTAAACTTTTTATTGATCTTCTATGTCAAATTTTACAAGTATAAGCTTCGTAGATTATTTCGATGCGAAAACTCCAACTTTCTATGAAAAATGGACCCGTTGAAAGATCATATATATAGAGAGAGAGTTGAACAAGTTTGGACTATCAAAGTTGCTCGGCGTACACTTTTTACAATTCTTCTATGTCAAATTTTACGAGTATAAGCTTCGTATATTATTTCGATGCGAAAACACCAACGTTCTATGAAAAATGGACAAAACCGTTAAAAGCTCCTCCATAGAGAGAGTGGATCAACTTCGGACCATCAAAGTTGCCCGATGTACACTTTTTATTGTTCTTCTATGTCAAAATTTATGAATACAAGCTTCCAAGATTATTACGATTCCAAAACACCAAATTTCTATGAAAAATGGACAAAAACGTTAAAAGCTCCTTCAGAGAGAGAGTTTAGCATCTTCGGACCATCAAAGTTGCTCTATGTACACTTTTTATTGTTCTTCTATGTCAATTTTTACAAGTATAAGCTTCGTAGATTATTTCGATGCCAAAACACCAACTTTTTATGAAAAATGGACAAAACCGTTGAAAGATCCTATATAGAGAGAGAGTTGAACAAGTTTGGACTATCAAAGTTGCTCGGCGTACACTTTTACTATTCTTCTATGTCAAATTTTACGAATACAAGCTTACAAGATTATTTCGATTCCAAAACACCAACTTTCTATGACAAATGGATAAAACCGTTAAAAGCTCCTCCATAGAGAGAGTTGAGCAACTCGGACCATCAAAGATGGTCGGTGTACACTTTTTATTGTTCTTATATGTCAAATTTTATGATTATAAGCTTCCTAGATTATTTCGATGATAAAACACCAACTTTCTATGAGACAAATGGACAAAACCGTTAAAATCTCTTCCATAGAGAGAGTTGAGCAACTTCGGACCATCGAAGTTGCTCTATGTACACTTTTTATTGTTCTACTATGTCAAATTTTATTGAATACAACAAGCTTACAAGATTATTTCGATTCCAAAACACCAACTTTCTATGAGAAATGGACAAAACCGTCGAAAGATCCTATATAGAGAGAGAGTTGAACATGTTTGGACCATCAAAGTTGCTCGATGTACACTTTTTATTGTTCTTCTATGTCAAATTTTATGAATACAAGCTTCCAAGATTATTACGATTCCAAAACACCAAATTTCTATGAAAAATGGACAAAAACGTTAAAAGCTCCTTCATAGAGAGAGTTGAGCATCTTCGGACCATCAAAGTTGCTCTATGTACACTTTTTATTGTTCTTCTATGTCAAATTTTATGAATACAAGCTTCCAAGATTATTTCGATTCCAAAACACCAACTTTCAATGAAAAATGGAAAAAAACATTAAAAGCTCTTTCATAGAGAGAGTTGAGCATCTTCGGACCATCAAAGTTGCTATGTGTACACTTTTTATTGTTCTTCTATGTCAATTTTTACAAGTATAAGCTTCGTATATTATTTCGATGCCAAAACACCAACTTTCTATGAAAAATGGACAAAACCGTTGAAAGATCCTATATAGAGAGGGAGTTGAACAAGTTTGGACTATCAAAGTTGCTCGGCGTACACTTTTACTATTCTTCTATGTCAAATTTTACGAATACAAGCTTACAAGATTATTTCGATTCCAAAACACCAACTTTCTATGGCAAATGGACAGAACCGTTAAAAGCTCATTCATAGAGAGAGTTGAGCATCTTCGGACCATCAAAGTTGCTCTATGTACACTTTTTATTGTTCTTCTATGTAAAATTTTATGAATGCAAGCTTCGTAGATTATTTCGATTCGAAAACACCAACTTTCTATGACAAATGGATTAAACAGTTAAAAGCTCCTCCATAGAGAAAGTTGAGCAACTTCGGACCATCAAAGATGGTCGGTGTACACTTTTTTTATTCTTATTTGTCAAATATTACGAGTATAAGCTTCCTAGATTATTTCGATGATAAAACACCAACTTTCTATGAGACAAATGGACAAAACCGTTAAAAGCTCTTCCATAGAGAGAGTTGTGCAACTTCGGACCATCGAAGTTGCTCTATGTACACTTTTTATTGTTCTTCTATGTCAAATTTTATGAATACAAGCTTACAAGATTATTTCGATTCCAAAACAACAAATTTCTATGAAAATGGACAAAAACGTTAAAAGCTCCTTCATAGAGAGAGTTTAGCATCTTCGGACCATCAAAGTTGCTCTATGTACACTTTTTATTGTTCTTCTATGTCAATTTTTACAAGTATAAGCTTCGTAGATTATTTCGATGCCAAAACACCAACTTTTTATGAAAAATTGGCAAAACCGTTGAAAGATCCTATATAGAGAGAGAGTTGAACAAGTTTGGACCATCAAAGTTGCTCGGCGTACACTTTTACTATTCTTCTATGTCAAATTTTACGAATACAAGCTTACAAGATTATTTCGATTCCAAAACAACAACTTTCTATGGCAAATGGACAAAACCGTTGAAAGCTCATTCATAGAGAGAGTTGAACAAGTTTGGACTATCAAAGTTGCTCGGCGTACACTTTTTACTATTCTTCTATATCAAATTTTACGAGTATAAGCTTCGTAGATTATTTCGATGCCAAAACACCAACTTTCTATGAAAAATGGACAAAACCGTTAAAAGCTCCTCCATAGAGAGAGTGGATCAACTTCGGACCATCGAAGTTGCTCGATGTACACTTTTTATTTTTCTTCTATGTCAAATTTTATGAATACAAGCTTCCAAGATTATTTCGATTCCAAAACGCCAAATCTCTATGATAAATGGACAAAAACGTTAAAAGCTCCTTCATAGAGAGAGTTGAGCATCTTCGGACCATCAAAGTCGCTCTATGTACACTTTTTATTGTTCTTCTATGTCAAATTTTATGAATACAAGCTTCCAAGATTATTTCGATTCCAAAACACCAACTTTGAATGAAAAATGGACAAAAACGTTAAAAGCTCCTTCATGGAGAGAGTTGAGCATCTTCGGACCATCAAAGTTGCTCTATGTACACTTTTTATTGTTCTTCTATATAAAATTTTATGAATGCAAGCTTCGTAGATTATTTCGATTCGAAAACACCAACTTTCTATGACAAATAGATTAAACCTTTAAAAGCTCCTCCATAGAGAGAGTTGAGCAACTTCGGACCATCAAAGATGGTCGGTGTACACTTTTTATTATTCTTATATGTCAAATATTACGAGTATAAGCTTCCTAGATTATTTCGATGATAAAACACCAACTTTCTATGAGACAAATGGACAAAACCGTTAAAAGCTCTTCCATAGAGAGAGTTGAGCAACTTCGGACCATCGAATTTGCTCTATGTACACTTTTTATTGTTCTTCTATGTCAAATTTTATGAATACAAGCTTACAAGATTATTTCGATTCCAAAACACCAACTTTCTATGAGAAATGGGCAAAACCGTTTAAAGATCCTATATACAGAGAGAGTTGAACAAGTTTGGACTATCAAAGTTGCTCGGCGTACACTTTTTACTATTCTTCTATGTCAAATTTTACGAGTATATGCTTCGTAGATTATTTCGATGCCAAAACACCAACTTTCTATGAAAAATGGATAAAACCGTTAAAAGCTCCTTCATAGAGAGAGTTGAGCATCTTCGGACCATCAAAGTTGCTCTATGTACACTTTTTATTGTTCTTCTATGTCAATTTTTACAAGTATAAGGTTCGTAGATTATTTCGATGCCAAAACACCAACTTTCTATGAAAAATGGACAAAACCGTTGAAAGATCCTATATAGAGAGAGAGTTGAACAAGTTTGGACTGTCAAAGTTGCTCGGCGTACACTTTTACTATTCTTCTATGTCAAATTTTACGAATACAAGCTTACAAGATTATTTCGATTCCAAAACACCAACTTTCTATGGCAAATGGACAAAACCGTTAAAAGCTCATTCATAGAGAGAGTAGAGCATCTTCGGACCACCAAAGTTGCTCTATGTACACTTTCTATTGTTCTTCTATGTAAAATTTTATGAATGCAAGCTTCGTATATTATTTCGATTCGAAAACACCAACTTTCTATGACAAATGGATAAAACCGTTAAAAGCTCCTCCATAGAGAGAGTTGAGCAACTTCGGACCATCAAAGATGCTCGGTGTACACTTTTTATAGTTCTTCTATGTGAAATTTTACAAGTATAAGCTTCCTAGATTATTTCGATGCCAAAACACCAACTTTCTATGAAAAATGGACAAAACCGTTAAAAGCTCCTCCATAGAGAGAGTGGATCAATTTTGGACCATCAAAGTAGCTCTATGTACACTTTTTATTGTTCTTCTATGACAAATTTTATGAATACAAGCTTACAAGATTATTTCGATTCCAAAACACCAACTTTCTATGGCAAATGGACAGAACCGTTAAAAGCTCATTCATAGAGAGAGTTGAGCATCTTCGGACCATAAAAGTTGCTCTATGTACACTTTTTATTGTTCTTCTATGTAAAATTTTATGAATGCAACCTTCGTAGATTATTTCGATTCGAAAACACCAACTTTCTATGAAAAATGGATAAAACCGTTAAAAGCTCCTCCATAGAGAGAGTTAAGCAAGTTTGGACTATCAAAGTTGCTCGGCGTACACTTTTTACTATACTTCTATGTCAAATTTTACGAGTATAAGCTTCGTAGATTATTTCGATGCCAAAACATCAACTTTCTATGAGACAAATGGACAAAACCGTTAAAAGCTCTTCCATAGAGAGAGTTGAGCAACTTCGGACCATCGAAGTTGCTCATTGTACACTTTTTATTGTTCTTCTATGTCAAATTTTATGAATACAAGCTTACAAGATTATTTCGATTCCAAAACACCATCTTTCTATGAGAAATGGACAAAACCGTTGAAAGATCCTATATAGAGAGAGAGTTGATCAAGTTTTGACTATCAAAGTTGCTCGGCGTACACTTTTTACTATTCTTCTATGTCAAATTTTACGAGTATAAGCTTCGTAGATTATTTCGATGCCAAAACACCAACTTTCTATGAAAAACGGAAAAAACCGTTAAAAGCTCCTCCATAGAGAGAGTGGATCAACTTTGGATCATCAAAGTTGCTCGATGTACACTGTTTATTGTTCTTCTATGTCAAATTTTATGAGTACGAGCTTCCAAGATTATTTCGATTCCAAAACACCAAATTTCTATGAAAAATGGACAAAAACGTAAAAAGCTCCTTCATAGAGAGAGTTTAGCATCTTCGGACCATCAAAGTTGCTCTATGTACACTTTTTATTGTTCTTCTATGTCAATTTTTACAAGTATAAGCTTCGTAGATTATATCGATGCCAAAACACCAACTTTTTGTGAAAAATGGACAAAACCGTTGAAAGATCCTATATAGAGAGAGAGTTGAACAAGTTTGGACTGTCAAAGTTGCTCGGCGTACACTTTTTATTGTTCTTCTATGTCAAATTTTAGGAATACAAGCTTCTAAGATTATTTCGATTCCAAAACACCAACTTTCTATGAAAAATGGACAAAAACGTTAAAAGCTCCTTCATAGAGAGAGTTGAGCATCTTCAGACAATCAAAGATGCTCTATGTACACTTTTTATTGTTCTTCTATGTCAAATTTTATGAATACAAGCTTCCAAGATTATTTCGATTCCAAAACACCAAATTTCTATGAAAAATGGACAAAAACGTTAAAAGCTCCTTCATAGAGAGAGTTGAGCATCTTCGGACCATCAAAGTTGCTCTATGTACACTTTTTATTGTTCTTCTATGTCAAATTTTATGAATACAAGCTTCCAAGATTATTTCGATTCCAAAACACCAACTTTCAATGAAAAATGGACAAAAACGTTAAAAGCTCCTTCATAGAGAGAGTTGAGCATCTTCGGACCATTAATGTTGCTCTGTGTACACTTTTTATTGTTCTTCTATGTCAATTTTTTCTAGTATAAGCTTCGTAGATTATTTCGATGCCAAAACAACAACTTTCTATGAAAAATGGACAAAACCGTTGAAAGATCCTATATAGAGAGGGAGTTGAACAAGTTTGGACTATCAAAGTTGCTCGGCGTATACTTTTACTATTCTTCTATGTCAAATTTTACGAGTATAAGCTTCGTAGATTATTTCGATGCCAAAACATCAACTTTCTATGAGACAAATGGACAAAACCGTTAAAAGCTCTTCCATAGAGAGAGTTGAGCAACTTCGGACCATCGAAGTTGCTCATTGTACACTTTTTATTGTTCTTCTATGTCAAATTTTATGAATACAAGCTTACAAGATTATTTCGATTCCAAAACACCATCTTTCTATGAGAAATGGACAAAACCGTTGAAAGATCCTATATAGAGAGAGAGTTGAACAAGTTTTGACTATCAAAGTTGCTCGGCGTACACTTTTTACTATTCTTCTATGTCAAATTTTACGAGTATAAGCTTCGTAGATTATTTCGATGCCAAAACACCAACTTTCTATGAAAAACGGACAAAACCGTTAAAAGCTCCTCCATAGAGAGAGTGGATCAACTTTGGATCATCAAAGTTGCTCGATGTACACTGTTTATTGTTCTTCTATGTCAAATTTTATGAATACAAGCTTACAAGATTATTTCGATTCCAAAGCACCAACTTTCTATGAGAAATGGACAAAACCGTTGAAAGATCCTATATAGAGAGAGAGTTGAACAAGTTTGGACCATCAAAGTTGCTCGATGTACACTTTCTATTGTTCTTCTATGTTAAATTTTATGAATACAAGCTTCCAAGATTATTTCGATTCCAAAACACCAACTTTCTATGAGAAATGGACAAAACCGTTGAAAGATCCTATATAGAGAGAGAGTTGAACAAGTTTGGACCATCAAAGTTGCTCGATGTACACTTTTTATTGTTCTTCTATGTCAAATTTTATGAATACAAGCTTACAAGATTATTTCGATTCCAAAACACCAACTTTCTATGACAAATGGATAAAACCGTTAAAAGCTCCTCCATAGAGAGAGTTGAGCAACTTCGGACCATCAAAGATGATCGGTGTACACTTTTTATTGTTCTTATATGTCAAATTTTACGAGTATAAGCTTCCTAGATTATTTCGATGATAAAACACCAACTTTCTATGAGACAAATGGACAAAACCGTTAAAAGCTCTTCCATAGAGGGAGTTGAGCAACTTCGGACCATCGAAGTTGCTCTATATACACTTTTTATTGTTCTTCTATGTCAAATTTTATGAATACAAGCTTACAAGATTATTTCGATTCCAAAGCACCAACTTTCTATGAGAAATGGACAAAACCGTTGAAAGATCCTATATAGAGAGAGAGTTGAA
Source organism: Euonymus europaeus (assembly GCA_963580455.1). Classification (NCBI taxonomy): domain Eukaryota; kingdom Viridiplantae; phylum Streptophyta; class Magnoliopsida; order Celastrales; family Celastraceae; genus Euonymus; species Euonymus europaeus. The sequence continues at coordinate 19,293,304 of OY756959.1, read as the reverse complement.
CAAGTTTGGACCATCAAAGTTGCTCGATGTACACTTTCTATTGTTCTTCTATGATAAATTTTATGAATACAAGCTTCCAAGATTATTTCGATTCCAAAACACCAACTTTCTATGAGAAATGGACAAAACCGTTGAAAGATCCTATATAGAGAGAGAGTTGAACAAGTTTGGACCATCAAAGTTGCTCGATGTACACTTTTTATTGTTCTTCTATGTCAAATTTTATGAATACAAGCTTCCAAGATTATTTCGATTCCAAAACACCAAATTTCTATGAAAAATGCACAAAAACGTTAAAAGCTCCTTCATAGAGAGAGTTGAGCATCTTCGGACCGTCAAAGTTGCTCTATGTACACTTTTTATTGTTCTTCTATGTCAAATTTTATGAATACAAGCTTCCAAGATTATTTCGATTCCAAAACACCAAATTTCTATGAAAAATGGACAAAAACGTTAAAAGCTCCTTCATAGAGAGAGTTGAGCATCTTCGGACCATCAAAGTTGCTCTATGTACACTTTTTATTGTTCTTCTATGTTAAATTTTATGAATACAAGCTTCCAAGATTATTTCGATTCCAAAACACCAACTTTCAATGAAAAATGGACAAAAACGTTAAAAGCTCCTTCATAGAGAGAGTTGAGCATCTTCGGACCATCAAAGTTGCTCTGTGTACACTTTTTATTGTTCTTCTATGTCAATTTTTACAAGTATAAGCTTCGTAGATTATTTCGATGCCAAAACACCAACTTTCTATGAAAAATGGACAAAACCGTTGAAAGATCCTATATAGAGAGGGAGTTGAACAAGTTTGGACTATCAAAGTTGCTCGGCGTACACTTTTACTATTCTTCTATATCAAATTTTACGAAGACAAGCTTACAAGATTATTTCGATTCCAAAACACCAACTTTCTATGGCAAATGGACAGAACCGTTAAAAGCTCATTCATCGAGAGAGTTGAGCATCTTCGGACCATCAAAGTTGCTCTATGTACACTTTTATTGTTCTTCTATGTAAAATTTTATGAATGCAAGCTTCGTAGACTATTTCGATTCGAAAACACCAACTTTCTATGACAAATGGATTAAACCGTTAAAAGCTCCTCCATAGAGAGAGTTGAGCAACTTCGGACCATCAAAGATGGTCGGTGTACACTTTTTATTATTCTTATATGTCAAATATTACGAGTATAAGCTTCCTAGATTATTTCGATGATAAAACACCAACTTTCTATGAGACAAATGGACAAAACCGTTAAAAGCTCTTCCATAGAGAGAATTGAGCAACTTCGGACCATCGAAGTTGCTCTATGTACACTTTTTATTGTTCTTCTATGTCAAATTTTATGAATACAAGCTTACAAGATTATTTCGATTCCAAAACACCATCTTTCTATGAGAAATGGACAAAACCGTTTAAAGATCCTATATAGAGAGAGAATTGAACAAGTTTGGACTATCAAAGTTGCTCGGCGTACACTTTTTACTATTCTTCTATGTCAAATTTTACGAGTATAAGCTTCGTAGATTATTTCGATGCCAAAACACCAACTTTCTATGAAAAATGGATAAAACCGTTAAAAGCTCCTCCAGAGAGAGAGTGGATCAACTTCGGACCATCAAAGTTGCTCGATGAACACTTTTTATTGTTCTTCTATGTCAAATTTTATGAATACAAGCTCCAAGATTGTTTCGATTCCAAAACACCAACTTTCTATGAAAAATGGACAAAAACGTTAAAAGCTCCTTCATAGAGAGAGTTGAGTATCTTCGGACCATCAAAGTTTCTCGGTGTACACTTTTTATTGTTCTTTTATATGAAATTTTACGAGTATAAGCTTCCTCGATTATTTTGATGCCAAAACACCAACTTTCTATAACAAATGGACAAAACCGTTAAAAGCTCCTCTATAGATAGAGTTGAGCAACTTCGGACCATCAAAATTGCTCTGTGTAAACTTTTTATTGTTCTTCTATGTCAAATTTTACAAGTATAAGCTTCGTAGATTATTTCGATGCGAAAACACCAACTTTCTATGAAAAATGGACTCGTTGAAAGATCCTATATATAGAGAGAGAGTTGAACAAGTTTGGACTATCAAAGTTGCTCGGCGTACACTTTTTACTATTCTTCTATGTCAAATTTTACGAGTATAAGCTTCGTAGATTATTTCGATGCCAAAACACAACCTTTCTATGAAAAATGGACAAAACCGTTAAAAGCACCTCCATAGAGAGAGTGGATCAACTTCGGAGCATCAAAGTTGCTCGATGTACACTTTTATTGTTCTTCTATGTCAAATTTTATGAATACGACCTTCCAAGATTATTTCGATTCCAAAACACCAAATTTCTATGAAAAATGGACAAAAACGTAAAAAGCTCCTTCATAGAGAGAGTTTAGCATCTTCGGACCATCAAAGTTGCTCTATGTACACTTTTTATTGTTCTTCTATGTCAATTTTTACAAGTATAAGCTTCGTAGATTATTTCGATGCCAAAACACCAACTTTTTATGAAAAATGGACAAAACCGTTGAAAGATCCTATATAGAGAGAGAGTTGAACAAGTTTGGACTATCAAAGTTGCTCGGCGTACACTTTTACTTTTCTTCTATGTCAAATTTTACGAATACAAGCTTACAAGATTATTTCGATTCCAAAACACCAATTTTCTATGACAAATGGATAAAACCGTTAAAAGCTCCTCCATAGAGAGAGTTGAGCAACTTCGGACCATCAAAGATGATCGGTGTACACTTTTTATTGTTCTTATATGTCAAATTTTACGAGTATAAGCTTCCTAGATTATTTCGATGATAAAACACCAACTTTCTATGAGACAAATGGACAAAACCGTTAAAATCTCTTCCATAGAGAGAGTTGAGCAACTTCGGACCATCGAAGTTGCTCTATATACACTTTTTATTGTTCTTCTATGTCAAATTTTATGAATACAAGCTTAAAAGATTATTTCGATTCCAAAGCACCAACTTTCTATGAGAAATGGACAAAACCGTCGAAAGATCCTATATAGAGAGAGAGTTGAACAAGTTTGGACCATCAAAGTTGCTCGATGTACACTTTCTATTGTTCTTCTATGTTAAATTTTATGAATACAAGCTTCCAAGATTATTTCGATTCCAAAACACCAACTTTCTATGAGAAATGGACAAAACCGTTGAAAGATCCTATATAGAGAGAGAGTTGAACAAGTTTGGACCATCAAAGTTGCTCGATGTACACTTTTTATTGTTCTTCTATGTCAAATTTTATGAATACAAGCTTCCAAGATTATTTCGATTCCAAAACACCAAATTTCTATGAAAAATGCACAAAAACGTTAAAAGCTCCTTCATAGAGAGAGTTGAGCATCTTCGGACCATCAAAGTTGCTCTATGTACACTTTTTATTGTTCTTCTATGTCAAATTTTATGAATACAAGCTTCCAAGATTATTTCGATTCCAAAACACCAAATTTCTATGAAAAACGGACAAAAACGTTAAAAGCTCCTTCATAGAGAGAGTTGAGCATCTTCGGACCATCAAAGTTGCTCTATGTACACTTTTTATTGTTCTTCTATGTCAAATTTTATGAATACAAGCTTCCAAGATTATTTCGATTCCAAAACACCAACTTTCAATGAAAAATGAACAAAAACGTTAAAAGCTCCTTCATAGAGAGAGTTGAGCATCTTCGGACCATCAAAGTTGCTCTGTGTACACTTTTTATTGTTCTTCTATGTCAATTTTTACAAGTATAAGCTTCGTAGATTATTTCGATGCCAAAACACCAACTTTCTATGAAAAATGGACAAAACCGTTGAAAGATCCTATATAGAGAGGGAGTTGAACAAGTTTGGACTATCAAAGTTGCTCGGCGTACACTTTTACTATTCTTCTATGTCAAATTTTACGAAGACAAGCTTACAAGATTATTTCGATTCCAAAACACCAACTTTCTATGGCAAATGGACAGAACCGTTAAAAGCTCATTCTTAGAGAGAGTTGAGCATCTTCGGACCATCAAAGTTGCTCTATGTACACTTTTTATTGTTCTTCTATGCAAAATTTTATGAATGCAAGCTTCGTAGATTATTTCGATGCCAAAACACCAACTTTCTATGAGAAATGGACAAAACCGTTTAAAGATCCTATATAGAGAGAATTGAACAAGTTTGGACTATCAAAGTTGCTCGGCGTACACTTTTTACTATTCTTCTATGTCAAATTTTACGAGTATAAGCTTCGTAGATTATTTCGATGCCAAAACACCAACTTTCTATGAAAAATGGATAAAACCGTTAAAAGCTCCTCCAGAGAGAGAGTGGATCAACTTCGGACCATCAAAGTTGCTCGATGTACACTTTTTATTGTTCTTCTATGTCAAATTTTATGAATACAAGCTCCAAGATTGTTTCGATTCCAAAACACCAACTTTCTATGAAAAATGGACAAAAACGTTAAAAGCTCCTTCATAGAGAGAGTTGAGCATCTTCGGACCATCAAAATTTCTCGGTGTACACTTTTTATTGTTCTTTTATATGAAATTTTACGAGTATAAGCTTACTCGATTATTTTGATGCCAAAACACCAACTTTCTATAACAAATGGGCAAAATCGTTAAAAGCTCCTCCATAGATAGAGTTGAGCAACTTCGGACCATCAAAATTGCTCTGTGTAAACTTTTTATTGATCTTCTATGTCAAATTTTACAAGTATAAGCTTCGTAGATTATTTCGATGCGAAAACACCAACTTTCTATGAAAAATGGACCCGTTCAAAGATCATATATATAGAGAGAGAGTTGAACAAGTTTGGACTATCAAAGTTGCTCGGCGTACACTTTTTACTATTCTTCTATGTCAAATTTTACGAGTAAAAGCTTTGTATATTATTTCGATGCGAAAACACCAACGTTCTATGAAAAATGGACAAAACCGTTAAAAGCTCCTCCATAGAGAGAGTGGATCAACTTCGGACCATCAAAGTTGCTCGATGTACACTTTTTATTGTTCTTCTATGTCAAATTTTATGAATACAAGCTTCCAAGATTATTACGATTCCAAAACACCAAATTTCTATGAAAAATGGACAAAAACGTTAAAAGCTCCTTCAGAGAGAGAGTTTAGCATCTTCGGACCATCAAAGTTGCTCTATGTACACTTTTTATTGTTCTTCTGTGTCAATTTTTACAAGTATAAGCTTCGTAGATTATTTCGATGCCAAAACACCAACTTTTAATGAAAAATGGACAAAACCGTTGAAAGATCCTATATAGAGAGAGAGTTGAACAAGTTTGGACTATCAAAGTTGCTCGGCGTACACTTTTACTATTCTTCTATGTCAAATTTTACGAATACAAGCTTACAAGATTATTTCGATTCCGAAACACCAACTTTCTATGAAAAATGGATAAAACCGTTAAAAGCTCCTCCATAGAGAGAGTTGAGCAACTTCGGACCATCAAAGATGGTCGGTGTACACTTTTTATTGTTCTTATATGTCAAATTTTATATGTATAAGCTTCCTAGATTATTTCGATGATAAAACACCAACTTTCTATGAGACAAATGGACAAAAGCGTTAAAAGCTCTTCCATAGAGAGAGTTGAGCAACTTCGGACCATCGAAGTTGCTCTATGTACACTTTTTATTGTTCTACTATGTCAAATTTTATGAATACAAGCTTACAAGATTATTTCGATTCCAAAACACCAACTTTCTATGAGAAATGGACAAAACTGTCGAAAGATCCTATATAGAGAGAGAGTTGAACAAGTTTGGACTATAAAAGTTGCTCGGCGTACACTTTTTACTATTCTTATATGTCAAATTTTACGAGTACAAGCTTACAAGATTGTTTCGATTCCAAAACACCAACTTTCTATGAGAAATGGACAAAACCGTTGAAAGATCCTATATAGAGAGAGAGTTGAACAAGTTTGGACCATCAAAGTTGCTCGATGTACACTTTTTATTGTTCTTCTATGTCAAATTTTATGAATACAAGCTTCCAAGATTATTTTGATTCCAAAACACCAAATTTCTATGAAAAATGGACAAAAACGTTAAAAGCTCCTTCATAGAGAGAGTTGAGCATCTTCGGACCATCAAAGTTGCTCTATGTACACTTTTTATTGTTCTTCTATGTCAAATTTTATGAATACAAGCTTCCAGGATTATTTCGATTCCAAAACACCAACTTTCAATGAAAAATGGAAAAAAACTTTAAAAGCTCTTTCATAGAGAGAGTTGAGCATCTTCGGACCATCAAAGTTGCTTTGTGTACGCTTTTTATTGTTCTTCTATGTCAATTTTTACAAGTATAAGCTTCGTATATTATTTCGATGCCAAAACACCAACTTTCTATGGAAAATGGACAAAACCGTTGAAAGATCCTATATAGAGAGGGAGTTGAACAAGTTTGGACTATCAAAGTTGCTCGGCGTACACTTTTTACTATTCTTCTATGTCAAATTTTACGAGTATAAGCTTCGTAGATTATTTCGATGCCAAAACACCAACTTTTAATGAAAAATGGACAAAACCGTTGAAAGATCCTATATAGAGAGAGAGTTGAACAAGTTTGGACTATCAAAGTTGCTCGGCGTACACTTTTACTATTCTTCTATGTCAAATTTTACGAATACAAGCTTACAAGATTATTTCGATTCCGAAACACCAACTTTCTATGAAAAATGGATAAAACCGTTAAAAGCTCCTCCATAGAGAGAGTTGAGCAACTTCGGACCATCAAAGATGGTCGGTGTACACTTTTTATTGTTCTTATATGTCAAATTTTATATGTATAAGCTTCCTAGATTATTTCGATGATAAAACACCAACTTTCTATGAGACAAATGGACAAAAGCGTTAAAAGCTCTTCCATAGAGAGAGTTGAGCAACTTCGGACCATCGAAGTTGCTCTATGTACACTTTTTATTGTTCTACTATGTCAAATTTTATGAATACAAGCTTACAAGATTATTTCGATTCCAAAACACCAACTTTCTATGAGAAATGGACAAAACTGTCGAAAGATCCTATATAGAGAGAGAGTTGAACAAGTTTGGACTATAAAAGTTGCTCGGCGTACACTTTTTACTATTCTTATATGTCAAATTTTACGAGTACAAGCTTACAAGATTGTTTCGATTCCAAAACACCAACTTTCTATGAGAAATGGACAAAACCGTTGAAAGATCCTATATAGAGAGAGAGTTGAACAAGTTTGGACCATCAAAGTTGCTCGATGTACACTTTTTATTGTTCTTCTATGTCAAATTTTATGAATACAAGCTTCCAAGATTATTTTGATTCCAAAACACCAAATTTCTATGAAAAATGGACAAAAACGTTAAAAGCTCCTTCATAGAGAGAGTTGAGCATCTTCGGACCATCAAAGTTGCTCTATGTACACTTTTTATTGTTCTTCTATGTCAAATTTTATGAATACAAGCTTCCAGGATTATTTCGATTCCAAAACACCAACTTTCAATGAAAAATGGAAAAAAACTTTAAAAGCTCTTTCATAGAGAGAGTTGAGCATCTTCGGACCATCAAAGTTGCTCTGTGTACGCTTTTTATTGTTCTTCTATGTCAATTTTTATAAGTATAAGCTTCGTATATTATTTCGATGCCAAAACACCAACTTTCTATGGAAAATGGACAAAACCGTTGAAAGATCCTATATAGAGAGGGAGTTGAACAAGTTTGGACTATCAAAGTTGCTCGGCGTACACTTTTTACTATTCTTCTATGTCAAATTTTACGAGTATAAGCTTCGTAGATTATTTCGATGCCAAAACACCAACTTTCTATGAAAAATGAATAAAACCGTTAAAAGCTCCTCCAGAGAGAGAGTGGATCAACTTCGGACCATCAAAGTTGCTCGATGTACACTTTTTATTGTTCTTCTATGTCAAATTTTATGAATACAAGCTCCAAGATTGTTTCGATTCCAAAACACCAACTTTCTATGAAAAATGGACAAAAACGTTAAAAGCTCCTTCATAGAGAGAGTTGAGCATCTTCGGACCATCAAAATTTCTCGGTGTACACTTTTTATTGTTCTTTTATATGAAATTTTACGAGTATAAGCTTACTCGATTATTTTGATGCCAAAACACCAACTTTCTATAACTAATGGACAAAACCGTTAAAAGCTCCTCCATAGATAGAGTTGAGCAACTTCGGACCATCAAAATTGCTCTGTGTCAACTTTTTATTGATCTTCTATGTCAAATTTTACAAGTATAAGCTTCGTAGATTATTTCGATGCGAAAACACCAACTTTCTATGAAAAATGGACCCGTTGAAAGATCATATATATAGAGAGAGAGTTGAGCATCTTCGGACCATCAAAGTTGCTCTGTGTACGCTTTTTATTGTTCTTCTATGTCAATTTTTACAAGTATAAGCTTCGTAGATTATTTCGATGCGAAAACACCAACTTTCTATGAAAAATGGACCCGTTGAAAGATCATATATATAGAGAGAGAGTTGAACAAGTTTGGACTATCAAAGTTGCTCGGCGTACACTTTTTACTATTCTTCTATGTCAAATTTTACGAGTATAAGCTTCGTATATTATTTCGATGCGAAAACACCAACGTTCTATGAAAAATGGACAAAACCGTTAAAAGCTACTCCATAGAGAGAGTGGATCAACTTCGGACCATCAAAGTTGCTCGATGTACACTTTTTATTGTTCTTCTATGTCAAATTTTATGAATACAAGCTTCCAAGATTATTACGATTCCAAAACACCAAATTTCTATGAAAAATGGACAAAAACGTTAAAAGCTCCTTCAGAGAGAGAGTTTAGCATCTTCGGACCATCAAAGTTGCTCTATGTACACTTTTTATTGTTCTTCTATGTCAATTTTTACAAGTATAAGCTTCGTAGATTATTTCGATGCCAAAACACCAACTTTTTATGAAAAATGGACAAAACCGTTGAAAGATCCTATATAGAGAGAGAGTTGAACAAGTTTGGACTATCAAAGTTGCTCGGCGTACACTTTTACTATTCTTCTATGTCAAATTTTACGAATTCAAGCTTACAAGATTATTTCGATTCCGAAACACCAACTTTCTATGAAAAATGGATAAAACCGTTAAAAGCTCCTCCATAGAGAGAGTTGAGCAACTTCGGACCATCAAAGATGGTCGGTGTACACTTTTTATTGTTCTTATATGTCAAATTTTATATGTATAAGCTTCCTAGATTATTTCGATGATAAAACACCAACTTTCTATGAGACAAATGGACAAAAGCGTTAAAAGCTCTTCCATAGAGAGAGTTGAGCAACTTCGGACCATCGAAGTTGCTCTATGTACACTTTTTATTGTTCTACTATGTCAAATTTTATGAATACAAGCTTACAAGATTATTTCGATTCCAAAACACCAACTTTCTATGAGAAATGGACAAAACTGTCGAAAGATCCTATATAGAGAGAGAGTTGAACAAGTTTGGACTATAAAAGTTGCTCGGCGTACACTTTTTACTATTCTTATATGTCAAATTTTACGAGTACAAGCTTACAAGATTGTTTCGATTCCAAAACACCAACTTTCTATGAGAAATGGACAAAACCGTTGAAAGATCCTATATAGAGAGAGAGTTGAACAAGTTTGGACCATCAAAGTTGCTCGATGTACACTTTTTATTGTTCTTCTATGTCAAATTTTATGAATACAAGCTTCCAAGATTATTTTTATTCCAAAACACCAAATTTCTATGAAAAATGGACAAAAACGTTAAAAGCTCCTTCATAGAGAGAGTTGAGCATCTTCGGACCATCAAAGTTGCTCTATGTACACTTTTTATTGTTCTTCTATGTCAAATTTTATGAATACAAGCTTCCAGGATTATTTCGATTCCAAAACACCTACTTTCAATGAAAAATGGAAAAAAACTTTAAATGCTCTTTCATAGAGAGAGTTGAGCATCTTCGGACCATCAAAGTTGCTCTGTGTACGCTTTTTATTGTTCTTCTATGTCAATTTTTACAAGTATAAGCTTCGTATATTATTTCGATGCTAAAACACCAACTTTCTATGAAAAATGGACAAAACCGTTGAAAGATCCTCCATAGAGAGAGTGGATCAACTTCGGACCATCAAAGTTGTTCGATGTACACTTTTTATTGTTCTTCTATGTCAAATTTTATGAATACAAGCTTCCAAGATTATTACGATTTCAAAACACCAAATTTCTATGAAAAATGGACAAAAACGTTAAAAGCTCCTTCAGAGAGAGAGTTTAGCATCTTCGGACCATCAAAGTTGCTCTATGTACACTTTTTATTGTTCTTCTATGTCAATTTTTACAAGTATAAGCTTCGTAGATTATTTCGATGCCAAAACACCAACTTTTTATGAAAAATGGACAAAACCGTTGAAAGATCCTATATAGAGAGAGAGTTGAGCATCTTCGGACCATCAAAATTTCTCGGTGTACACTTTTTATTGTTCTTTTATATGAAATTTTACGAGTATAAGCTTACTCGATTATTTTGATGCCAAAACACCAACTTTCTATAACAAATGGACAAAACCGTTAAAAGCTCCTCCATAGATAGAGTTGAGCAACTTCGGACCATCAAAATTGCTCTGTGTAAACTTTTTATTGATCTTCTATGTCAAATTTTACAAGTATAAGCTTCGTAGATTATTTCGATGCGAAAACACCAACTTTCTATGAAAAATGGACCCAATGAAAGATCATATATATAGAGAGAGAGTTGAACAAGTTTGGACTATCAAAGTTGCTCGGCGTACACTTTTTACTATTCTTCTATGTCAAATTTTACGAGTATAAGCTTCGTATATTATTTCGATGCGAAAACACCAACGGTATATGAAAAATGGACAAAACCGTTAAAAGCTCCTCCATAGAGAGAGTGGATCAACTTCGGACCATCAAAGTTGCTCGATGTACACTTTTTATTGTTCTTCTATGTCAAATTTTATGAATACAAGCTTCCAAGATTATTACGATTCCAAAACACCAAATTTCTATGAAAAATGGACAAAAACGTTAAAAGCTCCTTCAGAGAGAGAGTTTAGCATCTTCGGACCATCAAAGTTGCTCTATGTACACTTTTTATTGTTCTTCTATGTCAATTTTTACAAGTATAAGCTTCGTAGATTATTTCGATGCCAAAACACCAACTTTTTATGAAAAATGGACAAAACCGTTGAAAGATCCTATATAGAGAGAGAGTTGAACAAGTTTGGACTATCAAAGTTGCTCGGCGTACACTTTTACTATTCTTCTATGTCAAATTTTACGAATACAAGCTTACAAGATTATTTCGATTCCGAAACACCAACTTTCTATGAAAAATGGATAAAACCGTTAAAAGCTCCTCCATAGAGAGAGTTGAGCAACTTCGGACCATCAAAGATGGTCGGTGTACACTTTTTATTGTTCTTATATGTCAAATTTTATATGTATAAGCTTCCTAGATTATTTCGATGATAAAACACCAACTTTCTATGAGACAAATGGACAAAAGCGTTAAAAGCTCTTCCATAGAGAGAGTTGAGCAACTTCGGACCATCGAAGTTGCTCTATGTACACTTTTTATTGTTCTACTATGTCAAATTTTATGAATACAAGCTTACAAGATTATTTCGATTCCAAAACAACAACTTTCTATGAGAAATGGACAAAACTGTCGAAAGATCCTATATAGAGAGAGAGTTGAACAAGTTTGGACTATAAAAGTTGCTCGGCGTACACTTTTTACTATTCTTCTATGTCAAATTTTACGAGAACAAGCTTACAAGATTATTTCGATTCCAAAACACCAACTTTCTATGAGAAATGGACAAAACCGTTGAAAGATCCTATATAGAGAGGGAGTTGAACAAGTTTGGACTATCAAAGTCGCTCTATGTACACTTTTTAGTGTTCTTCTATGTCAAATTTTATGAATACAAGCTTCCAAGATTATTTCGATTCCGAAACAACAACTTTGAATGAAAAATGGACAAAAACGTTAAAAGCTCCTTCATGGAGAGAGTTGAGCATCTTCGGACCATCAAAGTTGCTCTATGTACACTTTTTATTGTTCTTCTATGTAAAATTTTATGAATGCAAGCTTCGTAGATTATTTCGATTCGAAAACACCAACTTTCTATGACAAATGGATTAAACAGTTAAAAGCTCCTCCATAGAGAAAGTTGAGCAACTTCGGACCATCAAAGATCGTCGGTGTACACTTTTTATTATTCTTATATGTCAAATATTACGAGTATAAGCTTCCTAGATTATTTCGATGATAAAACACCAACTTTCTATGAGACAAATGGACAAAACCGTTAAAAGCTCTTCCATAGAGAGAGTTGAGCAACTTCGGACCATCGAAGTTGCTCTATGTACACTTTTTATTGTTCTTCTATGTCAAATTTTATGAATACAAGCTTACAAGATTATTTCGATTCCAAAACAACAAATTTCTATGAAAATAGACAAAAACGTTAAAAGCTCCTTCATAGAGAGAGTTTAGCATCTTCGGACCATCAAAGTTGCTCTATGTACACTTTTTATTGTTCTTCTATGTCAATTTTTACAAGTATAAGCTTCGTAGATTATTTCGATGCCAAAACACCAACTTTTTATGAAAAATGGACAAAACCGTTGAAAGATCCTATATAGAGAGAGAGTTGAACAAGTTTGGACCATCAAATTTGCTCGGCGTACACTTTTACTATTCTTCTATGTCAAATTTTACGAATACAAGCTTACAAGATTATTTCGATTCCAAAACAACAACTTTCTATGGCAAATGGACAAACCGTTGAAAGCTCATTCATAGAGAGAGTTGAACAAGTTTGGACTATCAAAGTTGCTCGGCGTACACTTTTTACTATTCTTCTATGTCAAATTTTACGAGTATAAGCTTCGTAGATTATTTCGATGCCAAAACACCAACTTTCTATGAAAAATGGACAAAACCGTTAAAAGCTCCTCCATAGAGAGAGTGGATCAACTTCGGACCATCAAAGTTGCTCGATGTACACTTTTTATTTTTCTTCTATGTCAAATTTTATGAATACAAGCTTCCAAGATTATTTCGATTCCAAAACACCAAATTTCTATGAAAAATGGACAAAAACGTTAAAAGCTCCTTCATAGAGAGAGTTGAGCATCTTCGGACCATCAAAGTCGCTCTATGTACACTTTTTATTGTTCTTCTATGTCAAATTTTATGAATACAAGCTTCCAAGATTATTTCGATTCCAAAACACCAACTTTGAATGAAAAATGGACAAAAACGTTAAAAGCTCCTTCATGGAGAGAGTTGAGCATCTTCGGACCATCAAAGTTGCTCTACGTACACTTTTTATTGTTCTTCTATATAAAATTTTATGAATGCAAGCTTCGTAGATTATTTCGATTCGAAAACACCAACTTTCTATGACAAATAGATTAAACCGTTAAAAGCTCCTCCATAGAGAGAGTTGAGCAACTTCGGACCATCAAAGATGGTCGGTGTACACTTTTTATTATTCTTATATGTCAAATATTACGAGTATAAGCTTCCTAGATTATTTCGATGATAAAACACCAACTTTCTATGAGACAAATGGACAAAAGCGTTAAAAGCTCTTCCATAGAGAGAGTTGAGCAACTTCGGACCATCGAATTTGCTCTATGTACACTTTTTATTGTTCTTCTATGTCAAATTTTATGAATACAAGCTTACAAGATTATTTCGATTCCAAAACACCAACTTTCTATGAGAAATGGACAAAACCGTTTAAAGATCCTATATACAGAGAGAGTTGACCAAGTTTGGACTATCAAAGTTGCTCGGCGTACACTTTTTACTATTCTTCTATGTCAAATTTTACGAGTATATGCTTCGTAGATTATTTCGATGCCAAAACACCAACTTTCTATGAAAAATGGATAAAACCGTTAAAAGCTCCTCCATAGAGAGAGTGGATCAACTTCGGACCATCGAAGTTGCTCGATGTACACTTTTTATTGTTCTTCTATGTCAAATTTTATGAATACAAGCTTCCAAGATTATTTCGATTCCAAAACACCAACTTTCTATAACAAATGGACAAAACCGTTAAAAGCTCCTCCATAGATAGAGTTGAGCAACTTCGGACCATCAAAATTGCTCTGTGTACACTTTTTATTGTTCTTCTATGTCAAATTTTACAAGTATAAGCTTCGTAGATTATTTCGATGCCAAAACACCAACTTTCTTTGAAAAATGGACAAAACCGTTGAAAGATCCTATATAGAGAGGGAGTTGAACAAGTTTGGACTATCAAAGTTGCTCGGCGTACACTTTTACTATTCTTCTATGTCTAATTTTACGAATACAAGCTTACAAGATTATTTCGATTCCAAAACACCAACTTTCTATGGCAAATGGACAGAACCGTTAAAAGCTCATTCATGGACAGAGTTGAGCATCTTCGGACCATCAAAATTGCTCTATGTACAATTTTTATTGTTCTTCTATGTAAAATTTTATGAATGCAAGCTTCGTAGATTATTTCGATTCGAAAACACCAACTTTCTATGACAAATGGATTAAACCGTTAAAAGCTCCTCCATAGAGAGAGTTGAGCATCTTCAGACCATCAAAGTTGCTCTATGTACACTTTTTATTGTTCTTCTATATAAAATTTTATGAATGCAAGCTTCGTAGATTATTTCGATTCGAAAACACCAACTTTCTATGACAAATAGATTAAACCGTTAAAAGCTCCTCCATAGAGAGAGTTGAGCAACTTCGGACCATCAAAGATGGTCGGTGTACACTTTTTATTGTTCTTCTATGTCAAATTTTATGAATACAAGCTTCCAAGATTATTACGATTTCAAAACACCAAATTTCTATGAAAAATGGACAAAAACGTTAAAAGCTCCTTCAGAGAGAGAGTTTAGCATCTTCGGACCATCAAAGTTGCTCTATGTACACTTTTTATTGTTCTTCTATGTCAATTTTTACAAGTATAAGCTTCGTAGATTATTTCGATGCCAAAACACCAACTTTCTTTGAAAAATGGACAAAACCGTTGAAAGATCCTATATAGAGAGGGAGTTGAACAAGTTTGGACTATCAAAGTTGCTCGGCGTACACTTTTACTATTCTTCTATGTCTAATTTTACGAATACAAGCTTACAAGATTATTTCGATTCCAAAACACCAACTTTCTATGGCAAATGGACAGAACCGTTAAAAGCTCATTCATGGACAGAGTTGAGCATCTTCGGACCATCAAAATTGCTCTATGTACAATTTTTATTGTTCTTCTATGTAAAATTTTATGAATGCAAGCTTCGTAGATTATTTCAATTCGAAAACACCAACTTTCTATGACAAATGGATTAAACCGTTAAAAGCTCCTCCATAGAGAGAGTTGAGCATCTTCAGACCATCAAAGTTGCTCTATGTACACTTTTTATTGTTCTTCTATATAAAATTTTATGAATGCAAGCTTCGTAGATTATTTCGATTCGAAAACACCAACTTTCTATGACAAATAGATTAAACCGTTAAAAGCTCCTCCATAGAGAGAGTTGAGCAACTTCGGACCATCAAAGATGGTCGGTGTACCTTTTTTATTATTCTTATATGTCAAATATTACGAGTATAAGCTTCCTAGATTATTTCGGTGATAAAACACCAACTTTCTATGAGACAAATGGACAAAACCGTTAAAAGCTCTTCCATAGAGAGAGTTGAGCAACTTCGGACCATCGAATTTGCTCTATGTACACTTTTTATTGTTCTTATATGTCAAATTTTATGAATACAAGCTTACAAGATTATTTCGATTCCAAAACACCAACTTTCTATGAGAAATGGACAAAACCATTTAAAGATCCTATATACAGAGAGAGTTGAACAAGTTTGGACTATCAAAGTTGCTCGGCGTACACTTTTTACTATTCTTCTATGTCAAATTTTACGAGTATAAGCTTCGTAGATTATTTCGATGCCAAAACACCAACTTTCTATGAAAAATGGACAAAACCGTTGAAAGATCCTATATAGAGAGAGAGTTGAACAAGTTTGGACCATCAAAGTTGCTCGATGTACACTTTTTATTGTTCTTCTATGTCAAATTTTATGAATACAAGCTTCCAAGATTATTTTGATTCCAAAACACCAAATTTCTATGAAAAATGGACAAAAACGTTAAAAGCTCCTTCATAGAGAGAGTTGGGCATCTTCGGACCATCAAAGTTGCTCTATGTACACTTTTTATTGTTCTTCTATGTCAAATTTTATGAATACAAGCTTCCAGGATTATTTCGATTCCAAAACACCAACTTTCAATGAAAAATGGAAAAAAACTTTAAAAGCTCTTTCATAGAGAGAGTTGAGCATCTTCGGACCATCAAAGTTGCTCTGTGTACGCTTTTTATTGTTCTTCTATGTCAATTTTTACAAGTATAAGCTTCGTATATTATTTCGATGCCAAAACACCAACTTTCTATGGAAAATGGACAAAACCGTTGAAAGATCCTATATAGAGAGGGAGTTGAACAAGTTTGGACTATCAAAGTTGCTCGGCGTACACTTTTTACTATTCTTCTATGTCAAATTTTACGAGTATAAGCTTCGTAGATTATTTCGATGCCAAAACACCAACTTTCTATGAAAAATGAATAAAACCGTTAAAAGCTCCTCCAGAGAGAGAGTGGATCAACTTCGGACCATCAAAGTTGCTCGATGTACACTTTTTATTGTTCTTCTATGTCAAATTTTATGAATACAAGCTCCAAGATTGTTTCGATTCCAAAACACCAACTTTCTATGAAAAATGGACAAAAACGTTAAAAGCTCCTTCATAGAGAGAGTTGAGCATCTTCGGACCATCAAAATTTCTCGGTGTACACTTTTTATTGTTCTTTTATATGAAATTTTACGAGTATAAGCTTACTCGATTATTTTGATGCCAAAACACCAACTTTCTATAACTAATGGACAAAACCGTTAAAAGCTCCTCCATAGATAGAGTTGAGCAACTTCGGACCATCAAAATTGCTCTGTGTCAACTTTTTATTGATCTTCTATGTCAAATTTTACAAGTATAAGCTTCGTAGATTATTTCGATGCGAAAACACCAACTTTCTATGAAAAATGGACCCGTTGAAAGATCATATATATAGAGAGAGAGTTGAGCATCTTCGGACCATCAAAGTTGCTCTGTGTACGCTTTTTATTGTTCTTCTATGTCAATTTTTACAAGTATAAGCTTCGTAGATTATTTCGATGCGAAAACACCAACTTTCTATGAAAAATGGACCCGTTGAAAGATCATATATATAGAGAGAGAGTTGAACAAGTTTGGACTATCAAAGTTGCTCGGCGTACACTTTTTACTATTCTTCTATGTCAAATTTTACGAGTATAAGCTTCGTATATTATTTCGATGCGAAAACACCAACGTTCTATGAAAAATGGACAAAACCGTTAAAAGCTACTCCATAGAGAGAGTGGATCAACTTCGGACCATCAAAGTTGCTCGATGTACACTTTTTATTGTTCTTCTATGTCAAATTTTATGAATACAAGCTTCCAAGATTATTACGATTCCAAAACACCAAATTTCTATGAAAAATGGACAAAAACGTTAAAAGCTCCTTCAGAGAGAGAGTTTAGCATCTTCGGACCATCAAAGTTGCTCTATGTACACTTTTTATTGTTCTTCTATGTCAATTTTTACAAGTATAAGCTTCGTAGATTATTTCGATGCCAAAACACCAACTTTTTATGAAAAATGGACAAAACCGTTGAAAGATCCTATATAGAGAGAGAGTTGAACAAGTTTGGACTATCAAAGTTGCTCGGCGTACACTTTTACTATTCTTCTATGTCAAATTTTACGAATTCAAGCTTACAAGATTATTTCGATTCCGAAACACCAACTTTCTATGAAAAATGGATAAAACCGTTAAAAGCTCCTCCATAGAGAGAGTTGAGCAACTTCGGACCATCAAAGATGGTCGGTGTACACTTTTTATTGTTCTTATATGTCAAATTTTATATGTATAAGCTTCCTAGATTATTTCGATGATAAAACACCAACTTTCTATGAGACAAATGGACAAAAGCGTTAAAAGCTCTTCCATAGAGAGAGTTGAGCAACTTCGGACCATCGAAGTTGCTCTATGTACACTTTTTATTGTTCTACTATGTCAAATTTTATGAATACAAGCTTACAAGATTATTTCGATTCCAAAACACCAACTTTCTATGAGAAATGGACAAAACTGTCGAAAGATCCTATATAGAGAGAGAGTTGAACAAGTTTGGACTATAAAAGTTGCTCGGCGTACACTTTTTACTATTCTTATATGTCAAATTTTACGAGTACAAGCTTACAAGATTGTTTCGATTCCAAAACACCAACTTTCTATGAGAAATGGACAAAACCGTTGAAAGATCCTATATAGAGAGAGAGTTGAACAAGTTTGGACCATCAAAGTTGCTCGATGTACACTTTTTATTGTTCTTCTATGTCAAATTTTATGAATACAAGCTTCCAAGATTATTTTTATTCCAAAACACAAAATTTCTATGAAAAATGGACAAAAACGTTAAAAGCTCCTTCATAGAGAGAGTTGAGCATCTTCGGACCATCAAAGTTGCTCTATGTACAATTTTTATTGTTCTTCTATGTCAAATTTTATGAATACAAGCTTCCAGGATTATTTCGATTCCAAAACACCTACTTTCAATGAAAAATGGAAAAAAACTTTAAATGCTCTTTCATAGAGAGAGTTGAGCATCTTCGGACCATCAAAGTTGCTCTGTGTACGCTTTTTATTGTTCTTCTATGTCAATTTTTACAAGTATAAGCTTCGTATATTATTTCGATGCTAAAACACCAACTTTCTATGAAAAATGGACAAAACCGTTGAAAGATCCTCCATAGAGAGAGTGGATCAACTTCGGACCATCAAAGTTGTTCGATGTACACTTTTTATTGTTCTTCTATGTCAAATTTTATGAATACAAGCTTCCAAGATTATTACGATTTCAAAACACCAAATTTCTATGAAAAATGGACAAAAACGTTAAAAGCTCCTTCAGAGAGAGAGTTTAGCATCTTCGGACCATCAAAGTTGCTCTATGTACACTTTTTATTGTTCTTCTATGTCAATTTTTACAAGTATAAGCTTCGTAGATTATTTCGATGCCAAAACACCAACTTTTTATGAAAAATGGACAAAACCGTTGAAAGATCCTATATAGAGAGAGAGTTGAGCATCTTCGGACCATCAAAATATCTCGGTGTACACTTTTTATTGTTCTTTTATATGAAAATTTACGAGTATAAGCTTACTCGATTATTTTGATGCCAAAACACCAACTTTCTATAACAAATGGACAAAACCGTTAAAAGCTCCTCCATAGATAGAGTTGAGCAACTTCGGACCATCAAAATTGCTCTGTGTAAACTTTTTATTGATCTTCTATGTCAAATTTTACAAGTATAAGCTTCGTAGATTATTTCGATGCGAAAACACCAACTTTCTATGAAAAATGGACCCAATGAAAGATCATATATATAGAGAGAGAGTTGAACAAGTTTGGACTATCAAAGTTGCTCGGCGTACACTTTTTACTATTCTTCTATGTCAAATTTTACGAGTATAAGCTTCGTATATTATTTCGATGCGAAAACACCAACGTTCTATGAAAAATGGACAAAACCGTTAAAAGCTCCTCCATAGAGAGAGTGGATCAACTTCGGACCATCAAAGTTGCTCGATGTACACTTTTTATTGTTCTTCTATGTCAAATTTTATGAATACAAGCTTCCAAGATTATTACGATTCCAAAACACCAAATTTCTATGAAAAATGGACAAAAACGTTAAAAGCTCCTTCAGAGAGAGAGTTTAGCATCTTCGGACCATCAAAGTTGCTCTATGTACACTTTTTATTGTTCTTCTATGTCAATTTTTACAAGTATAAGCTTCGTAGATTATTTCGATGCCAAAACACCAACTTTTTATGAAAAATGGACAAAACCGTTGAAAGATCCTATATAGAGAGAGAGTTGAACAAGTTTGGACTATCAAAGTTGCTCGGCGTACACTTTTACTATTCTTCTATGTCAAATTTTACGAATACAAGCTTACAAGATTATTTCGATTCCGAAACACCAACTTTCTATGAAAAATGGATAAAACCGTTAAAAGCTCCTCCATAGAGAGAGTTGAGCAACTTCGGACCATCAAAGATGGTCGGTGTACACTTTTTATTGTTCTTATATGTCAAATTTTATATGTATAAGCTTCCTAGATTATTTCGATGATAAAACACCAACTTTCTATGAGACAAATGGACAAAAGCGTTAAAAGCTCTTCCATAGAGAGAGTTGAGCAACTTCGGACCATCGAAGTTGCTCTATGTACACTTTTTATTGTTCTACTATGTCAAATTTTATGAATACAAGCTTACAAGATTATTTCGATTCCAAAACACCAACTTTCTATGAGAAATGGACAAAACTGTCGAAAGATCCTATATAGAGAGAGAGTTGAACAAGTTTGGACTATAAAAGTTGCTCGGCGTACACTTTTTACTATTCTTCTATGTCAAATTTTACGAGAACAAGCTTACAAGATTATTTCGATTCCAAAACACCAACTTTCTATGAGAAATGGACAAAACCGTTGAAAGATCCTATATAGAGAGGGAGTTGAACAAGTTTGGACTATCAAAGTCGCTCTATGTACACTTTTTATTGTTCTTCTATGTCAAATTTTATGAATACAAGCTTCCAAGATTATTTCGATTCCAAAACAACAACTTTGAATGAAAAATGGACAAAAACGTTAAAAGCTCCTTCATGGAGAGAGTTGAGCATCTTCGGACCATCAAAGTTGCTCTATGTACACTTTTTATTGTTCTTCTATGTAAAATTTTATGAATGCAAGCTTCGTAGATTATTTCGATTCGAAAACACCAACTTTCTATGACAAATGGATTAAACAGTTAAAAGCTCCTCCATAGAGAAAGTTGAGCAACTTCGGACCATCAAAGATCGTCGGTGTACACTTTTTATTATTCTTATATGTCAAATATTACGAGTATAAGCTTCCTAGATTATTTCGATGATAAAACACCAACTTTCTATGAGACAAATGGACAAAACCGTTAAAAGCTCTTCCATAGAGAGAGTTGAGCAACTTCGGACCATCGAAGTTGCTCTATGTACACTTTTTATTGTTCTTCTTTGTCAAATTTTATGAATACAAGCTTACAAGATTATTTCGATTCCAAAACAACAAATTTCTATGAAAATGGACAAAAACGTTAAAAGCTCCTTCATAGAGAGAGTTTAGCATCTTCGGACCATCATAGTTGCTCTATGTACACTTTTTATTGTTCTTCTATGTCAATTTTTACAAGTATAAGCTTCGTAGATTATTTCGATGCCAAAACACCAACTTTTTATGAAAAATGGACAAAACCGTTGAAAGATCCTATATAGAGAGAGAGTTGAACAAGTTTGGACCATCAAATTTGCTCGGCGTACACTTTTACTATTCTTCTATGTCAAATTTTACGAATACAAGCTTACAAGATTATTTCGATTCCAAAACAACAACTTTCTATGGCAAATGGACAAACCGTTGAAAGCTCATTCATAGAGAGAGTTGAACAAGTTTGGACTATCAAAGTTGCTCGGCGTACACTTTTTACTATTCTTCTATGTCAAATTTTACGAGTATAAGCTTCGTAGATTATTTCGATGCCAAAACACCAACTTTCTATGAAAAATGGACAAAACCGTTAAAAGCTCCTCCATAGAGAGAGTGGATCAACTTCGGACCATCAAAGTTGCTCGATGTACACTTTTTATTTTTCTTCTATGTCAAATTTTATGAATACAAGCTTCCAAGATTATTTCGATTCCAAAACACCAAATTTCTATGAAAAATGGACAAAAACGTTAAAAGCTCCTTCATAGAGAGAGTTGAGCATCTTCGGACCATCAAAGTCGCTCTATGTACACTTTTTATTGTTCTTCTATGTCAAATTTTATGAATACAAGCTTCCAAGATTATTTCGATTCCAAAACACCAACTTTGAATGAAAAATGGACAAAAACGTTAAAAGCTCCTTCATGGAGAGAGTTGAGCATCTTCGGACCATCAAAGTTGCTCTACGTACACTTTTTATTGTTCTTCTATATAAAATTTTATGAATGCAAGCTTCGTAGATTATTTCGATTCGAAAACACCAACTTTCTATGACAAATAGATTAAACCGTTAAAAGCTCCTCCATAGAGAGAGTTGAGCAACTTCGGACCATCAAAGATGGTCGGTGTACACTTTTTATTATTCTTATATGTCAAATATTACGAGTATAAGCTTCCTAGATTATTTCGATGATAAAACACCAACTTTCTATGAGACAAATGGACAAAAGCGTTAAAAGCTCTTCCATAGAGAGAGTTGAGCAACTTCGGACCATCGAATTTGCTCTATGTACACTTTTTATTGTTCTTCTATGTCAAATTTTATGAATACAAGCTTACAAGATTATTTCGATTCCAAAACACCAACTTTCTATGAGAAATGGACAAAACCGTTTAAAGATCCTATATACAGAGAGAGTTGACCAAGTTTGGACTATCAAAGTTGCTCGGCGTACACTTTTTACTATTCTTCTATGTCAAATTTTACGAGTATATGCTTCGTAGATTATTTCGATGCCAAAACACCAACTTTCTATGAAAAATGGATAAAACCGTTAAAAGCTCCTCCATAGAGAGAGTGGATCAACTTCGGACCATCGAAGTTGCTCGATGTACACTTTTTATTGTTCTTCTATGTCAAATTTTATGAATACAAGCTTCCAAGATTATTTCGATTCCAAAACACCAACTTTCTATAACAAATGGACAAAACCGTTAAAAGCTCCTCCATAGATAGAGTTGAGCAACTTCGGACCATCAAAATTGCTCTGTGTACACTTTTTATTGTTCTTCTATGTCAAATTTTACAAGTATAAGCTTCGTAGATTATTTCGATGCCAAAACACCAACTTTCTTTGAAAAATGGACAAAACCGTTGAAAGATCCTATATAGAGAGGGAGTTGAACAAGTTTGGACTATCAAAGTTGCTCGGCGTACACTTTTACTATTCTTCTATGTCTAATTTTACGAATACAAGCTTACAAGATTATTTCGATTCCAAAACACCAACTTTCTATGGCAAATGGACAGAACCGTTAAAAGCTCATTCATGGACAGAGTTGAGCATCTTCGGACCATCAAAATTGCTCTATGTACACTTTTTATTGTTCTTCTATGTAAAATTTTATGAATGCAAGCTTCGTAGATTATTTCGATTCGAAAACACCAACTTTCTATGACAAATGGATTAAACCGTTAAAAGCTCCTCCATAGAGAGAGTTGAGCATCTTCAGACCATCAAAGTTGCTCTATGTACACTTTTTATTGTTCTTCTATATAAAATTTTATGAATGCAAGCTTCGTAGATTATTTCGATTCGAAAACACCAACTTTCTATGACAAATAGATTAAACCGTTAAAAGCTCCTCCATAGAGAGAGTTGAGCAACTTCGGACCATCAAAGATGGTCGGTGTACCTTTTTTATTATTCTTATATGTCAAATATTACGAGTATAAGCTTCCTAGATTATTTCGGTGATAAAACACCAACTTTCTATGAGACAAATGGACAAAACCGTTAAAAGCTCTTCCATAGAGAGAGTTGAGCAACTTCGGACCATCGAATTTGCTCTATGTACACTTTTTATTGTTCTTATATGTCAAATTTTATGAATACAAGCTTACAAGATTATTTCGATTCCAAAACACCAACTTTCTATGAGAAATGGACAAAACCATTTAAAGATCCTATATACAGAGAGAGTTGAACAAGTTTGGACTATCAAAGTTGCTCGGCGTACACTTTTTACTATTCTTCTATGTCAAATTTTACGAGTATAAGCTTCGTAGATTATTTCGATGCCAAAACACCAACTTTCTATGAAAAATGGACAAAACCGTTGAAAGATCCTATATAGAGAGAGAGTTGAACAAGTTTGGACCATCAAAGTTGCTCGATGTACACTTTTTATTGTTCTTCTATGTCAAATTTTATGAATACAAGCTTCCAAGATTATTTTGATTCCAAAACACCAAATTTCTATGAAAAATGGACAAAAACGTTAAAAGCTCCTTCATAGAGAGAGTTGGGCATCTTCGGACCATCAAAGTTGCTCTATGTACACTTTTTATTGTTCTTCTATGTCAAATTTTATGAATACAAGCTTCCAGGATTATTTCGATTCGAAAACACCAACTTTCTATGACAAATGGATTAAACAGTTAAAAGCTCCTCCATAGAGAAAGTTGAGCAACTTCGGACCATCAAAGATGGTCGGTGTACACTTTTTATTATTCTTATATGTCAAATATTACGAGTATAAGCTTCCTAGATTATTTCGATGATAAAACACCAACTTTCTATGAGACAAATGGACAAAACCGTTAAAAGCTCTTCCATAGAGAGAGTTGAGCAACTTCGGACCATCGAAGTTGCTCTATGTACACTTTTTATTGTTCTTCTATGTCAAATTTTATGAATACAAGCTTACAAGATTATTTCGATTCCAAAACAACAAATTTCTATGAAAATGGACAAAAACGTTAAAAGCTCCTTCATAGAGAGAGTTTAGCATCTTCGGACCATCAAAGTTGCTCTATGTACACTTTTTATTGTTCTTCTATGTCAATTTTTACAAGTATAAGCTTCGTAGATTATTTCGATGCCAAAACACCAACTTTTTATGAAAAATGGACAAAACCGTTGAAAGATCCTATATAGAGAGAGAGTTGAACAAGTTTGGACCATCAAATTTGCTCGGCGTACACTTTTACTATTCTTCTATGTCAAATTTTACGAATACAAGCTTACAAGATTATTTCGATTCCAAAACAACAACTTTCTATGGAAAATGGACAAACCGTTGAAAGCTCATTCATAGAGAGAGTTGAACAAGTTTGGACTATCAAAGTTGCTCGGCGTACACTTTTTACTATTCTTCTATGTCAAATTTTACGAGTATAAGCTTCGTAGATTATTTCGATGCCAAAACACCAACTTTCTATGAAAAATGGACAAAACCGTTAAAAGCTCCTCCATAGAGAGAGTCGATCAACTTCGGACCATCAAAGTTGCTCGATGTACACTTTTTATTTTTCTTCTATGTCAAATTTTATGAATACAAGCTTCCAAGATTATTTCGATTCCAAAACACCAACTTTGAATGAAAAATGGACAAAAACGTTAAAAGCTCCTTCATGGAGAGAGTTGAGCATCTTCGGACCATCAAAGTTGCTCTATGTACACTTTTTATTGTTCTTCTATATAAAATTTTATGAATGCAAGCTTCGTAGATTATTTCGATTCGAAAACACCAACTTTCTATGACAAATGGATTAAACCGTTAAAAGCTCCTCCATAGAGAGAGTTGAGCAACTTCGGACCATCAAAGATGGTCGGTGTACACTTTTTATTATTCTTATAAGTCAAATATTACGAGTATAAGCTTCCTAGATTATTTCGATGATAAAACACCAACTTTCTATGAGACAAATGGACAAAACCGTTAAAAGCTCTTCCATAGAGAGAGTTGAGCAACTTCGGACCATCGAATTTGCTCTATGTACACTTTTTATTGTTCTTCTATGTCAAATTTTATGAATACAAGCTTACAAGATTATTTCGATTCCAAAACACCAACTTTCTATGAGAAATGGACAAAACCGTTTAAAGATCCTATATACAGAGAGAGTTGACCAAGTTTGGACTATCAAAGTTGCTCGGCGTACACTTTTTACTATTCTTCTATGTCAAATTTTACGAGTATAAGCTTCGTAGATTATTTCGATGCCAAAATACCAACTTTCTATGAAAAATGGACAAAACCGTTAAAAGCTCCTCCATAGAGAGAGTGGATCAACTTCGGACCATCAAAGTTGCTCGATGTACACTTTTTATTTTTCTTCTATGTCAAATTTTATGAATACAAGCTTCCAAGATTATTTCGATTCCAAAACACCAAATTTCTATGAAAAATGGACAAAAACGTTAAAAGCTCCTTCGTAGAGAGAGTTGAGCATCTTCGGACCATCAAAGTCGCTCTATGTACACTTTTTATTGTTCTTCTATGTCAAATTTTATGAATACAAGCTTCCAAGATTATTTCGATTCCAAAACACCAACTTTGAATGAAAAATGGACAAAAACGTTAAAAGCTCCTTCATGGAGAGAGTTGAGCATCTTCGGACCATCAAAGTTGCTCTATGTACACTTTTTATTGTTCTTCTATGTAAAATTTTCTGAATGCAAGCTTCGTAGATTATTTCGATTCGAAAACACCAACTTTCTATGACAAATGGATTAAACAGTTAAAAGCTCCTCCATAGAGAAAGTTGAGCAACTTCGGACCATCAAAGATGGTCGGTGTACACTTTTTATTATTCTTATATGTCAAATATTACGAGTATAAGCTTCCTAGATTATTTCGATGATAAAACACCAACTTTCTATGAGACAAATGGACAAAACCGTTAAAAGCTCTTCCATAGAGAGAGTTGAGCAACTTCGGACCATCGAAGTTGCTCTATGTACACTTTTTATTGTTCTTCTATGTCAAATTTTATGAATACAAGCTTACAAGATTATTTCGATTCCAAAACAACAAATTTCTATGAAAATGGACAAAAACGTTAAAAGCTCCTTCATAGAGAGAGTTTAGCATCTTCGGACCATCAAAGTTGCTCTATGTACACTTTTTATTGTTCTTCTATGTCAATTTTTACAAGTATAAGCTTCGTAGATTATTTCGATGCCAAAACACCAACTTTTTATGAAAAATGGACAAAACCGTTGAAAGATCCTATATAGAGAGAGAGTTGAACAAGTTTGGACCATCAAATTTGCTCGGCGTACACTTTTACTATTCTTCTATGTCAAATTTTACGAATACAAGCTTACAAGATTATTTCGATTCCAAAACAACAACTTTCTATGGCAAATGGACAAACCGTTGAAAGCTCATTCATAGAGAGAGTTGACCAAGTTTGGACTATCAAAGTTGCTCGGCGTACACTTTTTACTTTTCTTCTATGTCAAATTTTACGAGTATAAGCTTCGTAGATTATTTCGATGCCAAAACACCAACTTTCTATGAAAAATGGACAAAACCGTTAAAAGCTCCTCCATAGAGAGAGTGGATCAACTTCGGACCATCAAAGTTGCTCGATGTACACTTTTTATTTTTCTTCTATGTCAAATTTTATGAATACAAGCTTCCAAGATTATTTCGATTCCAAAACACCAAATTTCTATGAAAAATGGACAAAAACGTTAAAAGCTCCTTCGTAGAGAGAGTTGAGCATCTTCGGACCATCAAAGTCGCTCTATGTACACTTTTTATTGTTCTTCTATGTCAAATTTTATGAATACAAGCTTCCAAGATTATTTCGATTCCAAAACACCAACTTTGAATGAAAAATGGACAAAAACGTTAAAAGCTCATTCATGGAGAGAGTTGAGCATCTTCGGACCATCAAAGTTGCTCTATGTACACTTTTTATTGTTCTTCTATGTAAAATTTTCTGAATGCAAGCTTCGTAGATTATTTCGATTCGAAAACACCAACTTTCTATGACAAATGGATTAAACAGTTAAAAGCTCCTCCATAGAGAAAGTTGAGCAACTTCGGACCATCAAAGATGGTCGGTGTACACTTTTTATTATTCTTATATGTCAAATATTACGAGTATAAGCTTCCTAGATTATTTCGATGATAAAACACCAACTTTCTATGAGACAAATGGACAAAACCGTTAAAAGCTCTTCCATAGAGAGAGTTGAGCAACTTCGGACCATCGAAGTTGCTCTATGTACACTTTTTATTGTTCTTCTATGTCAAATTTTATGAATACAAGCTTACAAGATTATTTCGATTCCAAAACAACAAATTTCTATGAAAATGGACAAAAACGTTAAAAGCTCCTTCATAGAGAGAGTTTAGCATCTTCGGACCATCAAAGTTGCTCTATGTACACTTTTTATTGTTCTTCTATGTAAAATTTTCTGAATGCAAGCTTCGTAGATTATTTCGATTCGAAAACACCAACTTTCTATGACAAATGGATTAAACAGTTAAAAGCTCCTCCATAGAGAAAGATGAGCAACTTCGGACCATCAAAGATGATCGGTGTACACTTTTTATTGTTCTTATATGTCAAATATTACGAGTATAAGCTTCCTAGATTATTTCGATGATAAAACACCAACTTTCTATGAGACAAATGGACAAAACCGTTAAAAGCTCTTCCATAGAGAGAGTTGAGCAACTTCGGACCATCGAAGTTGCTCTATGTACACTTTTTATTGTTCTTCTATGTCAAATTTTATGAATACAAGCTTACAAGATTATTTCGATTCCAAAACAACAAATTTCTATGAAAATGGACAAAAACGTTAAAAGCTCCTTCATAGAGAGAGTTTAGCATCTTCGGACCATCAAAGTTGCTCTATGTACACTTTTTATTGTTCTTCTATGTCAATTTTTACAAGTATAAGCTTCGTAGATTATTTCGATGCCAAAACACCAACTTTTTATGAAAAATGGACAAAACCGTTGAAAGATCCTATATAGAGAGAGAGTTGAACAAGTTTGGACCATCAAATTTGCTCGGCGTACACTTTTACTATTCTTCTATGTCAAATTTTACGAATACAAGCTTACAAGATTATTTCGATTCCAAAACAACAACTTTCTATGGCAAATGGACAAACCGTTGAAAGCTCATTCATAGAGAGAGTTGACCAAGTTTGGACTATCAAAGTTGCTCGGCGTACACTTTTTACTATTCTTCTATGTCAAATTTTACGAGTATAAGCTTCGTAGATTATTTCGATGCCAAAACACCAACTTTCTATGAAAAATGGACAAAACCGTTAAAAGCTCCTCCATAGAGAGAGTGGATCAACTTCGGACCATCAAAGTTGCTCGATGTACACTTTTTATTTTTCTTCTATGTCAAATTTTATGAATACAAGCTTCCAAGATTATTTCGATTCCAAAACACCAAATTTCTATGAAAAATGGACAAAAACGTTAAAAGCTCCTTCGTAGAGAGAGTTGAGCATCTTCGGACCATCAAAGTCGCTCTATGTACACTTTTTATTGTTCTTCTATGTCAAATTTTATGAATACAAGCTTCCAAGATTATTTCGATTCCAAAACACCA
This sequence comes from Euonymus europaeus, assembly GCA_963580455.1. NCBI lineage: Eukaryota > Viridiplantae > Streptophyta > Magnoliopsida > Celastrales > Celastraceae > Euonymus > Euonymus europaeus. Next base: position 19,263,986 of record OY756959.1, on the reverse strand, counting down.
ACTTTGAATGAAAAATGGACAAAAACGTTAAAAGCTCCTTCATGGAGAGAGTTGAGCATCTTCGGACCATCAAAGTTGCTCTATGTACACTTTTTATTGTTCTTCTATGTAAAATTTTCTGAATGCAAGCTTCGTAGATTATTTCGATTCGAAAACACCAACTTTCTATGACAAATGGATTAAACAGTTAAAAGCTCCTCCATAGAGAAAGTTGAGCAACTTCGGACCATCAAAGATGGTCGGTGTACACTTTTTATTATTCTTATATGTCAAATATTACGAGTATAAGCTTCCTAGATTATTTCGATGATAAAACACCAACTTTCTATGAGACAAATGGACAAAACCGTTAAAAGCTCTTCCATAGAGAGAGTTGAGCAACTTCGGACCATCGAAGTTGCTCTATGTACACTTTTTATTGTTCTTCTATGTCAAATTTTATGAATACAAGCTTACAAGATTATTTCGATTCCAAAACAACAAATTTCTATGAAAATGGACAAAAACGTTAAAAGCTCCTTCATAGAGAGAGTTTAGCATCTTCGGACCATCAAAGTTGCTCTATGTACACTTTTTATTGTTCTTCTATGTCAATTTTTACAAGTATAAGCTTCGTAGATTATTTCGATGCCAAAACACCAACTTTTTATGAAAAATGGACAAAACCGTTGAAAGATCCTATATAGAGAGAGAGTTGAACAAGTTTGGACCATCAAATTTGCTCGGCGTACACTTTTACTATTCTTCTATGTCAAATTTTACGAATACAAGCTTACAAGATTATTTCGATTCCAAAACAACAACTTTCTATGGCAAATGGACAAACCGTTGAAAGCTCATTCATAGAGAGAGTTGACCAAGTTTGGACTATCAAAGTTGCTCGGCGTACACTTTTTACTATTCTTCTATGTCAAATTTTACGAGTATAAGCTTCGTAGATTATTTCGATGCCAAAACACCAACTTTCTATGAAAAATGGACAAAACCGTTAAAAGCTCCTCCATAGAGAGAGTGGATCTGTGAAACCCCGACCCAAAATATTAGTTTTGAGTCGAAATACGGATGATCCGTGAGGTACGGAATCATAGAAAAATAGTTTTGGAGCTTGGTTCGGTAAATGGGGCATAACTTTTAGTATACATGTCCGTTTCGAGCCCGTAATATATCAAATCGAAGCTTGAACCGAGCCGAAAAATAAAAGTGAGAAAAACTGGGTTTCTGGAAAACAGGAACCGTCCGGACGGTTAAAACAGCCGTCCGGACGGTTTGTGAAGGAATTGGGGCAGATTCATGTTTTAGAGAAAATTTTGGTGCTGTGAACAGTAGACCGTCCGGACGGTCTAACGAGGCGTCCGGACGGTTAAGCCTATGAAGTGGGCAGAGTGTTGAGAGAACAGTGAAGCGTCCGGACGGTCACTTGGGGCGTCCGGACGGTTATCGGGAAATCAGTTTTTAAGCTCAGTTTTTAGACATTTCTGCATATTTCTTCTTGGAGAGCCCGGCTAGAGAGAGAAAGTGAGAGAGAAGAAGAGAGAGAAGGAGATTTTGGCAAGAGATTGACTTGGAGATTGTTGATTGATGATCCTTGAAGCTTAAGGAGGAAGATTCAAGCTTGGTTTTGGAGTTTTGGTAAGTTTTTCTTAGTTTTTGGAAATTCTAGGTTTTTCTAGATTTGCTAGATTCTTGAAGAGTTGGGTGCTATGCTTTAGATATGTTGTTTATAGGTTGATTTTGGATGTTTATGTAGATTGGTTTGTGTTTTGGAGTTGAGTGGAGCTTGGAGTGAGTTAGAGGATTTTTGGAAGGAATTTCTAGAGAGAGAAGTAAGTGATTTCGAATTTATTGATTTTAATTGATGTTTATATGAGTTGTTGGTTGTTTATTGATGTGTGAATGGGTTCGGTTATGCCACATTGTAGGTTTGGGCAAACCGAAACCCTAGGAACGAAATTGGGAAATTGTGGTAATTTGCTCGACACGAGGTAGGGGATTTCCAACCATTCTTTCTATCGTTCATTTTCGATATGTAAAGAGCTTTTCGATTCCTCATTGGTCGTTTCTTTTGTGTTTCCGCCTTAATTGCTCCTAAGGGGAAACGAACCCAAATTGTGATTCTTGTTGATTCTTGATGTTGCATGACCCGAGTGTGTGTGTTCCATCTCCTATGGACACGATGTGATTTCCGTTCATGCATCATGGTAGTTATGTATATATATATGTAGGTTGTTCATATATATAACTATTCAGCATGTCATGACATAGTGCATTAGAGTTGCATGGGGGACCGGGTATGGACTCGGGAACCTTTAGGTTTCTTGAAAGCTACTTGGGGGGATGACGAGGTGATGAGAGTTACCACTGAGTCATGTGAATTCCAAGTAGGATAACGCACTAGGGGTAAGGTCAAGAGTGACTTGCCTTGTGGGGTGCGGGCGTGATAGGTTCACGCAACTGGATGATCCTAGGAGTGGTTGGTTGTGGTGAGCTTGCTCCCGTGCAATATTTCATTGAGTTGCAATGATATTGTGGTTGTTGTGCTCCGAAAGGGTTATCCGGGTAAATGTTGATGTGAACTTGTTGAGTATACGTTCATGTGGTAGTTACATATTGATGCATTGCTTCCTTTTGGTTCAGCTTATATTGATGTTTACTTCATACCCTACTGAGCTTCTAGCTCACTCCTTTACTTTCTTCCTTCCACAGGAGACACTGGTACGGGTACTGGTGCTGCGGATCGGTGAGCAGGTCATGACATGGATGGCCCTGGATAGAATAGAATGCTAGAGATATACTCTATGCATATGGGTGTACGTAGTATATCTATGTTGAGAGAATATAACCATTTGGCACTGTGGTGCTTGTATGTGGTTGTAGATGTTGATTGATGGTTATATTTGATGTTTTATAAATCTGTGTGTTGATTTATATGTGATGCCATCAGTTTGTGCATGCTGGTAGTGGATGGCCTGAGGCCTAGGGTCAAGATTGCATGTGGTTGAGGCCCGAGGCCTATGTTTGCTAGGTTGCTAGTGTGATGTTGTTGTTGCTGCGTTTCTGATGCAGGTGGGCGCTCTCCGATATACGGGGAGGTGCCGCCGGATTTCCGGTTGATCCCGGATGTTCACACTAGTGACCTAGGAAGGGTGCGGAGAGAGCACCCAGTCGCGTCTCCGGAAACGGGGCGTGACAATTTGGTATCGGAGCGAGGTTTACGGCTCTTTATAGGATCTGGGGTGTTGGGTCCTAGTTGTAAAGTAGTATATCCAGGCCATGTCACGACTGCTACTGATCCGGTATGTTTTCTTTTCCCCTTAAATCCTCGTTTGAGTAGTGGGTTAAATGGTATTGTCTGTTTGCCATGCAGATGAATACCCGTAGAACTACCAGGTCCGAGAGTGGGACTGTAGTACCTCGTGGCAGAGGCCGACGGGGAGTTGGTAGGGGCCGAGGTAGAGGCCGTAGTGTTGGGGTGGAACGTGTCACAAGAGGCACTCCTAGCACTGAGGATTCGGTTCCGAATGTGGATCCGGAGTTGAGAGAGGAAGAGATAGTTCAAGAGGGACTACCGATGGAGAGTGATGATCAGCAGGCACCATCTGAGGTGCAGGTTGCTCCTGTTACTATAGGGGGCAACCAGTGACGATGGAGAGTCTTACTAGTTTTATGATGAGTATGGTGCAGACACAGGCGCAGACCATAGCTCAGGCAGTGGCTCAGGCAATGGGTGTTACTGGCACTCGTGTTGAGGGAGTTGTACCAGAGGCTACAACTGAGGTAGCAGTAGTACCTAGAGCTGGGAGAGGGATGTATGAGGTGGACCAATTGAGCAGGACTACTCCTCCAACATTTTCTGGAGATGGAACGGGTATGGGGGCGGAGGAGTGGTTCAATTAGTTGAGCATGAGGATGGATACGTTAGAGATACCCGATGAGCGGCGGGTGAAGTTTGTTTTCTATTATCTGAGTGGAGTGGCCTAGGTACATTCTTGATTTCGAATAGTTGGGCAAGAGTTTTGTGTGATTTGGAGCTACTTCGTCGTTTATTACTAGTTCGTTAGCGAACGCACTAGCGGTGGAGATTTCGCCGATTAGGAGAATGTTTACGGTGTCCTTACCATGTTGGAGGGAGTAGTGTTCGGATGTGAGTGTCGGTTTGGAGAAATATCTCTGAAAGCCGACTTGTATGTATTAGATTTCCAGGATTTTGATGTGATTCTTGGAGTTGATTGGTTGACGAAGCACCAAGGGTTGCTTGACTTTTGGGAGAGGAAGATTACTCTTAGAGCACCCGAGGAAGGAGTAATTCAGTTGAGGGGATCGAAGGGGATTCCATGCCCACATTTCATGGATAATCCTTCGTACCAAGATTGTAGAGTTGCGAGTTTGGTGAGTTCGGCTCCTAAGGGAGATGTAGCTACTATGATTCGGGTAGTGGAAGAGTTTATGGATGTATTTCCGGAAGAGTTGCCGGGATTACCTCCGAAGAGGGAGATAGACTTTGCTATTGAGTTACATCCGAATGTCAAACCGATTTCGATTCCGCCATATCGGATGGCTCCAGCAGAGTTGAAGGAGTTGAGTTCTCAATTAGAGGAGTTGCTAGACTTGGGATTCATTAGACCGAGTGTGTCCCCGTGGGGAGCACCGGTGTTGTTCGTCAAGAAGAAGGACGGAAGTTTGAGGATGTGTATTGATTATAGGCAGTTGAATAAGGTTACAGTGAGAAATAAGTATCCATTGCCTAGGATCAATGATTTGTTTGACCAATTGAGAGGTGCTAGGCATTTCTCTAAGATTGACTTGAGGTCGGGATATCATCAGTTGAGGATTAAGGATGAGGATATCCAGAAAACAGCGTTTAGAACTCGTTATGGGCATTATGAGTTTCTTGTGATGCCGTTTGGGTTGACAAATGCCCTGGCGGTATTCATGGACCTAATGCAAAGGGTTCTTCGACCGTTTTTGGACAAGTTTGTAGTTGTGTTTATTGATGATATACTGATTTATTCTCCTACGGAGGAAGAGCATGAAGAACACTTGAGGGTAGTGTTACAGACATTGAGGGAGAATCAACTGTATGCTAAATTGAGTAAGTGTGAATTTTGGGCCACGGAAGTGAAGTTCCTAGGCCATGTGATCACTCAAGAAGGCATAGCGGTTGACTACTCCAAAGTTGAGTCAGTTTTGAATTGGGAGAGGCCGAAGAATGTGACTGAGATCCGGAGTTTCCTAGGATTGGCAGGATACTACCGGAGGTTTATTGAGGACTTCTCAAGAGTTGCTTCGCCGATGACGCAGCTCACGAAGAAGGGTACGCCGTTTGTGTGGACAGACGAGTGTGAGGCCGCATTTGAAGAGTTGAAGAAAAGGTTGACAACACCTCCAGTGTTAGTAGTTCCGGAGAGGAATGTTGGCTATCAGGTGTATTGCGATGCATCTGGAGTTGGGTTGGGTTGTGTGTTGATGCAGCAGGGCCGAGTGATAGAGTATGGTTCGAGGTTGCTGAAGACACATGAGAGGAACTATCCAGTGCATGATCTGGAGTTGGCGGCAGTAGTATTTGCTCGTAAGCAATGGAGGTACTATCTCTACGGAGAGACGTTTGAGGTGTTCTCGGATCACAAAAGCCTTAAGTACCTATTCACCCAAAAGGAGTTGAACTTACGGCAAAGGCGGTGGATGGAGTACTTAGAGGATTTTGATTTTAATTTGCAATACCATCCTGGTAAAGCAAATGTGGTTGCGGATGCATTGAGTAGGAAGCAGAAGGTTGCTAGCTTATTCATGCATGAGTGGGAAATTGTGGAGACAATCAATGAGTTTGGATTGGAGTTGAAGAGTCAAGAGGAAAAGATGCATTTGTGTTCTATGACTTCGAGACCTATGATGGTTCAGAAGGTTATAGATGCACAAAATGGAGATCATGCATTTGATGTGATTGATGAGAGTCTTGGATGGGTTCGAGGGAATGATGGTGGAGTACGATATGCGGGAAGGTTAGTGGTTCCCGAAGATGATGAGTTGAGACAGGAGATTCTAAAGGAAGCACATCATTCTTGGTTTGCTATGCATCCCGGGGGTACGAAGATGTACCGAGACTTGAGGCAGAGTTTCTGGTGGAAGGGTATGAAGGCCGATGTTGCTAGATTTGTGACGAAGTGTCTTACTTGTCAACAAGTGAAGGCAGAACATCAGAGACCAGCTGGATTGTTGCAACCATTACCAGTAGCGGAATGGAAGTGGGAGAAGATCACAATGGACTTTGTGACGGCATTGCCAATGACTCAGAGGAGGCATGATGCGGTTTGGGTGATAGTGGACAGATTGACTAAGTCTGCACACTTCCTACCCATGAACAAGACGGATTCATTGGAGACCTTGAGTACGATGTATGTCAAGGAGATTGTGAGACTTCACGGAATTCCATTATCTATTGTGTCGGACCGAGACCCGAGGTTCACAGGTAGATTCTGGAGTAGTTTACAGGAGGCATTGGGAACGAAGTTGGATTTCTCTACAGCTTATCATCCTCAGAGTGATGGGCAGAGTGAGAGAACCATACAGGTTCTGGAGGATATGCTACGGGCATGTGTAGTTGATTTTGGAGGAAGTTGGGATCGGTACTTACATTTGGCGGAGTTTGTGTATAACAACTCTTTCCAAAGTAGTATCGGGATGGCACCTTATGAGGCGCTCTACGGGAGGCCTTGTAGGTCGCCTTTGTGTTGGGAAGAGGTTGGTGAGAAAGTTGTGTCCGGACCGGAGATGGTCAAAGAAGCACGAGAGAGAGTTGATGAGATACGGAAGCGGTTGATCACAGCACAGAACCGACAGAAGTCTTATGCTGACCGGAGGAGGAGACCTTTGGAGTTCGCTGTAGGCGATAAGGTTTTCTTGAAGGTTAGTCCGAGACGGGGAATTCAGAGATATAGCAAACATGGGAAGTTGGCACCGAGGTTTGTGGGGCCATTTGAGATTTTGGAGACAGTTGGACCGGTGGCGTACCGTTTGGCACTTCCACCGAAGCTTGAGAAAGTTCACAATGTATTCCATGTATCTATGCTTCGGAAATATGAGCCGGATCCGTCGCATGTGATAGATTGGACTACGTTGGAAGTTGAGGAAGATGGGAGCTACACTCTTCACCCGGTGAAGATTCTAGACCGACAGAACAAGGTCACGAGGTCGAGTGTGATACCATTGGTAAAAGTGATGTGGATGTACCACGGAGTTGAAGAAGCAACTTGGGAGTTGGAGTCTCGAATGAAGGAAAGGTACCCGGAGTTGTTCGGAGATTCAGGTACGTGTGTGTAGTTAAATTTCGGGACGAAATTTTATTAAGGGGGGAAGGATGTGAAACCCCGACCCAAAATATTAGTTTTGAGTCGAAATACGGATGATCCGTGAGGTACGGAATCATAGAAAAATAGTTTTGGAGCTTGGTTCGGTAAATGGGGCATAACTTTTAGTATACATGTCCGTTTCGAGCCCGTAATATATCAAATCGAAGCTTGAACCGAGCCGAAAAATAAAAGTGAGAAAAACTGGGTTTCTGGAAAACAGGAACCGTCCGGACGGTTAAAACAGCCGTCCGGACGGTTTGTGAAGGAATTGGGGCAGATTCATGTTTTAGAGAAAATTTTGGTGCTGTGAACAGTAGACCGTCCGGACGGTCTAACGAGGCGTCCGGACGGTTAAGCCTACGAAGTGGGCAGAGTGTTGAGAGAACAGTGAAGCGTCCGGACGGTCACTTGGGGCGTCCGGACGGTTATCGGGAAATCAGTTTTTAAGCTCAGTTTTTAGACATTTCTGCATATTTCTTCTTGGAGAGCCCGGCTAGAGAGAGAAAGTGAGAGAGAAGAAGAGAGAGAAGGAGATTTTGGCAAGAGATTGACTTGGAGATTGTTGATTGATGATCCTTGAAGCTTAAGGAGGAAGATTCAAGCTTGGTTTTGGAGTTTTGGTAAGTTTTTCTTAGTTTTTGGAAATTCTAGGTTTTTCTAGATTTGCTAGATTCTTGAAGAGTTGGGTGCTATGCTTTAGATATGTTGTTTATAGGTTGATTTTGGATGTTTATGTAGATTGGTTTGTGTTTTGGAGTTGAGTGGAGCTTGGAGTGAGTTAGAGGATTTTTGGAAGGAATTTCTAGAGAGAGAAGTAAGTGATTTCGAATTTATTGATTTTAATTGATGTTTATATGAGTTGTTGGTTGTTTATTGATGTGTGAATGGGTTCGGTTATGCCACATTGTAGGTTTGGGCAAACCGAAACCCTAGGAACGAAATTGGGAAATTGTGGTAATTTGCTCGACACGAGGTAGGGGATTTCCAACCATTCTTTCTATCGTTCATTTTCGATATGTAAAGAGCTTTTCGATTCCTCATTGGTCGTTTCTTTTGTGTTTCCGCCTTAATTGCTCCTAAGGGGAAACGAACCCAAATTGTGATTCTTGTTGATTCTTGATGTTGCATGACCCGAGTGTGTGTGTTCCATCTCCTATGGACACGATGTGATTTCCGTTCATGCATCATGGTAGTTATGTATATATATATGTAGGTTGTTCATATATATAACTATTCAGCATGTCATGACATAGTGCATTAGAGTTGCATGGGGGACCGGGTATGGACTCGGGAACCTTTAGGTTTCTTGAAAGCTACTTGGGGGGATGACGAGGTGATGAGAGTTACCACTGAGTCATGTGAATTCCAAGTAGGATAACGCACTAGGGGTAAGGTCAAGAGTGACTTGCCTTGTGGGGTGCGGGCGTGATAGGTTCACGCAACCGGATGATCCTAGGAGTGGTTGGTTGTGGTGAGCTTGCTCCCGTGCAATATTTCATTGAGTTGCAATGATATTGTGGTTGTTGTGCTCCGAAAGGGTTATCCGGGTAAATGTTGATGTGAACTTGTTGAGTATACGTTCATGTGGTAGTTACATATTGATGCATTGCTTCCTTTTGGTTCAGCTTATATTGATGTTTACTTCATACCCTACTGAGCTTCTAGCTCACTCCTTTACTTTCTTCCTTCCACAGGAGACACTGGTACGGGTACTGGTGCTGCGGATCGGTGAGCAGGTCATGACATGGATGGCCCTGGATAGAATAGAATGCTAGAGATATACTCTATGCATATGGGTGTACGTAGTATATCTATGTTGAGAGAATATAACCATTTGGCACTGTGGTGCTTGTATGTGGTTGTAGATGTTGATTGATGGTTATATTTGATGTTTTATAAATCTGTGTGTTGATTTATATGTGATGCCATCAGTTTGTGCATGCTGGTAGTGGATGGCCTGAGGCCTAGGGTCAAGATTGCATGTGGTTGAGGCCCGAGGCCTATGTTTGCTAGGTTGCTAGTGTGATGTTGTTGTTGCTGCGTTTCTGATGCAGGTGGGCGCTCTCCGATATACGGGGAGGTGCCGCCGGATTTCCGGTTGATCCCGGATGTTCACACTAGTGACCTAGGAAGGGTGCGGAGAGAGCACCCAGTCGCGTCTCCGGAAACGGGGCGTGACAGGATCAACTTCGGACCATCAAAGTTGCTCGATGTACACTTTTTATTTTTCTTCTATGTCAAATTTTATGAATACAAGCTTCCAAGATTATTTCGATTCCAAAACACCAAATTTCTATGAAAAATGGACAAAAACGTTAAAAGCTCCTTCGTAGAGAGAGTTGAGCATCTTCGGACCATCAAAGTCGCTCTATGTACACTTTTTATTGTTCTTCTATGTCAAATTTTATGAATACAAGCTTCCAAGATTATTTCGATTCCAAAACACCAACTTTGAATGAAAAATGGACAAAAACGTTAAAAGCTCCTTCATGGAGAGAGTTGAGCATCTTCGGACCATCAAAGTTGCTCTATGTACACTTTTTATTATTCTTCTATGTAAAATTTTCTGAATGCAAGCTTTGTAGATTATTTCGATTCGAAAACACCAACTTTCTATGACAAATGGATTAAACAGTTAAAAGCTCCTCCATAGAGAAAGTTGAGCAACTTCGGACCATCAAAGATGGTCGGTGTACACTTTTTATTATTCTTATATGTCAAATATTACGAGTATAAGCTTCCTAGATTATTTCGATGATAAAACACCAACTTTCTATGAGACAAATGGACAAAACCGTTAAAAGCTCTTCCATAGAGAGAGTTGAGCAACTTCGGACCATCGAAGTTGCTCTATGTACACTTTTTATTGTTCTTCTATGTCAAATTTTATGAATACAAGCTTACAAGATTATTTCGATTCCAAAACAACAAATTTCTATGAAAATGGACAAAAACGTTAAAAGCTCCTTCATAGAGAGAGTTTAGCATCTTCGGACCATCAAAGTTGCTCTATGTACACTTTTTATTGTTCTTCTATGTCAATTTTTACAAGTATAAGCTTCGTAGATTATTTCGATGCCAAAACACCAACTTTTTATGAAAAATGGACAAAACCGTTGAAAGATCCTATATAGAGAGAGAGTTGAACAAGTTTGGACCATCAAATTTGCTCGGCGTACACTTTTACTATTCTTCTATGTCAAATTTTACGAATACAAGCTTACAAGATTATTTCGATTCCAAAACAACAACTTTCTATGGCAAATGGACAAACCGTTGAAAGCTCATTCATAGAGAGAGTTGACCAAGTTTGGACTATCAAAGTTGCTCGGCGTACACTTTTTACTATTCTTCTATGTCAAATTTTACGAGTATAAGCTTCGTAGATTATTTCGATGCCAAAACACCAACTTTCTATGAAAAATGGACAAAACCGTTAAAAGCTCCTCCATAGAGAGAGTGGATCAACTTCGGACCATCAAAGTTGCTCGATGTACACTTTTTATTTTTCTTCTATGTCAAATTTTATGAATACAAGCTTCCAAGATTATTTCGATTCCAAAACACCAACTTTGAATGAAAAATGGACAAAAACGTTAAAAGCTCCTTCATGGAGAGAGTTGAGCATCTTCGGACCATCAAAGTTGCTCTATGTACACTTTTTATTGTTCTTCTATATAAAATTTTATGAATGCAAGCTTCGTAGATTATTTCGATTCGAAAACACCAACTTTCTATGACAAATGGATTAAACCGTTAAAAGCTCCTCCATAGAGAGAGTTGAGCAACTTCGGACCATCAGAGATGGTCGGTGTACACTTTTTATTATTCTTATATGTCAAATATTACGAGTATAAGCTTCCTAGATTATTTCGATGATAAAACACCAACTTTCTATGAGACAAATGGACAAAACCGTTAAAAGCTCTTCCATAGAGAGAGTTGAGCAACTTCGGACCATCGAATTTGCTCTATGTACACTTTTTATTGTTCTTCTATGTCAAATTTTATGAATACAAGCTTACAAGATTATTTCGATTCCAAAACACCAACTTTCTATGAGAAATGGACAAAACCGTTTAAAGATCCTATATACAGAGAGAGTTGACCAAGTTTGGACTATCAAAGTTGCTCGGCGTACACTTTTTACTATTCTTCTATGTCAAATTTTACGAGTATATGCTTCGTAGATTATTTCGATGCCAAAACACCAACTTTCTTAGAAAAATGGATAAAACCGTTAAAAGCTCCTCCATAGAGAGAGTGGATCAACTTCGGACCATCGAAGTTGCTCGATGTACACTTTTTATTGTTCTTCTATGTCAAATTTTATGAATACAAGCTTCCAAGATTATTTCGATTCCAAAACACCAACTTTCTATAAAAAATGGACAAAAACGTTAAAAGCTCCTTCATAGAGAGAGTTGAGCATCTTCGGACCATCAAAGTTTTTCGGTGTACACTTTTTATTGTTTTTTTATATGAAATTTTACGAGTATAAGCTTCCTCGATTATTTTGATGCCAAAACACCAACTTTCTATAACAAATGGACAAAACCGTTAAAAGCTCCTCCATAGATAGAGTTGAGCAACTTCGGACCATCAAAATTGCTCTGTGTACACTTTTTATTGTTCTTCTATGTCAAATTTTACAAGTATAAGCTTCGTAGATTATTTCGATGCCAAAACACCAACTTTCTTTGAAAAATGGACAAAACCGTTGAAAGATCCTATATAGAGAGGGAGTTGAACAAGTTTGGACTATCAAAGTTGCTCGGCGTACACTTTTACTATTCTTCTATGTCTAATTTTACGAATACAAGCTTACAAGATTATTTCGATTCCAAAACACCAACTTTCTATGGCAAATGGACAGAACCGTTAAAAGCTCATTCATAGACAGAGTTGAGCATCTTCGGACCATCAAAATTGCTCTATGTACACTTTTTATTGTTCTTCTATGTAAAATTTTATGAATGCAAGCTTCGTATATTATTTCGATTCGAAAACACCAACTTTCTATGACAAATGGATTAAACCGTTAAAAGCTCCTCCATAGAGAGAGTTGAGCATCTTCAGACCATCAAAGTTGCTCTATGTACACTTTTTATTGTTCTTCTATATAAAATTTTATGAATGCAAGCTTCGTAGATTATTTCGATTCGAAAACACCAACTTTCTATGACAAATAGATTAAACCGTTAAAAGCTCCTCCATAGAGAGAGTTGAGCAACTTCGGACCATCAAAGATGGTCGGTGTACCTTTTTTATTATTCTTATATGTCAAATATTACGAGTATAAGCTTCCTAGATTATTTCGGTGATAAAACACCAACTTTCTATGAGACAAATGGACAAAACCGTTAAAAGCTCTTCCATAGAGAGAGTTGAGCAACTTCGGACCATCAAATTTGCTCTATGTACACTTTTTATTGTTCTTATATGTCAAATTTTATGAATACAAGCTTACAAGATTATTTCGATTCCAAAACACCAACTTTCTATGAGAAATGGACAAAACCATTTAAAGATCCTATATACAGAGAGAGTTGAACAAGTTTGGACTATCAAAGTTGCTCGGCGTACACTTTTTACTATTCTTCTATGTCAAATTTTACGAGTATATGCTTCGTAGATTATTTCGATGCCAAAACACCAACTTTCTTAGAAAAATGGACAAAACCGTTGAAAGATCCTATATAGAGAGAGAGTTGAACAAGTTTGGACCATCAAAGTTGCTCGGCGTACACTTTTACTATTCTTCTATGTCAAATTTTACGAATACAAGCTTACAAGATTATTTCGATTCCAAAACAACAACTTTCTATGGCAAATGGACAAAACCGTTGAAAGCTCATTCATAGAGAGAGTTTAGCATCTTCGGACCATCAAAGTTGCTCTATGTACACTTTTTATTGTTCTTCTATGTCAATTTTTACAAGTATAAGCTTCGTAGATTATTTCGATGCCAAAACACCAACTTTTTATGAAAAATGGACAAAACCGTTGAAAGATCCTATATAGAGAGAGAGTTGAACAAGTTTGGACCATCAAAGTTGCTCGGCGTACACTTTTACTATTCTTCTATGTCAAATTTTACGAATACAAGCTTACAAGATTATTTCGATTCCAAAACAACAACTTTCTATGGCAAATGGACAAAACCGTTGAAAGCTCATTCATAGAGAGAGTTGAACAAGTTTGGACTATCAAAGTTGCTCGGCGTACACTTTTTACTATTCTTCTATGTCAAATTTTACGAGTATAAGCTTCGTAGATTATTTCGATGCCAAAACACCAACTTTCTATGAAAAATGGACAAAACCGTTAAAAGCTCCTCCATAGAGAGAGTGGATCAACTTCGGACCATCAAAGTTGCTCGATGTACACTTTTTATTTTTCTTCTATGTCAAATTTTATGAATACAAGCTTCCAAGATTATTTCGATTCCAAAACACCAAATTTCTATGAAAAATGGACAAAAACGTTAAAAGCTCCTTCATAGAGAGAGTTGAGCATCTTCGGACCATCAAAGTCGCTCTATGTACACTTTTTATTGTTCTTCTATGTCAAATTTTATGAATACAAGCTTCCAAGATTATTTTGATTCCAAAACACCAACTTTGAATGAAAAATGGACAAAAACGTTAAAAGCTCCTTCATGGAGAGAGTTGAGCATCTTCGGACCATCAAAGTTGCTCTATGTACACTTTTTATTGTTCTTCTATATAAAATTTTATGAATGCAAGCTTCGTAGATTATTTCGATTCGAAAACACCAACTTTCTATGACAAATAGATTAAACCGTTAAAAGCTCCTCCATAGAGAGAGTTGAGCAACTTCGGACCATCAAAGATGGTCGGTGTACACTTTTTATTATTCTTATATGTCAAATATTACGAGTATAAGCTTCCTAGATTATTTCGATGATAAAACACCAACTTTCTATGAGACAAATGGACAAAACCGTTAAAAGCTCTTCCATAGAGAGAGTTGAGCAACTTCGGACCATCGAATTTGCTCTATGTACACTTTTTATTGTTCTTCTATGTCAAATTTTATGAATACAAGCTTACAAGATTATTTCGATTCCAAAACACCAACTTTCTATGAGAAATAGACAAAACCGTTTAAAGATCCTATATACAGAGAGAGTTGAACAAGTTTGGACTATCAAAGTTGCTCGGCGTACACTTTTTACTATTCTTCTATGTCAAATTTTACGAGTATATGCTTCGTAGATTATTTCGATGCCAAAACACCAACTTTCTATGAAAAATGGATAAAACCGTTAAAAGCTCCTCCATAGAGAGAGTGGATCAACTTCGGACCATCAAAGTTTCTCGATGTACACTTTTTATTGTTCTTCTATGTCAAATTTTATGAATACAAGCTTCCAAGATTATTTCGATTCCAAAACACCAACTTTCTATAAAAAATGGACAAAAACGTTAAAAGCTCCTTCATAGAGAGAGTTGAGCATCTTCGGACCATCAAAGTTTTTCGGTGTACACTTTTTATTGTTTTTTTATATGAAATTTTACGAGTATAAGCTTCCTCGATTATTTTGATGCTAAAACACTAACTTTCTATAACAAATGGACAAAACCGTTAAAAGCTCCTCCATAGATAGAGTTGAGCAACTTCGGACCATCAAAATTGCTCTGTGTACACTTTTTATTGTTCTTCTATGTCAAATTTTACAAGTATAAGCTTCGTAGATTATTTCGATGCCAAAACACCAACTTTCTTTGAAAAATGGACAAAACCGTTGAAAGATCCTATATAGAGAGGGAGTTAAACAAGTTTGGACTATCAAAGTTGCTCCGCGTACACTTTTACTATTCTTCTATGTCTAATTTTACGAATACAAGCTTACAAGATTATTTCGATTCCAAAACACCAACTTTCTATGGCAAATGGACAGAACCGTTAAAAGCTCATTCATAGAGAGAGTTGAGCATCTTCGGACCATCAAAATTGCTCTATGTACACTTTTTATTGTTCTTCTATGTAAAATTTTATGAATGCAAGTTTCGTAGATTATTTCGATTCGAAAACACCAACTTTCTATGACAAATGGATTAAACCGTTAAAAGCTTTTCCATAGAGAGAGTTGAGCATCTTCGGACCATCAAAGTTGCTCTATGTACACTTTTTATTGTTCTTCTATATAAAATTTTATGAATGCAAGCTTCGTAGATTATTTCGATTCGAAAACACCAACTTTCTATGACAAATAGATTAAACCGTTAAAAGCTCCTCCATAGAGAGAGTTGAGCAACTTCGGACCATCAAATTTGCTCTATGTACACTTTTTATTGTTCTTCTATGTCAAATTTTATGAATACAAGCTTGCAAGATTATTTCGATTCCAAAACAACAAATTTCTATAAAAATGGACAAAAACGTTTAAAGAACCTATATACAGAGAGAGTTGAACAAGTTTGGACTATCAAAGTTGCTCGGCGTACACTTTTTACTATTCTTCTATGTCAAATTTTACGAGTATATGCTTCGTAGATTATTTCGATGCCAAAACACCAACTTTCTATGAAAAATGGACAAAACCGTTGAAAGATCCTATATAGAGAGGGAGTTGAACAAGTTTGGACTATCAAAGTTGCTCGGCGTACACTTTTACTATTCTTCTATGTCTAATTTTACGAATACAAGCTTACAAGATTATTTCGATTCCAAAACACCAACTTTCTATGGCAAATGGACAGAACCGTTAAAAGCTCATTCATAGAGAGAGTTGAGCATCTTCGGACCATCAAAATTGCTCTATGTACACTTTTTATTGTTCTTCTATGTAAAATTTTATGAATGCAAGCTTCGTAGATTATTTCGATTCGAAAACACCAACTTTCTATGACAAATGGATTAAACCGTTAAAAGCTCCTCCATAGAGAGAGTTGAGCAACTTCGGACCATCGAATTTGCTCTATGTACACTTTTTATTGTTCTTCTATGTCAAATTTTATGAATACAAGCTTACAAGAATATTTCGATTCCAAAACACCAACTTTCTATGAGAAATAGACAAAACCGTTTAAAGATCCTATATAGAGAGAGAGTTGAACAAGTTTGGACTATCAAAGTTGCTCGGCGTACACTTTTTACTATTCTTCTATGTCAAATTTTACGAGTATATGCTTCGTAGATTATTTCGATGCCAAAACACCAACTTTCTATGAAAAATGGATAAAACCGTTAAAAGGTCCTCCATAGAGAGAGTGGATCAACTTCGGACCATCAAAGTTGCTCGATGTACACTTTTTATTGTTCTTCTATGTCAAATTTTATGAATACAAGCTTCCAAGATTATTTCGATTCCAAAACACCAACTTTCTATGAAAAATGGACAAAAACGTTAAAAGCTCCTTCATAGAGAGAGTTGAGCATCCTCGGACCATCAAAGTTTCTCGGTGTACACTTTTTATTGTTTTTTTATTTGAAATTTTACGAGTATAAGCTTCCTCGATTATTTTGATGCCAAAACACCAACTTTCTATAACAAATGGACAAAACCGTTAAAAGCTCCTCCATAGATAGAGTTGAGCAACTTCGGACCATCAAAATTGCTCTGTGTAAACTTTTTATTGTTCTTCTATGTCAAATTTTACAAGTATAAGCTTCGTAGATTATTTCGATGCGAAAACACCAACTTTCTATGAAAAATGGACCCGTTGAAAGATCCTATATATAGAGAGAGAGTTGAACAAGTTTGGACTATCAAAGTTGCTAGGCGTACCCTTTTTACTATTCTTCTATGTCAAATTTTACGAGTATAAGCTTCGTAGATTATTTCGAAGCCAAAACAGCAACTTTCTATGAAAAATGTACAAAACCGTTAAAAGCTTCTCCATAGAGAGAGTGGATCAACTTCGGACCATCAAAGTTGCTCGATGTACACTTCTTATTGTTCTTCTATGTCAAATTTTATGAATACGATCTTCCAAGATTATTTCGATTCCAAAACACCAAATTTCTTTGAAAAATGGACAAAAACGTTAAAAGCACCTTCATAGAGAGAGTTGAGCATCTTCAGACCATCAAAGTTGCTCTCTGTACACTTTTTATTGTTCTTCTATGTCAATTTTTACCAGTATAAGCTTCGTAGATTATTTCGATGCCAAAACACCAACTTTCTATGAAAAATGGACAAAACCGTTGAAAGATCCTATATAGAGAGAGAGTTGAACAAGTTTGGACTATCAAAGTTGCTCGGCGTACACTTTTACTATTCTTCTATGTCAAATTTTACGAATACAAGCTTACAAGATTATTTCGATTCCAAAACACCAACTTTCTATGGCAAATGGACAAAACCGTTAAAAGCTCATTCATAGAGAGAGTTGACCATCTTCGGACCATCAAAGTTGCTCTATGTACACTTTCTATTGTTCTTCTATGTAAAATTTTATGAATGCAAGCTTCGTAGATTATTTCGATTCGAAAACACCAACTTTCTATGACAAATAGATAAAACCGTTAAAAGCACCTCCATAGAGAGAGTTGAGCAACTTCGGACAAGCAAAGATGCTCGGTGTACACTTTTTATAGTTCTTCTATGTGAAATTTTATGAGTATAAGCTTCCTAGATTATTTCGATGCCAAAACACCAACTTTCTATGAAAAATGGACAAAACCGTTAAAAGCTCCTCCATAGAGAGAGTAGATCAACTTCGGAACATCAAAGTTGCTCTATGTACACTTTTTATTGTTCATCAATGTCAAATTTTATGAATACAAGCTTCCAAGATTATTTCGATTCCAAAACACCAACTTTCTATGAAAAATGGACAAAAATGTTAAAAGCTCCTTCATAGAGAGAGTTGAGCATCTTCGGACCATCAAAGTTGCTATGTGTACACTTTTTATTGTTCTTCTATGTCAATTTTTACAAGTATAAGCTTCGTAGATTCTTTCGATGCCAAAACACCAACTTTCTGTGAAAAATGGACAAAACCGTTGAAAGATCCTATATAGACAGAGAGTTGAACAAGTTTGGACTATCAAAATTGCTCGGCGTACACTTTTACTATTCTTCTATGTCAAATTTTACGAATACAAGCTTACAAGATTATTTCGATTCCAAAACACCAACTTTCTATGACAAATGGATAAAACCGTTAAAAGCTCCTCCATAGAGAGAGTTGAGGAACTTCGGACCATCAATGATGGTCGGTGTACACTTTTTATTGTTCTTATATGTCAAATTTTACGAGTATAACTTCCTAGATTATTTCGATGATAAAACACCAACTTTCTATGAGACAAATGGACAAAACCGTTAAAAGCTTTTCCATAGAGAGAGTTGAGAAACTTCGGACCATCGAAGTTGCTCTATGTAAACTTTTTATTGTTCTTCTATGTCAAATTTTATGAATACAAGCTTACAAGATTATTTCGATTCCAAAACACCAACTTTCTATGAGAAATGGACAAAACCGTCGAAAGATCCTATATTGAGAGAGAGTTGAACAAGTTTGGACTATCAAAGTTGCTCGGCGTACACTTTTTACTATTCTTCTATGTCAAATTTTACGAGTACAAGCTTACAAGATTATTTCGATTCCAAAACACCAACTTTCTATGAGAAATGGACAAAACCGTTGAAAGATCCTATATAGAGAGGGAGTTGAACAAGTTTGGACTATCAAAGTTGCTCGGCGTACACTTTTACTATTCTTCTATGTCAAATTTTACGAATACAATCTTACAAGATTATTTCGATTCCAAAACACCAACTTTCTATGGCAAATGGACAGAACCGTTAAAACCTCATTTATAGAGAGAGTTGAGCATCTTCGGACCATCAAAGTTGCTCTATGTACACTTTTTATTGTTCTTCTATGTAAAATTTTATGAATGCAAGCTTCGTAGATTATTTCGATTCGAAAACACCAACTTTCTATGACAAATGGATTAAACAGTTAAAAGCTCCACCATAGAGAAAGTTGAGCAACTTTGGACCATCAAAGATGGTCGGTGTACACTTTTTATTATTCTTATATGTCAAATATTACGAGAATAAGCTTCCTAGATTATTTCGATGCTAAAACACGAACTTTCTATGAGACAAATGGACAAAACCGTTAAAAGCTCTTCCATAGAGAGAGTTGAGCAACTTCGGACCATCAAAGTTGCTCGATGTACACTTTTTATTATTCTTCTATGTCAAATTTTATGAATACAAGCTTCCATGATTATTTTGATTCCAAAACACCAAATTTCTATGAAAAATGGAAAAAACCGTTAAAAGCTCTTCCATAGAGAGAGTTGAGCAACTTCGGACCATCAAAGTTGCTCGATGTACACTTTTTATTGTTCTTCTATGTCAAATTTTATGAATACAAGCTTCCATGATTATTTCGATTCCAAAACACCAAATTTCTATGAAAAATGGACAAAACCGTTAAAAGCTCTTCCATAGAGAGAGTTGAGCAACTTCGGACCATCAAAGTTGCTCGATGTACACTTTTTATTGTTCTTCTATGTCAAATTTTATGAATACAAGCTTCCATGATTATTTCGATTCCAAAACACCAAATTTCTATGAAAAATGGACAAAAACGTTAAAAGCTCCTTCATATAGAGAGTTGAGCATCTTCGGACCATCCAAGTTGCTCTATGTACACTTTTTATTGTTCTTCTATGTCAAATTTTATGAATACAAGCTTCCAAGATTATTTCGATTCCAAAACACCAAATTTCTATGAAAAACGGACAAAAACGTTAAAAACTCCTTCATAGAGAGAGTTGAGCATCTTCGGACCATCAAAGTTGCTCGGCGTACACTTTTACTATTCTTCTATGTCAAATTTTACGAATACAAGCTTACAAGATTATTTCGATTCCAAAACACCAACTTTCTATGGCAAATGGACAGAACCGTTAAAAGCTCATTCATAGAGAGAGTTGAGCATCTTCGGACCATCAAAGTTGCTCTATGTACACTTTTTATTGTTCTTCTATGTAAAATTTTATGAATGCAAGCTTCGTAGATTATTTCGATTCGAAAACATCAACTTTCTATGACAAATGGATTAAACAGTTAAAAGCTCCTCCATAGAGAAAGTTGAGCAACTTTGGACCATCAAAGATGGTCGGTGTACACTTTTTATTATTCTTATATGTCAAATATTACGAGTATAAGCTTCCTAGATTATTTTGATGATAAAACACGAACTTTCTACGAGACAAATGGACAAAACCGTTAAAAGCTCTTCCATAGAGAGAGTTGAGCAACTTCGGACCATCGAAGTTGCTCAATGTACACTTTTTATTGTTCTTCTATGTCAAATTTTATGAATACAAGCTTACAACATTATTTCGATTCCAAAACACCAAATTTCTATGAAAATGGACAAAAAAGTTAAAAGCTCCTTCATAGAGAGAGTTTAGCATCTTCGGACCATCAAATATGCTCTATGTACACTTTTCATTGTTCTTCTATGTCAATTTTTACAAGTATAAGCTTCGTAGATTATTTCGATGCCAAAACACCAACTTTTTATGAAAAATGGACAAAACCGTTGAAAGATCCTATATAGAGAGAGAGTTGAACAAGTTTGGACTATCAAAGTTGCTCGGCGTACACTTTTACTATTCTTCTATGTCAAATTTTACGAATACAAGCTTACAAGATTATTTCGATTCCAAAACACCAACTTTCTATGGCAAATGGACAAAACCGTTAAAAGCTCATTCATAGAGAGAGTTGAACAAGTTTGGACTATCAAAGTTGCTCGGCGTACACTTTTTACTATTCTTCTATGTCAAATTTTACGAGTATAAGCTTCGTAGATTATTTCGATGCCAAAACACCAACTTTCTATGAAAAATGGACAAAACCGTTAAAAGCTCCTCCATAGAGAGAGTGGATCAACTTCGGACCATCAAAGTTGCTCGATGTACACTTTTTATTGTTCTTCTATGTCAAATTTTATGAATACAAGCTTCCAAGATTATTTCGATTCCAAAACACCAAATTTCTATGAAAAATGGACAAAAACGTTAAAAGCTCCTTCATAGAGAGAGTTGAGCATCTTCGGACCATCAAAGTTGCTCTCTGTACACTTTTTATTGTTCTTCTATGTCAATTTTTACCAGTATAAGCTTCGTAGATTATTTCGATGCCAAAACACCAACTTTCTTTGAAAAATGGACAAAACCGTTGAAAGATCCTATATAGAGAGAGAGTTGAACAAGTTTGGACTATCAAAGTTGCTCGGCGTACACTTTTACTATTCTTCTATGTCAAATTTTACGAATACAAGCTTATAAGATTATTTCGATTCCAAAACACCAACTTTGTATGGCAAATGGACAAAACCGTTAAAAGCTCATTCATAGAGAGAGTTGACCATCTTCGGACCATCAAAGTTGCTCTATGTACACTTTCTATTGTTCTTCTATGTAAAATTTTATGAATGCAAGCTTCGTAGATTATTTCGATTCGAAAACACCAACTTTCTATGACAAATGGATAAAACCGTTAAAAGCTCCTCCATAGAGAGAGTTGAGCAACTTCGGACCAGCAAAGATGCTCGGTGTACACTTTTTATAGTTCTTCTATGTGAAATTTTATGAGTATAAGCTTCCTAGATTATTTCGATGCCAAAACACCAACTTTCAATGAAAAATGGACAAAAACGTTAAAAGCTCCTTCATAGAGAGAGTTGAGCATCTTCGGACCATCAAAGTCGCTCTGTGTACACTTTTTATTGTTCTTCTAAGTCAACTTTTACAAGTATAAGCTTCGTAGATTATTTCGATGCCAAAACACCAACTTTCTATGAAAAATGGACAAAACCGTTGAAAGATCCTATATAGAGAGGGAGTTGAACAAGTTTGGACTATCAAAGTTGCTCGGCGTACACTTTTACTATTCTTCTATGTCAAATTTTACGAATACAAGCTTACAAGATTATTTCGATTCCAAAACACCAACTTTCTATGGCAAATGGACAGAACCGTTAAAAGCTCATTCATAGAGAGAGTTGAGCATCTTCGGACCATCAAAGTTGCTCTATGTACACTTTTTATTGTTCTTCTATGTAAAATTTTATGAATGCAAGCTTCGTAGATTATTTCGATTCGAAAACATCAACTTTCTATGACAAATGGATTAAACAGTTAAAAGCTCCTCCATAGAGAAAGTTGAGCAACTTTGGACCATCAAAGATGGTCGGTGTACACTTTTTATTATTCTTATATGTCAAATATTACGAGTATAAGCTTCCTAGATTATTTCGATGATAAAACGCGAACTTTCTATGAGACAAATGGACAAAACCGTTAAAAGCTCTTCCATAGAGAGAGTTGAGCAACTTCGGACCATCGAAGTTGCTCAATGTACACTTTTTATTGTTCTTCTATGTCAAATTTTATGAATACAAGCTTACAAGATTATTTCGATTCCAAAACACCAAATTTCTATGAAAATGGACAAAAAAGTTAAAAGCTCCTTCATAGAGAGAGTTTAGCATCTTCGGACCATCAAATATGCTCTACGTACACTTTTTATTGTTCTTCTATGTCAATTTTTACAAGTATAAGCTTCGTAGATTATTTCGATGCCAAAACACCAACTTTCTATGAAAAATGGACAAAACCGTTGAAAGATCCTATATAGGGAGGGAGTTGAACAAGTTTGGACTATCAAAGTTGCTCGGCGTACACTTTTACTATTCTTCTATGTCTAATTTTACGAATACAAGCTTACAAGATTATTTCGATTCCAAAACACCAACTTTCTATGGCAAATGGACAGAACCGTTAAAAGCTCATTCATAGAGAGAGTTGAGCATCTTCGGACCATCAAAGTTGCTCTATGTACACTTTTTATTGTTCTTCTATGTCAAATTTTATGAATACAAGCTTCCAAGATTATTTCGATTCCAAAACACCAAATTTCTATGAAAAACGGACAAAAACGTTAAAAGCTCATTCATAGAGAGAGTTGAGCATCTTCGGACCATCCAAGTTGCTCTATGTACACTTTTTATTGTTCTTCTATGTCAAATTTTATGAATACAAGCTTCCAAGATTATTTCGATTCCAAAACACCAAATTTCTATGAAAAACGGACAAAAACGTTAAAAGCTCCTTCATAGAGAGAGTTGAGCATCTTCGGACCATCTAAGTTGCTCGGCGTACACTTTTACTATTCTTCTATGTCAAATTTTACGAATACAAGCTTACAAGATTATTTCGATTCCAAAACACCAACTTTCTATGGCAAAATGGACAGAACCGTTAAAAGCTCATTCATAGAGAGAGTTGAGCATCTTCGGACCATCAAAGTTGCTCTATGTACACTTTTTATTGTTCTTCTATGTAAAATTTTATGAATGCAAGCTTCGTAGATTATTTCGATTCGAAAACATCAACTTTCTATGACAAATGGATTAAACAGTTAAAAGCTCCTCCATAGAGAAAGTTGAGCAACTTTGGACCATCAAAGATGGTCGGTGTACACTTTTTATTATTCTTATATGTCAAATATTACGAGTATAAGCTTCCTAGATTATTTTGATGATAAAACACGAACTTTCTATGAGACAAATGGACAAAACGGTTAAAAGCTCTTCCATAGAGAGAGTTGAGCAACTTCGGACCATCGAACTTGCTCAATGTACACTTTTTATTGTTCTTCTATGTCAAATTTTATGAATACAAGCTTACAAGATTATTTCGATGCCAAAACACCAACTTTCAATGAAAAATGGACAAAAACGTTAAAAGCTCCTTCATAGAGAGAGTTGAGCATCTTCGGACCATCAAAGTTGCTCTGTGTACACTTTTTATTGTTCTTCTATGTCAACTTTTACAAGTATAAGCTTCGTAGATTATTTCGATGCCAAAACACCAACTTTCTATGAAAAATGGACAAAACCGTTGAAAGATCCTATATAGAGAGGGAGTTGAACAAGTTTGGACTATCAAAGTTGCTCGGCGTACACTTTTACTATTCTTCTATGTCAAATTTTACGAATACAAGCTTACAAGATTATTTCGATTCCAAAACACCAACTTTCTATGGCAAATGGACAAAACCGTTAAAAGCTCATTCATAGAGAGAGTTGAACAAGTTTGGACTATCAAAGTTGCTCGGCGTACACTTTTTACTATTCTTCTATGTCAAATTTTACGAGTATAAGCTTCGTAGATTATTTCGATGCCAAAACACCAACTTTCTATGAAAAATGGACAAAACCGTTAAAAGCTCCTCCATAGAGAGAGTGGATCAACTTCGGACCATCAAAGTTGCTCGATGTACACTTTTTATTGTTCTTCTATGTCAAATTTTATGAATACAAGCTTCCAAGATTATTTCGATTCCAAAACACCAAATTTCTATGAAAAATGGACAAAAACGTTAAAAGCTCCTTCATAGAGAGAGTTTAGCATCTTCGGACCATCAAATATGCTCTATGTACACTTTTTATTGTTCTTCTATGTCAATTTTTACCAGTATAAGCTTCGTAGATTATTTCGATGCCAAAACACCAACTTTCTATGAAAAATGGACAAAACCGTTGAAAGATCCTATATAGAGAGAGAGTTGAACAAGTTTGGACTATCAAAGTTGCTCGGCGTACACTTTTACTATTCTTCTATGTCAAATTTTACGAATACAAGCTTATAAGATTATTTCGATTCCAAAACACCAACTTTGTATGGCAAATGGACAAAACCGTTAAAAGCTCATTCATAGAGAGAGTTGACCATCTTCGGACCATCAAAGTTGCTTTATGTACACTTTCTATTGTTCTTCTATGTAAAATTTTATGAATGCAAGCTTCGTAGATTATTTCGATTCGAAAACACCAACTTTCTATGACAAATGGATAAAACCGTTAAAAGCTCCTCCATAGAGAGAGTTGAGCAACTTCGGACCAGCAAAGATGCTCGGTGTACACTTTTTATAGTTCTTCTATGTGAAATTTTATGAGTATAAGCTTCCTAGATTATTTCGATGCCAAAACACCAACTTTCAATGAAAAATGGACAAAAACGTTAAAAGCTCCTTCATAGAGAGAGTTGAGCATCTTCGGACCATCAAAGTCGCTCTGTGTACACTTTTTATTGTTCTTCTAAGTCAACTTTTACAAGTATAAGCTTCGTAGATTATTTCGATGCCAAAACACCAACTTTCTATGAAAAATGGACAAAACCGTTGAAAGATCCTATATAGAGAGGGAGTTGAACAAGTTTGGACTATCAAAGTTGCTCGGCGTACACTTTTACAATTCTTCTATGTCAAATTTTACGAATACAAGCTTACAAGATTATTTCGATTCCAAAACACCAACTTTCTATGGCAAATGGACAGAACCGTTAAAAGCTCATTCATAGAGAGAGTTGAGCATCTTCGGACCATCAAAGTTGCTCTATGTACACTTTTTATTGTTCTTCTATGTCAAATTTTATGAATACAAGCTTCCAAGATTATTTCGATTCCAAAACACCAAATTTCTATGAAAAACGGACAAAAACGTTAAAAGCTCATTCATAGAGAGAGTTGAGCATCTTCGGACCATCCAAGTTGCTCTATGTACACTTTTTATTGTTATTCTATGTCAAATTTTATGAATACAAGCTTCCAAGATTATTTCGATTCCAAAACACCAAATTTCTATGAAAAACGGACAAAAACGTTAAAAGCTCCTTCATAGAGAGAGTTGAGCATCTTCGGACCATCAAAGTTGCTCGGCGTACACTTTTACTATTCTTCTATGTCAAATTTTACGAATACAAGCTTACAAGATTATTTCGATTCCAAAACACCAACTTTCTATGGCAATTGGACAGAACCGTTAAAAGCTCATTCATAGAGAGAGTTGAGCATCTTCGGACCATCAAAGTTGCTCTATGTACACTTTTTATTGTTCTTCTATGTAAAATTTTATGAATGCAAGCTTCGTAGATTATTTCGATTCGAAAACATCAACTTTCTATGACAAATGGATTAAACAGTTAAAAGCTCCTCCATAGAGAAAGTTGAGCAACTTTGGACCATCAAAGATGGTCGGTGTACACTTTTTATTATTCTTATATGTCAAATATTACGAGTATAAGCTTCCTAGATTATTTTGATGATAAAACACGAACTTTCTATGAGACAAATGGACAAAACCGTTAAAAGCTCTTCCATAGAGAGAGTTGAGCAACTTCGGACCATCGAAGTTGCTCAATGTACACTTTTTATTGTTCTTCTATGTCAAATTTTATGAATACAAGCTTACAAGATTATTTCGATGCCAAAACACCAACTTTCAATGAAAAATGGACAAAAACGTTAAAAGCTCCTTCATAGAGAGAGTTGAGCACCTTCGGACCATCAAAGTTGCTCTGTGTACACTTTTTATTGTTCTTCTAAGTCAACTTTTACAAGTATAAGCTTCGTAGATTATTTCGATGCCAAAACACCAACTTTCTATGAAAAATGGACAAAACCGTTGAAAGATCCTATATAGAGAGGGAGTTGAACAAGTTTGGACTATCAAAGTTGCTCGGCGTACACTTTTACTATTCTTCTATGTCAAATTTTACGAATACAAGCTTACAAGATTATTTCGATTCCAAAACACCAACTTTCTATGGCAAATGGACAGAACCGTTAAAAGCTCATTCATAGAGAGAGTTGAACAAGTTTGGACTATCAAAGTTGCTCGGCGTACACTTTTTACTATTCTTCTATGTCAAATTTTACGAGTATAAGCTTCGTAGATTATTTCGATGCCAAAACACCAACTTTCTATGAAAAATGGACAAAACCGTTATAAGCTCCTCCAAAGAGAGAGTGGATCAACTTCGGACCATCAAAGTTGCTCGATGTACACTTTTTATTGTTCTTCAATGTCAAATTTTATGAATACAAGCTTCCAAGATTATTTCGATTCCAAAACACCAACTTTCTATGAAAAATGGACAAAAATGTTAAAAGCTCCTTCATAGAGAGAGTTGAGCATCTTCGGACCATCAAAGTTGCTCTGTGTACACTTTTTATTGTTCTTCTATGTCAATTTTTACAAGTATAAGCTTTGTAGATTCTTTCGATGCCAAAACACCAACTTTCTATGAAAAATGGACAAAACCGTTGAAAGATCCTATATAGACAGAGAGTTGAACAAGTTTGGACTATCAAAGTTGCTCGGCGTACACTTTTACTATTCTTCTATGTCAAATTTTACGAATACAAGCTTACAAGATTATTTCGATTCCAAAACACCAACTTTCTATGACAAATGGATAAAACCGTTAAAAGCTCCTCCATAGAGAGAGTTGAGCAACTTCGGACCATCAATGATGGTCGGTGTACACTTTTTATTGTTTTTTTATATGAAATTTTACGAGTATATGCTTCCTCGATTATTTTGATGCCAAAACACCAACTTTCTATAACAAATGGACAAAACCGTTAAAAGCTCCTTCATATAGAGAGTTGAGCATCTTCGGACCATCAAAGTTGCTCTGTGTACACTTTTTATTATTCTTCTATGTCAATTTTTACAAGTATAAGCTTCGTAGATTATTTCGATGCCAAAACACCAACTTTCTATGAAAAATGGACAAAACCGTTGAAAGATCCTATATAGAGAGGGAGTTGAACAAGTTTGGACTATCAAAGTTGCTCGGCGTACACTTTTACTTTTCTTCTATGTCAAATTTTACGAATACAAGCTTACAAGATTATTTCGATTCCAAAACACCAACTTTCTATGGCAAATGGACAGAACCGTTAAAAGCTCATTCATAGAGAGAGTTGAGCATCTTCGGACCATCCAAGTTGCTCTATGTACACTTTTTATTGTTATTCTATGTCAAATTTTATGAATACAAGCTTCCAAGATTATTTCGATTCCAAAACACCAAATTTCTATGAAAAACGGATAAAAACGTTAAAAGCTCCTTCATAGAGAGAGTTGAGCATCTTCGGACCATCAAAGTTGCTCGGCGTACACTTTTACTATTCTTCTATGTCAAATTTTACGAATACAAGCTTACAAGATTATTTCGATTCCAAAACACCAACTTTCTATGGCAATTGGACAGAACCGTTAAAAGCTCATTCATAGAGAGAGTTGAGCATCTTCGGACCATCAAAGTTGCTCTATGTACACTTTTTATTGTTCTTCTATGTAAAATTTTATGAATGCAAGCTTCGTAGATTATTTCGATTCGAAAACACCAACTTTCTATGACAAATGGATTAAACAGTTAAAAGTTCCTCCATAGAGAAAGTTGAGCAACTTTGGACCATCAAAGATGGTCGGTGTACACTTTTTATAATTCTTATATGTCAAATATTACGAGTATAAGCTTCCTAGATTATTTCGATGAGAAAACACCAACTTTCTATGAGACAAATGGACAAAACCGTTGAAAGATCCTATATAGACAGAGAGTTGAACAAGTTTGGACTATCAAAGTTGCTCGGCGTACACTTTTACTATTCTTCTATGTCAAATTTTACGAATACAAGCTTACAAGATTATTTCGATTCCAAAACACCAACTTTCTATGAAAAATGGACAAAACCGTTGAAAGATCCTATATAGACAGAGAGTTGAACAAGTTTGGACTATCAAAGTTGCTCGGCGTACACTTTTACTATTCTTCTATGTCAAATTTTACGAATACAAGCTTACAAGATTATTTCGATTCCAAAACACCAACTTTCTATGACAAATGGATAAAACCATTAAACGCTCCTCCATAGAGAGAGTTGAGCAACTTCGGACCATCAATGATGGTCGGTGTACACTTTTTATTGTTTTTTTATATGAAATTTTACGAGTATAAGCTTCCTCGATTATTTTGATGCCAAAACACCAACTTTCTATAACAAATGGACAAAACCGTTAAAAGCTCCTTCATAGAGAGAGTTGAGCATCTTCGGACCATCAAAGTTGCTCTGTGTACACTTTTTATTATTCTTCTATGTCAATTTTTACAAGTATAAGCTTCGTAGATTATTTCGATGCCAAAACACCAACTTTCTATGAAAAATGGACAAAACCGTTGAAAGATCCTATATAGAGAGGGAGTTGAACAAGTTTGGACTATCAAAGTTGCTCGGCGTACACTTTTACTATTCTTCTATGTCAAATTTTACGAATACAAGCTTACAAGATTATTTCGATTCCAAAACACCAACTTTCTATGGCAAATGGACAGAACCGTTAAAAGCTCATTCATAGAGAGAGTTGAGCATCTTCGGACCATCAAAGTTGCTCTATGTACACTTTTTATTGTTCTTCTATGTAAAATTTTATGAATGCAAGCTTCGTAGATTATTTCGATTCGAAAACACCAACTTTCTATGACAAATGGATTAAACAGTTAAAAGCTCCTCCATAGAGAAAGTTGAGCAACTTTGGACCATCAAAGATGGTCAGTGTACACTTTTTATTATTCTTATATGTCAAATATTACGAGTATAAGCTTCCTAGATTATTTCGATGATAAAACACCAACTTTCTATGAGACAAATGGACAAAACCGTTAAAAGCTCTTCCATAGAGAGAGTTGAGCAACTTCGGACCATCGAAGTTGCTCTATGTACACTTTTTATTGTTCTTCTATGTCAAATTTTATGAATACAAGCTTGCAAGATTATTTCGATTCCAAAACACCAAATTTCTATGAAAATGGACAAAAACGTTAAAAGCTCCTTCATAGAGAGAGTTTAGCATCTTCGGACCATC
Organism: Euonymus europaeus; assembly: GCA_963580455.1. Classification (NCBI taxonomy): domain Eukaryota; kingdom Viridiplantae; phylum Streptophyta; class Magnoliopsida; order Celastrales; family Celastraceae; genus Euonymus; species Euonymus europaeus. The sequence goes on along the minus strand of OY756959.1, from coordinate 19,233,916 downwards.
AAATATGCTCTATGTACACTTTTTATTGTTCTTCTATGTCAATTTTTACAAGTATAAGCTTCGTAGATTATTTCGATGCCAAAACACCAACTTTTTATGAAAAATGGACAAAACCGTTGAAAGATCCTATATAGAGAGCGAGTTGAACAAGTTTGGACTATCAAAGTTGCTCGGCGTACGCTTTTACTATTCTTCTATGTCAAATTTTACGAATACATGCTTACAGGATTATTTCGATTCCAAAACACCAACTTTCTATGGCAAATGGACAAAACCGTTAAAAGCTCATTCATAGAGAGAGTTGAACAAGTTTGGACTATCAAAGTTGCTCGGCGTACACTTTTTACTATTCTTCTATGTCAAATTTTAAGAGTATAAGCTTCGTAGATTATTTCGATGCCAAAACACCAACTTTCTATGAAAAATGGACAAAACCGTTAAAAGCTCCTCCATAGAGAGAGTGGATCAACTTCGGACCATCAAAGTTGCTCGATGTACACTTTTTATTGTTCTTCTATGTCAAATTTTATGAATACAAGCTTCCAAGATTATTTCGATTCCTAAACACCAAATTTCTATGAAAAATGGACAAAAACGTTAAAAGCTCCTTCATAGAGAGAGTTGAGCATCTTCGGACCATCAAAGTTGCTCTCTGTACACTTTTTATTGTTCTTCTATGTCAATTTTTACCCGTATAAGCTTCGTAGATTATTTCGACGCCAAAACACAAACTTTCTATGAAAAATGGACAAAACCGTTGAAAGATCCTATATAGAGAGAGAGTTGAACAAGTTTGGACTATCAAAGTTGCTCGGCGTACACTTTTACTATTCTTCTATGTCAAATTTTACGAATACAAGCTTACAAGATTATTTCGATTGCAAAACACCAACTTTCTATGGCAAATGGACAAAACCGTTAAAAGCTCATTCATAGAGAGAGTTGACCATCTTCGGACCATCAAAGTTGCTCTATGTATACTTTCTATTGTTCTTCTATGTAAAATTTTATGAATGCAAGCTTCGTAGATTATTTCGATTCGAAAACACCAACTTTCTATGACAAATGGATAAAACCGTTAAAAGCTCCTCCATAGAGAGAGTTGAGCAACTTCGGACCAGCAAAGATGCTCGGTGTACACTTTTTATAGTTCTTCATTGTGAAATTTTATGAGTATAAGCTTCCAAGATTATTTCGATGCCAAAACACCAACTTTCTATGAAAAATGGACAAAACCGTTAAAAGCTCCTCCATAGAGAGAGTGGATCAACTTCGGAACATCAAAGTTGCTCTATGTATACTTTTATTGTTCTTCAATGTCATATTTTATGAATACAAGCTTTCAAGATTATTTCGATTCCAAAACACCAACTTTCTATGAAAAATGGACAAAAATGTTAAAAGCTCCTTCATAGAGATTGTTGAGCATCTTCGGACCATCAAAGTTGCTCTGTGTACACTTTTTATTGTTCTTCTATGTCAATTTTTACAAGTATAAGCTTCGTAGATTCTTTCGATGCCAAAACACCAACTTTCTATGAAAAATGGACAAAACCGTTGAAAGATCCTATATAGACAGAGAGTTGAACAAGTTTGGACTATCAAAGTTGCTCGGCGTACACTTTTACTATTCTTCTATGTCAAATTTTACGAATACAAGCTTACAAGATTATTTCGATTCCAAAACACCAACTTTCTATGACAAATGGATAAAACCGTTAAAAGTCCTCCATAGAGAGAGTTGAGCAACTTCGGACCATCAATGATGGTCGGTGTACACTTTTTATTGTTCTTATATGTCAAATTTTGCGACTATAAGCTTCCTAGATTATTTCGAAGATAAAACACCAACTTTCTATGAGACAAATGGACAAAACCGTTGAAAGCTCTTCCATAGAGAGAGTTGAGCAACTTCGGACCATCGAAGTTGCTCTATGTACACTTTTTATTGTTCTTCTATGTCAAATTTTTTGAATATAAGCTTACAAGATTATTTCGATTCCAAAACACCAACTTGCTATGAGAAATGGACAAAACCGTCGAAAGATCCTATATAGAGAGAGAGTTGAACAAGTTTGGACTATCAAAGTTGCTCGGCGTACACTTTTTACTATTCTTCTATGTCAAATTTTATGAATACAAGCTTCCATGATTATTTCGATTCCAAAACACCAAATTTCTATGAAAAATGGACAAAAACGTTAAAAGCTCCTTCATAGAGAGAGTTGAGCATCTTCGGACCATCTAAGTTGCTCTATGTACACTTTTTATTGTTCTTCTATGTCAAATTTTATGAATACAAGCTTCCAAGATTATTTCGATTCCAAAACACCAACTTTCAATGAAAAATGGACAAAAACGTTAAAAGCTCCTTCATAGAGAGAGTTGAGCATCTTCGGACCATCAAAGTTGCTCTGTGTACACTTTTTATTGTTCTTCTATGTCAATTTTTACAAGTATAAGCTTCGTAGATTATTTCGATGCCAAAACACCAACTTTCTATGAAAAATGGACAAAACCGTTGAAAGATCCTATATAGAGAGGGAGTTGAACAAGTTTGGACTATCAAAGTTGCTCGGCATACACTTTTACTATTCTTCTATGTCAAATTTTACGAATACAAGCTTACAAGATTATTTCGATTCCAAAACACCAACTTTCTATGGCAAATGGACAGAACCGTTAAAAGCTCATTCATAGAGAGAGTTGAGCATCTTCGGACCATCAAAGTTGCTCTATGTACACTTTTTATTGTTCTTCTATGTAAAATTTTATGAATGCAAGCTTCGTAGATTATTTCGATTCGAAAACAGCAACTTTCTATGACAAATAGATTAAACCGTTAAAAGCTCCTCCATAGAGAGAGTTGAGCAACTTCGGACCATCAAAGATTGTCGGTGTCGCTTTTTATTATTCTTATATGTCAAATATTACGAGTATAAGCTTCCTAGATTATTTCGATGATAAAACACCAACTTTCTATGAGACAAATGGACAAAACCGTTAAAAGCTCTTCCATAGAGAGAGTTGAGCAACTTCGGACCATCGAAGTTGCTCTATGTACACTTTTTATTGTTCTTCTATGTCAAATTTTATGAATACAAGCTTACAAGATTATTTCGATTCCAAAACACCAAATTTCTATGAAAATGGACAAAAACGTTAAAAGCTCCTTCATAGAGAGAGTTTAGCATCTTCGGACCATCAAAGTTGCTCTATGACCACTTTTTATTGTACTTCTATGTCAATTTTTACAAGTATAAGCTTCGTAGATTATTTCGATGCCAAAACACCAACTTTTTATGAAAAATGGACAAAACCGTTGAAAGATCCTATATAGAGAGAGAGTTGAACAAGTTTGGACTATCAAAGTTGCTCGGCGTACACTTTTACTATTCTTCTATGTCAAATTTTACGAATACAAGCTTGCAAGATTATTTCGATTCCAAAACACCAACTTTCTATGGCAAATGGACAAAACCGTTAAAAGCTCATTCATAGTGAGAGTTGAACAAGTTTGTACTATCAAAGTTGCTCGGCGTACACTTTTTACAATTCTTCTATGTCAAATTTTACGAGTATAAGCTTCGTAGATTATTTCGATGCCAAAACACCAACTTTCTATGAAAAATGGACAAAACCGTTAAAAGCTCCTCCATAGAGAGAGTGGATCAACTTCGGACCATCAAAGTTGCTCGATGTACACTTTTTATTGTTCTTCTATGTCAAATTTTATGAATACAAGCTTCCAAGATTATTTCGATTCCAAAACACCAAATTTTTATGAAAAATGGACAAAACCATTAAAAGCTCCTTCATAGAGAGAGTTGAGCATCTTCGGACCATCAAAGTTGCTCTATGTACACTTTTTATTGTTCTTCTATGTCAAATTTTATGAATACAAGCTTCGAAGATTATTTCGATTCCAAAACACCAACTTTCAATGAAAAATGGACAAAAACGTTAAAAGCTCCTTCATAGAGAGAGTTGAGCATCTTCGGACCATCAAAGTTGCTCTGTGTACACTTTTTATTGTTCTTCTATGTCAATTTTTACAAGTATAAGCTTCGTAGATTCTTTCGATGCCAAAACACCAACTTTCTATGAAAAATGGACAAAACCGTTGAAAGATCCTATATAGGGAGGGAGTTGAACAAGTTTGGACTATCAAAGTTGCTCGGCGTACACTTTTACTATTCTTCTATGTCTAATTTTACGAATACAAGCTTACAAGATTATTTCGATTCCAAAACACCAACTTTCTATGGCAAATGGACAGAACCGTTAAAAGCTCATTCATAGAGAGAGTTGAGCATCTTCGGACCATCAAAGTTACTCTATGTACACTTTTTATTGTTCTTCTATGTAAAATTTTATGAATGCAAGCTTCGTAGATTATTTCTATTCGAAAACACCAACTTTCTATGACAAATAGATTAAACCGTTAAAAGCTCCTCCATAGAGAGAGTTGAGCATCTTCGGACCATCAAAGTTACTCTATGTACACTTTTTATTGTTCTTCTATGTAAAATTTTATGAATGCAAGCTTCGTAGATTATTTCGATTCGAAAATACCAACTTTCTATGACAAATAGATTAAACCGTTAAAAGCTCCTCCATAGAGAGAGTTGAGCAACTTCGGACCATCAAAGATGGTCGGTGTACACTTTTTATTATTCTTATATGTCAAATATTACGAGTATAAGCTTCCTAGATTATTTCGATGATAAAACACCAACTTTCTATGAGACAAATGGACAAAACCGTTAAAAACTCTTCCATAGAGAGAGTTGAGCAACTTCGGACCATCGAAGTTGCTCTATGTACACTTTTTATTGTTCTTCTGTGTCAAATTTTATGAATACAAGATTACAAGATTATTTCGATTCCAAAACACGAACTTTCTATGAGAAATGGACAAAACCGTTTAAAGATCCTATATAGAGAGAGAGTTGAACAAGTTTGGACTATCAAAGTTGCTCAGCGTATACTTTTTACTATTCTTCTATGTCAAATTTTACGAGTATAAGCTTCGTAGATTATTTCGATGCCAAAACACCAACTTTCTATGAAAAATGGATAAAACCGTTAAAAGCTCCTCCATAGAGAGAGTGGATCAACTTCGGACCATCAAAGTTGCTCGATGTACACTTTTTATTGTTCTTCTATATCAAATTTTATGAATACAAGCTTCCAAGATTTCGATTCCAAAACACCAACTTTCTATGAAAAATGGACAAAAACGTTAAAAGCTCCTTCATAGAGAGAGTTGAGCATCTTCGGACCATCAAAGTTTTTCGGTGTACACTTTTTATTGTTCTTTTATATGAAATTTTACGAGTATAAGCTTCCTCGATTATTTTGATGCCAAAACACCAAGTTTCTATAACAAATGGACAAAACCGTTAAAAGCTCTTCCATAGATAGATTTGAGCAACTTCGGACCATCAAAATTGCTCTGTGTAAACTTTTTATTGTTCTTCTATGTCAAATTTTACAAGTATAAGATTCGTAGATTATTTCGATGCGAAAACACCAACTTTCTATGAAAAATGGACCCGTTGAAAGATCCTATATATAGAGAGAGAGTTCAACAAGTTCGAACTATCAAAGTTGCTCGGCGTACACTTTTTACTATTCTTCTATGTCAAATTTTACGAGTATAAGCTTCGTAGATTATTTCGATGCCAAAACACCAACTTTCTATAAAAAATGGACAAAACCGTTAAAAGCTCCTCTATAGAGAGAGTGGATCAACTTCGGACCATCAAAGTTGCTCGATGTACACTTTTTATTGTTCTTCTATGTCAAATTTTATGAATACAAGCTTCCAAGATTATTTCGATTCCAAAACACCAACTTTCTATGACAAATGGACAAAAACGTTAAAAGCTCCTTCATAGAGAGAGTTGAGCATCTTCGGACCATCAAAGTTTCTCGGTGTACACTTTTTATTGTTCTTTTATATGAAATTTTACGAGTATAAGCTTCCTCGATTATTTTGATGCCAAAACACCAACTTTCTATAACAAATGGACAAAACCGTTAAAAGCTCCTCCATAGATAGAGTTGAGCAACTTCGGACCATCAAAATTGCTCTGTGTAAACTTTTTATTGTTCTTCTATGTCAAATTTTACAAGTATAAGCTTCGTAGATTATTTCGATGCGAAAACACCAACTTTCTATGAAAAATGGACCCGTTGAAAGATCCTATATATAGAGAGAGAGTTGAACAAGTTTAGACTATCAAAGTTGCTCGGCGTACACTTTTTACTATTCTTCTATGTCAAATTTTACGAGTATAAGCTTCGTAGATTATTTCGATGCCAAAACACCAACTTTCTATGAAAAATGGACAAAACCGTTAAATGCTCCTCCATAGAGAGAGTGCATCAACTTCGGACCATCAAAGTTGCTCGATGTACACTTTTTATTGTTCTTCTATGTCAAATTTTATGAATACGAGCTTCCAAGATTATTTCGATTCCAAAACACCAAATTTCTATGAAAAATAAACAAAAACGTTAAAAGCTCCTTCATAGAGAGAGTTGAGCATCTTCGGACCATCAAAGTTGCTCTGTGTACACTTTTTATTGTTCTTCTATGTCAATTTTTATAAGTATAAGCTTCGTAGATTATTTCGATGCCAAAACACCAACTTTCTATGAAAAATGGACAAAACCGTTGAAAGATCCTATATAGAGAGAGTGTGACGCCCCGATCCCTGGGACGCCAGGTGCCCTCTCTGACACCGTCCTAGGTCACTAGTGTGAACATCCAGGATAAACCGGAAATCCGGCGGCACCTCCCCGTATATCGGAGAGTGCCCACCTAAATCAGAAACGCAGCGGCAATCATCACACTAGCAACCTAGCATCCAGGCCTCAGGCCTCAATCACAAGCAATCCTGATACTAGAGCCTCAGGCCCTCCACTACCAGCATGCACAAACTGATAACTTTAAATATAAATCATCACACACATCTATATATCTCAAGCATATAACCATCATCATCAAACATCATAATCATACAAGCACTGTCCATGCCACATGGTTATATACACTACTCTGACATACAAAATAAAACAACAACATGCATAGAGTATGTCTCGTGCATCCCAATCCTACCCAGGGCCATCCATGTCACATCCCGTCTCACTGATCCGCACCACCAGTACCTGTACCAGTGTCACCTGTAGAAGACAGAAAGTAGGGGAGTGAGCTAGAAGCTCAGTAGGGTACAAGAGTTTATAAGAAGTAAGGCCGAACCAATCAAAGGACAATGCACCAACATGTATCTACAACATGCACGTATACTCAACAAGCACAAATAACATCAATCCAAGTAATCCCCTCACCCTGAGCAATCAACAATACTACCATGTCTCATACATGTAGCATCCAACAGGGAGCAAGCTCCACCACAACAACGCTCCTGGGATTACCTGGTTGCGTGAACCTATCACGCCCGCACATAGCCAGCTAGGTCGCTCTCCAACCTTCGCCCAAGTGCGTTATCCCAACATAGAGTTCACGTGACCCGGTGGCAACTCTCTTCACCTGTCATCCCTCCATGAGGCTTTCAAGGAACCTAAGAGTCCCCGAGTCCATACTCGAGTCCCCCATGCATCTCTAATGCAATTATGCAATGTCATGCCGAATAGATATATATATGAACATCCTACATACATACATATATAACTACCGTGATGCATGAACGAAATTCATTTCGTGCCCGTATGAGACGGAACACACAAATCGGGTCATTCATACAATCCACAATCAACAATTAACCACACATTGGCTCGTTTCCCCTTAGAAGCAATTAAGGTGGAAACACAACAAAAGGACCAATGAAGAATCGAAACGCTATTTAGAAAGGAGAACGGACGATAGAAAAGAATCGGTTAGGAATCCCTACCTCAATCGAGCACAATCACCTCAAATACCAAATTAGGGTTTCGAACCCTCGTTTCTTCCAAACCTATCGATTCACATAATCGAACTCACAATATCAACCAAAACATACCACAATATCCCTACTAATATCAATCAATCAACAAAAATCAAAATACTTACCTTCTCTCTCTAGAATTCTCTTTCAAAAGCTTGTTCCAAAGCCCAATCCAAATCTTACTCCAAAATCCCAACTAAACCTACACATAGGTCCACAAACAAGCCTATATCAACATATCTAAACCCTAGATACCAATTCCAAACGGAACTAACCAAATCTAAAGAAAACCCCAACGAGAAACTCTAGGAAAACTTACCTCAAACCTTGAAATCTTCCTTGAAATCTTCTCCAAGTCTCCAATCCAAGCTTAGACTCTCCAAGAATCACTTCAAATGATCTTCTCTCTCTAGAATCATCGCTCTATCTCTCTCTAGGATGAACCAAAACCATAAATCTGTCTAAAACTCTCGCTGGAGTCTGTTTTGAAAGCTCGGGTTGCGCCTAGGCGCTACTCTGGGCGCCTAGGCGCTCTGGCCTAAATGGTTTATGGAAACACACTGTCCTGGGCGCTTCTGGGCGCACTTTTGCACACGCCTAGGCGCACACCGCCTAGGCGCACGCCTAGGCGTGTGATCCTAATTTTTCCAACTGGGTCTCGGTCTTAGCTTCGATTTGATATATTATAGGCCCAAAACGGACATTTGTATAAAAAGTTATGGCCTATTTACCGAACCTAGCTCAAAACTATTTTTCCATGATGCCTTACTTCACGAATCATCCGTAACTCGACTCAAAACTAAATTTTTGGGTCGGGATTTCACATCCTCCCCCCTTAATAAAATTTCGTCCCGAAATTTAACTACACACGTACCTGAATCTCCGAACAACTCCGGGTACTTCTCCTTCATTCTGGTTTCCAACTCCCAAGTTGCTTCTTCAACTCCGTGATACATCCACATCACTTTTACTAATGGAATCACACTCGACCTCGTGACCTTGTCCTGTCGGTCTAGAATTCTTATCGGTTGAAGAGTGTAACTCCCATCTTCTTCAACCTCCAATGTAGTCCAATCTATCACATGCGACGGATCCGGCTTATATTTCCGAAGCATTGATATATGGAATACATTGTGAACCTTCTCAAGCTTCGGTGGAAGTGCCAAACGGTACGCCACCGGTCCCACCGCGTCAAGAATCTCAAATGGCCCCACAAATCTCGGTGCCAACTTCCCATGCTTACTATACCTCTGAATCCCCCGTCTCGGACTAACCTTTAAGAAAACCTTATCGCCTACAGTGAACTCCAAAGGTCTCCTCCTCCGGTCAGCATAAGACTTCTGTCAGCTCTGCGCGGTGATCAACCACTTCCGGATCTCATCCACTCTCTCTCGTGCCTCTTTGACCATCTCCTGTCCTGAAACAACTTTCTCACCAACCTCCGCCCAACACAAGGGCGACCTGCAAGGCCTCCCGTAGAGCGCCTCGTAAGGTGCCATCCCGATACTACTTTGGAAAGAGTTGTTATACACAAACTCCGCCAAATGTAAGTACCGATCCCAACTCCCTCCAAAATCAACTACACATGCTCGTAGCATATCCTCCAAAACCTGTATGGTTCTCTCACTCTGCCCATCACTCTGAGGATGATAAGCTGTAGAGAAATCCAACTTCGTTCCCAATGCCTCCTGTAAACTACTCCAGAATCTACCTGTGAACCGTGGGTCTCGGTCCGACACAATAGACAATGGAATTCCGTGAAGTCTCACAATTTCCTTGACATACATAGTACTCAAGGTCTCCAACGAATCCGTCTTGTTCATGGGTAAAAAGTGTGCCGACTTGGTCAATCTGTCCACTATCACCCAAACCGTGTCATGCCTCCTCTGAGTCATTGGCAACGCCGTCACAAAGTCCATAGTGATCTTCTCCCACTTCCATTCCGCTACTGGTAATGGTTGCAACAATCCGGCTGGTCTCTGATGCTCTGCCTTCACTTGTTGACAAGTAAGACACTTCATCACAAATCTAGCAACATCGGCTTTCATGCCCTTCCACCAGAAACTCTGCCTCAAATCTCTATACATCTTTGTACCCCCTGGATGCATGGCAAACCAAGAATGATGTGCTTCCTTTAGAATCTCTTGTCTCAACTCATCATCTTCGGGAACTACTAACCTTCCCGCATATCGTACTCCACCATCATTCCCTCGAACCCATCCAAGATTCTCATCAATTACATCAAATGTATGATCCCCATTCTGTGCATCTATAACCTTCTGAACCATCATAGGTCTCGAAGTTATAGAACACAAATAGGTCTTTTCCTCTTGACTCCTCAACTCCAATTCAAACTCATTGATTGTCTCCACAATTTCCCACTCATGCATGAATAAGCTAGCAACCCTCTGCTTCCTACTCAATGCATCCGCAACCACATTCGCTTTACCAGGATGGTATTGCAAATTAAAATCAAAATCCTCCAAGTACTCCATCCACCGCCTTTGCCGTAAGTTCAACTCTTTTTGGGTGAATAGGTACTTGAGGCTTTTGTGATCCGAGAACACCTCAAACGTCTCTCCGTAGAGATAATACCTCCACTGCTTAAGAGCAAATACCACTGCCGCCAACTCCATATCATGCACAGGATAATTCCTCTCATGTGTCTTCAGCAACCTCGAACCATACTCTATCACTCGGCCCTACTGCATCAACACACAACCCAACCCGACTCCAGATGCATCGCAATACACCTGATAGCCAACATTCCTCTCCGGAACTACTAACACTGGAGGTGTTGTCAACCTCTTCTTCAACTCTTCAAATGCGGCCTCACACTCGTCTGTCCAAACAAACGGTGTACCCTTTTTCGTAAGCTGCGTCATTGGCGAAGCAACTCTCGAAAAGTTCTCGATAAATCTCCGGTAGTAACCTGCTAATCCTAGGAAACTCCGAATCTCAGTCACGTTCTTAGGTCTTTCCCAATTCAAAACCGACTCAACCTTGGAGTAGTCAACTGCTATGCCCTCTTGAGTGATGACATGGCCTAAGAACTTCACTTCGGTAGCCCAAAATTCACACTTACTCAATTTAGCATACAGTTGATTCTCCCTCAACGTCTGTAGCACCACCCTCAAGTGCCCCTCATGCTCTTCCTCCGTAGAAGAATAAATTAGAATGTCATCTATGAAGACCACCACAAACCTATCCAAAAACGGTCGAAGAACCCTCTGCATTAGGTCCATGAATATTGCTGGGGCATTCGTCAACCCAAACGGCATCACAAGGAACTCATAATGCCCATAACGAGTTCTAAACGCTGTTTTCTGGATATCCTCATCCTTAATCTTCAACTGATGATAACCTGACCTCAAGTCAATCTTAGAGAAATGCCTTGCACCTCTCAATTGGTCAAACAAATCATTGATTCTAGGCAACGGATACTTGTTCCTTACAGTAACCTTATTCAACTGTCTATAGTCGATACACATCCTCAAGCTTCCGTCTTTCTTCTTGACGAACAACACCATGCTCCCCACGGGGACACACTCGGCCTTATAAATCCCAACTCTATCAACTCTTCCAACTGGTCACTCAACTCTTTCAACTCTGCGGGAGCCATCCGATACGGCGGAATCGATATCGGCTTGACGTTCGGATGCAACTCAATAGCAAAGTCAATTTCCCTCTTCGGAGGTAATCCCGGCAACTCTTCCGGAAATACATCCATAAATTCTTTCACCACTCTAATCTCCGTAGCTACATCTCCCTTAGGAGCTGAAGTCCTCAAACTTGCTACCCTACAATCTTGGTACAAAGGGTTATCCATGAAATGTGGGCATGGCATCCCCTTCGAACCCTGCAATTGGATCACCCCACCCTCCGGTACTCTAAGAGTGATCCTCCTTTGCCAAAAATCAAGCAACCCTTGGTGCTTAGTCAACCAATCAACTCCGAGTATCACATCGAAGTCTTTGAAATCCAATACATACAAATCAGCTTCCAGAGACACCTCTCCAAACCGACACTCACATCCGAACACCACCCCCTCCAACATGGTAAAGTGTCCGAATGGTGAGGACACCGTAAACATGCGCCTAATCGGTGAAATCTCCACCTCTAGTGCGTTTGCTAACGAACTAGTAATAAAAGATGAAGTCGCTCCAGAGTCAAACAAGACTCTTGCCCAACAATTGGAAATCAAGAAAGTACCTCCAATGAAATTTGGATGCTCCTGCGCCTCCTGATGACCCAATGCAAAGACATGTCCCTCTACCAGCGCATTCTGCTGCTGTCTGCCTCCACCTCGCCCTCTCCCTCCCGATGGAACAGTGGAAGGAAGAGCTGGAGGTGGTACCCCCGGTATAGCCGGCTGCTGTGCTCTCTGGTTGCCCTCTGGACAATATCTCTTCTGGTGGCCCGGCTTGCCACAACCATAGCATCTATTCTCAGGGACTCTACACTCCCTTGCCTTATGCCCCTCCTTCCCACACTTGAAGCATGCTGTCTTACTCCAGGGAAGCTTAGGACCCTTGCTTCGATCCCATCTCTGCTGACGAAAGTCGGGCTTCCGCCTCTTGTGACTAGAACAACTGCCACCACTACTCTCAACAACTGGACGCTTCCTCTGAGCTTCACTCTTTTCACTCAACTCAAAGTCCAGCGCCATTTCCACCGTGTCATCATATGATACCACTCTAGTGGCCATCACCATCCTACCAAGACTGGGAAGCAACCCATCTCGATATCTCATCGCCTTCTTCGCATCAGTTGGAGCAAACTCCTTCCCATACCGGTATAGCTCCTCAAACTGCTTGGTGTACTGAGACACCGTCATCTCTGATGTCTGCAATAAATCAAGAAACTGCTTGGCCTTCTCAGTCTGCAGAGGTCTCGGCACAAACTTCTGCATGAACAACTGCTCAAAAGAAGTCCAAGTCAGCTCATTTCTCCTCTGACCCATGGACATCCACCATTCATAGGCCACTCCACTCAAATAATAAAACACAAACTTCACCCGTCGCTCATCAGGTATCTCCAACGTGTCCATCCGCATGCTCAGTAGTAGCCTCGGGTACCACTCCCTCAGTACGAGTGCCAGTTGCACCTATTGCCTGAGCCACTGCTTGTGCTATAGTCTGTGCCTGTGTCTGCACCATACTCATCATGAAACTAGCTAGCCCCTCCATCGTCACCGGTTGCCCCCCTGTAGTAGTAGGAGCAACAGGTCCTGCAGGTGGTGCCTGCTGACCCTCACTCTCAGTAGGTAGTCCCTCGTGAACTATCTCCTCCTCTCTCAACTCCGGCTCCACATTCGGAACCGAATCCTCCGTACTAGGAGTGCCTCTAGCAACTACGGCAACCCTAGCACCACGGCCTCTACCTCGGCCTCTGCCTCGAGGTACCTCAGTCTCACTCTCGGACCGCGTAGTGCTACGGGTATTCATCTGCATGGCAAACAGACAATACCATTTAACACACTACTCAAAAGAGGATTTAATAGGGATAGAAAGACATACCGGATCAGCAGCGGTTGTGACATGGCCTGGATTTCACTACCATATACCTAGGACCAAACCCCAATCCTACATATGGCCGTAAATAAACCAACCTGGCTCCGATACCAAACTGTGACGCCCCGATCCCCGGGACGCCAGGTGCCCTCTCTGACACCGTCCTAGGTCACTAGTGTGAACATCCAGGATAAACCGGAAATCCGGCGGCACCTCCCCGTATATCGGAGAGTGCCCACCTAAATCAGAAACGCAGCGGCAATCATCACACTAGCAACCTAGCATCCAGGCCTCAGGCCTCAATCACAAGCAATCCTGATACTAGAGCCTCAGGCCCTCCACTACCAGCATGCACAAACTGATAACTTTAAATATAAATCATCACACACATCTATATATCTCAAGCATATAACCATCATCATCAAACATCATAATCATACAAGCACTGTCCATGCCACATGGTTATATACACTACTCTGACATACAAAATAAAACAACAACATGCATAGAGTATGTCTCGTGCATCCCAATCCTACCCAGGGCCATCCATGTCACATCCCGTCTCACTGATCCGCACCACCAGTACCTGTACCAGTGTCACCTGTAGAAGACAGAAAGTAGGGGAGTGAGCTAGAAGCTCAGTAGGGTACAAGAGTTTATAAGAAGTAAGGCCGAACCAATCAAAGGACAATGCACCAACATGTATCTACAACATGCACGTATACTCAACAAGCACAAATAACATCAATCCAAGTAATCCCCTCACCCTGAGCAATCAACAATACTACCATGTCTCATACATGTAGCATCCAACAGGGAGCAAGCTCCACCACAACAACGCTCCTGGGATTACCTGGTTGCGTGAACCTATCACGCCCGCACATAGCCAGCTAGGTCGCTCTCCAACCTTCGCCCAAGTGCGTTATCCCAACATAGAGTTCACGTGACCCGGTGGCAACTCTCTTCACCTGTCATCCCTCCATGAGGCTTTCAAGGAACCTAAGAGTCCCCGAGTCCATACTCGAGTCCCCCATGCATCTCTAATGCAATTATGCAATGTCATGCCGAATAGATATATATATGAACATCCTACATACATACATATATAACTACCGTGATGCATGAACGAAATTCATTTCGTGCCCGTATGAGACGGAACACACAAATCGGGTCATTCATACAATCCACAATCAACAATTAACCACACATTGGCTCGTTTCCCCTTAGAAGCAATTAAGGTGGAAACACAACAAAAGGACCAATGAAGAATCGAAACGCTATTTAGAAAGGAGAACGGACGATAGAAAAGAATCGGTTAGGAATCCCTACCTCAATCGAGCACAATCACCTCAAATACCAAATTAGGGTTTCGAACCCTCGTTTCTTCCAAACCTATCGATTCACATAATCGAACTCACAATATCAACCAAAACATACCACAATATCCCTACTAATATCAATCAATCAACAAAAATCAAAATACTTACCTTCTCTCTCTAGAATTCTCTTTCAAAAGCTTGTTCCAAAGCCCAATCCAAATCTTACTCCAAAATCCCAACTAAACCTACACATAGGTCCACAAACAAGCCTATATCAACATATCTAAACCCTAGATACCAATTCCAAACGGAACTAACCAAATCTAAAGAAAACCCCAACGAGAAACTCTAGGAAAACTTACCTCAAACCTTGAAATCTTCCTTGAAATCTTCTCCAAGTCTCCAATCCAAGCTTAGACTCTCCAAGAATCACTTCAAATGATCTTCTCTCTCTAGAATCATCGCTCTATCTCTCTCTAGGATGAACCAAAACCATAAATCTGTCTAAAACTCTCGCTGGAGTCTGTTTTGAAAGCTCGGGTTGCGCCTAGGCGCTACTCTGGGCGCTTCTGGGCGCACTTTTGCACACGCCTAGGCGCACACCGCCTAGGCGTGTGATCCTAATTTTTCCAACTGGGTCTCGGTCTTAGCTTCGATTTGATATATTATGGGCCCAAAACGGACATTTGTATAAAAAGTTATGGCCTATTTACCGAACCTAGCTCAAAACTATTTTTCCATGATGCCTTACTTCACGAATCATCCGTAACTCGACTCAAAACTAAATTTTTGGGTCGGGATTTCACAGAGAGGGAGTTGAACAAGTTTGGACTATCAAAGTTGCTCGGCTTACACTTTTACTATTCTTCTTTGTCAAATTTTTCGAATACCAGCTTACAAGATTATTTCGATTCCAAAACACCAACTTTCTATGGCAAATTGACAGAACCGTTAAAAGCTCATTCATAGAGAGAGTTGAGCATCTTCGGACCATCAAAGTTGCTCTATGTACACTTTTTATTGTTCTTCTATGCAAAATTTTATAAATGCAAGCTTCGTAGATTATTTCGATTCGAAAACAGCAACTTTCTATGAGAAATAGATTAAACCGTTAAAAGCTCCTCCATAAAGAGAGTTGAGCAACTTCGGACCATCAAAGATGGTCGGTGTCACTTTTTATTATTCTTATATGTCAAATATTACGAGTATAAGCTTCCTAGATTATTTCGATGATAAAACACCAACTTTCTATGAGACAAATGGACAAAACCGTTAAAAGCTCTTCCATAGAGATAGTTGAGCAACTTCGGACCATCGAAGTTGCTCTATGTACACTTTTTATTGTTCTTCTATGTCAAATTTTATGAATACAAGCTTACAAGATTATTTCGATTCCAAAACACCAACTTTCTATGAGAAATGGACAAAACCGTTTAAAGATCCTATATAGAGAGAGAGTAGAACAAGTTTGGACTATCAAAGTTGCTCGGCGTACACTTTTTACTATTCTTCTATGTCAAATTTTACGAGTATAAGCTTCGTAGATTATTTCGATGCCAAAACACCAACTTTCTATGAAAAATGGATAAAACCGTTGAAAGCTCCTCCATAGAGAGAGTGGATCAACTTCGGACCATCAAAGTTGCTCGATGTACACTTTTTATTGTTCTTCTATGTCAAATTTTATGAATACAAGCTTCCAAGATTATTTCAATTCCAAAACACCAACTTTCTATGAAAAATGGACAAAAATGTTAAAAGCTCCTTCATAGAGAGAGTTGAGCATCTTCGGACCATCAAAGTTGCTCTATGTACACTTTTTATTGTTCTTCTATGTCAAATTTTATGAATACAAGCTTACAAGATTATTTCGATTCCAAAACACCAACTTTCTATGAGAAATGGACAAAACCGTTTAAAGATCCTATATAGAGAGAGAGTTGAACAAGTTTGGACTATCAAAGTTGCTCGGCGTACACTTTTTACTATTCTTCTATGTCAAATTTTACGAGTATAAGCTTCGTAGATTATTTCGATGCCAAAACACCAACTTTCTATGAAAAATGGATAAAACCGTTGAAAGCTCCTCCATAGAGAGAGTGGATCAACTTCGGACCATCAAAGTTGCTCGATGTACACTTTTTATTGTTCTTCTACGTCAAATTTTATGAATACAAGCTTCCGAGATTATTTCGATTCCAAAACACCAACTTTCTATGAAAAATGGACAAAAACGTTAAAAGCTCCTTCATAGAGAGAGTTGAGCATCTTCGGACCATCAAAGTTTCTCGGTGTACACTTTTTATTGTTCTTTTATATGAAATTTTACGAGTATAAGCTTCCTCGATTATTTTGATGCCAAAACACCAACTTTCTATAACAAATGGACAAAACCGTTAAAAGCTCCTCCATAGATAGAGTTGAGCAACTTCGGACCATCAAAATTGCTCTGTGTAAACTTTTTATTGTTCTTCTATGTCAAATTTTACAAGTATAAGCTTCGCAGATTATTTCGATGCGAAAACACCAACTTTCTATGAAAAATGGACCCGTTGAAAGATCCTATATATAGAGAGAGAGTTCAACAAGTTTGGACTATCAAAGTTGCTCGGCGTACACTTTTTACTATTCTTCTATGTCAAATTTTACGAGTATTTGCTTCGTAGATTATTTCGATGCCAAAACACCAACTTTCTATGAAAAATGGATAAAACCGTTGAAAGCTCCTCCATAGAGAGAGTGGATCAACTTCGGACCATCAAAGTTGCTCGATGTACACTTTTTATTGTTCTTCTACGTCAAATTTTATGAATACAAGCTTCCGAGATTATTTCGATTCCAAAACACCAACTTTCTATGAAAAATGGACAAAAACGTTAAAAGCTCCTTCATAGAGAGAGTTGAGCATCTTCAGACCATCAAAGTTTCTCGGTGTACACTTTTTATTGTTCTTTTATATGAAATTTTACGAGTATAAGCTTCCTCTATTATTTTGATGCCAAAACACCAACTTTCTATAACAAATGGACAAAATCGTTAAAAGCCCCTCCATAGATAGAGTTGAGCAACTTCGGACCATCAAAATTGCTCTGTGTAAACTTTTTATTGTTCTTCTATGTCAAGTTTTACAAGTATAAGCTTCGTAGATTATTTCGATGCGAAAATACCAACTTTCTATGAAAAATGGACCCGTTGAAAGATCCTATATATAGAGAGAAAGTTGAACAAGTTTGGACTATCAAAGTTGCTCGGCGTAAACTTTTTACTATTCTTCTATGTAAAATTTTACGAGTATAAGCTTCGTAGATAATTTCCATGCCAAAACACCAACTTTCTATGAAAAATGGACAAAACCGTTAAAAGCTCCTCCATAGAGAGAGTGGATCAACATCGGACCATCAAAGTTGCTCGATGTACACTTTTTATTGTTCTTCTATGTCAAATTTTATGAATACAAGCTTCCCAGATTATTTCGATTCCAAAACACCAACTTTCTATGAAAAATGGACAAAAACGTTAAAAGCTCCTTCATAGAGAGAGTTGAGCATCTTCGGACCATCAAAGTTTGTCGGTGTACACTTTTTATTGTTTTTTTATATGAAATTTTACGAGTATAAGCTTCCTCGATTATTTTGATGCCAAAACACCAACTTTCTATAACAAATGGACAAAACCGTTAAAAGCTCCTCCATAGATAGAGTTGAGCAACTTCGGACCATCAAAATTGCTCTGTGTAAACCTTTTATTGTTCTTCTATGTCAAATTTTACAAGTATAAGCTTCGTAGATTATTTCGATGCGAAAACACCAACTTTCTATGAAAAATGGACCCGTTGAAAGATCCTATATATAGAGAGAGAGTTCAACAAGTTTGGACTATCAAAGTTGCTCGGCGTACACTTTTTACTATTCTTCTATGTCAAATTTTACGAGTATAAGCTTCGTAGATTATTTCGATGCCACAACACCAACTTTCTATGAAAAATGGATAAAACCGTTGAAAGCTCATCCATAGAGAGAGTGGATCAACTTCGGACCATCAAAGTTGCTCGATGTACACTTTTTATTGTTCTTCTACGTCAAATTTTATGAATACAAGCTTCCGAGATTATTTCGATTCCAAAACAC
Source organism: Euonymus europaeus (assembly GCA_963580455.1). NCBI lineage: Eukaryota > Viridiplantae > Streptophyta > Magnoliopsida > Celastrales > Celastraceae > Euonymus > Euonymus europaeus. Next base: position 19,215,002 of record OY756959.1, on the reverse strand, counting down.
CAACTTTCTATGAAAAATGGACAAAAACGTTAAAAGCTCCTTCATAGAGAGAGTTGAGCATCTTCGGACCATCAAAGTTGCTCTATGTACACTTTTTATAGTTCTTCTATGTCAATTTTTACAAGTATAAGCTTCGTAGATTATTTCGATGCGAAAATACCAACTTTCTATGAAAAATGGACCCGTTGAAAGATCCTATATATAGAGAGAAAGTTGAACAAGTTTGGACTATCAAAGTTGCTCGGCGTAAACTTTTTACTATTCTTCTATGTAAAATTTTACGAGTATAAGCTTCGTAGATAATTTCCATGCCAAAACACCAACTTTCTATGAAAAATGGACAAAACCTTTAAAAGCTCCTCCATAGAGAGAGTGGATCAACATCGGACCATCAAAGTTGCTCGATGTACACTTTTTATTGTTCTTCTATGTCAAATTTTATGAATACAAGCTTCCAAGATTATTTCGATTCCAAAACACCAACTTTCAATGAAAAATGGACAAAAACGTTAAAAGCTCCTTCATAGAGAGAGTTCAGCATCTTCGGACCATCAAAGTTGCTCGGCGTACACTTTTACTATTCTTCTATGTCAAATTTTACGAATACAAGCTTACAAGATTATTTCGATTCCAAAACACCAACTTTCTATAACAAATGGACAAAACCGTTAAAAGCTCCTCCATAGATAGAGTTGAGCAACTTCGGACCATCAAAATTGCTCTGTGTAAACTTTTTATTGTTCTTCTATGTCAATTTTTACCAGTATAAGCTTCGTAGATTATTTCGATGCCAAAACACCAACTTTCTATGAAAAATGGACAAAACCGTTGAAACATCCTATATAGAGAGCGAGTTGAACAAGTTTGGACTATCAAAGTTGCTCGGCGTACACTTTTACTATTCTTCTATGTCAAATTTTACGAATACAAGCTTACAAGATTATTTCGATTCCAAAACACCAACATTCTATGGCAAATGGACAAAACCGTTAAAAGCTCATTCATAGAGAGAGTTGACCATCTTCGGACCATCAAAGTTGCTCTATGTACACTTTCTATTGTTCTTCTATGTAAAATTTTATGAATGCAAGCTTCGTAGATTATTTCGATTCGAAAACAACAACTTTCTATGACAAATGGATAAAACCGTTAAAAGCTCCTCCATAGAGAGAGTTGAGCAACTTCGGACCAGTAAAGATGCTCGGTGTACACTTTTTATAGTTCTTCTATGTGAAATTTTATGAGTATAAGCTTCCTAGATTATTTCGAAGCCAAAACACCAACTTTCTATGAAAAATGGACAAAACCGTTAAAAGCTCCTCCATAGAGAGAGTGGATCAACTTCGGACCATCAAAGTTGCTCTATGTACACTTTTTATTGTTCTTCAATGTCAAATTTATGAATACCAGCTTCCAAGATTATTTCGATTCCAAAACACCAACTTTCTATGAAAAATGGACAAAAACGTTAAAAGCTCCTTCATAGAGAGAGTTGAGCAACTTCGGACCATCAAAGATGCTCGGTGTACACTTTTTATAGTTCTTCTATGTGAAATTTTACGAGTATAAGCTTCCTAGATTATTTCGATGCCAAAACACCAACTTTCTATGAAAAATGGACAAAACCGTTAAAAGCTCCTCCATAGAGAGAGTGGAGCAACTTCGGACCATCAAAGATGCTCGGTGTACACTTTTTATAGTTCTTCTATATGAAATTTTACGAGTATAAGCTTCCTAGATTATTTCGATTCGAAAACAACAACTTTCTATGACAAATGGATAAAACCGTTAAAAGCTCCTCCATAGAGAGAGTTGAGCAACTTCGGACCATCAAAGATGCTCGGTGTACACTTTTTATAGTTCTTCTATGTGAAATTTTACGAGTATAAGCTTCCTAGATTATTTCGATGCCAAAACACCAACTTTCTATGAAAAATGGACAAAACCGTTAAAAGCTCCTCCATAGAGAGGGTGGATCAACTTCGGACCATCAAAGTTGCTCTATGTACACTTTTTATTGTTCTTCTATGTCAATTTTTACAAGTATAAGCTTCGTAGATTATTTCGATGCGAAAACACAAACTTTCTATGAAAAATGGACAAAACCGTTGAAAGATCCTATATAGAGAGAGATTTGAACAAGTTTGGACTATCAAAGTTGCTCGGCGTACACTTTTACTATTCTTCTATGTCAAATTTTACGAATACAAGCTTACAAGATTATTTCGATTCCAAAACACCAACATTCTATGGCAAATGGACAAAACCGTTAAAAGCACATTCATAGAGAGAGTTGACCATCTTCGGACCATCAAAGTTGCTCTATGTACACTTTCTATTGTTCTTCTATGTAAAATTTTATGAATGCAAGCTTCGTAGATTATTTCGATTCGAAAACAACAACTTTCTATGACAAATGGATAAAACCGTTAAAAGCTCCTCCATAGAGAGAGTTGAGCAACTTCGGACCAGCAAAGATGCTCGGTGTACACTTTTTATAGTTCTTCTATGTGAAATTTTATGAGTATAAGCTTCCTAGATTATTTCGAAGCCAAAACACCAACTTTCTATGAAAAATGGACAAAACCGTTAAAAGCTCCTCCATAGAGAGAGTGGATCAACTTCGGACCATCAAAGTTGCTCTATGTACACTTTTTATTGTTCTTCAATGTCAAATTTTATGAATACCAGCTTCCAAGATTATTTCGATTCCAAAACACCAACTTTCTATGAAAAATGGACAAAAACGTTAAAAGCTCCTTCATAGAGAGAGTTGAGCAACTTCGGACCATCAAAGATGCTCGGTGTACACTTTTTATAGTTCTTCTATGTGAAATTTTACGAGTATAAGCTTCCTAGATTATTTCGATGCCAAAACACCAACTTTCTATGAAAAATGGACAAAACCGTTAAAAGCTCCTCCATAGAGAGAGTGGAGCAACTTCGGACCATCAAAGATGCTCGGTGTACACTTTTTATAGTTCTTCTATGTGAAATTTTACGACTATAAGCTTCCTAGATTATTTCGATTCGAAAACAACAACTTTCTATGACAAATGGATAAAACCGTTAAAAGCTCCTCCATAGAGAGAGTTGAGCAACTTCGGACCATCAAAGATGCTCGGTGTACACTTTTTATAGTTCTTCTATGTGAAATTTTACGAGTATAAGCTTCCTAGATTATTTCGATGCCAAAACACCAACTTTCTATGAAAAATGGACAAAACCGTTAAAAGCTCCTCCATAGAGAGAGTGGAGCAACTTCGGACCATCAAAGATGCTCGGTGTACACTTTTTATAGTTCTTCTATGTGAAATTTTATGAGTATAAGCTTCCTAGATTATTTCGATTCGAAAACAACAACTTTCTATGACAAATGGATAAAACCGTTAAAAGCTCCTCCATAGAGAGAGTTGAGCAACTTCGGACCATCAAAGATGCTCGGTGTACACTTTTTATAGTTCTTCTATGTGAAATTTTACGAGTATAAGCTTCCTAGATTATTTCGATGCCAAAACACCAACTTTCTAAGAAAAATGGACAAAACCGTTAAAAGCTCCTCCATAGAGAGGGTGGATCAACTTCGGACCATCAAAGTTGCTCTATGTACACTTTTTATTGTTCTTCTATGTCAATTTTTACAAGTATAAGCTTCGTAGATTATTTCGATGCGAAAACACAAACTTTCTATGAAAAATGGACAAAACCGTTGAAAGATCCTATATAGAGAGAGATTTGAACAAGTTTGGACTATCAAAGTTGCTCGGCGTACACTTTTACTATTCTTCTATGTCAAATTTTACGAATACAAGCTTACAAGATTATTTCGATTCCAAAACACCAACTTTCTATGGCAAATGAACAAAACCGTGAAAAGCTCATTCATAGAGAGAGTTGAGCATCTTCGGACCATCAAAGTTACTCTATGTACACTTTCTATTGTTCTTCTATGTAAAATTTTATGAATGCAAGCTTCGTAGATTATTTCGATTCGAAAACACCAACTTTCTATGACAAATGGATAAAACCGTTAAAAGCTCCTCCATAGAGAGAGTTGAGCAACTTCGGACCATCAAAGATGCTCGGTGTACACTTTTTATAGTTCTTCTATGTGAAATTTTACGAGTATAAGCTTCCTAGATTATTTCGATGCCAAAACACCAACTTTCTATGAAAAATGGACAAAACCGTTAAAAGCTCCTCCATAGAGAGAGTGGAGCAACTTCGGACCATCAAAGATGCTCGGTGTACACTTTTTATAGTTCTTCTATGTGAAATTTTATGAGTATAAGCTTCCTAGATTATTTCGATTCGAAAACAACAACTTTCTATGACAAATGGATAAAACCGTTAAAAGCTCCTCCATAGAGAGAGTTGAGCAACTTCGGACCATCAAAGATGCTCGGTGTACACTTTTTATAGTTCTTCTATGTGAAATTTTACGAGTATAAGCTTCCTAGATTATTTCGATGCCAAAACACCAACTTTCTAAGAAAAATGGACAAAACCGTTAAAAGCTCCTCCATAGAGAGGGTGGATCAACTTCGGACCATCAAAGTTGTTCTATGTACACTTTTTATTGTTCTTCTATGTCAATTTTTACAAGTATAAGCTTCGTAGATTATTTCGATGCGAAAACACAAACTTTCTATGAAAAATGGACAAAACCGTTGAAAGATCCTATATAGAGAGAGATTTGAACAAGTTTGGACTATCAAAGTTGCTCGGCGTACACTTTTACTATTCTTCTATGTCAAATTTTACGAATACAAGCTTACAAGATTATTTCGATTCCAAAACACCAACTTTCTATGGCAAATGAACAAAACCGTGAAAAGCTCATTCATAGAGAGAGTTGAGCATCTTCGGACCATCAAAGTTACTCTATGTACACTTTCTATTGTTCTTCTATGTAAAATTTTATGAATGCAAGCTTCGTAGATTATTTCGATTCGAAAACACCAACTTTCTATGACAAATGGATAAAACCGTTAAAAGCTCCTCCATAGAGAGAGTTGAGCAACTTCGGACCATCAAAGATGCTCGGTGTACACTTTTTATAGTTCTTCTATGTGAAATTTTACGAGTATAAGCTTCCTAGATTATTTCGATGCCAAAACACCAACTTTCTATGAAAAATGGACAAAACCGTTAAAAGCTCCTCCATAGAGAGAGTGGAGCAACTTCGGACCATCAAAGATGCTCGGTGTACACTTTTTATAGTTCTTTTATGTGAAATTTTACGAGTATAAGCTTCCTAGATTATTTCGATTCGAAAACAACAACTTTTTATGACAAATGGATAAAACCGTTAAAAGCTCCTCCATAGAGAGAGTTGAGCAACTTCGGACCATAAAAGATGCTCGGTGTACACTTTTTATAGTTCTTCTATGTCAAATTTTACGAGTATAAGCTTCCTAGATTATTTCGATGCCAAAACACCAACTTTCTATGAAAAATGGACAAAACCGTTAAAAGCTCCTCCATAGAGAGGGTGGATCAACTTCGGACCATCAAAGTTGCTCTATGTACACTTTTTATTGTTCTTCTATGTCAATTTTTACAAGTATAAGCTTCGTAGATTATTTCGATGCGAAAACACAAACTTTCTATGAAAAATGGACAAAACCGTTGAAAGATCCTATATAGAGAGAGATTTGAACAAGTTTGGACTATCAAAGTTGCTCGGCGTACACTTTTACTATTCTTCTATGTCAAATTTTACGAATACAAGCTTACAAGATTATTTCGATTCCAAAACACGAACATTCTATGGCAAATGGACAAAACCGTTAAAAGCTCATTCATAGAGAGAGTTGACCATCTTCGGACCATCAAAGTTGCTCTATGTACACTTTCTATTGTTCTTCTATGTAAAATTTTATGAATGCAAGCTTCGTAGATTATTTCGATTCGAAAACAACAACTTTCTATGACAAATGGATAAAACCGTTAAAAGCTCCTCCATAGAGAGAGTTGAGCAACTTCGGACCAGCAAAGATGCTCGGTGTACACTTTTTATAGTTCTTCTATGTGAAATTTTATGAGTATAAGCTTCCTAGATTATTTCGAAGCCAAAACACCAACTTTCTATGAAAAATGGACAAAACCGTTAAAAGCTCCTCGATAGAGAGAGTGGATCAACTTCGGACCAACAAAGTTGCTCTATGTACACTTTTTATTGTTCTTCAATGTCAAATTTTATGAATACCAGCTTCCAAGATTATTTCGATTCCAAAACACCAACTTTCTATGAAAAATGGACAAAAACGTTAAAAGCTCCTTCATAGAGAGAGTTGAGCAACTTCGGACCATCAAAGATGCTCGGTGTACACTTTTTATAGTTCTTCTATGTGAAATTTTACGAGTATAAGCTTCCTAGATTATTTCGATGCCAAAACACCAACTTTCTATGAAAAATGGACAAAACCGTTAAAAGCTCCTCCATAGAGAGAGTGGAGCAACTTCGGACCATCAAAGATGCTCGGTGTACACTTTTTATAGTTCTTCTATGTGAAATTTTATGAGTATAAGCTTCCTAGATTATTTCGATTCGAAAACAACAACTTTCTATGACAAATGGATAAAACCGTTAAAAGCTCCTCCATAGAGAGAGTTGAGCAACTTCGGACCATCAAAGATGCTCGGTGTACACTTTTTATAGTTCTTCTATGTGAAATTTTACGAGTATAAGCTTCCTAGATTATTTCGATGCCAAAACACCAACTTTCTAAGAAAAATGGACAAAACCGTTAAAAGCTCCTCCATAGAGAGGGTGGATCAACTTCGGACCATCAAAGTTGCTCTATGTACACTTTTTATTGTTCTTCTATGTCAATTTTTACAAGTATAAGCTTCGTAGATTATTTCGATGCGAAAACACAAACTTTCTATGAAAAATGGACAAAACCGTTGAAAGATCCTATATAGAGAGAGATTTGAACAAGTTTGGACTATCAAAGTTGCTCGGCGTACACTTTTACTATTCTTCTATGTCAAATTTTACGAATACAAGCTTACAAGATTATTTCGATTCCAAAACACCAACTTTCTATGGCAAATGAACAAAACCGTGAAAAGCTCATTCATAGAGAGAGTTGAGCATCTTCAGACCATCAAAGTTACTCTATGTACACTTTCTATTGTTCTTCTATGTAAAATTTTATGAATGCAAGCTTCGTAGATTATTTCGATTCGAAAACACCAACTTTCTATGACAAATGGATAAAACCGTTAAAAGCTCCTCCATAGAGAGAGTTGAGCAACTTCGGACCATCAAAGATGCTCGGTATACACTTTTTATAGTTCTTCTATGTGAAATTTTACGAGTATAAGCTTCCTAGATTATTTCGATGCCAAAACACCAAATTTCTATGAAAAATGGACAAAACCGTTAAAAGCTCCTCCATAGAGAGAGTGGAGCAACTTCGGACCATCAAAGAAGCTCGGTGTACACTTTTTATAGTTCTTCTATGTGAAATTTTACGAGTATAAGCTTCCTAGATTATTTCGATTCGAAAACAACAACTTTCTATGACAAATGGATAAAACCGTTAAAAGCTCCTCCATAGAGAGAGTTGAGCAACTTCGGACCATCAAAGATGCTCGGTGTACACTTTTTATAGTTCTTCTATGTGAAATTTTACGAGTATAAGCTTCCTAGATTATTTCGATGCCAAAACACCAACTTTCTATGAAAAATGGACAAAACCGTTAAAAGCTCCTCCATAGAGAGGGTGGATCAACTTCGGACCATCAAAGTTGCTCTATGTACACTTTTTATTGTTCTTCTATGTCAATTTTTACAAGTATAAGCTTCGTAGATTATTTCGATGCGAAAACACAAACTTTCTATGAAAAATGGACAAAACCGTTGAAAGATCCTATATAGAGAGAGATTTGAACAAGTTTGGACTATCAAAGTTGCTCGGCGTACACTTTTACTATTCTTCTATGTCAAATTTTACGAATACAAGCTTACAAGATTATTTCGATTCCAAAACACGAACATTCTATGGCAAATGGACAAAACCGTTAAAAGCTCATTCATAGAGAGAGTTGACCATCTTCGGACCATCAAAGTTGCTCTATGTACACTTTCTATTGTTCTTCTATGTAAAATTTTATGAATGCAAGCTTCGTAGATTATTTCGATTCGAAAACAACAACTTTCTATGACAAATGGATAAAACCGTTAAAAGCTCCTCCATAGAGAGAGTTGAGCAACTTCGGACCAGCAAAGATGCTCGGTGTACACTTTTTATAGTTCTTCTATGTGAAATTTTATGAGTATAAGCTTCCTAGATTATTTCGAAGCCAAAACACCAACTTTCTATGAAAAATGGACAAAACCGTTAAAAGCTCCTCCATAGAGAGAGTGGATCAACTTCGGACCAACAAAGTTGCTCTATGTACACTTTTTATTGTTCTTCAATGTCAAATTTTATGAATACCAGCTTCCAAGATTATTTCGATTCCAAAACACCAACTTTCTATGAAAAATGGACAAAAACGTTAAAAGCTCCTTCATAGAGAGAGTTGAGCATCTTCGGACCATCAAAGATGCTCGGTGTACACTTTTTATAGTTCTTCTATGTGAAATTTTACGAGTATAAGCTTCCTAGATTATTTCGATGCCAAAACACCAACTTTCTATGAAAAATGGACAAAACCGTTAAAAGCTCCTCCATAGAGAGAGTGGAGCAACTTCGGACCATCAAAGATGCTCGGTGTACACTTTTTATAGTTCTTCTATGGCAAATTTTATGAATACAAGCTTCCAAGATTATTTCGATTGCAAAACACCAAATTTTTATGAAAAATGGACAAAAACGTTAAAAGCTCCTTCATAGAGAGAGTTGAGCATCTTCAGACCATCAAAGTTGCTCTCTGTACACTTTTTATTGTTCTTCTATGTCAATTTTTACCAGTATAAGCTTCGTAGATTATTTCGATGCCAAAACACCAACTTTCTATGAAAAATGGACAAAACCGTTGAAAGATCCTATATAGAGAGAGATTTGAACAAGTTTGGACTATCAAAGTTGCTCGGCGTACACTTTTACTATTCTTCTATGTCAAATTTTACGAATACAAGCTTACAAGATTATTTCGATTCCAAAACACCAACTTTCTATGGCAAATGAACAAAACCGTGAAAAGCTCATTCATAGAGAGAGTTGAGCATCTTCAGACCATCAAAGTTACTCTATGTACACTTTCTATTGTTCTTCTATGTAAAATTTTATGAATGCAAGCTTCGTAGATTATTTCGATTCGAAAACACCAACTTTCTATGACAAATGGATAAAACCGTTAAAAGCTCCTCCATAGAGAGAGTTGAGCAACTTCGGACCATCAAAGATGCTCGGTATACACTTTTTATAGTTCTTCTATGTGAAATTTTACGAGTATAAGCTTCCTAGATTATTTCGATGCCAAAACACCAAATTTCTATGAAAAATGGACAAAACCGTTAAAAGCTCCTCCATAGAGAGAGTGGAGCAACTTCGGACCATCAAAGAAGCTCGGTGTACACTTTTTATAGTTCTTCTATGTGAAATTTTACGAGTATAAGCTTCCTAGATTATTTCGATTCGAAAACAACAACTTTCTATGACAAATGGATAAAACCGTTAAAAGCTCCTCCATAGAGAGAGTTGAGCAACTTCGGACCATCAAAGATGCTCGGTGTACACTTTTTATAGTTCTTCTATGTGAAATTTTACGAGTATAAGCTTCCTAGATTATTTCGATGCCAAAACACCAACTTTCTATGAAAAATGGACAAAACCGTTAAAAGCTCCTCCATAGAGAGGGTGGATCAACTTCGGACCATCAAAGTTGCTCTATGTACACTTTTTATTGTTCTTCTATGTCAATTTTTACAAGTATAAGCTTCGTAGATTATTTCGATGCGAAAACACAAACTTTCTATGAAAAATGGACAAAACCGTTGAAAGATCCTATATAGAGAGAGATTTGAACAAGTTTGGACTATCAAAGTTGCTCGGCGTACACTTTTACTATTCTTCTATGTCAAATTTTACGAATACAAGCTTACAAGATTATTTCGATTCCAAAACACGAACATTCTATGGCAAATGGACAAAACCGTTAAAAGCTCATTCATAGAGAGAGTTGACCATCTTCGGACCATCAAAGTTGCTCTATGTACACTTTCTATTGTTCTTCTATGTAAAATTTTATGAATGCAAGCTTCGTAGATTATTTCGATTCGAAAACAACAACTTTCTATGACAAATGGATAAAACCGTTAAAAGCTCCTCCATAGAGAGAGTTGAGCAACTTCGGACCAGCAAAGATGCTCGGTGTACACTTTTTATAGTTCTTCTATGTGAAATTTTATGAGTATAAGCTTCCTAGATTATTTCGAAGCCAAAACACCAACTTTCTATGAAAAATGGACAAAACCGTTAAAAGCTCCTCCATAGAGAGAGTGGATCAACTTCGGACCAACAAAGTTGCTCTATGTACACTTTTTATTGTTCTTCAATGTCAAATTTTATGAATACCAGCTTCCAAGATTATTTCGATTCCAAAACACCAACTTTCTATGAAAAATGGACAAAAACGTTAAAAGCTCCTTCATAGAGAGAGTTGAGCATCTTCGGACCATCAAAGATGCTCGGTGTACACTTTTTATAGTTCTTCTATGTGAAATTTTACGAGTATAAGCTTCCTAGATTATTTCGATGCCAAAACACCAACTTTCTATGAAAAATGGACAAAACCGTTAAAAGCTCCTCCATAGAGAGAGTGGAGCAACTTCGGACCATCAAAGATGCTCGGTGTACACTTTTTATAGTTCTTCTATGGCAAATTTTATGAATACAAGCTTCCAAGATTATTTCGATTGCAAAACACCAAATTTTTATGAAAAATGGACAAAAACGTTAAAAGCTCCTTCATAGAGAGAGTTGAGCATCTTCAGACCATCAAAGTTGCTCTCTGTACACTTTTTATTGTTCTTCTATGTCAATTTTTACCAGTATAAGCTTCGTAGATTATTTCGATGCCAAAACACCAACTTTCTATGAAAAATGGACAAAATCGTTGAAAGATCCTATATAGAGAGCGAGTTGAACAAGTTTGGACTATCAAAGTTGCTCGGCGTACACTTTTACTATTCTTCTATGTCAAATTTTACGAATACAAGCTTACAAGATTATTTCGATTCCAAAACACCAACTTTCTATGGCAAATGGACAAAACCGTTAAAAGCTCATTCATAGAGAGAGTTGACCATCTTCGGACCATCAAAGTTGCTCTATGTACACTTTCTATTGTTCTTCTATCTAAAATTTTATGAATGCAAGCTTCGTAGATTATTTCGATTCGAAAACATCACCTTTCTATGACAAATGGATAAAACCGTTAAAAGCTCCTCCATAGAGAGAGTTGAGCAACTTCGGACCAGCAAAGATGCTCGGTGTACACTTTTTATTGTTCTTCTATGTCAAATTTTACGAGTATAAGCTTCTTAGATTATTTCGATGATAAAACACCAACTTTCTATGAGAAATGGACAGAACCGTTGAAAGATCCTATATAGAGAGAGAGTTGAACAAGTTTGGACTATCAAAGTTGCTCGGCGTACACTTTTTACTATTCTTCTATGTCAAATTTTTCGAGTATAAGCTTCGTAGATTATTTCGATGCCAAAACACCAACTTTCTATGAAAATGGACAAAACCGTTAAAAGCTCCTCCATAGAGAGAGTGGATCAACTTCGGACCATCAAAGTTGCTCGGTGTACACTTTTTATTGTTCTTCTATGTCAAATTTTATGAATACAAGCTTCCATGATTATTTCGATTCCAAAACACCAAATTTCTATGAAAAATGGACAAAAACGTTAAAAGCTCCTTCATAGAGAGAGTTTAGCATCTTCGGACCATCAAAGTTGCTCTATGTACACTTTTTATTGTTCTTCTATGTCAATTTTTACAAGTATAAGCTTCGTAGATTATTTCGATGCCAAAACACAAACTTTCTATGAAAAATGGACATTACCGTTGAAAGATCCTATATAGAGAGAGAGTTGAACAAGTTTGGACTATCAAAGTTGCTCGGCGTACACTTTTACTATTCTTCTATGTCAAATTTTACGAATACAAGCTTACAAGATTATTTCGATTCCAAAACACCAACTTTCTATGGCAAATGGACAAAACCGTGAAAAGCTCATTCATAGAGAGAGTGGAGCAACTTCGGACCATCAAAGATGCTCGGTGTACACTTTTTATAGTTCTTCTATGTGAAATTTTACGAGTATAAGCTTCCTAAATTATTTCGATGCCAAAACACCAACTTTCTATGAAAAATGGACAAAACCATTAAAAGCCCCTCCATAGAGAGAGTGGATCAACTTCGGACCATCAAAGTTGCTCTATGTACACTTTTTATTGTTCTTCTATGTGAAATTTTATGAATACAAGCTTCCAAGATTATTACGATTCCAAAACACCAACTTTCTATGAAAAATGGACAAAAACGTTAAAAGCTCCTTCATAGAGAGAGTTGAGCATCTTCGGACCATCAAAGTTACTCTGTGTACACTTTTTATTGTTCTTCTATGTCAATTTTTACAAGTATAAGCTTCGTAGATTATTTCGATGCCAAAACACCAACTTTCTATGAAAAATGGACAAAACCGTTAAAAGCTCCTCCATAGAGATAGTGGATCAACTTCGGACCATCAAAGTTGCTCGATGTACACTTTTTATTGTTCTTCTATGTCAAATTTTATGAATACAAGCTTCCAAGATTATTTCGATTGCAAAACACCAAATTTCTATGAAAAATGGACAAAAACGTTAAAAGCTCCTTCATAGAGAGAGTTGAGCATCTTCAGACCATCAAAGTAGCTCTCTGTACACTTTTTATTGTTCTTCTATGTCAAATTTTATGAATACAAGCTTCCAAGATTATTTCGAATGCAAAACACCAAATTTCTATGAAAAATAGACAAAAACGTTAAAAGCTCCTTCATAGAGAGAGTTGAGCATCTTCAGACCATCAAAGTAGCTCTCTGTACACTTTTTATTGTTCTTCTATGTCAATTTTTACCAGTATAAGCTTCGTAGATTATTTCGATGCCAAAACACCAACTTTCTATGAAAAATGGACAAAACCGTTGAAAGATTCTATATAGAGAGCGAGTTAAACAAGTTTGGACTATCAAAGTTGCTCGGCGTACACTTTTACTATTCTTCTATGTCAAATTTTACGAATACAAGCTTACAAGATTATTTCGATTCCAAAACACCAACTTTCTATGGCAAATGGACAAAACCGTTAAAAGCTCATTCATAGAGAGAGTTGACCATCTTCGGACCATCAAAGTTGTTCTACGTACACTTTCTATTGTTCTTCTATGTAAAATTTTATGAATGCAAGCTTCGTAGCTTATTTCGATTCGAAAACACCAACTTTCTATGACAAATGGATAAAACCGTTAAAAGCTCCTCCATAGAGAGAGTTGAGCAACTTCGGACCAGCAAAGATGCTCGGTGTACACTTTTTATAGTTCTTCTATGTGAAATTTTATGAGTATAAGCTTCCTAGATTATTTCGATGCCAAAACACCAACTTTCTATGAAAAATGGACAAAACCGTTAAAAGCTCCTCCATAGAGAGAGTGGATCAACTTCGGACCATCAAAGTTGCTCTATGTACACTTTTTATTGTTCTTCAATGTCAAATTTTAGGAATACCAGTTTCCAAGGTTATTTCGATTCGAAAACACCAACTTTCTATGACAAATGGATAAAACCGTTAAAAGCTCCTCCATAGAGAGAGTTGAGCAACTTCGGACCATCAAAGATGCTCGGTGTACACTTTTTATAGTTCTTCTATGTGAAATTTTACGAGTATAAGCTTCCTAGATTATTTCGATGCCAAAACACCAACTTTCTAGGAAAAATGGACAAAACCGTTAAAAGCTCCTCCACAGAAAGAGTAGATCAACTTCGGACCATCAAAGTTGCTCTATGTACACTTTTTATTGTTCTTCTATGTCAAAGTTTATGAATACAAGCTTCCAAGATTATTACGATTCCAAAACACCAACTTTCTATGAAAAATGGACAAAAACGTTAAAAGCTCCTTCATAGAGAGAGTTGAGCATCTTCGGACCATCAAAGTTACTCTGTGTACACTTTTTATTGTTCTTCTATGTCAATTTTTACAAGTATAAGCTTCGTAGATTATTTCGATGCCAAAACACCAACTTTCTATGAAAAATGGACAAAACCGTTAAAAGCTCCTCCATAGAGATAGTGGATCAACTTCGGACCATCAAAGTTGCTCGATGTACACTTTTTATTGTTCTTCTATGTCAAATTTTATGAATACAAGCTTCCAAGATTATTTCGAATGCAAAACAGCAAATTTCTATGAAAAATGGACAAAAACGTTAAAAGCTCCTTCATAGAGAGAGTTGAGCATCTTCAGACCATCAAAGTAGCTCTCTGTACACTTTTTATTGTTCTTCTATGTCAATTTTTACCAGTATAAGCTTCGTAGATTATTTCGATGCCAAAACACCAACTTTCTATGAAAAATGGACAAAACCGTTGAAAGATTCTATATAGAGAGCGAGTTAAACAAGTTTGGACTATCAAAGTTGCTCGGCGTACACTTTTACTATTCTTCTATGTCAAATTTTACGAATACAAGCTTACAAGATTATTTCGATTCCAAAACACCAACTTTCTATGGCAAATGGACAAAACCGTTAAAAGCTCATTCATAGAGAGAGTTGACCATCTTCGGACCATCAAAGTTGCTCTATGTACACTTTCTATTGTTCTTCTATGTAAAATTTTATGAATGCAAGCTTCGTAGCTTATTTCGATTCGAAAACACCAACTTTCTATGACAAATGGATAAAACCGTTAAAAGCTCCTCCATAGAGAGAGTTGAGCAACTTCGGACCAGCAAAGATGCTCGGTGTACACTTTTTATAGTTCTTCTATGTGAAATTTTATGAGTATAAGCTTCCTAGATTATTTCGATGCCAAAACACCAACTTTCTATGAAAAATGGACAAAACCGTTAAAAGCTCCTCCATAGAGAGAGTGGATCAACTTCGGACCATCAAAGTTGCTCTATGTACACTTTTTATTGTTCTTCAATGTCAAATTTTATGAATACCAGTTTCCAAGATTATTTCGATTCGAAAACACCAACTTTCTATGACAAATGGATAAAACCGTTAAAAGCTCCTCCATAGAGAGAGTTGAGCAACTTCGGACCATCAAAGATGCTCGGTGTACACTTTTTATAGTTCTTCTATGTGAAATTTTACGAGTATAAGCTTCCTAGATTATTTCGATGCCAAAACACCAACTTTCTATGAAAAATGGACAAAACCGTTAAAAGCTCCTCCACAGAAAGAGTAGATCAACTTCGGACCATCAAAGTTGCTCTATGTACACTTTTTATTGTTCTTCTATGTCAAAGTTTATGAATACAAGCTTCCAAGATTATTTCGATTCCAAAACACTAACTTTCTATGAAAAATGGACAAAAACGTTAAAAGCTTCTTCATAGGGAGAGTTGAGCATCTTCGGACCATCAAAGTTGCTCTGTGCACACTTTTTATTGTTCTTCTATGTCAATTTTTACAAGTATAAGCTTCGTAGATTATTTCGATGCCAAAACACCAACTTTCTATGGAAAATGGACAAAACCGTTAAAAGCTCCTCCATAAAGATAGTGGATCAACTTCGGACCATCAAAGTTGCTCGATGTACACTTTTTATTGTTCTTCTATGTCAAATTTTATGAATACAAGCTTCCAAGATTATTTCGATTGCAAAACACGAAATTTCTATGAAAAATGAATAAAAACGTTAAAAGCTCCTTCATAGAGAGAGTTGAGCATCTTCAGACCATCAAAGTTGCTCTCTGTACACTTTTTATTGTTCTTCTATGTAAATTTTTACAAGTATAAGCTTCGTAGATTATTTCGATGCCAAAACACCAACTTTTTATGAAAAATGGACAAAACCGTTGAAAGATCCTATATAGGGAGAGAGTTGAACAAGTTTGGACTATCAAAGTTGCTCGGCGTACACTTTTACAATTCTTCTATGTCAAATTTTACGAATACAAGCTTACAAGATTATTTCGATTCCAAAACACCAACTTTCTATGGCAAATGGACAAAACCGTTAAAAGCTCATTCATAGAGAGAGTTGACCATCTTCGGACCATCAAAGTTGCTCTATGTACACTTTCTATTGTTCTTCTATGTAAAATTTTATGAATGCAAGCTTCGTAGATTATTTCGATTCGAAAACACCACCTTTCTATGACAAATGGATAAAACCGTTAAAAGCTCCTCCATAGAGAGAGTTGAGCAACTTCGGACCATCAAAGATGCCCGGTGTACACTTTTTATAGTTCTTCTATGTGAAATTTTACGAGTATAAGCTTCCTAGATTTTTTTGATGCCAAAACACCAACTTTCTATGAAAAATGGACAGACCGTTAAAAGCTCCTCCATAGACAGAGTAGATCAACTTCGGACCATCGAAGTTGCTCTATGTACACTTTTTATTGTTCTTCTATGACAAATTTTATGAATACAAGCTTCCAAGATTATTTCGATTCCAAAACACCAACTTTCTATGAAAAATGGACAAAAACGTTAAAAGCTCCTTCATAGAGAGAGTTGAGCATCTTCGGACCATCAAAGTTGCTCTGTGTAGACTTTTTATTGTTCTTCTATGTCAATTTTTACAAGTATAAGCTTCGTAGATTATTTCGATGCCAAAACAACAACTTTCTATGAAAAATGGACAAAACCGTTAAAAGCTCCTCCATAAAGATAGTGGATCAACTTCGGACAATCAAAGTTGCTCGATGTACACTTTTTATTGTTCTTCTATGTCAAATTTTATGAATACAAGCTTCCAAGATTATTTCGATTCCAAAACACCAAATTTCTATAAAAAATGGTCAAAAACGTTAAAAGCTCTTTCATAGAGAGAGTTGAGCATCTTCAGACCATCAAAGTTGCTCTCTGTACACTTTTTATTGTTCTTCTATGTCAATTTTTACAAGTATAAGCTTCGTAGATTATTTCGATGCTAAAACACAAACTTTCTATGAAAAATGGACAAAACCGTTGAAAGATCCTATATAGAGAGAGAGTTGAACAAATTTGGACTATCAAAGTTGCTCGGCGTACACTTTTACTATTCTTCTATGTCAAATTTTACGAATACAAGCTTACAAGATTATTTCGATTCCAAAACACCAACTTTCTATGGCAAATGGACAAAACCGTTAAAAGCTCATTCATAGAGAGAGTTGACCATCTTCGGACCATCAAAGTTGCTCTATGTACACTTTCTATTGTTCTTCTATGTAAAATTTTATGAATGCAAGCTTCGTAGATTATTTCGATTCGAAAACACCAACTTTCTATGACAAATGGATAAAACCGTTAAAAGCTCCTCCATAGAGAGAGTTGAGCAACTTCGGACCATCAAAGATGCTCGGTGTACACTTTTTATAGTTCTTCTATGTGTAATTTTACGAGTATAAGCTTCCTAGATTATTTCGATTCCAAAACACCAACTTTCTATGAAAAATGGACAAAACCGTTAAAAGCTCCTCCATAGAGAGAGTGGATCAACTTCGGACCATCGAAGTTGCTCTATGTACACTTTTTATTGTTCTTCTATGACAAATTTTATGAATACAAGCTTCCAAGATTATTTCGATTCCAAAACACCAACTTTCTATGAAAAATGGACAAAAACGTTAAAAGCTCCTTCATAGAGAGAGTTGAGCATCTTCGGACCATCAAAGTTGCTCTGTGTACACTTTTTATTGTTCTTCTATGTCAAATTTTATGAATACAAGCTTAGAAGATTATTTCGATTCCAAAACACCAACTTTCTATGGAAAATGGACAAAAACGTTAAAAGCACCTTCATAGAGAGAGTTGAGCATCTTCGGACCATCAAAGTTGCTCTATGTAAAATTTTTATTGTTCTTCTATGTAAAATTTTATGAATGCAAGCTTCGTAGATTATTTCGATTCGAAAACACCAACTTTCTATGACAAATGGATAAAACCGTTAAAAGCTCCTCCATAGAGATAGTTGAGCAACTTCGGACCATCAAAGATGCTCGGTGTACACTTTTTATTGTTCTTATATGTCAAATTTTACGAGTATAAGCTTCCTAGATTATTTCGATGACAAAAACACCAACTTTCTATGAGAAATGGACAAAACCGTTAAAAGCTCCTCCATTTAGAGAATTGAGCAACTTCGAATCATCAAAGCTGCTCTGTGTACATTTTTTATTGTTGTTCTATGTCAAATTTTAGGAGTATAAGCTTCGTAGATTATTTTGATGCTAAAACACCAACTTTCTATGAAAAATGGACAAAACCGTTTAAAGCTCCTTCATAGAAAGAGTTGAACAAGTTCGGACTATCAAAGTTGCTCGGCGTACACTTTTTACTATTAGTCTATGTCAAATTTTACGAGTATAAGCTTCCTAGATTATTTCTATGGCAAAACATCAACTTTCTATGACAAATGGAAAAAAGCATTAAAAGCTCCTTCATAGAGAGAGTTGAGCATCTTCGGACAATCAAAGTTTCTCGGTGTACACTTTTTATAGTTCTTCTATGTGAAATTTTACGAGTAAAAGCTTCCTAGATTATTTCGATGACAAAACACCAACTTTCTATGAGACAAATGGACAAAACCGTTAAAAGCTCTTCCATAGAGAGAGTTGAGCAACTTCGGACCATCGAAGTTGCTCTATGTACACTTTTTATTGTTCTTCTATGTCAAATTTTATGAATACAAGCTTAGAAGATTATTTCGATGCCAAAACAACAACTTTCTATGACAAATGGACAAAATCGTTAAAAGCTCCTCCATAGAGAGACTGGATCAACTTCGGACCATCAAAGTTGCTCGATGTACACTTTTTATTGTTCTTCTATGTCAAATTTTATGAATACAAGCTTCCAAGATTATTTCGATTCCAAAACACCAACTTTCTATGAAAAATGGACAAAAACGTTAAAAGCTCCTTCATAGAGAGAGTTGAGCATCTTCGGACCATCAAAGTTGCTCTATGTACATTTTTTATTGTTCTTCTATGTAAAATTTTATGAATGCAAGCTTCGTAGATTATTTCGATTCGAAAACACTAACTTTCTATGACAAATGGATAAAACCGTTAAAAGCTCCTCCATAGAGATAGTTGAGCATCTTCGGACCATCAAAGTTTCTCGGTGTACACTTTTTATAGTTCTTCTATGTGAAATTTTACGAGTAAAAGCTTCCTAGATTATTTCGACGACAAAACACCAACTTTCTATGAGACAAATGGACAAAACCGTTAAAAGCTCTTCCATAGAGAGAGTTGAGCTACTTCGGATCATCAAAGTTGCTCTATGTACACTTTTTATTGTTCTTCTATGTCTAATTTTATGAATACAAGCTTAGAAGATTATTTCGATTCCAAAACACCAACTTTCTATGGAAAATGGACAAAACCGTTAAAAGCTCCTCCATAGAGAGAGTTGAGCAACTTCGGACCATCAAAGTTGTTCTATGTACACTTTTTATTGTTCTTTTATGTCAAATTTTATGAATACAAGCTTCCAAGATTATTTCGATTCCAAAACACGAACTTTCTATGAAAAATGGACAAAAACGTTAAAAGCTCCTTCATAGAGAGAGTTGAGCATCTTCGGACCATCAAAGTTTCTCGGTGTACACTTTTTATTGTTCTTTTATATGAAATTTTACGAGTATAAGCTTCGTAGATTAATTCGATGCCAAAACACAAACTTTCTATGAAAAATGGACAAAACCGTTAAAAGCTCGTCCATAGAGAGAGTGGATCAACTTCGGACCATCAAAGTTGCTCGATGTACACTTTTTATTGTTCTTCTATGTCAAATTTTATGAATACAAGCTTCCAAGATTTTTTCGATTCCAAAACAACAACTTTCTATGAAAAATGGACAAAAACGTTAAAAGCTCCTTCATAGAGAGAGTTGAGCATCTTCGGACCATCAAAGTTGCTCTATGTACACTTTTTATTGTTCTTCTTTGTAAAATTTTATGAATGCAAGCTTCGTAGATTATTTCGATTCGAAAACACCAACTTTCTATGACAAATGGATAAAACCGTTAAAAGCTCCTCCATAGAGATAGTTGAGCAACTTCGGACCATCAAAGATGCTCGGTGTACACTTTTTATTGTTCTTATATGTCAAATTTTAAGAGTATAAGCTTCCTAGATTATTTCGATGACAAAACACCAACTTTCTATGAGAAATGGACAAAACCGTTAAAAGCTCCTCCATATAGAGAATTGAGCAACTTCGGATGATCAAAGCTGCTCTGTGTACATTTTTTATTTTTGTTCTATGTCAAATTTTACGAGTATAAGCTTCGTAGATTATTTCGATGCTAAAACACCAACTTTCTATGAAAAATGGACAAAACCGTTGAAAGCTCCTTCATAGAAAGAGTTGAACAACTTCGGACCATCAAAGTTGCTCGGCGTACACTTTTTACTTTCTTCTACGTCAAATTTTACGAGTATACGCTTCAAAGATTATTTCCATGGCAAAACATCAACTTTCTATAATAAATGGAAAAAAGCATTAAAAGCTCCTTCATAGAGAGAGTTGAGCATCTTCGGACAATCAAAGTTTCTCGGTGTACACTTTTTATAGTTCTTCTATGTGAAATTTTACGAGTAAAAGCTTCCTAGATTATTTCGATGACAAAACACCAACTTTCTATGAGACAAATGGACAAAACCGTTAAAAGCTCTTCCATAGAGAGAGTTGAGCAACTTCGGACCATCGAAGTTGCTCTATGTACACTTTTTATTGTTCTTCTATGTCAAATTTTATGAATACAAGCTTAGAAGATTATTTCGATTCCAAAACACCAACTTTCTACGAAAAATGGACAAAAACATTAAAATCTCCTTCATAGAGAGAGTTGGGCATCTTCGGACCATCAAAGTTGCTGTATGTACACTTTTTATTGTTCTTCTATGTAAAATTTTATGAATGCAAGCTTCGTAGATTATTTCGATTCGAAAACACCAACTTTCTATGACAAATGGACAAAACCGTTAAAGCTCGTTCATAGAAAGAGTTGAACAAGTTCGGACCATCAAAGTTGCTCGGCGTACACTTTTTACTATTCTTCTATGTCAAATTTTACGAGTATAAGCTTCCTAGATTATTTCTATGGCAAAACATCAACTTTCTATGACAAATGGAAAAAAGCATTAAAAGCTCCTTCATAGAGAGAGTGTAGCATCTTCGGACAATCAAAGTTTCTCGGTGTACAATTTTTATAGTTCTTCTACGTGAAATTTTACGAGTAAAAGCTTCCTAGATTATTTCGATGACAAAACACCAACTTTTTATGAGACAAATGGACAAAACCGTTAAAAGCTCTTCCATAGAGAGAGTTGAGCAACTTCGGACCATCGAAGTTGCTCTATGTACACTTTTTATTGTTCTTCTATGTCAAATTTTATGAATACAAGCTTAGAAGATTATTTCGATTCCAAAACACCAACTTTCTATGGAAAATGGACAAAACCGTTAAAAGCTCCTCCATAGAGAGAGTTGAGCAACTTCGGACTATCGAAGTTGCTCTATGTACACTTTTTATTGTTCTTCTATGTCAAATTTTATGAATACAAGCTTAGAAGATTATTTCGATGCCAAAACACCAACTTTCTATGACAAATGGACAAAACCGTTAAAAGCTCCTCCATAGAGAGAGTGGATCAACTTCGGACCATCAAAGTTGCTCGATGTACACTTTTTATTGTTCTTCTATGTCAAATTTTATGAATACAAGCTTCCAAGATTATTTCGATTCCAAAACACCAACTTTCTATGAAAAATGGACAAAAATGTTAAAAGCTCCTTCATAGAGAGAGTTGAGCATCTTCGGACCATCAAAGTTGCTCTATGTACACTTTCTATTGTTCTTCTATGTCTAATTTTATGAATACAAGCTTAGAAGGTTATTTCGATTCCAAAACACCAACTTTCTATGAGACAAATGGACAAAACCGTTAAAAGCTCTTCCATAGAGAGAGTTGAGCAACTTCGGACCATCGAAGTTGCTCTATGTACACTTTTTATTGTTCTTCTATGTCTAATTTTATGAATACAAGCTTAGAAGGTTATTTCGATTCCAAAACACCAACTTTCTATGAAAAATGGACAAAACCGTTAAAAGCTCCTCCATAGAGAGAGTTGAGCAACTTCGGACCATCAAAGTTGCTCTATGTACACTTTTTATTGTTCTTTTATGTCAAATTTTATGAATACAAGCTTACAAGATTATTTCGATTCCAAAACGCGAACTTTCTATGAAAAATGGACAAAAACGTTAAAAGCTCCTTCATAGAGAGAGTTGAGCATCTTCGGACCATCAAAGTTTCTCGGTGTACACTTTTTATTGTTCTTTTATATGAAATTTTACGAGTATAAGCTTCGTAGATTATTTCGATGCCAAAACACCAACTTTCTATGAAAAATGGACAAAACCGTTAAAAGCTCCTCCATAGAGAGAGTGGATCAACTTCGGACCATCAAAGTTTCTCGATGTACACTTTTTATTGTTCTTCTATGTCAAATTTTATGAATACAAGCTTCCAAGATTTTTTCGATTCCAAAACACCAACTTTCTATGAAAAATGGACAAAAACGTTAAAAGCTCCTTCATAGAGAGAGTTGAGCATCTTCGGACCATCAAAGTTGCTCTATGTACACTTTTTATTGTTCTTCTATGTAAAATTTTATGAATGCAAGCTTCGTAGATTATTTCGATTTGAAAACACCAACTTTCTATGACAAATGGATAAAACCGCTCCATAGAGATAGTTGAGCAACTTCGGACCATCAAAGATGCTCGGTGTACACTTTTTATTGTTCTTATATGTCAAATTTTACGAGTATAAGCTTCCTAGATTATTTCGATGACAAAACACCAACTTTCTATGAGAAATGGACAAAACCGTTAAAAGCTCCTCCATATAGAGAATTGAGCAACTTCGGATCATCAAAGCTGCTCTGTGTACATTTTTTATTGTTGTTCTATGTCAAATTTTACGAGTAGAAGCTTCGTAGATTATTTCGATGCTAAAACACCAACTTTCTATTAAAAATGGACAAAACCGTTGAAAGTTCCTTCATAGAAAGAGTTGAAGAAGTTCGAACCATCAAAGTTGCTCGGCGTACACTTTTTACTATTCTTCTATGTCAAATTTTACTAGTATAAGCATCCTAGATTATTTCTATGGCAAAACATCAACTTTCTATGACAAATGGAAAAAAGCATTAAAAGCTCCTTCATAGAAAGAGTTGAGCATCTTCGGACAATCAAAGTTTCTCGGTGTACACTTTTTATAGTTCTTCTATGTGAAATTTTACGAGTAAAAGCTTCCTAGATTATTTCGATGACAAAACACCAACTTTCGATGAGACAAATGGACAAAACCGTTAAAAGCTCTTCCATAGAGAGAGTTGAGCAACTTCGGACCATCGAAGTTGCTCTATGTACACTTTTTATTGTTCTTCTATGTCAAATTTTATGAATACAAGCTTAGAAGATTATTTCGATTCCAAAACACCAACTTTCTATGGAAAATGGACAAAACCGTTAAAAGCTCCTCCATAGAGAGAGTTGAGCAACTTCGGACCATCAAAGTTGCTCAATGTACACTTTTTATTGTTCTTCTATGTCAAATTTTATGAATACAAGCTTCCAGGATTATTTCGATTCCAAAACACGAACTTTCTATGAGAAATGGACAAAAACGTTAAAAGCTCCTTCATAGAGAGAGTTGAGCATCTTCGGACCATCAAAGTTTCTCGGTGTACACTTTTTATTGTTCTTTTATATGAAATTTTACGAGTATAAGCTTCCTCGATTATTTTGATGCCAAAACACCAACTTTCTATAACAAATGGATAAAACCGTTAAAAGCTCCTCCATAGATAGAGTTGAGCAACTTTGGACCATCAAAGTTGCTCTGTGTACTCTTTTTATTGTTCTTCTTTGTCAAATTTTAAAAGTATAAGCTTCGTAGATTATTTCGATGCGAAAACACCAACTTTCTATGAAAAATGGACAAAACCATTGAAAGATCCTATATATAGAGAGAGAGTTGAACAAGTTTGGACTATCAAAGTTGCTCGGCGTACACTTTTTACTATTCTTCTATGTCAAATTTTACGAGTATAAGCTTCGTAGATTATTTCGATGCCAAAACACCAACTTTCTATGAAAAATGGACAAAACCGTTAAAAGCTCCTCCATAGAGAGAGAGTTGAACAAGTTTGGACTATCAAAGTTGCTTGGCGTACACTTTTACTATTCTTCTATATCAAATTTTACGAATACAAGCTTACAAGATTATTTCTATTCCAAAACACCAACTTTCTATGGCAAATGGACAAAACCGTTAAAAGGTAGAGAGAGTTGAACAAGTTTGGACTATCAAAGTTGCTCGGCGTACACTTTTTACTATTCTTCTATGTCAAATTTTAGGAGTATAAGCTTCCTGGATTATTTCTATGACAAAACATAAACTTTCTATGACAAATGGATAAAACCGTTAAAAGCTCCTCCATAGAGAGAGTTGAGCATCTTTGGATCATCAAAGATGCTCGGTGTACACTTTTTATAGTTCTTATATGTCAAATTTTACGAGTATAAGCTTCCTAGATTATTTCGATGATAAAACTTCAACTTTCTATGAGACAAATGGACAAAACCGTTAAAAGCTCTTCCATAGAGAGAGTTGAGCAACTTCGGACCATCGAAGTTGCTCTATGTACACTTTTTATTGTTCTTCTATGTCAAATTTTATGAATACAAGCTTACAAGATTATTTCGATTCCAAAACACCAACTTTCTATGAGAAATGGGCAAAACCGTTGAAAGATCCTATATAGAGAGAGAGTTGAACAAGTTTGGACTATCAAAGTTGCTCGGCGTACACTTTCTACTATTCTTCTATGTCAAATTTTACGAGTATAAGCTTCGTAGATTATTTCGATGCCAAAACACAAACTTTCTATGAAAAATGGACAAAACCGTTGAAAGCTCATTCATAGAAAGAGTTGAACAAGTTCGGACCATCAAAGTTGCTCGGCGTACACTTTTTACTATTCTTCTATGTCAAATTTTACGAGTATAAGCTTCCTAGATTATTTCTATGGCAAAACATCAACTTTCTATGACAAATGGAAAAAAGCATTAAAAGCTCCTCCATAGAGAGAGTTGAGCATCTTCGGACCATCAAAGATGCTCGGTGTACACTTTTTATTGTTCTTATATGTCAAATTTTACGAGTATAAGCTTCCTAGATTATTTCGATGATAAAACACCAACTTTCTATGGCAAATGGACAAAAACGTTAAAAGCTCATGCATAGAGATAGTTGAGCATCTTCTGACCATCAAATTTGCTCTATGTACACTTTTTATTGTTCTTCTATGTAAATTTTTATGAATGCAAGCTTCGTAGATTATTTCGATTCGAAAACACCAACTTTCTATGACAAATGGATAAAAGCATTAAAAGCTCCTCCATAGAGAGAGTTGAGCATCTTCGGACCATCAAAGATGCTCGGTGTACACTTTTTATTGTTCTTATATGTCAAATTTTACGAGTATAAGCTTCCTAGATTATTTCGATGATAAAACACCAACTTTCTATGAGACAAACGGACAAAACCGTTAAAAGCTCTTCCATAGAGAGAGTTGAGCAACTTCGGACCATCAAAGTTGCTCTATGTACACTTTTTATTGTTCTTCTATGTCAAATTTTATGAATACAAGCTTACAAGATTATTTCGATTCCAAAACACCAACTTTCTATGAGAAATGGACAAAACCGTTGAAAGATCCTATATAGAGAGAGAGTTGAACAAGTTTGGCCTATCAAAGTTGCTCGGCGTACACTTTTACTATTCTTCTATGTCAAATTTTACGAATACAAGCTTACAAGATTATTTCGATTCCAAAACACCAACTTTCTATGGCAAATGGACAAAACCGTTAAAAGCTCATGCATAGAGATAGTTGAGCATCTTCTGACCATCAAATTTGCTCTATGTACACTTTTTACTATTCTTCTATGTCAAATTTTACGAGTATAGGCTTGCGAGATTATTTCCGTGCCAAAACACTAACTTTCTATGGCAAATGGACAAAATTGTTAAAAGATCCTCCATAGAGATACTTGAGCAACTTCGACCATCGAAGTTGCTCCGACTGCACTTTTAATTGTTCTTCTATGTCAAACTTTCGAGTTTAAGCTTCCTAGACTATTTCGATACCAAAACACCAACTTTCTACGACAAATGGACAAAACCATTAAAAGCTCTTCCATAGAGAGAGTTGAGCAACTTCGGACCATCAAAGTTGCTCTATGTACACTTTTTATTGTTCTTCTATATAAAATTTTATGAATACAAGCTTCCAAGATTATTTCGATTCCAAAACACCAACTTTCTGTGAGACAAATGGACAAAACCGTTAAAAGCTCCTCCATAGAGAGAGTTGAGCAACTTCGGACCATCAAAGTTCCTCTCTGTACACTTCTTATTGTTCTTCTATATCAAATTTTATGAATACAAGCTTCCAAGATTATTTCGATTCCAAAACACGAACTTTCTATGAAAAATGGACAAAAACCTTAAAAGCTCCTTCATAGAGAGAGTTGAACATCATCGGACAATCAAAGTTCTTCGGTGTACACTTTTTATTGTTCTTTTATATGAAATTTTACGAGTATAAGCTTCCTCGATTATTTCGATGCCAAAACACGAACTTTCTATAACAAATGGACAAAACCGTTAAAAGCTCCTCCATAGATAGAGTTGAGCAACTTCGGACCATCAAAGTTGCTCTGTGTACACTTTTTATTGTTCTTCTATGTCAAATTTTACAAGTATAAGCTTCGTAGATTATTTCGATGCCAAAACACCAACTTTCTATGAAAAATGGACAAAACCGTTGAAAGATCCTATATAGAGAGAGAGTTGAACAAGTTCGGACTATCAAAGTTGCTCGGCGTACACTTTTACTATTCTCCTATGTCAAATTTTACGAATACAAGCTTACAAGATTATTTCGATGCCAAAACACCAACTTTCTACGACAATTAGACAAAACCGTTAAAAGCTCATTCATAGAGAGAGTTGAGCATCTTCGGACCATCAAAGTTGCTCTATGTACACTTTTTATTGTTCTTCTATGTAAAATTTTATGAATGCAAGCTTCGTAGATTATTTAGATTCGAAAACACCAACTCTCTATGACAAATGTATAAAACCGTTAAAAGCTCCTCCATAGAGATAGTTGAGCAACTTCGGACCATCAAAGATGCTCGGTGTACACTTTTTATTGTTCTTTTATGTCAAATTTTACGAGTATAAGCTTCCTAGATTATTTCGATGACAAAACACCAACTTTCTATGAGAAATGGACAAAACCGTTAAAAGCTCCTCCATATAGAGAATTGAGCAACTTCGGATCATCAAAGCTGCTCTGTGTACACTTTTTATTGTTCTTCTATGTCAAATTTTACGAGTATAAGCTTCCTAGATTATTTCGATGATAAAACACCAACTTTCTATGAGACAAACGGACAAAACCGTTAAAAGCTCCTCCATAGAGAGAGAGTTGAACAAGTTTGGACTATCAAAGTTGCTCGGAGTACACTTTTACTATTCTTCTATGTCAAATTTTACGAATACAAGCTTAAAAGATTATTTCGATTCCAAAACACCAACTTTCTATGGCAAATGGACAAAAACGTTAAAAGCTCATGCATAGAGATAGTTGAGCATCTTCTGACCATCAAATTTGCTCTATGTACACTTTTTATTGTTCTTCTATGTAAATTTTTATGAATGCAAGCTTCGTAGATTATTTCGATTCGAAAACACCAACTTTCTATGACAAATGGATAAAACCGTTAAAAGCTCCTCCATAGAGAGAGTTGAGCAACTTCGGACCATCAAAGATGCTCGGTGTACACTTTTTATTGTTATTATATGTCAAATTTTACGAGTATAAGCTTCCTAGATTATTTCGATGATAAAACACCAACTTTGTATGAGACAAATGGACAAAACCCTTAAAAGCTCTTCCATAGAGAGAGTTGAGCAATTTCGGACCATCGAAGTTGCTCTATGTACACTTTTTATTGTTCTTCTATGTCCAATTTTATGAATCCAAGCTTACAAGATTATTTCGATTCCAAAACACCAACTTTTTATGAAAAATGGACAAAACCGTTGAAAGATCCTATATAGAGAGAGAGTTGAACAAGTTTGGACTATCAAAGTTGCTCGGCGTACACTTTTTACTATTCTTCTATGTCAAATTTTACGAGTATAAGCTTCCTAGATTATTTCTATGACAAAACATAAACTTTCTATGACAAATGGAAAAAAAGCATTAAAAGCTCCTTCATAGAGAGAGTTGAGCATCTTTGGATCATCAAAGTTTCTCGGTGTACATGTTTTATAGTTCTTCTATGTCAAATTTTACGAGTATAAGCTTCCTAGATTATTTCGATGACAAAACACCAACTTTCTGTGAGACAAATGGGCACAACCGTTAAAAGCTCCTCCATAGAGAGAGTTGAGCAAGTTCGGACAACCAAAGTTGCTCGGATTATACTTATTACTATTCGTCTATATCAGATTTTACGAGTATAGGCTTGCGAGATTATTTCCATGCCAAAACACCAACTTTCTATGGCGAATGGACAAAATTGTTAAAAGATCCTCCATAGAGATACTTGAGCAACTTCGACCATCAAAGTTGCTCCGAATACAGTTTTAATTGTTCTTCTATGTCAAATTTTACGAGTTTAAGCTTCCTAGACTATTTCGATACCAAAACACCAACTTTCAACGAAAAATGGACAAAACCATTAAAAGCTCTTCCATAGAGAGAGTTGAGCAACTTCGGACCATCAAAGTTGCTCTATGTACACTTTTTATTGTTCTTCTATATAAAATTTTATGAATACAAGCTTCCAAGATTATTTCGATTCCAAAACACCAACTTTCTGTGAGACAAATGGACAAAACCGTTAAAAGCTCCTCCATAGAGAGAGTTGAGCAACTTCGGACCATCAAAGTTGCTCTCTCTACACTTCTTATTGTTCTTCTATGTCAAATATTATGAATACAAGCTTCCAAGATTATTTCGATTCCAAAACACGAACTTTATATGAAAAATGGACAAAAACGTTAAAAGCTCCTTCATAGAGAGAGTTGAAAATCTTCGGACAATCAAAGTTTCTCGGTGTACACTTTTTATTGTTCTTTTATATGAAATTTTACGAGTATAAGCTTCCTCGATTATCTCGATGCCAAAACACCAACTTTCTATAACAAATGGACAAAACCGTTAAAAGCCCCTCCATTGATAGAGTTGAGCAACTTCGGACCATCAAAGTTGCTCTGTGTACACTTTTTATTGTTCTTCTATGTCAAATTTTACAAGTATAAGCTTCGTAGATTATTTCGATGCCAAAACACCATCTTTCTATGAAAAATGGACAAAACCGTTGAAAGATCCTATATAGAGAGAGAGTTGAACAAGTTTGGACTATCAAAGTTGCTCGGCGTACACTTTTACTATTCTCCTATGTCAAATTTTACGAATACAAGCTTACAAGATTATTTCGATGCCAAAATACCAACTTTCTACGACAAATGGACAAAACCGTTAAAAGCTCATTCATAGAGAGAGTTGAGCATCTTCGGACCATCAAAGTTGCTCTATGTACACTTTTTATTGTTCTTCTATGTAAAATTTTATGAATGCAAGCTTCGTAGATTATTTCCATGCCAAAACACCAACTTTCTATGACAAATGGATAAAACCGTTGAAAGCTCCTCTATAGAGAGAGTTGAGCATCTTCGGACCATCAAAGTTTCTCGATGTACACTTTTTATTGTTCTTCTATGTGAAATTTTACGAGTATAAGCTTCCTAGATTATTTCGATGAAAAAACACCAATTTTCTGTGAGACAAATGGACAAAACCGTTAAAAGCTCCTCCATAGAGAGAGTTGAGCAACTTCGCACCATCAAAGTTGCTCTATGTACACTTTTTATTGTTATTCTATGTAAAATTTTATGAATACAAGCTTCCAAGATTATTTCGATTCCAAAACATCAACTTTCGATGACAAATGGACAAAACCATTAAAAGCTTCTCCATAGAGAGAGTGGAGCAACTTCGGACCATCAAAGTTGCTCGATGTACACTTTTTATTGTTCTTTTATATGAAATTTTACGAGTATAAGCTTCCTCGATTATTTCGATGACAAATCACTAACTTTCTATAACAAATGGGCACAACCGTTAAAAGCTCCTCCATAGAGAGAGTTGAGCAAGTTCGGACAACCAAAGTTGCTCGGATTATACTTATTACTATTCGTCTATATCAGATTTTACGAGTATAGGCTTGCGAGATTATTTCCATGCCAAAACACCAACTTTCTATGGCAAATGGACAAAATTGTTAAAAGATCCTCCATAGAGATAGTTGAGCAACTTCGACCATCAAAGTTGCTCCGAATACACTTTTAATTGTTCTTCTATGTCAAATTTTACGAGTTTAAGCTTCCTAGACTATTTGGATGCCAAAACACCCACTTTCTACGACAAATGGACAAAACCATTAAAAGCTCCTCCATAGAGAGCGTTGAGCAATTTTGGACCATCAAAGTTGCTCTATGTACACTTTTTATTGTTCTTCTATATAAAATTTTATGAATACATGCTTCCTAGATTATTTCGATCCCAAAACACCAACTTTCTATGAGAAATGGAAAAAATCGTTAAAAGCTCCTCTATAGAGAGAGTTGAGCAACTTCGGACCATCGAAGTTGCTCTGTGTACACTTTTTATTTATGTTCTATGTCAAATTTTACAAGTATAAGCTTCGTAGATTATTTCGATGCCAAAACACCAACTTTCTATGAAAAATGGACAAAACCGTTTAAAGCTCCTACATAGAAAGAGTTGAGCAACTTCGGACCATCAAAGTTGCTCGGCGTACACTTTTTACTATTATTCTATGTCAAATTTTGCGAGTATAAGCTTCGTAGATTATTTCGATGACAAAACACCAACTTTCTATGAAAAATGGACAAAACCGTTGAAAGCTCCTACATAGAGAGAGTTGAACAAGTTCGGACCATCAAAGTTGCTCGGCGTACACTTTTTACTATTGTTCTATGTCAAATTTTGCGAGTACAAGCTTCCAAGATTATTTCGATTCCAAAACACCAACTTTCTCTGACAAATGGACAAAACCGTTAGAAACTCCTCCATAGACAGAGTTGAGCAACTTCGGACCAACAAAGTTGCTCTGTGTTCACTTTTTATTGTTGTTCTATGTCAAATTTTACGAGTATAAGCTCCGTAGATTATTTCGATGCTAAAACACCAACTTTCTCTGAAAAATGGACAAAACCGTTGAAAGCTCCTTCATAGAGAGAGTTGAGCAACTTCGGACCATCAAAGTTGCTCTGTGTACACTTTTTATTGTTGTTCTATGTAAAATTTTATGAATACAAGCTTCAAAGATTATTTCGATTCCAAAACAACAACCTTCTATGACAAATGGATAAAACCGTTAAAAGCTCCTCCATAGAGAGAGTTGAGCAACTTCGGACCATCAAACATGCTCGGTGTACCTTTCTTATTGTTCTTATATGTCAAATTTCATGAGTATAAGCTTCCTAGATTATTTCGATCCCAAAACACCAACTTTCTACGAGAAATGGACAAAATCGTTAAACTCCATAGAGAGAGTTGAGCAACTTCGGACCATCAAAGTTGCTCTGTGTACACTTTTTATTGTTGTTCTATGTCAAATTTTACGAGTATAAGCTTCGTAGATTATTTTGATGCCAAAACACCAACTTTCTATGAAAAATTGACAAAATCGTTGAAAGCTCCTACATAGAGAGAGTTGAACAAGTTCGGACCATCAAAGTTGATCGGCGTACACTTTTTACTATTCTTCTATGTCAAATTTTGCGAGTATAAGCTTCCTAGATTATTTCGATGGCAAAACATCAACTTTCTATGACAAATGGACAAAAGCGTTAAAACCTCCTTCATAGAGAGAGTTGATCATCTTCGGACCATCGATGTTTCTCGGTGTACACTTTTTATTGTTCTCTATGTGAAATTTTACGAGTATAAGCTTCTTAGATTATTTCGATGACAAAACACCACTTTTCTGTGAGACAAATGGACCAAACTGTTAAAAGCTCCTCCATCGAGAGAGTTCAGCAACTTCGGACCATCAAAGTTGCTCGGATTATACTTATTACTATTCATTTAAATCAGATTTTACGAGTATAGGCTTGCGAGATTATTTCCATGCCAAAACACCAACTTTCTATGGCAAATGGACAAAATTGTTAAAAGATCCTCCATAGAGATAGTTGAGCAACTTCGACCATTAAAGTTACTCCGAATACACTTTTAATTGTTCTTCTATGTCAAATTTTATGAGTTTAAGCTTCCTAGATTATTTCGATGCCAAAACACCAACTTTCTACGACAAATGGACAAAACCGTTAAAAGCTCCTCCATAGAGAGAGTTGAGCAACTTCGGACCATCAAAGTTGCCCTATGTACACTTTTTATTGTTCTTCTATGTAAAATTTTATGAATACAAGCTTCCAAGATTATTTCGATTCCAAAACAATAACTTTCTATGACAAACGGATAAAACCGTTAAAAGCTCCTTTATAGAGAGAGTTGAGCAACTTCGGACCATCAAAGATGCTCGGTGTACCCTTTTTATTGTTCTCATAAGTCAAATTTCATGAGTATAAGCTTCCTCGACTATTTCGATCCCAAAACAGCAACTTTCTATGAGAAATGGACAAAATCGTTAAAAGCTCCTCCATAGAGAGGTTTGAGCAACTTCGGACCATCAAAGTTGCTCGGCGTACACTTTTTACTATTGTTCTATGTCAAATTTTGCGAGTATAAGCTTCCTAGATTATTTCGATGGCAAAACATCAACTTTCTATGACAAATGGACAAAAGCGTTAAAAGCTCCTTCATAGAGAGAGTTGAGCATCTTCGGACCATCAAAGTTTCTCGATGTACACTTTTTATTGTTCTTCTATGTGAAATTTTACGAGTATAAGCTTCCTAGATTATTTCGATGACAAAACAAAAATTTTCTTTGAGACAAATGGACAAAACCGTTAAAAGCTCCTCCATAGAGAGAGTTAAGCAACTTCACACCATCAAAGTTGCTCTATGTACACTTTTTGTTGTTATTCTATGTAAAATTTTATGAATACAAGCTTCCAAGATTATTTCGATTCCAAAACACCAACTTTCTCTGACAAATGGACAAAACCGTTAAAAGCTCCTCTATAGACAGAGTTGAGTAACTTCGGACTATCAAAGTTGCTCTGTGTACACTTTTTATTGTTCTTCTATGTCATATTTTACGAGTATAAGTTTCGTAGATTATTTCGATGCCAAAACAACAACTTTCTATGAAAAATGGACAAAACCGTTGAAAGCTCCTCCATAGAGAGAGTTGAGCAACTTCGGACCATCAAAGTTGCTCTGTGTACACTTTTTATTGTTGTTCTATGTAAAATTTTATGAATACAAGCTTCAAAGATTATTTCGATTCCAAAACACCAACCTTCTATGACAAATGGATAAAACCGTTAAAAGCTCCTCCATAGAGAGAGTTGAGCAACTTCGGACCATCAAACATGCTCGGTGTTCCTTTCTTATTGTTCTTATATGTCAAATTTCATGAGTATAAGCTTCCTAGATTATTTCGATCCCAAAACACCAACTTTCTACGAGAAATGGACAAAATCGTTAAACTCCATAGAGAGAGTTGAGCAACTTCGGACCATCAAAGTTGCTCTGTGTACACTTTTTATTGTTGTTCTATGTCAAATTTTACGAGTATAAGCTTCGTAGATTATTTCGATGCCAAAACACCAACTTTCTATGAAAAATTGACAAAATCGTTGAAAGCTCCTACATAGAGAGAGTTGAACAAGTTCGGACCATCAAAGTTGATCGGCGTACACTTTTTACTATTCTTCTATGTCAAATTTTGCGAGTATAAGCTTCCTAGATTATTTCGATGGCAAAACATCAACTTTCTATGACAAATGGACAAAAGCGTTAAAACCTCCTTCATAGAGAGAGTTGATCATCTTCGGACCATCGATGTTTCTCGGTGTACACTTTTTATTGTTCTCTATGTGAAATTTTACGAGTATAAGCTTCTTAGATTATTTCGATGACAAAACACCACTTTTCTGTGAGACAAATGGACCAAACTGTTAAAAGCTCCTCCATCGAGAGAGTTCAGCAACTTCGGACCATCAAAGTTGCTCGGATTATACTTATTACTATTCATTTAAATCAGATTTTACGAGTATAGGCTTGCGAGATTATTTCCATGCCAAAACACCAACTTTCTATGGCAAATGGACAAAATTGTTAAAAGATCCTCCATAGAGATAGTTGAGCAACTTCGACCATTAAAGTTACTCCGAATACACTTTTAATTGTTCTTCTATGTCAAATTTTATGAGTTTAAGCTTCCTAGATTATTTCGATGCCAAAACACCAACTTTCTACGACAAATGGACAAAACCGTTAAAAGCTCCTCCATAGAGAGAGTTGAGCAACTTCGGACCATCAAAGTTGCCCTATGTACACTTTTTATTGTTCTTCTATGTAAAATTTTATGAATACAAGCTTCCAAGATTATTTCGATTCCAAAACAATAACTTTCTATGACAAACGGATAAAACCGTTAAAAGCTCCTTTATAGAGAGAGTTGAGCAACTTCGGACCATCAAAGATGCTCGGTGTACCCTTTTTATTGTTCTCATAAGTCAAATTTCATGAGTATAAGCTTCCTCGACTATTTCGATCCCAAAACACCAACTTTCTATGAGAAATGGACAAAATCGTTAAAAGCTCCTCCATAGAGAGGTTTGAGCAACTTCGGACCATCAAAGTTGCTCGGCGTACACTTTTTACTATTGTTCTATGTCAAATTTTGCGAGTATAAGCTTCCTAGATTATTTCGATGGCAAAACATCAACTTTCTATGACAAATGGACAAAAGCGTTAAAAGCTCCTTCATAGAGAGAGTTGAGCATCTTCGGACCATCAAAGTTTCTCGATGTACACTTTTTATTGTTCTTCTATGTGAAATTTTACGAGTATAAGCTTCCTAGATTATTTCGATGACAAAACAAAAATTTTCTTTGAGACAAATGGACAAAACCGTTAAAAGCTCCTCCATAGAGAGAGTTAAGCAACTTCACACCATCAAAGTTGCTCTATGTACACTTTTTGTTGTTATTCTATGTAAAATTTTATGAATACAAGCTTCCAAGATTATTTCGATTCCAAAACACCAACTTTCTCTGACAAATGGACAAAACCGTTAAAAGCTCCTCTATAGACAGAGTTGAGTAACTTCGGACTATCAAAGTTGCTCTGTGTACACTTTTTATTGTTCTTCTATGTCATATTTTACGAGTATAAGTTTCGTAGATTATTTCGATGCCAAAACAACAACTTTCTATGAAAAATGGACAAAACCGTTGAAAGCTCCTCCATAGAGAGAGTTGAGCAACTTCGGACCATCAAAGTTGCTCTGTGTACACTTTTTATTGTTGTTCTATGTAAAATTTTATGAATACAAGCTTCAAAGATTATTTCGATTCCAAAACACCAACCTTCTATGACAAATGGATAAAACCGTTAAAAGCTCCTCCATAGAGAGAGTTGAGCAACTTCGGACCATCAAACATGCTCGGTGTTCCTTTCTTATTGTTCTTATATGTCAAATTTCATGAGTATAAGCTTCCTAGATTATTTCGATCCCAAAACACCAACTTTCTACGAGAAATGGACAAAATCGTTAAACTCCATAGAGAGAGTTGAGCAACTTCGGACCATCAAAGTTGCTCTGTGTACACTTTTTATTGTTGTTCTATGTCAAATTTTACGAGTATAAGCTTCGTAGATTATTTCGATGCCAAAACACCAACTTTCTATGAAAAATTGACAAAATCGTTGAAAGCTCCTACATAGAGAGAGTTGAACAAGTTCGAACCATCAAAGTTGATCGGCGTACACTTTTTACTATTCTTCTATGTCAAATTTTGCGAGTATAAGCTTCCTAGATTATTTCGATGGCAAAACATCAACTTTCTATGACAAATGGACAAACGCGTTAAAACCTCCTTCATAGAGAGAGTTGATCATCTTCGGACCATCGATGTTTCTCGGTGTACACTTTTTATTGTTCTCTATGTGAAATTTTACGAGTATAAGCTTCTTAGATTATTTCGATGACAAAACACCACTTTTCTGTGAGACAAATGGACCAAACTGTTAAAAGCTCCTCCATCTAGAGAGTTCAGCAACTTCGGACCATCAAAGTTGCTCGGATTATACTTATTACTATTCATTTAAATCAGATTTTACGAGTATAGGCTTGCGAGATTATTTCCATGCCAAAACACCAACTTTCTATGGCAAATGGACAAAATTGTTAAAAGATCCTCCATAGAGATAGTTGAGCAACTTCGACCATTAAAGTTACTCCGAATACACTTTTAATTGTTCTTCTATGTCAAATTTTATGAGTTTAAGCTTCCTAGATTATTTCGATGCCAAAACACCAACTTTCTACGACAAATGGACAAAACCGTTAAAAGCTCCTCCATAGAGAGAGTTGAGCAACTTCGGACCATCAAAGTTGCCCTATGTACACTTTTTATTGTTCTTCTATGTAAAATTTTATGAATACAAGCTTCCAAGATTATTTCGATTCCAAAACAATAACTTTCTATGACAAACGGATAAAACCGTTAAAAGCTCCTTTATAGAGAGAGTTGAGCAACTTCGGACCATCAAAGATGCTCGGTGTACCCTTTTTATTGTTCTCATATGTCAAATTTCATGAGTATAAGCTTCCTCGACTATTTCGATCCCAAAACACCAACTTTCTATGAGAAATGGACAAAATCGTTAAAAGCTCCTCCATAGAGAGGTTTGAGCAACTTCGGACCATCAAAGTTGCTCGGCGTACACTTTTTACTATTGTTCTATGTCAAATTTTGCGAGTATAAGCTTCCTAGATTATTTCGATGGCAAAACATCAACTTTCTATGACAAATGGACAAAAGCGTTAAAAGCTCCTTCATAGAGAGAGTTGAGCATCTTCGGACCATCAAAGTTTCTCGATGTACACTTTTTATTGTTCTTCTATGTGAAATTTTACGAGTATAAGCTTCCTAGATTATTTCGATGACAAAACAAAAATTTTCTTTGAGACAAATGGACAAAACCGTTAAAAGCTCCTCCATAGAGAGAGTTAAGCAACTTCACACCATCAAAGTTGCTCTATGTACACTTTTTGTTGTTATTCTATGTAAAATTTTATGAATACAAGCTTCCAAGATTATTTCGATTCCAAAACACCAACTTTCTCTGACAAATGGACAAAACCGTTAAAAGCTCCTCTATAGACAGAGTTGAGTAACTTCGGACTATCAAAGTTGCTCTGTGTACACTTTTTATTGTTCTTCTATGTCATATTTTACGAGTATAAGTTTCGTAGATTATTTCGATGCCAAAACAACAACTTTCTATGAAAAATGGACAAAACCGTTGAAAGCTCCTCCATAGAGAGAGTTGAGCAACTTCGGACCATCAAAGTTGCTCTGTGTACACTTTTTATTGTTGTTCTATGTAAAATTTTATGAATACAAGCTTCAAAGATTATTTCGATTCCAAAACACCAACCTTCTATGACAAATGGATAAAACCGTTAAAAGCTCCTCCATAGAGAGAGTTGAGCAACTTCGGACCATCAAACATGCTCGGTGTTCCTTTCTTATTGTTCTTATATGTCAAATTTCATGAGTATAAGCTTCCTAGATTATTTCGATCCCAAAACACCAACTTTCTACGAGAAATGGACAAAATCGTTAAACTCCATAGAGAGAGTTGAGCAACTTCGGACCATCAAAGTTGCTCTGTGTACACTTTTTATTGTTGTTCTATGTCAAATTTTACGAGTATAAGCTTCGTAGATTATTTCGATGCCAAAACACCAACTTTCTATGAAAAATTGACAAAATCGTTGAAAGCTCCTACATAGAGAGAGTTGAACAAGTTCGAACCATCAAAGTTGATCGGCGTACACTTTTTACTATTCTTCTATGTCAAATTTTGCGAGTATAAGCTTCCTAGATTATTTCGATGGCAAAACATCAACTTTCTATGACAAATGGACAAACGCGTTAAAACCTCCTTCATAGAGAGAGTTGATCATCTTCGGACCATCGATGTTTCTCGGTGTACACTTTTTATTGTTCTCTATGTGAAATTTTACGAGTATAAGCTTCTTAGATTATTTCGATGACAAAACACCACTTTTCTGTGAGACAAATGGACCAAACTGTTAAAAGCTCCTCCATCTAGAGAGTTCAGCAACTTCGGACCATCAAAGTTGCTCGGATTATACTTATTACTATTCATTTAAATCAGATTTTACGAGTATAGGCTTGCGAGATTATTTCCATGCCAAAACACCAACTTTCTATGGCAAATGGACAAAATTGTTAAAAGATCCTCCATAGAGATAGTTGAGCAACTTCGACCATTAAAGTTACTCCGAATACACTTTTAATTGTTCTTCTATGTCAAATTTTATGAGTTTAAGCTTCCTAGATTATTTCGATGCCAAAACACCAACTTTCTACGACAAATGGACAAAACCGTTAAAAGCTCCTCCATAGAGAGAGTTGAGCAACTTCGGACCATCAAAGTTGCCCTATGTACACTTTTTATTGTTCTTCTATGTAAAATTTTATGAATACAAGCTTCCAAGATTATTTCGATTCCAAAACAATAACTTTCTATGACAAACGGATAAAACCGTTAAAAGCTCCTTTATAGAGAGAGTTGAGCAACTTCGGACCATCAAAGATGCTCGGTGTACCCTTTTTATTGTTCTCATATGTCAAATTTCATGAGTATAAGCTTCCTCGACTATTTCGATCCCAAAACACCAACTTTCTATGAGAAATGGACAAAATCGTTAAAAGCTCCTCCATAGAGAGGTTTGAGCAACTTCGGACCATCAAAGTTGCTCGGCGTACACTTTTTACTATTGTTCTATGTCAAATTTTGCGAGTATAAGCTTCCTAGATTATTTCGATGGCAAAACATCAACTTTCTATGACAAATGGACAAAAACGTTAAAAGCTCCTTCATAGAGAGAGTTGAGCATCTTCGGACCATCAAAGTTTCTCGATGTACACTTTTTATTGTTCTTCTATGTGAAATTTTACGAGTATAAGCTTCCTAGATTATTTCGATGACAAAACAAAAATTTTCTTTGAGACAAATGGACAAAACCGTTAAAAGCTCCTCCATAGAGAGAGTTGAGCAACTTCACACCATCAAAGTTGCTCTATGTACACTTTTTGTTGTTATTCTATGTAAAATTTTATGAATACAAGCTTCCAAGATTATTTCGATTCCAAAACACCAACTTTCTCTGACAAATGGACAAAACCGTTAAAAGCTCCTCTATAGACAGAGTTGAGTAACTTCGGACTATCAAAGTTGCTCTGTGTACACTTTTTATTGTTCTTCTATGTCATATTTTACGAGTATAAGTTTCGTAGATTATTTCGATGCCAAAACAACAACTTTCTATGAAAAATGGACAAAACCGTTGAAAGCTCCTCCATAGAGAGAGTTGAGCAACTTCGGACCAGCAAAGTTGCTCTGTTTACACTTTTTATTGTTGTTCTATGTAAAATTTTATGAATACAAGCTTCCAAGATTATTTCGATTCCAAAACACCAACTTTCAATGACAAATGGATAAAACCGTTAAAAGCTCCTCTAGAGAGAGAGTTGAGCAACTTCGGACCATCAAAGATGCTCGGTGTACCCTTTTTATTGTTCTTATATGTCAAATTTCATGAGTATAAGCTTCCTAGATTATTTCGATCCCAAAACACCAACTTTCTATGAGAAATGGACAAAATCGTTAAAAGCTCCTCCATAGAGAGGGTTGAGCAACATCGGACCATCAATGTTTCTCGATGTACACTTTTTATTGTTCTTCTATGTGAAATTTTACGAGTATAAGCTTCTTAGATTATTTCGATGACAAAACACCAATTTTCTGTGAGACAAATGGACAAAAGCGTTAAAAGCTCCTCCATAGAGAGAGTTGAGCAACTTCGCACCATCAAAGTTGCTCTATGTACACTTTTTATTGTTATTCTATGTAAAATTTTATGAATACAAGCTTCCAAGATTATTTCGATTCCAAAACACCAACTTTCTCTGACAAATGGACAAAACCGTTAAAAGCTCCTCCATAGACAGAGTTGAGCAACTTCGGACCATCAAAGTTGCTCTGTGTACACTTTTTATTGTTCTTCTATGTCAAATTTTACGAGTATAAGCTTCGTAGATTATTTCGATGCCAAAACACCAAGTTTCTATTAAAAATGAACAAAACTATTAAAAGCTGCTCCATAGAGAGAGTGGAGCAACTTCGGACCATCAAAGTTGCTCAATGTACACTTTTTATTGTTCTTCTATGTCAAATTTTATGGATACAAGCTTCCAAGATTATTTCGATTCTAAACACGAACTTTCTATGAAAAATGGACAAAAACGTTAAAAGCTCCTTCATAGAGAGAGTTGAGCATCTTCGGACCATCAAAGTTTCTCGGTGTACACTTTTTATTGTTCTTTTATATGAAATTTTACGAGTATAAGCTTCCTCAATTATTTCGATGCCAAAACACCAACTTTCTATGAAAAATGGACAAAACCGTTGAAAGCTCCTATATATAGAGAGAGAGTTAAACAAGTTTGGACTATCAAAGTTGCTTGGCGTACACTTTTTACTATTCTTCTATGTCAAATTTTACGAGTATAAGCTTCATAGATTATTTCGATGCCAAAACACCAACTTTCTATGAAAAATGGACAAAACCGTTAGAAGCTCCTCCATAGAGAGAGTGGATCAACTTCGGACCATCGAAGTTGCTCGATGTACACTTTTTATTGTTCTTGTATGTAAAATTTTATGAATACAAGCTTCCAAGATTATTTCGATTCGAAAACACCAACTTTCTATGAGAAATGGACAAAAACCTTAAAAGCTCCTTCATAGAGAGAGTTGAGCATTTTCGGACCATCAAAGTTGCTCTATGTACACTTTTTATTGTTCTTCTATGTAAAATTTTATGAATGCAAGCTTCCAAGATTATTTCGATTCGAAAACACCAACTTTCTATGAAGAATTGATAAAACCGTTAAAAGCTCCTCCATAGAGAGAGTTGAGCAACTTCGGACCATCAAAGTTGCTCTGTTTACACTTTTTATTGTTCTTCTACGTCAAATTTTACGAGGATAAGCTTCGTAGATTATTTCGATGCCAAAACACCAACTTTCTATGAGAAATGGACAAAACCGTTAAAAGCTCCTCCATAGAGAGAATTGAGCAATTTCGGATCATCACAGCTGCTCTGTGTACACTTTTTATTGTTGTTCTATGTCAAATTTTACGAGTATAAGCTTCGTAGATTATTTCGATGCTAAAACACCAACTTTCTATGAAAAATGGACAAAACCGTTGAAAGCTCCTACATAGAAAGAGTTGAACAATTTCAAACCATCAAAGTTGCTCGGCGTACAGTTTTTACTATTCTTCTATGTCAAATTTTACGAGTATAAGCTTCCTAGATTATTTCTATGGCAAAACATCAACTTTCTATGACAAATGGAAAAAAGCAATAAAAGCTCCTTCATAGAGAGAGTCGAGCATCTTTGGACCATCAAAGTTTCTCGGTGTACACTTTTTATTGTTCTTCTTTTTGAAATTTTACGAGTATAAGCTTCCTAGATTATTTCGATGATAAAACACGAACTTTCTCTAAGACAAATGGACAAAACCGTTAAAAGCTCTTCCATATAGAGAGTTGACCAACTTCGGAACATCGAAGTTGCTCTATGTAGACTTTTTATTGTTCTTCTATGTTAGATTTTTATGAATACAAGCTTACAAGATTATTTCGATTCCAAAACACCGACTTTCTATGACAAATGGACAAAACAGTTAAAAGCTCCTCCATAGAGAGAGTTGAGCAACTTCGGACCATCAAAGTTGCTCTATGTACACTTTTTATTGTTCTTCTATGTCAAATTTTATGAATACAAGCTTCCAAGATTATTTCGATTCCAAAACATCAACTTTCTATGACAAATGGACAAAACTGTTAAAAGCTCCTCCATAGAGAGAGTTGAGCAACTTCGGACCATCAAAGTTGCTCCGTTTACACTTTTTATTGTTCTTCTACGTCAAATTTTACGAGGATAAGCTTCGTAGATTATTTCGATGCCAAAACATCAACTTTCTATGAAAAATGGACAAAACCGTTGAAAGCTCCAAACATAAAGAGAGTTGAACAAGTTCGGACCATCAAAGTTGCTCGGCGCACACTTTTTACTATTCTTCTATGTCAAATTTTACGATTATAAGCTTCCTAGATTATTTCGATGGCGAAACATCAACTTTCTATGACAGATGGACAAAAGCTTTAAAAGCTCCTTCATAAAGAGAGTTGATGATCTTCGGACCATCAAAGTTTCTCGGTGTACACTTTTTATTGTTCTCTATTTAAATTTTACGAGTATAAGCTTCCTAGATTATTTCGATGACAAAACACCAATTTTCTGTGAGACAAATGGACCAAACCGTTAAAAGCTCTTCCATAGAGAGAGTTGAGCAACTTCAGACCATCAAAGTTGCTCTATGTACACTTTTTATTGTTTTTCTATGTCAAATTTTTATGAATACAAGCTTCCAAGATTATTTGGATTCCAAATCACAAACTTTCTATGAAAAATGGACAAAAACGTTAAAAGCTCCTTCATAGAGAGAGTTGAGCATCTTCGGACCATCAAAATTTCTCGGTGTACACTTTTTATTGTTCTTTTATATGAAATTTTACGAGTATAAGCTTCCTCGATTATTTCGATGCCAAAACACCAACTTTCTATAACAAATGGACAAAACCGTTAAAAGCTCCTCCATAGATAGAGTTGAGCAACTTCGAACCATCTAAGTTGCTCTGTGTACACTTTTTATTGTTCTTCTATGTCAAATTTTACAAGTATAAGCTTCGTAGAATATTTCGATGCCAAAACACCAACTTTCTATGAAAAATGGACAAAACCGTTGAAAGATCCTATATATAGAGAGAGAGTTGAACAAGTTTAGACTATCAAAGTTGCTCGGCGTACACTTTTTA
This sequence comes from Euonymus europaeus, assembly GCA_963580455.1. Classification (NCBI taxonomy): domain Eukaryota; kingdom Viridiplantae; phylum Streptophyta; class Magnoliopsida; order Celastrales; family Celastraceae; genus Euonymus; species Euonymus europaeus. Next base: position 19,171,509 of record OY756959.1, on the reverse strand, counting down.
TTATTCTTCTATGTCAAATTTTACGAGTATAAGCTTCGTAGATTATTTCGATGCCAAAACACGAACTTTCTATGAAAAAATGTACAAAACCGTTAAAAGCTCCTCCATAGAGAGAATTGAGCAATTTCGGATCATCAAAGCTGCTCTGTGTACACTTTTTATTATTGGTCTATGTCAATTTTTATGAGTATAAGCTTCGTAGATTATTTCGATGCTAAAACACCAACTTTCTATGAAAAATGGACAAAACCGTTGAAAGCTCCTACATAGAAAGAGTTGAACAAGTTCGGACCATCAAAGTTACTCGGCGTACACTTTTTACTATTCTTCTATGTCAAATTTTATGAGTATAAGCTTCCTATATTATTTCTATGCCAAAACATCAACTTTCTATGACAAATGGAAAAAAGCATTAAAAGCTCCTTCATAGAGAGAGTCGAGCATCTTCAGACCATATAAGTTTCTCGTTGTACACTTTTTATTGTTCTTCTATGTGAAATTTTATGAGTATAAGCTTCCTAGATTATTTCGATGATAAAACACGAACTTTCTCTGAGACAAATGGACAAAACCGTTAAAAGCTCTTCCATAGAGAGAGTTGAGCAACTTCGGACCATCGAAGTTGCTCTATGTACACTTTTTATTGTTCTTCTATGTCAAATTTTATGAATACAAGCTTACAAGATTATTTCGAATCCAAAACACCAACTTTCTATGACAAATAGACAAAACAGTTAAAAGCTCCTCCATAGAGAGAGTTGAGCAACTTCGGACCATCAAAGTTGCTCTATGTACACTTTTTATTGTTCTTCTATGTCAAATTTTATGAATACAAGCTTCCAAGATTATTTCGATTCCAAAACATCAACTTTCTATGACAAATGGACAAAACCGTTAAAAGCTCCTCCGTAGAGAGAGTTGAGCAACTTCGGACCATCAATGTTGCTCCGTTTACACTTTTTATTGTTCTTCTACGTCAAATTTTACGAGGATAAGCTTCGTAGATTATTTCGATGCCAAAACATCAACTTTCTATGAAAAATGGACAAAACCGTTGAAAGCTCCAAACATAGAGAGAGTTGAACAAGTTCGGACCATCAAAGTTGCTCGGCGCACACTTTTTACTATTCTTCTATGTCAAATTTTGTGAGTATAAGCTTCCTAGATTATTTCTATGCCAAAACATCAACTTTCTATGACAAATAGAAAAAAGCATTAAAAGCTCCTTCATAGAGAGAGTCGAGCATCTTCAGACCATATAAGTTTCTCGTTGTACACTTTTTATTGTTCTTCTATGTGAAATTTTACGAGTATAAGCTTCCTAGATTATTTCGATGATAAAACACGAACTTTCTCTGAGACAAATGGACAAAACCGTTAAAAGCTCTTCCATAGAGAGAGTTGAGCAACTTCAGACCATCAAAGTTGCTCTATGTACACTTTTTATTGTTCTTCTATGTCAAATTTTTATGAATACAAGCTTCCAAGATTATTTCGATTCCAAATCACAAACTTTCTATGAAAAATGGACAAAAACGTTAAAAGCTCCTTCATAGAGAGAGTTGAGCATCTTCGGACCATCAAATTTTCTCGGTGTACACTTTTTATTGTTCTTTTATATGAAATTTTACGAGTATAAGCTTCCTCGATTATTTCGATGCCAAAACACCAACTTTCTATAACAAATGGACAAAACCGTTAAAAGCTCCTCCATAGATAGAGTTGAGCAACTTCGAACAATCTAAGTTGCTCTGTGTACACTTTTTATTGTTCTTCTATGTCAAATTTTACAAGTATAAGCTTCGTAGAATATTTCGATGCCAAAACACCAACTTTCTATGAAAAATGGACAAAACCGTTGAAAGATCCTATATAGAGAGAGAGTTGAACAAGTTTGGACTATCAAAGTTGCTCGGCGTACACTTTTTACTATTCTTCTATGTCAAATTTTACGAGTATAAGCTTCGTAGATTATTTCGATGCCAAAACACGAACTTTCTATGAAAAATTGTACAAAACCGTTAAAAGCTCCTCCATAGAGAGAATTGAGCAATTTCGGATCATCAAAGCGGCTCTGTGTACACTTTTTATTATTGGTCTATGTCAAATTTTATGAGTATAAGCTTCGTAGATTATTTCGATGCTAAAACACCAACTTTCTATGAAAAATGGACAAAACCGTTGAAAGCTCCTACATAGAAAGAGTTGAACAAGTTCGGACCATCAAAATTACTCGGCGTACATTTTGTACTATTCTTCTATGTCAAATTTTACGAGTATAAGCTTCCTAGATTATTTCTATGGCAAAACATCAACTTTCTATGACAAATGGAAAAAAGCATTAAAAGCTCCTTCATAGAGAGAGTTGAGCATCTTCAGACCATCAAAGTTTCTCGTTCTACACTTTTTATTGTTTTTCTATGTGAAATTTTACGAGTATAAGCTTCCTAGATTATTTCGATGATAAAACACCAACTTTCTCTGAGACAAATGGACAAAACCGTTAAAAGCTCTTCCATAGAGAGAGTTGAGCAACTTCGGACCATCGAAGTTGCTCTATGTACACTTTTTATTGTTCTTCTATGTCAAATTTTATGAATACAAGCTTACAAGAATATTTCGATTCCAAAACAACAACTTTCTATGACAAATAGACAAAACCGTTAAAAGCTCCTCCATAGAGAGAGTTGAGCAACTTCGGACCATCAAAGTTGCTCTATGTACACTTTTTATTGTTCTTCTATGTCAAATTTTATGAATACAAGCTTCCAAGATTATTTCGATTCCAAAACACCAACTTTCTATGACAAATGGACAAAACCGTTGAAAGCTCCTCCATAGAGAGAGTTGAGAAACTTCGGACCATCAAAGTTGCTCTGTTTATACTTTTTATTGTTATTCTACGTCAAATTTTACGAGGATAAGCTTCGTAGATTATTTCGATGTCAAAACAACAACTTTCTATGAAAAATGGACAAAACCGTTGAAAGCTCCAAACATAGAGAGAGTTGAATAAGTTCGGACCATCAAAGTTGCTCGGCGCACACTTTTTACTATTCTTCTATGTCAAATTTTACGATTATAAGCTTCCTAGATTATTTCGATGGCGAAACATCAACTTTCTATGACAGATGGACAAAAGCGTTAAAAGCTCCTTCATAGAGAGAGTTGATCATCTTCGGACCATCAAAGTTTCTCGGTGTACACTTTTTATTGTTCTCTATATGAAATTTTACGAGTATAAGCTTCCTAGATTATTTCAAAGACAAAACACCATTTTTCTGTGAGACAAATGGATCAAACCGTTAAAAGCTCTTCCATAGAGAGAGTTGAGCAACTTCGGACCATCAAATTTGCTCTATGTACACTTTTTATTGTTCTTCTATGTCAAATTTTATGAATACAAGATTCCAAGATTATTTCGATTCCAAAACACCAACTTACGATGACAAATGGACAAAACCGTTGAAAGCTCCTATATAGAGAGAGAGTTGAACAAGTTTGGACTATCAAAATTGCTCGACGTACACTTTTTACTATTCTTCTATGTCAAATTTTATGAGTATAAGCTTCGTAGATTATTTCGATGCCAAAACACCAACTTTCTATGAAAAATGGACAAAACCGTTAAAAGCTCCTCCATAGAGAGAGTGGATCAACTTCGGACCACCAAAGTTGCTCGATGTATACATTTTATTGTTCTTCTATGTCAAATTTTATGAATACAAGCTTCCAAGATTATTTCGATTCCAAAACACCAACTTTTTATGAAAAATGGACAAAACCGTAAAAAGCTCCTCTACAGAGAGAGTGGATCAACTTCGGACCACCAAAGTTGCTCGAGGTATACTTTTTATTGCTCTTCTATGTCAAATTTTATGAATACAAGCTTCCATGATTATTTCGATTCCAAAACACCAACTTTCTATGAAAAATGGACAAAAACGTGAAAAGCTCCTTCACAGAGAGAGTTGAGCATCTTCGGACCATCAAAGTTGCTCTATGTACACTTTTTATTGTTCTTCTATGTCAAATTTTTTGAATACAAGCTAACAAGATTATTTCGATTCGAAAACACCAACTTTCTATGACAAATGGACAAAACCGTTAAAAGCACCTCCATAGAGAGAGTTGAGCAACTTCGGACCATCAAAGTTGCTCTATGTATACTTTTTATTGTTCTTTTATGTCAAATTTTAGGAATACAAGTTTCCAAGATTATTTCGATGAAAAAACACCAATTTTCTGTGAGACAAATGGACCAAACCGTTAAAAGCTCTTCCATAGAGAGAGTTGAGCAACTTCGGACCATCAAAATTGCTCTATGTACACTTTTTATTGTTCTTCTATGTCAAATTTTATGAATACAAGATTCCAAGATTATTTCGATTCCAAAACACCAACTTTCTATGAAAAATGGACAAAACCGTTGAAAGCTCCGAACATAGAGAGAGTTGAATAAGTTCGGACCATCAAAGTTGCTCTGTTTACACTTTTTATTGTTCTTCTACGTCAACTTTTACGAGGATAAGCTTCATAGATTATTTCGATGCCAAAACACCAACTTTCTATAAAAAATGGACAAAACCGTTAAAAGCTCCTCCGTAGAGAGAATTGAGCAACTTCGGATCATCAAAGCTGCTCTGTGTACACTTTTTATTGTTGTTCTATGTCAAATTTTACGAGTATAAGCTTCGTAGATTATTTCGATGCTAAAACGCCAACTTTCTATGAAAAATGGACAAAACCGTTGAAAGCTCCTACATAGAAAGAGTTGAACAAGTTCGGACCATCAAAGTTGTTCGGCGTACACTTTTTACTATTCTTCTATGTCAAATTTTACGAGTATAAGCTTCCTAGATTATTTCTATGGCAAAACATCAACTTTCTATGACAAATGGAAAAAAGCATTAAAAGCTCCTCCATAGAGAGAATTGAGCAACTTCGGATCATCAAAGCTACTCTGTGTACACTTTTTATTGTTGTTCTATGTCAAATTTTACGAGTATAAGCTTCGTAGATTATTTCGATGCTAAAACACCAACTTTCTATGAAAAATGGACAAAACCGTTGAAAGCTCCTACATAGAAAGAGTTGAACAAGTTCGGACCATCAAAGTTGCTCGGCGTACACTTTTTACTATTCTTCTATGTCAAATTTTACGAGTATAAGCTTCGTAGATTATTTCGATGCCAAAACACCAACTTTCTATAAAAAATGGACAAAACCGTTAACAGCTCCTCCATAGAGAGAGTGGATCGATTTCAAACCATCAAAGTTGCTCGGCGTACACTTTTACTATTCTTCTATGTCAAATTTTACGAGTATAATCTTCGTAGATTATTTCGATGCCAAAACACCAACTTTCTATGACAAATGGATAAAACCGTTAAAAGCTCCTCCATAGAGAGAGTTGAGCAACTTCGGACTATCAAAGATGCTCGGTGTACACTTTTTCTTGTTCTTATATGTCAAATTTTACGAGTATAATCTTCCTAGATTATTTCGATGACAAAACACCAACTTTCTATGAGAAATGGACAAAACCGTTAAAAACTCCTCCATATAGAGAATTTAGCAACTTCGGATCATCAAAGCTGCTCTGTGTACACTTTTTATTGTTGTTCTATGTCAAATTTTACGAGTATAAGCTTCGTAGATTATTTCGATGCTAAAACACCAACTTTCTATGAAAAATGGACAAAACCGTTGAAAGCTCCTACATAGAAAGAGTTGAACAAGTTCGGACCATCAAAGTTGCTCGGCGTACACTTTTTACTATTCTTCTATGTCAAATTTTACGAGTATAAGCTTCGTAGATTATTTCGATGCCAAAACACCAACTTTCTATAAAAAATGGACAAAACCGTTAACAGCTCCTCCATAGAGAGAGTGGATCGATTTCAAACCATCAAAGTTGCTCGGCGTACACTTTTACTATTCTTCTATGTCAAATTTTACGAGTATAACCTTCGTAGATTATTTCGATGCCAAAACACCAACTTTCTATGACAAATGGATAAAACCGTTAAAAGCTCCTCCATAGAGAGAGTTGAGCAACTTCGGACTATCAAAGATGCTCGGTGTACACTTTTTCTTGTTCTTATATGTCAAATTTTACGAGTATAATCTTCCTAGATTATTTCGATGATAAAACACCAACTTTCTATGAGAAATGGACAAAACCGTTAAAAACTCCTCCATATAGAGAATTGAGCAACTTCGGATCATCAAAGCTGCTCTGTGTACACTTTTTATTGTTGTTCTATGTCAAATTTTACGAGTATAAGCTTCGTAGATTATTTCGATGCTAAAACACCAACTTTCTATGAAAAATGGACAAAACCGTTGAAAGCTCCTACATAGAAAGAGTTGAACAAGTTCGGACCATCAAAGTTGCTCGGCGTACACTTTTTACTATTCTTCTATGTCAAATTTTACGAGTATAAGCTTCCTAGATTATTTCTATGGCAAAACATCAACTTTCTATGACAAATGGAAAAAAGCATTAAAAGCTCCTTCATAGAGAGAGTTGAGAATCTTCGGACCATCAAAGTTTCTCGGTGTACACTTTTTATAGTTCTTCTATGTGAAATTTTACGAGTATAAGATTCCTAGATTATTTCGATGACAAAACACCAACTTTCTATGACAAACGGATAAAACCGTTAAAAGCTCTTCCATAGAGAGAGTTGAGCAACTTCGGACCATCGAAGTTGCTCTATGTACACTTTTTATTGTTCTTCTATGTCAAATTTTTATGAATACAAGCTTCCAAGATTATTTGGATTCCAAATCACAAACTTTCTATGAAAAATGGACAAAAACATTAAAAGCTCCTTCATAGAGAGAGTTGAGCATCTTCGGACCATCAAAATTTCTCGGTGTACACTTTTTATTGTTCTTTTATATGAAATTTTACGAGTATAAGCTTCCTCGATTATTTCGATGCCAAAACACCAACTTTCTATAACAAATGGACAAAACCGTTAAAAGCTCCTCCATAGATAGAGTTGAGCAACTTCGAACCATCTAAGTTGCTCTGTGTACACTTTTTATTGTTCTTCTATGTCAAATTTTAGAAGTATAAGCTTCGTAGAATATTTCGATGCCAAAACACCAACTTTCTATGAAAAATGGACAAAACCGTTGAAAGATCTTATATAGAGAGAGTGAGTTGAACAAGTTTGGACTATCAAAGTTGCTCGGCGTACACTTTTTACTATTCTTCTATGTCAAATTTTACGAGTATAAGCTTCGTAGATTATTTCGATGCCAAAACACGAACTTTCTATGAAAAAATGTACAAAACCGTTAAAAGCTCCTCCATAGAGAGAATTGAGCAATTTCGGATCATCAAAGCTGCTCTGTGTACACTTTTTATTATTGGTCTATGTCAATTTTTATGAGTATAAGCTTCGTAGATTATTTCGATGCTAAAACACCAACTTTCTATGAAAAATGGACAAAACCGTTGAAAGCTCCTACATAGAAAGAGTTGAACAAGTTCGGACCATCAAAGTTACTCGGCGTACACTTTTTACTATTCTTCTATGTCAAATTTTATGAGTATAAGCTTCCTAGATTATTTCTATGCCAAAACATCAACTTTCTATGACAAATGGAAAAAAGCATTAAAAGCTCCTTCATAGAGAGAGTCGAGCATCTTCAGACCATATAAGTTTCTCGTTGTACACTTTTTATTGTTCTTCTATGTGAAATTTTATGAGTATAAGCTTCCTAGATTATTTCGATGATAAAACACGAACTTTCTCTGAGACAAATGGACAAAACCGTTAAAAGCTCTTCCATAGAGAGAGTTGAGCAACTTCGGACCATCGAAGTTGCTCTATGTACACTTTTTATTGTTCTTCTATGTCAAATTTTATGAATACAAGCTTACAAGATTATTTCGATTCCAAAACACCAACTTTCTATGACAAATAGACAAAACAGTTAAAAGCTCCTCCGTAGAGAGAGTTGAGCAACTTCGGACCATCAATGTTGCTCCGTTTACACTTTTTATTGTTCTTCTACGTCAAATTTTACGAGGATAAGCTTCGTAGATTATTTCGATGCCAAAACATCAACTTTCTACGAAAAATGGACAAAACCGTTGAAAGCTCCAAACATAGAGAGAGTTGAACAAGTTCGGACCATCAAAGTTGCTCGGCGCACACTTTTTACTATTCTTCTATGTCAAATTTTGTGAGTATAAGCTTCCTAGATTATTTCTATGCCAAAACATCAACTTTCTATGACAAATGGAAAAAAGCATTAAAAGCTCCTTCATAGAGAGAGTCGAGCATCTTCAGACCATATAAGTTTCTCGTTGTACACTTTTTATTGTTCTTCTATGTGAAATTTTACGAGTATAAGCTTCCTAGATTATTTCGATGATAAAACACGAACTTTCTCTGAGACAAATGGACAAAACCGTTAAAAGCTCTTCCATAGAGAGAGTTGAGCAACTTCAGACCATCAAAGTTGCTCTATGTACACTTTTTATTGTTCTTCTATGTCAAATTTTTATCAATACAAGCTTCCAAGATTATTTCGATTGCAAATCACAAACTTTCTATGAAAAATGGACAAAAACGTTAAAAGCTCCTTCATAGAGAGAGTTGAGCATCTTCGGACCATCAAATTTTCTCGGTGTACACTTTTTATTGTTCTTTTATATGAAATTTTACGAGTATAAGCTTCCTCGATTATTTCGATGCCAAAACACCAACTTTCTATAACAAATGGACAAAACCGTTAAAAGCTCCTCCATAGATAGAGTTGAGCAACTTCGAACCATCTAAGTTGCTCTGTGTACACTTTTTATTGTTCTTCTATGTCAAACTTTACAAGTATAAGCTTCGTAGAATATTTCGATGCCAAAACACCAACTTTCTATGAAAAATGGACAAAACCGTTGAAAGATCCTATATAGAGAGAGAGAGTTGAACAAGTTTGGACTATCAAAGTTGCTCGGCGTACACTTTTTACTATTCTTCTATGTCAAATTTTACGAGTATAAGCTTCGTAGATTATTTCGATGCCAAAACACGAACTTTCTATGAAAAAATGTACAAAACCGTTAAAAGCTCCTCCATAGAGAGAATTGAGCAATTTCGGATCATCAAAGCTGCTCTGTGTACACTTTTTATTATTGGTCTATGTCAAATTTTATGAGTATAAGCTTCGTAGATTATTTCGATGCTAAAACACCAACTTTCTATGAAAAATGGACAAAACCGTTGAAAGCTCCTACGTAGAAAGAGTTGAACAAGTTCGGACCATCAAAGTTACTCGGCGTACACTTTTTACTATTCTTCTATGTCAAATTTTACGAGTATAAGCTTCCTAAATTATTTCTATGGCAAAACATCAACTTTCTATGACAAATGGAAAAAAGCATTAAAAGCTCCTTCATAGAGAGAGTTGAGCATCTTCAGACCATCAAAGTTTCTCGTTGTACACTTTTTATTGTTCTTCTATGTGAAATTTTACGAGTATAAGCTTCCTAGATTATTTCGATGATAAAACACCAACTTTCTCTGAGACAAATGGACAAAACCGTTAAAAGCTCTTCCATAGAGAGAGTTGAGCAACTTCGGACCATCGAAGTTGCTCTATGTACACTTTTTATTGTTCTTCTATGTCAAATTTTATGAATACAAGCTTACAAGAATATTTCGATTCCAAAACAACAACTTTCTATGACAAATAGACAAAACCGTTAAAAGCTCCTCCATAGAGAGAGTTGAGCAACTTCGGACCATCAAAGTTGCTCTATGTACACTTTTTATTGTTCTTCTATGTCAAATTTTATGAATACAAGCTTCCAAGATTATTTCGATTCCAAAACACCAACTTTCTATGACAAATGGACAAAACCGTTAAAAGCTCCTCCATAGAGAGAGTTGAGAAACTTCGGACCATCAAAGTTGCTCTGTTTATACTTTTTATTGTTATTCTACGTCAAATTTTACGAGGATAAGCTTCGTAGATTATTTCGATGTCAAAACAACAACTTTCTATGAAAAATGGACAAAACCGTTGAAAGCTCCAAACATAGAGAGAGTTGAATAAGTTCGGACCATCAAAGTTGCTCGGCGCACACTTTTTACTATTCTTCTATGTCAAATTTTACGATTATAAGCTTCCTAGATTATTTCGATGGCGAAACATCAACTTTCTATGACAGATGGACAAAAGCGTTAAAAGCTCCTTCATAGAGAGAGTTGATCATCTTCGGACCATCAAAGTTTCTCGGTGTACACTTTTTATTGTTCTCTATATGAAATTTTACGAGTATAAGCTTCCTAGATTATTTCGAAGACAAAACACCATTTTTCTGTGAGACAAATGGATCAAACCGTTAAAAGCTCTTCCATAGAGAGAGTTGAGCAACTTCGGACCATCAAATTTGCTCTATGTACACTTTTTATTGTTCTTCTATGTCAAATTTTATGAATACAAGATTCCAAGATTATTTCGATTCCAAAACACCAACTTTCGATGACAAATGGACAAAACCGTTGAAAGCTCCTATATAGAGAGAGAGTTGAACAAGTTTGGACTATCAAAGTTGCTCGACGTACACTTTTTACTATTCTTCTATGTCAAATTTTATGAGTATAAGCTTCGTAGATTATTTCGATGCCAAAACACCAACTTTCTATGAAAAATGGACAAAACCGTTAAAAGCTCCTCCATAGAGAGAGTGGATCAACTTCGGACCACCAAAGTTGCTCGATGTATACATTTTATTGTTCTTCTATGTCAAATTTTATGAATACAAGCTTCCAAGATTATTTCGATTCCAAAACACCAACTTTCTATGAAAAATGGACAAAACCGTAAAAAGCTCCTCCACAGAGAGAGTGGATCAACTTCGGACCACCAAAGTTGCTCGAGGTATACTTTTTATTGCTCTTCTATGTCAAATTTTATGAATACAAGCTTCCATGATTATTTCGATTCCAAAACACCAACTTTCTATGAAAAATGGACAAAAACGTTAAAAGCTCCTTCACAGAGAGAGTTGAGCATCTTCGGACCATCAAAGTTGCTCTATGTACACTTTTTATTGTTCTTCTATGTCAAATTTTTTGAATACAAGCTAACAAGATTATTTCGATTCGAAAACACCAACTTTCTATGACAAATGGACAAAACCGTTAAAAGCACCTCCATAGAGAGAGTTGAGCAACTTCGGACCATCAAAGTTGCTCTATGTACACTTTTTATTGTTCTTTTATGTCAAATTTTAGGAATACAAGTTTCCAAGATTATTTCGATGAAAAAACACCAATTTTCTGTGAGACAAATGGACCAAACCGTTAAAAGCTCTTCCATAGAGAGAGTTGAGCAACTTCGGACCATCAAAATTGCTCTATGTACACTTTTTATTGTTCTTCTATGTCAAATTTTATGAATACAAGATTCCAAGATTATTTCGATTCCAAAACACCAACTTTCTATGAAAAATGGACAAAACCGTTGAAAGCTCCGAACATAGAGAGAGTTGAATAAGTTCGGACCATCAAAGTTGCTCTGTTTACACTTTTTATTGTTCTTCTACGTCAACTTTTACGAGGATAAGCTTCATAGATTATTTCGATGCTAAAACGCCAACTTTCTATGAAAAATGGACAAAACCGTTGAAAGCTCCTACTTAGAAAGAGTTGAACAAGTTCGGACCATCAAAGTTGTTCGGCGTACACTTTTTACTATTCTTCTATGTCAAATTTTACGAGTATAAGCTTCCTAGATTATTTCTTTGGCAAAACATCAACTTTCTATGACAAATGGAAAAAAGCATTAAAAGCTCCTCCATAGAGAGAATTGAGCAACTTCGGATCATCAAAGCTACTCTGTGTACACTTTTTATTGTTGTTCTATGTCAAATTTTACGAGTATAAGCTTCGTAGATTATTTCGATGCCAAAACACCAACTTTCTATGAAAAATGGACAAAACCGTTGAAAGCTCCTACATAGAAAGAGTTGAACAAGTTCGGACCATCAAAGTTGCTCGGCGTACACTTTTTACTATTCTTCTATGTCAAATTTTACGAGTATAAGCTTCGTAGATTATTTCGATGCCAAAACACCAACTTTCTATGAAAAATGGACAAAACCGTTAACAGCTCCTCCATAGAGAGAGTGGATCGATTTCAAACCATCAAAGTTGCTCGGCGTACACTTTTACTATTCTTCTATGTCAAATTTTACGAGGATAACCTTCGTAGATTATTTCGATGCCAAAACACCAACTTTCTATGACAAATGGATAAAACCGTTAAAAGTTCCTCCATAGAGAGGGTTGAGCAACTTCGGACTATCAAAGATGCTCGGTGTACACTTTTTCTTGTTCTTATATGTCAAATTTTACGAGTATAATCTTCCTAGATTATTTCGATGACAAAACACCAACTTTCTATGAGAAATGGACAAAACCGTTAAAAACTCCTCCATATAGAGAATTGAGCAACTTCGGATCATCAAAGCTGCTCTGTGTACACTTTTTATTGTTGTTCTATGTCAAATTTTACGAGTATAAGCTTCGTAGATTATTTCGATGCTAAAACACCAACTTTCTATGAAAAATGGACAAAACCGTTGAAAGCTTCTACATAGAAAGAGTTGAACAAGTTCGGACCATCAAAGTTGCTCGGCGTACACTTTTTACAATTCTTCTATGTCAAATTTTACGAGTATAAGCTCCCTAGATTATTTCTATGGCAAAACATCAACTTTCTATGACAAATGGAAAAAAGCATTAAAAGCTCCTTCATAGAGAGAGTTGAGAATCTTCGGACCATCAAAGTTTCTCGGTGTACACTTTTTATAGTTCTTCTATGTGAAATTTTACGAGTATAAGATTCCTAGATTATTTCGATGACAAAACACCAACTTTCTATGACAAACGGATAAAACCGTTAAAAGCTCTTCCATAGAGAGAGTTGAGCAACTTCGGACCATCGAAGTTGCTCTATGTACACTTTTTATTGTTCCTCTATGTCAAATTTTATGAATACAAGCTTACAAGATTATTTCGATTCCAAAACACTAACTTTCTATGGCAAATGGACAAAACCGTTAAAAGCTCCTCCATAGAGAGAGTTGAGCAACTTCGGACCATCAAAGTTGCTCTATTGTTCTTCTATGTCCAATTTTATGAATACAAGCTTCCAAGATTATTTCGATTACAAAACACGAACTTTCTATGAAAAATGGACAAAACCGTTAAAAGCTCCTATATAGAGAGAGAGTAGATCAACTTCGGACCACCAAAGTTGCTCGATGTATACTTTTTACTATTCTTCTATGTCAAATTTTATGAATACAAGCTTCCAAGATTATTTCGATTCCAAAACACCAACTTTCTATGAAAAATGGACAAAACCGTTAAAAGCTCCTCCATAGAGAGAGTAGATCAACTTCGGACCACCAAAGTTGCTCGATGTATACTTTTTATTGTTCTTCTATGTCAAATTTTATGAATACAAGCTTCCAAGATTATTTCAATTCCAAAACACCAACTTTCTATGAAAAATGGACAAAAACGTTAAAAGCTCCTTCATAGAGAGAGTTGAGCATCTTCGGACCATCAAAGTTGCTGTACGTACACTTTTTATTGTTCTTCTATGTCAAATTTTATGAATACAAGCTAACAAGATTATTTCGATTCGAAAACACCAACTTTCTATGTGACAAATGGACAAAACCGTTAAAAGCTCCTCCATAGAGAGAGTTGAGCAACTTCGGACCATCAAAGTTGCTCTATGTAAACTTTTTATTGTTCTTCTATGTCAAATTTTATGAATACAAGCTTCCAAGATTATTTCGATTCCAAAACACGAACTTTATATGAAAAATGGACAAAAACGTTAAAAGCTCCTCCATAGTGAGAGTTGAGCAACTTCGGACTATCAAAGATGCTCGGTGTACACTTTTTCTTGTTCTTATATGTCAAATTTTACGAGTATAATCTTCCTAGATTATTTCGATGATAAAACACCAACTTTCTATGAGAAATGGACAAAACCGTTAAAAACTCCTCCATATAGAGAATTGAGCAACTTCGGATCATCAAAGCTGCTATGTGTACACTTTTTATTGTTGTTCTATGTCAAATTTTACGAGTATAAGCTTCGTAGATTATTTCGATGCTAAAACACCAACTTTCTATGAAAAATGGACAAAACCGTTGAAAGCTCCTACATAGAAAGAGTTGAACAAGTTCGGACCATCAAAGTTGCTCGGCGTACACTTTTTACTATTCTTCTATGTCAAATTTTACGAGTATAAGCTTCGTAGATTATTTCGATTCCAAAACACCAACTTTCTATGGCAAATGGACAAAACCGTTAAAAGCTCCTCCATAGAGAGAGTTGAGCAACTTCGGACCATCAAAGTTGCTCTATTGTTCTTCTATGTCAAATTTTATGAATACAAGCTTCCAAGATTATTTCGATTATAAAACACGAACTTTCTATGAAAAATGGACAAAACCGTTAAAAGCTCCTCCATAGAGAGAGTAGATCAACTTCGGAACACCAAAGTTGCTCGATGTATACTTTTTATTGTTCTTCTATGTCAAATTTTATGAATACAAGCTTCCAAGATTATTTCGATTCCAAAACACCAACTTTCTATGAAAAATGGACAAAACCGTTAAAAGCTCCACCATAGAGAGAGTAGATCAGCTTCGGACCACGAAAGTTGCTCGATGTATACTTTTTATTGTTCTTCTATGTCAAATTTTATGAATACAAGCTTCCAAGATTATTTCGATTCCAAAACACCAACTTTCTATGAAAAATGGACGAAACCGTTAAAAGCACCTCCATAGAGAGAGTTGAGCAACTTCGGACCATCAAAGTTGCTCTATGTACACTTTTTATTGTTCTTCTATGTCAAATTTTATGAATACAACCTTCCAAGATTATTTCAATTACAAAACACGAACTTTCTATGAAAAATGGACAAAAACGTTAAAAGCTCCTTCATAGAGAGAGTTAAGCATCTTCGGACCATCAAAGTTTCTCGGTGTACACTTTTTATTATTCTTTATATGAAATTTTACGAGTATAAGCTTCCTCGATTATTTCGATGCCAAAACACCAACTTTCTATAACAAATGGACAAAACCGTTAAATGCTCCTCAATAGATAGGGTTGAGCAACTTCGGACCATCAAAGTTGCTCTGTGTACACTTTTTATTGTACATCTATGTCAAATTTTACAAGTATAAGCTTCGTAGTTTATTTCGATGCCAAAACACCAACTTTCTATGAAAAATAGACAAAACCGTTGAAAGATCCTATATAGAGAGAGAGTTGAACAAGTTTGGACTATCAAAGTTGCCGGTGTACACTTTTTACTATTCTTCTATGTCAAATTTTACGAGCATAAGCTTCGTAGATTATTTCGATGCCAAAACACCAACTTTTTATGAAAAATGGACAAAAACGTTAAAAGCTCCTTCATAGAGAGAGTTGAGCATCTTCGGACCATCAAAGTTGCTCTATTTACACTTTTTATTGTTCTTCTATGTAAAATTTTATGAATGCAAGCTTCGTAGATTATTTCCATTCGAAAACACCAACTTTCTATGACAAATGGATAAAACCGTTAAAAGCTCCTCCATAGAGAGAGTTGAGCAACTTCGGACCATCAAAGATATTCGGTGTACACTTTTTATTGTTCTTATATGTCAAATTTTACGAGTATAAGCTTCCTAGATTATTTCGATGACAAAACACCAACTTTCTATGAGAAATGGACAAAACCGTTAAAAGCTCCTCCATATAGAGAATTGAGCAACTTAGGATCATCAAAGCTGCTCTATGTACACTTTTTATTGTTGTTCTATGTCAAATTTTACGAGTATAAGCTTCGTAGATTATTGCGATGCTAAAACACCAACTTTCTATGAAAAATGGACAAAACCGTTGAAAGCTCCTACATAGAAAGAGTTGAACAAGTTCGGACCATCAAAGTTGCTCGGCGTACACTTTTTACTATTCTTCTACGTCAAATTTTACGAGTATAAGCTTCCTAGATTATTTCTTTGGCAAAACATCAACTTTCCATGACAAATGGAAAAAAGCATTAGAAGCTCCTTTATAGAGAGAGTTGAGCATCTTCGGACCATTAAAGTTTCTCGGTGTACACCTTTTATAGTTCTTCTATGTGAAATTTTACGAGTATAAGCTTCCTAGATTATTTCGATGACAAAACACCAACTTGCTATGAGACAAATGGACAAAACCGTTAAAAGCTCTTCCATAGAGAGAGTTGACCAACTTCGGACCATCGAAGTTGCTCTATGTACACTTTTTATTGTTCTTCTATGTCAAATTTTATGAATACAAGCTTACAAGATTATTCGATTCCAAAACACCAACTTTCTATGACAAATGGACAAAACCGTTAAAAGCTCCTCCATAGAGAGAGTAGATCAACTTCGGACCACCAAAGTTGCTCGATGTATACTTTTTATTGTTCTTCTATGTCAAATTTTATGAATACAAGCTTCCAAGATTATTTCGATTCCAAAACACGAACTTTCTATGAAAAATGGACAAAAACGTTAAAAGCTCCTTCACAGAGAGAGTTGAGCATCTTCGGACCATCAAAGTTGCTTTATGTACACTTTTTATTGTTCTTCTATGTCAAATTTTATGAATACAAGCTAACAAGATTATTTCGATTCGAAAACACCAACTTTCTATGACAAATGGACAAAACCGTTAAAAGCACCTCCATAGAGAGAGTTGAGCAACTTCGGACCATCAAAGTTGCTCTATATACACTTTTTATTGTTCTTTTATGTCAAATTTTAGGAATACAAGTTTCCAAGATTATTTCGATGACAAAACACCAATTTTCTGTAGGACAAATGGACCAAACCGTTAAAAGCTCTTCCATAGAGAGAGTTGAGCAACTTCGGACCATCAAAATTGCTCTATGTACACTTTTTATTGTTCTTCTATGTCAAATTTTATGAATACAAGATTCCAAGATTATTTCGATTCCAAAACACGAACTTTCTATGAAAAATGGACAAAACCGTTGAAAGCTCCGAACATAGAGAGAGTTGAATAAGTTCGGACCATCAAAGTTGCTCTGTTTACACTTTTTATTGTTCTTCTACGTCAACTTTTACGAGGATAAGCTTCATAGATTATTTCGATGCCAAAACACCAACTTTCTATGAGAAATGGACAAAACCGTTAAAAGCTCCTCCATAGAGAGAATTGAGCAACTTCGGATCATCAAAGCTGCTCTGTGTACACTTTTTATTGTTGTTCTATGTCAAATTTTACGAGTATAAGCTTCGTAGATTATTTCGATGCTAAAACACCAACTTTCTATGAAAAATGGACAAAACCGTTGAAAGCTCCTACATAGAAAGAGTTGAACAAGTTCGGACCATCAAAGTTGTTCGGCGTACACTTTTTACTATTCTTCTATGTCAAATTTTACGAGTATAAGCTTCCTAGATTATTTCTATGGCAAAACATCAACTTTCTATGACAAATGGAAAAAAGCATTAAAAGCTCCTCCATAGAGAGAATTGAGGAACTTCGGATCATCAAAGCTACTCTGTGTACACTTTTTATTGTTGTTCTATGTCAAATTTTACGAGTATAAGCTTCGTAGATTATTTCGATGCTAAAACACCAACTTTCTATGAAAAATGGACAAAACCGTTGAAAGCTCCTACATAGAAAGAGTTGAACAAGTTCGGACCATCAAAGTTGCTCGGCGTACACTTTTTACTATTCTTCTATGTCAAATTTTATGAGTATAAGCTTCCTAGATTATTTCTATGGCAAAACATCAACTTTCTATGACAAATGGAAAAAAGCATTAAAAGCTCCTTCATAGAGAGAGTTGAGCATCTTCGGACTATCAAAGTTTCTCGGTGAACACCTTTTATAGTTCTTCTATGTCAAATTTTACGAGTATAAGCTTCCTAGATTATTTCGATGACAAAACACAAACTTTCTATGAGACAAATGGACAAAACCGTAAAAAGCTCTTCCATAGAGAGAGTTGACCAACTTCGGACCATCGAAGTTGCTTTATGTACACTTTTTATTGTTCTTCTATGTCAAATTTTATGAATACAAGCTTACAAGATTATTTCGATTCCAAAACACCAACTTTCTATGGCAAATAGACAAAACCGTTAAAAGCTCCTCCATAGAGAGACTTGAGCAACTTCGGACCATCAAAGTTGCTCTATTGTTCTTCTATGTCAAATTTTATGAATACAAGCTTCCAAGATTATTTCGATTATAAAACACGAACTTTCTATGAAAAATGGACAAAACCGTTAAAAGCTCCTCCATAGAGAGA
Source organism: Euonymus europaeus (assembly GCA_963580455.1). NCBI lineage: Eukaryota > Viridiplantae > Streptophyta > Magnoliopsida > Celastrales > Celastraceae > Euonymus > Euonymus europaeus. Next base: position 19,153,142 of record OY756959.1, on the reverse strand, counting down.
GTAGATCAACTTCGGACCACCAAAGTTGCTCGATATATACTTTTTATTGTTCTTCTATGTCAAATTTTATGAATACAAGCTTCCAAGATTATTTCGATTCCAAAACACTAACTTTCTATGAAAAATGGACAAAACCGTTAAAAGCTCCTCCATAGAGAGAGTAGATCAACTTCGGACCACCAAAGTTGCTCGATGTATACTTTTTATTGTTCTTCTATGTCAAATTTTATGAATACGAGCTTCCAAGATTATTTCGATTCCAAAACACCAACTTTCTATGAAAAATGGACAAAACCGTTAAAAGCACCTCCATAGAGAGAGTTGAGCAACTTCGGACCATCAAAGTTGCTCTATGTACACTTTTTATTGTTCTTCTATGTCAAATTTTATGAATACAACCTTCCAAGATTATTTCAATTACAAAACACGAACTTTCTATGAAAAATGGACAAAAACGTTAAAAGCTCCTTCATAGAGAGAGTTGAGCATCTTCGGACCATCAAAGTTTCTCGGTGTACACTTTTTATTATTCTTTTATATGAAATTTTACGAGTATAAGCTTTATCGATTATTTCGATGCCAAAACACCAACTTTCTATAACAAATGGACAAAACCGTTAAATGCTCCTCAATAGATAGAGTTGAGCAACTTCGGACCATCAAAGTTGCTCTTTGTACACATTTTTATTGTACATCTATGTCAAATTTTACAAGTATAAGCTTCGTAGTTTATTTCGATGCCAAAACACCAACTTTCTATGAAAAATAGACAAAACCGTTGAAAGATCCTATATAGAGAGAGAGTTGAACAAGTTTGGACTATCAAAGTTGCTCGGCGTACACTTTTTACTATTCTTCTATGTCAAATTTTACGAGTATAAGCTTCGTAGATTATTTCGTTGGCAAAACACCAACTTTCTATGAAAAATGGACAAAAACGTTAAAAGCTCCTTCATAGAGAGAGTTGAGCATCTTCGGACCATCAAAGTTGCTCTATTTACACTTTTTATTGTTCTTCTATGTAAAATTTTATGAATGCAAGCTTCGTAGATTATTTCCATTCGAAAACACCAACTTTCTATGACAAATGGATAAAACCGTTAAAAGCTCCTCCATAGAGAGAGTTGAGCAACTTCGGACCATCAAAGATATTCGGTGTACACTTTTTATTGTTCTTATATGTCAAATTTTACGAGTATAAGCTTCCTAGATTATTTCGATGACAAAACACCAACTTTCTATGAGAAATGGACAAAACCGTTAAAAGCTCCTCCATATAGAGAATTGAGCAACTTCGGATCATCAAAGCTACTCTATGTACACTTTTTATTGTTGTTCTATGTCAAATTTTACGAGTATAAGCTTCGTAGATTATTGCGATGCTAAAACACCAACTTTCTATGAAAAATGGACAAAACCGTTGAAAGCTCCTACATAGAAAGAGTTGAACAAGTTCGGACCATCAAAGTTGCTCGGCGTACACTTTTTACTATTCTTCTATGTCAAATTTTACGAGTATAAGCTTCCTAGATTATTTCTATGGCAAAACATCAACTTTCTATGACAAATGGAAAAAAGGATTAAAAGCTCCTTTATAGAGAGAGTTGAGCATCTTCGGACCATCAAAGTTTCTCGGTGTACACCTTTTATAGTTCTTCTATGTGAAATTTTACGAGTATAAGCTTCCTAGATTATTTCGATGACAAAACACCAACTTGCTATGAGACAAATGGACAAAACCGTTAAAAGCTCTTCCATAGAGAGAGTTGACCAACTTCGGACCATCGAAGTTGCTCTATGTACACTTTTTATTGTTCTTCTATGTCAAATTTTATGAATACAAGCTTACAAGATTATTTCGATTCCAAAACACCAATTTTCTATGACAAATAGAGAAAACCGTTAAAAGCTCCCCCATAGAGAGAGTTGAGCAACTTCGGACCATCAACGTTGCCCTATGTACACTTTTTATTGTTCTTCTATGTCAAATTTTATGAATACAAGCTTCCAAGATTATTTCGATTCCAAAACACGAACTTTCTATGAAAAATGGACAAAAACGTTAAAAGCTCCTTCATAGAGAGAGTTGAGCACCTTCGGATCATCAAAGTTTCTCGGTGTACACTTTTTATTGTTCTTTTATGTAAAATTTTATGAATGCAAGCTTCGTAGATTATTTTGATGCCAAAACACCAACTTTCTATGACAAATAGATAAAACCGTTAAAAGCTCCTCCATAGATAGAGTTGAGCAACTTCGGACCATCAATGTTGCTCTTTGTACACTTTTTATTGTTCTTCTATGTCAAATTTTACAAGTATAAGCTTTGTAGATTATTTCGATGCCAAAACACCAACTTTCTATGAAAAATGGACAAAACCGTTCAAAGATCCTATATAGAGAGAGAGTTGAACAAGTTTGGACTATCAAAGTTGCTCGGCGTACACTTTTTACTATTCCTCTATGTCAAATTTTACGAGTATAAGCTTCGTAGATTATTTCGATGCCAAAACACCAACTTTCTATGAAAAATGGACAAAACCGTTAGAAGCTCCTCCATAGAGAGAGTGGATCAACTTCGGACCATCAAAGTTGCTCGATGTACACTTTTTATTGTTCTTCTATGTCAAATTTTATGAATACAAGCTTCCAAGATTATTTCGATTCCAAAACACCAACTTTCTATGAAAAATGGACAAAAACGTTAAAAGCTCCTTTATAGAGAGAGTTTAGCATCTTCGGACCATCAAAGTTGCTCTATGTACACTTTTTATTGTTCTTCTATGTAAAATTTTATGAATGCAAGCTTCGTAGATTATTTCGATTCGAAAACACCAACCTTCTATGACAAATGGGTAAAACCGTTAAAATCGCCTCCATAGAGAGAGTTGAGCAACTTCGGACCATCAAAGATGCTCGGTGTACACTTTTTATTGTTCCTATATGTCAAATTTTACGAGTATAAGCTTCCTAGATTATTTCGATGACAAAACACCAACTTTCTATGAGAAATGGACAAAACCGTTAAAAGCTCCTCCATATAGAGAATTGAGCAACTTCGGATCATCAAAGCTGCTCTATGTACACTTTTTATTGTTGTTCTATGTCAAATTTTATGAGTATAAGCTTCGTAGATTATTTCGATGCTAGAACACCAACTTTCTATGAAAAATGGACAAAACCGTTGAAAGCTCCTACATAGAAAGAGTTGAACAAGTTCGGACCATCAAAGTTGCTCGGCGTACACTTTTTACTATTCTTCTATGTCAAATTTTACGAGTATAAGCTTCCTAGATTATTTCTATGGCAAAACATCAACTTTCTATGACAAATGGAAAAAGCATTAAAAGCTCCTTCATAGAGAGAGTTGAGCATCTTCGGACTATCAAAGTTTCTCGGTGAACACTTTTTATAGTTCTTCTATGTCAAATTTTACGAGTATAAGCTTCCTAGATTATTTCGATGACAAAACACAAACTTTCTATGAGACAAATGGACAAAACCGTAAAAAGCTCTTCCATAGAGAGAGTTGACCAACTTCGGACCATCGAAGTTGCTTTATGTACACTTTTTATTGTTCTTCTATGTCAAATTTTATGAATACAAGCTTACAAGATTATTTCGATTCCAAAACACCAACTTTCTATGACAAATAGACAAAACCGTAAAAAGCTCCTACATAGAGAGACTTGAGCAACTTCGGACCATCAACAGTGCACTATGTAAACTTTTTATTGTTCTTCTATGTCAAATTTTATGAATACAAGCTTCCAAGATTATTTCGATTCCAAAACACGAACTTTCTATGAAAAATGGACAAAAACGTTAAAAGCTCCTTCATAGAGAGAGTTGAGCATCTTCGGACCATCAAAGTTTTTCAGTGTACGCTTTTTATTGCTCTTTTATGTAAAATTTTATGAATGCAATCTTCGTAGATTATTTCGATGCCAAAACACCAACTTTCTATGACAAATAGATAAAACCGTTAAAAGCTCCTCTATAGATAGAGTTGAGCAACTTCGGACCATCAAAGTTGCTCTTTGTACACTTTTTATTGTTCTTCTATGTCAAGTTTTACAAGTATAAGCTTCGTAGATTTTTTTCGATGCCAAAACACCAGCTTTCTATGAAAAATGGACAAAACGTTAAAAGCTCCTTCATAGAGAGAGTTGAGCATCTTCGGACCATCAAAGTTTCTCGGCGTACACTTTTTACTATTCTTCTATGTCAAATTTTACGAGTATAAGCTTCATAGATTATTTCTATGGCAAGACATCAACTTTCTATGACAAATGGAAAAAAGCATTAAAAGCTCCTTCATAGAGAGAGTTGAGCATCTTCGGACCATCATAGTTTCTCGGTGTACACTTTTTATAGTTCTTCTATGTGAAATTTTACGAGTATAAGCTTCGTAGATTATTTCGATGCCAAAACACCAACTTTCTATGAAAAATGGACAAAACCGTTGAAAGATCCAATATAGAGAGAGAGAGTTGAGCAACTTCGGACCATCAAAGATGCTCGGTGTACACTTTTTATTGTTCTTATATGTCAAATTTTATGAGTATATGCTTCCTAGATTATTTCGATGACAAAACACCAACTTTCTATGAGAAATGGAAAAAACCGTTAAAAGCTCCTCCATATAGAGAATTGAGCAACCTCGGATCATCAAAGCTGCTCTGTGTACACTTTTTATTGTTGTTCTATGTCAAATTTTACGAGTATAAGCTTCCTAGATTATTTCGATGACAAAACACCAACTTTCTATGAGAAATGGACAAAACCGTTAAAAGCTCCTCCATATAGAGAATTGAGCAACCTCGGATCATCAAAGCTGCTATGCGTACACTTTTTATTGTTCTTCTATGTCAAATTTTACGAATACAAGCTTACAAGATTATTTCGATGCGAAAACACCAACTTTCTATGAAAAATGGACAAAACCGTTGAAAGCTCCTCCATAGAGAGAGTTGAGCAACTTCGGACCATCCAAGTTGCTCTATGTACACTTTTTATTGTTCTTCTATGTCAAATTTTATGAATACAAGCTTCCAAGATTATTTCGATTCCAAAACACGAACTTTCTATGAAAAATGGACAAAAACGTTAAAAGCTCCTTCATAGAGAGTGTTGAGCATCTTCGGACCATCAAAGTTTCTCGGTGTACACTTTTTATTGTTCTTTTATATGAAATTTTACGAGTATAAGCTTCCTCGATTATTTCGATGCCAAAACACCAACTTTCTATAACAAATGGACAAAACCGTTAAAAGCTCTTCCATAGATAGAGTTGAGCAACTTCGGACCATCGAAGTTGCTCTGTGTACACTTTTTATTGTTCTTCTATGTCAAATTTTACAAGTATAAGCTTCGTAGATTATTTCGATGCCAAAACACCGACTTTCTATGAAAAATGGACAAAACCATTGAAAGATCCTATATAGAGAGAGAGAGTTGAACAAGTTTGGAATATCAAAGTTGCTCGGCGTATACTTTTTACTATTCTTCTATATCAAATTTTACGAGTATAAGCTTCCTCGATTATTTCGATGCCAAAACACCAACTTTCTATAACAAATGGACAAAACCGTTAAAAGCTCCTCCATAGATAGAGTTGAGCAACTACGGACCATCAAAGTTGCTCTGTGTATTTTTTTTATTGTTCTTCTATGTCAAATTTTTCAAGTATAAGCTTCGTAGATTATTTCGATGCCAAAACACCAACTTTCTATGACAAATGGACAAAACCGTTGAAAGATCCTATATAGAGAGAGAGAGTTGAACAAGTTTGGACTATCAAAGTTGCTCGCCGTACACTTTTTACTATTCTTCTACGTCAAATTTTACGAGAATAAGCTTCGTAGATTATTTCGATGCCAAAACACCAACTTTCTATGAAAAATGGACAAAACCGTTAAAAGCTCCTCCATATAGAGAGTGGTTCAACTTCGGACCATCAAAGTTGCTCGATGTACATTTTTTATTGTTCTTCTATGTCAAATTTTATGAATACAAGCTTCCAAGATTATTTCGATTCCAAAACACCAACTTTCTATGAAAAATGGACAAAAACGTTAAAAGCTCCTTCATAGAGAGAGTTGAGCATCTTCGGACAATCAAAGTTGCTCTATGTACACTTTTTATTGTTCTTCTATGTAAAATTTTATGAATGCAAGCTTCGTAGATTATTTCGATTCGAAAACACCAACTTTCTATGACAAATGGATAAAACCGTTAAAAGCTCCTCCATAGAGAGAGTTGAGCAACTTCGGACCATCAAAGATGCTCGGTGTACACTTTTTATTGTTCTTATATGTCAAATTTTACGAGTATAAGCTTCCTAGATTATTTCGATGACAAAACACCAACTTTCTATGAGAAATGGACAAAACCGTTAAAAGCTCCTCCATATAGAGAATTGAGCAACTTTGGATCATTAAAGCTGCTACGCGTACACTTTTTATTGTTATTCTATGTCAAATTTTACGAATACAAGCTTACAAGATTATTTCGATGCGAAAACACCAACTTTCTATGAAGAATGGACAAAACCGTTGAAAGCTCCTCCATAGAGAGAGTTGAGCAACTTCGGACCATCAAAGATGCTCGGTGTACACTTTTTATTATTCTTATATGTCAAATTTTACGAGTATAAGCTTCCTAGATTATTTCGATGACAAAACACCAACTTTCTATGAGAAATGGACAAAACCGTTAAAAGCTCCTCCATATAGAGAATTGAGCAACCTCGGATCATCAAAGCTGCTATGCGTACACTTTTTATTGTTCTTCTATGTCAAATTTTACGAATACAAGCTTACAAGATTATTTCGATGCGAAAACACCAACTTTCTATGAAAAATGGACAAAACCGTTGAAAGCTCCTCCATAGAGAGAGTTGAGCAACTTCGGACCATCCAAGTTGCTCTATGTACACTTTTTATTGTTCTTCTATGTCAAATTTTATGAATACAAGCTTCCAAGATTATTTCGATTCCAAAACACGAACTTTCTATGAAAAATGGACAAAAACGTTAAAAGCTCCTTCATAGAGAGTGTTGAGCATCTTCGGACCATCAAAGTTTCTCGGTGTACACTTTTTATTGTTCTTTTATATGAAATTTTACGAGTATAAGCTTCCTCGATTATTTCGATGCCAAAACACCAACTTTCTATAACAAATGGACAAAACCGTTAAAAGCTCTTCCATAGATAGAGTTGAGCAACTTCGGACCATCGAAGTTGCTCTGTGTACACTTTTTATTGTTCTTCTATGTCAAATTTTACAAGTATAAGCTTCGTAGATTATTTCGATGCCAAAACACCGACTTTCTATGAAAAATGGACAAAACCATTGAAAGATCCTATATAGAGAGAGAGAGTTGAACAAGTTTGGACTATCAAAGTTGCTCGGCGTATACTTTTTACTATTCTTCTATATCAAATTTTACGAGTATAAGCTTCCTCGATTATTTCGATGCCAAAACACCAACTTTCTATAACAAATGGACAAAACCGTTAAAAGCTCCTCCATAGATAGAGTTGAGCAACTACGGACCATCAAAGTTGCTCTGTGTACACTTTTTATTGTTCTTCTATGTCAAATTTTTCAAGTATAAGCTTCGTAGATTATTTCGATGCCAAAACACCAACTTTCTATGACAAATGGACAAAACCGTTGAAAGATCCTATATAGAGAGAGAGAGAGTTGAACAAGTTTGGACTATCAAAGTTGCTCGCCGTACACTTTTTACTATTTTTCTACGTCAAATTTTACGAGAATAAGCTTCGTAGATTATTTCGATGCCAAAACACCAACTTTCTATGAAAAATGGACAAAACCGTTAAAAGCTCCTCCATATAGAGAGTGGTTCAACTTCGGACCATCAAAGTTGCTCGATGTACATTTTTTATTGTTCTTCTATGTCAAATTTTATGAATACAAGCTTCCAAGATTATTTCGATTCCAAAACACCAACTTTCTATGAAAAATGGACAAAAACGGTAAAAGCTCCTTCATAGAGAGAGTTGAGCATCTTCGGACAATCAAAGTTGCTCTATGTACACTTTTTATTGTTCTTCTATGTAAAATTTTATGAATGCAAGCTTCGTAGATTATTTCGATTCGAAAACACCAACTTTCTATGACAAATGGATAAAACCGTTAAAAGCTCCTCCATAGAGAGAGTTGAGCAACTTCGGACCATCAAAGATGCTCGGTGTACACTTTTTATTATTCTTATATGTCAAATTTTACGAGTATAAGCTTCCTAGATTATTTCGATGACAAAACACCAACTTTCTATGAGAAATGGACAAAACCGTTAAAAGCTCCTCCATATAGAGAATTGAGCAACCTCGGATCATCAAAGCTGCTATGCGTACACTTTTTATTGTTCTTCTATGTCAAATTTTACGAATACAAGCTTACAAGATTATTTCGATGCGAAAACACCAACTTTCTATGAAAAATGGACAAAACCGTTGAAAGCTCCTCCATAGAGAGAGTTGAGCAACTTCGGACCATCCAAGTTGCTCTATGTACACTTTTTATTGTTCTTCTATGTCAAATTTTATGAATACAAGCTTCCAAGATTATTTCGATTCCAAAACACGAACTTTCTATGAAAAATGGACAAAAACGTTAAAAGCTCCTTCATAGAGAGAGTTGAGCATCTTCGGACCATCAAAGTTTCTCGGTGTACACTTTTTATTGTTCTTTTATATGAAATTTCACGAGTATAAGCTTCCTCGATTATTTCGATGCCAAAACACCAACTTTCTATAACAAATGGACAAAACCGTTAAAAGCTCCTCCATAGATAGAGTTGAGCAACTTCGGACCATCGAAGTTGCTCTGTGTACACTTTTTATTGTTCTTCTATGTCAAATTTTACAAGTATAAGCTTCGTAGATTATTTCCATGCCAAAACACCGACTTTCTATGAAAAATGGACAAAACCGTTGAAAGATCCTATATAGAGAGAGAGAGTTGAACAAGTTTGGACTATCAAAGTTGCTCGGCGTACAGTTTTTACTATTCTTCTATATCAAATTTTACGAGTATAAGCTTCCTCGATTATTTCGATGCCAAAACACCAACTTTCTATAACAAATGGACAAAACCGTTAAAAGCTCCTCCATAGATAGAGTTGAGCAACTACGGACCATCAAAGTTGCTCTGTGTACACTTTTTATTGTTCTTCTATGTCAAATTTTTCAAGTATAAGCTTCGTAGATTATTTCGATGCCAAAACACCAACTTTCTATGACAAATGGACAAAACCGTTGAAAGATCCTATATAGAGAGAGAGAGTTGAACAAGTTTGGACTATCAAAGTTGCTCGGCGTACACTTTTTACTATTCTTCTATGTCAAATTTTACGAGAATAAGCTTCGTAGATTATTTCGATGCCAAAACACCAACTTTCTATGAAAAATGGACAAAACCGTTAAAAGCTCCTCCATATAGAGAGTGGTTCAACTTCGGACCATCAAAGTTGCTCGATGTACATTTTTTATTGTTCTTCTATGTCAAATTTTATGAATACAAGCTTCCAAGATTATTTCGATTCCAAAACACCAACTTTCTATGAAAAATGGACAAAAACGTTAAAAGCTCCTTCATAGAGAGAGTTGAGCATCTTCGGACAATCAAAGTTGCTCTATGTACACTTTTTATTGTTCTTCTATGTAAAATTTTATGAATGCAAGCTTCGTAGATTATTTCGATTCGAAAACACCAACTTTCTATGACAAATGGATAAAACCGTTAAAAGCTCCTCCATAGAGAGAGTTGAGCAACTTCGGACCATCAAAGATGCTCGGTGTACACTTTTTATTGTTCTTATATGTCAAATTTTACGAGTATAAGCTTCCTAGATTATTTCGATGACAAAACACCAACTTTCTATGAGAAATGGACAAAACCGTTAAAAGCTCCTCCATATAGAGAATTGAGCAACTTTGGATCATTAAAGCTGCTACGCGTACACTTTTTATTGTTATTCTATGTCAAATTTTACGAATACAAGCTTACAAGATTATTTCGATGCGAAAACACCAACTTTCTATGAAAAATGGACAAAACCGTTGAAAGCTCCTCCATAGAGAGAGTTGAGCAACTTCTGACTATCCAAGTTGCTCTATGTACACTTTTTATTGTTCTTCTATGTCAAATTTTATGAATACAAGCTTCCAAGATTATTTCAATTCCAAAACACGAACTTTCTATGAAAAATGGACAAAAACGTTAAAAGCTCCTTCATAGAGAGAGTTGAGCATCTTCGGACCATCAAAGTTTCTCGGTGTACACTTTTTATTGTTCTTTTATATGAAATTTCACGAGTATAAGCTTCCTCGATTATTTCGATGTCAAAACACCAACTTTCTATAACAAATGGACAAAACTTTTAAAAGCTCCTCCATAGATAGAGTTGAGCAACTTCGGACCATCAAAGTTGCTCTGTGTACACTTTTTATTGTTCTTTTATGTCAAATTTTACAAGTATAAGCTTCGTAGATTATTTCGATGCCAAAACACCAACTTTCTATGAAAAATGGACAAAACCGTTGAAAGATACTATATAGAGAGAGAGAGTTGAACAAGTTTGGACTATCAAAGTTGATCGGCGTACACTTTTTACTATTCTTCTATATCAAATTTTACGAGTATAAGCTTCCTCGATTATTTCGATGCCAAAACATCAACTTTCTATAACAAATGGACAAAACCGTTAAAAGCTCCTCCATAGATAGAGTTGAGCAACTTCGGACCATCAAAGTTGCTCTGTGTACACTTTTTATTGTTCTTCTATGTCAAATTTTAGAAGTATAAGCTTCGTAGATTATTTCGATGCCAAAACACCAACTTTCTATGAAAAATGGACAAAACCGTTGAAAGATCCTATATAGAGAGAGAGAGAGTTGAACAAGTTTGGACTATCAAAGTTGCTCAGCGTACACCTTTTACTATTCTTCTATATCAAATTTTACGAGTATAAGCTTCCTCGATTATTTCGATGCCAAAACACCAACTTTCTATAACAAATGGACAAAACCGTTAAAAGCTCCCCCATAGATAGAGATGAGCAACTTCGGACCATCAAAGTTGCTCTGTGTACACTTTTTATTGTTCTTCTATGTCAAATTTTACAAGTATAAGCTTCGTAGATTATTTCGATGCCAAAACACCAACTTTCTATGAAAAATAGACAAAACCGTTGAAAGATCCTATATAGAGAGAGAGAGTTGAACAAGTTTGGACTATCAAAGTTGCTCGGCGTACACTTTTTACTATTCTTCTATATCAAATTTTACGAGTATAAGCTTCCTCGATTATTTCGAATCCAAAACACCAACTTTCTATAACAAATAGACAAAACTGTTAAAAGCTCCTCCATAGATAGAGTTGAGCAACTTCGAACCATCAAAGTTGCTCTGTGTACACTTTTTATTGTTCTTCTATGTCAAATTTTACAAGTATAAGCTTCGTAGATTATTTCGATGCCAAAACACCAACTTTCTATGAAAAATGGACAAAACCGTTGAAAGATCCTATATAGAGAGAGAGAGTTGAAAAAGTTTCGACTATCAAAGTTGCTCGGCGTACACTTTTTACTATTCTTCTATGTCAAATTTTACGAGAATAAGCTTCGTAGATTATTTCGATGCCAAAACACCAACTTTCTGTGAAAAATGGACAAAACCGTTAAAAGCTCCTCCATATAGAGAGTGGTTCAACTTCGGACCATCAAAGTTGCTCGATGTACACTTTTTATTGTTCTTCTATGTCAAATTTTATGAATACAAGCTTCCAAGATTATTTCGATTCCAAAACACCAACTTTCTATGAAAAATGGACAAAATCGTTAAAAGCTCCTTCATAGAGAGAGTTGAGCATCTTCGGACCATCAAAGTTGCTCTATGTACAGTTTTTATTGTTCTTCTATGTAAAATTTTATGAATGCAAGCTTCGTAGATTATTTCGATTCGAAAACAATAACTTTCTATGACAAATGGATAAAACCGTTAAAAGCTCCTCCATAGAGAGAGTTGAGCAACTTCGGACCATCAAAGATGCTCGGTATACACTTTTTATTGTTCTTATATGTCAAATTTTACGAGTATAAGCTTCCTAGATTATTTCGATGACAAAACACCAACTTTCTATGAGAAATGGACAAAATCGTTAAAAGCTCCTCCATATAGAGAATTGAGCAACTTCGGATCATCAAAGCTGCTCTGTGTACACTTTTTATTGTTCTTCTATGTCAAATTTTACGAATACAAGCTTACAAGATTATTTCGATGCTAAAATACCAACTTTCTATGAAAAATGGACAAAACCATTGAAAGCTCCTCCATAGAGAGAGTTGAGCAACTTCGGACCATCCAAGTTGCTCGATGTACACTTTTTATTGTTCTTCTATGTCAAATTTTATGAATACAAGCTTCCAAGATTATTTCGATTCCAAAACACCAACTTTCTATGAAAAATGGACAAAATCGTTAAAAGCTCCTTCATAGAGAGAGTTGATCATCTTCGGACCATCAAAGTTTCTCGGTGTACACTTTTTATTGTTCTTTTATATGAAATTTTACGAGTATAAGCTTCCTCGATTATTTCGATGCCAAAACACCAACTTTCTATAACAAATGGACAAAACCGTTAAAAGCTCCTCCATTGATAGAGTTGAGCAACTTCGGACCATCAAAGTTGCTCTGTGTACACTTTTTATTGTTCTTCTATGTCAAATTTTACAAGTATAAGCTTCGTAGATTATTTCGATGCCAAAACACCAACTTTCTATGAAAAATGGACAAAACCGTTGAAAGATACTATATAGAGAGAGAGAGAGAGAGAGTTGAACAAGTTTGGACAATCAAAGTTGCTCGGCGTACACTTTTTACTATTCTTCTATATCAAATTTTACGAGTATAAGCTTCCTCGATTATTTCGATGCCAAAACACCAACTTTCTATAACAAATGGACAAAACCGTTAAAAGCTCCTCCATAGATAGAGTTGAGCAACTTCGGACCATCAAAGTTGCTCTGTGTACACTTTTTATTGTTCTTCTATGTCAAATTTTACAAGTATAAGCTTCGTAGATTATTTCGATGCCAAAACACCAACTTTCTATGAAAAATGGACAAAACCGTTGAAAGATCCTATATATAGAGAGAGTGTTGAACAAGTTTGAACTATCAAAGTTGCTCGGTGTACACTTTTTACTATTCTTCTATATCAAATTTTACGAGTATAAGCTTCCTCGATTATTTCGATGCCAAAACACCAACTTTCTATAACAAATGGACAAAACCGTTAAAAGCTCCTCCATAGATAGAGTTGAGCAACTTCGGACCATCAAAGTTGCTCTGTGTACACTTTTTATTGTTCTTCTATGTCAAATTTTACAAGTATAAGCTTCGTAGATTATTTCGATGCCAAAACACCAACATTCTATGAAAAATGGACAAAACCGTTGAAAGATCCTATATAGAGAGAGAGAGTTGAAAAAGTTTGGACTATCAAAGTTGCTCGGCGTACACTTTTTACTATTCTTCTATGTCAAATTTTACGAGAATAAGCTTCGTAGATTATTTCGATGCTAAAAAACCAACTTTCTATGAAAAATGAACAAAACCGTTAAAAGCTCCTCCATATAGAGAGTGGTTCAACTTCGGACCATCAAAGTTGCTCGATGTACACTTTTTATTGTTCTTCTATGTCAAATTTTATGAATACAAGCTTCCAAGATTATTTCGATTCCAAAACACCAACTTTCTATGAAAAATGGACAAAAACGTTAAAAGCTCCTTCATAGAGAGAGTTGAGCATCTTCGGACCATCAAAGTTGCTCTATGTACACTTTTTATTGTTCTTCTATGTAAAATTTTATGAATGCAAGCTTCGTAGATTATTTCGATTCGAAAACACCAACTTTCTATGACAAATGGATAAAACCGTTAAAAGCTCCTCCATAGAGAGAGTTGAGCAACTTCGGACCATCAAAGATGATCGGTATACACTTTTTATTGTTCTTATATGTCAAATTTTACGAGTATAAGCTTCCTAGATTATTTCGATGACAAAACACCAACTTTCTATGAGAAATGGACAAAATCGTTAAAAGCTCCTCCATATAGAGAATTGAGCAACTTCGGATCATCAAAGCTGCTCTGTGTACACTTTTTATTGTTCTTCTATGTCAAATTTTACGAATACAAGCTTACAAGATTATTTCGATGCTAAAATACCAACTTTCTATGAAAAATGGACAAAACCATTGAAAGCTCCTCCATAGAGAGAGTTGAGCAACTTCGGACCATCCAAGTTGCTCGATGTACACTTTTTATTGTTCTTCTATGTCAAATTTTATGAATACAAGCTTACAAGATTATTTCGATTCCAAAACACCAACTTTCTATGAGAAATGGACAAAATCGTTAAAAGCTCCTTCATAGAGAGAGTTGATCATCTTCGGACCATCAAAGTTTCTCGGTGTACACTTTTTATTGTTCTTTTATATGAAATTTTACGAGTATAAGCTTCCTCGATTATTTCGATGCCAAAACACCAACTTTCTATAACAAATGGACAAAACCGTTAAAAGCTCCTCCATTGATAGAGTTGAGCAACTTCGGACCATCAAAGTTGCTCTGTGTACACTTTTTATTGTTCTTCTATGTCAAATTTTACAAGTATAAGCTTCGTAGATTATTTCGTTGCCAAAACACCAACTTTCTATGAAAAATGGACAAAACCGTTGAAAGATACTATATAGAGAGAGAGAGAGAGAGTTGAACAAGTTTGGACAATCAAAGTTGCTCGGCGTACACTTTTTACTATTCTTCTATATCAAATTTTACGAGTATAAGCTTCCTCGATTATTTCGATGCCAAAACACCAACTTTCTATAACAAATGGACAAAACCGTTAAAAGCTCCTCCATAGATAGAGTTGAGCAACTTCGGACCATCAAAGTTGCTCTGTGTACACTTTTTATTGTTCTTCTATGTCAAATTTTACAAGTATAAGCTTCGTAGATTATTTCGATGCCAAAACACCAACTTTCTATGAAAAATAGACAAAACCGTTGAAAGATCCTATATAGAGAGAGAGAGTTGAACAAGTTTGGACTATCAAAGTTGCTCGGCGTACACTTTTTACTATTCTTCTATATCAAATTTTACGAGTATAAGCTTCCTCGATTATTTCGATGCTAAAACACCAACTTTCTATGAAAAATGGACAAAACCGTTGAAAGCTCCTCCATAGAGAGAGTTGAGCAACTTCTGACCATCCAAGTTGCTCTATGTACACTTTTTATTGTTCTTCTATGTCAAATTTTATGAATACAAGCTTCCAAGATTATTTCGATTCCAAAACACGAACTTTCTATGAAAAATGGACAAAAACGTTAAAAGCTCCTTCATAGAGAGAGTTGAGCATATTCGGACCATCAAAGTTTCTCGGTGCACACTTTTTATTGTTCTTTT
Source organism: Euonymus europaeus (assembly GCA_963580455.1). Lineage (NCBI taxonomy): Eukaryota > Viridiplantae > Streptophyta > Magnoliopsida > Celastrales > Celastraceae > Euonymus > Euonymus europaeus. The sequence continues at coordinate 19,137,636 of OY756959.1, read as the reverse complement.
ATATGAAATTTTACGAGTATAAGCTTCCTCGATTATTTCGATGCAAAAACACCAACTTTCTATAACAAATGGACAAAACCGTTAAAAGCTCTTCCATAGATATAGTTGAGCAACTTCGGACCATCAAAGTTGCTCTGTGTACACTTTTTATTGTTCTTCTATGTCAAATTTTACAAGTATAAGCTTCGTAGATTATTTCGATGCCAAAACACCAACTTTCTATGAAAAATGGACAAAACCGTTGAAAGATCCTATATAGAGAGAGAGAGTTGAACAAGTTTGGACTATCAAAGTTGCTCGGCGTACACTTTTTACTATTCTTCTATATCAAATTTTACGAGTATAAGCTTCCTCGATTATTTCGATGCCAAAACACCAACTTTCTATAACAAATGGACTAAAAGCTCCTCCATAGATAGAGTTGAGCAACTTCGGACCATCAAAGTTGCTCTGTGTACACTTTTTATTGTTCTTCTATGTCAAATTTTACAAGTATAAGCTTCGTAGATTATTTCGATGCCAAAACACCAACATTCTATGAAAAATGGACAAAACCGTTGAAAGATCCTATATAGAGAGAGAGAGTTGAAAAAGTTTGGACTATCAAAGTTGCTCGGCGTACACTTTTTACTATTCTTCTATGTCAAATTTTACGAGAATAAGCTTCGTAGATTATTTCGATGCCAAAAAACCAACTCTCTATGAAAAATGAACAAAACCGTTAAAAGCTCCTCCATATAGAGAGTGGTTCAACTTCGGACCATCAAAGTTGCTCGATGTACACTTTTTATTGTTCTTCTATGTCAAATTTTATGAATACAAGCTTCCAAGATTATTTCGATTCCAAAACACCAACTTTCTATGAAAAATGGACAAAAACGTTAAAAGCTCCTTCATAGAGAGAGTTGAGCATCTTCGGACCATCAAAGTTGCTCTATGTACACTTTTTATTGTTCTTCTATGTAAAATTTTATGAATGCAAGCTTCGTAGATTATTTCGATTCGAAAACACCAACTTTCTATGACAAATGGATAAAACCGTTAAAAGCTCCTCCATAGAAAGAGTTGAGCAACATCGGACCATCAAAGATGCTCGGTGTACACTTTTTATTGTTCTTATATATCAAATTTTACGAGTATAAGCTTCCTAGATTATTTCGATGACAAAACACCAATTTTCAATAAGAAATGGACAAAACCGTTAAAAGCTCCTCCATATAGAGAATTGAGCAACTTCGGATCATCAAAGCTGCTCTGTGTACACTTTTTATTGTTCTTCTATGTCAAATTTTACGAATACAAGCTTACAAGATTATTTCGATGCTAAAACACCAACTTTCTATGAAAAATGGACAAAACCGTTGAAAGCTCCTCCATAGAGAGAGTTGAGCAACTTCTGACCATCCAAGTTGCTCTATGTACACTTTTTATTTTTCTTCTATGTCAAATTTTATGAATACAAGCTTCCAAGATTATTTCGATTCCAAAACACGAACTTTCTATTAAAAATGGACAAAAACGTTAAAAGCTCCTTCATAGAGAGAGTTGAGCATCTTCGGACCATCAAAGTTTCTCGGTGCACACTTTTTATTGTTCTTTTATATGAAATTTTACGAGTATAAGCTTCCTCGATTATTTCGATGCAAAAACACCAACTTTCTATAACAAATGGACAAAACCGTTAAAAGCTCCTCCATAGATATAGTTGAGCAACTTCGGACCATCAAAGTTGCTCTGTGTACACTTTTTATTGTTCTTCTATGTCAAATTTTACAAGTATAAGCTTCGTAGATTATTTCGATGCCAAAACACCAACTTTCTATGAAAAATAGACAAAACCGTTGAAAGATCCTATATAGAGAGAGAGAGTTGAACAAGTTTGGACTATCAAAGTTGCTCGGCGTACACTTTTTACTATTCTTCTATATCAAATTTTACGAGTATAAGCTTCCTCGATTATTTCGATGCCAAAACACCAACTTTCTATAACAAATGGACAAAACCGTTAAAAGCTCCTCCATAGATAGAGTTGAGCAACTTCGGACCATCAAAGTTGCTCTGTGTACACTTTTTATTGTTCTTCTATGTCAAATTTTACAAGTATAAGCTTCGTAGATTATTTCGATGCCAAAACACCAACATTCTATGAAAAATGGACAAAACCGTTGAAAGATCCTATATAGAGAGAGAGAGTTGAAAAAGTTTGGACTATCAAAGTTGCTCGGCGTACACTTTTTACTATTCTTCTATGTCAAATTTTACGAGAATAAGCTTCGTAGATTATTTCGATGCCAAAACACCAACTTTCTGTGAAAAATGGACAAAACCGTTAAAAGCTCCTCCATATAGAGAGTGGTTCAACTTCGGACCATCAAAGTTGCTCTGTGTACACTTTTTATTGTTCTTCTATGTCAAATTTTACAAGTATAAGCTTCGTAGATTATTTCGATGCCAAAACACCAACATTCTATGAAAAATGGACAAAACCGTTGAAAGATCCTATATAGAGAGAGAGAGTTGAAAAAGTTTGGACTATCAAAGTTGCTCGGCGTACACTTTTTACTATTCTTCTATGTCAAATTTTACGAGAATAAGCTTCGTAGATTATTTCGATGCCAAAAAACCAACTTTCTATGAAAAATGAACAAAACCGTTAAAAGCTCCTCCATATAGAGAGTGGTTCAACTTCGGACCATCAAAGTTGCTCGATGTACACTTTTTATTGTTCTTCTATGTCAAATTTTATGAATACAAGCTTCCAAGATTATTTCGATTCCAAAACACCAACTTTCTATGAAAAATGGACAAAAACGTTAAAAGCTCCTTCATAGAGAGAGTTGAGCATCTTCGGACCATCAAAGTTGCTCTATGTACACTTTTTATTGTTCTTCTATGTAAAATTTTATGAATGCAAGCTTCGTAGATTATTTCGATTCGAAAACACCAACTTTCTATGACAAATGGATAAAACCGTTAAAAGCTCCTCCATAGAGAGAGTTGAGCAACATCGGACCATCAAAGATGCTCGGTGTACACTTTTTATTGTTCTTATATATCAAATTTTACGAGTATAAGCTTCCTAGATTATTTCGATGACAAAACACCAACTTTCAATAAGAAATGGACAAAACCGTTAAAAGCTCCTCCATATAGAGAATTGAGCAACTTCGGATCATCAAAGCTGCTCTGTGTACACTTTTTATTGTTCTTCTATGTCAAATTTTACGAATACAAGCTTACAAGATTATTTCGATGCTAAAACACCAACTTTCTATGAAAAATGGACAAAACCGTTGAAAGCTCCTCCATAGAGAGAGTTGAGCAACTTCTGACCATCCAAGTTGCTCTATGTACACTTTTTATTGTTCTTCTATGTCAAATTTTATGAATACAAGCTTCCAAGATTATTTCGATTCCAAAACACGAACTTTCTATGAAAAATGGACAAAAACGTTAAAAGCTCCTTCATAGAGAGAGTTGAGCATCTTCGGACCATCAAAGTTTCTCGGTGCACACTTTTTATTGTTCTTTTATATGAAATTTTACGAGTATAAGCTTCCTCGATTATTTCGATGCAAAAACACCAACTTTCTATAACAAATGGACAAAACCGTTAAAAGCTCTTCCATAGATATAGTTGAGCAACTTCGGACCATCAAAGTTGCTCTGTGTACACTTTTTATTGTTCTTCTATGTCAAATTTTACAAGTATAAGCTTCGTAGATTATTTCGATGCCAAAACACCAACTTTCTATGAAAAATAGACAAAACCGTTGAAAGATCCTATATAGAGAGAGAGAGTTGAACAAGTTTGGACTATCAAAGTTGCTCGGCGTACACTTTTTACTATTCTTCTATATCAAATTTTACGAGTATAAGCTTCCTCGATTATTTCGATGCCAAAACACCAACTTTCTATAACAAATGGACAAAACCGTTAAAAGCTCCTCCATAGATAGAGTTGAGCAACTTCGGACCATCAAAGTTGCTCTGTGTACACTTTTTATTGTTCTTCTATGTCAAATTTTACAAGTATAAGCTTCGTAGATTATTTCGATGCCAAAACACCAACATTCTATGAAAAATGGACAAAACCGTTGAAAGATCCTATATAGAGAGAGAGAGTTGAAAAAGTTTGGACTATCAAAGTTGCTCGGCGTACACTTTTTACTATTCTTCTATGTCAAATTTTACGAGAATAAGCTTCGTAGATTATTTCGATGCCAAAACACCAACTTTCTGTGAAAAATGGACAAAACCGTTAAAAGCTCCTCCATATAGAGAGTGGTTCAACTTCGGACCATCAAAGTTGCTCGATGTACACTTTTTATTGTTCTTCTATGTCAAATTTTATGAATTCAAGCTTCCAAGATTATTTCGATTCCAAAACACCAACTTTCTATGAAAAATGGACAAAAACGTTAAAAGCTCCTTCATAGAGAGAGTTGAGCATCTTCGGACCATCAAAGTTGCTCTATGTACACTTTTTATTGTTCTTCTATGTAAAATTTTATGAATGCAAGCTTCGTAGATTATTTCGATTCGAAAACACCAACTTTCTATGACAAATGGATAAAACCGTTAAAAGCTCCTCCATAGAGAGAGTTGAGCAACTTCGGACCATCAAAGATGCTCGGTGTACACTTTTTATTGTTCTTATATGTCAAATTTTACGAGTATAAGCTTCCTAGATTATTTCGATGACAAAACACCAACTTTCTATGAGAAATGGACAAAACCGTTAAAAGCTCCTCCATATAGAGAATTGAGCAACTTCGGATCATCAAAGCTGCTCTGTGTACACTTTTTATTGTTCTTCTATGTCAAATTTTACGAATACAAGCTTACAAGATTATTTCGATGCTAAAACACCAACTTTCTATGAAAAATGGACAAAACCATTGAAAGCTCTTCCATAGAGAGAGTTGAGCAACTTCGAACCATCCAAGTTGCTCTATGTACACTTTTTATTGTTCTTCTATGTCAAATTTTATGAATACAAGCTTCCAAGATTATTTCGATTCCAAAACACGAATTTTCTATGAAAAATGGACAAAAACGTTAAAAGCTCCTTCATAGAGAGAGTTGAGCATCTTCGGACCATCAAAGTTTCTCGGTGTACACTTTTTATTGTTCTTTTATATGAAATTTTACGAGTATAAGCTTCCTCGATAATTTCGATGCCAAAACACCAACTTTCTATAACAAATGGACAAAATCGTTAAAAGCTCCTCCATAGATAGAGTTGAGCAACTTCGGACCATCAAAGTTGCTCTGTGGACACTTTTTATTTTTCTTCTATGTCAAATTTTACAAGTATAAGCTTCGTAGATTATTTCGATGCCAAAACACCAACTTTCTATGAAAAATGGACAAAACCGTTGAAAGATCCTATATAGAGAGAGAGAGAGTTGAACAAGTTTGGACAATCAAAGTTGCTCGGCGTACACTTTTTACTATTCTTCTATATCAAATTTTACGAGTATAAGCTTCCTCGATTATTTCGATGCCAAAACACCAACTTTCTATAACAAATGGACAAAACCGTTAAAAGCTCCTCCATAGATAGAGTTGAGCAACTTCGGACCATCAAAGTTGCTCTGTGTACACTTTTTATTGTTCTTCTATGTCAAATTTTACAAGTATAAGCTTCGTAGATTATTTCGATGCCAAAACACCGACTTTCTATGAAAAATGGACAAAACCGTTGAAAGATCCTATATAGAGAGAGAGAGTTGAACAAGTTTGGACTATCAAAGTTGCTCGGCGTGTACTTTTTACTATTCTTCTATATCAAATTTTACGAGTATAAGCTTCCTCGATTATTTCGATGCCAAAACACCAACTTTCTATAACAAATGGACAAAACCGTTAAAAGCTCCTCCATAGATAGAGTTGAGCAACTTCGGACCATCAAGGTTGCTCTGTGTACAATTTTTATTGTTCTTCTATGTCAAATTTTACAAGTATAAGCTTCGTAGATTATTTCGATGCCAAAACACCAACATTCTATGAAAAATGGACAAAACCGTTGAAAGATCCTATATAGAGAGAGAGAGTTGAAAAAGTTTGGACTATCAAAGTTGCTCGGCGTACACTTTTTACTATTCTTCCATGTCAAATTTTACGAGAATAAGTTTCGTAGATTATTTCGATGCCAAAACACCAACTTTCTATGAAAAATGAACAAAACCGTTAAAAGCTCCTCCATATAGAGAGTGGTTCAACTTCGGACCATCAAAGTTGCTCGATGTACACTTTTTATTGTTCTTCTATGTCAAATTTTATGAATACAAGCTTCCAAGATTATATCGATTCCAAAACACAAACTTTCTATGAAAAATGGACAAAAACGTTAAAAGCTCCTTCATAGAGAGAGTTGAGCATCTTCGGACCATCAAAGTTGCTCTATGTACACTTTTTATTGTTCTTCTATGTAAAATTTTATAAATGCAAGCTTCGTAGATTATTTCGATTCGAAAACACCAACTTTCTATGACAAATGGATAAAACCGTTAAAAGCTCCTCCATAGAGAGAGTTGAGCAAAATCGGACTATCAAAGATGCTCGGGGTACACTTTTTATTGTTCTTATATGTCAAATTTTACGAGTATAAGCTTCCTAGATTATTTCGATGACAAAACACCAACTTTCATTGAGAAATGAACAAAACCGTTAAAAGCTCCTCCATATAGAGAATTGAGCAACTTCGGATCATCAAAGCTGCTCTGTGTACACTTTTTATTGTTCTTCTATGTCAAATTTTACGAATACAAGCTTACAAGATTATTTCGATGCTAAAACACCAACTTTCTATGAAAAATGGACAAAACCATTGAAAGCTCTTCCATAGAGAGAGTTGAGCAACTTCGGACCATCCAAGTTGCTCTATGTACACTTTTTATTGTTCTCCTATGTCAAATTTTATGAATACAAGCTTCCAAGATTATTTCAATTCCAAAACACGAACTTTCTATGAAAAATGGACAAAAACGTTGAAAGATCCTATATAGAGAGAGAGAGTTGAACAAGTTTGGACTATCAAAGTTGCTCGGCGTCTACTTTTTACTATTCTTCTATATCAAATTTTACGAGTATAAGCTTCCTCGATTATTTCGATGCCAAAACACCAACTTTCTATAACAAATGGACAAAACCGTTAAAAGCTCCTCCATAGATAGAGTTGAGCAACTTCGGACCATCAAGGTTGCTCTGTGTACAATTTTTATTGTTCTTCTATGTCAAATTTTACAAGTATAAGCTTCGTAGATTATTTCGATGCCAAAACACCAACGTTCTATGAAAAATGGACAAAACCGTTGAAAGATCATATATAGAGAGAGAGAGTTGAAAAAGTTTGGACTATCAAAGTTGCTCGGCGTACACTTTTTACTATTCTTCCATGTCAAATTTTACGAGAATAAGCTTCGTAGATTATTTCGATGCCAAAACACCAACTTTCTATGAAAAATGAACAAAACCGTTAAAAGCTCCTCCATATAGAGAGTGGTTCAACTTCGGATCATCAAAGTTGCTCGATGTACACTTTTTGTTGTTCTTCTATGTCAAATTTTATGAATACAAGCTTCCAAGATTATTTCGATTCCAAAACACCAACTTTCTATGAAAAATGGACAAAAACGTTAAAAGCTCCTTCATAGAGAGAGTTGAGCATCTTCGGACCATCAAAGTTGCTCTATGTACACTTTTTATTGTTCTTCTATGTAAAATTTTATAAATGCAAGCTTCGTAGATTATTTCGATTCGAAAACACCAACTTTCTATGACAAATGGATAAAACCGTTAAAAGCTCCTCCATAGAGAGAGTTGAGCAAAATCGGACCATCAAAGATGCTCGGTGTACACTTTTTATTGTTCTTATATGTCAAATTTTACGAGTATAAGCTTCCTAGATTATTTCGATGACAAAACACCAACTTTCATTGAGAAATGAACAAAACCGTTAAAAGCTCCTCCATATAGAGAATTGAGCAACTTCGGATCATCAAAGCTGCTCTGTGTACACTTTTTATTGTTCTTCTATGTCAAATTTTACGAATACAAGCTTACAAGATTATTTCGATGCTAAAACACCAACTTTCTATGAAAAATGGACAAAACCATTGAAAGCTCTTCCATAGAGAGAGTTGAGCAACTTCGGACCATCCAAGTTGCTCTATGTACACTTTTTATTGTTCTTCTATGTCAAATTTTATGAATACAAGCTTCCAAGATTATTTCAATTCCAAAACACGAACTTTCTATGAAAAATGGACAAAAACGTTGAAAGATCCTATATAGTGAGAGAGAGTTGAACAAGTTTGGACTATCAAAGTTGCTCGGCGTGTACTTTTTACTATTCTTCTATATCAAATTTTACGAGTATAAGCTTCCTCGATTATTTCGATGCCAAAACACCAACTTTCTATAACAAATGGACAAAACCGTTAAAAGCTCCTCCATAGATAGAGTTGAGCAACTTCGGACCATCAAGGTTGCTCTGTGTACAATTTTTATTGTTCTTCTATGTCAAATTTTACAAGTATAAGCTTCGTAGATTATTTCGATGCCAAAACACCAACATTCTATGAAAAATGGACAAAACCGTTGAAAGATCCTATATAGAGAGAGAGAGTTGAAAAAGTTTGGACTATCAAAGTTGCTCGGCGTACACTTTTTACTATTCTTCCATGTCAAATTTTACGAGAATAAGCTTCGTAGATTATTTCGATGCCAAAACACCAACTTTCTATGAAAAATGAACAAAACCGTTAAAAGCTCCTCCATATAGAGAGTGGTTCAACTTCGGACCATCAAAGTTGCTCGATGTACACTTTTTATTGTTCTTCTATGTCAAATTTTATGAATACAAGCTTCCAAGATTATTTCGATTCCAAAACACCAACTTTCTATGAAAAATGGACAAAAACGTTAAAAGCTCCTTCATAGAGAGAGTTGAGCATCTTCGGACCATCAAAGTTGCTCTATGTACACTTTTTATTGTTCTTCTATGTAAAATTTTATAAATGCAAGCTTCGTAGATTATTTCGATTCGAAAACACCAACTTTCTATGACAAATGGATAAAACCGTTAAAAGCTCCTCCATAGAGAGAGTTGAGCAAAATCGGACCATCAAAGATGCTCGGTGTACACTTTTTATTGTTCTTATATGTCAAATTTTACGAGTATAAGCTTCCTAGATTATTTCGATGACAAAACACCAACTTTCATTGAGAAATGAACAAAACCGTTAAAAGCTCCTCCATATAGAGAATTGAGCAACTTCGGACTATCAAAGCTGCTCTGTGTACACTTTTTATTGTTCTTCTATGTCAAATTTTACGAATACAAGCTTACAAGATTATTTCGATGCTAAAACACCAACTTTCTATGAAAAATGGACAAAACCATTGAAAGCTCTTCCATAGAGAGAGTTGAGCAACTTCGGACCATCCAAGTTGCTCTATGTACACTTTTTATTGTTCTTCTATGTCAAATTTTATGAATACAAGCTTCCAAGATTATTTCAATTCCAAAACACGAACTTTCTATGAAAAATGGACAAAAACGTTAAAAGCTCCTTCATAGAGAGAGTTGAGCATCTTCGGACCATCAAAGTTTCTCGGTGTACACTTTTTATTGTTCTTTTATATGAAATTTTACGAGTATAAGCTTCCTCGATTATTTCGATACCAAAACACCAACTTTCTATAACAAATGGACAAAACCGTTAAAAGCTCCTCCATAGATAGAGTTGAGCAACTTCGGACCATCAAAGTTGCTCTTTGGACACTTTTTACTGTTCTTCTATGTCAAATTTTACAAGTATAAGCTTCGTAGATTATTTCGATGCCAAAACACCAACTTTCTATGAAAAATGGACAAAACCGTTGAAAGATCCTATATAGAGAGAGAGAGTTGAAAAAGTTTGGACTATCAAAGTTGCTCGGCGTACACTTTTTACTATTCTTCCATGTCAAATTTTACGAGAATAAGCTTCGTAGATTATTTCGATGCCAAAACACCAACTTTCTATGAAAAATGAACAAAACCGTTAAAAGCTCCTCCATATAGAGAGTGGTTCAACTTCGGATCATCAAAGTTGCTCGATGTACACTTTTTGTTGTTCTTCTATGTCAAATTTTATGAATACAAGCTTCCAAGATTATTTCGATTCCAAAACACCAACTTTCTATGAAAAATGGACAAAAACGTTAAAAGCTCCTTCATAGAGAGAGTTGAGCATCTTCGGACCATCAAAGTTGCTCTATGTACACTTTTTATTGTTCTTCTATGTAAAATTTTATAAATGCAAGCTTCGTAGATTATTTCGATTCGAAAACACCAACTTTCTATGACAAATGGATAAAACCGTTAAAAGCTCCTCCATAGAGAGAGTTGAGCAAAATCGGACCATGAAAGATGCTCGGTGTACACTTTTTATTGTTCTTATATGTCAAATTTTACGAGTATAAGCTTCCTAGATTATTTCGATGACAAAACACCAACTTTCATTGAGAAATGAACAAAACCGTTAAAAGCTCCTCCATATAGAGAATTGAGCAACTTCGGATCATCAAAGCTGCTCTGTGTACACTTTTTATTGTTCTTCTATGTCAAATTTTACGAATACAAGCTTACAAGATTATTTCGATGCTAAAACACCAACTTTCTATGAAAAATGGACAAAACCATTGAAAGCTCTTCCATAGAGAGAGTTGAGCAACTTCGGACCATCCAAGTTGCTCTATGTACACTTTTTATTGTTCTTCTATGTCAAATTTTATGAATACAAGCTTCCAAGATTATTTCAATTCCAAAACACGAACTTTCTATGAAAAATGGACAAAAACGTTGAAAGATCCTATATAGTGAGAGAGAGTTGAACAAGTTTGGACTATCAAAGTTGCTCGGCGTGTACTTTTTACTATTCTTCTATATCAAATTTTACGAGTATAAGCTTCCTCGATTATTTCGATGCCAAAACACCAACTTTCTATAACAAATGGACAAAACCGTTAAAAGCTCCTCCATAGATAGAGTTGAGCAACTTCGGACCATCAAGGTTGCTCTGTGTACAATTTTTATTGTTCTTCTATGTCAAATTTTACAAGTATAAGCTTCGTAGATTATTTCGATGCCAAAACACCAACATTCTATGAAAAATGGACAAAACCGTTGAAAGATCCTATATAGAGAGAGAGAGTTGAAAAAGTTTGGACTATCAAAGTTGCTCGGCGTACACTTTTTACTATTCTTCCATGTCAAATTTTACGAGAATAAGCTTCGTAGATTATTTCGATGCCAAAACACCAACTTTCTATGAAAAATGAACAAAACCGTTAAAAGCTCCTCCATATAGAGAGTGGTTCAACTTCGGACCATCAAAGTTGCTCGATGTACACTTTTTATTGTTCTTCTATGTCAAATTTTATGAATACAAGCTTCCAAGATTATTTCGATTCCAAAACACCAACTTTCTATGAAAAATGGACAAAAACGTTAAAAGCTCCTTCATAGAGAGAGTTGAGCATCTTCGGACCATCAAAGTTGCTCTATGTACACTTTTTATTGTTCTTCTATGTAAAATTTTATAAATGCAAGCTTCGTAGATTATTTCGATTCGAAAACACCAACTTTCTATGACAAATGGATAAAACCGTTAAAAGCTCCTCCATAGAGAGAGTTGAGCAAAATCGGACCATCAAAGATGCTCGGTGTACACTTTTTATTGTTCTTATATGTCAAATTTTACGAGTATAAGCTTCCTAGATTATTTCGATGACAAAACACCAACTTTCATTGAGAAATGAACAAAACCGTTAAAAGCTCCTCCATATAGAGAATTGAGCAACTTCGGACTATCAAAGCTGCTCTGTGTACACTTTTTATTGTTCTTCTATGTCAAATTTTACGAATACAAGCTTACAAGATTATTTCGATGCTAAAACACCAACTTTCTATGAAAAATGGACAAAACCATTGAAAGCTCTTCCATAGAGAGAGTTGAGCAACTTCGGACCATCCAAGTTGCTCTATGTACACTTTTTATTGTTCTTCTATGTCAAATTTTATGAATACAAGCTTCCAAGATTATTTCAATTCCAAAACACGAACTTTCTATGAAAAATGGACAAAAACGTTAAAAGCTCCTTCATAGAGAGAGTTGAGCATCTTCGGACCATCAAAGTTTCTCGGTGTACACTTTTTATTGTTCTTTTATATGAAATTTTACGAGTATAAGCTTCCTCGATTATTTCGATACCAAAACACCAACTTTCTATAACAAATGGACAAAACCGTTAAAAGCTCCTCCATAGATAGAGTTGAGCAACTTCGGACCATCAAAGTTGCTCTTTGGACACTTTTTACTGTTCTTCTATGTCAAATTTTACAAGTATAAGCTTCGTAGATTATTTCGATGCCAAAACACCAACTTTCTATGAAAAATGGACAAAACCGTTGAAAGATCCTATATAGAGAGAGAGAGTTGAAAAAGTTTGGACTATCAAAGTTGCTCGGCGTACACTTTTTACTATTCTTCCATGTCAAATTTTACGAGAATAAGCTTCGTAGATTATTTCGATGCCAAAACACCAACTTTCTATGAAAAATGAACAAAACCGTTAAAAGCTCCTCCATATAGAGAGTGGTTCAACTTCGGACCATCAAAGTTGCTCGATGTACACTTTTTATTGTTCTTCTATGTCAAATTTTATGAATACAAGCTTCCAAGATTATTTCGATTCCAAAACACCAACTTTCTATGAAAAATGGACAAAAACGTTAAAAGCTCCTTCATAGAGAGAGTTGAGCATCTTCGGACCATCAAAGTTGCTCTATGTACACTTTTTATTGTTCTTCTATGTAAAATTTTATAAATGCAAGCTTCGTAGATTATTTCGATTCGAAAACACCAACTTTCTATGACAAATGGATAAAACCGTTAAAAGCTCCTCCATAGAGAGAGTTGAGCAAAATCGGACCATGAAAGATGCTCGGTGTACACTTTTTATTGTTCTTATATGTCAAATTTTACGAGTATAAGCTTCCTAGATTATTTCGATGACAAAACACCAACTTTCATTGAGAAATGAACAAAACCGTTAAAAGCTCCTCCATATAGAGAATTGAGCAACTTCGGATCATCAAAGCTGCTCTGTGTACACTTTTTATTGTTCTTCTATGTCAAATTTTACGAATACAAGCTTACAAGATTATTTCGATGCTAAAACACCAACTTTCTATGAAAAATGGACAAAACCATTGAAAGCTCTTCCATAGAGAGAGTTGAGCAACTTCGGACCATCCAAGTTGCTCTATGTACACTTTTTATTGTTCTTCTATGTCAAATTTTATGAATACAAGCTTCCAAGATTATTTCAATTCCAAAACACGAACTTTCTATGAAAAATGGACAAAAACGTTGAAAGATCCTATATAGTGAGAGAGAGTTGAACAAGTTTGGACTATCAAAGTTGCTCGGCGTGTACTTTTTACTATTCTTCTATATCAAATTTTACGAGTATAAGCTTCCTCGATTATTTCGATGCCAAAACACCAACTTTCTATAACAAATGGACAAAACCGTTAAAAGCTCCTCCATAGATAGAGTTGAGCAACTTCGGACCATCAAGGTTGCTCTGTGTACAATTTTTATTGTTCTTCTATGTCAAATTTTACAAGTATAAGCTTCGTAGATTATTTCGATGCCAAAACACCAACATTCTATGAAAAATGGACAAAACCGTTGAAAGATCCTATATAGAGAGAGAGAGTTGAAAAAGTTTGGACTATCAAAGTTGCTCGGCGTACACTTTTTACTATTCTTCCATGTCAAATTTTACGAGAATAAGCTTCGTAGATTATTTCGATGCCAAAACACCAACTTTCTATGAAAAATGAACAAAACCGTTAAAAGCTCCTCCATATAGAGAGTGGTTCAACTTCGGACCATCAAAGTTGCTCGATGTACACTTTTTATTGTTCTTCTATGTCAAATTTTATGAATACAAGCTTCCAAGATTATTTCGATTCCAAAACACCAACTTTCTATGAAAAATGGACAAAAACGTTAAAAGCTCCTTCATAGAGAGAGTTGAGCATCTTCGGACCATCAAAGTTGCTCTATGTACACTTTTTATTGTTCTTCTATGTAAAATTTTATAAATGCAAGCTTCGTAGATTATTTCGATTCGAAAACACCAACTTTCTATGACAAATGGATAAAACCGTTAAAAGCTCCTCCATAGAGAGAGTTGAGCAAAATCGGACCATCAAAGATGCTCGGTGTACACTTTTTATTGTTCTTATATGTCAAATTTTACGAGTATAAGCTTCCTAGATTATTTCGATGACAAAACACCAACTTTCATTGAGAAATGAACAAAACCGTTAAAAGCTCCTCCATATAGAGAATTGAGCAACTTCGGACTATCAAAGCTGCTCTGTGTACACTTTTTATTGTTCTTCTATGTCAAATTTTACGAATACAAGCTTACAAGATTATTTCGATGCTAAAACACCAACTTTCTATGAAAAATGGACAAAACCATTGAAAGCTCTTCCATAGAGAGAGTTGAGCAACTTCGGACCATCCAAGTTGCTCTATGTACACTTTTTATTGTTCTTCTATGTCAAATTTTATGAATACAAGCTTCCAAGATTATTTCAATTCCAAAACACGAACTTTCTATGAAAAATGGACAAAAACGTTAAAAGCTCCTTCATAGAGAGAGTTGAGCATCTTCGGACCATCAAAGTTGCTCTATGTACACTTTTTATTGTTCTTCTATGTAAAATTTTATAAATGCAAGCTTCGTAGATTATTTCGATTCGAAAACACCAACTTTCTATGACAAATGGATAAAACCGTTAAAAGCTCCTCCATAGAGAGAGTTGAGCAAAATCGGACCATCAAAGATGCTCGGTGTACACTTTTTATTGTTCTTATATGTCAAATTTTACGAGTATAAGCTTCCTAGATTATTTCGATGACAAAACACCAACTTTCATTGAGAAATGAACAAAACCGTTAAAAGCTCCTCCATATAGAGAATTGAGCAACTTCGGATCATCAAAGCTGCTCTGTGTACACTTTTTATTGTTCTTCTATGTCAAATTTTACGAATACAAGCTTACAAGATTATTTCGATGCTAAAACACCAACTTTCTATGAAAAATGGACAAAACCATTGAAAGCTCTTCCATAGAGAGAGTTGAGCAACTTCGGACCATCCAAGTTGCTCTATGTACACTTTTTATTGTTCTTCTATGTCAAATTTTATGAATACAAGCTTCCAAGATTATTTCAATTCCAAAACACGAACTTTCTATGAAAAATGGACAAAAACGTTGAAAGATCCTATATAGTGAGAGAGAGTTGAACAAGTTTGGACTATCAAAGTTGCTCGGCGTGTACTTTTTACTATTCTTCTATATCAAATTTTACGAGTATAAGCTTCCTCGATTATTTCGATGCCAAAACACCAACTTTCTATAACAAATGGACAAAACCGTTAAAAGCTCCTCCATAGATAGAGTTGAGCAACTTCGGACCATCAAGGTTGCTCTGTGTACAATTTTTATTGTTCTTCTATGTCAAATTTTACAAGTATAAGCTTCGTAGATTATTTCGATGCCAAAACACCAACATTCTATGAAAAATGGACAAAACCGTTGAAAGATCCTATATAGAGAGAGAGAGTTGAAAAAGTTTGGACTATCAAAGTTGCTCGGCGTACACTTTTTACTATTCTTCCATGTCAAATTTTACGAGAATAAGCTTCGTAGATTATTTCGATGCCAAAACACCAACTTTCTATGAAAAATGAACAAAACCGTTAAAAGCTCCTCCATATAGAGAGTGGTTCAACTTCGGACCATCAAAGTTGCTCGATGTACACTTTTTATTGTTCTTCTATGTCAAATTTTATGAATACAAGCTTCCAAGATTATTTCGATTCCAAAACACCAACTTTCTATGAAAAATGGACAAAAACGTTAAAAGCTCCTTCATAGAGAGAGTTGAGCATCTTCGGACCATCAAAGTTGCTCTATGTACACTTTTTATTGTTCTTCTATGTAAAATTTTATAAATGCAAGCTTCGTAGATTATTTCGATTCGAAAACACCAACTTTCTATGACAAATGGATAAAACCGTTAAAAGCTCCTCCATAGAGAGAGTTGAGCAAAATCGGACCATCAAAGATGCTCGGTGTACACTTTTTATTGTTCTTATATGTCAAATTTTACGAGTATAAGCTTCCTAGATTATTTCGATGACAAAACACCAACTTTCATTGAGAAATGAACAAAACCGTTAAAAGCTCCTCCATATAGAGAATTGAGCAACTTCGGACTATCAAAGCTGCTCTGTGTACACTTTTTATTGTTCTTCTATGTCAAATTTTACGAATACAAGCTTACAAGATTATTTCGATGCTAAAACACCAACTTTCTATGAAAAATGGACAAAACCATTGAAAGCTCTTCCATAGAGAGAGTTGAGCAACTTCGGACCATCCAAGTTGCTCTATGTACACTTTTTATTGTTCTTCTATGTCAAATTTTATGAATACAAGCTTCCAAGATTATTTCAATTCCAAAACACGAACTTTCTATGAAAAATGGACAAAAACGTTAAAAGCTCCTTCATAGAGAGAGTTGAGCATCTTCGGACCATCAAAGTTTCTCGGTGTACACTTTTTATTGTTCTTTTATATGAAATTTTACGAGTATAAGCTTCCTCGATTATTTCGATACCAAAACACCAACTTTCTATAACAAATGGACAAAACCGTTAAAAGCTCCTCCATAGATAGAGTTGAGCAACTTCGGACCATCAAAGTTGCTCTTTGGACACTTTTTATTGTTCTTCTATGTCAAATTTTACAAGTATAAGCTTCGTAGATTATTTCGATGCCAAAACACCAACTTTCTATGAAAAATGGACAAAACCGTTGAAAGATCCTATATAGAGAGAGAGAGTTGAAAACGTTTGGACTATCAAAGTTGCTCGGCGTACACTTTTTACTATTCTTCCATGTCAAATTTTACGAGAATAAGCTTCGGAGATTATTTCGATGCCAAAACACCAACTTTCTATGAAAAATGAACAAAACCGTTAAAAGCTCCTCCATATAGAGAGTGGTTCAACTTCGGACCATCAAAGTTGCTCGATGTACACTTTTTATTGTTCTTCTATGTCAAATTTTATGAATACAAGCTTCCAAGATTATTTCGATTCCAAAACACCAACTTTCTATGAAAAATGGACAAAAACGTTAAAAGCTCCTTCATAGAGAGAGTTGAGCATCTTCGGACCATCAAAGTTGCTCTATGTACACTTTTTATTGTTCTTCTATGTAAAATTTTATAAATGCAAGCTTCGTAGATTATTTCGATTCGAAAACACCAACTTTCTATGACAAATGGATAAAACCGTTAAAAGCTCCTCCATAGAGAGAGTTGAGCAAAATCGGACCATCAAAGATGCTCGGTGTACACTTTTTATTGTTCTTATATGTCTAATTTTACGAGTATAAGCTTCCTAGATTATTTCGATGACAAAACACCAACTTTCATTGAGAAATGAACAAAACCGTTAAAAGCTCCTCCATATAGAGAATTGAGCAACTTCGGATCATCAAAGCTGCTCTGTGTACACTTTTTATTGTTCTTCTATGTCAAATTTTACGAATACAAGCTTACAAGATTATTTCGATGCTAAAACACCAACTTTCTATGAAAAATGGACAAAACCATTGAAAGCTCTTCCATAGAGAGAGTTGAGCAACTTCGGACCATCCAAGTTGCTCTATGTACACTTTTTATTGTTCTTCTATGTCAAATTTTATGAATACAAGCTTCCAAGATTATTTCAATTCCAAAACACGAACTTTCTATGAAAAATGGACAAAAACGTTAAAAGCTCCTATATAGTGAGAGAGAGTTGAACAAGTTTGGACTATCAAAGTTGCTCGGCGTACACTTTTTACTATTCTTCTATATCAAATTTTACGAGTATAAGCTTCCTCGATTATTTCGATGCCAAAACACCAACTTTCTATAACAAATGGACAAAACCGTTAAAAGCTCCTCCATAGATAGAGTTGAGCAACTTCGGACCATCAAAGTTGCTCTGTGTACACGTTTTATTGTTCTTCTATGTCAAATTTTACAAGTATAAGCTTCGTAGATTATTTCGATGCCAAAACACCAACATTCTATGAAAAATGGACAAAACCGTTGAAAGATCCTATATAGAGAGAGAGAGTTGAAAAAGTTTGGACTATCAAAGTTGCTCGGCGTACACTTTTTACTATTCTTCTATGTCAAATTTTACGAGAATAAGCTTCGTAGATTATTTCGATGCCAAAACACCAACTTTCTGTGAAAAATGGACAAAACCGTTAAAAGCTCCTCCATATAGAGAGTGGTTCAACTTCGGACCATCAAAGTTGCTCGATGTACACTTTTTATTGTTCTTCTATGTCAAATTTTATGAATTCAAGCTTCCAAGATTATTTCGATTCCAAAACACCAACTTTCTATGAAAAATGGACAAAAACGTTAAAAGCTCCTTCATAGAGAGAGTTGAGCATCTTCGGACCATCAAAGTTGCTCTATGTACACTTTTTATTGTTCTTCTATGTAAAATTTTATGAATGCAAGCTTCGTAGATTATTTCGATTCGAAAACACCAACTTTCTATGACAAATGGATAAAACCGTTAAAAGCTCCTCCATAGAGAGAGTTGAGCAACTTCGGACCATCAAAGATGCTCGGTGTACACTTTTTATTGTTCTTATATGTCAAATTTTACGAGTATAAGCTTCCTAGATTATTTCGATGACAAAACACCAACTTTCTATGAGAAATGGACAAAACCGTTAAAAGCTCCTCCATATAGAGAATTGAGCAACTTCGGATCATCAAAGCTGCTCTGTGTACACTTTTTATTGTTCTTCTATGTCAAATTTTACGAATACAAGCTTACAAGATTATTTCGATGCTAAAACACCAACTTTCTATGAAAAATGGACAAAACCATTGAAAGCTCTTCCATAGAGAGAGTTGAGCAACTTCGGACCATCCAAGTTGCTCTATGTACACTTTTTATTGTTCTTCTATGTCAAATTTTATGAATACAAGCTTCCAAGATTATTTCGATTCCAAAACACGAATTTTCTATGAAAAATGGACAAAAACGTTAAAAGCTCCTTCATAGAGAGAGTTGAGCATCTTCGGACCATCAAAGTTTCTCGGTGTACACTTTTTATTGTTCTTTTATATGAAATTTTACGAGTATAAGCTTCCTCGATAATTTCAATGCCAAAACACCAACTTTCTATAACAAATGGACAAAATCGTTAAAAGCTCCTCCATAGATAGAGTTGAGCAACTTCGGACCATCAAAGTTGCTCTGTGGACACTTTTTATTTTTCTTCTATGTCAAATTTTACAAGTATAAGCTTCGTAGATTATTTCGATGCCAAAACACCAACTTTCTATGAAAAATGGACAAAACCGTTGAAAGATCCTATATAGAGAGAGAGAGAGTTGAACAAGTTTGGACAATCAAAGTTGCTCGGCGTACACTTTTTACTATTCTTCTATATCAAATTTTACGAGTATAAGCTTCCTCGATTATTTCGATGCCAAAACACCAACTTTCTATAACAAATGGACAAAACCGTTAAAAGCTCCTCCATAGATAGAGTTGAGCAACTTCGGACCATCAAAGTTGCTCTGTGTACACTTTTTATTGTTCTTCTATGTCAAATTTTACAAGTATAAGCTTCGTAGATTATTTCGATGCCAAAACACCGACTTTCTATGAAAAATGGACAAAACCGTTGAAAGATCCTATATAGAGAGAGAGAGTTGAACAAGTTTGGACTATCAAAGTTGCTCGGCGTGTACTTTTTACTATTCTTCTATATCAAATTTTACGAGTATAAGCTTCCTCGATTATTTCGATGCCAAAACACCAACTTTCTATAACAAATGGACAAAACCGTTAAAAGCTCCTCCATAGATAGAGTTGAGCAACTTCGGACCATCAAGGTTGCTCTGTGTACAATTTTTATTGTTCTTCTATGTCAAATTTTACAAGTATAAGCTTCGTAGATTATTTCGATGCCAAAACACCAACATTCTATGAAAAATGGACAAAACCGTTGAAAGATCCTATATAGAGAGAGAGAGTTGAAAAAGTTTGGACTATCAAAGTTGCTCGGCGTACACTTTTTACTATTCTTCCATGTCAAATTTTACGAGAATAAGTTTCGTAGATTATTTCGATGCCAAAACACCAACTTTCTATGAAAAATGAACAAAACCGTTAAAAGCTCCTCCATATAGAGAGTGGTTCAACTTCGGACCATCAAAGTTGCTCGATGTACACTTTTTATTGTTCTTCTATGTCAAATTTTATGAATACAAGCTTCCAAGATTATTTCGATTCCAAAACACCAACTTTCTATGAAAAATGGACAAAAACGTTAAAAGCTCCTTCATAGAGAGAGTTGAGCATCTTCGGACCATCAAAGTTGCTCTATGTACACTTTTTATTGTTCTTCTATGTAAAATTTTATAAATGCAAGCTTCGTAGATTATTTCGATTCGAAAACACCAACTTTCTATGACAAATGGATAAAACCGTTAAAAGCTCCTCCATAGAGAGAGTTGAGCAAAATCGGACCATCAAAGATGCTCGGTGTACACTTTTTATTGTTCTTATATGTCAAATTTTACGAGTATAAGCTTCCTAGATTATTTCGATGACAAAACACCAACTTTCATTGAGAAATGAACAAAACCGTTAAAAGCTCCTCCATATAGAGAATTGAGCAACTTCGGACTATCAAAGCTGCTCTGTGTACACTTTTTATTGTTCTTCTATGTCAAATTTTACGAATACAAGCTTACAAGATTATTTCGATGCTAAAACACCAACTTTCTATGAAAAATGGACAAAACCATTGAAAGCTCTTCCATAGAGAGAGTTGAGCAACTTCGGACCATCCAAGTTGCTCTATGTACACTTTTTATTGTTCTTCTATGTCAAATTTTATGAATACAAGCTTCCAAGATTATTTCAATTCCAAAACACGAACTTTCTATGAAAAATGGACAAAAACGTTGAAAGATCCTATATAGAGAGAGAGAGTTGAACAAGTTTGGACTATCAAAGTTGCTCGGCGTGTACTTTTTACTATTCTTCGATATCAAATTTTACGAGTATAAGCTTCCTCGATTATTTCGATGCCAAAACACCAACTTTCTATAACAAATGGACAAAACCGTTAAAAGCTCCTCCATAGATAGAGTTGAGCAACTTCGGACCATCAAGGTTGCTCTGTGTACAATTTTTATTGTTCTTCTATGTCAAATTTTACAAGTATAAGCTTCGTAGATTATTTCGATGCCAAAACACCAACATTCTATGAAAAATGGACAAAACCGTTGAAAGTTCCTATATAGAGAGAGAGAGTTGAAAAAGTTTGGACTATCAAAGTTGCTCGGCGTACACTTTTTACTATTCTTCCATGTCAAATTTTACGAGAATAAGCTTCGTAGATTATTTCGATGCCAAAACACCAACTTTCTATGAAAAATGAACAAAACCGTTAAAAGCTCCTCCATATAGAGAGTGGTTCAACTTCGGACCATCAAAGTTGCTCGATGTACACTTTTTATTGTTCTTCTATGTCAAATTTTATGAATACAAGCTTCCAAGATTATTTCGATTCCAAAACACCAACTTTCTATGAAAAATGGACAAAAACGTTAAAAGCTCCTTCATAGAGAGAGTTGAGCATCTTCGGACCATCAAAGTTGCTCTATGTACACTTTTTATTGTTCTTCTATGTAAAATTTTATAAATGCAAGCTTCGTAGATTATTTCGATTCGAAAACATCAACTTTCTATGACAAATGGATAAAACCGTTAAAAGCTCCTCCATAGAGAGAGTTGAGCAAAATCGGACCATCAAAGATGCTCGGTGTACACTTTTTATTGTTCTTATATGTCAAATTTTACGAGTATAAGCTTCCTAGATTATTTCGATGACAAAACACCAACTTTCATTGAGAAATGAACAAAACCGTTAAAAGCTCCTCCATATAGAGAATTGAGCAACTTCGGATCATCAAAGCTGCTCTGTGTACACTTTTTATTGTTCTTCTATGTCAAATTTTACGAATACAAGCTTACAAGATTATTTCGATGCTAAAACACCAACTTTCTATGAAAAATGGACAAAACCATTGAAAGCTCTTCCATAGAGAGAGTTGAGCAACTTCGGACCATCCAAGTTGCTCTATGTACACTTTTTATTGTTCTTCTATGTCAAATTTTATGAATACAAGCTTCCAAGATTATTTCAATTCCAAAACACGAACTTTCTATGAAAAATGGACAAAAACGTTAAAAGCTCCTTCATAGAGAGAGTTGAGCATCTTCGGACCATCAAAGTTTCTCGGTGTACACTTTTTATTGTTCTTTTATATGAAATTTTACGAGTATAAGCTTCCTCGATTATTTCGTTACCAAAACACCAACTTTCTATAACAAATGGACAAAACCGTTAAAAGCTCCTCCATAGATAGAGTTGAGCAACTTCGGACCATCAAAGTTGCTCTTTGGACACTTTTTATTGTTCTTCTATGTCAAATTTTACAAGTATAAGCTTCGTAGATTATTTCGATGCCAAAACACCAACTTTCTATGAAAAATGGACAAAACCGTTGAAAGATCCTATATAGAGAGAGAGAGAGTTGAACAAGTTTGGACAATCAAAGTTGCTCGGCGTACACTTTTTACTATTCTTCTATATCAAATTTTACGAGTATAAGCTTCCTCGATTATTTCGATGCCAAAACACCAACTTTCTATAACAAATGGACAAAACCGTTAAAAGGTCCTCCATAGATAGAGTTGAGCAACTTCGGACCATCAAAGTTGCTCTGTGTACACTTTTTATTGTTCTTCTATGTCAAATTTTACAAGTATAAGCTTCGTAGATTGTTTCGATGCCAAAACACCGACTTTCTATGAAAAATGGACAAAACCGTTGAAAGATCCTATATAGAGAGAGAGAGTTGAACAAGTTTGGACTATCAAAGTTGCTCGGCGTGTACTTTTTACTATTCTTCTATATCAAATTTTACGAGTATAAGCTTCCTCGATTATTTCGATGCCAAAACACCAACTTTCTATAACAAATGGACAAAACCGTTAAAAGCTCCTCCATAGATAGAGTTGAGCAACTTCGGACCATCAAGGTTGCTCTGTGTACACTTTTTATTGTTCTTCTATGTCAAATTTTACAAGTATAAGCTTCGTAGATTATTTCGATGCCAAAACACCAACATTCTATGAAAAATGGACAAAACCGTTGAAAGATCCTATATAGAGAGAGAGAGTTGAAAAAGTTTGGACTATCAAAGTTGCTCGGCGTACACTTTTTACTATTCTTCCATGTCAAATTTTACGAGAATAAGCTTCGTAGATTATTTCGATGCCAAAACACCAACTCTCTATGAAAAATGAACAAAATCGTTAAAAGCTCCTCCATATAGAGAGTGGTTCAACTTCGGACCATCCAAGTTGCTCGATGTACACTTTTTATTGTTCTTCTATGTCAAATTTTATGAATACAAGCTTCCAAGATTATTTCGATTCCAAAACACCAACTTTCTATGAAAAATGGACAAAAACGTTAAAAGCTCCTTCATAGAGAGAGTTGAGCATCTTCGGACCATCAAAGTTGCTCTATGTACACTTTTTATTGTTCTTCTATGTAAAATTTTATGAATGCAAGCTTCGTAGATTATTTCGATTCGAAAACACCAACTTTCTATGACAAATGGATAAAACCGTTAAAAGCTCCTCCATAGAGAGAGTTGAGCAACATCGGACCATCAAAGATGCTCGGTGTACACTTTTTATTGTTCTTATATGTCAAATTTTACGAGTATAAGCTTCCTAGATTATTTCGATGACAAAACACCAACTTTCAATGAGAAATGAACAAAACCGTTAAAAGCTCCTCCATATAGAGAATTGAGCAACTTCGGATCATCAAAGCTGCTCTGTGTACACTTTTTATTGTTCTTCTATGTCAAATTTTACGAATACAAGCATACAAGATTATTTCGATGCGAAAACACCAACTTTCTATGAAAAATGGACAAAACCGTTGAAAGCTCCTCCATAGAGAGAGTTGAGCAACTTCGGACCATCCAAGTTGCTCTATATACACTTTTTATTGTTCTTCTATGTCAAATTTTATGAATACAAGCTTCCAAGATTATTTCGATTCCAAAACACGAACTTTCTATGAAAAATGGACAAAAACGTTAAAAGCTCCTTCATAGAGAGAGTTGAGCATCTTCGGACCATCAAAGTTTCTCGGTATACACTTTTTATTGTTCTTTTATATGAAATTTTACGAGTATAAGCTTCCTCGATTATTTCGATGCCAAAACACCAACTTTCTATAACAAATGGACAAAACCGTTAAAAGCTCCTCCATAGATAGAGTTGAGCAACTTCGGACCATCAAAGTTGCTCTGTGTACACTTTTTATTGTTCTTCTATGTCAAATTTTACAAGTATAAGCTTCGTAGATTATTTCGATGCCAAAACACCGACTTTCTATGAAAAATGGACAAAACCGTTGAAAGATCCTATATAGAGAGAGAGAGTTGAACAAGTTTGGACTATCAAAGTTGCTCGGCGTGTACTTTTTACTATTCTTCTATATCAAATTTTACGAGTATAAGCTTCCTCGATTATTTCGATGCCAAAACACCAACTTTCTATAACAAATGGACAAAACCGTTAAAAGCTCCTCCATAGATAGAGTTGAGCAACTTCGGACCATCAAGGTTGCTCTGTGTACAATTTTTATTGTTCTTCTATGTCAAATTTTACAAGTATAAGCTTCGTAGATTATTTCGATGCCAAAACACCAACATTCTATGAAAAATGGACAAAACCGTTGAAAGATCCTATATAGAGAGAGAGAGTTGAAAAAGTTTGGACTATCAAAGTTGCTCGGCGTACACTTTTTACTATTCTTCCATGTCAAATTTTACGAGAATAAGCTTCGTAGATTATTTCGATGCCAAAACACCAACTTTCTATGAAAAATGAACAAAACCGTTAAAAGCTCCTCCATATAGAGAGTGGTTCAACTTCGGACCATCAAAGTTGCTCGATGTACACTTTTTATTGTTCTTCTATGTCAAATTTTATGAATACAAGCTTCCAAGATTATTTCGATTCCAAAACACCAACTTTCTATGAAAAATGGACAAAAACGTTAAAAGCTCCTTCATAGAGAGAGTTGAGCATCTTCGGACCATCAAAGTTGCTCTATGTACACTTTTTATTGTTCTTCTATGTAAAATTTTATAAATGCAAGCTTCGTAGATTATTTCGATTCGAAAACATCAACTTTCTATGACAAATGGATAAAACCGTTAAAAGCTCCTCCATAGAGAGAGTTGAGCAAAATCGGACCATCAAAGATGCTCGGTGTACACTTTTTATTGTTCTTATATGTCAAATTTTACGAGTATAAGCTTCCTAGATTATTTCGATGACAAAACACAAACTTTCATTGAGAAATGAACAAAACCGTTAAAAGCTCCTGCATATAGAGAATTGAGCAACTTCGGATCATCAAAGCTGCTCTGTGTACACTTTTTATTGTTCTTCTATGTCAAATTTTACGAATACAAGCTTACAAGATTATTTCGATGCTAAAACACCAACTTTCTATGAAAAATGGACAAAACCATTGAAAGCTCTTCCATAGAGAGAGTTGAGCAACTTCGGACCATCCAAGTTGCTCTATGTACACTTTTTATTGTTCTTCTATGTCAAATTTTATGAATACAAGCTTCCAAGATTATTTCAATTCCAAAACACGAACTTTCTATGAAAAATGGACAAAAACGTTAAAAGCTCCTTCATAGAGAGAGTTGAGCATCTTCGGACCATCAAAGTTTCTCGGTGTACACTTTTTATTGTTCTTTTATATGAAATTTTACGAGTATAAGCTTCCTCGATTATTTCGTTACCAAAACACCAACTTTCTATAACAAATGGACAAAACCGTTAAAAGCTCCTCCATAGATAGAGTTGAGCAACTTCGGACCATCAAAGTTGCTCTTTGGACACTTTTTATTGTTCTTCTATGTCAAATTTTACAAGTATAAGCTTCGTAGATTATTTCGATGCCAAAACACCAACTTTCTATGAAAAATGGACAAAACCGTTGAAAGATCCTATATAGAGAGAGAGAGAGTTGAACAAGTTTGGACAATCAAAGTTGCTCGGCGTACACTTTTTACTATTCTTCTATATCAAATTTTACGAGTATAAGCTTCCTCGATTATTTCGATGCCAAAACACCAACTTTCTATAACAAATGGACAAAACCGTTAAAAGGTCCTCCATAGATAGAGTTGAGCAACTTCGGACCATCAAAGTTGCTCTGTGTACACTTTTTATTGTTCTTCTATGTCAAATTTTACAAGTATAAGCTTCGTAGATTGTTTCGATGCCAAAACACCGACTTTCTATGAAAAATGGACAAAACCGTTGAAAGATCCTATATAGAGAGAGAGAGTTGAACAAGTTTGGACTATCAAAGTTGCTCGGCGTGTACTTTTTACTATTCTTCTATATCAAATTTTACGAGTATAAGCTTCCTCGATTATTTCGATGCCAAAACACCAACTTTCTATAACAAATGGACAAAACCGTTAAAAGCTCCTCCATAGATAGAGTTGAGCAACTTCGGACCATCAAGGTTGCTCTGTGTACACTTTTTATTGTTCTTCTATGTCAAATTTTACAAGTATAAGCTTCGTAGATTATTTCGATGCCAAAACACCAACATTCTATGAAAAATGGACAAAACCGTTGAAAGATCCTATATAGAGAGAGAGAGTTGAAAAAGTTTGGACTATCAAAGTTGCTCGGCGTACACTTTTTACTATTCTTCCATGTCAAATTTTACGAGAATAAGCTTCGTAGATTATTTCGATGCCAAAACACCAACTTTCTATGAAAAATGAACAAAATCGTTAAAAGCTCCTCCAAATAGAGAGTGGTTCAACTTCGGACCATCCAAGTTGCTCGATGTACACTTTTTATTGTTCTTCTATGTCAAATTTTATGAATACAAGCTTCCAAGATTATTTCGATTCCAAAACACCAACTTTCTATGAAAAATGGACAAAAACGTTAAAAGCTCCTTCATAGAGAGAGTTGAGCATCTTCGGACCATCAAAGTTGCTCTATGTACACTTTTTATTGTTCTTCTATGTAAAATTTTATGAATGCAAGCTTCGTAGATTATTTCGATTCGAAAACACCAACTTTCTATGACAAATGGATAAAACCGTTAAAAGCTCCTCCATAGAGAGAGTTGAGCAACATCGGACCATCAAAGATGCTCGGTGTACACTTTTTATTGTTCTTATATGTCAAATTTTACGAGTATAAGCTTCCTAGATTATTTCGATGACAAAACACCAACTTTCAATGAGAAATGAACAAAACCGTTAAAAGCTCCTCCATATAGAGAATTGAGCAACTTCGGATCATCAAAGCTGCTCTGTGTACACTTTTTATTGTTCTTCTATGTCAAATTTTACGAATACAAGCATACAAGATTATTTCGATGCGAAAACACCAACTTTCTATGAAAAATGGACAAAACCGTTGAAAGCTCCTCCATAGAGAGAGTTGAGCAACTTCGGACCATCCAAGTTGCTCTATATACACTTTTTATTGTTCTTCTATGTCAAATTTTATGAATACAAGCTTCCAAGATTATTTCGATTCCAAAACACGAACTTTCTATGAAAAATGGACAAAAACGTTAAAAGCTCCTTCATAGAGAGAGTTGAGCATCTTCGGACCATCAAAGTTTCTCGGTATACACTTTTTATTGTTCTTTTATATGAAATTTTACGAGTATAAGCTTCCTCGATTATTTCGATGCAAAAACACCAACTTTCTATAACAAATGGACAAAACAGTTAAAAGCTCCTCCATAGATAGAGTTGAGCAACTTCGGACCATCAAAGTTGCTCTGTGTACACTTTTTATTGTTCTTCTATGTCAAATTTTACAAGTATAAGCTTCGTAGATTATTTCGATGCAAAAACACCAACTTTCTATGAAAAATAGACAAAACCGTTGAAAGATCCTATATAGAGAGAGAGAGTTGAACAAGTTTGGACTATCAAAGTTGCTAGGCGTACACTTTTTACTATTCTTCTATATCAAATTTTACGAGTATAAGCTTCCTCGATTATTTCGATGCCAAAACACCAACTTTCTATAACAAATGGACAAAACCGTTAAAAGCTCCTCCATAGATAGAGTTGAGCAACTTCGAACCATCAAAGTTGCTCTGTGTACACTTTTTATTGTTCTTCTATGTCAAATTTTACAAGCATAAGCTTCGTAGATTATTTCGATGCCAAAACACCAACTTTCTATGAAAAATGGACAAAACCGTTGAAAGATCCTATATAGAGAGAGAGAGTTGAAAAAGTTTGGACTATCAAAGTTGCTCGGCGTACACTTTTTACTATTCTTCTATGTAAAATTTTACGAGAATAAGCTTCGTAGATTATTTCGATGCCAAAACACCAACTTTCTATGAAAAATGGACAAAACCGTTAAAAGCTCCTCCATATAGAGTGTGGTTCAACTTCGGACTATCAAACTTGCTCGATGTACACTTTTTATTCTTCTTCTATGTCAAATTTTATGAATACAAGCTTCCAAGATTATTTCGATTCCAAAACACCAACTTTCTATGAAAAATGGACAAAAACGTTAAAAGATCCTTCATAGAGAGAGTTGAGCATCTTCGGACCATCAAAGTTGCTCTATGTACACTTTTTATTGTTCTTCTATGTAAAATTTTATGAATGCAAGCTTCGTAGATTATTTCGATTCGAAAACACCAACTTTCTATTACAAATGGATAAAACCGTTAAAAGCTCCTCCATAGAGAGAGTTGAGCAACTTCGGACCATCAAAGATGCTCGGTGTACACTTTTTATTGTTCTTATATGTCAAATTTTACGAGTATAAGCTTCCTAGATTATTTCGATGACAAAACACCAACTTTCTATGAGAAATGGACAAAACCGTTAAAAGCTCCTCCATATAGAGAATTGAGCAACTTCGGATCATCAAAGCTGCTCTGTGTACACTTTTTATTGTTCTTCTATGTCAAATTTTACGAATACAAGCTTACAAGATTATTTCGATGCTAAAACACCAACTTTCTATGAAAAATGGACAAAACCGTTGAAAGCTCCTCCATAGAGAGAGTTGAGCAACTTCGGACCATCAAAGTTGCTCGATGTACACTTTTTATTTTTCTTCTATGTCAAATTTTATGAATACAAGCTTGCAAGATTATTTTGATTCCAAAACACGAACTTTCTATGAAAAATGGACAAAAACGTTAAAAGCTCCTTCATAGAGAGAGTTGAGCATCTTCGGACCATCAAAGTTTCTCGGTGTACACTTTTTATTGTTCTTTTATATGAAATTTTACGAGTATAAGCTTCCTCGATTATTTCGATGCCAAAACACCAACTTTCTATAACAAATGGACAAAACCGTTAAAAGCTCCTCCATAGATAGAGTTGAGCAACTTCGGACCATCAAAGTTGCTCTGTGTACACTTTTTATTGTTCTTCTATGTCAAATTTTACAAGTATAAGCTTCGTAGATTATTTCGATGCCAAAACACCAACTTTCTATGAAAAATGGACAAAACCGTTGAAAGATCCTATATAGAGAGAGAGAGAGTTGAACAAGTTTGGACAATCAAAGTTGCTCGGCGTACACTTTTTACTATTCTTCTATATCAAATTTTACGAGTATAAGCTTCCTCGATTATTTCGATGCCAAAACACCAACTTTCTATAACAAATGGACAAAACCGTTAAAAGCTCCTCCATAGATAGAGTTGAGCAACTTCGGACCATCAAAGTTGCTCTATGTACACTTTTTATTGTTCTTCTATGTCAAATTTTACAAGTATAAGCTTCGTAGATTATTTCGATGCCAAAACACCGACTTTCTATGAAAAATGGACAAAACCGTTGAAAGATCCTATATAGAGAGAGAGAGTTGAACAAGTTTGGACTATCAAAGTTGCTCGGCGTGTACTTTTTACTATTCTTCTATATCAAATTTTACGAGTATAAGCTTCCTCGATTATTTCGATGCCAAAACACCAACTTTCTATAACAAATGGACAAAATCGTTAAAAGCTCCTCCATAGATAGAGTTGAGCAACTTCGGACCATCAAAGTTGCTCTGTGTACACTTTTTATTGTTCTTCTATGTCAAATTTTACAAGTATAAGCTTCGTAGATTATTTCGATACCAAAACATCAACATTCTATGAAAAATGGACAAAACCGTTGAAAGATCCTATATAGAGAGAGAGAGTTGAAAAAGTTTGGACTATCAAAGTTGCTCGGCATACACTTTTTACTATTCTTCTATGTCAAATTTTACGAGAATAAGCTTCGTAGATTATTTCGATGCCAAAACACCAACTTTCTATGAAAAATGAACAAAACCGTTAAAAGCTCCTCCATATAGAGAGTGGTTCAACTTCGGACCATCAAAGTTGCTCGATGTACACTTTTTATTGTTCTTCTATGTCAAATTTTATGAATACAAGCTTCCAAGATTATTTCGATTCCAAAACACGAACTTTCTATGAAAAATGGACAAAAACGTTAAAGGCACCTTCATAGAGAGAGTTGAGCATCTTCGGACCATCAAAGTTTCTCGGTATACACTTTTTATTGTTCTTTTATATGAAATTTTATGAGTATAAGCTTCCTCGATTATTTCGATGCAAAAACACCAACTTTCTATAACAAATGGACAAAACAGTTAAAAGCCCCTCCATAGATAGAGTTGAGCAACTTCGGACCATCAAAGTTGCTCGGTGTACACTTTTTATTGTTCTTTTATATGAAATTTTACGAGTATAAGCTTCTTCGATTATTTCGATGCCAAAACACCAACTTTCTATAACAAATGGACAAAACCGTTAAAAGCTCCTCCATAGATAGAGTTGAGCAACTTCGGACCATCAAAGTTGCTCTGTGTACACTTTTTATTGTTCTTCTATGTCAAATTTTACAAGTATAAGCTTCGTAGATTATTTCGATGCCAAAACACCAACTTTCTATGAAAAAAGGACAAAACCGTTGAAAGATCCTATATAGAGAGAGAGAGAGTTGAACAAGTTTGGACTATCAAAGTTGCTCGGCGTACACTTTTTACTATTCTTCTATATCAAATTTTACGAGTATAAGCTTCCTCGATTATTTCGATGCCAAAACACCAACTTTCTATAACAAATGGACAAAACCGTTAAAAGCTCCTCCATAGATAGAGTTGAGCAACTTCGGACCATCAAAGTTGCTATATGTACACTTTTTATTGTTCTTCTATGTCAAATTTTACAAGTATAAGCTTCGTAGATTATTTCGATGCCAAAACACCAACTTTCTATGAAAAATGGACAAAACCGTTGAAAGATCCTATATATAGAGAGAGAGTTGAACAAGTTTGGACTATCAAAGTTGCTCGGCGTACACTTTTTACTATTCTTCTATATCAAATTTTACGAGTATAAGCTTCCTCGATTATTTCGATGCCAAAACACCAACTTTCTATAACAAATGGACAAAACCGTTAAAAGCTCCTCCATAGATAGAGTTGAGCAACTTCGGACCATCAAAGTTGCTCTGTGTACACTTTTTATTGTTCTTCTATGTCAAATTTTACAAGTATAAGCTTCGTAGATTATTTCGATGCCAAAACACCAACTTTCTATGAAAAATGGACAAAACCGTTGAAAGATCCTATATAGAGAGAGAGAGTTGAAAAAGTTTGGACTATCAAAGTTGCTCGGCGTACACTTTTTACTATTCTTCTATGTCAAATTTTACGAGAATAAGCTTCGTAGATTATTTCGATGCCAAAACACCAACTTTCTATGAAAAATGGACAAAACCGTTAAAAGCTCCTCCATATAGAGAGTGGTTCAACTTCGGACCGTCAAAGTTTCTCGATGTACACTTTTTATTGTTCTTCTATGTAAAATTTTATGAATGCAAGATTCGTAGATTATTTCGATTCGAAAACACCAACTTTCTATGACAAATGGATAAAACCGTTAAAAGCTCCTCCATAGAGAGAGTTGAGCAACATCGGAGCATCAAAGATGCTCGGTGTAGACTTTTTATTGTTCTTATATGTCAAATTTTACGAGTATAAGCTTCCTAGATAATTTCGATGACAAAACACCAACTTTCAATGAGAAATGGACAAAACCGTTAAAAGCTCCTCCATATAGAGAATTGAGCAACTTCGGATCATCAAAGCTGCTCTGTGTACACTTTTTATTGTTCTTCTATGTCAAATTTTATGAATACAAGCTTACAAGATTATTTCGATGCTAAAACACCAACTTTCTATGAAAAATGGACAAAAACGTTAAAAGCTCCTTCATAGAGAGAGTTGAGCAACTTCGGACCATCAAAGTTGCTCTATGTACACTTTTTATTGTTCTTCTATGTAAAATTTTATGAATGCAAGATTCGTAGATTATTTCGATTCGAAAACACCAACTTTCTATGACAAATGGATAACACCGTTAAAAGCTCCTCCATAGAGAGAGTTGAGCAACATCGGAGCATCAAAGATGCTCGGTGTACACTTTTTATTGTTCTTATATGTCAAATTTTACGAGTATAAGCTTCCAAGATATTTTCGATGACAAAACACCAACTTTCAATGAGAAATGGACAAAACCGTTAAAAGCTCCTCCATATAGAGAATTGAGCAACTTCGGATCATCAAAGCTGCTCTGTGTACACTTTTTATTGTTCTTCTATGTCAAATTTTATGAATACAAGCTTACAAGATTATTTCGATGCTAAAACACCAACTTTCTATGAAAAATGGACAAAAACGTTAAAAGCTCCTTCATAGAGAGAGTTGAGCAACTTCGGACCATCCAAGTTGCTCTATGTACACTTTTTATTGTTCTTCTATGTCAAATTTTTCGAATACAAGCTTCCAAGATTATTTCGATTCCAAAACACGAACTTTCTACGAAAAATGGACAAAAACGTTAAAAGCTCCTTCATAGAGAGAGTTGAGCATCTTCGGACCATCAAAGTTTGTCGGTGTACACTTTTTATTGTTCTTTTACATGAAATTTTACGAGTATAAGCTTCCTCGATTATTTCGATGCAAAAACACCAACTTTCTATAACAAATGGACAAAACCGTTAAAAGCTCCTCCATAGATAGAGTTGAGCAACTTCCGACCATCAAAGTTGCTCTGTGTACACTTTTTATTGTTCTTCTATGTCAAATTTTACAAGTATAAGCTTCGTAGATTATTTCGATGCCAAAACACCAACTTTCTATGAAAAATGGACAAAACCGTTGAAAGATCCTATACAGAGAGAGAGAGTTGAAAAAGTTTGGACTATCAAAGTTGCTCGGCGTACACTTTTTACTATTCTTCTATGTCAAATTTTACGAGTATAAGCTTCCTCGATTATTTCGATGCCAAAACACCAACTTTCTATAACAAATGGACAAAACCGTTAAAAGCTCCTCCATAGATAGAGTTGAGCAACTTCGGACCATCAAAGTTGCTCTGT
Source organism: Euonymus europaeus (assembly GCA_963580455.1). Lineage (NCBI taxonomy): Eukaryota > Viridiplantae > Streptophyta > Magnoliopsida > Celastrales > Celastraceae > Euonymus > Euonymus europaeus. The sequence goes on along the minus strand of OY756959.1, from coordinate 19,103,866 downwards.
GTACACTTTTTATTGTTCTTCTATGTAAAATTTTACAAGTATAAGCTTCGTAGATTATTTCGATGCCAAAACAACAACTTTCTATGAAAAATGGACAAAACCGTTAAAAGATCCTATATAGAGAGAGTGAGAGTTGAACAAGTTTGGACTATTAAAGTTGCTCGGCGTACACTTTTTACTATTCTTCTATGTCAAATTTTACGAGTATAAGCTTCGTAGATTATTTCGATGCCAAAACACCAACTTTCTATGAAAAATGGACAAAACCGTTAAAAGCTCCACCATATAGAGAGTGGTTCAACTTCGGACCATCAAAGTTGCTCGATGTACACTTTTTATTGTTCTTCTATGTCAAATTTTATGAATACAAGCTTCCAAGATTATTTCAATTCGAAAATACCAACTTTCTATGACAAATGGATAAAACCGTTAAAAGCTCCTCCATAGAGAGAGTTGAGCAACTTCGGACCATCAAAGATGATCGGTGTACACTTTTTATTGTTCTTATATGTCAAATTTTACGAGTATAAGCATCCTAGATTATTTCGATGACAAAACACCAACTTTCTATGAGAAATGCAGAAAACCGTTAAAAGCTCCTCGATATAGAGAATTGAGCAACTTCGGATCATCAAAGCTGCTCTGTGTACACTTTTTATTGTTGTTCTATGTCAAATTTTACGAGTATAAGCTTCGTAGATTATTTCGATGCTAAAACACCAACTTTCTATGAAAAATGGACAAAACCATTTAAAGCTCCTACATAGAAAGAGTTGAACAAGTTCGGACCATCAAAGTTGCTCGGCGTACACTTTTTACTATTCTTCTACGTCAAATTTTACGTGTATAAGCTTCCTAGATTATTTCTATGGCAAAACATCAACTTTCTATGACAAATGGAAAAAAGCATTAAAAGCTCCTTCATAGAGAGAGTTGAGCATCTTCGGACCAACAAAGTATCTCGGTGTACACTTTTTATAGTTCTTCTATGTGAAATTTTACTAGTATAAGCTTCCTAGATTATTTCGATGACAAAACACCAACTTTCTATGAGACAAACGGACAAAACCGTTAAAAGCTCGTCCATAGAGAGAGTTGACCAACTTCGGACCTTCGAAGTTGCTCTATGTACACTTTTTATTGTTCTTCTATGTCAAATTTCATGAATACAAGCTTACAAGATTATTTCGATTCTAAAACACCATTTTTCTATGAAAAATAGAAAAAACCGTTAAAAGCACCTCCATAGAGAGAATTGAGCAACTTCGGACCATCAAAGTTGCTCTATGTACACTTTTTATTGTTCTTCTATGTCAAATTTTATGAATACAAGCTTCCAAGATTATTTCGATTCCAAAACACGAACTTTCTATGAAAAATGGACAAAAACGTTAAAAGCTCCTTCATAGAGAGAGTTGAGCATCTTCGGACCATCAAAGTTTCTCGGTGTACACTTTTTATTGTTCTTTTATATGAAATTTTACGAGTATAAGCTTTCTCGATTATTTTGATGTCAAAACACCAACTTTCTATAACAAATGGACAAAACCGTTAAAAGCTCCTCCATAGATAGAGTTGAGCAACTTCGAACCATCAAAGTTGCTCTGTGTACACTTTTTATTGTTCTTCTATGTCAAATTTTACAAGTATAAGCTTCGTAGATTATTTCGATGCCAAAACACCAACTTTATATGAAAAATGGACAAAACCGTTGAAAGATCCTATATATAGAGAGAGAGTTGAACAAGTTTGAACTATCAAAGTTGTTCGGCGTACACTTTTTACTATTCTTCTATGTCAAATTTTACGAGTATAAGCTTCGTAGACTATTTCGATGCCAAAACACCAACTTTCTATGAAAAATGGACAAAACCGTTAAAAGCTACTCCATAGAGAGAGTGGTTCAACTTTGGACCATCAAAGTTGCTCGATGTACACTTTTTATTGTTCTTCTCTGTCAAATTTTATGAATACAAGCTTCCAAGATTATTTCGATTCCAAAACACCAACTTTCTATGAAAAATGGACAAAAACGTTAAAAACTCCTTCATAGAGAGAGTTGAGCATCTTCGGACCATCAAAGTTGCTCGATGTACACTTTTTATTGTTCTTCTATGTCTAATTTTATGAATACAAGCTTCCAAGATTATTTTGATTCCAAAACACCAACTTTCTATGGAAAATGGACAAAACCGTTAAAAGCTCCTCCATAGAGAGAGTTAAGCAACTTCGGACCATCCAAGTTGCTCTATGTACACTTTTTATTTTTCTTCTATGTCAAATTTTATGAATACAAGCTTCAAAGATTATTTCGATTCCAAAACACGAACTTTCTATGAAAAATGAAAAAAACCGTTAAAAGCTCCTCCATAGATAGAGTTGAGCAACTTCGGACAATCAAAGTTGCTCTGTGTACACTTTGTATTGTTCTTCTATGTCAAATTTTACAAGTATAAGCTTCGTAGATTATTTCGATGCCAAAACACCAACTTTCTATGAAAAATGGACAAAACCGTTGAAAGATCCTATGTAGAAGAGAGAGAGAGTTGAACAAGTTTGGACTATCAAAGTTGCTCGGCGTACACTTTTTACTATTCTTCTATATCAAATTTTACGAGTATAAGCTTCCTCGATTATTTCGATGCCAAAACACCAACTTTCTATGAAAAATGGACAAAACCGTTAAAAGCTCCTCCATAGATAGAGTTGAGCAACTTCGGACCATCAAAGTTGCTCGGTGTACACTTTTTATTGTTCTTCTATGTCAAATTTTACAAGTATAAGCTTCGTAGATTATTTCGATGCCAAAACACCAACTTTCTATGAAAAATGGACAAAACCGTTGACAGATCCTATATAGAGAGAGAGAGAGTTGAACAAGTTTGGACTATCAAAGTTGCTCGGCGTACACTTTTTACAATTCTTCTATTTCAAATTTTACGAGAATAAGCTTCATAGATTACTTCGATGCCAAAACACCAACTTTTTAGGAAAAATGGACAAAACCGTTAAAAGCTCCTCCATAGAGAGAGTGGATCAACTTCGGACCATCAAAGTTTCTCGGTGTACACTTTTTATTGTTCTTTTATATGAAATTTTACGAGTATAAGCTTCCTCGATTATTTCGATGCCAAAACACCAACTTTCTATAACAAATGGACAATACCGTTAAAAGCTCCTCCATAGAGAGAGTGGATCAACTTCGGACCATCAAAGTTGCTCGATGTACACTTTTTTTTTTCTTCTATGTCAAATTTTATGAATACAAGCTTCCAAGATTATTTCGATTCCAAAACACCAACTTTCTATGAAAAATGGATAAAAACATTAAAAGCTCTTTCATAGAGAGAGTTGAGCATCTTCGGACCATCAAAGTTTCTCGGTATACACTTTTTATTGTTCTTTTATATGAAATTTTACGAGTATAAGCTTCCTCAATTATTTCGATACCAAAACACCAACTTTCTATAACAAATGGACAAAACCGTTAAAAGCTCCTCCATAGATAGAGTTGATCAACTTCGGACCATCAAAGTTGCTCTGTGTACACTTTTTATTGTTCTGCTATGTCAAATGTTACAAGTATAAGCTTCGTAGATTAGTTCGATCCCAAAACACAAACTTTCTATGAAAAATGGACAAAACCGTTGAAAGATCCTATATTGAGAGAGAGTTGAACAAGTTTGGACCATCAAAGTTGCTCGGCGTACACTTTGTACTATTCTTCTATGTCAAATTTTACGAGTATAAGCTTCGTAGATTATTTCGATGCCGAAACACCAACTTTCTATGAAAAATGGACAAAACCGTTAAAAGCTCCTCCATAGAGAGAGTGGATCAACTTCGGACCATCAAAGTTGCTCGATGTACACTTTTTATTGTTCTTCTATGTCAAATTTTATGAATACAAGCTTCCAAGATTATTTCGATTCCAAAACACCAACTTTCTATGAAAAATGGACAAAAACGTTAAAAGCTCCTTCATAGAGAGAGTTGAGCATCTTCGGACCATCAAAGTTGCTCGATGTACACTTTTTATTGTTCTTCTATGTCTAATTTTATGAATACAAGCTTCCAAGATTATTTCGATTCCAAAACACCAACTTTCTATGGAAAATGGACAAAACCGTTAAAAGCTCCTCCATAGAGAGAGTTGAGCAACTTCGGACCATCCAAGTTGCTCTATGTACACTTTTTATTGTTCTTCTATGTCAAATTTTATGAATACAAGCTTCCAAGATTATTTCGATTCCAAAACACGAACTTTCTACGAAAAATGGACAAAAACGTTAAAAGCTCCTTCATAGAGAGAGTTGAGCATCTTCGGACCATCAAAGTTTCTCGGTATACACTTTTTATTGTTCTTTTATATGAAATTTTACGAGTATAAGCTTCCTCGATTATTTCGATGCCAAAACACCAACTTTCTATGAGAAATGGACAAAACCGTTAAAAGCACCTCCATATAGAGAATTGAGCAACTTCGGATCATCAAAGCTGCTCTGTGTACACTTTTTATTGTTGTTCTATGTCAAATTTTACGAGTATAAGTTTCGTAGATTATTTCGATGCTAAAACACCAACTTTCTATGAAAAATGGACAAAACCGTTGAAAGCTCCTTTATAGAAAGAGTTGAACAAGTTCGGACCATCAAAGTTGCTCGCCGTACACTTTTTACTATTCTTCTATGTCAAATTTTACGAGTATAAGCTTCCTAGATTATTTCTATGGCAAAACATCAACTTTCTATGACAAATGGAAAAAAGCATTAAAAGCTCCTTCATAGAAAGAGTTGAGCATCTTCGGACAATCAAAGTTTTTCGGTGTACACTTTTTATAGTTCTTCTATTTAAAGTTTTACGAGTATAAGCTTCCTAGATTATTTCGATGCCGAAACACCAACTTTCTTTGAAAAGTGGACAAAACCGTTAAAAGCTCCTCCATAGAGAGAGTGGATCAACTTCGGACCATCAAAGTTGCTCGATGTACACTTTTTATTGTTCTTCTATGTCAAATTTTATGAATATAAGCTTCCAAGATTATTTCGATTCCAAAACACCAACTTTCTATGAAAAATGGACAAAAACGTTAAAAGCTCCTCCATAGAGAGAGTTGAGCAACTTCGACCATCAAAGTTGCTCGGTGTACACTTTTTATTGTTCTTCTATGTCAAATTTTATGAATACAAGCTTACAAGATTATTTCGATTCCAAAACACCAACTTTCTATGGAAAATGGACAAAACCGTTAAAAGCTCCTCCGTAGAGAGAGTTGAGCAACTTCGGACCATCAAAGCTGCTCTGTGTACACTTTTTATTGTTCTTCTATGTCAAATTTTACGAATACAAGCTTACAAGATTATTTCGATGCTAAAACACCAACTTTGTATGAAAAATGGACAAAACCGTTGAAAGCACCTCCATAGAGAGAGTTGAGCAACTTCGGACCATCCAAGTTGCTCTATGTACACTTTTTATTGTTCTTCTCTGTCAAATTTTATGAATACAAGCTTCCAAGATTATTTCGATTTCAAAACACCAACTTTCTATGAAAAATGGACAAAAACGTTAAAAACTCCTTCATAGAGAGAGTTGAGCATCTTCGGACCATCAAAGTTGCTCGATGTACACTTTTTATTGTTCTTCTATGTCTAATTTTATGAATACAAGCTTCCAAGATTATTTCGATTCCAAAACACCAACTTTCTATGGAAAATGGACAAAACCGTTAAAAGCTCCTCCATAGAGAGAGTTGAGCAACTTCGGACCATCCAAGTTGCTCTATGTACACTTTTTATTGTTCTTCTCTGTCAAATTTTATGAATACAAGCTTCCAAGATTATTTCGATTTCAAAACACCAACTTTCTATGAAAAATGCACAAAAACGTTAAAAACTCCTTCATAGAGAGAGTTGAGCATCTTCGGACCATCAAAGTTGCTCGATGTACACTTTTTATTGTTCTTCTATGTCTAATTTTATGAATACAAGCTTCCAAGATTATTTCGATTCCAAAACACCAACTTTCTATGGAAAATGGACAAAACCGTTAAAAGCTCCTCCATAGAGAGAGTTGAGCAACTTCGGACCATCCAAGTTGCTCTGTGTACACTTTTTATTGTTCTTCTATGTCAAATTTTACAAGTATAAGCTTCGTAGATTATTTCAATGCCAAAACACCAACTTTCTATGAAAAATGGACAAAACCGTTGAAAGATCCTATATATAGAGAGAGAGTTGAACAAGTTTGGACTATCAAAGTTGCTCGGCGTACACATTTTACTATTCTTCTATATCAAATTTTACGAGTATAAGCTTCCTCGATTATTTCGATGCCAAAACACCAACTTTCTATAACAAATGGACAAAACCGTTAAAAGCTCCTCCATAGATAGAGTTGAGCAACTTCGGACAATCAAAGTTGCTCTGTGTACACTTTTTATTGTTCTTCCATGTCAAATTTTACAAGTATAAGCTTCGTAGATTATTTCGATGCCAAAACACCAACTTTCTATGAAAAATGGACAAAACCGTTGAAAGATCCTATGTAGAGAGAGAGAGAGAGTTGAACAAGTTTGGACTATCAAAGTTGCTCGGCGTACACTTTTTACTATTCTTCTATATCAAATTTTACGAGTATAAGTTTCCTCGATTATTTCGATGCCAAAACACCAACTTTCTATAACAAATGGACAAAACCGTTAAAAGCTCCTCCATAGATAGAGTTGAGCAACTTCGGACAATCAAAGTTGCTCTGTGTACACTTTTTATTGTTCTTCTATGTCAAATTTTACAAGTATAAGCTTCGTAGATTATTTCGATGCCAAAACACCAACTTTCTATGAAAAATGGACAAAACCGTTGAAAGATCCTATGTAGAGAGAGAGAGAGAGAGTTGAAGAAGTTTGGACTATCAAAGTTGCTCGGCGTACACTTTTTACTATTCTTCTATATCAAATTTTACGAGTATAAGCTTCCTCGATTATTTCGATGCCAAAACACCAACTTTCTATGACAAATGGACAAAACCGTTAAAAGCTCCTCCATAGATAGAGTTGAGCAACTTCGGACCATCAAAGTTGCTCGGTGTACACTTTTTATTGTTCTTCTATGTCAAATTTTACAAGTATAAGCTTCGTAGATTATTTCGATGCCAAAACACCAACTTTATATGAAAAATGGACAAAACCGTTGAAAGATCCTATATAGAGAGAGAGAGTTGAACAAGTTTGGACTATCAAAGTTGCTCGGCGTACACTTTTTACAATTCTTCTATGTCAAATTTTACGAGAATAAGCTTCGTAGATTACTTCGGTGCCAAAACACCAACTTTTTAGGAAAAATGGACAAAACCGTTAAAAGCTCCTCCATAGAGAGAGTGGATCAACTTCGGACCATCAAAGTTTCTCGGTGTACACTTTTTATTGTTCTTTTATATGAAATTTTACGAGTATAAGCTTCCTCGATTATTTCGATGCCAAAACACCAACTTTCTATAACAAATGGACAATACCGTTAAAAGCTCCTCCATAGAGAGAGTGGATCAACTTCGGACCATCAAAGTTGCTCGATGTACACTTTTTATTTTTCTTCTATGTCAAATTTTATGAATACAAGCTTCCCAGATTATTTCGATTCCAAAACACCAACTTTCTATGAAAAATGGATAAAAACATTAAAAGCTCTTTCATAGAGAGAGTTGAGCATCTTCGGACCATCAAAGTTTCTCGGTGTACACTTTTTATTGTTCTTCTATGTAAAATTTTATGAATGCAAGCTTCGTAGATTATTTCGATTCGAAAACACCAACTTTCTATGACAAATGGATAAAACCGTTGAAAGCTCCTTTATATAAAGAGTTGAACAAGTTCTGACCATCAAAGTTGCTCGGCGTACACTTTATACTATTCTTCTATGTCAAATTTTACGAGTATAAGCTTCGTAGACTATTTCGATGCCGAAACACCAACTTTCTATGAAAAATGGACAAAACTGTTAAAAGCTCCCCCATAGAGAGAGTGGATCAACTTCGGACCATCAAAGTTGCTCGATGTACACTTTTTATTGTTCTTCTATGTCAAATTTTAAGAATACAAGCTTCCAAGATTATTTCGATTCCAAAACACCAACTTTCTATGAAAAATGGACAAAAACGTTAAAAGCTCCTTCATAGAGAGAGTTGAGCATCTTCGGACCATCCAAGTTGCTCGATGTACACTTTTTATTATTCTTCTATGTCAAATTTTATGAATACAAACTTCCAAGCTTATTTCGATTCCAAAACACCAACTTTCTATGAAAAATGGACAAAATCGTTAAAAGCTCCTCCATAGAGAGAGTGGATCAACTTCGGACCATCAAAGTTGCTCGATGTACACTTTTTATTGTTCTTCTATGTCAAATTTTATGAATACAAGCTTCCAAGATTATTTCGATTCCAAAACACAAACTTTCTATGAAAAATGGACAAAAACGTTAAAAGCTCCTCAATAGAGAGAGTTGAGCATCTTCGGACCATCTAAGTTGCTCGGTGTACACTTTTTATTGTTCTTCTATGTAAAATTTTATGAATGCAAGCTTCGTAGATTATTTCGATTCGAAAACAACAACTTTCTATGACAAATGGATAAAATCATTAAAAGTTCCACCATAGAGAGAGTTGAGCAACTTCGGACCATCAAAGATGCTCGGTGTACACTTTTTATTGTTCTTCTATGTCAAATTTTATGAATACAAGCTTACAAGATTATTTCGATTCCAAAACACCAACTTTCTATGGCAAATGGACAAAACCGTTAAAAGCTCCTCCATAGAGAGAGTTGAGCAACTTCGGACCATCAAAGCTGATCTGTGTACACTTTTTATTGTTCTTCTATGTCAAATTTTACGAATACAAGCTTACAAGATTATTTCGATTCCAAAACACCAACTTTCTATGAAAAATGGACAAAACCGTTGAAAGCTCCTCCATAGAGAGAGTTGAGCAACTTCGGACCATCCAAGTTGCTCTATGTACACTTTTTATTGTTCTTCTATGTCAAATTTTATGAATACAAGCTTCCAAGATTATTTCGATTCCAAAACACGAACTTTCTATGAAAAATGGACAAAAACGTTAAAAGCTCCTTCATAGAGAGAGTTGAGCATCTTCGGACCATCAAAGTTTCTCGGTGTACACTTTTTATTGTTCTTTTATATGAAATTTTACGAGAATAAGCTTCCTCGATCATTTCGATGCCAAAACACCAACTTTCTATAACAAATGGACAAAACCGTTAAAAGCTCCTCCATAGATAGAGTTGAGCAACTTCGGACCATCAAAGTTGCTCTGTGTACACTTTTTATTGTTCTTCTATGTCAAATTTTACAAGTATAAGCTTCGTAGATTATTTCGATGCCAAAACACCCACTTTCTATGAAAAATGGACAAAACCGTTGAAAGATCCTATATATAGAGAGAGAGTTGAACAAGTTTGGACTATCAAAGTTGCTCGGCGTACACTTTTTACTATTCTTCTATATCAAATTTTATGAGTATAAGCTTCGTCGATTATTTCGATGCCAAAACACCAACTTTCTATAACAAATGGACAAAACCGTTAAAAGCTCCTCCATAGATAGAGTTGAGCAACTTCGGACCATCAAAGTTGCTCTGTGTACACTTTTTATTATTCTTCTATGTCAAATTTTATGAATACAAGCTTCCAAGATTATTTCGATTCCAAAACACCAACTTTCTATGAAAAATGGACAAAAACGTTAAAACCTCCTTCATAGAGAGAGTTGAGCATCTTCGGACCATCAAAGTTGCTCGATGTACACTTTTTATTGTTCTTCTATGTCAAATTTTATGAATACAAGCTTCCAAGCTTATTTCGATTCCAAAACACCAACTTTCTATGAAAAATGGACAAAACCGTTAAAAGCTCCTCCATAGAGAGAGTGGATCAACTTCGGACCATCAAAGTTGCTCGATGTACACTTTTTATTGTTCTTCTATGTCAAATTTTATGAATACAAGCTTCCAAGATTATTTCGATTCCAAAACACAAACTTTCTATGAATAATGGACAAAAACGTTAAAAGCTCCTCAATAGAGAGAGTTGAGCATCTTCAGACCATCAAAGTTGCTCGGTGTACACTTTTTATTGTTCTTCTATGTAAAATTTTATGAATGCAAGCTTCGTAGATTATTTCGATTCGAAAACACCAACTTTCTATGAAAAATGGATAAAATCGTTAAAAGCTCCTCCATAGAGAGAGTTGAGCAACTTCGGACCATCAAACATGCTCGGTGTACACTTTTTATTGTTCTTCTATGTCAAATTTTACAAGTATAAGCTTCGTAGATTATTTCGATGCCAAAACACCCACTTTCTATGAAAAATGGACAAAACCGTTGAAAGATCCTATATATAGAGAGAGAGTTGAACAAGTTTGGACTATCAAAGTTGCTCGGCGTACACTTTTTACTATTCTTCTATATCAAATTTTATGAGTATAAGCTTCGTCGATTATTTCGATGCCAAAACACCAACTTTCTATAACAAATGGACAAAACCGTTAAAAGCTCCTCCATAGATAGAGTTGAGCAACTTCGGACCATCAAAGTTGCTCTGTGTACACTTTTTATTATTCTTCTATGTCAAATTTTATGAATACAAGCTTCCAAGATTATTTCGATTCCAAAACACCAACTTTCTATGAAAAATGGACAAAAACGTTAAAACCTCCTTCATAGAGAGAGTTGAGCATCTTCGGACCATCAAAGTTGCTCGATGTACACTTTTTATTGTTCTTCTATGTCAAATTTTATGAATACAAGCTTCCAAGATTATTTCGATTCCAAAACACCAACTTTCTATGAAAAATGGACAAAAACGTTAAAAGCTCCTTCATAGAGAGAGTTGAGCATCTTCGGACCATCAAAGTTGCTCGATGTACACTTTTTATTGTTCTTCTATGTCTAATTTTATGAATACAAGCTTCCAAGATTATTTCGATTCCAAAACACCAACTTTCTATGGAAAATGGACAAAACCGTTAAAAGCTCCTCCATAGAGAGAGTTGAGCAACTTCGGACCATCCAAGTTGCTCTATGTACACTTTTTATTGTTCTTCTATGTCAAATTTTATGAATACAAGCTTCCAAGATTATTTCGATTCCAAAACACGAACTTTCTACGAAAAATGGACAAAAACGTTAAAAGCTCCTTCATAGAGAGAGTTGAGCATCTTCGGACCATCAAAGTTTCTCGGTATACACTTTTTATTGTTCTTTTATATGAAATTTTACGAGTATAAGCTTCCTCGATTATTTCGATGCCAAAACACCAACTTTCTATGAGAAATGGACAAAACCGTTAAAAGCACCTCCATATAGAGAATTGAGCAACTTCGGATCATCAAAGCTGCTCTGTGTACACTTTTTATTGTTGTTCTATGTCAAATTTTGCGAGTATAAGTTTCGTAGATTATTTCGATGCTAAAACACCAACTTTCTATGAAAAATGGACAAAACCGTTGAAAGCTCCTTTATAGAAAGAGTTGAACAAGTTCGGACCATCAAAGTTGCTCGCCGTACACTTTTTACTATTCTTCTATGTCAAATTTTACGAGTATAAGCTTCCTAGATTATTTCTATGGCAAAACATCAACTTTCTATGACAAATGGAAAAAAGCATTAAAAGCTCCTTCATAGAAAGAGTTGAGCATCTTCGGACAATCAAAGTTTTTCGGTGTACACTTTTTATAGTTCTTCTATTTAAAGTTTTACGAGTATAAGCTTCCTAGATTATTTCGATGCCGAAACACCAACTTTCTTTGAAAAGTGGACAAAACCGTTAAAAGCTCCTCCATAGAGAGAGTGGATCAACTTCGGACCATCAAAGTTGCTCGATGTACACTTTTTATTGTTCTTCTATGTCAAATTTTATGAATATAAGCTTCCAAGATTATTTCGATTCCAAAACACCAACTTTCTATGAAAAATGGACAAAAACGTTAAAAGCTCCTCCATAGAGAGAGTTGAGCAACTTCGGACCATCAAAGATGCTCGGTGTACACTTTTTATTGTTCTTCTATGTCAAATTTTATGAATACAAGCTTACAAGATTATTTCGATTCCAAAACACCAACTTTCTATGGAAAATGGACAAAACCGTTAAAAGCTCCTCCATAGAGAGAGTTGAGCAACTTCGGACCATCAAAGCTGCTCTGTGTACACTTTTTATTGTTCTTCTATGTCAAATTTTACGAATACAAGCTTACAAGATTATTTCGATGCTAAAACACCAACTTTCTATGAAAAATGGACAAAACCGTTGAAAGCACCTCCATAGAGAGAGTTGAGCAACTTCGGACCATCCAAGTTGCTCTATGTACACTTTTTATTGTTCTTCTCTGTCAAATTTTATGAATACAAGCTTCCAAGATTATTTCGATTTCAAAACACCAACTTTCTATGAAAAATGGACAAAAACGTTAAAAACTCCTTCATAGAGAGAGTTGAGCATCTTCGGACCATCAAAGTTGCTCGATGTACACTTTTTATTGTTCTTCTTGTCTAATTTTATGAATACAAGCTTCCAAGATTATTTCGATTCCAAAACACCAACTTTCTATGGAAAATGGACAAAACCGTTAAAAGCTCCTCCATAGAGAGAGTTGAGCAACTTCGGACCATTCAAGTTGCTCTATGTACACTTTTTATTGTTCTTCTCTGTCAAATTTTATGAATACAAGCTTCCAAGATTATTTCGATTTCAAAACACCAACTTTCTATGAAAAATGGACAAAAACGTTAAAAACTCCTTCATAGAGAGAGTTGAGCATCTTCGGACCATCAAAGTTGCTCGATGTACACTTTTTATTGTTCTTCTATGTCTAATTTTATGAATACAAGCTTCCAAGATTATTTCGATTCCAAAACACCAACTTTCTATGGAAAATGGACAAAACCGTTAAAAGCTCCTCCATAGAGAGAGTTGAGCAACTTCAGACCATCCAAGTTGCTCTGTGTACACTTTTTATTGTTCTTCTATGTCAAATTTTACAAGTATAAGCTTCGTAAATTAATCAATGCCAAAACACCAACTTTCTACGAAAAATGGACAAAACCGTTGAAAGATCCTATATATAGAGAGAGAGTTGAACAAGTTTGGACTATCAAAGTTGCTCGGCGTACACATTTTACTATTCTTCTATATCAAATTTTACGAGTATAAGCTTCCTCGATTATTTCGATGCCAAAACACCAACTTTCTATAACAAATGGACAAAACCGTTAAAAGCTCCTCCATAGATAGAGTTGAGCAACTTCGGACAATCAAAGTTGCTCTGTGTACACTTTTTATTGTTCTTCTATGTCAAATTTTACAAGTATAAGCTTCGTAGATTATTTCGATGCCAAAACACCAACTTTCTATGAAAAATGGACAAAACCGTTGAAAGATCCTATGTAGAGAGAGAGAGAGAGTTGAACAAGTTTGGACTATCAAAGTTGCTCGGCGTACACTTTTTACTATTCTTCTATATCAAATTTTACGAGTATAAGCTTCCTCGATTATTTCGATGCCAAAACACCAACTTTCTATAACAAATGGACAAAACCGTTAAAAGCTCATCCATAGATAGAGTTGAGCAACTTCGGACCATCAAAGTTGCTCTGTGTACACTTTTTATTGTTCTTCTATGTCAAATTTTACAAGTATAAGCTTCGTAGATTATTTCGATGCCAAAACACCAACTTTCTATGAAAAATGGACAAAACCGTTGAAAGATCCTATATAGAGAGAGAGAGTTGAACAAGTTTGGACTATCAAAGTTGCTCGGCGTACACTTTTTACTATTCTTCTACATCAAATTTTACGAGTATAAGCTTCCTCGATTATTTCGATGCCAAAACACCAACTTTCTATAACAAATGGACAAAACCGTTAAAAGCTCCTCCATAGATAGAGTTGAGCAACTTCGGACCATCAAAGTTGCTCTGTGTACACTTTTTATTGTTCTTATATGTCAAATTTTATGAATACAGGATTGCAAGATTATTTCGATTCCAGAACACAAACTTTCTATGAAAAATAGACAAAAACGTTAAAAGCTCCTCAATAGAGAGAGTTGAGCATCTTCGGACCATCAAAGTTTCTCGGTGTACACTTTTTATTGTTCTTCTATGTAAAATTTTATGAATGCAAGCTTCGTAGATTATTTCGATTCGAAAACACCAACTTTCTATGACAAATGGATAAAACCGTTGAAAGCTCCTTTATATAAAGAGTTGAACAAGTTCTGACCATCAAAGTTGCTCGGCGTACACTTTATACTATTCTTCTATGTCAAATTTTACGAGTATAAGCTTCGTAGACTATTTCGATGCCGAAACACCAACTTTCTATGAAAAATGGACAAAACTGTTAAAAGCTCCCCCATAGAGAGAGTGGATCAACTTCGGACCATCAAAGTTGCTCGATGTACACTTTTTATTGTTCTTCTATGTCAAATTTTAAGAATACAAGCTTCCAAGATTATTTCGATTCCAAAACACCAACTTTCTATGAAAAATGGACAAAAACGTTAAAAGCTCCTTCATAGAGAGAGTTGAGCATCTTCGGACCATCCAAGTTGCTCGATGTACACTTTTTATTATTCTTCTATGTCAAATTTTATGAATACAAACTTCCAAGCTTATTTCGATTCCAAAACACCAACTTTCTATGAAAAATGGACAAAATCGTTAAAAGCTCCTCCATAGAGAGAGTGGATCAACTTCGGACCATCAAAGTTGCTCGATGTACACTTTTTATTGTTCTTCTATGTCAAATTTTATGAATACAAGCTTCCAAGATTATTTCGATTCCAAAACACAAACTTTCTATGAAAAATGGACAAAAACGTTAAAAGCTCCTCAATAGAGAGAGTTGAGCATCTTCGGACCATCTAAGTTGCTCGGTGTACACTTTTTATTGTTCTTCTATGTAAAATTTTATGAATGCAAGCTTCGTAGATTATTTCGATTCGAAAACAACAACTTTCTATGACAAATGGATAAAATCATTAAAAGTTCCACCATAGAGAGAGTTGAGCAACTTCGGACCATCAAAGATGCTCGGTGTACACTTTTTATTGTTCTTCTATGTCAAATTTTATGAATACAAGCTTACAAGATTATTTCGATTCCAAAACACCAACTTTCTATGGCAAATGGACAAAACCGTTAAAAGCTCCTCCATAGAGAGAGTTGAGCAACTTCGGACCATCAAAGCTGATCTGTGTACACTTTTTATTGTTCTTCTATGTCAAATTTTACGAATACAAGCTTACAAGACCGTTGAAAGATGGACAAAACCGTTGAAAGATCCTATATAGAGAGAGAGAGTTGAACAAGTTTGGACTATCAAAGTTGCTCGGCGTACACTTTTTACTATTCTTCTACATCAAATTTTACGAGTATAAGCTTCCTCGATTATTTCGATGCCAAAACACCAACTTTCTATAACAAATGGACAAAACCGTTAAAAGCTCCTCCATAGATAGAGTTGAGCAACTTCGGACCATCAAAGTTGCTCTGTGTACACTTTTTATTGTTCTTCTATGTCAAATTTTACAAGTATAAGCTTCGTAGATTATTTCGATGCCAAAACACCAACTTTCTATGAAAAATGGACAAAACCGTTGAAAGATCCTATATAGAGAGAGAGAGTTGAAAAAGTTTGGACTATCAAAGTTGCTCGGCGTACACTTTTTACTATTCTTCTATGTCAAATTTTACGAGAATAAGCTTCGTAGATTATTTCGATGCCAAAACACCAACTTTCTATGAAAAATGGACAAAAACGTTAAAAGATCCTTCATAGAGAGAGTTGAGCATCTTCGGACCATCAAAGTTGCTCTATGTACACTTTTTATTGTTCTTCTATGTAAAATTTTATGAATGCAAGCTTCGTAGATTATTTCGATTCGAAAACACCAACTTTCTATTACAAATGGATAAAACCGTTAAAAGCTCCTCCATAGAGAGAGTTGAGCAACTTCGGACCATCAAAGATGCTCGGTGTACACTTTTTATTGTTCTTATATGTCAAATTTTAGGAGTATAAGCTTCCTAGATTATTTCGATGACAAAACACCAACTTTCTATGAGAAATGGACAAAACCGTTAAAAGCTCCTCCATATAGAGAATTGAGCAACTTCGGATCATCAAAGCTGCTCTGTGTACACTTTTTATTGTTCTTCTATGTCAAATTTTACGAATACAAGCTTACAAGATTATTTCGATGCTAAAACACCAACTTTCTATGAAAAATGGACAAAACCGTTGAAAGCTCCTCCATAGAGAGAGTTGAGCAACTTCGGACCATCAAAGTTGCTCGATGTACACTTTTTATTTTTCTTCTATGTCAAATTTTATGAATACAAGCTTGCAAGATTATTTTGATTCCAAAACACGAACTTTCTATGAAAAATGGACAAAAACGTTAAAAGCTCCTTCATAGAGAGAGTTGAGCATCTTCGGACCATCAAAGTTTCTCGGTGTACACTTTTTATTGTTCTTTTATATGAAATTTTACGAGTATAAGCTTCCTCGATTATTTCGATGCCAAAACACCAACTTTCTATAACAAATGGACAAAACCGTTAAAAGCTCCTCCATAGATAGAGTTGAGCAACTTCGGACCATCAAAGTTGCTCTGTGTACACTTTTTATTGTTCTTCTATGTCAAATTTTACAAGTATAAGCTTCGTAGATTATTTCGATGCCAAAACACCAACTTTCTATGAAAAATGGACAAAACCGTTGAAAGATCCTATATAGAGAGAGAGAGAGTTGAACAAGTTTGGACAATCAAAGTTGCTCGGCGTACACTTTTTACTATTCTTCTATATCAAATTTTACGAGTATAAGCTTCCTCGATTATTTCGATGCCAAAACACCAACTTTCTATAACAAATGGACAAAACCGTTAAAAGCTCCTCCATAGATAGAGTTGAGCAACTTCGGACCATCAAAGTTGCTCTATGTACACTTTTTATTGTTCTTCTATGTCAAATTTTACAAGTATAAGCTTCGTAGATTATTTCGATGCCAAAACACCGACTTTCTATGAAAAATGGACAAAACCGTTGAAAGATCCTATATAGAGAGAGAGAGTTGAACAAGTTTGGACTATCAAAGTTGCTCGGCGTGTACTTTTTACTATTCTTCTATATCAAATTTTACGAGTATAAGCTTCCTCGATTATTTCGATGCCAAAACACCAACTTTCTATAACAAATGGACAAAATCGTTAAAAGCTCCTCCATAGATAGAGTTGAGCAACTTCGGACCATCAAAGTTGCTCTGTGTACACTTTTTATTGTTCTTCTATGTCAAATTTTACAAGTATAAGCTTCGTAGATTATTTCGATACCAAAACATCAACATTCTATGAAAAATGGACAAAACCGTTGAAAGATCCTATATAGAGAGAGAGAGTTGAAAAAGTTTGGACTATCAAAGTTGCTCGGCATACACTTTTTACTATTCTTCTATGTCAAATTTTACGAGAATAAGCTTCGTAGATTATTTCGATGCCAAAACACCAACTTTCTATGAAAAATGAACAAAACCGTTAAAAGCTCCTCCATATAGAGAGTGGTTCAACTTCGGACCATCAAAGTTGCTCGATGTACACTTTTTATTGTTCTTCTATGTCAAATTTTATGAATACAAGCTTCCAAGATTATTTCGATTCCAAAACACGAACTTTCTATGAAAAATGGACAAAAACGTTAAAGGCACCTTCATAGAGAGAGTTGAGCATCTTCGGACCATCAAAGTTTCTCGGTATACACTTTTTATTGTTCTTTTATATGAAATTTTATGAGTATAAGCTTCCTCGATTATTTCGATGCAAAAACACCAACTTTCTATAACAAATGGACAAAACAGTTAAAAGCCCCTCCATAGATAGAGTTGAGCAACTTCGGACCATCAAAGTTGCTCGGTGTACACTTTTTATTGTTCTTTTATATGAAATTTTACGAGTATAAGCTTCCTCGATTATTTCGATGCCAAAACACCAACTTTCTATAACAAATGGACAAAACCGTTAAAAGCTCCTCCATAGATAGAGTTGAGCAACTTCGGACCATCAAAGTTGCTCTGTGTACACTTTTTATTGTTCTTCTATGTCAAATTTTACAAGTATAAGCTTCGTAGATTATTTCGATGCCAAAACACCAACTTTCTATGAAAAATGGACAAAACCGTTGAAAGATCCTATATAGAGAGAGAGAGAGTTGAACAAGTTTGGACTATCAAAGTTGCTCGGCGTACACTTTTTACTATTCTTCTATATCAAATTTTACGAGTATAAGCTTCCTCGATTATTTCGATGCCAAAACACCAACTTTCTATAACAAATGGACAAAACCGTTAAAAGCTCCTCCATAGATAGAGTTGAGCAACTTCGGACCATCAAAGTTGCTATATGTACACTTTTTATTGTTCTTCTATGTCAAATTTTACAAGTATAAGCTTCGTAGATTATTTCGATGCCAAAACACCAACTTTCTATGAAAAATGGACAAAACCGTTGAAAGATCCTATATATAGAGAGAGAGTTGAACAAGTTTGGACTATCAAAGTTGCTCGGCGTACACTTTTTACTATTCTTCTATATCAAATTTTACGAGTATAAGCTTCCTCGATTATTTCGATGCCAAAACACCAACTTTCTATAACAAATGGACAAAACCGTTAAAAGCTCCTCCATAGATAGAGTTGAGCAACTTCGGACCATCAAAGTTGCTCTGTGTACACTTTTTATTGTTCTTCTATGTCAAATTTTACAAGTATAAGCTTCGTAGATTATTTCGATGCCAAAACACCAACTTTCTATGAAAAATGGACAAAACCGTTGAAAGATCCTATATAGAGAGAGAGAGTTGAAAAAGTTTGGACTATCAAAGTTGCTCGGCGTACACTTTTTACTATTCTTCTATGTCAAATTTTACGAGAATAAGCTTCGTAGATTATTTCGATGCCAAAACACCAACTTTCTATGAAAAATGGACAAAACCGTTAAAAGCTCCTCCATATAGAGAGTGGTTCAACTTCGGACCATCAAAGTTTCTCGATGTACACTTTTTATTGTTCTTCTATGTAAAATTTTATGAATGCAAGATTCGTAGATTATTTCGATTCGAAAACACCAACTTTCTATGAGAAATGGACAAAACCGTTAAAAGCTCCTCCATATAGAGAATTGAGCAACTTCGGATCATCAAAGCTGCTCTGTGTACACTTTTTATTGTTCTTCTATGTCAAATTTTACGAATACAAGCTTACAAGATTATTTCGATGCTAAAACACCAACTTTCTATGAAAAATGGACAAAACCGTTGAAAGCTCCTCCATAGAGAGAGTTGAGCAACTTCGGACCATCAAAGTTGCTCGATGTACACTTTTTATTTTTCTTCTATGTCAAATTTTATGAATACAAGCTTGCAAGATTATTTTGATTCCAAAACACGAACTTTCTATGAAAAATGGACAAAAACGTTAAAAGCTCCTTCATAGAGAGAGTTGAGCATCTTCGGACCATCAAAGTTTCTCGGTGTACACTTTTTATTGTTCTTTTATATGAAATTTTACGAGTATAAGCTTCCTCGATTATTTCGATGCCAAAACACCAACTTTCTATAACAAATGGACAAAACCGTTAAAAGCTCCTCCATAGATAGAGTTGAGCAACTTCGGACCATCAAAGTTGCTCTGTGTACACTTTTTATTGTTCTTCTATGTCAAATTTTACAAGTATAAGCTTCGTAGATTATTTCGATGCCAAAACACCAACTTTCTATGAAAAATGGACAAAACCGTTGAAAGATCCTATATAGAGAGAGAGAGAGTTGAACAAGTTTGGACAATCAAAGTTGCTCGGCGTACACTTTTTACTATTCTTCTATATCAAATTTTACGAGTATAAGCTTCCTCGATTATTTCGATGCCAAAACACCAACTTTCTATAACAAATGGACAAAACCGTTAAAAGCTCCTCCATAGATAGAGTTGAGCAACTTCGGACCATCAAAGTTGCTCTATGTACACTTTTTATTGTTCTTCTATGTCAAATTTTACAAGTATAAGCTTCGTAGATTATTTCGATGCCAAAACACCGACTTTCTATGAAAAATGGACAAAACCGTTGAAAGATCCTATATAGAGAGAGAGAGTTGAACAAGTTTGGACTATCAAAGTTGCTCGGCGTGTACTTTTTACTATTCTTCTATATCAAATTTTACGAGTATAAGCTTCCTCGATTATTTCGATGCCAAAACACCAACTTTCTATAACAAATGGACAAAATCGTTAAAAGCTCCTCCATAGATAGAGTTGAGCAACTTCGGACCATCAAAGTTGCCCTGTGTACACTTTTTATTGTTCTTCTATGTCAAATTTTACAAGTATAAGCTTCGTAGATTATTTCGATACCAAAACATCAACATTCTATGAAAAATGGACAAAACCGTTGAAAGATCCTATATAGAGAGAGAGAGTTGAAAAAGTTTGGACTATCAAAGTTGCTCGGCATACACTTTTTACTATTCTTCTATGTCAAATTTTACGAGAATAAGCTTCGTAGATTATTTCGATGCCAAAACACCAACTTTCTATGAAAAATGAACAAAACCGTTAAAAGCTCCTCCATATAGAGAGTGGTTCAACTTCGGACCATCAAAGTTGCTCGATGTACACTTTTTATTGTTCTTCTATGTCAAATTTTATGAATACAAGCTTCCAAGATTATTTCGATTCCAAAACACGAACTTTCTATGAAAAATGGACAAAAACGTTAAAGGCACCTTCATAGAGAGAGTTGAGCATCTTCGGACCATCAAAGTTTCTCGGTATACACTTTTTATTGTTCTTTTATATGAAATTTTATGAGTATAAGCTTCCTCGATTATTTCGATGCAAAAACACCAACTTTCTATAACAAATGGACAAAACAGTTAAAAGCCCCTCCATAGATAGAGTTGAGCAACTTCGGACCATCAAAGTTGCTCGGTGTACACTTTTTATTGTTCTTTTATATGAAATTTTACGAGTATAAGCTTCCTCGATTATTTCGATGCCAAAACACCAACTTTCTATAACAAATGGACAAAACCGTTAAAAGCTCCTCCATAGATAGAGTTGAGCAACTTCGGACCATCAAAGTTGCTCTGTGTACACTTTTTATTGTTCTTCTATGTCAAATTTTACAAGTATAAGCTTCGTAGATTATTTCGATGCCAAAACACCAACTTTCTATGAAAAATGGACAAAACCGTTGAAAGATCCTATATATAGAGAGAGAGAGTTGAACAAGTTTGGACTATCAAAGTTGTTCGGCGTACACTTTTTACTATTCTTCTATATCAAATTTTACGAGTATAAGCTTCCTCGATTATTTCGATGCCAAAACACCAACTTTCTATAACAAATGGACAAAACCGTTAAAAGCTCCTCCATAGATAGAGTTGAGCAACTTCGGACCATCAAAGTTGCTATATGTACACTTTTTATTGTTCTTCTATGTCAAATTTTACAAGTATAAGCTTCGTAGATTATTTCGATGCCAAAACACCAACTTTCTATGAAAAATGGACAAAACCGTTGAAAGATCCTATATATAGAGAGAGAGTTGAACAAGTTTGGACTATCAAAGTTGCTCGGCGTACACTTTTTACTATTCTTCTATATCAAATTTTACGAGTATAAGCTTCCTCGATTATTTCGATGCCAAAACACCAACTTTCTATAACAAATGGACAAAACCGTTAAAAGCTCCTCCATAGATAGAGTTGAGCAACTTCGGACCATCAAAGTTGCTCTGTGTACACTTTTTATTGTTCTTCTATGTCAAATTTTACAAGTATAAGCTTCGTAGATTATTTCGATGCCAAAACACCAACTTTCTATGAAAAATGGACAAAACCGTTGAAAGATCCTATATAGAGAGAGAGAGTTGAAAAAGTTTGGACTATCAAAGTTGCTCGGCGTACACTTTTTACTATTCTTCTATGTCAAATTTTACGAGAATAAGCTTCGTAGATTATTTCGATGCCAAAACACCAACTTTCTATGAAAAATGGACAAAACCGTTAAAAGCTCCTCCATATAGAGAGTGGTTCAACTTCGGACCATCAAAGTTTCTCGATGTACACTTTTTATTGTTCTTCTATGTAAAATTTTATGAATGCAAGATTCGTAGATTATTTCGATTCGAAAACACCAACTTTCTATGAGAAATGGACAAAACCGTTAAAAGCTCCTCCATATAGAGAATTGAGCAACTTCGGATCATCAAAGCTGCTCTGTGTACACTTTTTATTGTTCTTCTATGTCAAATTTTACGAATACAAGCTTACAAGATTATTTCGATGCTAAAACACCAACTTTCTATGAAAAATGGACAAAACCGTTGAAAGCTCCTCCATAGAGAGAGTTGAGCAACTTCGGACCATCAAAGTTGCTCGATGTACACTTTTTATTTTTCTTCTATGTCAAATTTTATGAATACAAGCTTGCAAGATTATTTTGATTCCAAAACACGAACTTTCTATGAAAAATGGACAAAAACGTTAAAAGCTCCTTCATAGAGAGAGTTGAGCATCTTCGGACCATCAAAGTTTCTCGGTGTACACTTTTTATTGTTCTTTTATATGAAATTTTACGAGTATAAGCTTCCTCGATTATTTCGATGCCAAAACACCAACTTTCTATAACAAATGGACAAAACCGTTAAAAGCTCCTCCATAGATAGAGTTGAGCAACTTCGGACCATCAAAGTTGCTCTGTGTACACTTTTTATTGTTCTTCTATGTCAAATTTTACAAGTATAAGCTTCGTAGATTATTTCGATGCCAAAATACCAACTTTCTATGAAAAATGGACAAAACCGTTGAAAGATCCTATATAGAGAGAGAGAGAGTTGAACAAGTTTGGACAATCAAAGTTGCTCGGCGTACACTTTTTACTATTCTTCTATATCAAATTTTACGAGTATAAGCTTCCTCGATTATTTCGATGCCAAAACACCAACTTTCTATAACAAATGGGCAAAACCGTTAAAAGCTCCTCCATAGATAGAGTTGAGCAACTTCGGACCATCAAAGTTGCTCTATGTACACTTTTTATTGTTCTTCTATGTCAAATTTTACAAGTATAAGCTTCGTAGATTATTTCGATGCCAAAACACCGACTTTCTATGAAAAATGGACAAAACCGTTGAAAGATCCTATATAGAGAGAGAGAGTTGAACAAGTTTGGACTATCAAAGTTGCTCGGCGTGTACTTTTTACTATTCTTCTATATCAAATTTTACGAGTATAAGCTTCCTCGATTATTTCGATGCCAAAACACCAACTTTCTATAACAAATGGACAAAATCGTTAAAAGCTCCTCCATAGATAGAGTTGAGCAACTTCGGACCATCAAAGTTGCTCTGTGTACACTTTTTATTGTTCTTCTATGTCAAATTTTACAAGTATAAGCTTCGTAGATTATTTCGATACCAAAACATCAACATTCTATGAAAAATGGACAAAACCGTTGAAAGATCCTATATAGAGAGAGAGAGTTGAAAAAGTTTGGACTATCAAAGTTGCTCGGCATACACTTTTTACTATTCTTCTATGTCAAATTTTACGAGAATAAGCTTCGTAGATTATTTCGATGCCAAAACACCAACTTTCTATGAAAAATGAACAAAACCGTTAAAAGCTCCTCCATATAGAGAGTGGTTCAACTTCGGACCATCAAAGTTGCTCGATGTACACTTTTTATTGTTCTTCTATGTCAAATTTTATGAATACAAGCTTCCAAGATTATTTCGATTCCAAAACACGAACTTTCTATGAAAAATGGACAAAAACGTTAAAGGCACCTTCATAGAGAGAGTTGAGCATCTTCGGACCATCAAAGTTTCTCGGTATACACTTTTTATTGTTCTTTTATATGAAATTTTATGAGTATAAGCTTCCTCGATTATTTCGATGCAAAAACACCAACTTTCTATAACAAATGGACAAAACAGTTAAAAGCCCCTCCATAGATAGAGTTGAGCAACTTCGGACCATCAAAGTTGCTCGGTGTACACTTTTTATTGTTCTTTTATATGAAATTTTACGAGTATAAGCTTCCTCGATTATTTCGATGCCAAAACACCAACTTTCTATAACAAATGGACAAAACCGTTAAAAGCTCCTCCATAGATAGAGTTGAGCAACTTCGGACCATCAAAGTTGCTCTGTGTACACTTTTTATTGTTCTTCTATGTCAAATTTTACAAGTATAAGCTTCGTAGATTATTTCGATGCCAAAACACCAACTTTCTATGAAAAATGGACAAAACCGTTGAAAGATCCTATATAGAGAGAGAGAGTTGAAAAAGTTTGGACTATCAAAGTTGCTCGGCGTACACTTTTTACTATTCTTCTATGTCAAATTTTACGAGAATAAGCTTCGTAGATTATTTCGATGCCAAAACACCAACTTTCTATGAAAAATGGACAAAACCGTTAAAAGCTCCTCCATATAGAGAGTGGTTCAACTTCGGACCATCAAAGTTTCTCGATGTACACTTTTTATTGTTCTTCTATGTAAAATTTTATGAATGCAAGATTCGTAGATTATTTCGATTCGAAAACACCAACTTTCTATGAGAAATGGACAAAACCGTTAAAAGCTCCTCCATATAGAGAATTGAGCAACTTCGGATCATCAAAGCTGCTCTGTGTACACTTTTTATTGTTCTTCTATGTCAAATTTTACGAATACAAGCTTACAAGATTATTTCGATGCTAAAACACCAACTTTCTATGAAAAATGGACAAAACCGTTGAAAGCTCCTCCATAGAGAGAGTTGAGCAACTTCGGACCATCAAAGTTGCTCGATGTACACTTTTTATTTTTCTTCTATGTCAAATTTTATGAATACAAGCTTGCAAGATTATTTTGATTCCAAAACACGAACTTTCTATGAAAAATGGACAAAAACGTTAAAAGCTCCTTCATAGAGAGAGTTGAGCATCTTCGGACCATCAAAGTTTCTCGGTGTACACTTTTTATTGTTCTTTTATATGAAATTTTACGAGTATAAGCTTCCTCGATTATTTCGATGCCAAAACACCAACTTTCTATAACAAATGGACAAAACCGTTAAAAGCTCCTCCATACATAGAGTTGAGCAACTTCGGACCATCAAAGTTGCTCTGTGTACACTTTTTATTGTTCTTCTATGTCAAATTTTACAAGTATAAGCTTCGTAGATTATTTCGATGCCAAAACACCAACTTTCTATGAAAAATGGACAAAACCGTTGAAAGATCCTATATAGAGAGAGAGAGAGTTGAACAAGTTTGGACAATCAAAGTTGCTCGGCGTACACTTTTTACTATTCTTCTATATCAAATTTTACGAGTATAAGCTTCCTCGATTATTTCGATGCCAAAACACCAACTTTCTATAACAAATGGACAAAACCATTAAAAGCTCCTCCATAGATAGAGTTGAGCAACTTCGGACCATCAAAGTTGCTCTATGTACACTTTTTATTGTTCTTCTATGTCAAATTTTACAAGTATAAGCTTCGTAGATTATTTCGATGCCAAAACACCGACTTTCTATGAAAAATGGACAAAACCGTTGAAAGATCCTATATAGAGAGAGAGAGTTGAACAAGTTTGGACTATCAAAGTTGCTCGGCGTGTACTTTTTACTATTCTTCTATATCAAATTTTACGAGTATAAGCTTCCTCGATTATTTCGATGCCAAAACACCAACTTTCTATAACAAATGGACAAAATCGTTAAAAGCTCCTCCATAGATAGAGTTGAGCAACTTCGGACCATCAAAGTTGCTCTGTGTACACTTTTTATTGTTCTTCTATGTCAAATTTTACAAGTATAAGCTTCGTAGATTATTTCGATACCAAAACATCAACATTCTATGAAAAATGGACAAAACCGTTGAAAGATCCTATATAGAGAGAGAGAGTTGAAAAAGTTTGGACTATCAAAGTTGCTCGGCATATACTTTTTACTATTCTTCTATGTCAAATTTTACGAGAATAAGCTTCGTAGATTATTTCGATGCCAAAACACCAACTTTCTATGAAAAATGAACAAAACCGTTAAAAGCTCCTCCATATAGAGAGTGGTTCAACTTCGGACCATCAAAGTTGCTCGATGTACACTTTTTATTGTTCTTCTATGTCAAATTTTATGAATACAAGCTTCCAAGATTATTTCGATTCCAAAACACGAACTTTCTATGAAAAATGGACAAAAACGTTAAAGGCACCTTCATAGAGAGAGTTGAGCATCTTCGGGCCATCAAAGTTTCTCGGTATACACTTTTTATTGTTCTTTTATATGAAATTTTATGAGTATAAGCTTCCTCGATTATTTCGATGCAAAAACACCAACTTTCTATAACAAATGGACAAAACAGTTAAAAGCCCCTCCATAGATAGAGTTGAGCAACTTCGGACCATCAAAGTTGCTCGGTGTACACTTTTTATTGTTCTTTTATATGAAATTTTACGAGTATAAGCTTCCTCGATTATTTCGATGCCAAAACACCAACTTTCTATAACAAATGGACAAAACCGTTAAAAGCTCCTCCATAGATAGAGTTGAGCAACTTCGGACCATCAAAGTTGCTCTGTGTACACTTTTTATTGTTCTTCTATGTCAAATTTTACAAGTATAAGCTTCGTAGATTATTTCGATGCCAAAACACCAACTTTCTATGAAAAATGGACAAAACCGTTGAAAGATCCTATATAGAGAGAGAGAGAGTTGAACAAGTTTGGACTATCAAAGTTGCTCGGCGTACACTTTTTACTATTCTTATATATCAAATTTTACGAGTATAAGCTTCCTCGATTATTTCGATGCCAAAACACCAACTTTCTATAACAAATGGACAAAACCGTTAAAAGCTCCTCCATAGATAGAGTTGAGCAACTTCGGACCATCAAAGTTGCTATATGTACACTTTTTATTGTTCTTCTATGTCAAATTTTACAAGTATAAGCTTCGTAGATTATTTCGATGCCAAAACACCAACTTTCTATGAAAAATGGACAAAACCGTTGAAAGATCCTATATATAGAGAGAGAGTTGAACAAGTTTGGACTATCAAAGTTGCTCGGCGTACACTTTTTACTATTCTTCTATATCAAATTTTACGAGTATAAGCTTCCTCGATTATTTCGATGCCAAAACACCAACTTTCTATAACAAATGGACAAAACCGTTAAAAGCTCCTCCATAGATAGAGTTGAGCAACTTCGGACCATCAAAGTTGCTCTGTGTACACTTTTTATTGTTCTTCTATGTCAAATTTTACAAGTATAAGCTTCGTAGATTATTTCGATGCCAAAACACCAACTTTCTATGAAAAATGGACAAAACCGTTGAAAGATCCTATATAGAGAGAGAGAGTTGAAAAAGTTTGGACTATCAAAGTTGCTCGGCGTACACTTTTTACTATTCTTCTATGTCAAATTTTACGAGAATAAGCTTCGTAGATTATTTCGATGCCAAAACACCAACTTTCTATGAAAAATGGACAAAACCGTTAAAAGCTCCTCCATATAGAGAGTGGTTCAACTTCGGACCGTCAAAGTTTCTCGATGTACACTTTTTATTGTTCTTCTATGTAAAATTTTATGAATGCAAGATTCGTAGATTATTTCGATTCGAAAACACCAACTTTCTATGACAAATGGATAAAACCGTTAAAAGCTCCTCCATAGAGAGAGTTGAGCAACATCGGAGCATCAAAGATGCTCGGTGTAGACTTTTTATTGTTCTTATATGTCAAATTTTACGAGAATAAGCTTCGTAGATTATTTCGATGCCAAAACACCAACTTTCTATGAAAAATGAACAAAACCGTTAAAAGCTCCTCCATATAGAGAGTGGTTCAACTTCGGACCATCAAAGTTGCTCGATGTACACTTTTTATTGTTCTTCTATGTCAAATTTTATGAATACAAGCTTCCAAGATTATTTCGATTCCAAAACACGAACTTTCTATGAAAAATGGACAAAAACGTTAAAGGCACCTTCATAGAGAGAGTTGAGCATCTTCGGACCATCAAAGTTTCTCGGTATACACTTTTTATTGTTCTTTTATATGAAATTTTATGAGTATAAGCTTCCTCGATTATTTCGATGCAAAAACACCAACTTTCTATAACAAATGGACAAAACAGTTAAAAGCCCCTCCATAGATAGAGTTGAGCAACTTCGGACCATCAAAGTTGCTCGGTGTACACTTTTTATTGTTCTTTTATATGAAATTTTACGAGTATAAGCTTCCTCGATTATTTCGATGCCAAAACACCAACTTTCTATAACAAATGGACAAAACCGTTAAAAGCTCCTCCATAGATAGAGTTGAGCAACTTCGGACCATCAAAGTTGCTCTGTGTACACTTTTTATTGTTCTTCTATGTCAAATTTTACAAGTATAAGCTTCGTAGATTATTTCGATGCCAAAACACCAACTTTCTATGAAAAATGGACAAAACCGTTGAAAGATCCTATATAGAGAGAGAGAGTTGAAAAAGTTTGGACTATCAAAGTTGCTCGGCGTACACTTTTTACTATTCTTCTATGTCAAATTTTACGAGAATAAGCTTCGTAGATTATTTCGATGCCAAAACACCAACTTTCTATGAAAAATGGACAAAACCGTTAAAAGCTCCTCCATATAGAGAGTGGTTCAACTTCGGACCATCAAAGTTTCTCGATGTACACTTTTTATTGTTCTTCTATGTAAAATTTTATGAATGCAAGATTCGTAGATTATTTCGATTCGAAAACACCAACTTTCTATGAGAAATGGACAAAACCGTTAAAAGCTCCTCCATATAGAGAATTGAGCAACTTCGGATCATCAAAGCTGCTCTGTGTACACTTTTTATTGTTCTTCTATGTCAAATTTTACGAATACAAGCTTACAAGATTATTTCGATGCTAAAACACCAACTTTCTATGAAAAATGGACAAAACCGTTGAAAGCTCCTCCATAGAGAGAGTTGAGCAACTTCGGACCATCAAAGTTGCTCGATGTACACTTTTTATTTTTCTTCTATGTCAAATTTTATGAATACAAGCTTGCAAGATTATTTTGATTCCAAAACACGAACTTTCTATGAAAAATGGACAAAAACGTTAAAAGCTCCTTCATAGAGAGAGTTGAGCATCTTCGGACCATCAAAGTTTCTCGGTGTACACTTTTTATTGTTCTTTTATATGAAATTTTACGAGTATAAGCTTCCTCGATTATTTCGATGCCAAAACACCAACTTTCTATAACAAATGGACAAAACCGTTAAAAGCTCCTCCATACATAGAGTTGAGCAACTTCGGACCATCAAAGTTGCTCTGTGTACACTTTTTATTGTTCTTCTATGTCAAATTTTACAAGTATAAGCTTCGTAGATTATTTCGATGCCAAAACACCAACTTTCTATGAAAAATGGACAAAACCGTTGAAAGATCCTATATAGAGAGAGAGAGAGTTGAACAAGTTTGGACAATCAAAGTTGCTCGGCGTACACTTTTTACTATTCTTCTATATCAAATTTTACGAGTATAAGCTTCCTCGATTATTTCGATGCCAAAACACCAACTTTCTATAACAAATGGACAAAACCATTAAAAGCTCCTCCATAGATAGAGTTGAGCAACTTCGGACCATCAAAGTTGCTCTATGTACACTTTTTATTGTTCTTCTATGTCAAATTTTACAAGTATAAGCTTCGTAGATTATTTCGATGCCAAAACACCGACTTTCTATGAAAAATGGACAAAACCGTTGAAAGATCCTATATAGAGAGAGAGAGTTGAACAAGTTTGGACTATCAAAGTTGCTCGGCGTGTACTTTTTACTATTCTTCTATATCAAATTTTACGAGTATAAGCTTCCTCGATTATTTCGATGCCAAAACACCAACTTTCTATAACAAATGGACAAAATCGTTAAAAGCTCCTCCATAGATAGAGTTGAGCAACTTCGGACCATCAAAGTTGCTCTGTGTACACTTTTTATTGTTCTTCTATGTCAAATTTTACAAGTATAAGCTTCGTAGATTATTTCGATACCAAAACATCAACATTCTATGAAAAATGGACAAAACCGTTGAAAGATCCTATATAGAGAGAGAGAGTTGAAAAAGTTTGGACTATCAAAGTTGCTCGGCATATACTTTTTACTATTCTTCTATGTCAAATTTTACGAGAATAAGCTTCGTAGATTATTTCGATGCCAAAACACCAACTTTCTATGAAAAATGAACAAAACCGTTAAAAGCTCCTCCATATAGAGAGTGGTTCAACTTCGGACCATCAAAGTTGCTCGATGTACACTTTTTATTGTTCTTCTATGTCAAATTTTATGAATACAAGCTTCCAAGATTATTTCGATTCCAAAACACGAACTTTCTATGAAAAATGGACAAAAACGTTAAAGGCACCTTCATAGAGAGAGTTGAGCATCTTCGGGCCATCAAAGTTTCTCGGTATACACTTTTTATTGTTCTTTTATATGAAATTTTATGAGTATAAGCTTCCTCGATTATTTCGATGCAAAAACACCAACTTTCTATAACAAATGGACAAAACAGTTAAAAGCCCCTCCATAGATAGAGTTGAGCAACTTCGGACCA
The DNA here is from genome assembly GCA_963580455.1 of Euonymus europaeus. NCBI lineage: Eukaryota > Viridiplantae > Streptophyta > Magnoliopsida > Celastrales > Celastraceae > Euonymus > Euonymus europaeus. Next base: position 19,073,146 of record OY756959.1, on the reverse strand, counting down.
TCAAAGTTGCTCGGTGTACACTTTTTATTGTTCTTTTATATGAAATTTTACGAGTATAAGCTTCCTCGATTATTTCGATGCCAAAACACCAACTTTCTATAACAAATGGACAAAACCGTTAAAAGCTCCTCCATAGATAGAGTTGAGCAACTTCGGACCATCAAAGTTGCTCTGTGTACACTTTTTATTGTTCTTCTATGTCAAATTTTACAAGTATAAGCTTCGTAGATTATTTCGATGCCAAAACACCAACTTTCTATGAAAAATGGACAAAACCGTTGAAAGATCCTATATAGAGAGAGAGAGAGTTGAACAAGTTTGGACTATCAAAGTTGCTCGGCGTACACTTTTTACTATTCTTATATATCAAATTTTACGAGTATAAGCTTCCTCGATTATTTCGATGCCAAAACACCAACTTTCTATAACAAATGGACAAAACCGTTAAAAGCTCCTCCATAGATAGAGTTGAGCAACTTCGGACCATCAAAGTTGCTATATGTACACTTTTTATTGTTCTTCTATGTCAAATTTTACAAGTATAAGCTTCGTAGATTATTTCGATGCCAAAACACCAACTTTCTATGAAAAATGGACAAAACCGTTGAAAGATCCTATATATAGAGAGAGAGTTGAACAAGTTTGGACTATCAAAGTTGCTCGGCGTACACTTTTTACTATTCTTCTATATCAAATTTTACGAGTATAAGCTTCCTCGATTATTTCGATGCCAAAACACCAACTTTCTATAACAAATGGACAAAACCGTTAAAAGCTCCTCCATAGATAGAGTTGAGCAACTTCGGACCATCAAAGTTGCTCTGTGTACACTTTTTATTGTTCTTCTATGTCAAATTTTACAAGTATAAGCTTCGTAGATTATTTCGATGCCAAAACACCAACTTTCTATGAAAAATGGACAAAACCGTTGAAAGATCCTATATAGAGAGAGAGAGTTGAAAAAGTTTGGACTATCAAAGTTGCTCGGCGTACACTTTTTACTATTCTTCTATGTCAAATTTTACGAGAATAAGCTTCGTAGATTATTTCGATGCCAAAACACCAACTTTCTATGAAAAATGGACAAAACCGTTAAAAGCTCCTCCATATAGAGAGTGGTTCAACTTCGGACCGTCAAAGTTTCTCGATGTACACTTTTTATTGTTCTTCTATGTAAAATTTTATGAATGCAAGATTCGTAGATTATTTCGATTCGAAAACACCAACTTTCTATGACAAATGGATAAAACCGTTAAAAGCTCCTCCATAGAGAGAGTTGAGCAACATCGGAGCATCAAAGATGCTCGGTGTAGACTTTTTATTGTTCTTATATGTCAAATTTTACGAGTATAAGCTTCCTAGATAATTTCGATGACAAAACACCAACTTTCAATGAGAAATGGACAAAACCGTTAAAAGCTCCTCCATATAGAGAATTGAGCAACTTCGGATCATCAAAGCTGCTCTGTGTACACTTTTTATTGTTCTTCTATGTCAAATTTTATGAATACAAGCTTACAAGATTATTTCGATGCTAAAACACCAACTTTCTATGAAAAATGGACAAAAACGTTAAAAGCTCCTTCATAGAGAGAGTTGAGCAACTTCGGACCATCAAAGTTGCTCTATGTACACTTTTTATTGTTCTTCTATGTAAAATTTTATGAATGCAAGATTCGTAGATTATTTCGATTCGAAAACACCAACTTTCTATGACAAATGGATAACACCGTTAAAAGCTCCTCCATAGAGAGAGTTGAGCAACATCGGAGCATCAAAGATGCTCGGTGTACACTTTTTATTGTTCTTATATGTCAAATTTTACGAGTATAAGCTTCCAAGATATTTTCGATGACAAAACACCAACTTTCAATGAGAAATGGACAAAACCGTTAAAAGCTCCTCCATATAGAGAATTGAGCAACTTCGGATCATCAAAGCTGCTCTGTGTACACTTTTTATTGTTCTTCTATGTCAAATTTTATGAATACAAGCTTACAAGATTATTTCGATGCTAAAACACCAACTTTCTATGAAAAATGGACAAAAACGTTAAAAGCTCCTTCATAGAGAGAGTTGAGCAACTTCGGACCATCCAAGTTGCTCTATGTACACTTTTTATTGTTCTTCTATGTCAAATTTTTCGAATACAAGCTTCCAAGATTATTTCGATTCCAAAACACGAACTTTCTATGAAAAATGGACAAAAACGTTAAAAGCTCCTTCATAGAGAGAGTTGAGCATCTTCGGACCATCAAAGTTTGTCGGTGTACACTTTTTATTGTTCTTTTATATGAAATTTTACGAGTATAAGCTTCCTCGATTATTTCGATGCAAAAACACCAACTTTCTATAACAAATGGACAAAACCGTTAAAAGCTCCTCCATAGATAGAGTTGAGCAACTTCCGACCATCAAAGTTGCTCTGTGTACACTTTTTATTGTTCTTCTATGTCAAATTTTACAAGTATAAGCTTCGTAGATTATTTCGATGCCAAAACACCAACTTTCTATGAAAAATGGACAAAACCGTTGAAAGATCCTATACAGAGAGAGAGAGTTGAAAAAGTTTGGACTATCAAAGTTGCTCGGCGTACACTTTTTACTATTCTTCTATGTCAAATTTTACGAGTATAAGCTTCCTCGATTATTTCGATGCCAAAACACCAACTTTCTATAACAAATGGACAAAACCGTTAAAAGCTCCTCCATAGATAGAGTTGAGCAACTTCGGACCATCAAAGTTGCTCTGTGTACACTTTTTATTGTTCTTCTATGTAAAATTTTACAAGTATAAGCTTCGTAGATTATTTCGATGCCAAAACAACAACTTTCTATGAAAAATGGACAAAACCGTTAAAAGATCCTATATAGAGAGAGTGAGAGTTGAACAAGTTTGGACTATTAAAGTTGCTCGGCGTACACTTTTTACTATTCTTCTATGTCAAATTTTACGAGTATAAGCTTCGTAGATTATTTCGATGCCAAAACACCAACTTTCTATGAAAAATGGACAAAACCGTTAAAAGCTCCACCATATAGAGAGTGGTTCAACTTCGGACCATCAAAGTTGCTCGATGTACACTTTTTATTGTTCTTCTATGTCAAATTTTATGAATACAAGCTTCCAAGATTATTTCAATTCGAAAATACCAACTTTCTATGACAAATGGATAAAACCGTTAAAAGCTCCTCCATAGAGAGAGTTGAGCAACTTCGGACCATCAAAGATGATCGGTGTACACTTTTTATTGTTCTTATATGTCAAATTTTACGAGTATAAGCATCCTAGATTATTTCGATGACAAAACACCAACTTTCTATGAGAAATGCAGAAAACCGTTAAAAGCTCCTCGATATAGAGAATTGAGCAACTTCGGATCATCAAAGCTGCTCTGTGTACACTTTTTATTGTTGTTCTATGTCAAATTTTACGAGTATAAGCTTCGTAGATTATTTCGATGCTAAAACACCAACTTTCTATGAAAAATGGACAAAACCATTTAAAGCTCCTACATAGAAAGAGTTGAACAAGTTCGGACCATCAAAGTTGCTCGGCGTACACTTTTTACTATTCTTCTACGTCAAATTTTACGTGTATAAGCTTCCTAGATTATTTCTATGGCAAAACATCAACTTTCTATGACAAATGGAAAAAAGCATTAAAAGCTCCTTCATAGAGAGAGTTGAGCATCTTCGGACCAACAAAGTATCTCGGTGTACACTTTTTATAGTTCTTCTATGTGAAATTTTACTAGTATAAGCTTCCTAGATTATTTCGATGACAAAACACCAACTTTCTATGAGACAAACGGACAAAACCGTTAAAAGCTCGTCCATAGAGAGAGTTGACCAACTTCGGACCTTCGAAGTTGCTCTATGTACACTTTTTATTGTTCTTCTATGTCAAATTTCATGAATACAAGCTTACAAGATTATTTCGATTCTAAAACACCATTTTTCTATGAAAAATAGAAAAAACCGTTAAAAGCACCTCCATAGAGAGAATTGAGCAACTTCGGACCATCAAAGTTGCTCTATGTACACTTTTTATTGTTCTTCTATGTCAAATTTTATGAATACAAGCTTCCAAGATTATTTCGATTCCAAAACACGAACTTTCTATGAAAAATGGACAAAAACGTTAAAAGCTCCTTCATAGAGAGAGTTGAGCATCTTCGGACCATCAAAGTTTCTCGGTGTACACTTTTTATTGTTCTTTTATATGAAATTTTACGAGTATAAGCTTCCTCGATTATTTTGATGTCAAAACACCAACTTTCTATAACAAATGGACAAAACCGTTAAAAGCTCCTCCATAGATAGAGTTGAGCAACTTCGAACCATCAAAGTTGCTCTGTGTACACTTTTTATTGTTCTTCTATGTCAAATTTTACAAGTATAAGCTTCGTAGATTATTTCGATGCCAAAACACCAACTTTATATGAAAAATGGACAAAACCGTTGAAAGATCCTATATATAGAGAGAGAGTTGAACAAGTTTGAACTATCAAAGTTGTTCGGCGTACACTTTTTACTATTCTTCTATGTCAAATTTTACGAGTATAAGCTTCGTAGATTATTTCGATGCCAAAACACCAACTTTCTATGAAAAATGGACAAAACCGTTAAAAGCTACTCCATAGAGAGAGTGGTTCAACTTTGGACCATCAAAGTTGCTCGATGTACACTTTTTATTGTTCTTCTCTGTCAAATTTTATGAATACAAGCTTCCAAGATTATTTCGATTCCAAAACACCAACTTTCTATGAAAAATGGACAAAAACGTTAAAAACTCCTTCATAGAGAGAGTTGAGCATCTTCGGACCATCAAAGTTGCTCGATGTACACTTTTTATTGTTCTTCTATGTCTAATTTTATGAATACAAGCTTCCAAGATTATTTTGATTCCAAAACACCAACTTTCTATGGAAAATGGACAAAACCGTTAAAAGCTCCTCCATAGAGAGAGTTAAGCAACTTCGGACCATCCAAGTTGCTCTATGTACACTTTTTATTTTTCTTCTATGTCAAATTTTATGAATACAAGCTTCAAAGATTATTTCGATTCCAAAACACGAACTTTCTATGAAAAATGAAAAAAACCGTTAAAAGCTCCTCCATAGATAGAGTTGAGCAACTTCGGACAATCAAAGTTGCTCTGTGTACACTTTGTATTGTTCTTCTATGTCAAATTTTACAAGTATAAGCTTCGTAGATTATTTCGATGCCAAAACACCAACTTTCTATGAAAAATGGACAAAACCGTTGAAAGATCCTATGTAGAAGAGAGAGAGAGTTGAACAAGTTTGGACTATCAAAGTTGCTCGGCGTACACTTTTTACTATTCTTCTATATCAAATTTTACGAGTATAAGCTTCCTCGATTATTTCGATGCCAAAACACCAACTTTCTATGAAAAATGGACAAAACCGTTAAAAGCTCCTCCATAGATAGAGTTGAGCAACTTCGGACCATCAAAGTTGCTCGGTGTACACTTTTTATTGTTCTTCTATGTCAAATTTTACAAGTATAAGCTTCGTAGATTATTTCGATGCCAAAACACCAACTTTCTATGAAAAATGGACAAAACCGTTGACAGATCCTATATAGAGAGAGAGAGAGTTGAACAAGTTTGGACTATCAAAGTTGCTCGGCGTACACTTTTTACAATTCTTCTATTTCAAATTTTACGAGAATAAGCTTCATAGATTACTTCGATGCCAAAACACCAACTTTTTAGGAAAAATGGACAAAACCGTTAAAAGCTCCTCCATAGAGAGAGTGGATCAACTTCGGACCATCAAAGTTTCTCGGTGTACACTTTTTATTGTTCTTTTATATGAAATTTTACGAGTATAAGCTTCCTCGATTATTTCGATGCCAAAACACCAACTTTCTATAACAAATGGACAATACCGTTAAAAGCTCCTCCATAGAGAGAGTGGATCAACTTCGGACCATCAAAGTTGCTCGATGTACACTTTTTTTTTTTCTTCTATGTCAAATTTTATGAATACAAGCTTCCAAGATTATTTCGATTCCAAAACACCAACTTTCTATGAAAAATGGATAAAAACATTAAAAGCTCTTTCATAGAGAGAGTTGAGCATCTTCGGACCATCAAAGTTTCTCGGTATACACTTTTTATTGTTCTTTTATATGAAATTTTACGAGTATAAGCTTCCTCAATTATTTCGATACCAAAACACCAACTTTCTATAACAAATGGACAAAACCGTTAAAAGCTCCTCCATAGATAGAGTTGATCAACTTCGGACCATCAAAGTTGCTCTGTGTACACTTTTTATTGTTCTGCTATGTCAAATGTTACAAGTATAAGCTTCGTAGATTAGTTCGATCCCAAAACACAAACTTTCTATGAAAAATGGACAAAACCGTTGAAAGATCCTATATTGAGAGAGAGTTGAACAAGTTTGGACCATCAAAGTTGCTCGGCGTACACTTTGTACTATTCTTCTATGTCAAATTTTACGAGTATAAGCTTCGTAGATTATTTCGATGCCGAAACACCAACTTTCTATGAAAAATGGACAAAACCGTTAAAATCTCCTCCATAGAGAGAGTGGATCAACTTCGGACCATCAAAGTTGCTCGATGTACACTTTTTATTGTTCTTCTATGTCAAATTTTATGAATACAAGCTTCCAAGATTATTTCGATTCCAAAACACCAACTTTCTATGAAAAATGGACAAAAACGTTAAAAGCTCCTTCATAGAGAGAGTTGAGCATCTTCGGACCATCAAAGTTGCTCGATGTACACTTTTTATTGTTCTTCTATGTCTAATTTTATGAATACAAGCTTCCAAGATTATTTCGATTCCAAAACACCAACTTTCTATGGAAAATGGACAAAACCGTTAAAAGCTCCTCCATAGAGAGAGTTGAGCAACTTCGGACCATCCAAGTTGCTCTATGTACACTTTTTATTGTTCTTCTATGTCAAATTTTATGAATACAAGCTTCCAAGATTATTTCGATTCCAAAACACGAACTTTCTACGAAAAATGGACAAAAACGTTAAAAGCTCCTTCATAGAGAGAGTTGAGCATCTTCGGACCATCAAAGTTTCTCGGTATACACTTTTTATTGTTCTTTTATATGAAATTTTACGAGTATAAGCTTCCTCGATTATTTCGATGCCAAAACACCAACTTTCTATGAGAAATGGACAAAACCGTTAAAAGCACCTCCATATAGAGAATTGAGCAACTTCGGATCATCAAAGCTGCTCTGTGTACACTTTTTATTGTTGTTCTATGTCAAATTTTACGAGTATAAGTTTCGTAGATTATTTCGATGCTAAAACACCAACTTTCTATGAAAAATGGACAAAACCGTTGAAAGCTCCTTTATAGAAAGAGTTGAACAAGTTCGGACCATCAAAGTTGCTCGCCGTACACTTTTTACTATTCTTCTATGTCAAATTTTACGAGTATAAGCTTCCTAGATTATTTCTATGGCAAAACATCAACTTTCTATGACAAATGGAAAAAAGCATTAAAAGCTCCTTCATAGAAAGAGTTGAGCATCTTCGGACAATCAAAGTTTTTCGGTGTACACTTTTTATAGTTCTTCTATTTAAAGTTTTACGAGTATAAGCTTCCTAGATTATTTCGATGCCGAAACACCAACTTTCTTTGAAAAGTGGACAAAACCGTTAAAAGCTCCTCCATAGAGAGAGTGGATCAACTTCGGACCATCAAAGTTGCTCGATGTACACTTTTTATTGTTCTTCTATGTCAAATTTTATGAATATAAGCTTCCAAGATTATTTCGATTCCAAAACACCAACTCTCTATGAAAAATGGACAAAAACGTTAAAAGCTCCTCCATAGAGAGAGTTGAGCAACTTCGACCATCAAAGTTGCTCGGTGTACACTTTTTATTGTTCTTCTATGTCAAATTTTATGAATACAAGCTTACAAGATTATTTCGATTCCAAAACACCAACTTTCTATGGAAAATGGACAAAACCGTTAAAAGCTCCTCCATAGAGAGAGTTGAGCAACTTCGGACCATCAAAGCTGCTCTGTGTACACTTTTTATTGTTCTTCTATGTCAAATTTTACGAATACAAGCTTACAAGATTATTTCGATGCTAAAACACCAACTTTGTATGAAAAATGGACAAAACCGTTGAAAGCACCTCCATAGAGAGAGTTGAGCAACTTCGGACCATCCAAGTTGCTCTATGTACACTTTTTATTGTTCTTCTCTGTCAAATTTTATGAATACAAGCTTCCAAGATTATTTCGATTTCAAAACACCAACTTTCTATGAAAAATGGACAAAAACGTTAAAAACTCCTTCATAGAGAGAGTTGAGCATCTTCGGACCATCAAAGTTGCTCGATGTACACTTTTTATTGTTCTTCTATGTCTAATTTTATGAATACAAGCTTCCAAGATTATTTCGATTCCAAAACACCAACTTTCTATGGAAAATGGACAAAACCGTTAAAAGCTCCTCCATAGAGAGAGTTGAGCAACTTCGGACCATCCAAGTTGCTCTGTGTACACTTTTTATTGTTCTTCTCTGTCAAATTTTATGAATACAAGCTTCCAAGATTATTTCGATTTCAAAACACCAACTTTCTATGAAAAATGGACAAAAACGTTAAAAACTCCTTCATAGAGAGAGTTGAGCATCTTCAGACCATCAAAGTTGCTCGATGTACACTTTTTATTGTTCTTCTATGTCTAATTTTATGAATACAAGCTTCCAAGATTATTTCGATTCCAAAACACCAACTTTCTATGGAAAATGGACAAAACCGTTAAAAGCTCCTCCATAGAGAGAGTTGAGCAACTTCGGACCATCCAAGTTGCTCTGTGTACACTTTTTATTGTTCTTCTATGTCAAATTTTACAAGTATAAGCTTCGTAGATTATTTCAATGCCAAAACACCAACTTTCTATGAAAAATGGACAAAACCGTTGAAAGATCCTATATATAGAGAGAGAGTTGAACAAGTTTGGACTATCAAAGTTGCTCGGCGTACACATTTTACTATTCTTCTATATCAAATTTTACGAGTATAAGCTTCCTCGATTATTTCGATGCCAAAACACCAACTTTCTATAACAAATGGACAAAACCGTTAAAAGCTCCTCCATAGATAGAGTTGAGCAACTTCGGACAATCAAAGTTGCTCTGTGTACACTTTTTATTGTTCTTCCATGTCAAATTTTACAAGTATAAGCTTCGTAGATTATTTCGATGCCAAAACACCAACTTTCTATGAAAAATGGACAAAACCGTTGAAAGATCCTATGTAGAGAGAGAGAGAGAGTTGAACAAGTTTGGACTATCAAAGTTGCTCGGCGTACACTTTTTACTATTCTTCTATATCAAATTTTACGAGTATAAGTTTCCTCGATTATTTCGATGCCAAAACACCAACTTTCTATAACAAATGGACAAAACCGTTAAAAGCTCCTCCATAGATAGAGTTGAGCAACTTCGGACAATCAAAGTTGCTCTGTGTACACTTTTTATTGTTCTTCTATGTCAAATTTTACAAGTATAAGCTTCGTAGATTATTTCGATGCCAAAACACCAACTTTCTATGAAAAATGGACAAAACCGTTGAAAGATCCTATGTAGAGAGAGAGAGAGAGAGTTGAACAAGTTTGGACTATCAAAGTTGCTCGGCGTACACTTTTTACTATTCTTCTATATCAAATTTTACGAGTATAAGCTTCCTCGATTATTTCGATGCCAAAACACCAACTTTCTATAACAAATGGACAAAACCGTTAAAAGCTCCTCCATAGATAGAGTTGAGCAACTTCGGACCATCAAAGTTGCTCGGTGTACACTTTTTATTGTTCTTCTATGTCAAATTTTACAAGTATAAGCTTCGTAGATTATTTCGATGCCAAAACACCAACTTTATATGAAAAATGGACAAAACCGTTGAAAGATCCTATATAGAGAGAGAGAGTTGAACAAGTTTGGACTATCAAAGTTGCTCGGCGTACACTTTTTACAATTCTTCTATGTCAAATTTTACGAGAATAAGCTTCGTAGATTACTTCGGTGCCAAAACACCAACTTTTTAGGAAAAATGGACAAAACCGTTAAAAGCTCCTCCATAGAGAGAGTGGATCAACTTCGGACCATCAAAGTTTCTCGGTGTACACTTTTTATTGTTCTTTTATATGAAATTTTACGAGTATAAGCTTCCTCGATTATTTCGATGCCAAAACACCAACTTTCTATAACAAATGGACAATACCGTTAAAAGCTCCTCCATAGAGAGAGTGGATCAACTTCGGACCATCAAAGTTGCTCGATGTACACTTTTTATTTTTCTTCTATGTCAAATTTTATGAATACAAGCTTCCCAGATTATTTCGATTCCAAAACACCAACTTTCTATGAAAAATGGATAAAAACATTAAAAGCTCTTTCATAGAGAGAGTTGAGCATCTTCGGACCATCAAAGTTTCTCGGTATACACTTTTTATTGTTCTTTTATATGAAATTTTACTAGTATAAGCTTCCTCAATTATTTCGATACCAAAACACCAACTTTCTATAACAAATGGACAAAACCGTTAAAAGCTCCTCCATAGATAGAGTTGATCAACTTCGGACCATCAAAGTTGCTCTGTGTACACTTTTTATTGTTCTGCTATGTCAAATATTACAAGTATAAGCTTCGTAGATTAGTTCGATCCCAAAACACAAACTTTCTATGAAAAATGGACAAAACCGTTGAAAGATCCTATATTGAGAGAGAGTTGAACAAGTTTGGACCATCAAAGTTGCTCGGCGTACACTTTGTACTATACTTCTATGTCAAATTTTACGAGTATAAGCTTCGTAGATTATTTCGATGCCGAAACACCAACTTTCTATGAAAAATGGACAAAACCGTTAAAAGCTCCTCCATAGAGAGAGTGGATCAACTTCGGACCATCAAAGTTGCTCGATGTACACTTTTTATTGTTCTTCTATGTCAAATTTTATGAATACAAGCTTCCAAGATTATTTCGATTCCAAAACACCAACTTTCTATGAAAAATGGACAAAAACGTTAAAAGCTCCTTCATAGAGAGAGTTGAGCATCTTCGGACCATCAAAGTTGCTCGATGTACACTTTTTATTGTTCTTCTATGTCTAATTTTATGAATACAAGCTTCCAAGATTATTTCGATTCCAAAACACCAACTTTCTATGGAAAATGGACAAAACCGTTAAAAGCTCCTCCATAGAGAGAGTTGAGCAACTTCGGACCATCCAAGTTGCTCTATGTACACTTTTTATTGTTCTTCTATGTCAAATTTTATGAATACAAGCTTCCAAGATTATTTCGATTCCAAAACACGAACTTTCTACGAAAAATGGACAAAAACGTTAAAAGCTCCTTCATAGAGAGAGTTGAGCATCTTCGGACCATCAAAGTTTCTCGGTATACACTTTTTATTGTTCTTTTATATGAAATTTTACGAGTATAAGCTTCCTCGATTATTTCGATGCCAAAACACCAACTTTCTATGAGAAATGGACAAAACCGTTAAAAGCACCTCCATATAGAGAATTGAGCAACTTCGGATCATCAAAGCTGCTCTGTGTACACTTTTTATTGTTGTTCTATGTCAAATTTTACGAGTATAAGTTTCGTAGATTATTTCGATGCTAAAACACCAACTTTCTATGAAAAATGGACAAAACCGTTGAAAGCTCCTTTATAGAAAGAGTTGAACAAGTTCGGACCATCAAAGTTGCTCGCCGTACACTTTTTACTATTCTTCTATGTCAAATTTTACGAGTATAAGCTTCCTAGATTATTTCTATGGCAAAACATCAACTTTCTATGACAAATGGAAAAAAGCATTAAAAGCTCCTTCATAGAAAGAGTTGAGCATCTTCGGACAATCAAAGTTTTTCGGTGTACACTTTTTATAGTTCTTCTATTTAAAGTTTTACGAGTATAAGCTTCCTAGATTATTTCGATGCCGAAACACCAACTTTCTTTGAAAAGTGGACAAAACCGTTAAAAGCTCCTCCATAGAGAGAGTGGATCAACTTCGGACCATCAAAGTTGCTCGATGTACACTTTTTATTGTTCTTCTATGTCAAATTTTATGAATATAAGCTTCCAAGATTATTTCGATTCCAAAACACCAACTTTCTATGAAAAATGGACAAAAACGTTAAAAGCTCCTCCATAGAGAGAGTTGAGCAACTTCGGACCATCAAAGATGCTCGGTGTACACTTTTTATTGTTCTTCTATGTCAAATTTTATGAATACAAGCTTACAAGATTATTTCGATTCCAAAACACCAACTTTCTATGGAAAATGGACAAAACCGTTAAAAGCTCCTCCATAGAGAGAGTTGAGCAACTTCGGACCATCAAAGCTGCTCTGTGTACACTTTTTATTGTTCTTCTATGTCAAATTTTACGAATACAAGCTTACAAGATTATTTCGATGCTAAAACACCAACTTTCTATGAAAAATGGACAAAACCGTTGAAAGCACCTCCATAGAGAGAGTTGAGCAACTTCGGACCATCCAAGTTGCTCTATGTACACTTTTTATTGTTCTTCTCTGTCAAATTTTATGAATACAAGCTTCCAAGATTATTTCGATTTCAAAACACCAACTTTCTATGAAAAATGGACAAAAACGTTAAAAACTCCTTCATAGAGAGAGTTGAGCATCTTCGGACCATCAAAGTTGCTCGATGTACACTTTTTATTGTTCTTCTTGTCTAATTTTATGAATACAAGCTTCCAAGATTATTTCGATTCCAAAACACCAACTTTCTATGGAAAATGGACAAAACCGTTAAAAGCTCCTCCATAGAGAGAGTTGAGCAACTTCGGACCATTCAAGTTGCTCTATGTACACTTTTTATTGTTCTTCTCTGTCAAATTTTATGAATACAAGCTTCCAAGATTATTTCGATTTCAAAACACCAACTTTCTATGAAAAATGGACAAAAACGTTAAAAACTCCTTCATAGAGAGAGTTGAGCATCTTCGGACCATCAATGTTGCTCGATGTACACTTTTTATTGTTCTTCTATGTCTAATTTTATGAATACAAGCTTCCAAGATTATTTCGATTCCAAAACACCAACTTTCTATGGAAAATGGACAAAACCGTTAAAAGCTCCTCCATAGAGAGAGTTGAGCAACTTCAGACCATCCAAGTTGCTCTGTGTACACTTTTTATTGTTCTTCTATGTCAAATTTTACAAGTATAAGCTTCGTAAATTATTTCAATGCCAAAACACCAACTTTCTACGAAAAATGGACAAAACCGTTGAAAGATCCTATATATAGAGAGAGAGTTGAACAAGTTTGGACTATCAAAGTTGCTCGGCGTACACATTTTACTATTCTTCTATATCAAATTTTACGAGTATAAGCTTCCTCGATTATTTCGATGCCAAAACACCAACTTTCTATAACAAATGGACAAAACCGTTAAAAGCTCCTCCATAGATAGAGTTGAGCAACTTCGGACAATCAAAGTTGCTCTGTGTACACTTTTTATTGTTCTTCTATGTCAAATTTTACAAGTATAAGCTTCGTAGATTATTTCGATGCCAAAACACCAACTTTCTATGAAAAATGGACAAAACCGTTGAAAGATCCTATGTAGAGAGAGAGAGAGAGTTGAACAAGTTTGGACTATCAAAGTTGCTCGGCGTACACTTTTTACTATTCTTCTATATCAAATTTTACGAGTATAAGCTTCCTCGATTATTTCGATGCTAAAACACCAACTTTCTATAACAAATGGACAAAACCGTTAAAAGCTCATCCATAGATAGAGTTGAGCAACTTCGGACCATCAAAGTTGCTCTGTGTACACTTTTTATTGTTCTTCTATGTCAAATTTTACAAGTATAAGCTTCGTAGATTATTTCGATGCCAAAACACCAACTTTCTATGAAAAATGGACAAAACCGTTGAAAGATCCTATATAGAGAGAGAGAGTTGAACAAGTTTGGACTATCAAAGTTGCTCGGCGTACACTTTTTACTATTCTTCTACATCAAATTTTACGAGTATAAGCTTCCTCGATTATTTCGATGCCAAAACACCAACTTTCTATAACAAATGGACAAAACCGTTAAAAGCTCCTCCATAGATAGAGTTGAGCAACTTCGGACCATCAAAGTTGCTCTGTGTACACTTTTTATTGTTCTTATATGTCAAATTTTATGAATACAGGATTGCAAGATTATTTCGATTCCAGAACACAAACTTTCTATGAAAAATAGACAAAAACGTTAAAAGCTCCTCAATAGAGAGAGTTGAGCATCTTCGGACCATCAAAGTTTCTCGGTGTACACTTTTTATTGTTCTTCTATGTAAAATTTTATGAATGCAAGCTTCGTAGATTATTTCGATTCGAAAACACCAACTTTCTATGACAAATGGATAAAACCGTTGAAAGCTCCTTTATATAAAGAGTTGAACAAGTTCTGACCATCAAAGTTGCTCGGCGTACACTTTATACTATTCTTCTATGTCAAATTTTACGAGTATAAGCTTCGTAGACTATTTCGATGCCGAAACACCAACTTTCTACGAAAAATGGACAAAACTGTTAAAAGCTCCTCCATAGAGAGAGTGGATCAACTTCGGACCATCAAAGTTGCTCGATGTACACTTTTTATTGTTCTTCTATGTCAAATTTTAAGAATACAAGCTTCCAAGATTATTTCGATTCCAAAACACCAACTTTCTATGAAAAATGGACAAAAACGTTAAAAGCTCCTTCATAGAGAGAGTTGAGCATCTTCGGACCATCCAAGTTGCTCGATGTACACTTTTTATTATTCTTCTATGTCAAATTTTATGAATACAAACTTCCAAGCTTATTTCGATTCCAAAACACCAACTTTCTATGAAAAATGGACAAAATCGTTAAAAGCTCCTCCATAGAGAGAGTGGATCAACTTCGGACCATCAAAGTTGCTCGATGTACACTTTTTATTGTTCTTCTATGTCAAATTTTATGAATACAAGCTTCCAAGATTATTTCGATTCCAAAACACAAACTTTCTATGAAAAATGGACAAAAACGTTAAAAGCTCCTCAATAGAGAGAGTTGAGCATCTTCGGACCATCTAAGTTGCTCGGTGTACACTTTTTATTGTTCTTCTATGTAAAATTTTATGAATGCAAGCTTCGTAGATTATTTCGATTCGAAAACAACAACTTTCTATGACAAATGGATAAAATCATTAAAAGTTCCACCATAGAGAGAGTTGAGCAACTTCGGACCATCAAAGATGCTCGGTGTACACTTTTTATTGTTCTTCTATGTCAAATTTTATGAATACAAGCTTACAAGATTATTTCGATTCCAAAACACCAACTTTCTATGGCAAATGGACAAAACCGTTAAAAGCTCTTCCATAGAGAGAGTTGAGCAACTTCGGACCATCAAAGCTGCTCTGTGTACACTTTTTATTGTTCTTCTATGTCAAATTTTACGAATACAAGCTTACAAGATTATTTCGATTCCAAAACACCAACTTTCTATGAAAAATGGACAAAACCGTTGAAAGCTCCTCCATAGAGAGAGTTGAGCAACTTCGGACCATCCAAGTTGCTCTATGTACACTTTTTATTGTTCTTCTATGTCAAATTTTATGAATACAAGCTTCCAAGATTATTTCGATTCCAAAACACGAACTTTCTATGAAAAATGGACAAAAACGTTAAAAGCTCCTTCATAGAGAGAGTTGAGCATCTTCGGACCATCAAAGTTTCTCGGTGTACACTTTTTATTGTTCTTTTATATGAAATTTTACGAGAATAAGCTTCCTCGATCATTTCGATGCCAAAACACCAACTTTCTATAACAAATGGACAAAACCGTTAAAAGCTCCTCCATAGATAGAGTTGAGCAACTTCGGACCATCAAAGTTGCTCTGTGTACACTTTTTATTGTTCTTCTATGTCAAATTTTACAAGTATAAGCTTCGTAGATTATTTCGATGCCAAAACACCCACTTTCTATGAAAAATGGACAAAACCGTTGAAAGATCCTATATATAGAGAGAGAGTTGAACAAGTTTGGACTATCAAAGTTGCTCGGCGTACACTTTTTACTATTCTTCTATATCAAATTTTATGAGTATAAGCTTCGTCGATTATTTCGATGCCAAAACACCAACTTTCTATAACAAATGGACAAAACCGTTAAAAGCTCCTCCATAGATAGAGTTGAGCAACTTCGGACCATCAAAGTTGCTCTGTGTACACTTTTTATTATTCTTCTATGTCAAATTTTATGAATACAAGCTTCCAAGATTATTTCGATTCCAAAACACCAACTTTCTATGAAAAATGGACAAAAACGTTAAAACCTCCTTCATAGAGAGAGTTGAGCATCTTCGGACCATCAAAGTTGCTCGATGTACACTTTTTATTGTTCTTCTATGTCAAATTTTATGAATACAAGCTTCCAAGCTTATTTCGATTCCAAAACACCAACTTTCTATGAAAAATGGACAAAAACGTTAAAACCTCCTTCATAGAGAGAGTTGAGCATCTTCGGACCATCAAAGTTGCTCGATGTACACTTTTTATTGTTCTTCTATGTCAAATTTTATGAATACAAGCTTCCAAGATTATTTCGATTCCAAAACACGAACTTTCTACGAAAAATGGACAAAAACGTTAAAAGCTCCTTCATAGAGAGAGTTGAGCATCTTCGGACCATCAAAGTTTCTCGGTATACACTTTTTATTGTTCTTTTATATGAAATTTTACGAGTATAAGCTTCCTCGATTATTTCGATGCCAAAACACCAACTTTCTATGAGAAATGGACAAAACCGTTAAAAGCACCTCCATATAGAGAATTGAGCAACTTCGGATCATCAAAGCTGCTCTGTGTACACTTTTTATTGTTGTTCTATGTCAAATTTTACGAGTATAAGTTTCGTAGATTATTTCGATGCTAAAACACCAACTTTCTATGAAAAATGGACAAAACCGTTGAAAGCTCCTTTATAGAAAGAGTTGAACAAGTTCGGACCATCAAAGTTGCTCGCCGTACACTTTTTACTATTCTTCTATGTCAAATTTTACGAGTATAAGCTTCCTAGATTATTTCTATGGCAAAACATCAACTTTCTATGACAAATGGAAAAAAGCATTAAAAGCTCCTTCATAGAAAGAGTTGAGCATCTTCGGACAATCAAAGTTTTTCGGTGTACACTTTTTATAGTTCTTCTATTTAAAGTTTTACGAGTATAAGCTTCCTAGATTATTTCGATGCCGAAACACCAACTTTCTTTGAAAAGTGGACAAAACCGTTAAAAGCTCCTCCATAGAGAGAGTGGATCAACTTCGGACCATCAAAGTTGCTCGATGTACACTTTTTATTGTTCTTCTATGTCAAATTTTATGAATATAAGCTTCCAAGATTATTTCGATTCCAAAACACCAACTTTCTATGAAAAATGGACAAAAACGTTAAAAGCTCCTCCATAGAGAGAGTTGAGCAACTTCGGACCATCAAAGATGCTCGGTGTACACTTTTTATTGTTCTTCTATGTCAAATTTTATGAATACAAGCTTACAAGATTATTTCGATTCCAAAACACCAACTTTCTATGGAAAATGGACAAAACCGTTAAAAGCTCCTCCATAGAGAGAGTTGAGCAACTTCGGACCATCAAAGCTGCTCTGTGTACACTTTTTATTGTTCTTATATGTCAAATTTTACGAATACAAGCTTACAAGATTATTTCGATGCTAAAACACCAACTTTCTATGAAAAATGGACAAAACCGTTGAAAGCACCTCCATAGAGAGAGTTGAGCAACTTCGGACCATCCAAGTTGCTCTATGTACACTTTTTATTGTTCTTCTCTGTCAAATTTTATGAATACAAGCTTCCAAGATTATTTCGATTTCAAAACACCAACTTTCTATGAAAAATGGACAAAAACGTTAAAAACTCCTTCATAGAGAGAGTTGAGCATCTTCGGACCATCAAAGTTGCTCGATGTACACTTTTTATTGTTCTTCTTGTCTAATTTTATGAATACAAGCTTCCAAGATTATTTCGATTCCAAAACACCAACTTTCTATGGAAAATGGACAAAACCGTTAAAAGCTCCTCCATAGAGAGAGTTGAGCAACTTCGGACCATTCAAGTTGCTCTATGTACACTTTTTATTGTTCTTCTCTGTCAAATTTTATGAATACAAGCTTCCAAGATTATTTCGATTTCAAAACACCAACTTTCTATGAAAAATGGACAAAAACGTTAAAAACTCCTTCATAGAGAGAGTTGAGCATCTTCGGACCATCAAAGTTGCTCGATGTACACTTTTTATTGTTCTTCTATGTCTAATTTTATGACTACAAGCTTCCAAGATTATTTCGATTCCAAAACACCAACTTTCTATGGAAAATGGACAAAACCGTTAAAAGCTCCTCCATAGAGAGAGTTGAGCAACTTCAGACCATCCAAGTTGCTCTGTGTACACTTTTTATTGTTCTTCTATGTCAAATTTTACAAGTATAAGCTTCGTAAATTAATCAATGCCAAAACACCAACTTTCTACGAAAAATGGACAAAACCGTTGAAAGATCCTATATATAGAGAGAGAGTTGAACAAGTTTGGACTATCAAAGTTGCTCGGCGTACACATTTTACTATTCTTCTATATCAAATTTTACGAGTATAAGCTTCCTCGATTATTTCGATGCCAAAACACCAACTTTCTATAACAAATGGACAAAACCGTTAAAAGCTCATCCATAGATAGAGTTGAGCAACTTCGGACCATCAAAGTTGCTCTGTGTACACTTTTTATTGTTCTTCTATGTCAAATTTTACAAGTATAAGCTTCGTAGATTATTTCGATGCCAAAACACCAACTTTCTATGAAAAATGGACAAAACCGTTGAAAGATCCTATATAGAGAGAGAGAGTTGAACAAGTTTGGACTATCAAAGTTGCTCGGCGTACACTTTTTACTATTCTTCTACATCAAATTTTACGAGTATAAGCTTCCTCGATTATTTCGATGCCAAAACACCAACTTTCTATAACAAATGGACAAAACCGTTAAAAGCTCCTCCATAGATAGAGTTGAGCAACTTCGGACCATCAAAGTTGCTCTGTGTACACTTTTTATTGTTCTTATATGTCAAATTTTATGAATACAGGATTGCAAGATTATTTCGATTCCAGAACACAAACTTTCTATGAAAAATAGACAAAAACGTTAAAAGCTCCTCAATAGAGAGAGTTGAGCATCTTCGGACCATCAAAGTTTCTCGGTGTACACTTTTTATTGTTCTTCTATGTAAAATTTTATGAATGCAAGCTTCGTAGATTATTTCGATTCGAAAACACCAACTTTCTATGACAAATGGATAAAACCGTTGAAAGCTCCTTTATATAAAGAGTTGAACAAGTTCTGACCATCAAAGTTGCTCGGCGTACACTTTATACTATTCTTCTATGTCAAATTTTACGAGTATAAGCTTCGTAGACTATTTCGATGCCGAAACACCAACTTTCTACGAAAAATGGACAAAACTGTTAAAAGCTCCTCCATAGAGAGAGTGGATCAACTT
Source organism: Euonymus europaeus (assembly GCA_963580455.1). Taxonomy (NCBI): domain Eukaryota; kingdom Viridiplantae; phylum Streptophyta; class Magnoliopsida; order Celastrales; family Celastraceae; genus Euonymus; species Euonymus europaeus. The sequence goes on along the minus strand of OY756959.1, from coordinate 19,053,536 downwards.
CGGACCATCAAAGTTGCTCGATGTACACTTTTTATTGTTCTTCTATGTCAAATTTTAAGAATACAAGCTTCCAAGATTATTTCGATTCCAAAACACCAACTTTCTATGAAAAATGGACAAAAACGTTAAAAGCTCCTTCATAGAGAGAGTTGAGCATCTTCGGACCATCCAAGTTGCTCGATGTACACTTTTTATTATTCTTCTATGTCAAATTTTATGAATACAAACTTCCAAGCTTATTTCGATTCCAAAACACCAACTTTCTATGAAAAATGGACAAAATCGTTAAAAGCTCCTCCATAGAGAGAGTGGATCAACTTCGGACCATCAAAGTTGCTCGATGTACACTTTTTATTGTTCTTCTATGTCAAATTTTATGAATACAAGCTTCCAAGATTATTTCGATTCCAAAACACAAACTTTCTATGAAAAATGGACAAAAACGTTAAAAGCTCCTCAATAGAGAGAGTTGAGCATCTTCGGACCATCTAAGTTGCTCGGTGTACACTTTTTATTGTTCTTCTATGTAAAATTTTATGAATGCAAGCTTCGTAGATTATTTCGATTCGAAAACAACAACTTTCTATGACAAATGGATAAAATCATTAAAAGTTCCTCCATAGAGAGAGTTGAGCAACTTCGGACCATCAAAGATGCTCGGTGTACACTTTTTATTGTTCTTCTATGTCAAATTTTATGAATACAAGCTTACAAGATTATTTCGATTCCAAAACACCAACTTTCTATGGCAAATGGACAAAACCGTTAAAAGCTCCTCCATAGAGAGAGTTGAGCAACTTCGGACCATCAAAGCTGCTCTGTGTACACTTTTTATTGTTCTTCTATGTCAAATTTTACGAATACAAGCTTACAAGATTATTTCGATTCCAAAACACCAACTTTCTATGAAAAATGGACAAAACCGTTGAAAGCTCCTCCATAGAGAGAGTTGAGCAACTTCGGACCATCCAAGTTGCTCTATGTACACTTTTTATTGTTCTTCTATGTCAAATTTTATGAATACAAGCTTCCAAGATTATTTCGATTCCAAAACACGAACTTTCTATGAAAAATGGACAAAAACGTTAAAAGCTCCTTCATAGAGAGAGTTGAGCATCTTCGGACCATCAAAGTTTCTCGGTGTACAGTTTTTATTGTTCTTTTATATGAAATTTTACGAGAATAAGCTTCCTCGATCATTTCGATGCCAAAACACCAACTTTCTATAACAAATGGACAAAACCGTTAAAAGCTCCTCCATAGATAGAGTTGAGCAACTTCGGACCATCAAAGTTGCTCTGTGTACACTTTTTATTGTTCTTCTATGTCAAATTTTACAAGTATAAGCTTCGTAGATTATTTCGATGCCAAAACACCCACTTTCTATGAAAAATGGACAAAACCGTTGAAAGATCCTATATATAGAGAGAGAGTTGAACAAGTTTGGACTATCAAAGTTGCTCGGCGTACACTTTTTACTATTCTTCTATATCAAATTTTATGAGTATAAGCTTCGTCGATTATTTCGATGCCAAAACACCAACTTTCTATAACAAATGGACAAAACCGTTAAAAGCTCCTCCATAGATAGAGTTGAGCAACTTCGGACCATCAAAGTTGCTCTGTGTACACTTTTTATTATTCTTCTATGTCAAATTTTATGAATACAAGCTTCCAAGATTATTTCGATTCCAAAACACCAACTTTCTATGAAAAATGGACAAAAACGTTAAAACCTCCTTCATAGAGAGAGTTGAGCATCTTCGGACCATCAAAGTTGCTCGATGTACACTTTTTATTGTTCTTCTATGTCAAATTTTATGAATACAAGCTTCCAAGCTTATTTCGATTCCAAAACACCAACTTTCTATGAAAAATGGACAAAACCGTTAAAAGCTCCTCCATAGAGAGAGTGGATCAACTTCGGACCATCAAAGTTGCTCGATGTACACTTTTTATTGTTCTTCTATGTCAAATTTTATGAATACAAGCTTCCAAGATTATTTCGATTCCAAAACACAAACTTTCTATGAAAAATGGACAAAAACGTTAAAAGCTCCTCAATAGAGAGAGTTGAGCATCTTCAGACCATCAAAGTTTCTCGGTGTACACTTTTTATTGTTCTTCTATGTAAAATTTTATGAATGCAAGCTTCGTAGATTATTTCGATTCGAAAACACCAACTTTCTATGAAAAATGGATAAAATCGTTAAAAGCTCCTCCATAGAGAGAGTTGAGCAACTTCGGACCATCAAACATGCTCGGTGTACACTTTTTATTGTTCTTCTATGTCAAATTTTATGAATACAAGCATACAAGATTATTTCGATTCCAAAACACCAACTTTCTATAACAAATGGACAAAACCGTTAAAAGCTCCTCCATAGATAGAGTTGAGCAACTTCGGACCATCAAAGCTGCTCTGTGTACACTTTTTATTGTTCTTCTATGTCAAATTTTACGAATACAAGCTTACAAGATTATTTCAATGCTAAAACACCAACTTTCTATGAAAAATGGACAAAACCGTTGAAAGCTCCTCCATAGAGAGAGTTGAGCAACTTCGGACCATCCAAGTTGCTCTATGTACACTTTTTATTGTTCTTCTATGTCAAATTTTATGAATACAAGCTTCCAAGATTATTTCGATTCCAAAACACGAACTTTCTATGAAAAATGGACAAAAACGTTAAAAGCTCATTCATAGAGAGAGTTGAGCATCTTCGGACCATCAAAGTTTCTCGGTGTACACTTTTTATTGTTCTTTTATATGAAATTTTACGAGTATAAGCTTCCTCGATAATTTCGATGCCAAAACACCAACTTTCTATAACAAATGGACAAAACCGTTAAAAGCTCCTCCATAGATAGAGTTGAGCAACTTCGGACCATCAAAGTTGCTCTGTGTACACTTTTTATTGTTCTTCTATGTCAAATTTTACAAGTATAAGCTTCGTAGATTATTTCGATGCCAAAACACCAACTTTCTATGAAAAATGGACAAAACCGTTGAAAGATCCTATATAGAGACAGAGAGTTGAACAAGTTTGGACTATCAAAGTTGCTCGGCGTACACTTTTTACTATTCTTCTATATCAAATTTTATGAGTATAAGCTTCGTCGATTATTTCGATGCCAAAACACCAACTTTCTATAACAAATGGACAAAACCGTTAAAAGCTCCTCCATAGATAGAGTTGAGCAACTTCAGACCATCAAAGTTGCTCGGTGTACACTTTTTATTGTTCTTCTATGTAAAATTTTATGAATGCAAGCTTCGTAGATTATTTCGATTCGAAAACACCAACTTTCTATGACAAATGGATAAAATCGTTAAAAGCTCCTCCATAGAGAGAGTTGAGCAACTTCGGAATATCAAAGATGCTCGGTGTACACTTTTTATTGTTCTTCTATGTCAAATTTTATGAATACAAGCTTACAAGATTATTTCGATTCCAAAACACCAACTTTCTATGGCAAATGGACAAAACCGTTAAAAGCTCCTCCATAGAGAGAGTTGAGCAACTTCGGACCATCAAAGCTGCTCTGTGTACACTTTTTATTGTTCTTCTATGTCAAATTTTACGAATACAAGCTTACAAGATTATTTCGATGCTAAAACACCAACTTTCTATAACAAATGGACAAAACCGTTAGAGCTCCTCCATAGATAGAGTTGAGCAACTTCGGACCATCAAAGTTGCTCTGTGTACACTTTTTATTGTTCTTCTATGTCAAATTTTATGAATACAAGCTTCCAAGATTATTTCGATTCCAAAACACCAACTTTCTATGAAAAATGGACAAAAACGTTAAAAGCTCCTTCAAAGAGTGAGTTGAGCATCTTCGGACCATCAAAGTTGCTCGATGTACACTTTTTATTGTTCTTCTATGTCAAATTTTATGAATACAAGCTTCCAAGCTTATTTCGATTCCAAAACATCAACTTTCTATGAAAAATGGAGAAAACCGTTAAAAGCTCCTCCATAGAGAGAGTGGATCAACTTCGGACCATCAAAGTTGCTCGATGTACACTTTTTATTGTTCTTCTATGTCAAATTTTATGAATACAAGCTTCCAAGATTATTTCGATTCCAAAACACAAACTTTCTATGAAAAATGGACAAAAACGTTAAAAGCTCCTCAATAGAGAGAGTTGAGCATCTTCGGACCATCAAAGTTGCTCGGTGTACACTTTTTATTGTTCTTCTATGTAAAATTTTATGAATGCAAGCTTCGTAGATTATTTCGATTCGAAAACACCAACTTTCTATGACAAATGGATAAAATCGTTAAAAGCTCCTCCATAGAGAGAGTTGAGCAACTTCGGACCATCAAAGATGCTCGGTGTACACTTTTTATTGTTCTTCTATGTCAAATTTTATGAATACAAGCTTACAGGATTATTTGGATTCCAAAACACCAACTTTCTATGGCAAATGGACAAAACCGTTAAAAGCTCCTCCATAGAGAGAGTTGAGCAACTTCGGACCATCAAAGCTGCTCTGTGTACATTTTTTATTGTTCTTCTATGTCAAATTTTACGAATACAAGCTTACAAGATTATTTCGATGCTAAAACACCAACTTTCTATGAAAAATGGACAAAACCGTTGAAAGCTCCTCCATAGAGAGAGTTGAGCAACTTCGGACCATCCAAGTTGCTCTATGTACACTTTTTATTGTTCTTCTATGTCAAATTTTATGAATACAAGCTTCCAAGATTATTTCGATTCCAAAACACGAACTTTCTATGAAAAATGGACAAAAACGTTAAAAGCTCCTTCATAGAGAGAGTTGAGCATCTTCGGACCATCAAAGTTTCTCGGTGTACACTTTTTATTGTTCTTTTATATGAAATTTTACGAGTATAAGCTTCCTCAATTATTTCGATGCCAAAACACCAACTTTCTATAACAAATGGACAAAACCGTTAAAAGCTCCTCCATAGATAGAGTTGAGCAACTTCGGACCATCAAAGTTGCTCTGTGTACAGTTTTTATTGTTCTTCTATGTCAAATTTTACAAGTATAAGCTTCGTAGATTATTTCGATGCCAAAACACCAACTTTCTATGAAAAATGGACAAAACCGTTGAAAGATCCTATATAGAGAGAGAGAGTTGAACAAGTTTGGACTATCAAAGTTGCCCGGCGTACACTTTTTACTATTCTTCTATATCAAATTTTACGAGTATAAGCTTCCTCGATTATTTCGATGCCAAAACACCAACTTTCTATAACAAATGGACAAAACCGTTAAAAGCTCCTCCATAGATAGAGTTGAGCAACTTCGGACCATCAAAGTTGCTCTGTGTACACTTTTTATTGTTCTTCTATGTCAAATTTTACAAGTATAAGCTTCGTAGATTATTTCGATGCCAAAACACCAACTTTCTTTGAAAAATGGACAAAACCGTTGAAAGATCCTATATATAGAGAGAGAGAGTTGAACAAGTTTGGACTATCAAAGTTGCTCGGCGTACACTTTTTACTATTCTTCTATGTCAAATTTTACGAGTATAAGCTTCGTAGATTATTTCGATGCCAAAACACCAACTTTCTATGAAAAATGGACAAAATCGTTAAAAGCTCCTCCATAGAGAGAGTGGATCAACTTCGGACCATCAAAGTTGCTCGATGTACACTTTTTATTGTTCTTCTATGTCAAATTTTATGAATACAAGCTTCCAAGATTATTTCGATTCCAAAACACGAACTTTCTATGAAAAATGGACAAAAACGTTAAAAGCTCCTTCATAGAGAGAGTTGAGCATCTTCGGACCATCAAAGTTTCTCGGTGTACACTTTTTATTGTTCTTTTATATGAAATTTTACGAGTATAAGCTTCCTCGATTATTTCGATGCCAAAATACCAACTTTCTATAACAAATGGACAAAACCGTTAAAAGCTCCTCCATAGAGAGAGTTGAGCAACTTCGGACCATCAAAGATGCTCGGTGTACACTTTTTATTGTTCTTCTATGTCAAATTTTATGAATACAAGCTTCCAAGCTTATTTCGATTCCAAAACATCAACTTTCTATGAAAAATGGAGAAAACCGTTAAAAGCTCCTCCATAGAGAGAGTGGATCAACTTCGGACCATCAAAGTTGCTCGATGTACACTTTTTATTGTTCTTCTATGTCAAATTTTATGAATACAAGCTTCCAAGATTATTTCGATTCCAAAACACGAACTTTCTATGAAAAATGGACAAAAACGTTAAAAGCTCCTTCATAGAGAGAGTTGAGCATCTTCGGACCATCAAAGTTTCTCGGTGTACACTTTTTATTGTTCTTTTATATGAAATTTTACGAGTATAAGCTTCCTCGATTATTTCGATGCCAAAACACCAACTTTCTATAACAAATGGACAAAACCGTTAAAAGCTCCTCCATAGAGAGAGTTGAGCAACTTCGGACCATCAAAGATGCTCGGTGTACACTTTTTATTGTTCTTCTATGTCAAATTTTATGAATACAAGCTTACAAGATTATTTCGATTCCAAAACACCAACTTTCTATAACAAATGGACAAAACCGTTAAAAGCTCCTTCATAGATAGAGTTGAGCAACTTCGGACCATCAAAGCTGCTCTGTGTACACTTTTTATTGTTCTTCTATGTCAAATTTTACGAATACAAGCTTACAAGATTATTTCAATGCTAAAACACCAACTTTCTATGAAAAATGGACAAAACCGTTGAAAGCTCCTCCATAGAGAGAGTTGAGCAACTTCGGACCATCCAAGTTGCTCTATGTACACTTTTTATTGTTCTTCTATGTCAAATTTTATGAATACAAGCTTCCAAGATTATTTCGATTCCAAAACACGATTTTCTATGAAAAATGGACAAAAACGTTAAAAGCTCATTCATAGAGAGAGTTGAGCATCTTCGGACCATCAAAGTTTCTCGGTGTACACTTTTTATTGTTCTTTTATATGAAATTTTACGAGTATAAGCTTCCTCGATAATTTCGATGCCAAAACACCAACTTTCTATAACAAATGGACAAAACCGTTAAAAGCTCCTCCATAGATAGAGTTGAGCAACTTCGGACCATCAAAGTTGCTCTGTGTACACTTTTTATTGTTCTTCTATGTCAAATTTTACAAGTATAAGCTTCGTAGATTATTTCGATGCCAAAACACCAACTTTCTATGAAAAATGGACAAAACCGTTGAAAGATCCTATATAGAGACAGAGAGTTGAACAAGTTTGGACTATCAAAGTTGCTCGGCGTACACTTTTTACTATTCTTCTATATCAAATTTTATGAGTATAAGCTTCGTCGATTATTTCGATGCCAAAACACCAACTTTCTATAACAAATGGACAAAACCGTTAAAAGCTCCTCCATAGATAGAGTTGAGCAACTTCAGACCATCAAAGTTGCTCGGTGTACACTTTTTATTGTTCTTCTATGTAAAATTTTATGAATGCAAGCTTCGTAGATTATTTCGATTCGAAAATACCAACTTTCTTTGACAAATGGATAAAATCGTTAAAAGCTCCTCCATAGAGAGAGTTGAGCAACTTCAGAATATCAAAGATGCTCGGTGTACACTTTTTATTGTTCTTCTATGTCAAATTTTATGAATACAAGCTTACAAGATTATTTCGATTCCAAAACACCAACTTTCTATGGCAAATGGACAAAACCGTTAAAAGCTCCTCCATAGAGAGAGTTGAGCAACTTCGGACCATCAAAGCTGCTCTGTGTACACTTTTTATTGTTCTTCTATGTCAAATTTTACGAATACAAGCTTACAAGATTATTTCGATGCTAAAACACCAACTTTCTATAACAAATGGACAAAACCGTTAGAGCTCCTCCATAGATAGAGTTGAGCAACTTCGGACCATCAAAGTTGCTCTGTGTACACTTTTTATTGTTCTTCTATGTCAAATTTTACAAGTATAAGCTTCGTAGATTATTTCGATGCCAAAACACCAACTTTCTATGAAAAATGGACAAAACCGTTGAAAGATCCTATATAGAGAGAGAGAGTTGAACAAGTTTGGACTATCAAAGTTGCTCGGCGTACACTTTTTACTATTCTTCTATATCAAATTTTATGAGTATAAGCTTCGTCGATTATTTCGATGCCAAAACACCAGCTTTCTATAACAAATGGACAAAACCGTTAAAAGCTCCTCCATAGATAGAGTTGAGCAACTTCGGACCATCAAAGTTGCTCTGTGTACACTTTTTATTGTTCTTCTATGTCAAATTTTATGAATACAAGCTTCCAAGATTATTTCGATTCCAAAACACCAACTTTCTATGAAAAATGGACAAAAACGTTAAAAGCTCCTTCAAAGAGTGAGTTGAGCATCTTCGGACCATCAAAGTTGCTCGATGTACACTTTTTATTGTTCTTCTATGTCAAATTTTATGAATACAAGCTTCCAAGCTTATTTCGATTCCAAAACATCAACTTTCTATGAAAAATGGAGAAAACAGTTAAAAGCTCCTCCATAGAGAGAGTGGATCAACTTCGGACCATCAAAGTTGCTCGATGTACACTTTTTATTGTTCTTCTATGTCAAATTTTATGAATACAAGCTTCCAAGATTATTTCGATTCCAAAACACAAACTTTCTATGAAAAATGGACAAAAACGTTAAAAGCTCCTTCAAAGAGTGAGTTGAGCATCTTCGGACCATCAAAGTTGCTCGATGTACACTTTTTATTGTTCTTCTATGTCAAATTTTATGAATACAAGCTTCCAAGCTTATTTCGATTCCAAAACATCAACTTTCTATGAAAAATGGAGAAAACCGTTAAAAGCTCCTCCATAGAGAGAGTGGATCAACTTCGGACCATCAAAGTTGCTCGATGTACACTTTTTATTGTTCTTCTATGTCAAATTTTATGAATACAAGCTTCCAAGATTATTTCGATTCCAAAACACAAACTTTCTATGAAAAATGGACAAAAACGTTAAAAGCTCCTCAATAGAGAGAGTTGAGCATCTTCGGACTATCAAAGTTGCTCGGTGTACACTTTTTATTGTTCTTCTATGTAAAATTTTATGAATGCAAGCTTCGTAGATTATTTCGATTCGAAAACACCAACTTTCTATGACAAATGGATAAAATCGTTAAAAGCTCCTCCATAGAGAGAGTTGAGCAACTTCGGACCATCAAAGATGCTCGGTGTACACTTTTTATTGTTCTTCTATGTCAAATTTTATGAATACAAGCTTACAAGATTATTTGGATTCCAAAACACCAACTTTCTATGGCAAATGGACAAAACCGTTAAAAGCTCCTCCATAGAGAGAGTTGAGCAACTTCGGACCATCAAAGCTGCTCTGTGTACATTTTTTATTGTTCTTCTATGTCAAATTTTACGAATACAAGCTTACAAGATTATTTCGATGCTAAAACACCAACTTTCTATGAAAAATGGACAAAACCGTCGAAAGCTCCTCCATAGAGAGAGTTGAGCAACTTCGGACCATCCAAGTTGCTCTATGTACACTTTTTATTGTTCTTCTATGTCAAATTTTATGAATACAAGCTTCCAAGATTATTTCGATTCCAAAACACGAACTTTCTATGAAAAATGGACAAAAACGTTAAAAGCTCCTTCATAGAGAGAGTTGAGCATCTTCGGACCATCAAAGTTTCTCGGTGTACACTTTTTATTGTTCTTTTATATGAAATTTTACGAGTATAAGCTTCCTCGATAATTTCGATGCCAAAACACCAACTTTCTATAACAAATGGACAAAACCGTTAAAAGCTCCTCCATAGATAGAGTTGAGCAACTTCGGACCATCAAAGTTGCTCTGTGTACACTTTTTATTGTTCTTCTATGTCAAATTTTACAAGTATAAGCTTCGTAGATTATTTCGATGCCAAAACACCAACTTTCTATGAAAAATGGACAAAACCGTTGAAAGATCCTATATAGAGACAGAGAGTTGAACAAGTTTGGACTATCAAAGTTGCTCGGCGTACACTTTTTACTATTCTTCTATATCAAATTTTATGAGTATAAGCTTCGTCGATTATTTCGATGCCAAAACACCAACTTTCTATAACAAATGGACAAAACCGTTAAAAGCTCCTCCATAGATAGAGTTGAGCAACTTCAGACCATCAAAGTTGCTCGGTGTACACTTTTTATTGTTCTTCTATGTAAAATTTTATGAATGCAAGCTTCGTAGATTATTTCGATTCGAAAACACCAACTTTCTATGACAAATGGATAAAATCGTTAAAAGCTCCTCCATAGAGAGAGTTGAGCAACTTCGGAATATCAAAGATGCTCGGTGTACACTTTTTATTGTTCTTCTATGTCAAATTTTATGAATACAAGCTTACAAGATTATTTCGATTCCAAAACACCAACTTTCTATGGCAAATGGACAAAACCGTTAAAAGCTCCTCCATAGAGAGAGTTGAGCAACTTCGGACCATCAAAGCTGCTCTGTGTACACTTTTTATTGTTCTTCTATGTCAAATTTTACGAATACAAGCTTACAAGATTATTTCGATGCTAAAACACCAACTTTCTATAACAAATGGACAAAACCGTTAGAGCTCCTCCATAGATAGAGTTGAGCAACTTCGGACCATCAAAGTTGCTCTGTGTACACTTTTTATTGTTCTTCTATGTCAAATTTTACAAGTATAAGCTTCGTAGATTATTTCGATGCCAAAACACCAACTTTCTATGAAAAATGGACAAAACCGTTGAAAGATCCTATATAGAGAGAGAGAGTTGAACAAGTTTGGACTATCAAAGTTGCTCGGCGTACACTTTTTACTATTCTTCTATATCAAATTTTATGAGTATAAGCTTCGTCGATTATTTCGATGCCAAAACACCAGCTTTCTATAACAAATGGACAAAACCGTTAAAAGCTCCTCCATAGATAGAGTTGAGCAACTTCGGACCATCAAAGTTGCTCTGTGTACACTTTTTATTGTTCTTCTATGTCAAATTTTATGAATACAAGCTTCCAAGATTATTTCGATTCCAAAACACCAACTTTCTATGAAAAATGGACAAAAACGTTAAAAGCTCCTTCAAAGAGTGAGTTGAGCATCTTCGGACCATCAAAGTTGCTCGGCGTACACTTTTTACTATTCTTCTATGTCAAATTTTACGAGTATAAGCTTCGTAGATTATTTCGATGCCAAAACATCAACTTTCTATGAAAAATGGAGAAAACAGTTAAAAGCTCTTCCATAGAGAGAGTGGTTCAACTTGGGACCATCAAAGTTGCTCGATGTACACTTTTTATTGTTCTTCTATGTCAAATTTTATGAATACAAGCTTCCAAGATTATTTCGATTCCAAAACACAAACTTTCTATGAAAAATGGACAAAAACGTTAAAAGCTCCTTCAAAGAGTGAGTTGAGCATCTTTGGACCATCAAAGTTGCTCGATGTACACTTTTTATTGTTCTTCTATGTCAAATTTTATGAATACAAGCTTCCAAGCTTATTTCGATTCCAAAACACCAACTTTCTATGAAAAATGGACAAAACCGTTAAAAGCTCCTCCATAGAGAGAGTGGATCAACTTCGGACCATCAAAGTTGCTCGATGTACACTTTTTATTGTTCTTCTATGTCAAATTTTATGAATACAAGCTTCCAAGATTATTTCGATTCCAAAACACAAACTTTCTATGAAAAACGGACAAAAATGTTAAAAGCTCCTCAATAGAGAGAGTTGAGCATCTTCGGACCATCAAAGTTGCTCGGTGTACACTTTTTATTGTTCTTCTATGTAAAATTTTATGAATGCAAGCTTCGTAGATTATTTCGATTCGAAAACACCAACTTTCTATGACAAATGGATAAAATCGTTAAAAGCTCCTCCATAGAGAGAGTTGAGCAACTTCGGACCATCAAAGATGCTCGGTGTACACTTTTTATTATTCTTCTATGTCAAATTTTATGAATACAAGCTTACCAGATTATTTCGATTCCAAAACACCAACTTTCTATGGCAAATGGACAAAACCGTTAAAAGCTCCTCCATAGAGAGAGTTGAGCAACTTCGGACCATCAAAGCTGCTCTGTGTACATTTTTTATTGTTCTTCTATGTCAAATTTTACGAATACAAGCTTACAAGATTATTTCGATGCTAAAACACCAACTTTCTATGAAAAATGGACAAAACCGTTGAAAGCTCCTCCATAGAGAGAGTTGAGCAACTTCGGACCATCCAAGTTGCTCTATGTACACTTTTTATTGTTCTTCTATGTCAAATTTTATGAATACAAGCTTCCAAGATTATTTCGATTCCAAAACACGAACTTTCTATGAAAAATGGACAAAAACGTTAAAAGCTCCTTCATAGAGAGAGTTGAGCATCTTCGGACCATCAAAGTTTCTCGGTGTACACTTTTTATTGTTCTTTTATATGAAATTTTACGAGTATAAGCTTCCTCAATTATTTCGATGCCAAAACACCAACTTTCTATAAAAAATGGACAAAACCGTTAAAAGCTCCTCCATAGATAGAGTTGAGCAACTTCGGACCATCAAAGTTGCTCTGTGTACACTTTTTATTGTTCTTCTATGTCAAATTTTACAAGTATAAGCTTCGTAGATTATTTCGATGCCAAAACACCAACTTTCTATGAAAAATGGACAAAACCGTTGGAAGATCCTATATAGAGAGAGAGAGTTGAACAAGTTTGGACTATCAAAGTTGCCCGGCGTACACTTTTTACTATTCTTCTATATCAAATTTTACGAGTATAAGCTTCCTCGATTATTTCGATGCCAAAACACCAACTTTCTATAACAAATGGACAAAACCGTTAAAAGCTCCTCCATAGATAGAGTTGAGCAACTTCGGACCATCAAAGTTGCTCTGTGTACACTTTTTATTGTTCTTCTATGTCAAATTTTACAAGTATAAGCTTCGTAGATTATTTCGATGCCAAAACACCAACTTTCTTTGAAAAATGGACCAAACCGTTGGAAGATCCTATATATAGAGAGAGAGAGTTGAACAAGTTTGGACTATCAAAGTTGCTCGGCGTACACTTTTTACTATTCTTCTATGTCAAATTTTACGAGTATAAGCTTCGTAGATTATTTCGATGCCAAAACACCAACTTTCTATGAAAAATGGACAAAATCGTTAAAAGCTCCTCCATAGAGAGAGTGGATCAACTTCGGACCATCAAAGTTGCTCGATGTACACTTTTTATTGTTCTTCTCTGTCAAATTTTATGAATACAAGCTTCCAAGATTATTTCGATTCCAAAACACGAACTTTCTATGAAAAATGGACAAAAACGTTAAAAGCTCCTTCATAGAGAGAGTTGAGCATCTTCGGACCATCAAAGTTTCTCGGTGTACACTTTTTATTGTTCTTTTATATGAAATTTTACGAGTATAAGCTTCCTCGATTATTTCGATGCCAAAACACCAACTTTCTATAACAAATGGACAAAACCGTTAAAAGCTCCTCCATAGAGAGAGTTGAGCAACTTCGGACCATCAAAGATGCTCGGTGTACACTTTTTATTGTTCTTCTATGTCAAATTTTATGAATACAAGCTTCCAAGCTTATTTCGATTCCAAAACATCAACTTTCTATGAAAAATGGAGAAAACCGTTAAAAGCTCCTCCATAGAGAGAGTGGATCAACTTCGGACCATCAAAGTTGCTCGATGTACACTTTTTATTGTTCTTCTATGTCAAATTTTATGAATACAAGCTTCCAAGATTATTTCGATTCCAAAACACGAACTTTCTATGAAAAATGGACAAAAACGTTAAAAGCTCCTTCATAGAGAGAGTTGAGCATCTTCGGACCATCAAAGTTTCTCGGTGTACACTTTTTATTGTTCTTTTATATGAAATTTTACGAGTATAAGCTTCCTCGAATATTTCGATGCCAAAACACCAACTTTCTATAACAAATGGACAAAACCGTTAAAAGCTCCTCCATAGAGAGAGTTGAGCAACTTCGGACCATCAAAGATGCTCGGTGTACACTTTTTATTGTTCTTCTATGTCAAATTTTATGAATACAAGCTTACAAGATTATTTCGATTCCAAAACACCAACTTTCTATAACAAATGGACAAAACCGTTAAAAGCTCCTTCATAGATAGAGTTGAGCAACTTCGGACCATCAAAGCTGCTCTGTGTACACTTTTTATTGTTCTTCTATGTCAAATTTTACGAATACAAGCTTACAAGATTATTTCGATTCCAAAACACCAACTTTCTATGAAAAATGGACAAAACCGTTGAAAGCTCCTCCATAGAGAGAGTTGAGCAACTTCGGACCATCCAAGTTGCTCTATGTACACTTTTTATTGTTCTTCTATGTCAAATTTTATGAATACAAGCTTCCAAGATTATTTCGATTCCAAAACACGAACTTTCTATGAAAAATGGACAAAAACGTTAAAAGCTCCTTCATAGAGAGAGTTGAGCATCTTCGGACCATCAAAGTTTCTCGGTGTACACTTTTTATTGTTCTTTTATATGAAATTTTACGAGTATAAGCTTCCTCAATTATTTCGATGCCAAAACACCAACTTTCTATAACAAATGGACAAAACCGTTAAAAGCTCCTCCATAGATAGAGTTGAGCAACTTCGGACCATCAAAGTTGCTCTGTGTACACTTTTTATTGTTCTTCTATGTCAAATTTTACAAGTATAAGCTTCGTAGATTATTTCGATGCCAAAACACCAACTTTCTATGAAAAATGGACAAAACCGTTGGAAGATCCTATATAGAGAGAGAGAGTTGAACAAGTTTGGACTATCAAAGTTGCCCGGCGTACACTTTTTACTATTCTTCTATATCAAATTTTACGAGTATAAGCTTCCTCGATTATTTCGTTGCCAAAACACCAACTTTCTATAACAAATGGACAAAACCGTTAAAAGCTCCTCCATAGATAGAGTTGAGCAACTTCGGACCATCAAAGTTGCTCTGTGTACACTTTTTATTGTTCTTCTATGTCAAATTTTACAAGTATAAGCTTCGTAGATTATTTCGATGGCAAAACACCAACTTTCTTTGAAAAATGGACCAAACCGTTGAAAGATCCTATATATAGAGAGAGAGAGTTGAACAAGTTTGGACTATCAAAGTTGCTCGGCGTACACTTTTTACTATTCTTCTATGTCAAATTTTACGAGTATAAGCTTCGTAGATTATTTCGATGCCAAAACACCAACTTTCTATGAAAAATGGACAAAATCGTTAAAAGCTCCTCCATAGAGAGAGTGGATCAACTTCGGACCATCAAAGTTGCTCGATGTACACTTTTTATTGTTCTTCTATGTCAAATTTTATGAATACAAGCTTCCAAGATTATTTCGATTCCAAAACACGAACTTTCTATGAAAAATGGACAAAAACGTTAAAAGCTCCTTCATAGAGAGAGTTGAGCATCTTCGGACCATCAAAGTTTCTCGGTGTACACTTTTTATTGTTCTTTTATATGAAATTTTACGAGTATAAGCTTCCTCGATTATTTCGATGCCAAAACACCAACTTTCTATAACAAATGGACAAAACCGTTAAAAGCTCCTCCATAGAGAGAGTTGAGCAACTTCGGACCATCAAAGATGCTCGGTGTACACTTTTTATTGTTCTTCTATGTCAAATTTTATGAATACAAGCTTCCAAGCTTATTTCGATTCCAAAACATCAACTTTCTATGAAAAATGGAGAAAACCGTTAAAAGCTCCTCCATAGAGAGAGTGGATCAACTTCGAACCATCAAAGTTGCTCGATGTACACTTTTTATTGTTCTTCTATGTCAAATTTTATGAATACAAGCTTCCAAGATTATTTCGATTCCAAAACACGAACTTTCTATGAAAAATGGACAAAAACGTTAAAAGCTCCTTCATAGAGAGAGTTGAGCATCTTCGGACCATCAAAGTTTCTCGGTGTACACTTTTTATTGTTCTTTTATATGAAATTTTACGAGTATAAGCTTCCTCGAATATTTCGATGCCAAAACACCAACTTTCTATAACAAATGGACAAAACCGTTAAAAGCTCCTCCATAGAGAGAGTTGAGCAACTTCGGACCATCAAAGATGCTCGGTGTACACTTTTTATTGTTCTTCTATGTCAAATTTTATGAATACAAGCTTACAAGATTATTTCGATTCCAAAACACCAACTTTCTATAACAAATGGACAAAACCGTTAAAAGCTCCTTCATAGATAGAGTTGAGCAACTTCGGACCATCAAAGCTGCTCTGTGTACACTTTTTATTGTTCTTCTATGTCAAATTTTACGAATACAAGCTTACAAGATTATTTCAATGCTAAAACACCAACTTTCTATGAAAAATGGACAAAACCGTTGAAAGCTCCTCCATAGAGAGAGTTGAGCAACTTCGGACCATCCAAGTTGCTCTATGTACACTTTTTATTGTTCTTCTATGTCAAATTTTATGAATACAAGCTTCCAAGATTATTTCGATTCCAAAACACGAACTTTCTATGAAAAATGGACAAAAACGTTAAAAGCTCATTCATAGAGAGAGTTGAGCATCTTCGGACCATCAAAGTTTCTCGGTGTACACTTTTTATTGTTCTTTTATATGAAATTTTACGAGTATAAGCTTCCTCGATAATTTCGATGCCAAAACACCAACTTTCTATAACAAATGGACAAAACCGTTAAAAGCTCCTCCATAGATAGAGTTGAGCAACTTCGGACCATCAAAGTTGCTCTGTGTACACTTTTTATTGTTCTTCTATGTCAAATTTTACAAGTATAAGCTTCGTAGATTATTTCGATGCCAAAACACCAACTTTCTATGAAAAATGGACAAAACCGTTGAAAGATCCTATATAGAGACAGAGAGTTGAACAAGTTTGGACTATCAAAGTTGCTCGGCGTACACTTTTTACTATTCTTCTATATCAAATTTTATGAGTATAAGCTTCGTCGATTATTTCGATGCCAAAACACCAGCTTTCTATAACAAATGGACAAAACCGTTAAAAGCTCCTCCATAGATAGAGTTGAGCAACTTCGGACCATCAAAGTTGCTCTGTGTACACTTTTTATTGTTCTTCTATGTCAAATTTTATGAATACAAGCTTCCAAGATTATTTCGATTCCAAAACACCAACTTTCTATGAAAAATGGACAAAAACGTTAAAAGCTCCTTCAAAGAGTGAGTTGAGCATCTTCGGACCATCAAAGTTGCTCGATGTACACTTTTTATTGTTCTTCTATGTCAAATTTTATGAATACAAGCTTCCAAGCTTATTTCGATTCCAAAACATCAACTTTCTATGAAAAATGGAGAAAACCGTTAAAAGCTCCTCCATAGAGAGAGTGGATCAACTTCGGACCATCAAAGTTGCTCGATGTACACTTTTTATTGTTCTTCTATGTCAAATTTTATGAATACAAGCTTCCAAGATTATTTCGATTCCAAAACACAAACTTTCTATGAAAAATGGACAAAAACGTTAAAAGCTCCTCAATAGAGAGAGTTGAGCATCTTCGGACCATCAAAGTTGCTCGGTGTACACTTTTTATTGTTCTTCTATGTAAAATTTTATGAATGCAAGCTTCGTAGATTATTTCGATTCGAAAACACCAACTTTCTATGACAAATGGATAAAATCGTTAAAAGCTCCTCCATAGAGAGAGTTGAGCAACTTCGGACCATCAAAGATGCTCGGTGTACACTTTTTATTGTTCTTCTATGTCAAATTTTATGAATACAAGCTTACAAGATTATTTCGATTCCAAAACACCAACTTTCTATGGCAAATGGACAAAACCGTTAAAAGCTCCTCCATAGAGAGAGTTGAGCAACTTCGGACCATCAAAGCTGCTCTGTGTACATTTTTTATTGTTCTTCTATGTCAAATTTTACGAATACAAGCTTACAAGATTATTTCGATGCTAAAACACCAACTTTCTATGAAAAATGGACAAAACCGTTGAAAGCTCCTCCATAGAGAGAGTTGAGCAAATTCGGACCATCCAAGTTGCTCTATGTACACTTTTTATTGTTCTTCTATGTCAAATTTTATGAATACAAGCTTCCAAGATTATTTCGATTCCAAAACACGAACTTTCTATGAAAAATGGACAAAAACGTTAAAAGCTCCTTCATAGAGAGAGTTGAGCATCTTCGGACCATCAAAGTTTCTCGGTGTACACTTTTTATTGTTCTTTTATATGAAATTTTACGAGTATAAGCTTCCTCAATTATTTCGATGCCAAAACACCAACTTTCTATAACAAATGGACAAAATCGTTAAAAGCTCCTCCATAGATAGAGTTGAGCAACTTCGGACCATCAAAGTTGCTCTGTGTACACTTTTTATTGTTCTTCTATGTCAAATTTTACAAGTATAAGCTTCGTAGATTATTTCGATGCCAAAACACCAACTTTCTATGAAAAATGGACAAAACCGTTGAAAGATCCTATATAGAGAGAGAGAGTTGAACAAGTTTGGACTATCAAAGTTGCCCGGCGTACACTTTTTACTATTCTTCTATATCAAATTTTACGAGTATAAGCTTCCTCGATTATTTCGATGCCAAAACACCAACTTTCTATAACAAATGGACAAAACCGTTAAAAGCTCCTCCATAGATAGAGTTGAGCAACTTCGGACCATCAAAGTTGCTCTGTGTACACTTTTTATTGTTCTTCTATGTCAAATTTTACAAGTATAAGCTTCGTAGATTATTTCGATGCCAAAACACCAACTTTCTTTGAAAAATGGACAAAACCGTTGAAAGATCCTATATATAGAGAGAGAGAGTTGAACAAGTTTGGACTATCAAAGTTGCTCGGCGTACACTTTTTACTATTCTTCTATGTCAAATTTTACGAGTATAAGCTTCGTAGATTATTTCGATGCCAAAACACCAACTTTCTATGAAAAATGGACAAAATCGTTAAAAGCTCCTCCATAGAGAGAGTGGATCAACTTCGGACCATCAAAGTTGCTCGATGTACACTTTTTATTGTTCTTCTATGTCAAATTTTATGAATACAAGCTTCCAAGATTATTTCGATTCCAAAACACGAACTTTCTATGAAAAATGGACAAAAACGTTAAAAGCTCCTTCATAGAGAGAGTTGAGCATCTTCGGACCATCAAAGTTTCTCGGTGTACACTTTTTATTGTTCTTTTATATGAAATTTTACGAGTATAAGCTTCCTCGATTATTTCGATGCCAAAACACCAACTTTCTATAACAAATGGACAAAACCGTTAAAAGCTCCTCCATAGAGAGAGTTGAGCAACTTCGGACCATCAAAGATGCTCGGTGTACACTTTTTATTGTTCTTCTATGTCAAATTTTATGAATACAAGCTTCCAAGCTTATTTCGATTCCAAAACATCAACTTTCTATGAAAAATGGAGAAAACCGTTAAAAGCTCCTCCATAGAGAGAGTGGATCAACTTCGGACCATCAAAGTTGCTCGATGTACACTTTTTATTGTTCTTCTATGTCAAATTTTATGAATACAAGCTTCCAAGATTATTTCGATTCCAAAACACAAACTTTCTATGAAAAATGGACAAAAACGTTAAAAGCTCCTCAATAGAGAGAGTTGAGCATCTTCGGACCATCAAAGTTGCTCGGTGTACACTTTTTATTGTTCTTCTATGTAAAATTTTATGAATGCAAGCTTCGTAGATTATTTCGATTCGAAAACACCAACTTTCTATGACAAATGGATAAAATCGTTAAAAGCTCCTCCATAGAGAGAGTTGAGCAACTTCGGACCATCAAAGATGCTCGGTGTACACTTTTTATTGTTCTTCTATGTCAAATTTTATGAATACAAGCTTACAAGATTATTTCGATTCCAAAACACCAACTTTCTATGGCAAATGGACAAAACCGTTAAAAGCTCCTCCATAGAGAGAGTTGAGCAACTTCGAACCATCAAAGCTGCTCTGTGTACATTTTTTATTGTTCTTCTATGTCAAATTTTACGAATACAAGCTTACAAGATTATTTCGATGCTAAAACACCAACTTTCTATGAAAAATGGACAAAACCGTTGAAAGCTCCTCCATAGAGAGAGTTGAGCAACTTCGGACCATCCAAGTTGCTCTATGTACACTTTTTATTGTTCTTCTATGTCAAATTTTATGAATACAAGCTTCCAAGATTATTTCGATTCCAAAACACGAACTTTCTATGAAAAATGGACAAAAACGTTAAAAGCTCTTTCATAGAGAGAGTTGAGCATCTTCGGACCATCAAAGTTTCTCGGTGTACACTTTTTATTGTTCTTTTATATGAAATTTTACGAGTATAAGCTTCCTCGATTATTTCGATGCCAAAACACCAACTTTCTATAACAAATGGACAAAACCGTTAAAAGCTCCTCCATAGATAGAGTTGAGCAACTTCGGACCATCAAAGTTGCTCTGTGTACACTTTTTATTGTTCTTCTATGTCAAATTTTACAAGTATAAGCTTCGTAGATTATTTCGATGCCAAAACACCAACTTTCTATGAAAAATGGACAAAACCGTTGAAAGATCCTATATAGAGAGAGATAGTTGAACAAGTTTGGACTATCAAAGTTGCTCGGCGTACACTTTTTACTATTCTTCTATATCAAATTTTACGAGTATAAGCTTCCTCGATTATTTCGATGCCAAAACACCAACTTTCTATAACAAATGGACAAAACCGTTAAAAGCTCCTCCATAGATAGAGTTGAGCAACTTCGGACCATCAAAGTTGCTCTGTGTACACTTTTTATTGTTCTTCTATGTCAAATTTTACAAGTATAAGCTTCGTAGATTATTTCGATGCCAAAACACCAACTTTCTTTGAAAAATGGACAAAACCGTTGAAAGATCCTATATATAGAGAGAGAGAGTTGAACAAGTTTGGACTATCAAAGTTGCTCGGCGTACACTTTTTACTATTCTTCTATGTCAAATTTTACGAGTATAAGCTTCGTAGATTATTTCGATGCCAAAACACCAACTTTCTATGAAAAATGGACAAAACCGTTAAAAGCTCCTCCATAAAGAGAGTGGTTCAACTTCGGACCATCAAAGTTGCTCTATGTACACTTTTTATTGTTCTTCTATGTCAAATTTTATGAATACAAGCTTCCAAGATTATTTCGATTCCAAAACACCAACTTTCTATGAAAAATGGACAAAAACGTTAAAAGCTCCTTCATAGAGAGAGTTGAGCATCTTCGGACCATCAAAGTTGCTCGGTGTACACTTTTTATTGTTCTTCTATGTAAAATTTTATGAATGCAAGCTTCGTAGATTATTTCGATTCGAAAACACCAACTTTCTATGACAAATGGATAAAACCGTTAAAAGCACCTCCATAGAGAGAGTTGAGCAACTTCGGACCATCAAAGATGCTCGGTGTATAATTTTTATTGTTCTTATATGTCAAATTTTACGAGTATAAGCTTCCTAGATTATTTCGATGACAAAACACCAAATTTCTATGAGAAATGGACAAAACCGTTAAAAGCTCCTCGATATAGAGAATTGAGCAACTTCGGATCATCAAAGCTGCTCTGTGTACACTTTTTATTGTGGTTCTATGTCAAATTTTACGAGTATAAGCTTCGTAGATTATTTCGATGCTAAAACACCAACTTTCTATGAAAAATGGACAAAACCGTTTAAAGCTCCTCCATAGAAAGAGTTGAACAAGTTCGGACCATCAAAGTTGCTCGGCGTACACTTTTTACTGTTCTTCTATGTCAAATTTTACGTGTATAAGCTTCCTAGATTATTTCTATGGCAAAACATCAACTTTCTATGACAAATGGAAAAATACATTAAAAGCTCCTTCATAGAGAGAGTTGAGCATCTTCGGACCATCAAAGTATCTCGGTGTTAACTTTTTATAGTTCTTCTATGTGAAATTTTACGAGTATAAGCTTCCTAGATTATTTCGATGACAAAACACCAACTTTCTATGAGACAAATGGACAAAACAGTTAAAAGCTCGTCCATAGAGAGAGTTGACCAACTTCGGACCATCGAAGTTGCTCTATGTACACTTTTTATTCTTCTTCTATGTCAAATTTCATGAATACAAGCTTACAAGATTATTTCGATTCCAAAACACCATTTTTCTATGACAAATAGACAAAACCGTTAAAAGCACCTCCATAGAGAGAGTTGAGCAACTTCGGACCATCAAAGTTGCTCTATGTACACTTTTTATTGTTCTTCTATGTCAAATTTTATGAATACAAGCTTCCAAGATTATTTCGATTCCAAAACATGAACTTTCTATGAAAAATGGACAAAAACGTTAAAAGCTCCTTCATAGAGAGAGTTGAGCATCTTCGGACCATCAAAGTTTCTCGGTGTACACTTTTTATTGTTCTTTTATATGAAATTTTACGAGTATAAGCTTCCTCGATTATTTCGATGTCAAAACACCAACTTTCTATAACAAATGGACAAAACCGTTAAAAGCTCCTCCATAGATAGAGTTGAGCAACTTCGAACCATCAAAGTTGCTCTGTGTATACTTTTTATTGTTCTTCTATGTCAAATTTTACAAGTATAAGCTTCGTAGATTATTTCGATGCCAAAACACCAACTTTCTATGAAAAATGGACAAAACTGTTGAAAGATCCTATATATAGAGAGAGAGTTGAACAAGTTTGAACTATCAAAGTTGCTCGGCGTACACTTTTTACTATTCTTCTATGTCAAATTTTACGAGTATAAGCTTCGTAGATTATTTCGATGCCAAAACATCAACTTTCTATGAAAAATGGACAAAACCGTTAAAAGCTCTTCCATAGAGAGAGTGGTTCAACTTGGGACCATCAAAGTTGCTCGATGTACACTTTTTATTGTTCTTCTCTGTCAAATTTTATGAATACAAGCTTCCAAGATTATTTCGATTCCAAAACACCAACTTTCTATGAAAAATGGACAAAAACGTTAAAACCTCCTTCATAGAGAGAGTTGAGCATCTTTGGACCATCAAAGTTGCTCGATGTACACTTTTTATTGTTCTTCTATGTCAAATTTTATGAATACAAGCTTCCAAGCTTATTTCGATTCCAAAACACCAACTTTCTATGAAAAATGGACAAAACCGTTAAAAGCTCCTCCATAGAGAGAGTGGATCAACTTCGGACCATCAAAGTTGCTCGATGTACACTTTTTATTGTTCTTCTATGTCAAATTTTATTAATACAAGCTTCCAAGATTATTTCGATTCCAAAACACAAACTTTCTATGAAAAACGGACAAAAATGTTAAAAGCTCCTCAATAGAGAGAGTTGAGCATCTTCGGACCATCAAAGTTGCTCGGTGTACACTTTTTATTGTTCTTCTATGTAAAATTTTATGAATGCAAGCTTCGTAGATTATTTCGATTCGAAAACACCAACTTTCTATGACAAATGGATAAAATCGTTAAAAGCTCCTCCATAGAGAGAGTTGAGCAACTTCGGACCATCAAAGATGCTCGGTGTACACTTTTTATTATTCTTCTATGTCAAATTTTATGAATACAAGCTTACCAGATTATTTCGATTCCAAAACACCAACTTTCTATGGCAAATGGACAAAACCGTTAAAAGCTCCTCCATAGAGAGAGTTGAGCAACTTCGTACCATCAAAGCTGCTCTGTGTACATTTTTTATTGTTCTTCTATGTCAAATTTTACGAATACAAGCTTACAAGATTATTTCGATGCTAAAACACCAACTTTCTATGAAAAATGGACAAAACCGTTGAAAGCTCCTCCATAGAGAGAGTTGAGCAACTTCGGACCATCCAAGTTGCTCTATGTACACTTTTTATTGTTCTTCTATGTCAAATTTTATGAATACAAGCTTCCAAGATTATTTCGATTCCAAAACACGAACTTTCTATGAAAAATGGACAAAAACGTTAAAAGCACCATCGTAGAGAGAGTTGAGCATCTTCGGACCATCAAAGTTTCTCGGTGTACACTTTTTATTGTTCTTTTATATGAAATTTTACGAGTATAAGCTTCCTCGATTATTTCGATGCCAAAACACCAACTTTCTATAACAAATGGACAAAACCGTTAAAAGCTCCTCCATAGATAGAGTTGAGCAACTTCGGACCATCAAAGTTGCTCTGTGTACACTTTTTATTGTTCTTCTATGTCAAATTTTACAAGTATAAGCTTCGTAGATTATTTCGATGCCAAAACACCAACTTTCTATGAAAAATGGACAAAACCGTTGAAAGATCCTATATAGAGAGAGAGTTGAACAAGTTTGGACTATCAAAGTTGCTCGGCGTACACTTTTTACTATTCTTCTATATCAAATTTTACGAGTATAAGCTTGCTCGATTATTTCGATGCCAAAACACCAACTTTCTATAACAAATGGACAAAACCGTTAAAAGCTCCTCCATAGATAGAGTTGAGCAAATTCGGACCATCAAAGTTGCTCTGTGTACACTTTTTATTGTTCTTCTATGTCAAATTTTACAAGTATAAGCTTCGTAGATTATTTCGATGCCAAAACACCAACTTTCTTTGAAAAATGGACAAAACCGTTGAAAGATCCTATATAGAGAGAGAGAGAGTTGAACAAGTTTGGACTATCAAAGTTGCTCGGCGTACACTTTTTACTATTCTTCTATGTCAAATTTTACGAGTATAAGCTTCGTAGATTATTTCGATGCCAAAACACCAACTTTCTATGAAAAATGGACAAAACCATTAAAAGCTCCTTCATATAGAGAGTGGTTCAACTTCGGACCATCAAAGTTGCTCTATGTACACTTTTTATTGTTCTTCTATGTCAAATTTTATGAATACAAGCTTCCAAGATTATTTCGATTCCAAAACACCAACTTTCTATGAAAAATGGACAAAAACGTTAAAAGCTCCTTCATAGAGAGAGTTGAGCATCTTCGGACCATCAAAGTTGCTCTATGTACACTTTTTATTGTTCTTCTATGTAAAATTTTATGAATGCAAGCTTCGTAGATTATTTCGATTCGAAAACACCAACTTTCTATGACAAATGGATAAAACCGTTAAAAGCTCCTCCATAGAGAGAGTTGAGCAACTTCGGACCATCAAAGATGCTCGGTGTATAATTTTTATTGTTCTTATATGTCAAATTTTACGAGTATAAGCTTCCTAGATTATTTCGATGACAAAACACCAAATTTCTATGAGAAATGGACAAAACCGTTAAAAGCTCTTCGATATAGAGAATTGAGCAACTTCGGATCATCAAAGCTGCTCTGTGTACACTTTTTATTGTGGTTCTATGTCAAATTTTACGAGTATAAGCTTCGTAGATTATTTCGATGCTAAAACACCAACTTTCTATGAGAAATGGACAAAACCGTTTAAAGCTCCTCCATAGAAAGAGTTGAACAAGTTCGGACCATCAAAGTTGCTCGGCGTACACTTTTTACTATTCTTCTATGTCAAATTTTACGTGTATAAGCTTCCTAGATTATTTCTATGGCAAAACATCAACTTTCTATGACAAATGGAAAAAAGCATTAAAAGCTCCTTCATAGAGAGAGTTGAGCATCTTCGGACCATCAAAGTATCTCGGTGTACACTTTTTATAGTTCTTTTATGTGAAATTTTACGAGTATAAGCTTCCTAGATTATTTCGATGACAAAACACCAACTTTCTATGAGACAAATGGACAAAACAGTTAAAAGCTCGTCCATAGAGAGAGTTGACCAACTTCGGACCATCGAAGTTGCTCTATGTACACTTTTTATTCTTCTTCTATGTCAAATTTCATGAATACAAGCTTACAAGATTATTTCGATTCCAAAACACCATTTTTCTATGACAAATAGACAAAACCGTTAAAAGCACCTCCATAGAGAGAGTTGAGCAACTTCGGACCATCAAAGTTGCTCTATGTACACTTTTTATTGTTCTTCTATGTCAAATTTTATGAATACAAGCTTCCAAGATTATTTCGATTCCAAAACATGAACTTTCTATGAAAAATGGACAAAAACGTCAAAAGCTCCTTCATAGAGAGAGTTGAGCATCTTCGGACCATCAAAGTTTCTCGGTGTACACTTTTTATTGTTCTTTTATATGAAATTTTACGAGTATAAGCTTCCTCGATTATTTCGATGTCAAAACACCAACTTTCTATAACAAATGGACAAAACCGTTAAAAGCTCCTCCATAGATAGAGTTGAGCAACTTCGAACCATCAAAGTTGCTCTATGTATACTTTTTATTGTTCTTCTATGTCAAATTTTACAAGTATAAGCTTCGTAGATTATTTCGATGCCAAAACACCAACTTTCTATGAAAAATGGACAAAACTGTTGAAAGATCCTATATATAGAGAGAGAGTTGAACAAGTTTGAACTATCAAAGTTGCTCGGCGTACACTTTTTACTATTCTTCTATGTCAAATTTTACGAGTATAAGCTTCGTAGATTATTTCGATGCCAAAACATCAACTTTCTATGAAAAATGGACAAAACCGTTAAAAGCTCTTCCATAGAGAGAGTGGTTCAACTTGGGACCATCAAAGTTGCTCGATGTACACTTTTTATTGTTCTTCTCTGTCAAATTTTATGAATACAAGCTTCCAAGATTATTTCGATTCCAAAACATTAACTTTCTATGAAAAATGGACAAAAACGTTAAAAGCTCCTTCATAGAGAGAGTTGAGCATCTTCGGACCATCAAAGTTACTCTATGTACACTTTTTATTGTTCTTCTATGTAAAATTTTATGAATGCAAGCTTCGTAGATTATTTCGATTCGAAAACACCAACTTTCTATGACAAATGGATAAAACCGTTAAAAGCTCCTCCATAGAGAGAGTTGAGCAACTTCGGACCATCAAAGATGCTCGGTGTACACTTTTTATTGTTCTTATATGTCAAATTTTACGAGTATAAGCTTCCTAGATTATTTCGATGACAAAACACGAACTTTCTATGAGAAATGGACAAAACCGTTAAAAGCACCTTCATATAGAGAATTGAGCAACTTCGGATCATCAAAGCTGCTCTGTGTACACTTTTTTATTGTTGTTCTATGTCAAATTTTACGAGTATAAGCTTCGTAGATTATTTCGATGCTAAAACACCGACTTTCTATGAAAAATGGACAAAACCGTTGAAAGCTCCTTTATAGAAATAGTTGAACAAGTTCGGACCATCAAAGTTGCTCGCCGTACACGTTTTACTATTCTTCTATGTCAAATTTTACGAGTATAAGCTTCCTAGATTATTTCTTCGGACAATCAAAGTTTTTCGGTGTACACTTTTTATAGTTCTTCTATTTAAAGTTTTACGAGTATAAGCTTCCTAGATTATTTCGATGACAAAACACCAACTTTCTATGAGACAAATGGACAAAACCGTTAAAAGCTCTTCCATAGAGAGAGTGGATCAACTTCGGACCATCAAAGTTTCTCGGTGTACACTTTTTATTGTTCTTTTATATGAAATTTTACGAGTATAAGCTTCCTCGATTATTTCGATGCCAAAACACCAACTTTCTATAACGAATGGACAAAACCGTTAAAAGCTCTTCCATAGAGAGAGTGGATCAACTTCGGACCATCAAAGTTGCTCGATGTACACTTTTTATTTTTCTTCTATGTCAAATTTTATGAATACAAGCTTCCAAGATTATTTCGATTCCAAAACACTAACTTTCTATGAAAAATGGATAAAAACATTAAAAGCTCTTTCATAGAGAGAGTTGAGCATCTTCGAACCATCAAAGTTTCTCGGTATACACTTTTTATTGTTCTTTTATATGAAATTTTACGAGTATAAGCTTCCTCGATTATTTCGATGCCAAAACACCAACTTTCTATAACAAATGGACAAAACCGTTAAAAGCTCCTCCATAGATAGAGTTGAGCAACTTCGGACCATCAAAGTTACTCTGTGTACACTTTTTATTGTTCTTCTATGTCAAATGTTACAAGTATAAGCTTCGTAGATTAGTTCGATCCCAAAACACAAACTTTCTATGAAAAATGGACAAAACCGTTGAAAGATCCTATATTGAGAGAGAGTTGAACAAGTTTGGACCATCAAAGTTGCTCGGCGTACACTTTGTACTATTCTTCTATGTCAAATTTTACGAGTATAAGCTTCGTAGATTATTTCGATGCCGAAACACCAACTTTCTATGAAAAATGGACTAAACCGTTAAAAGCTCCTCCATAGAGAGAGTGGATCTACTTCGGACCATCAAAGTTGCTCGATGTACAATTTTTATTGTTCTTCTATGTCAAATTTTATGAATACAAGCATCCAAGATTATTTCGATTCCAAAACACCAACTTTCTATGAAAAATGGACAAAACCGTTAAAAGCTCCTCCATAGAGAGAGTTGAGCAACTTCGGACCATCAAAGATGCTCCGTATACACTTTTTATTGTTCTTCTATGTCAAATTTTATGAATACAAGCTTACAAGATTATTTCGATGCCAAAACACCAACTTTCAATAACAAATGGAGAAAACCGTTAAAAGCTCCTCCATAGAGAAAGTGGATCAACTTCGGACCATCAAAGTTGCTCGATGTACACTTTTTATTGTTCTTCTATGTCAAATTTTATGAATACAAGCTTCCAAGATTATTTCGATTCCAAAACAACAACTTTCTATGAAAAATGGAGAAAACCGTTAAAAGCTCCTCCATAGAGAAAGTGGATCAACTTCGGACCATCAAAGTTGCTCTATGTACACTTTTTATTGTTCTTCTATGTAAATTTTTATGAATGCAAGCTTCGTAGATTATTTCGATTCGAAAACACCAACTTTCTATGACAAATGGATAAAACCGTTTAAAGCTCCTCCATAGAGAGAGTTGAGCAACTTCGGAACATCAAAGATGCTCGGTGTACACTTTTTATTGTTCTTATATGTCAAATTTTACGAGTATAAGCTTCCTAGATTATTTCGATGACAAAACACCAACTTTCTATGAGAAATGGACAAAACCGTTAAAAGCTCCTCCATATAGAGAATTGAGCAACTTCGGATCATCAAAGCTGCTCTATGTACACTTTTTATTGTTGTTCTATGTCAAATTTTACGAGTATAAGCTTCCTAGATTATTTCGATGCTAAAACAACAACTTTTTATGAAAAATGGACAAAACCGTTGAAAGCTCCCACATGGAAAGAGTTGAACAAGTTCGGACCATCAAAGTTGCTCGGCGTACACTTTTTATTGTTCTTTTATATGAAATTTTACGAGTATAAGCTTCCTCGATTATTTCGATGACAAACACCAACTTTCTATGAGACAAATGAACAAAACCGTTAAAAGCTCTTCCATAGAGAGAGTTGAGCAACTTCGGACCATCGAAGTTGCTCTATGTACACTTTTTATTGTTCTTCTATGTCAAATTTTATGAATACAAGCTTCCAAGATTATTTCGATTCCAAAACACGAACTTTCTATGAAAAATGGACAAAAACGTTGAAAGCTCCTTCATAAGATAGAGTTGAGCATCTTCGGACCATCAAAGTTTCTCGGTGTACACTTTTTATTGTTCTTTTATATGAAATTTTACGAGTATAAGCTTCGTAGATTATTTCGATGCCAAAACACCAACTTTCTATGAAAAATGGACAAAACCGTTAAAAGCTCCTCCATAGAGAGAGTGGATCAACTTCGGACCATCAAAGTTTCTCGATGTACACTTTTTATTGTTCTTCTATGTCAAATTTTATGAATACAAGCTTCCAAGATTATTTCGATTCCAAAACGCCAACTTTCTATGAAAAATGGACAAAAACGTTAAAAGCTCCTTCATAGAGAGAGTTTAGCATCTTCGGACCATCAAATTTTCTCTATTTACACTTTTTATTGTTCTTCTATGTAAAATTTTATGAATGCAAGCCTCGTAGATTATTTCGATTCGAAAACACCAACTTTCTATGACAAATGGATAAAACCGTTAAAAGCTCCTCCATAGAGAGAGTTGAGCAACTTCGAACCATCAAAGATGCTCGGTGTACACTTTTTATTGTTCTTATATGTCAAATTCTACGAGTATAAGCTTCCTAGATTATTTCGATGACAAAACACCAACTTTCTATGAGAAATGGACAAAACTGTTAAAAGCTCCTCCATATAGAGAATTGAGCAACTTCGGATCATCAAAGCTGCTCTATGTACACATTTTATTGTTGTTCTATGTCAAACTTTACGAGTATAAACTTCCTAGATTATTTCGATGTTAAAACACCAACTTTCTATGAAAAATGGACAAAACCGATGAAAGCTCCTACATGGAAAGAGTAGAACATGTTCGGACCATCAAAGTTGCTCGTCGTACACTTTTTATTGTTCTTTTATATGAAATTTTACGAGTACAAGCTTCCTCGATTATTTCGATGACAAAACACCAACTTTCTATGAGACAAATGAACAAAACCGTTAAAAGCTCTTCCATAGAGAGATTTGAGCAACTTCGGACCATCGAAGTTGTTCTGTCGACACTTTTTATTGGTCTTTTATGTCAAATTTTATGAATACAAGCTTCCAAGATTATTTCGATTCCAAAACACGAACTTTCTATGACAAATGGATAAAACCGTTAAAAGCTCCTCCATAGAGAGAGTTGAGCAACTTCGGACCATCAAAGATGCTCGGTGTACACTTTTTATTGTTCTTATATGTCAAATTTTACGAGTATTAGCTTCGTAGATTATTTCGATGCTAAAACACCAACTTTCTATGAAAAATGGACAAAACCGTTGAAAGCTGCTACATAGAAAGAGTTGAACAAGTTCGGACCATCAAAGTTGCTCGGCGTACACTTTTTACTATTCTTCTATGTAAAATTTTACGAGTATAAGCTTCCTATATTATTTCTATGGAGAAACATCAAGTTTCTATGACAAATGGAAAAAAGCGTTAAAAGCTCCTTCATAGAGAGAGTTGAGCAACTTCGGACCATCAAAGATGCTCGGTGTACACTTTTTATTGTTCTTATATGTCAAATTTTACGAGTATAAGCTTCCTAGATTATTTCGATGACAAAACACCAACTTTCTATGAGAAATGGACAAAACCGTTAAAAGCTCCTCCATATAGACGATTGAGCAACTTCGGATCATCAAAGCTGCTCTTTGTACACTTTTTATTGTTGTAATATGTCAAATTTTACGAGTATTAGCATCGTAGATTATTTCGATGCTAAAATACCAACTTTCTATGAAAAATGGACAAAACCGTTGAAAGCTGCTACATAGAAAGAGCTGAACAAGTTCGGACCATCAAAGTTGCTCGGCGTACACTTTTTACTATTCTTCTATGTAAAATTTTACGAGTATAAGCTTCCTAGATTATTTCTATGGATAAACATCAACTTTCTATGACAAATGGAAAAAAGCATTAAAATCTCCTTCATAGAGAGAGTTGAGCATCTTCGGACCATCAAAGTTTCTCGGTGTACACTTTTTATAGTTCTTCTATGTCAAATTTTACGAGTATAAGCTTCCTAGATTATTTCGATGACAAAACACCAACTTTCTGTGACACAAATGGACAAAACCGTTAAAAGCTCTTCCATAGAGAGAGTTGAGCAACTTCGGACCATCGAAGTTGCTCTATGTAAACTTTTTATTGTTCTTCTATGTCAAATTTTATGAATACAAGCTTAAAAGATTATTTCGATTCTAAAACACCAACTTTCAATAGCAAATGGACAAAACCGTTAAAAGCTCCTCCATAGAGAGTTTTGAGCAACTTCGGACTATCCAAGTTGCTTTATGTACACTTTTTATTGTTCTTCTATGTCAAATTTTATGAATACAAGTTTCCAAGATTATTTCGATTCCAAAATACGAACTTTCTATGAAAAATGGACAAAAACGTTAAAAGCTCCTTCAT
Source organism: Euonymus europaeus (assembly GCA_963580455.1). Classification (NCBI taxonomy): domain Eukaryota; kingdom Viridiplantae; phylum Streptophyta; class Magnoliopsida; order Celastrales; family Celastraceae; genus Euonymus; species Euonymus europaeus. The sequence continues at coordinate 19,021,685 of OY756959.1, read as the reverse complement.
AGAGATAGTTGAGCATCTTCGGACCATCAAAATTTCTCGGTGTACACTTTTTATTGTTCTTTTATATGAAATTTTACGAGTATAAGCTTCCTCGATTATTTCGATGCCAAAACACCAACTTTCTATAACAAATGGACAAAACCGTTAAAAGCTCCTCCATATAGAGAATTGAGCAACTTTGGATCATCAAAGCTGCTCTATGTACACTTTTTATTGTTGTTTTATGTCAAATTTTACGAGTATAAGCTTCCTAGATTATTTCGATGCTAAAACACCAACTTTCTATGAAAAATGGACAAAACCGTTGAAAGCTCCTACATGGAAAGAGTTGAACAAGTTCGGACCATCAAAGTTGCTCGGCGTACACTTTTTATTGTTCTTTTATATGAAATTTTACAAGTATAAGCTTCCTCGATTATTTCGATGACAAAACACCAACTTTCTATGAGACAAATGAACAAAACCGTTAAAAGCTCTTCCATAGAGAGAGTTGAGCAACTTCGGACCATCGAAGTTGCTCTATGTACACTTTTTATTGTTCTTCTATGTTAAATTTTATGAATACAAGCTTACAAGATTATTTCGATTCCAAAACACGAACTTTCTATGAGAAATGGACAAAAACGTTAAAAGCTCCTTAATAGAGATAGTTGAGCATCTTCGAACCATCAAAGTTTCTCGGTGTACACTTTTTATTGTTCTTTTATATGAAATTTTACGAGTATAAGCTTCCTCAATTATTTCGATGCCAAAACACCAACTTTCTATAACAAATGGACAAAACCGTTAAAAGCTCCTCCATAGATAGAGTTGAGCAACTTCGGACCATCAAAGTTGCTCTTTGTACACTTTTTATCGTTCTTCTATGTCAAATTTTACAAGTATAAGCTTCGTAGATTATTTCGATGCCAAAACACCAACTTTCTATGAAAAATGGACAAAACCGTTGAAAAATCCTTTATAGAGAGAGTTGAACAAGTTTGGACTATAAAAGTTTCTCGGCGTACACTTTTACTATTCTTCTATGTCAAATTTTACGAGTATAAGCTTCGTAGATTATTTCGATGCCAAAACACCAACTTTCTATGAAAAATGGACAAAACCGTTAACAGCTCCTCCATAGAGAGAGTGGATCGATTTCAAACCATCAAAGTTGCTCGGCGTACACTTTTACTATTCTTCTATGTCAAATTTTACGAGTATAACCTTCGTAGATTATTTCGATGTCAAAACACCAACTTTCTATGACAAATGGATAAAACCGTTAAAAGCTCCTCCATAGAGAGAGTTGAGCAACTTCGGACCATCAAAGATGCTCGGTGTACACATTTTATTGTTCTTATATGTCAAATTTTATGAGTATAAGCTTCCTAGATTATTTCGATGACAAAACACCAACTTTCTATGAGAAATGGACAAAACCGTTAAAGCTCCTCCATATAGAGGATTGAGCAACTTCGGGTCATCAAAGCTGCTCTTTGTACACTTTTTATTGTTGTTCTATGTAAAATTTTACGAGTATTAGCTTCGTAGATTATTTCGATGCTAAAACACCAACTTTCTATGAAAAATGGACAAAACCGTTGAAAGCTGCTACATAGAAAGAGCTGAACAAGTTCGGACCATCAAAGTTGCTCGGCGTACACTTTTTATTGTTTTTTTATATGAAATTTTACGAGTATAAGCTTCCTCGATTATTTCGATTCCAAAACACCAACTTTCTATAACAAATGGAGAAAACCGTTAAAAGCTCCTCCATAGAGAGAGTGGATCAACTTCGGACCATCAAAGTTGCTCGATGTACAGTTTTTATTGTTCTTCTATGTCATATTTTATGAATACAAGCTTCCAAGATTATTTGGATTCCAAAACACCAACTTTCTATGAAAAATGGATAAAACCGTTAAAAGCCCCTCCATAGAGAGAGTTGAGCATCTTCGGATAATCAAAGTTGCTCGGTGTACACTTTTTATTGTTCTTATATGTCAAATTTTACGAGTATAAGCTTCCTAGATTATTTCGATGACAAAACACCAACTTTCTATGAGAAATGGACAAAACCGTTAAAAGCTTTTCCATAGAGAGAGTTGAGCAAGTTCGGACCATCGAAGTTGCTCTATGTACACTTTTTATTGTTCTTCTATGTCAAATTTTATGAATACAAGCTTCCAAGATTATTTCGATTCCAAAACACGAACTTTCTATGAAAAATGGACAAAAACGTTAAAAGCTCCTTCATAAGATAGAGTTGAGCATCTTCGGACCATCAAAGTTTCTCGGTGTACACTTTTTATTGTTCTTTTATATGAAATTTTACGAGTATAAGCTTCCTCGATTATTTCGGTGCCAAAACACAAACTTTCTATAACAAATGGAGAAAACCGTTAAAAGCTCCTCCATAGAGAGAGTGGATCAACTTCGGACCATCAAAGTTGCTCGATGTACACTTTTTATTGTTCTTCTATGTCAAATTTTATGAATACAAGTTTCCAAGATTATTTCGATTCCAAAACACCAACTTTCTATGAAAAATGGACAAAAACGTTAAAAGCTCCTTCATAGAGAGAGTTTAGCATGTTCGGACCATCAAATTTGCTCTATGTACACTTTTTATTGTTCTTCTATGTAAAATTTTATGAATGCAAGCTTCGTAGATTATTTCGATTCGAAAACACCAACTTTCTATGACAAATGGATAAAACCGTTAAAAGCACCTCCATAGAGAGAGTTGAGCAATTTCGGACCATCAAAGATGCTCGGTGTACACTTTTTATTGTTCTTATATGTCAAATTCTACGAGTATAAGCTTCCTAGATTATTTCGATGACAAAACACCAACTTTCTATGAGAAATGGACAAAACTGTTAAAAGCACCTCCATATAGAGAATTGAGCAACTTCGGACCATCAAAGATGCTCGGTGTACACTTTTTATTGTTCTTATATGTCAAATTTTACGAGTATAAACTTCCTAGATTATTTCGATGCTAAAACACCAACTTTCTATGAAAAATGGACAAAACCGTTGAAAGCTCCTACATGGAAAGAGTTGAACATGTTCGGACCATCAAAGTTGCTCGGCGTACACTTTTTATTGTTCTTTTATATGAAATTTTACGAGTATAAGCTTCCTCGATTATTTCGATGACAAAACACCAACTTTCTATGAGACAAATGAACAAAACCGTTAAAAGCTCTTCCATAGAGAGATTTGAGCAACTTCGGACCATCGAAGTTGCTTTATGGACACTTTTTATTGGTCTTTTATGTCAAATTTTACGAATAGAAGCTTCCAAGATTATTTCGATTCCAAAACACGAACTTTCTATGACAAATGGATAAAACCGTTAAAAGCTCCTCCATAGAGAGAGTTGAGCAACTTCGGACCATCAAAGATGCTCGGTGTACACTTTTTATTGTTCTTATATGTCAAATTTTACGAGTATAAGCTTCCTAGATTATTTCGATGACAAAACACCAACTTTCTATGAGAAATGGACAAAACCGTTAAAAGCTCCTCCATATAGAGGATTGAGCAACTTCGGATGATCAAAGCTGCTCTTTGTACACTTTTTATTGTTGTTCTATGTCAAATTTTACGAGTATTAGCTTCGTAGATTATTTCGATGCTAAAACACCAACTTTCTATGAAAAATGGACAAAACCGTTGAAAGCTGCTACATATAAAGAGTTGAACAAGTTCGGACCATCAAAGTTGCTCGGCGTACACTTTTTACTATTCTTCTATGTAAAATTTTACGAGTATAAGCTTCCTATATTATTTCTATGGAGAAACATCAAGTTTCTATGAAAAATGGAAAAAAGCATTAAAAGCTCCTTCATAGAGAGAGTTGAGCATCTTCGGACCATCAAAGTTTCTCGGTGTACACTTTTTATTGTTCTTCTATGTGAAATTTTACGAGTATAAGCTTCCTAGATTATTTCGATGACAAAACACCAACTTTCTGTGACATAAATGGACAAAACCGTTAAAAGCTCTTCCATAGAGAGAGTTGAGCAACTTCGGACCATCGAAGTTGCTCTATGTAAACTTTTTATTATTCTTCTATGTCAAATTTTATGAATACAAGCTTAAAAGATTATTTCGATTCTAAAACACCAACTTTCAATGGCAAATGGACAAAACCGTTAAAAACTCCTCCATAGAGAGAGTTGAGCAACTTTCGGACTATCCAAGTTGCTCTATGTACACTTTTTATTGTTCTTCTATGTCAAATTTTATGAATACAAGTTTCCAAGATTATTTCGATTCCAAAACACGAACTTTCTATGAAAAATGGGCAAAAACGTTAAAAGCTCCTTCATAGAGATAGTTGAGCATCTTCGGACCATCAAAATTTGTCGGTGTTTACTTTTTATTGTTCTTTTATATGAAATTTTACGAGTATAAGCTTCCTCGATTATTTCGATGCCAAAACACCAACTTTCTATAACAAATGGACAAAACCGTTAAAAGCTCCTCCATATAGAGAATTGAGCAACTTCGGATCATCAAAGCGGCTCTATGTACACTTTTTATTGTTGTTTTATGTCAAATTTTACGAGTATAAGCTTCCTAGATTATTTCGATGCTAAAACACCAACTTTGTATGAAAAATGGACAAAACCGTTGAAAGCTCCTACATGGAAAGAGTTGAACAAGTTCGGACCATCAAAGTTGCTCGGCGTAGACTTTTTATTGTTCTTTTATATGAATTTTTACGAGTACAAGCTTCCTCGATTATTTCGATGACAAAACACCAACTTTCTATGAGACAAATGAACAAAACCGTTAAAAGCTCTTCCATAGAGAGAGTTGAGCAACTTCGGACCATCGAAGTTGCTCTATGTACACTTTTTATTGTTCTTCTATGTCAAATTTTATGAATACAAGCCTACAAGATTATTTTGATTCCAAAACACGAACTTTAAATGAGAAATGGACAAAAACGTTAAAAGCTCCTTCATAGAGATAGTTGAGCATCTTCGGACCATCAAAGTTTCTCGGTGTACACTTTTTATTGTTCTTTTATATGAAATTTTATGAGTATAAGCTTCCTCGATTATTTCGATGCCAAAACACCAACTTTCTTTAACAAATGGACAAAACCGTTAAAAGCTCCTCTATAGATAGAGTTGAGCAACTTCGGAACATCAAAGTTGCTCTTTGTACACTTTTTATTGTTCTTCTATGTCAAATTTTACAAGTATAAGCTTCGTAGATTATTTCGATGCCAAAACACGAACTTTCTATGAAAAACGGACAAAACCGTTGAAAAATCCTATATAGAGAGAGTTGAACAAGTTTGGACTATAAAAGTTGCTCGGCATACACTTTTACTATTCTTCTATGTCAAATTTTACGAGTATAAGCTTCGTAGATTATTTCGATGCCAAAACACCAACTTTCTATGAAAAATGGACAAAACCGTTAAAAGCTCCTCCATAGAGAGAGTGGATCGACTTCAAACCATCAAAGTTGCTCTGCGTACACTTTTACTATTCTTCTATGTCAAATTTTACGAGTATAAGCTTCGTAGATTATTTCGTTGCCAAAACACCAACTTTCTATGACAAATGGATAAAACCGTTAAAAGCTCCTCCATAGAGAGAGTTGAGCAACTTCGGACCATCAAAGATGCTCGGTGTATACTTTTTATTGTTCTTATATGTCAAATTTTACGAGTATAAGCTTCCTAGATTATTTCGATGACAAAACACCAACTTTCTATGAGAAATGGACAAAACCGTTAAAAGCTCCTCCATATAGAGGATTGAGCAACTTCGGATCATCAAAACTGCTCTTTGTACACTTTTTATTGTTGTTCTATGTCAAATTTTACGAGTATTAGCTGCTACATAGAAAGAACTGAACAAGTTCGGACCATCAAAGTTGCTCGGCGTACACTTTTTACTATTCTTCTATGTAAAATTTTACGAGTATAAGCTTGCTAGATTATTTCTATGGAGAAACATCAACTTTCTATGACAAATGCAAAAAAGCATTAAGAGCTCCTTCATAGAGAGAGTTGAGCATCTTCGGACCATCAAAGTTTCTCGGTGTACACTTTTATAGTTCTTCTATGTCAAATTTTACGAGTATAAGCTTCCTAGATTATTTCGATGACAAAACACCAACTTTCTGTGACACAAATGGACAAAACCGTTAAAAGCTCTTCCATAAAGAGAGTTGAGCAACTTCGGACCATCGAAGTTGCTCTATGTAAAATTTTTATTGTTCTTCTATGTCAAATTTTATGAATACAAGCTTAAAAGATTATTTCGATTCTCAAACACCAACTTTCAATGGCAAACGGACAAAACCGTTAAAAGCTCCTCCTTAGAGAGAGTTGAGCAACTTCGGACTATCCAAGTTGCTCTATGTACACTTTTTATTGTTCTTCTATGTCAAATTTTATGAATACAAGTTTCCAAGATTATTTCGATTCCAAAACACGAACTTTCTATGAAAAATGGACAAAAACGTTAAAAGCTCCTTCATAGAGATAGTTGAGCATCTTCAGACCATCAAAATTTCTCGGCGTACACTTTTTACTATTCTTCTATATCAAATTTTACAAGCTTAAGCTTCCTAGATTATTTCTATAGAAAAACACCAACTTTCTATGACAAATGGAAAAAAGCATTAAAAGCTCCTTCATAAAGAGAGTTGAGCATCTTCGGACCATCAAAGTTTCTCGGTGTACACTTTTTATAGTTCTTCTATGTGAAATTTTACGAGTATGAGCTTCCTAGATTATTTAGATGACAAAACACCAACTTTCTATAATAAATGGACAAAACCGTTAAAAGCTCTTCCATAGATAGAGTTGAGCAACTTCGGATCATCAAAGTTGCTCTGTGTAAACTTTTTATTGTTCTTCTAAGTCAAATTTTACAAGTATAAGCTTCGTAGATTATTTCGATGCCAAAACACCAACTTTCTATGACAAATGGAAAAAATCGTTAAAAGCTCCTTCATAGAGAGAGTTGAGCAACTTCGGACCATCAAAGATGCTCGATGTACCCTTTTTATTGTTCTTCTATGTCAAATTTTATGAATACAAGCTTACAAGATTATTTCGATTCCAAAACACCAACTTTCTATGAAAAATAGACAAAACCGTTAAAAGCTCCTCCATAGAGAGAGTTGAGCAACTTCAGACCATCGAAGTTGCTCTAAATACACTTTTTATTGTTCTTCTATGTCAAATTTTATGAATACAAGCTTACAAGATTATTACGATTCTAAAACACCAACTTTTTACGGCAAATGGACAAAACCGTTAAAAGCTCCTCCGTAGAGAGAGTTGAGCAACTTCGGACCATCAAAGTTGCTCTATGTACACTTTTTATTGTTCTTCTATGTCAAATTTTATAAATACAAGCTTCCAAGATTATTTCGATTCCAAAACACCAACTTTCTATGAAAAATAGACAAAACCGTTAAAAGCTCCTCCATAGAGAGAGTGGAGTAACTTCGGACCATCAAAGTTGCTCGATGTACACTTTTTATTGTTCTTCTATGTCAAATTTTATGAATACAAGCTTCCAAGATTATTTCGATTCCAAAACACCAACTTTCTGTGAAAAATGGACAAAAACCGTTAAAAGCTCCTTCATAGAGAGAGTTGAGCATCTTCGGACCATCAAAGTTGCTCTATGTACACTTTTTATTGTTCTTCTATGTAAAATTTTATGAATGCAAGCTTCGTAGATTATTTCGATTCGAAAACACCAACTTTTTATGACAAATGGATAAAACCGTTAAAAGCTCCTTCATAGAGAGAGTTGAGCATCTTCGGACCATCAAAGTTTCTCGGTGTACACTTTTTATATTTCTTCTATGTGAAATTTTACGAGTATAAGCTTCCTAGATTATTTCGATGACAAAACACCAACTTTCTGTGAGACAAATGGACAAAACCGTTAAAAGCTCTTCCATAGAGAGAGTTGAGCAACTTCGGACCATCGAAGTTGCTCTAAATACACTTTTTATTGTTCTTCTATGTAAAATTTTATAAATACAAACTTACAAGATTATTACGATTCTAAAACGCCAACTTTTCATGGCAAATGGACAAAACCGTTAAAAGCTCCTCCATAGAGAGAGTTGAGCAACTTCGGACCATCCAAGTTGCTCTATGTACACTTTTTATTGTTCTTCTATGTCAAATTTTATGAATACAAGCTTCCAAGATTATTTCGATTCCAAAACACGAACTTTCTATGAAAAATGGACAAAAACGTTAAAAGCACCATCGTAGAGAGAGTTGAGCATCTTCGGACCATCAAAGTTTCTCGGTGTACACTTTTTATTGTTCTTTTATATGAAATTTTACGAGTATAAGCTTCCTCGATTATTTCGATGCCAAAACACCAACTTTCTATAACAAATGGACAAAACCGTTAAAAGCTCCTCCATATAGAGAATTGAGCAACTTCGGATCATCAAAGCGGCTCTATGTACACTTTTTATTGTTGTTTTATGTCAAATTTTACGAGTATAAGCTTCCTAGATTATTTCGATGCTAAAACACCAACTTTGTATGAAAAATGGACAAAACCGTTGAAAGCTCCTACATGGAAAGAGTTGAACAAGTTCGGACCATCAAAGTTGCTCGGCGTAGACTTTTTATTGTTCTTTTATATGAATTTTTACGAGTACAAGCTTCCTCGATTATTTCGATGACAAAACACCAACTTTCTATGAGACAAATGAACAAAACCGTTAAAAGCTCTTCCATAGAGAGAGTTGAGCAACTTCGGACCATCGAAGTTGCTCTATGTACACTTTTTATTGTTCTTCTATGTCAAATTTTATGAATACAAGCCTACAAGATTATTTTGATTCCAAAACACGAACTTTAAATGAGAAATGGACAAAAACGTTAAAAGCTCCTTCATAGAGATAGTTGAGCATCTTCGGACCATCAAAGTTTCTCGGTGTACACTTTTTATTGTTCTTTTATATGAAATTTTATGAGTATAAGCTTCCTCGATTATTTCGATGCCAAAACACCAACTTTCTTTAACAAATGGACAAAACCGTTAAAAGCTCCTCTATAGATAGAGTTGAGCAACTTCGGAACATCAAAGTTGCTCTTTGTACACTTTTTATTGTTCTTCTATGTCAAATTTTACAAGTATAAGCTTCGTAGATTATTTCGATGCCAAAACACGAACTTTCTATGAAAAACGGACAAAACCGTTGAAAAATCCTATATAGAGAGAGTTGAACAAGTTTGGACTATAAAAGTTGCTCGGCATACACTTTTACTATTCTTCTATGTCAAATTTTACGAGTATAAGCTTCGTAGATTATTTCGATGCCAAAACACCAACTTTCTATGAAAAATGGACAAAACCGTTAAAAGCTCCTCCATAGAGAGAGTGGATCGACTTCAAACCATCAAAGTTGCTCTGCGTACACTTTTACTATTCTTCTATGTCAAATTTTACGAGTATAAGCTTCGTAGATTATTTCGTTGCCAAAACACCAACTTTCTATGACAAATGGATAAAACCGTTAAAAGCTCCTCCATAGAGAGAGTTGAGCAACTTCGGACCATCAAAGATGCTCGGTGTATACTTTTTATTGTTCTTATATGTCAAATTTTACGAGTATAAGCTTCCTAGATTATTTCGATGACAAAACACCAACTTTCTATGAGAAATGGACAAAACCGTTAAAAGCTCCTCCATATAGAGGATTGAGCAACTTCGGATCATCAAAACTGCTCTTTGTACACTTTTTATTGTTGTTCTATGTCAAATTTTACGAGTATTAGCTGCTACATAGAAAGAACTGAACAAGTTCGGACCATCAAAGTTGCTCGGCGTACACTTTTTACTATTCTTCTATGTAAAATTTTACGAGTATAAGCTTGCTAGATTATTTCTATGGAGAAACATCAACTTTCTATGACAAATGCAAAAAAGCATTAAGAGCTCCTTCATAGAGAGAGTTGAGCATCTTCGGACCATCAAAGTTTCTCGGTGTACACTTTTATAGTTCTTCTATGTCAAATTTTACGAGTATAAGCTTCCTAGATTATTTCGATGACAAAACACCAACTTTCTGTGACACAAATGGACAAAACCGTTAAAAGCTCTTCCATAAAGAGAGTTGAGCAACTTCGGACCATCGAAGTTGCTCTATGTAAAATTTTTATTGTTCTTCTATGTCAAATTTTATGAATACAAGCTTAAAAGATTATTTCGATTCTCAAACACCAACTTTCAATGGCAAACGGACAAAACCGTTAAAAGCTCCTCCTTAGAGAGAGTTGAGCAACTTCGGACTATCCAAGTTGCTCTATGTACACTTTTTATTGTTCTTCTATGTCAAATTTTATGAATACAAGTTTCCAAGATTATTTCGATTCCAAAACACGAACTTTCTATGAAAAATGGACAAAAACGTTAAAAGCTCCTTCATAGAGATAGTTGAGCATCTTCAGACCATCAAAATTTCTCGGCGTACACTTTTTACTATTCTTCTATATCAAATTTTACAAGCTTAAGCTTCCTAGATTATTTCTATAGAAAAACACCAACTTTCTATGACAAATGGAAAAAAGCATTAAAAGCTCCTTCATAAAGAGAGTTGAGCATCTTCGGACCATCAAAGTTTCTCGGTGTACACTTTTTATAGTTCTTCTATGTGAAATTTTACGAGTATGAGCTTCCTAGATTATTTAGATGACAAAACACCAACTTTCTATAATAAATGGACAAAACCGTTAAAAGCTCTTCCATAGATAGAGTTGAGCAACTTCGGATCATCAAAGTTGCTCTGTGTAAACTTTTTATTGTTCTTCTAAGTCAAATTTTACAAGTATAAGCTTCGTAGATTATTTCGATGCCAAAACACCAACTTTCTATGACAAATGGAAAAAATCGTTAAAAGCTCCTTCATAGAGAGAGTTGAGCAACTTCGGACCATCAAAGATGCTCGATGTACCCTTTTTATTGTTCTTCTATGTCAAATTTTATGAATACAAGCTTACAAGATTATTTCGATTCCAAAACACCAACTTTCTATGAAAAATAGACAAAACCGTTAAAAGCTCCTCCATAGAGAGAGTTGAGCAACTTCAGACCATCGAAGTTGCTCTAAATACACTTTTTATTGTTCTTCTATGTCAAATTTTATGAATACAAGCTTACAAGATTATTACGATTCTAAAACACCAACTTTTTACGGCAAATGGACAAAACCGTTAAAAGCTCCTCCGTAGAGAGAGTTGAGCAACTTCGGACCATCAAAGTTGCTCTATGTACACTTTTTATTGTTCTTCTATGTCAAATTTTATAAATACAAGCTTCCAAGATTATTTCGATTCCAAAACACCAACTTTCTATGAAAAATAGACAAAACCGTTAAAAGCTCCTCCATAGAGAGAGTGGAGTAACTTCGGACCATCAAAGTTGCTCGATGTACACTTTTTATTGTTCTTCTATGTCAAATTTTATGAATACAAGCTTCCAAGATTATTTCGATTCCAAAACACCAACTTTCTGTGAAAAATGGACAAAAACCGTTAAAAGCTCCTTCATAGAGAGAGTTGAGCATCTTCGGACCATCAAAGTTGCTCTATGTACACTTTTTATTGTTCTTCTATGTAAAATTTTATGAATGCAAGCTTCGTAGATTATTTCGATTCGAAAACACCAACTTTTTATGACAAATGGATAAAACCGTTAAAAGCTCCTTCATAGAGAGAGTTGAGCATCTTCGGACCATCAAAGTTTCTCGGTGTACACTTTTTATATTTCTTCTATGTGAAATTTTACGAGTATAAGCTTCCTAGATTATTTCGATGACAAAACACCAACTTTCTGTGAGACAAATGGACAAAACCGTTAAAAGCTCTTCCATAGAGAGAGTTGAGCAACTTCGGACCATCGAAGTTGCTCTAAATACACTTTTTATTGTTCTTCTATGTAAAATTTTATAAATACAAACTTACAAGATTATTACGATTCTAAAACGCCAACTTTTCATGGCAAATGGACAAAACCGTTAAAAGCTCCTCCATAGAGAGAGTTGAGCAACTTCGGACCATCAAAGTTGCTCTATGTACACTTTTTATTGTTCTTCTATGTCAAATTTTATGAATACAAGCTTACAAGATTATTTCGATTCTAAAACACCAACTTTCAATGGCAAATGGACAAAACCGTTAAAAGCTCCTCCATAGAGAGAGTTGAGCAACTTCGGACCATCCAAGTTGCTCTATGTACACTTTTTATTGTTCTTCTATGTCAAATTTTATGAATACAAGCTTCCAGGATTATTTCGATTCCAAAACACTAACTTTCTATGAAAAATGGACAAAAACGTTAAAAGCCCTTTCATAAGATAGAGTTGAGCAACTTCGGACCATCAAAGTTTCTCGGTTTACACTTTTTGTTGTTCTTTTATATGAAAATTTACGAGTATAAGCTTCCTCGATTATTTCGATGCCAAAACGCCAACTTTCTATAATAAATGGACAAAACCGTTAAAAGCTCTTCCATAGATAGAGTCGAGCAACTTCGGATCTTCAAAGTTGCTCTGTGTACACTTTTTATTGTTCTTCTATGTCAAATTTTACAAGAATAAGCTTCGTAGATTATTTCGATGCCAAAACACCAACTTTCTATGACAAATGGAAAAAATCGTTAAAAGCTCCTTCATAGAGAGAGTTGAGCAACTTCGGACCATCAAAGATGCTCGGTGTACCCTTTTTATTGTTCTTCCATGTCAAATTTTATGAATACAAGCTTACAAGATTATTTCGATTCCAAAACACCAACTTTTTATGGCAAATGGACAAAACCGTTAAAAGCTCCTCTATAGAGAGAGTTGAGCAACTTCGGACCATCAAAGTTGCTCTATGTACACTTTTTATTGTTCTTCTATGTCAAATTTTATGAATACAAGTTCCAAGATTATTTCGATTCCAAAACACTAACTTTCTATGAAAAATGGACAAAACCGCTAAAACCTCCTCCATAGAGAGAGTGGATCAACTTCGGACCATCAAAGTTGCTCGATGTACACTTTTTATTGTTCTTCTATGTCAAATTTTATGAATTCAAGCTTCCAAGATTATTTCGATTCCAAAACACCAACTTTCTATGAAAAATGGACAAAAACCGTTAAAAGCTCCTTCATAGAGAGAGTTGAGCATCTTCGGACCATCAAAGTTGCTCTATGTACACTTTTTATTGTTCTTCTATCTAAAATTTTATGAATGCAAGCTTCGTAGATTATTTCGATTCGAAAACACCAACTTTCTATTATAAATAGATAAAAACGTTAAAGGCTCCTTCATAGAGAGAGTTGAGCATCTTCGGACCATCAAAGCTGCTCTCTGTACACTTTTTATTGTTGTTCTATGTCAAATTTTACGAGTATAAACTTCGTAGATTATTATGATTCTAAAACACCAACTTTCAAAGGCAAATGGACAAAACCGCTAAAAGCTCCTCCATAGAGAGAGTTGAGAAACTTCGGACCATCCAAGTTGCTCTATGTAAACTTTTTATTGTTCTTCTATGTCAAATTTTATGAATACGAGCTTCCAAGATTATTTTGATTCCAAAACACGAACTTTCTATGAAAAATGGACAAAAACGTTAAAAGCTACTTCATAGAGATAGTTGAGCATCTTCGGACCATCAAAGTTTCTCGGTGTACACTTTTTATTGTTCTTTTATATGAAATTTTACGAGTATAAGCTTCCTTGATTATTTCGGTGCCAAAACACCAACTTTCTATAACAAATGGACAAAACCGTTAAAAGCTCCTCCATAGAGAGAGTTGAGCAACTTCGGACCATCGAAGTTGCTCTATGAACAATTTTTATTGTTCTTCTATGTCAAATTTTATGAATACAAGCTTACAAGATTATTTCGATTCTAAAACACCAACTTTCAATGGCAAATGGACAAAACCGTTAAAAGCTCCTCCATAGAGAGAGTTGAGCAACTTCGGACCATCCAAGTTGCTCTATGTACACTTTTTATTGTTCTTCTATGTCAAATTTTATGAATACAAGCTTCCAAGATTATTTCGATTCCAAAACACTAACTTTCTATGAAAAATGGACAAAAACGTTAAAAGCCCTTTCATAAGATAGAGTTGAGCATCTTCGGACCATCAAAGTTTCTCGATGTACACTTTTTATTGTTCTTTTATATGAAATTTTACGAGTATAAGCTTCCTCGATTATTTCGATGCCAAAACACCAATTTTCTATAACAAATGGAGAAAACCGTTAAAAGCTCCTCCATAGAGAGAGTGGATCAACTTCGGACCATCAAAGTTGCTCGATGTACACTCTTTATTGTTCTTCTATGTCAAATTTTATGAATACAAGCTTCCAAGATTATTTCGATTCTAAAACACCAACTTTCTTTGAAAAATTGACAAAACTGTTAAAAGCTCCTCCATAGAGAGAGTTGAGCAACTTCGGACCATCAAAGATGCTCGGTGTACACTTTTTATTGGTCCTCTATGTCAAATTTTATGAATACAAGCTTACAAGATTATTTCGATTCCAAAACACCAACTTTTTATGGCAAATGGACAAAACCGTTAAAAGCTCCTCCATAGAGAGAGTTGAGCAACTTCGGACCATCAAAGTTGCTCTATGTACACTTTTTATTGTTCTTCTATGTCAAATTTTATGAATACAAGCTTACAAGATTATTTCGATTCTAAAACACCAACTTTCAATGGCAAATGGACAAAACCGTTAAAAGCTCCTCCATAGAGAGAGTTGAGCAACTTCGGACCATCCAAGTTGCTCTATGTACACTTTTTATTGTTCTTCTATGTCAAATTTTATGAATACAAGCTTCCAAGATTATTTCGATTCCAAAACACTAACTTTCTATGAAAAATGGACAAAAACGTTAAAGCCCTTTCATAAGATAGAGTTGAGCAACTTCGGACCATCAAAGTTTCTCGGTGTACACTTTTTATTGTTCTTTTATATGAAAATTTACGAGTATAAGCTTCCTCGATTATTTCGATGTCAAAACACCAACTTTCTATAACAAATGGACAAAACCGTTAAAAGCTCTTCCATAGATAGAGTTGAGCAACTTCGGATCATCAAAGTTGCTCTGTGTACACTTTTTATAGTTCTTCTATGTCAAATTTTACAAGTATAAGCTTCGTAGATTATTTCGATGCCAAAACACCAACTTTCTATGACAAATGGAAAAAATCGTTAAAAGCTCCTCCATAGAGAGAGTTGAGCAACTTCGGACCATCAAAGATGCTCGGTGTACCCTTTTTATTGTTCTTCTATGTCAAATTTTATGAATACAAGCTTACAAGATTATTTCGATTCCAAAACACAGACTTTTTATGGCAAATGGACAAAACCGTTAAAAGCTCCTCCATAGAGAGAGTTGAGCAACTTCGGACCATCAAAGTTGCTCTATGTACACTTTTTATTGTTCTTCTATGTCAAATTTTATGAATACAAGCTTCCAAGATTATTTCGATTCCAAAACACTAACTTTCTATGAAAAATAGACAAAACCGTTAAAAGCTCCTCCATAGAGAGAGTGGATCAACTTCGGACCATCAAAGTTGCTCGATGTACACTTTTTATTGTTCTTCTATGTCAAATTTTATGAATACAAGCTTCCAAGATTATTTCGATTCCAAAACACCAACTTTCTATAAAAAATGGACAAAAACGTTAAAAGCTCCTTCATAAGAGAGAGAGTTGAGCATCTTTTGGACCATCAAAGTTTCTCAGTGTACACTTTTTATTGTTCTTTTATATGAAAATTTATGAGTATAAGCTTCCTCGATTATTTCGATGCCAAAACACCAACTTTCTATAACAAATGGACAAAACCGTTAAAAGCTCTTCCATAGATAGAGTTGAGCAACTTCGGATCATCAAAGTTGCTCTGTGTACACTTTTTATTGTTCTTCTATGTCAAATTTTACAAGTATAAGCATCGTAGATTATTTCGATGCCAAAACACCAACTTTCTATGAAAAATGGACAAAATCGATGAAAAATCCTTTATAGAGAGAGTTGAACAAGTTTGGACTATAAAAGTTGCTCGGCGTACACTTTTACTATTCTTCTATGTCAAATTTTACGAGTATAAGCTTCGTAGATTATTTCGATGCCAAAACACGAACTTTCTATGAAAAATGGACAAAACCGTTAAAAGCTCCTCCATAGAGAGAGTGGATCGATTTTGAACCATCAAAGTTGCTCGGCGTACACTTTTACTATTCTTCTATGTCAAATTTTACGAGTATAACCTTCGTAGATTATTTCGATGCCAAAACACCAACTTTCTATGACAAATGGATAAAACCGTTAAAAGCTCCTCCATAGAGAGAGTTGAGCAACTTCGGACCATCAAAGATGCTCGGTGTACACTTTTTATTGTTCTTATATGTCAAATTTTACGAGTATAAGCTTCCAAGATTATTTCGATGACAAAACACCAACTTTCTATGAGAAATGGACAAAACCGTTAAAAGCTCCTCCATATAGAGGATTGAGCAACTTCGGATCATCAAAGCTACTCTTTGTACACTTTTTATTGTTGTTCTATGTCAAATTTTAGGAGTATTAGCTTCGTAGATTATTTCGATGCTAAAACACCAACTTTCTATGAAAAATGGACAAAACCGTTGAAAGCTGCTACATAGAAAGAGCTGAACAAGTTCGGACCATCAAAGTTGCTCGGCGTACACTTTTTATTGTTCTTTTATATGAAATTTTACGAGTATAAGCTTCCTCGATTATTTCGATTCCAAAACACCAACTTTCTATAACAAATGGAGAAAACCGTTAAAAGCTCCTCCATAGAGAGAGTGGATCAACTTCGGACCATCAAAGTTGCTCGATGTACACTTTTTATTGTTCTTCTATGTCATATTTTATGAATACAAGCTTCCAAGATTATTTGGATTCCAAAACACCAACTTTCTATGAAAAATGGATAAAACCGTTAAAAGCCCCTCCATAGAGAGAGTTGAGCATCTTCGGACAATCAAAGTTGCTCGGTGTACACTTTTTATTGTTCTTATATGTCAAATTTTACGAGTATAAGCTTCCTAGATTATTTCTATGGAGAAACATCAACTTTCTATGACAAATGGAAAAAAGCATTAAAAGCTCCTTCATAGAGAGAGTTGAGCATCTTCGGACCATCAAAGTTTCTCGGTGTACACTTTTTATAGTTCTTCTATGTGAAATTTTACGAGTATAAGCTTCCTAGATTATTTCGATGACAAAACGCCAACTTTCTGTGACACAAATGGACAAAACCGTTAAAAGCTCTTCCATAGAGAGAGTTGAGAAACTTCGGACCATTGAAGTTGCTCTATGTAAACTTTTTATTGTTCTTCTATGTCAAATTTTATGAATACAAGCTTAAAAGATTATTTCGATTCTAAAACACCAACTTTCAATGGAAAATGGACAAAACCGTTAAAAGCTCCTCCATAGAGAGAGTTGATCAACTTCGGACTATCCAGGTTACTCTATGTACACTTTTTATTGTTCTTCTATGTCAAATTTTATGAATACAAGCTTCAAAGATTATTTCGATGCCAAAACACCAACTTTCCATGACAAATGGATAAAATCGTTAAAAGCTCCTCCATAAAGAGAGTTGAGCAACTTCGGACCATCAAAGATGCCCGGTGTACACTTTTTATTGATCTTCTATGTCAAATTTTATGAATAAAAGCTTACAAGATTATTTGGATTCCAAAACACCAACTTTCTATAACAAATGGATAAAACCGTTAAATGCTCCTCCATAGAGAGAGTT
Source organism: Euonymus europaeus (assembly GCA_963580455.1). Lineage (NCBI taxonomy): Eukaryota > Viridiplantae > Streptophyta > Magnoliopsida > Celastrales > Celastraceae > Euonymus > Euonymus europaeus. Next base: position 19,003,866 of record OY756959.1, on the reverse strand, counting down.
GATCAACTTCGGACCATCAAAGTTGCTCGGTGTACACTCTTTATTGTTCTTATATGTCAAATTTTACGAGTATAAGCTTCCTCGATTATTTCGATGACAAAACACCAACTTTCTATGAGACAAATGAACAAAACCGTCAAAAGCTCCTCCATAGATAGAGTTGAGCAACTTCGGACCATCAAAGTTGCTCTTTGTACACTTTTTATTGTTCTTCTATGTCAAATTTTACAAGTATAAGCTTCGTAGATTATTTCGATGCCAAAACACCAACTTTCTATGAAAAATGGACAAAACCGTTGAAAAATCCTATATAGAGAGAGAGTTGAACAAGTTTGGACTATCAAAGTTGCTCGGCGTACACTTTTACTATTCTTCTATGTCAAATTTTTTCGAGTATAAGCTTCATAGATTATTTCGATGCCAAAACACCAACTTTCTATGAAAAATGGACAAAACCGTTAAAAGCTCCTCCATAGAGAGAGTGGATCGACTTCGAACCATCAAAGTTGCTCGATGTAAATTTTTATTGTTCTTCTATGTCAAATTTTATGAATACAAGCTTCCAAAATTATTTCGATTCCAAAACACCAACTTTCTATGAAAAATGGACAAAAACGTTAAAAGCTCCTTCATAGAGAGAGTTGAGCATCTTCGGACCATCAAAGTTGCTCTATGTACACTTTTTAATGTTCTTCTATGTAAAATTTTATGAATGCAAGCTTCGTAGATTATTTCGATTCGAAAACACCAACTTTCTATGACAAATGGATAAAACCGTTAAAAGCTCCTCCATAGAGAGAGTTGAGCAACTTCGGACTATCAAAGATGCTCGGTGTACACTTTTTATTGTTCTTATACGTCAAATTTTACGAGTATAAGCTTCCAAGATTATTTCGATGACAAAACACCAACTTTCTATGAGCAATGGACAAACCCGTTAAAAGCTCCTCCATAGATAGAGTTGAGCAACTTCGGACCATCAAAGTTGCTCTGTGTACACTTTTTATTGTTCTTCTATGTCAAATTTTACAAGTATAAGCTTCGTAGATTATTTCGATGCCAAAACACCAACTTTCCATGACAAATGGATAAAATCGTTAAAAGCTCCTCCATAAAGAGAGTTGAGCAACTTCGGACCATCAAAGATGCCCGGTGTACACTTTTTATTGATCTTCTATGTCAAATTTTATGAATAAAAGCTTACAAGATTATTTGGATTCCAAAACACCAACTTTCTATGGCAAATGGACAAAACCGTTAAAAGCCTCTCCATAGAGAGAGTTGAGCAACTTCGGACCATCAAAGTTGCTCTATGTACACTTTTTATTGTTCTTCTATGTCAAATTTTATGAATACAAGCTTCCAAGATTATTTCGATTCCAAAACACCAACTTTCTACGAAAAATAGACAAAACCGTTAAAAGCCCCTCCATAGAGAGAGTGGATCAACTTCGGACCATCAAAGTTCCTCGATGTACACTTTTTATTGTTCTTCTATGTCAAATTTTATGAATACAAGCTTCCAAGATTATTTCGATTCCAAAACACCAACTTTCTGTGAAAAATGGACAAAAACCGTTAAAAGCTCCTTCATAGAGAGAGTTGAGCATCTTTGGACCGTCAAAGTTGCTCTATGTACACTTTTTATTGTTCTTCTATGTAAAATTTTATGAATGCAAGCTTCGTAGATTATTTCGATTCGAAAACACCAAAATTTTATGACAAATGGATAAAACCGTTAAAAGCACCTTCATAGAGAGAGTTGAGCATCTTCGGACCATCAAAGATGCTCGGTGTACACATTTTATTGTTCTTCTATGTCAAATTTTATGAATACAAGCTTACAAGATTATTTCGATTCCAAAACACCAACTTTCTATGGCAAATGGACAAAACCGTTAAAAGCACCTCCATAGAGAGAGTTGAGTAACTTCGGACCATCAAAGTTGCTCTCTGTACACTTTTTATTGTTCTTCTATGTCAAATTTTATGAATACAAGCTTCCAAGATTATTTCGATTCCAAAACAACAACTTTCTGTGAAAAATAGACAAAACCGTTAAAAGCTCCTCCATAGAGAGAGTGGATCAACTTCGTACCATCAAAGTTGCTCGATGTACACTTTTTATTGTTCTTCTATGTCAAATTTTTTGAATATAAGCTTCCAAGATTATTTCGATTCCAAAACACCAACTTTCTATGAAAAATGGACAAAAACCGTTAAAAGCTCCTTCATAGAGAGAGTTGAGCATCTTCGGACCATCAAAGTTGCTCTATGTACACTTTTTATTGTTCTTCTATGTAAAATTTTATGAATGCAAGCTTCGTAGATTATTTCGATTCGAAAACACCAACTTTCTATGACAAATAGATAAAACCGTTAAAAGCTCCTTCATAGAGAGAGTTGAGCATCTTCGGACCATCAAAGCTGCTCTGTGTACACTTTTTATTGTTGTTCTATGTCAAATTTTACGAGTATAAACATCATAGATTATTTCGATGATAAAACACCAACTTTCTATGAAAAATGCACAAAACCGTTGAAAGCTCCTACATAGAAATAGTTGAACAAGTTCGGACCATCAAAGTTGCTCGGCGTACACTTTTTACTATTCTTCTATATCAAATTTTACAAGCTTAAGCTTCCTAGATTATTTCTATAGAAAAACACCAACTTTCTATGACAAATGGAAAAAAGCATTAAAAGCTCCTTCATAAAGAGAGTTGAGCATCTTCGGACCATCAAAGTTTCTCGGTGTACACTTTTTATATTTCTTCTATGTGAAATTTTACGAGTATAAGCTTCCTAGATTATTTAGATGACAAAACACCAACTTTCTATGAGACAAATGGACAAAACCGTTAAAAGCTCTTCCATAGAGAGATTTGAGCAACTTCGGACCATCGAAGTTGTTCTAAATACACTTTTTATTGTTCTTCTATGTCAAATTTTGTGAATATAAGTTTACAAGATTATTACGATTCTAAAACACCAACTTTCAATGGCAAATGGACAAAACCGTTAAAAGCTCCTCCATAGAGAGAGTTGAGCAACTTCGGACCATCCAAGTTGCTCTATGTACACTTTTTATTGTTCTTCTATGTCAAATTTTATGAATACAAGCTTCCAAGATTATTTCGATTCCAAAACACGAACTTTCTATGAAAAATAGACAAAACCGTTAAAAGCTCCTCCATAGAGAGAGTGGATCAACTTCGTACCATCAAAGTTGCTCGATGTACACTTTTTATTGTTCTTCTATGTCAAATTTTATGAATATAAGCTTCCAAGATTATTTCGATTCCAAAACACCAACTTTCTATGAAAAATGGACAAAAACCGTTAAAAGCTCCTTCATAGAGAGAGTTGAGCATCTTCGGACCATCAAAGTTGCTCTATGTACACTTTTTATTGTTCTTCTATGTAAAATTTTATGAATGCAAGCTTCGTAGATTATTTCGATTCGAAAACACCAACTTTCTATGACAAATAGATAAAACCGTTAAAAGCTCCTTCATAGAGAGAGTTGAGCATCTTCGGACCATCAAAGCTGCTCTGTGTACACTTTTTATTGTTGTTCTATGTCAAATTTTACGAGTATAAACATCATAGATTATTTCGATGATAAAACACCAACTTTCTATGAAAAATGCACAAAACCGTTGAAAGCTCCTACATAGAAATAGTTGAACAAGTTCGGACCATCAAAGTTGCTCGGCGTACACTTTTTACTATTCTTCTATATCAAATTTTACAAGCTTAAGCTTCCTAGATTATTTCTATAGAAAAACACCAACTTTCTATGACAAATGGAAAAAAGCATTAAAAGCTCCTTCATAAAGAGAGTTGAGCATCTTCGGACCATCAAAGTTTCTCGGTGTACACTTTTTATATTTCTTCTATGTGAAATTTTACGAGTATAAGCTTCCTAGATTATTTAGATGACAAAACACCAACTTTCTATGAGACAAATGGACAAAACCGTTAAAAGCTCTTCCATAGAGAGATTTGAGCAACTTCGGACCATCGAAGTTGTTCTAAATACACTTTTTATTGTTCTTCTATGTCAAATTTTGTGAATATAAGTTTACAAGATTATTACGATTCTAAAACACCAACTTTCAATGGCAAATGGACAAAACCGTTAAAAGCTCCTCCATAGAGAGAGTTGAGCAACTTCGGACCATCCAAGTTGCTCTATGTACACTTTTTATTGTTCTTCTATGTCAAATTTTATGAATACAAGCTTCCAAGATTATTTCGATTCCAAAACACGAACTTTCTATGAAAAATAGACAAAAACGTTAAAAGCTCCTTCATAGAGATAGTTGAGCATCTTCGGACCATCAAAGTTTCTTGGTGTACACTTTTTATTGTTCTTTTATATGAAATTTTACGAGTATAAGCTTCCTCGATTATTTCGGTGCTAAAACGCCAACTTTCTATAACAAATGGACAAAACCGTTAAAAGCTCCTCCATAGAGAGAGTTGAGCAACTTCGGACCATTGAAGTTGCTCTATGAACACTTTTTATTGTTCTTCTATGTCAAATTTTATGAATATAAGCTTCCAAGATTATTTCGATTCCAAAACACCAACTTTCTATGAAAAATGGACAAAAACCGTTAAAAGCTCCTTCATAGAGAGAGTTGAGCATCTTCGGACCATCAAAGTTGCTCTATGTACACTTTTTATTGTTCTTCTATGTAAAATTTTATGAATGCAAGCTTCGTAGATTATTTCGATTCGAAAACACCAACTTTCTATGACAAATAGATAAAACCGTTAAAAGCTCCTTCATAGAGAGAGTTGAGCATCTTCGGACCATCAAAGCTGCTCTGTGTACACTTTTTATTGTTGTTCTATGTCAAATTTTACGAGTATAAACATCATAGATTATTTCGATGATAAAACACCAACTTTCTATGAAAAATGCACAAAACCGTTGAAAGCTCCTACATAGAAATAGTTGAACAAGTTCGGACCATCAAAGTTGCTCGGCGTACACTTTTTACTATTCTTCTATATCAAATTTTACAAGCTTAAGCTTCCTAGATTATTTCTATAGAAAAACACCAACTTTCTATGACAAATGGAAAAAAGCATTAAAAGCTCCTTCATAAAGAGAGTTGAGCATCTTCGGACCATCAAAGTTTCTCGGTGTACACTTTTTATATTTCTTCTATGTGAAATTTTACGAGTATAAGCTTCCTAGATTATTTAGATGACAAAACACCAACTTTCTATGAGACAAATGGACAAAACCGTTAAAAGCTCTTCCATAGAGAGATTTGAGCAACTTCGGACCATCGAAGTTGTTCTAAATACACTTTTTATTGTTCTTCTATGTCAAATTTTGTGAATATAAGTTTACAAGATTATTACGATTCTAAAACACCAACTTTCAATGGCAAATGGACAAAACCGTTAAAAGCTCCTCCATAGAGAGAGTTGAGCAACTTCGGACCATCCAAGTTGCTCTATGTACACTTTTTATTGTTCTTCTATGTCAAATTTTATGAATACAAGCTTCCAAGATTATTTCGATTCCAAAACACGAACTTTCTATGAAAAATAGACAAAAACGTTAAAAGCTCCTTCATAGAGATAGTTGAGCATCTTCGGACCATCAAAGTTTCTTGGTGTACACTTTTTATTGTTCTTTTATATGAAATTTTACGAGTATAAGCTTCCTCGATTATTTCGGTGCTAAAACGCCAACTTTCTATAACAAATGGACAAAACCGTTAAAAGCTCCTCCATAGAGAGAGTTGAGCAACTTCGGACCATTGAAGTTGCTCTATGAACACTTTTTATTGTTCTTCTATGTCAAATTTTATGAATACAAGCTTACAAGATTATTTCGATTCTAAAACACCAACTTTCAATGGCAAATGGACAAAACCGTTAAAAGCTCCTCCATAGAGAGAGTTGAGCAACTTCGGACCATCCAAGTTGCTCTATGTACACTTTTTATTGTTCTTCTATGTCAAATTTTATGAATACACGCTTCCAAGATTATTTCGATTCCAAAACACTAACTTTCTATGAAAATTCGACAAAAACGTTAAAAGCTCCTTCATAGAGATAGTTGAGCATCTTCGGACCATCAAAATTTCTGGGGGTACACTTTTTATTGTTCTTTTATATGAAAATTTACGAGTATAAGCTTCCTCGATTATTTCGATGCCAAAACACCAACTTTCTATAACAAATGGACAAAACCGTTAAAAGCTCTTCCATAGATAGAGTTGAGCAACTTCGGATCATCAAAGTTGCTCTGTGTACACTTTTTATTGTACTTCTATGTCAAATTTTACAAGTATAAGCTTCCTAGATTATTTCGATGCCAAAACACCAACTTTCTATGACAAATGGATAAAATCGTTAAAAGCTCCTCCATAGAGAGAGTTGAGCAACTTCGGACCATCAAAGATGCTCGGTGTACCCTTTTTATTGTTCTTCTATGTCAAATTTTATGAATACAAGCTTACAAGATTATTTCGATTCCAAAACACCAACTTTCAATGGCAAATGGACAAAACTATTAAAAGCTCCTCCATAGAGAGAGTTGAGCAACTTCGGACCATCAAAGTTTCTCTATGTACACTTTTTATTGTTCTTCTATGTCAAATTTTATGAATACAAGCTTCCAAGATTATTTCGATTCCAAAACACTAACTTTCTATGAAAAATAGACAAAACCGTTAAAAGCTCCTCCATAGAGAGAGTGGATCAACTTCGGACCATCAAAGTTGCTCGATGTACACTTTTTATTGTTCTTCTATGTCAAATTTTATGAATACAAGCTTCCAAGATTATTTCGAATCCAAAACACCAACTTTCTATGAAAAATGGACAAAAACGTTAAAAGCTCCTTCATAAGAGAGAGAGTTCAGCATCTTCGGATCATCAAAGTTTCTCGGTGTACACTTTTTATTGTTCTTTTATATGAAAATTTACGAGTATAAGCTTTCTCGATTATTTCGATGCCAAAACACCAACTTTCTATAACAAATGGACAAAACCGTTAAAAGCTCTTCCATAGATAGAGTTGAACAACTTCGGATCATCAAATTTGCTCTGTGTACACTTTTTATTGTTCTTCTATATCAAATTTTACAAGTATAAGCTTCGTAGATTATTTCGATGCCAAAACACCAACTTTCTATGACAAATGGATAAAATCGTTCAAAGCTCATCCATAGAGAGAGTTGAGCAACTTCGGACCATCAAAGATGCTCGGTGTACCCTTTTTATTGTTCTTCTATGTCAAATTTTATGAATACAAGCTTACAAGATTATTTCGATTCCAAAACACCAACTTTCTGTGGCAAATGGACAAAACCGTTAAAAGCTCTTCCATAGAGAGAGCTGAGCAACTTCGGACCATCAAAGTTGCTCTATGTACACTTTTTATTGTTCTTCTATGTCAAATTTTATGAATACAAGCTTCCAAGATTATTTCGATTCCAAAACACTAACTTTCTATGAAAAATAGACAAAACCGTTAAAAGCTCCTCCATAGAGAGAGTGGATCAACTTCGGACCATCAAAGTTGCTCGATGTACACTTTTTATTGTTCTTCTATGTCAAATTTTATGAATACAAGCTTGCAAGATTATTTCGATTCCAAAACACCAACTTTCTATGAAAAATAGACAAAACCGTTAAAAGCTCCTCCATAGAGAGAGTGGATCAACTTCGGACCATCAAAGTTGCTCGATGTACACTTTTTATTGTTCTTCTATGTCAAATTTTATGAATACAAGCTTCCAAGATTATTTCGATTCCAAAACTCTAACTTTCTATGAAAAATGGACAAAAACGTTTAAAGCTCCTTCATAGAGAGAGTTGAGCATCTTCGGACCATCAAAGTTGCTCTATTTACACTTTTTATTGTTCTTCTATGTAAAATTTTATGAATGCACGCTTCGTAGATTATTTCGATTCGAAAACACCAACTTTCTATGACAAATGGATAAAACCGTTAAAAGCTCCTCCAATGAGAGAGTTGAACAACTTCGGACCATCAAAGATGCTCGGTATACACTTTTTATTGTTCTTATATGTCAAATTTTACGAGTATAAGCTTCCTAGATTATTTCGATGACAAAACACCAACTTTCTATAAGAAATGGACAAAACCGTTAAAAGCTCCACTATATAGAGGATTGAGCAACTTCGGATCATCAAAGCTGCTCTGTGTACACTTTTTATTGTTGTTCTATGTCAAATTTTACGAGTATAAGCTTCGTAGATTATTTCGATGCTAAAACACCAACTTTCTATGAAAAATGGACAAAACTGTTGAAAGCTCCTACATAGAAAGAGTTGAACAAGTTCGGACCATCAAAGTTGCTCGGCGTACACTTTTTACTATTCTTCTATTTCAAATTTTACGAGTATAAGCTTCTTAGATTATTTCTAGGGCAAAACACCAACTTTCTATGACAAATGGAAAAAAGCACTAAGAGCTCTTTCATAGAGAGAGTTAAGCATCTTCGGACCATCAAAGTTTCTCGGTGTACACTTTTTATAGTTCTTCTATGTGAAATTTTACGAGTATAAGCTTCCTAGATTATTTCGATGACAAAACACCAACTTTCTGTGAGACAAATGGACAAAACCGTTAAAAGCTCTTCCATAGAGAGAGTTGAGCAACTTCGGACCATCGAAGTTGCCCTATGTACACTTTTTATTGTTCTTCTACGTCAAATTTTATGAATACAAGCTTCCAAGATTATTTCGATTCTAAAACACCAACTTTCAATGGCAAACGGACAAAACCGTTAAAAGCTCCTCCATAGAGAGAGTTGAGCAACTTCGGACCATCGAAGTTGCCCTATGTACACTTTTTATTGTTCTTCTACGTCAAATTTTATGAATACAAGCTTCCAAGATTATTTCGATTCTAAAACACGAACTTTCTATGAAAAATGGACAAAAACGTTAAAAGCTCCTTCATAGAGATAGTTGAGCATCTTCGGACTACCAAAATTTCTCAATGTACACTTTTTATTGTTCTTTTATATGAAATTTTACGAGTATCAGCTTCCTCGATTATTTCGATACCAAAACACCAACTTTCTATAACAAATGGACAAAACCGTTAAAAGCTCCTCCATAGATAGAGTTGAGCAACTTCGTACCATCAAAGTTGCTCTGTATACACTTTTTATTGTTCTTCTATGTCAAATTTTATGAATACAAGCTTCCAAGATTATTTCGATGCCAAAACAGCAACTTTCTATGAAAAATGGACAAAAACCGTTAAAAGCTCCTTCATACAGAGAGTTGAGCATCTTCGGACCATCAAAGTTGCTCGATGTACACTTTTTATTGTTCTTCTATGTAAAAGTTTATGAATGCAAGCTTCGTAGATTATTTGGATTCGAAAACACCAACTTTTTATGACAAATGGATAAAACCGTTAAAAGCTCCTTCATAGAGAGAGTTGAGCATCTTCGGACCATCAAAGATGCTCGGTGTACACTTTTTATTGTTCTTCTATGTCAAATTTTATGAATACAAGCTTACAAGATTATTTCGATTCCAAAACACCAACTTTCTATGGCAAATGGACAAAACCGTTAAAAGCTCCTCCATAGATAGAGTTGAGCAACTTCGGACCATCAAAGTTGCGCTGTGTACACTTTTTATTGTTCTTCTATGTCAAATTTTACGAGTATAAGCTTCGTAGATTATTTCGATGCCAAAACACCAACTTTCTATGAAAAATGGACAAAACCGTTATAAACTCCTCCATAGAGAGAGTGGGTCAACTTCGGACCATCAAAGTTGCTCGATGTACACTTTTTATTGTTCTTCTATGTCAAATTTTATGAATACAAGCTTCCAAGATTATTTCGATTCCAAAACAACAACTTTCTATGAAAAATAGACAAAACCGTTAAAAGCTCCTCCATAGAGAGAGTGGATCAACTTCGGACCATCAAAGTTGCTCGATGTACACTTTTTATTGTTCTTCTATGTCAAATTTTATGAATACAAGCTTCCAAGATTATTTCGATGCCAAAACACCAACTTTCTATGAAAAATGGACAAAAACCGTTAAAAGCTCCTTCATACAGAGAGTTGAGCATCTTCGGACCATCAAAGTTGCTCGATGTACACTTTTTATTGTTCTTCTATGTAAAAGTTTATGAATGCAAGCTTCGTAGATTATTTGGATTCGAAAACACCAACTTTTTATGACAAATGGATAAAACCGTTAAAAGCTCCTTCATAGAGAGAGTTGAGCATCTTCGGACCATCAAAGATGCTCGGTGTACACTTTTTATTGTTCTTCTATGTCAAATTTTATGAATACAAGCTTACAAGATTATTTCGATTCCAAAACACCAACTTTCTATGGCAAATGGACAAAACCGTTAAAAGCTCCTCCATAGATAGAGTTGAGCAACTTCGGACCATCAAAATTGCTCTGTGTACACTTTTTATTGTTCTTCTATGTCAAATTTTACGAGTATAAGCTTCGTAGATTATTTCGATGCCAAAACACCAACTTTCTATGAAAAATGGACAAAACCGTTAAAAACACCTCCATAGAGAGAGTGGGTCAACTTCGGACCATCAAAGTTGCTCGATGTACACTTTTTATTGTTCTTCTATGTCAAATTTTATGAATACAAGCTTCCAAGATTATTTCGATTCCAAAACAACAACTTTCTATGAAAAATAGACAAAACCGTTAAAAGCTCCTCCATAGAGAGAGTGGATCAACTTCGGACCATCAAAGTTGCTCGATGTACACTTTTTATTGTTCTTCTATGTCAAATTTTATGAATATAAGCTTCCAAGATTATTTCGATTCCAAAACACCAACTTTCTATGAAAAATGGACAAAAACCGTAAAAAGCTCCGTCATAGAGAGAGTTGAGCATCTTCGGACCATCGAATTTGCCCTATGTACACTTTTTATTGTTCTTCTATGTCAAATTTTATGAATACAGGCTAACAAGATTATTTCGATTCCAAAACACGAACTTTCTATGACAAATGGACAAAACCGTTAAAAGCTCCTCCATAGAGAGAGTTGAGCAACTTCGGACCATCAAAGTTGCGCTATGTACACTTTTTATTGTTCTTCTATGTCAAATTTTATGAATACAAGCTTCCAAGATTATTTCGATTCCAAAACACCAACTTTCTATGAAAAATAGACAAAACCGTTAAAAGCTCCTCCATAGAGAGAGTGGATCAACTTCGGACCATCAAAGTTGCTCGATGTACACTTTTTATTGTTCTTCTATGTCAAATTTTATGAATACTAGCTTCCAAGATTATTTTGATTCCAAAACACCAAATTTCTATGACAAATAGATAAAAACGTTAAAAGCTCCTACATAGAGAGAGTTGAGCATCTTCGGACCATCAAAGCTGCTCTGTGTACACTTTTTATTGTTGTTCTATGTCAAATTTTACGAGTATAAACTTCGTAGATTATTTCGATGCTAAAACACCAACTTTCTATGAAAAATGGACAAAACCGTTGAAAGCTCCTACATAGAAATAGTTGAACAAGTTCGGACCATCAACGTTGCTCGGCGTACACTTTTTACTATTCTTCTATATCAAATTTTACGAGTATAAGCTTCCTAGATTATTTCTATGGCAAAACATTAACTTTCTATGACAAATGGAAAAAAGCATTAAAAGCTCCTTCATAAAGAGAGTTGAGCATCTTCGGACCATCAAAGTTTCTCGTTATACACTTTTTATAGTTCTTCTATGTGAAATTTTACGAGTATAAGCTTCCTAGATTATTTCGATGACAAAACACCAACTTTCTGTGAGACGAATGGACAAAACCGCTAAAAGCTCTTCCGTAGAGAGAGTTGAGCTACTTCGGACCATCGAAGTTGCTCTAAATACACTTTTTATTTTTCTTCTATGTCAAATTTTATGAATACAAGCTTATAAGATTATTACGATTCTAAAACACCAACTTTCAATGGCAAATGGACAAAACCATTAAAAGCTCCTCCATAGAGAGAGTTGAGCAACTTCGGACCATCCAAGTTGCTCTATGTACACTTTTTATTGTTCTTGTATGTCAAATTTTACAAGTATAAGCTTCGTAGATTATTTCGATGCCAAAACACCAACTTTCTATGAAAAATGGACAAAACCGTTAAGAACTCCTCCATAGAGAGAGTGGATCAACTTCGGACCATCAAAGTTGCTCGATGTACACTTTTTATTGTTCTTCTATGTCAAATTTTATGAATACAAGCTTCCAAGATTATTTCGATTCCAAAACAACAACTTTCTATGAAAAATAGACAAAACCGTTAAAAGCTCCTCCATAGAGAGAGTGGATCAACTTCGGACCATCAAAGTTGCTCGATGTATACTTTTTATTGTTCTTCTATGTCAAATTTTATGAATATAAGCTTCCAAGATTATTTCGATTCCAAAACACCAACTTTCTATGAAAAATGGACAAAAACCATAAAAAGCTCCTTCATAGAGAGAGTTGAGCATCTTCGGACCATCGAATTTGCTCTATGTACACTTTTTATTGTTCTTCTATGTCAAATTTTATGAATACAGGCTAACAAGATTATTTCGATTCCAAAACACGAACTTTCTATGACAAATGGACAAAACCGTTAAAAGCTCCTCCATAGAGAGAGTTGAGCAACTTCGGACCATCAAAGTTGCTCTATGTACACTTTTTATTGTTCTTCTATGTCAAATTTTATGAATACAAGCTTCCAAGATTATTTCGATTCCAAAACACCAACTTTCTATGAAAAATAGACAAAACCGTTAAAAGCTCCTCCATAGAGAGAGTGGATCAACTTCGGACCATCAAAGTTGCTCGATGTACACTTTTTATTGTTCTTCTATGTCAAATTTTATGAATACAAGCTTCCAAGATTATTTCGATTCCAAAACACTAACTTTCTATGACAAATAGATAAAACCGTTAAAAGCTCCTTCATAGAGAGAGTTGAGCATCTTCGGACCATCAAAGCTGCTCTGTGTACACTTTTTATTGTTGTTCTATGTCAAATTTTACGAGTATAAACTTCGTAGATTATTTCGATGCTAAAACACCAACTTTCTATGAAAAATTGACAAAACCGTTGAAAGCTCCTACATAGAAAGAGTTGAACAAGTTCGGACCATCAAAGTTGCTCGGCGTACACTTTTTACTATTCTTCTATGTCAAATTTTACGAGTATAAGCTTCCTAGATTATTTCGATGACAAAACACCAACTTTCTGTGAGACAAATGGACAAAACCGCTAAAAGCTCTTCCGTAGAGAGAGTTGAGCAACTTCGGACCATCGAAGTTGCTCTAAATACACTTTTTATTTTTCTTCTATGTCAAATTTTATGAATACAAGCTTATAAGATTATTACGATTCTAAAACACCAACTTTCAATGGCAAATGGACAAAACCGTTAAAAGCTCATCCATAGAGAGAGTTGAGCAACTTCGGACCATCCAAGTTGCTCTATGTACACTTTTTATTGTTCTTGTATGTCAAATTTTACAAGTATAAGCTTCGTAGATTATTTCGATGCCAAAACAACAACTTTCTATGACAAATGGATAAAATCGTTAAAAGCTCCTCCATAGAGAGAGTTGAGCAACTTCGGACCATCAAAGATGCTCGGTGTACCCTTTTTATTGTTCTTGTATGTCAAATTTTATGAATACAAGCTTACAAGATTATTTCGATTCCAAAACACCAACTTTCTATGGCAAATATATAAAACCGTTAAAAGCTCCTCCATAGAGAGAGTTGAGCAACTTCGGACCATCAAAGTTGCTCTATGTACACTTTTTATTGTTCTTCTATGTCAAATTTTATGAATACAAGCTTCCAAGATTATTTCGATTCCAAAACACTAACTTTCTACGAAAAATAGACAAAACTGTTAAAATCTCCTCCATAGAGAGAGTGGATCAACTTCGGACCATCAAAGTTGCTCGATGTACACTTTTTGTTGTTCTTCTATGTCAAATTTTATGAATACAAGCTTCCAAGATTATTTCGATTCCAAAACAACAACTTTCTATGAAAAATGGACAAAAACGTTAAAGGCTCCTTCATAAGAGAGAGAAATGAGCATCTTCGGACCATCAAAGTTTCTCGGTGTACACTTTTTATTGTTCTTTTATATGAAAATTTACGAGTATAAGCTTCCTTGATTATTTCGATGCCAAAACACCAACTTTCTATAACAAATGGACAAAACCGTTAAAAGCTCTTCCATAGATAGAGTTGAACAACTTCGGATCATCAAAGTTGCTCTGTGTACACTTTTTATTGTTGTTCTATGTCAAATTTTTCAAGTATAAGCTTCGTAGATTATTTCGATGCCAAAACACCAACTTTCTATGACAAATGGATAAAATCGTTCAAAGCTAATCCATAGAGAGAGTTGAGCAACTTCGGACCATCAAAGATGCTCGGTGTCCCCTTTTTATTGTTCTTCTATGTCAAATTTTATGAATACAAGCTTACAAGATTATTTCGATTCCAAAACACCAACTTTCTATGGCAAATGGACAAAACCGTTAAAAGCACTTCCATAGAGAGAGTTGAGCAACTTCGGACCATCGAAGTTGCTCTATGTACACTTTTTATTGTTCTTCTATGTCAAATTTTATGAATACAAGCTTACAAGATTATTTCGATGCTAAAACACCAACTTTCTATGAAAAATGGACAAAACCGTTGAAAGCTCCTACATAGAAAGAGTTGAACAAGTTCGGACCATCAAAGTTGCTCGGCGTACACTTTTTACTATTCTTCTATGTCAAATTTTACGAGTATAAGCTTCCTAGATTATTTCGATGACAAAACACCAACTTTCTGTGAGACAAATGGACAAAACCGCTAAAAGCTCTTCCGTAGAGAGAGTTGAGCAACTTCGGACCATCGAAGTTGCTCTAAATACACTTTTTATTTTTCTTCTATGTCAAATTTTATGAATACAAGCTTATAAGATTATTACGATTCTAAAACACCAACTTTCAATGACAAATGGACAAAACCGTTAAAAGCTCATCCATAGAGAGAGTTGAGCAACTTCGGACCATCTAAGTTGCTCTATGTACACTTTTTATTGTTCTTGTATGTCAAATTTTACAAGTATTAGCTTCGTAGATTATTTCGATGCCAAAACACCACCTTCTATGACAAATGGATAAAATCGTTAAAAGCTCCTCCATAGAGAGAGTTGAGCAACTTCGGACCATCAAAGATGCTCGGTGTACCCTTTTTATTGTTCTTCTATGTCAAATTTTATGAATACAAGCTTACAAGATTATTTCGATTCCAAAACACCAACTTTCTATGGCAAATGGACAAAACCGTTAAAAGCTCCTCCATAGAGAGAGTTGAGCAACTTCGGACCATCAAAGTTGCTCTATGTACACTTTTTATTGTTCTTCTATGTCAAATTTTATGAATACAAGCTTCCAAGATTATTTCGATTCCAAAACACTAACTTTCTACGAAAAATAGACAAAACCGTTAAAATCTCCTCCATAGAGAGAGTGGATCAACTTCGGACCATCAAAGTTGCTCGATGTACACTTTTTGTTGTTCTTCTATGTCAAATTTTATGAATACAAGCTTCCAAGATTATTTCGATTCAAAAACACCAACTTTCTATGAAAAATGGACAAAAACGTTAAAGGCTCCTTCATAAGAGAGAGAAATGAGCATCTTCGGACCATCAAAGTTTCTCGGTGTACACTTTTTATTGTTCTTTTATATGAAAATTTACGAGTATAAGCTTCCTCGATTATTTCGATGCCAAAACACCAACTTTCTATAACAAATGGACAAAACCATTAAAAGCTCTTCCATAGATAGAGTTGAACAACTTCGGATCATCAAAGTTGCTCTGTGTACACTTTTTATTGTTCTTCTATGTCAAATTTTTCAAGTATAAGCTTCGTAGATTATTTCGATGCCAAAACACCAACTTTCTATGACAAATGGATAAAATCGTTCAAAGCTCATCCATAGAGAGAGTTGAGCAACTTCGGACCATCAAAGATGCTCGGTGTCCCCTTTTTATTGTTCTTCTATGTCAAATTTTATGAATACAAGCTTACAAGATTATTTCGATTCCAAAACACCAACTTTCTATGGCAAATGGACAAAACCGTTAAAAGCTCTTCCATAGAGAGAGTTGAGCAACTTCGGACCATCAAAGTTGCTCTATGTACACTTTTTATTGTTCTTCTATGTCAAATTTTATGAATACAAGCTTACAAGATTATTTCGATGCTAAAACACCAACTTTCTGTGAAAAATGGACAAAACCGTTGAAAGCTCCTACATAGAAAGAGTTGAACAAGTTCGGACCATCAAAGTTGCTCGGCGTACACTTTTTACTATTCTTCTATGTCAAATTTTACGAGTATAAGCTTCCTAGATTATTTCTATGGCAAAACACCAACTTTCTATGACAAATGGAAAAAGCATTAAAAGCTCCTTCATAGAGAGAGTTGAGCATCTTCGGACCATCAAAGTTTCTCGGTGTACACTTTTTATAGTTCTTCTATGTGAAATTTTACGAGTATAAACTTCCTAGATTATTTCGATGACAAATAACCAACTTTCTATGTGACAAATGGACAAAACCGTTAAAAGCTCTTCCACAGAGAGAGTTGAGCAACTTCGGACCATCGAATTTGCTTTATGTACACTTTTTATTGTTCTTCTATGTCAAATTTTATGAATACAGGCTAACAAGATTATTTCGATTCCAAAACACCAACTTTCTATGACGAATGGACAAAACCGTTAAAAGCTCCTCCATAGAGAGAGTTGAGTAACTTCGGACCATCAAAGTTGCTCTATGTACACTTTTTATTGTTCTTCTATGTCAAATTTTATGAATACAAGCTTCCAAGATTATTTCGATTCCAAAACACCAACTTTCTGTGTAAAATCGACAAAAACCGTTAAAAGCTCCTTCATAGAGAGAGTTGAGCATCGTCGGACCATCAAAGTTGCTCTATGTACACTTTTTATTGTTCTTCTATGTAAAATTTTATGAATGCAAGCTTCGTAGATTATTTCGATTCGAAAACACCAACTTTTTATGACAAATGGATAAAACCGTTAAAAGCTTCTTCATAGAGAGAGTTGAGCATCTTCGGACTATCAAAGATGCTCGGTGTACACTTTTTATTGTTCTTCTATGTCAAATTTTATGAATACAAGCTTACAAGATTATTTCGATTCCAAAACACTAACTTTCTATGGAAAATGGACAAAACCGTTAAAAGCTCCTCCATAGATAGAGTTGAGCAACTTCGGACCATCAAAGTTGCTCTGTGTACACTTTTTATTGTTCTTCTATGTCAAATTTTACGAGTATAAGATTCGTAGATTATTTCGATGCCAAAACACCAACTTTCTATGGTAAATGGACAAAACCGTTAAAAGCTCCTCCATAGAGAGAGTGGATCAACTTCGGACCATCAAAGTTGCTCGATGTACACTTTTCATTGTTCTTCTATGTGAAATTTTATGAATGCAAGCTTCGTAGATTATTTCGATTCGAAAACACCAACTTTTTATGACAAATGGATAAAACCGTTAAAAGCTTCTTCATAGAGAGAGTTGAGCATCTTCGGACCATCAAAGATGCTCGGTGTACACTTTTTATTGTTCTTCTATGTCAAATTTTATGAATACAAGGTTACAAGATTATTTCGATTCCAAAACACTAACTTTCTATGGCAAATGGACAAAACCGTTAAAAGCACCTCCATAGATAGAGTTGAGCAACTTCGGACCATCAAAGTTGCTCTGTGTATACTTTTTATTGTTGTTCTATGTCAAATTTTACGAGTATAAGCTTCGTAGATTATTTCGATGCCAAAACACCAACTTTCTATGAAAAATGGACAAAACCGTTAAAAGCACCTCCATAGATAGAGTGGATCAACTTCGGACCATCAAAGTTGCTCGATGTACACTTTTTATTGTTCTTCTATGTCAAATTTTATGAATACAAGCTTCCAAGATTATTTCGATTCCAAAACAACAACTTTCTATGAAAAATAGACAAAACCGTTAAAAGCTCCTCCATAGAGAGAGTGGATCAACTTCGGACCATCAAAGTTGCTCGATGTACACTTTTTATTGTTCTTCTATGTCAAATTTTATGAATATAAGCTTCCAAGATTATTTCGATTCCAAAACACCAACTTTCTATGAAAAATGGACAAAAACCGTTAAAAGCTCCTTCATAGAGAGAGTTGAGCATCTTCGGACCATCAAAGTTGCTCTATGTACACTTTTTATTGTTCTTCTATGTAAAATTTTATGAATATAAGCTTCCAAGATTATTTCGATTCCAAAACACCAACTTTCTATGAAAAATGGACAAAAACCGTTAAAAGCTCCTTCATAGAGAGAGTTGAGCATCTTCGGACCATCAAAGTTGCTCTATGTACACTTTTTATTGTTCTTCTATGTAAAATTTTATGAATGCAAGCTTCGTAGATTATTTCGATTCGAAAACACCAACTTTCTATGACAAATAGATAAAACCGTTAAAAGCTCCTTCATAGAGAGAGTTGAGCATCTTCGGACCATCAAAGCTGCTCTGTGTACACTTTTTATTGTTGTTCTATGTCAAATTTTACGAGTATAAACTTCGTAGATTATTTCGATGCTAAAACACCAACTTTCTATGAAAAATTGACAAAAACGTTGAAAGCTCCTGTTGGTTGCTAAAATTAATTTTAGAACATGCGGAAGCGTCTTATGGATCGTTCTTAGCATAGGTACAAATCAAAAATTTAATCGGAAGCCAATCAACCCTAGATTGTTACACGCCTATCAAGTGTTATCCTAGATCCAATTAA
This sequence comes from Euonymus europaeus, assembly GCA_963580455.1. NCBI lineage: Eukaryota > Viridiplantae > Streptophyta > Magnoliopsida > Celastrales > Celastraceae > Euonymus > Euonymus europaeus. The sequence goes on along the minus strand of OY756959.1, from coordinate 18,984,980 downwards.
TTTTGTAATTAATCCTAGCATGCTTCTAGTATTAATTTCATACAAAATAATTCTTAGATCTAAACATACAATCATGGCATGAAGAAGGTTAGAAGAAGAATACCAACCTCTTTACTATCGAGATCCAACGTGCTATCCGTCTTGATCACGAACTCAACACTTGATCACGAACACACGAACGGATCTTGAACACACCCTTTGTTTGATCACACCTCTTGATCACGAACCACCAATTTAGAAAACAAGAATCACCAAGAATAGCCTATGTTGTTTCCTAGGTATTCTCTTTAATCTCCTTGCGAAAAAGCAAAGCAAAAAACCCAATTGGTAGTGAACCAAAAGAATCTCACACGGCTACCTCTCTAGGAACACTCGGCTCCTTTTTATTGGAAAAAATAACTTGGTTGTTTTCTCATGAATGAATCACACGGCCAGCCCTTTTTATTTTATAAAACAAAACCTTTTCATTGTGTTAAAAAAGTCTCCTTTTAGGTTTTGTTTTCCTAATCCAAATGGAACTAGGAAAAAACAAAACGGTGGCCATCCTTATCCATTAATAGAAAAATTGTTGTGTTTATATATATATAACAAATCATTATTTGAGTTGACTTCTAATCCCAATTGGATTCAAAGCCAAAACAAATATGGAATACTTTTAACAAGCATAATCGGAGCCCAAATTATCCACAATGGGCCGGCCATATATTGCTATGCAATAACATGGTTTAAGCCTAGCTTGGCCCAATATTTCAAGAATTCAAGGCTCAAATTTGTTTTGTTCCTTGGTCCATTTTTGACTTTAATTTGTTTTTGATTATGTAAAATATTTATTTTACAATCTAAATCAAAACTCCGAGATTTGTTATTTTTACATAAATACACTTACAAGAATTTTGTATATCTTAACAAAAACAATTTTATCTTAGGGTTATCTTTGGAAAACCAAAACCCAATAAAATTGTATCTATTTGTTATACAAATTCCATTCTTGTAACTTTTCCAACAACCGTTGTGATATGGTAAATTTTGCCGATCTTCCTAAAATAGGACAAGAGAATATATAGAGCTACCAAGGGGACTCCGCAGGACATACAGGTTGTGGCTCCCGAAATATTATTCTTTACCGTCAAACTCTATGACTAGGAATAATATAACAATCCAATGTTCGTCTGACACTACCTGAACTTTGGATGCACTCCCCAATATGTACGATTCTTACATCGAGGCTTTTCCATAATTAGAAACCTATCCCTGACCTATGGGAAGTGTACTTGCATATCCTCCATGCAACACCCGGTAAGATGGAGTGAATTTATTCATACTATCAAACACTCCAAAATCCATATTTTCTCTGAGCTCCAGATTCCTTTATATCTATCCTCTAAGCGTATTAAATTGACCCGTCGATCAATTTAATTCACAACGCTTGATTCGTTAGAATCACTATGCATAGTTTTTTAGATAGATTAATTTGAACCTCTCAGATGGGTGCTTACACTTTCATAACTGAAAGTACATGAATGACTATTTTGTAGGTATGCGTTTATACCCTAGTGGCATACATCCAAATCATCAAGATTTTGACAATAGTGCGTGTCTCACTTATTGATGAATCAAAATGCACACGCTATAAGTATAAACGTATTGACCTACTCAAGCTTGAGATATACCGTACTCCCATAGCTATAGGATGAACAACTCTTTGATAGCACGTTTCTAGTTGTTCATTCCTATGTAAGTCCGTCAATGTATATGTCCACATACACACTAGTGCACCAATCCGAGAATCCTCTCAAACGGTCAAGACAAACCATACCCCTAATTGGAGATGTCCATGCACTACAACCTATATCAACAAAGTGCCTAACTTTGTTAATCTGGTTGTGACTAATGATTTAGAATGTAATAATGAATCTTGTGTCAATCTATACTCACACTATAAGTGTATCTGAGTATCCAAGATTCACATATCTAACATCCTTAGACCTTGTTAGAACATTCACATATAAATGAAATATTTAAAATAAAACATTTAAAACACAGATGCAATCATAAAATGTTTATTCTTGAATTTCAGAATTGTCTTTACATGGTATGTTTTTTAGGACATCATCCCAACAGCTCCTACATAGAAATAGTTGAACAAGTTCGGACCATCAAAGTTGCTCGGCGTACACTTTTTACTATTCTTCTATATCAAATTTTAAGAGTATAAGCTTCCTAGATTATTTCGATGACAAAACACCAACTTTCTGTGAGACAAATGAACAAAACCGCTAAAAGCTCTTCCGTAGAGAGAGTTGAGCAACTTCGGACCATCGAAGTTGCTCTAAATACACTTTTTATTGTTCTTCTATGTCAAATTTTATGAATACAAGCTTATAAGATTCTAAAACACCAACTTTCAATGGCAAATGGACAAAACCGTTAAAAGCTCCTCCATGGAGAGAGTTGAGCAACTTCGGACCATCCAAGTTGCTCTATGTACACTTTTTATTGTTCTTCTATGTCAAATTTTACAAGTATAAGCTTCGTAGATTATTTCGATGCCAAAACACCAACTTTCTATGACAAATGGATAAAATCGTTAAAAGCTCCTCCATAGAGAGAGTTGAGCAACTTCGGACCATCAAAGATGCTCGGTGTACCCTTTTTATTGTTTTCTATGTCAAATTTTATGAATACAAGCTTACAAGATTATTTCGATTCCAAAACACCAACTTTCTATGGCAAATGGACGAAACCGTTAAAAGCTCCTCCATAGAGAGAGTTGAGCAACTTCGGACCATCAAAGTTGCTCTATGTACACTTTTTATTGTTCTTGTATGTCAAATTTTATGAATACAAGCTTCCAAGATTATTTCGATTCCAAAACACTAACTTTCTATGAAAAATAGACAAAACCGTTAAAATCTCCTCCATAGAGAGAGTGGATCAACTTCGGACCATCAAAGTTGCTCGATGTACACTTTTTGTTGTTCTTCTATGTCAAATTTTATGAATACAAGCTTCCAAGATTATTTCGATTCCAAAACACCAACTTTCTATGAAAAATGGACAAAAACGTTAAAAGCTCCTTCATAAGAGAGAGAGTCGAGCATCTTCGGACCATCAAAGTTTCTCGGTGTACACTTTTTATTGTTCTTTTATATGAAAATTTACGAGTATAAGCTTCCTCGATTATTTCGATGCCAAAACACCAACTTTCTATAACAAATGGACAAAACCGTTAAAAGCTCTTCCATAGATAGAGTTGAACAACTTCGGATCATCAAAGTTGCTCTGTGTACACTTTTTATTGTTCTTCTATGTCAAATTTTACAAGTATAAGCTTCGTATATTATTTCGATGCCAAAACACCAACTTTCTATGACAAATGGATAAAATCGTTCAAAGCTCATCCATAGAGAGAGTTGAGAAACTTCGGACCATCAAAGATGCTCGGTGTACCCTTTTTATTGTTCTTCTATGTCAAATTTTATAAATACAAGCTTACAAGATTATTTCGATTCCAAAACACCAACTTTCTGTGGCAAATGGACAAAACCGTTAAAAGCTCTTCCATAGAGAGAGCTGAGCAACTTCGGACCATCAAAGTTGCTCTATGTACACTTTTTATCGTTTTTCTATGTCAAATTTTATGAATACAAGCTTCCAAGATTATTTCGATTCCAAAACACTAACTTTCTATGAAAAATAGACAAAACCGTTAAAAGCTCCTCCATAGAGAGAGTGGATCAACTTCGGACCATCAAAGTTGCTAGATGTACACTTTTTATTGTTCTTCTATGTCAAATTTTATGAATACAGGCTTCCAAGATTATTTCGATTTCAAAACACTAACTTTCTATGAAAAATGGACAAAAACGTTAAAAGCTCCTTCATAGAGAGAGTTGAGCATCTTCGGACCATCAAAGTTGCTCTATGTACACTTTTTATTGTTCTTCTATGTAAAATTTTATGAATGCACGCTTCGTAGATTATTTCGATTCGAAAACACCAACTTTCTATGACAAATGGATAAAACCGTTAAAAGCTCCTCCATAGAGAGAGTTGAACAACTTCGGACCATCAAAGTTGCTCGGTATACACTTTTTATTGTTCTTATATGTCAAATTTTACGAGTATAAGCTTCCTAGATTATTTCGATGACAAAACACCAACTTTCTATGAGAAATGGACAAAACCGTTAAAAGCTCCCCTATATAGAGGATTGAGCAACTTCGGATCATCAAAGCTGCTCTGTGTACACTTTTTATTGTTGTTCTATGTCAAATTTTACGAGTATAGGCTTCGTAGATTATTTCGATGCTAAAACACCAACTTTCTATGAAAAATGGACAAAACTGTTGAAACCTCCTACATAGAAAGAGTTGAACAAGTTCGGACCATCAAAGTTGCTCGGCGTACACTTTTTACTATTCTTCTATTTCAAATTTTACGAGTATAAGCTTCTTAGATTATTTCTATGGCAAAACACCAACTTTCTATGACAAATGGAAAAAAGCACTAAAAGCTCTTTCATAGAGAGAGTTGAGCATCTTCGGACCATCAAAGTTTCTCGGTGTACACTTTTTATAGTTCTTCTATGTGAAATTTTACGAGTATAAGCTTCCTAGATTATTTCGATGACAAAACACCAACTTTCTGTGAGACAAATGGACAAAACCGTTAAAAGCTCTTCCATAGAGAGAGTTGAGCAACTTCGGACCATCGAAGTTGCTCTATGTACACATTTTATTGTTCTTCTACGTCAAATTTTATGAATACAAGCTTCCAAGATTATTTCGATTCCAAAACACGAACTTTCTATAAAAAATGGACAAAAACGTTAAAAGCTCCTTCATAGAGATAGTTGAGCATCTTCGGACTACCAAAATTTCTCAATGTACACTTTTTATTGTTCTTTTATATGATATTTTACGAGTATCAGCTTCCTCGATTATTTCGATACCAAAACACCAACTTTCTATAACAAATGGACAAAACCGTTAAATGCTCCTCCATAGATAGAGTTGAGCAACTTCGTACCATCAAAGGTGCTCTGTATACACTTTTTATTGTTCTTCTATGTCAAATTTTATGAATACAAGCTTCCAAGATTATTTCGATGCCAAAACACCAACTTTCTATGAAAAATGGACAAAAACCGTTAAAAGCTCCTTCATACAGAGAGTTGAGCATCTTCGGACCATCAAAGTTGCTCGATGTACACTTTTTATTGTTCTTCTATGTAAAATTTTATGAATGCAAGCTTCGTAGATTATTTCGATTCGAAAACACCAACTTTTTATGACAAATGGATAAAACCGTTAAAAGCTCCTTCATAGAGAGGGTTGAGCATCTTCAGACCATCAAAGATGCTCGGTGTACACATTTTATTGTTCTTCTATGTCAAATTTTATGAATACAAGCTTACAAGATTATTTCGATTCCAAAACACTAACTTTCTATGGCAAATGGACAAAACCGTTAAAAGCTCCTCCATAGATAGAGTTGAGCAACTTCGGACCATCAAAGTTGCTCTGTGTACACTTTTTATTGTTCTTCTATGTCAAATTTTACGAGTATAAGCTTCGTAGATTATTTCGATGCCAAAACACCAACTTTCTATGAAAAATGGACAAAACCGTTAAAAACTCCTCCATAGAGAGAGTGGATCAACTTCGGATCATCAAAGTTGCTCGATGTACACTTTTTATTGTTCTTCTATGTCAAATTTTATGAATACAAGCTTCCAAGATTATTTCGATTCCAAAACAACAACTTTCTATGAAAAATAGACAAAACCGTTAAAAGCTCCTCCATAGAGAGAGTGGATCAACTTCGGACCATCAAAGTTGCTCGATGTACACTTTTTATTGTTCTTCAATGTCAAATTTTATGAATATAAGCTTCCAAGATTATTTCGATTCCAAAACACCAACTTTCTATGAAAAATGGACAAAAACCGTAAAAAGCTCCTTCATAGAGAGAGTTGAGCATCTTCGGACCATCGAATTTGCTCTATGTACACTTTTTATTGTTCTTCTATGTCAAATTTTATGAATACAGGCTAACAAGATTATTTCGATTCCAAAACACGAACTTTCTATGACAAATGGACAAAACCGTTAAAAGCTCCTCCATAGAGAGAGATGAGCAACTTCGGACCATCAAAGTTGCTCTATGTACATTTTTTATTGTTCTTCTATGTCAAATTTTATGAATACAAGCTTCCAAGATTATTTCGATTCCAAAACACCAACTTTCTATGAAAAATAGACAAAACCGTTAAAAGCTCCTCCATAGAGAGAGTGGATCAACTTCGGACCATCAAAGTTGCTCGATGTACACTTTTTATTGTTCTTCTATGTCAAATTTTATGAATACAAGCTTCCAAGATTATTTTGATTCCAAAACACCAACTTTCTATGACAAATAGATAAAACCGTTAAAAGCTCCTTCATAGAGAGAGTTGAGCATCTTCGGACCATCAAAGCTGCTCTGTGTACACTTTTTATTGTTCTTCTATGTCAAATTTTACGAGTATAAACTTCGTAGATTATTTCGATGCTAAAACACCAACTTTCTATGAAAAATGGACAAAACCGTTGAAAGCTCCTACATAGAAATAGTTGAACAAGTTCGGACCATCAACGTTGCTCGGCGTACACTTTTTACTATTCTTCTATATCAAATTTTACGAGTATAAGCTTCCTAGATTATTTCTATGGCAAAACACCAACTTTCTATGATAAATGGAAAAAAGCATTAAAAGCTCCTTCATAAAGAGAGTTGAGCATCTTCGGACCATCAAAGTTTCTCGGTGTACACTTTTTATAGTTCTTCTATGTGAAATTTTACGAGTATAAGCTTCCTAGATAATTTCGATGACAAAACACCAACTTTCTGTGAGACAAATGGACAAAACCGCTAAAAGCTCTTCCGTAGAGAGAGTTGAGCAACTTCGGACCATCGAAGTTGCTCTAAATACACTTTTTATTTTTCTTCTATGTCAAATTTTATGAATACAAGCTTATAAGATTATTACGATTCTAAAACACCAACTTTCAATGGCAAATGGACAAAACCGTTAAAAGCTCCTCCATAGAGAGAGTTGAGCAACTTCGGACCATCCAAGTTGCTCTATGTACTCTTTTTATTGTTCTTGTATGTCAAATTTTACAAGTATAAGCTTCGTAGATTATTTCGATGCCAAAACACCAACTTTCTATGACAAATGGATAAAATCGTTAAAAGCTCCTCCATAGAGAGAGTTGAGCAACTTCGGATCATCAAAGATGCTCGGTGTACCCTTTTTATTGTTCTTCTATGTCAAATTTTATGAATACAAGCTTGCAAGATTATTTCGATTCCAAAACACCAACTTTCTATGGCAAATGGACAAAACCGTTAAAAGCTCCTCCATAGAGAGAGTTGAGCAACTTCGGACCATCAGAGTTGCTCTATGTACACTTTTTATTGTTCTTCTATTTCAAATTTTATGAATATAAGCTTCCAAGATTATTTCGATTCCAAAACACTAACTTTCTACGAAAAATAGACAAAACCGTTAAAATCTCCTCCATAGAGAGAGTGGATCAACTTCGGACCATCAAAGTTGCTCGATGTACACTTTTTGTTGTTCTTCTATTTCAAATTTTATGAATACAAGCTTCCAAGATTATTTCGATTCCAAAACACCAACTTTCTATGAAAAATGGACAAAAACGTTAAAGGCTCCTTCATAAGAGAGAGAAATGAGCATCTTCAGACCATCAAAGTTTCTCGGTGTACACTTTTTATTGTTCTTTTATATGAAAATTTACGAGTATAAGCTTCCTCGATTATTTCGATGCCAAAACACCAACTTTCTATAACAAATGGACAAAACCGTTAAAAGCTCTTCCATAGATAGAGTTGAACAACTTCGGATCATCAAAGTTGCTCTGTGTACACTTTTTATTGTTCTTCTATGTCAAATTTTACAAGTATAAGCATCGTAGATTATTTCGATGCCAAAACACCAACTTTCTATGACAAATGGATAAAATCGTTCAAAGCTCATCCATAGAGAGAGTTGAGCAACTTCGGACCATCAAAGATGCTCGTTGTCCCCTTTTTATTGTTCTTCTATGTCAAATTTTATGAATACAAGCTTACAAGATTATTTCGATTCCAAAACACCAACTTTCTATGGAAAATGGACAAAACCGTTAAAAGCTCTTCCATAGAGAGAGTTGAGCAACTTCGGACCATCAAAGTTGCTCTATGTACACTTTTTATTGTTCTTCTATGTCAAATTTTAGGAATACAAGCTTACAAGATTATTTCGATGCTAAAACACCAACTTTCTATGAAAAATGGACAAAACCATTGAAAGCTCCTACATAGAAAGAGTTGAACAAGTTCGGACCATCAAAGTTGCTCGGCGTACACATTTTACTATTCTTCTATGTCAAATTTTACGAGTATAAGCTTCCTAGATTATTTCTATTGCAAAACACCAACTTTCTATGACAAATGGAAAAAGCATTAAAAGCTCCTTCATAGAGATAGTTGAGCATCTTCGGACCATCAAAGTTTCTCGGTGTACACTTTTTATAGTTCTTTTATGTGAAATTTTACGAGTATAAGCTTCCTAGTTTATTTCGATGACAAATAACCAACTTTCTATAAGACAAATAGACAAAACCGTTAAAAGCTCTTCCATGGAGAGAGTTGAGCAACTTCGGACCATCGAATTTGCTTTATGTACACCTTTTATTGTTCTTCTATGTCAAATTTTATGAATACAGGCTACAAGATTATTTCGATTCCAAAACACCAACTTTCTATGACGAATGGACTAAACCGTTAAAAGCTCCTCCATAGAGAGAGTTGAGTAACTTCGGACCATCAAAGTTTCTCTATGTACACTTTTTATTGTTCTTCTATGTCAAATTTTATGAATACAAGCTTCCAAGATTATTTCGATTCCAAAACACCAACTTTCAATGAAAAATAGACAAAACCGTTAAAAGCTCCTCCATAGAGAGAGTGGATCAACTTCGGACCATCAAAGTTGCTCGATGTACACTTTTTATTGTTCTTCTATGTCAAATTTTATGAATACAAGCTTCCAAGATTATTTCGATTCCAAAACACCAACTTTCTGTGAAAAATCGACAAAAACCGTTAAAAGCTCCTTCATAGAGAGAGTTGAGCATCGTCGGACCATCAAAGTTGCTCTATGACACTTTTTATTGTTCTTCTATGTAAAATTTTATGAATGCAAGCTTCGTAGATTATTTCGATTCGAAAACACCAACTTTTTATGACAAATGGATAAAACCGTTAAAAGCTTCTTCATAGAGAGAGTTGAGCATCTTCGGACCATCAAAGTTTCTCGGTAAACACTTTTTATTGTTCTTCTATGTCAAATTTTATGAATACAAGCTTACAAGATTATTTCGATTCCAAAACACTAACTTTCTATGGCAAATGGACAAAACCGTTAAAAGCTCCTCCATAGATAGAGTTGAGCAACTTCGGACCATCAAAGTTGCTCTGTGTACACTTTTTATTGTTCTTCTATGTCAAATTTTACGAGTATAAGCTTCGTAGATTATTTCGATGCCAAAACACCAGCTTTCTATGAAAAATGGACAAAACCGTTAAAAGCTCCTCCATAGACAGAGTGGATCAACTTTGGACAATCAAAGTTGCTCGATGTACACTTTTTATTGTTCTTCTATGTAAAATTTTATGAATGCAAGCTACGTAGATTATTTCGATTCGAAAACACCAACTTTTTATGACAAATGGATAAAACCGTTAAAAGCTTCTTCATAGAGAGAGTTGAGCATCTTCGAACCATCAAAGATGCTCGGTGTACACTTTTTATTGTTCTTCTATGTCAAATTTTATGAATACAAGCTTACAAGATTATTTCGATTCCAAAACACTAACTTTCTATGGCAAATGGACAAAACCGTTAAAAGCTCCTCCATAGATAGAGTTGAGCAACTTCGGACCATCAAAGTTGCTCTGTGTACACTTTTTATTGTTCTTCTATGTCAAATTTTACGAGTATAAGCTTCGTAGATTATTTCGATGCCAAAACACCAACTTTCTATGAAAAATGGACAAAACCGTTAAAAGCTCCTCCATAGAGAGAGTGGATCAACTTCGGACCATCAAAGTTGCTCGATGTACACTTTTTATTGTTCTTCTATGTCAAATTTTATGAATACAAGCTTCCAAGATTATTTCGATTCCAAAACAACAACTTTCTATGAAAAATAGACAAAACCGTTAAAAGCTCCTCCATAGAGAGAGTGGATCAACTTCGGACCATCAAAGTTGCTCGATGTACACTTTTTATTGTTCTTCAATGTCAAATTTTATGAATATAAGCTTCCAAGATTATTTCGATTCCAAAACACCAACTTTCTATGAAAAATGGACAAAAACCGTAAAAAGCTCCTTCATAGAGAGAGTTGAGCATCTTCGGACCATCAAATTTGCTCTATGTACACTTTTTATTGTTCTTCTATGTCAAATTTTATGAATACAGGCTAACAAGATTATTTCGATTCCAAAACACGAACTTTCTATGACAAATGGACAAAACCGTTGAAAGCTCCTCCATAGAGAGAGATGAGCAACTTCGGACCATCAAAGTTGCTCTATGTACAGTTTTTATTGTTCTTCTATGTAAAATTTTATGAATGCAAGCTTCGTAGATTATTTCGATTCGAAAACACCAACTTTCTATGACAAATAGATAAAACCGTTAAAAGCTCCTTCATAGAGAGAGTTGAGCATCTTCGGACCATCAAAGCTGCTCTGTGTACACTTTTTATTGTTGTTCTATGTCAAATTTTACGAGTATAAACTTCGTAGATTATTTCGATGCTAAAACACCAACTTTCTATGAAAAATTGACAAAACCGTAGAAAGCTCCTACATAGAAATAGTTTAACAACTTCGGACCATCAAAGTTGCTCGGCGTACACTTTTTACTATTCTTCTATGTCAAATTTTACGAGTACAAGCTTCCTAGATTATTTCTATGGCAAAACACCAACTTTCTATGACAAATGGAAAAAAGCATTAAAAGCTCCTTCATAGAGAGAGTTGAGCATCTTCGGACCATCAAAGTTTCTCGGTGTACACTTTTTATAGTTCTTCTATGTGAAATTTTACGAGTATAAGCTTCCTAGATTATTTCGATGACAAATAACCAACTTTCTATGAGACAAATGGACAAAACCGTTAAAAGCTCTTCCATAGAGAGAGTTGAGCAACTTCGGACCATCGAATTTGCTTTATGTACACTTTTTATTGTTCTTCTATGTCAAATTTTATGAATACAGGCTAACAAGATTATTTCGATTCCAAAACACCAACTTTCTATGACAAATGGACAAAACCGTTACAAGCTCCTCCATAGAGAGAGTTGAGCAACTTCCGACCATCAAAGTTGCTCTATGTACACTTTTTATTGTTCTTCTATGTCAAATTTTATGAATACAAGCTTCCAAGATTATTTCGATTCCAAAACATGAACTTTCTATGAAAAATGGACAAAAACATTAAAAGCTCCTTCATAGAGAGAGTTGAGCATCTTCGGACCATCAAATTTCTCGGTGTACACTTTTTATTGTTCGTTTATATAAAATTTTACGAGTATAAGCTTCCTCGATTATTTCGATGCCAAAACACCAACTTTCTATAACAAATGGACAAAACCGTTAAAAGCTCCTCCATAGATAGAGTTGAGCAACTTCGGACCATCAAAGTTGCTCTGTGTACACTTTTTATTGTTCTTCTATGTCAAATTTTACGAGTATAAGCTTCGTAGATTATTTCGATGCCAAAACACCAAATTTCTATGAAAAATGGACAAAACCGTTAAAAGCTCCTCCATAGAGAGAGTGGATCAACTTCGGACCATCAAAGTTGCTCGATGTACACTTTTTATTGTTCTTCTATGTCAAATTTTAAGAATACAAGCTTCCAAGATTATTTCGATTCCAAAACACCAACTTTCTATGAAAAATGGACAAAAACGTTAAAAGCTCCTTCATAGAGAGAGTTGAGCATCTTTGGACCATCAAAGTTGCTCTATGTACACTTTTTATTGTTCTTCTATGTAAAATTTTATGAATGCAAGCTTCGTAGATTATTTCGATTCTGAAACACCAACTTTCAATGGCAAATGGAAAAAACCGTTAAAAGCTCCTCCATAGAGAGAGTTGAGCAACTTCGGACCATCAAAGTTGCTCGGTGTATACTTTTTATTGTTCTTCTACGTCAAATTTTATGAGTATAAGCTTCCAAGATTATTTCGATTCCAAAACACGAACTTTCTATGAAAAATGGACAAAAACGTTAAAAGCTCCTTCATAGAGATAGTTGAGCATCTTCGGACCATCAAAATTTCTCAATGTACACTTTTTATTGTTCTTTTATATGAAATTTTACGAGTATCAGCTTCCTCGATTATTTCGATGCCAAAACACCAACTTTCTATAACAAATGGACAAAACCGTTAAAAGCTCCTCCATAGATAGAGTTGAGCAACTTCGGACCATCAAAGTTGCTCTGTGTACACTTTTTATTGTTCTTCTATGTCAAATTTTACGAGTATAAGCTTCGTAGATTATTTCGATGCCAAAACACCAACTTTCTATGAAAAATGGACAAAACCGTTAAAAGCTCCTCCATAGAGAGAGTGGATCAACTTCGGACCATCAAAGTTGCTCGATGTACACTTTTTATTGTTCTTCTTTGTCAAATTTTAAGAATACAAGCTTCCAAGATTATTTCGATTCCAAAACACCAACTTTCTATGAAAAATGGACAAAAACGTTAAAAGCTCCTTCATAGAGAGAGTTGAGCATCTTCGGACCATCAAAGTTTCTCGGGGTACATTTTTTATTGTTCTTTTATATGAAATTTTATGAGTATAAGCTTCCTCGATTATTTCGATGCCAAAATACCAACTTTCTATAACAAATGGACAAAACCGTTAAAAGCTCCTCCATAGATAGAGTTGTGCAACTTCGGACCATCAAAGTTGCTCTGTGTACACTTTTTATTGTTCTTCTATGTCTAATTTTACGAGTATAAGCTTCCTAGATTATTTCGATGACAAAACACCAACTTTCTATGAAAAATGGACAAAAACGTTAAAAGTTCCTTCATAGAGAGAGTTGAGCATCCTCGGACCAACAAAATTTCTCGGGGTACACTTTTTATTGTTCTTTTATATGAAATTTTACGAGTATAAGCTTCCTAGATTATTTCGATGCCAAAAGACCAACTTTCTATAACAAATGGACAAAACCGTTAAAAGCTCCTCCATAGATAGAGTTGAGCAACTTCGGACCATCAAAGTTGCTCTGTGTACACTTTTTATTGTTCTTCTATGTCAAATTTTACGAGTATAGGCTTCGTAGATTATTTCGATGCCAAAACACCAACTTTCTATGAAAAATGGACAAAACCGTTAAAAGCTCCTCCATAGAGAGAGTGGATCAACTTCGGACCATCAAAGTTGCTCAATGTACACTTTTTATTGTTCTTCTATGTCAAATTTTAAGAATACAAGCTTCCAAGATTATTTCGATCCAACTTTCTATGAAAAATGGACAAAATCGTTAAAAGCTCCTCCATAGATAGAGTTGAGCAACTTCGGACCATCAAAGTTGCTCTATGTACACTTTTTATTGTTCTTCTATGTCAAATTTTATGAATACAAGCTTCCAAGATTATTTCGATTCTAAAACACGAACTTTCTATGAAAAATGGACAAAAACGTTAAAAGCTCCTTCATAGAGAGAGTTGAGCATCTTCGGACCATCAAATTTCTCGGTGTACACTTTTTATTGTTCCTTTATATAAAATTTTACGAGTATAAGCTTCCTCGATTATTTCGATGCCAAAACACCAACTTTCTATAACAAATGGACAAAACCGTTAAAAGCTCCTCCATAGATAGAGTTGAGCAACTTCGGACCATCAAAGTTGCTCTGTGTACACTTTTTATTGTTCTTCTATGTCAAATTTTACGAGTATAGGCTTCGTAGATTATGTCGATGCCAAAACACCAACTTTCTATGAAAAATGGACAAAACCGTTAAAAGCTCCTCCATAGAGAGAGTGGATCAACTTCGGACCATCAAAGTTGCTCGATGTACACTTTTTATTGTTCTTCTATGTCAAATTTTAAGAATACAAGCTTCCAAGATTATTTCGATTCCAAAACACCAACTTTCTATGAAAAATGGACAAAAACGTTAAAAGCTCCTTCATAGAGAGAGTTGAGCATCTTCGGACCATCAAAGTTGCTTTATGTACACTTTTTATTGTTCTTCTATGTAAAATTTTATGAATGCAAGCTTCGTAGATTATTTCGATTCTAAAACACCAACTTTCAATGGCAAATGGAAAAAACCGTTAAAAGCTCCTCCATAGAGAGAGTTGGGCAACTTCGGACCATCAAAGTTGTTCTATGTACACTTTTTATTGTTCTTCTACGTCAAATTTTATGAATACAAGCTTCCAAGATTATTTCGATTCCAAAACACGAACTTTCTATGAAAAATGGACAAAAACGTTAAAAGCTCCTTCATAGAGATAGTTGAGCATCTTCGGACCATCAAAATTTCTCAATGTACACTTTTTATTGTTCTTTTATATTAAATTTTGCGAGTATCAGCTTCCTCGATTATTTCGATGCCAAAACACCAACTTTCTATAACAAATGGACAAAACCGTTAAAAGCTCCTCCATAGATAGAGTTGAGCAACTTCGGACCATCAAAGTTGCTCTGTGTACACTTTTTATTGTTCTTCTATGTCGAATTTTACGAGTATAAGCTTCGTAGATTATTTCGATGCCAAAACACCAACTTTCAATGAAAAATGGACAAAACTGTTAAAAGCTCCTCCATAGAGAGAGTGGATCAACTTCGGACCATCAAAGTTGCTCGATGTACACTTTTTATTATTCTTCTATGTCAAATTTTAAGAATAAAAGCTTCCAAGATTATTTCGATTCCAAAACACCAACTTTCTATGAAAAATGGAAAAAAACAATAAAAGCTCCTTCATAGAGAGAGTTGAGCATCTTCGGACCATCAAAGTTGCTTTATGTACACTTTTTATTGTTCTTCTATGTAAAATTTTATGAATGCAAGCTTCGTAGATTATTTCGATTCTAAAACACCAACTTTCAATGGCAAATGGAAAAAACCGTTAAAAGCTCCTCCATAGAGAGAGTTGAGCAACTTCGGACCATCAAAGTTGTTCTATGTACACTTTTTATTGTTCTTCTACGTCAAATTTTATGAATACAAGCTTCCAAGATTATTTCGATTCCAAAACACGAACTTTCTATGAAAAATGGACAAAAACGTTAAAAGCTCCTTCATAGAGATAGTTGAGCATCTTCGGACCATCAAAATTTCTCAATGTACACTTTTTATTGTTCTTTTATATGAAATTTTACGAGTATCAGCTTCCTCGATTATTTCGATGCCAAAACACCAACTTTCTATAACAAATGGACAAAACCGTTAAAAGCTCCTCCATAGATAGAGTTGAGCAACTTCGGACCATCAAAGTTGCTCTGTGTACACTTTTTATTGTTCTTCTATGTCAAATTTTACGAGTATAAGCTTCGTAGATTATTTCGATGCCAAAACACCAACTTTCTATGAAAAATGGACAAAACCGTTAAAAGCTCCTCCATAGAGAGAGTGGATCAACTTCGGACCATCAAAGTTGCTCGATGTACACTTTTTATTGTTCTTCTATGTCAAATTTTAAGAATACAAGCTTCCAAGATTATTTCGATTCCAAAACACCAACTTTCTATGAAAAATGGACAAAAACGTTAAAAGCTCCTTCATAGAGAGAGTTGAGCATCTTCGGACCATCAAAGTTTCTCGGGGTACATTTTTTATTGTTCTTTTATATGAAATTTTACGAGTATAAGCTTCCTCGATTATTTCGATGCCAAAACACCAACTTTCTATAACAAATGGACAAAACCGTTAAAAGCTCCTCCATAGATAGAGTTGACCAACTTCGGACCATCAAAGTTGTTCTATGTACACTTTTTATTGTTCTTCTACGTCAAATTTTATGAATACAAGCTTCCAAGATTATTTCGATTCCAAAACACGAACTTTCTATGAAAAATGGACAAAAACGTTAAAAGCTCCTTCATAGAGATAGTTGAGCATCTTCGGACCATCAAAATTTCTCAATGTACACTTTTTATTGTCCTTATATATGAAATTTTACGAGTATCAGCTTCCTCGATTATTTCGATGCCAAAACACCAACTTTCTATAACAAATGGACAAAACCGTTAAAAGCTCCTCCATAGATAGAGTTGAGCAACTTCGGACCATCAAAGTTGTTCTATGTACACTTTTTATTGTTCTTCTACGTCAAATTTTATGAATACAAGCTTCCTAGATTATTTCGATTCCAAAACACGAACTTTCTATGAAAAATGGACAAAAACGTTAAAAGCTCCTTCATAGAGATAGTTGAGCATCTTCGGACCATCAAAATTTCTCAATGTACACTTTTTATTGTCCTTATATATGAAATTTTACGAGTATCAGCTTCGTCGATTATTTCGATGCCAAAACACCAACTTTCTATAACAAATGGACAAAACCGTTAAAAGCTCCTCCATAGATAGAGTTGAGCAACTTCGGACCATCAAAGTTGCTCTGTGTACACTTTTTATTGTTCTTCTATGTCAAATTTTAAGAATACAAGCTTCCAAGATTGTTTCGATTCCAAAACACTAACTTTCTATGAAAAATGGACAAAAACGTTAAAAGCTCCTTCATAGAGAGAGTTGAGCATCTTCGGACCATCAAAGTTTCTCGGGGTACATTTTTTATTGTTCTTTTATATGAAATTTTACGAGTATAAGCTTCCTCGATTATTTCGATGCCAAAACACCAACTTTCTATAACAAATGGACAAAACCGTTAAAAGCTCCTCCATAGATAGAGTTGTGCAACTTCGGACCATCAAAGTTGCTCTGTGTACACTTTTTATTGTTCTTCTATGTCTAATTTTACGAGTATAAGCTTCCTAGATTATTTCGATGACAAAACACCAACTTTCTATGAAAAATGGACAAAAACGATAAAAGCTCCTTCATAGAGAGAGTTGAGCATCCTCGGACCATCAAAGTTTCTCGGGGTACACTTTTTATTGTTCTTTTATATGAAATTTTACGAGTATAAGCTTCCTCGATTATTTCGATTGCAAAACACCAACTTTCTATAACAAATGGACAAAACCGTTAAAAGCTCCTCCCTAGATAGACTTGAGCAACTTCGGACCATCAAAGTTGCTCTATGTACACTTTTTATTGTTCTTCTATGTCAAATTTTATGAATACAAGCTTCGAAGATTATTTCGATTCTAAAACACGAACTTTCTATGAAAAATGGACAAAAACGTTAAAAGCTCCTTCATAGAGAGAGTTGAGCATCTTCGGACCATCAAATTTCTCGGTGTACACTTTTCATTGTTCCTTTATATAAAATTTTCCGAGTATAAGCTTCCTCGATTATTTCGATGCCAAAACACCAACTTTCTATAACAAATGGACAAAACCGTTAAAAGCTCCTCCATAGATAGAGTTGAGCAACTTCGGACCATCAAAGTTGCTCTCTGTACACTTTTTATTGTTCTTCTATGTCAAATTTTACGAGTATAAGCTTCCTAGATTATTTCGATGCCAAAACACCAACTTTCTATGAAAAATGGACAAAAACGTTAAAAGCTCCTTCATAGAGAGAGTTGAGCATCTTCGGACCATCAAAGTTGCTTTATGTACACTTTTTATTGTTCTTCTATGTAAAATTTTATGAATACAAGCTTCCAAGATTGTTTCGATTCCAAAACACCAACTTTCTATGAAAAATGGACAAAAACGTTAAAAGCTCCTTCATAGAGAGAGTTGAGCATCTTCGGACCATCAAAGTTTCTCGGGGTACATTTTTTATTGTTCTTTTATATGAAATTTTACGAGTATAAGCTTCCTCGATTATTTCGATGCCAAAACACCAACTTTCTATAACAAATGGACAAAACCGTTAAAAGCTCCTCCATAGATAGAGTTGTGCAACTTCGGACCATCAAAGTTGCTCTGTGTACACTTTTTATTGTTCTTCTATGTCAAATTTTACGAGTATAAGGTTCCTAGATTATTTCGATGACAAAACACCAACTTTCTATGAAAAATGGACAAAAACGTTAAAAGCTCCTTCATAGAGAGAGTTGAGCATCCTCGGACCATCAAAGTTTCTCGGGGTACACTTTTTATTGTTCTTTTATATGAAATTTTACGAGTATAAGCTTCGTAGATTATTTCGATGAAAAACACCAACTTTCTATGAAAAATGGACAAAATCGTTGAAAGCTCCTACATAGAAAGAGTTGAACAAGTTCGGACCATCAAAGTTGCTCGGCGTACACTTTTTACTATTCTTCGATGTCAAATTTTACGAGTATAAGCTTCCTAGATTATTTCTATGGCAAAACACCAACTTTCTATGACAAATGGAAAAAAGCATTAAAAGCTCCTTCATAGAGAGAGTTTAGCATCTTCGGACCATCAAAGTTTCTCGGTGTACACTTTTTATTGTTCTTCTATGTGAAATTTTACGAGTATAAGCTTCCTAGATTATTTTGATGACAAATAACGAACTTTCTATGAGACAAATGGACAAAACCGTTAAAAGCTCTTCCATAGAGAGAGTTGAGCAACTTCGGACCATCGAATTTGCTTTATGTACACTTTTTATTGTTCTTCTATGTCAAATTTTATGAATACAGGCTAACAAGATTATTTCGATTCCAAAACACCAACTTTCTATGACAAATGGACAAAACCGTTAAAAGCTCCTCCATAGAGAGAGTTGAGCAACTTCGGACCATCAAAGTTGCTCTATGTACACTTTTTATTGTTCTTCTATGTCAAATTTTATGAATACAAGCTTCCAAGATTATTTCGATTCTAAAACAAGAACTTTCTATGAAAAATGGACAAAAACGTTAAAAGCTCCTTCATAGAGAGAGTTGAGCATCTTCGGACCATCAAATTTCTCGGTGTACACTTTTTATTGTTCCTTTATATAAAATTTTACGAGTATAAGCTTCCTCGATTATTTCGATGCCAAAACACCAACTTTCTATAACAAATGGACAAAAACGTTAAAAGCTCCTCCATAGATAGAGTTGAACAACTTTGGACCATCAAAGTTGCTCTGTGTACACTTTTTATTGTTCTTCTATGTCAAATTTTACGAGTATAAGCTTCGTAGATTATTTCGATGCCAAAACACCAACTTTCTATGAAAAATGGACAAAACCGTTAAAAGCTCCTCCATAGAGAGAGTGGATCAACTTCGGACCATCAAAGTTGCTCGATGTACACTTTTTATTGTTCTTCTATGTCAAATTTTAAGAATACAAGCCTCCAAGATTATTTCGATTCGAAAACACCAACTTTCTATGAAAAATGGACAAAAATGTTAAAAGCTCCTTCACAGAGAGAGTTGAGCATCTTCGGACCATCAAAGTTGCTTTATGTACACTTTTTATTGTTCTTCTATGTAAAATTTTATGAATGCAAGCTTCGTAGATTATTTCGATTCTAAAACACCAACTTTCAATGGCAAATGGAAAAAACCGTTAAAAGCTCCTCCATAGAGAGAGTGGATCAACTACGGACCATCAAAGTTGCTCGATGTACACTTTTTATTGTTCTTCTATGTCAAATTTTAAGAATACAAGCTTCCAAGATTATTTCGATTCCAAAACACCAACTTTCTATGAAAAATGGACAAAAACGTTAAAAGCTCCTTCATAGAGAGAGTTGAGCATCTTCAGACCATCAAAGTTGCTCTATGTACACTTTTTATTGTTCTTCTATGTAAAATTTTATGAATGCAAGCTTTGTAGATTATTTCGATTCTAAAACAACAACTTTCAATGGCAAATGGAAAAAACCGTTAAAAGCTCCTCCATAGAGATAGTTGAGCAACTTCGGACCATCAAAGTTGTTCTATGTACACTTTTTATTGTTCTACTACGTCAAATTTTATGAATACAAGCTTCCAAGATTATTTCGATTCCAAAACACGAACTTTCTATGAAAAATGGACAAAAACGTTAAAAGCTCCTTCATAGAGATAGTTGAGCATCTTCGGACCATCAAAATTTCTCAATGTACACTTTTTATTGTTCTTTTATATGAAATTTTACGAGTACCAGCTTCCTCGATTATTTCGATGCCAAAACACCAACTTTCTATAACAAATGGACAAAACCGTTAAAAGCTCCTCCATAGATAGAGTTGATCAACTTCGGACCATCAAAGTTGCTCTGTGTACACTTTTTATTGTTTTTCTATGTCAAATTTTACGAGTATAAGCTTCGTAGATTATTTCGATGCCAAAACACCAACTTTCTATGAAAAATGGACAAAACCGTTAAAAGCTCCTCCATAGAGAGAGTGGATCAACTTCGGACCATCAAAGTTGCTCGATGTACACTTTTTATTGTTCTTCTATGTCAAATTTTAAGAATACAAGCTTCCAAGATAATTTCGATTCCAAAACACCAAATTTCTAGGAAAAATGGACAAAAACGTTAAAAGCTCCACCATAGATAGAGTTGAACAACTTCGGACCATCAAAGTTGCTCTGTGTACACTTTTTATTGTTCTTCTATGTCAAATGTTACAAGTATAAGCTTCATAGATTATTTCGATGCCAAAACACAAACATTCTATGAAAAATGGACAAAACTGTTGAAAGATCCTATATTGAGAGAGAGTTGAACAAGTTTGGACCATCAAAGTTGCTCGGCGTACACTTTTTATTGTTCTTCTATGTCAAATTTTACGAGTATAAGCTTCATAGATTATTTCGATGCCAAAACACCAACTTTCTATGAAAAAGGGACAAAACCGTTAAAAGCTCCTCCATAGAGAGAGTGGATCAACTACGGACCATCAAAGTTGCTCGATGTACACTTTTTATTGTTCTTCTATGTCAAATTTTAAGAATACAAGCTTCCAAGATTATTTCGATTCCAAAACACCAACTTTCTATGAAAAATGGACAAAAACGTTAAAAGCTCCTTCATAGAGAGAGTTGATCATCTTCAGACCATCAAAGTTGCTCTATGTACACTTTTTATTGTTCTTCTATGTAAAATTTTATGAATGCAAGCTTTGTAGATTATTTCGATTCTAAAACAACAACTTTCAATGGCAAATGGAAAAAACCGTTAAAAGCTCCTCCATAGAGATAGTTGAGCAAGTTCGGACCATCAAAGTTGTTCTATGTACACTTTTTATTGTTCTACTACGTCAAATTTTATGAATACAAGCTTCCAAGATTATTTCGATTCCAAAACACGAACTTTCTATGAAAAATGGACAAAAACGTTAAAAGCTCCTTCATAGAGATAGTTGAGCATCTTCGGACCATCAAAATTTCTCAATGTACACTTTTTATTGTTCTTTTATATGAAATTTTACGAGTACCAGCTTCCTCGATTATTTCGATGCCAAAACGCCAACTTTCTATAACAAATGGACAAAACCGTTAAAAGCTCCTCCATAGATAGAGTTGATCAACCTCGGACCATCAAAGATGCTCGGTGTACACTTTTTATTGTTCTTTTATATGAAATTTTACGAGTATCAGCTTCCTCGATTATTTCGATGCCAAAACACCAACTTTCTATAACAAATGGACAAAACCGTTAAAAGCTCCTCCATAGATAGAGTTGAGCAACTTCGGACCATCAAAGTTGCTCTGTGTACACTTTTTATTGTTCTTCTATGTCAAATTTTACGAGTATAAGCTTCGTAGATTATTTCGATGCCAAAACACCAACTTTCTATGAAAAATGGACAAAACCGTTAAAAGCTCCTCCATAGAGAGAGTGGATCAACTTCGGACCATCAAAGTTGCTCGATGTACACTTTTTATTGTTCTTCTATGTCAAATTTTAAGAATACAAGCTTCCAAGATTATTTCGATTCCAAAACACCAACTTTCATGAAAAATGGACAAAAACGTTAACAGCTCCTTCATAGAGAGAGTTGAGCATCTTCGGACCATCAAAGTTTCTCGGGGTACATTTTTTATTGTTCTTTTATATGAAATTTTACGAGTATAAGCTTCCTCGATTATTTCGATGCCAAAACACCAACTTTCTATAACAAATGGACAAAACCGTTAAAAGCTCCTCCATAGATAGAGTTGAGCAACTTCGGACCATCAAAGTTGCTCTGTGTACACTTTTTATTGTTCTTCTATGTCTAATTTTACGAGTATAAGCTTCCTAGATTATTTCGATGACGAAACACCAACTTTCTATGAAAAATGGACAAAAATGTTAAAAGCTCCTTCATAGAGAGAGTTGAGCATCTTCGGACCATCAAATTTCTCGGTGTACACTTTTTATTGTTCCTTTATATAAAATTTTACGAGTATAAGCTTCCTCGATTATTTCGATGCCAAAACACCAACTTTCTATAACAAATGGACAAAACCGTTAAAAGCTCCTCCATAGATAGAGTTGAGCAACTTCGGACCATCAAAGTTGCTCTGTGTACACTTTTATTGTTCTTCTATGTCAAATTTTACGAGTATATGCTTCATAGATTATTTCGATGCCAAAACACCAATTTTCTATGAAAAATGGACAAAACCGTTAAAAGCTCCTCCATAGAGAGAGTGGATCAACTACGGACCATCAAAGTTGCTCGATGTACACTTTTTATTGTTCTTCTATGTCAAATTTTAAGAATACAAGCTTCCAAGATTATTTCGATTCCAAAACACCAACTTTCTATGAAAAATGGACAAAAACGTTAAAAGCTCCTTCATAGAGAGAGTTGAGCATCTTCAGACCATCAAAGTTGCTCTATGTACACTTTTTATTGTTGTTCTATGTCAAATTTTATGAATGCAAGCTTCGTAGATTATTTCGATTCTAAAACACCAACTTTCAATGGCAAATGGAAAAAACCGTTAAAAGCTCCTCCATAAAGAGAGTTGAGCAACTTCGGACCATCAAAGTTGCTCTATGTACACTTTTTATTGTTCTTCTATGTCAAATTTTATGAATACAAGCTTCCAAGATTATTTCGATTCCAAAACACGAACTTTCTATGAAAAATGGACAAAAACGTTAAAAGCTCCTTCATAGAAAGAGTTGAGCATCTTCGGACCATCAAATTTCTCGGTGTACACTTTTTATTGTTCCTTTATATAAAATTTTACGAGTATAAGCTTCCTCGATTATTTCGATGCCAAAACACCAACTTTCTATAACAAATGGACAAAACCGTTAAAAGCTCCTCCATAGATAGAGTTGAGCAACTTCGGATCATCAAAGTTGCTCTGTGTACACTTTTTATTGTTGTTCTATGTCAAATTTTACGAGTATAAGCTTCGTAGATTATTTCGATGCCAAAACACCAACTTTCTATGAAAAATGGACAAAACCGTTAAAAGCTCCTCCATAGAGAGAGTGGATCAACTTCGGACCATCAAAGTTGCTCGATGTACACTTTTTATTGTTCTTCTATGTCAAATTTTAAGAATACAAGCTTCCAAGATAATTTCGATTCCAAAACACCAAATTTCTATGAAAAATGGACAAAAACGTTAAAAGCTCCTTCATAGAGAGAGTTGAGCATCTTCGGACCATCAAAGTTGCTCTATGTACACTTTTTATTGTTCTTCTATGTAAAATTTTATGAATGCAAGCTTCGTAGATTATTTCGATTCGAAAACACCAACTTTCGATGACAAATGGACAAAACCGTTAAAAGCTCCTCCATAGATAGAGTTGAGCAACTTCGGACCATCAAAGTTGCTCTGTGTACACTTTTTATTGTTCTTCTATGTCAAATGTTACAAGTATAAGCTTCATAGATTATTTCGATGCCAAAACACAAACATTCTATGAAAAATGGACAAAACTGTTGAAAGATCCTATATTGAGAGAGAGTTGAACAAGTTTGGACCATCAAAGTTGCTCGGCGTACACTTTTTACTATTCTTCTATGTCAAATTTTACGAGTATAAACTTCGTAGATTTTTTCGATGCCAAAACACCAACTTTCTATGAAAAATCGACAAAAACATTAAAAGCTCCTTCATAGAGAGAGTTGAGCACCTTCGGACCATCAAAGTTGCTCTATGTACACTTTTTATTGTTCTTCTATGTAAAATTTTATGAATGCAAGCTTCGTAGATTATTTCGATTCGAAAACACCAACTTTCGATGACAAATGGACAAAACCGTTAAAAGCTCCTCCATAGATAGAGTTGAGCAACTTCGGACCATCAAAGTTGCTCTGTGTACACTTTTTATTGTTCTTCTATGTCAAATGTTACAAGTATAAGCTTCATAGATTATTTCGATGCCAAAACACAAACATTCTATGAAAAATGGACAAAACTGTTGAAAGATCCTATATTGAGAGAGAGTTGAACAAGTTTGGACCATCAAAGTTGCTCGGCGTACACTTTTTACTATTCTTCTATGTCAAATTTTACGAGTATAAACTTCGTAGATTTTTTCGATGCCAAAACACCAACTTTCTATGAAAAATGGACAAAACCGTTAAAAGCTCTTCCATAGAGAGAGTGGATCAACTTCGGACCATCAACGTTGCTCGATGTACACTTTTTATTGTTCTTCTATGTCAAATTTTATGAATACAAGCTTCCAAGATTATTTCGATTCCAAAACACCAACTTTCTATGAAAAATGGACAAAAACATTAAAAGCTCCTTCATAGAGAGAGTTGAGCATCTTCGGACCATCAAAGTTGCTCTATGTACACTTTTTATTGTTCTTCTATGTAAAATTATATGAATGCAAGCTTCGTAGATTATTTCGATTCGAAAACACCAACTTTCTATGACAAATGGATAAAACCTTTAAAAGCCCCTCGATAGAGAGAGTTGAGCAACTTTGGACCATCAAAGATGCTCGGTGTACACTTTTTATTGTTCTTATATGTCAAATTTGACGAGTATAAGCTTCCTAGATTATTTCGATAACAAAACACCAACTTTCTATGAGAAATGGACAAAACCGTTAAAAGCTCCTCCATAGAGAGAGTGGATCAACTTCGGACCATCAAAGCTGCTCGATGTACACTTTTTATTGTTCTTCTATGTCAAATTTTAAGAATACAAGCTTTCAAGATTATTTCGATTCCAAAACACCAACTTTCTATGAAAAGTGGACAAAACCGTTGAAAGCTCCTACATAGAAAGAGTTGACCAAGTTCGGACCATCAAAGTTGCTCGGCGTACACTTTTTACTATTCTTCTATGTCAAATTTTACGAGAATAAGCTTCCTAGATTATTTCTATGGCAAAACATCAACTTTCTATTACAAATGGAAAAAAGCATTAAAATCTCCTTCATGGAGAGAATTGAGCATCTTCGGACCATCAAAGTTTTTCGGTGTACACTTTTTATAGTTTTTCTATGTGAAATTTTACGAGTATAAGCTTCCTAGATTATTTCGATAACAAAACACCAACTTTCTATGAGAAATGGACAAAACCGTTAAAAGCTCCTCCATAGAGAGAGTGGATCAACTTCGGACCATCAAAGCTGCTCGATGTACACTTTTTATTGTTCTTCTATGTCAAATTTTAAGAATACAAGCTTTCAAGATTATTTCGATTCCAAAACACCAACTTTCTATGAAAAGTGGACAAAACCGTTGAAAGCTCCTACATAGAAAGAGTTGACCAAGTTCGGACCATCAAAGTTGCTCGGCGTACACTTTTTACTATTCTTCTATGTCAAATTTTACGAGAATAAGCTTCCTAGATTATTTCTATGGCAAAACATCAACTTTCTATTACAAATGGAAAAAAGCATTAAAATCTCCTTCATAGAGAGAATTGAGCATCTTCGGACCATCAAAGTTTTTCGGTGTACACTTTTTATAGTTTTTCTATGTGAAATTTTACGAGTATAAGCTTCCTAGATTATTTCGATAACAAAACACCAACTTTCTATGAGAAATGGACAAAACCGTTAAAAGCTCCTCCATAGAGAGAGTGGATCAACTTCGGACCATCAAAGCTGCTCGATGTACACTTTTTATTGTTCTTCTATGTCAAATTTTAAGAATACAAGCTTCCAAGATTATTTCGATTCCAAAACACCAACTTTCTATGAAAAGTGGACAAAACCGTTGAAAGCTCCTACATAGAAAGAGTTGACCAAGTTCGGACCATCAAAGTTGCTCGGCGTACACTTTTTACTATTCTTCTATATCAAATTTTACGAGAATAAGCTTCCTAGATTATTTCTATGGCAAAACATCAACTTTCTATTACAAATGGAAAAAAGCATTAAAATCTCCTTCATAGAGAGAATTGAGCATCTTCGGACCATCAAAGTTTTTCGGTGTACACTTTTTATAGTTTTTCTATGTGAAATTTTACGAGTATAAGCTTCCTAGATTATTTCGATGACCAAACACCAACTTTCTATGAGACAAATGGACAAAACCGTTAAAAGCTCTTCCATAGAAAGAGTTGAGCAACTTCGGACCATCGAAGTTGCTCTATGTACACTTTTTATTGTTCTTCTATGTCAAATTTTATGAATACAAGCTTACAAGATTATTTCGATTAAAAAACAACAACTTTCTATGAAAAATGGACAAAAACATTAAAAGCTCCTTCATAGAGAGAGTTGAGCATCTTCGGACCATCCAAGTTTCTCGGTGTACACTTTTTATTGTTCTTTTATATGAAATTTTACGAGTATCAGCTTCCTCGATTATTTCGATGCCAAAACACCAACTTTCTATAACAAATGGACAAAACCGTTAAAAGCTCCTCCATAGATAGAGTTGAGCAACTTCGGACCATCAAAGTTGCTCTGTGTACACTTTTTATTGTTCTTCTATGTCAAATTTTACGAGTATAAGCTTCGTAGATTATTTCGATGCCAAAACACCAACTTTCTATGAAAAATGGACAAAACCGTTAAAAGCTCCTCCATAGAGAGAGTGGATCAACTTCGGACCATCAAAGTTGCTCGATGTACACTTTTTATTGTTCTTCTATGTCAAATTTTAAGAATACAAGCTTCCAAGATTATTTCGATTCCAAAACACCAACTTTCTATGAAAAATGGACAAAAACGTTAACAACTCCTTCATAGAGAGAGTTGACCATCTTCGGACCATCAAAGTTTCTCGGGGTACATTTTTTATTGTTCTTTTATATGAAATTTTACGAGTATAAGCTTCCTCGATTATTTCGATGCCAAAACACCAACTTTCTATAACCAATGGACAAAACCGTTAAAAGCTCCTCCATAGATAGAGTTGAGCAACTTCGGACCATCAAAGTTGCTCTGTGTACACTTTTTATTGTTTTTCTATGTCTAATTTTACGAGTATAAGCTTCCTAGATTATTTCGATGACGAAACACCAACTTTCTATGAAAAATGGACAAAAATGTTAAAAGCTCCTTCATAGAGAGAGTTGAGCATCCTCGGACCATCAAAGTTTCTCGGGGTATACTTTTTATTGTTCTTTTATATGAAATTTTACGAGTATAAGCTTCCTCGATTATTTAGATGCCAAAACACCAACTTTCTATAACAAATGGACAAAACCGTTAAAAACTCCTCCATAGATAGAGTTGAGCAACTTCGGACCATCAAAGTTGCTCGATGTACACTTTTTATTGTTCTTCTATGTCAAATTTTAAGAACACAAGCTTCCAAGATTATTTCGATTCCAAAACACCAACTTTCTATGAAAAATGGACAAAAACGTTAACAACTCCTTCATAGAGAGAGTTGACCATCTTCGGACCATCAAAGTTTCTCGGGGTACATTTTTTATTGTTCTTTTATATGAAATTTTACGAGTATAAGCTTCCTCGATTATTTCGATGCCAAAACACCAACTTTCTATAACCAATGGACAAAACCGTTAAAAGCTCCTCCATAGATAGAGTTGAGCAACTTCGGACCATCAAAGTTGCTCTGTGTACACTTTTTATTGTTCTTCTATGTCAAATTTTACAAGTATAAGGTTCGTAGATTATTTCTATACCAAAACACCAACTTTCTATGACAAATGGATAAAATCGTTAAAAGCTCCTCCATAGAGAGAGTTGAGCAACTTCGGACCATCAAAGTTTCTCGGGGTATACTTTTTATTGTTGTTCTATGTCAAATTTTACGAGTATAAGATTCGTAGATTATTTCGATTCCAAAACACCAACTTTCTATGACAAATGGACAAAACCGTTAAAACCTCCTCCATAGAGAGAGTTGAGCAACTTCGGACCATCAAAGTTGCTCTATGTACACTTTTTATTGTTCTTCTATGTCAAATTTTATAAATACAAGCTTCCAAGATTATTTCGATTCCAAAACACGAACTTTCTATGAAAAATGGACAAAAACGTTAAAAGCTCCTTCATAGAGAGAGTTGAGCATCTTCGGACCATCAAATTTCTCGGTGTACACTTTTTATTGTTTCTTTATATAAAATTTTACGAGTATAAGCTTCCTCGATTATTTCGATGCCAAAACACCAACTTTCTATAACAAATGGACAAAACCGTTAAAAGCTCCTCCATAGATAGAGTTGAGCAACTTCGGACCATCAAAGTTGCTCTGTGTACACTTTTTATTGTTCTTCTATGTCAAATTTTACGAGTATAAGCTTCATAGATTATTTCGATGCCAAAACACCAACTTTCTATGAAAAATGGACAAAACCGTTAAAAGCTCCTCCATAGAGAGAGTGGATCAACTACGGACCATCAAAGTTGCTCGATGTACACTTTTTATTGTTCTTTTATGTCAAATTTTAAGAATACAAGCTTCCAAGATTATTTCGATTCCAAAATACCAACTTTCTATGAAAAATGGACAAAAACGTTAAAAGCTCCTTCATAGAGAGAGTTGAGCATCTTCAGACCATCAAAGTTGCTCTATGTACACTTTTTATTGTTCTTCTATGTAAAATTTTACGAATGCAAGCTTCGTAGATTATTTCGATGACTAAAACACCAACTTTCAATGGCAAATGGAAAAAACCGTTAAAAGCTCCTCCATAGAGATAGTTGAGCAACTTCGGACCATCAAAGTTGTTCTATGTACACTTTTTATTGTTCTACTACGTCAAATTTTCTGAATACAAGCTTCCAAGATTATTTCGATTCCAAAACACGAACTTTCTATGAAAAATGGACAAAAACGTTAAAAGCTCCTTCATAGAGATAGTTGAGCATCTTCGGACCATCAAAATTTCTCAATGTACACTTTTTATTGTTCTTTTATATGAAATTTTACGAGTACCAGCTTCCTCGATTATTTCGATGCCAAAACACCAACTTTCTATAATAAATGGACAAAACCGTTAAAAGCTCCTCCATAGATAGAGTTGATCAACTTCGGACCATCAAAGTTGCTCTGTGTACACTTTTTATTGTTTTTCTATGTCAAATTTTACGAGTATAAGCTTCGTAGATTATTTCGATGCCAAAACACCAACTTTCTATGAAAAATGGACAAAACCGTTAAAAGCTCCTCCATAGAGAGAGTGGATCAACTTCGGACCATCAAAGTTGCTCGATGTACACTTTTTATTGTTCTTCTATGTCAAATTTTAAGAATACAAGCTTCCAAGATAATTACGATTCCAAAACACCAAATTTCTATGAAAAATGGACAAAAACGTTAAAAGCTCCTTCATAGAGAGAGTTGAGCATCTTCGGACCATCAAAGTTGCTCTATGTACACTTTTTATTGTTCTTCTATGTAAAATTTTATGAATGCAAGCTTCGTAGATTATTTCGATTCGAAAACACCAACTTTCGATGACAAATGGACAAAACCGTTAAAAGCTCCTCCATAGATAGAGTTGAGCAACTTCGGACCATCAAAGTTGCTCTGTGTACACTTTTTATTGTTCTTCTATGTCAAATGTTACAAGTATAAGGTTCATAGATTATTTCGATGCCAAAACACAAACATTCTATGAAAAATGGACAAAACTGTTGAAAGATCCTATATTGAGAGAGAGTTGAACAAGTTTGGACCATCAAAGTTGCTCGGCGTACACTTTTTACTATTCTTCTATGTCAAATTTTACGAGTATAAACTTCGTAGATTTTTTCGATGCCAAAACACCAACTTTCCATGAAAAATGGACAAAAACATTAAAAGCTCCTTCATAGAGGGAGTTGAGCACCTTCGGACCATCAAAGTTGCTCTATGTACACTTTTTATTGTTCTTCTATGTAAAATTTTATGAATGCAAGCTTCGTAGATTATTTCAATTCGAAAACACCAACTTTCGATGACAAATGGACAAAACCGTTAAAAGCTACTCCATAGATAGAGTTGAGCAACTTCGGACCATCAAAGTTGCTCTGTGTACACTTTTTATTGTTCTTCTATGTCAAATGTTACAAGTATAAGCTTCATAGATTATTTCGATGCCAAAACACAAACATTCTATGAAAAATGGACAAAACTGTTGAAAGATCCTATATTGAGAGAGAGTTGAACAAGTTTGGACCATCAAAGTTGCTCGGCGTACACTTTTTATTGTTCTTCTATGTAAAATTTTATGAATGCAAGCTTCGTAGATTATTTCAATTCGAAAACACCAACTTTCGATGACAAATGGACAAAACCGTTAAAAGCTACTCCATAGATAGAGTTGAGCAACTTCGGACCATCAAAGTTGCTCTGTGTACACTTTTTATTGTTCTTCTATGTAAAATTTTATGAATGCAAGCTTCGTAGATTATTTCGATTCAAAAACACCAACTTTCGATGACAAATGGACAAAACCGTTAAAAGCTCCTCCATAGATAGAGTTGAGCAACTTCGGACCATCAAAGTTGCTCTGTGTACACTTTTTATTGTTCTTCTATGTCAAATGTTACAAGTATAAGCTTCATAGATTATTTCGATGCCAAAACACAAACATTCTATGAAAAATGGACAAAACTGTTGAAAGATCCTATATTGAGAGAGAGTTGAACAAGTTTGGACCATCAAAGTTGCTCGGCGTACACTTTTTACTATTCTTCTATGTCAAATTTTACGAGTATAAACTTTCTATGAAAAATGGACAAAACCGTTAAAAGCTCTTCCATAGAGAGAGTGGATCAACTTCGGACCATCAACGTTGCTCGATGTACACTTTTTATTGTTCTTCTATGTCAAATTTTATGAATACAAGCTTCCAAGATTATTTCGATTCCAAAACACCAACTTTCTATGAAAAATGGACAAAAACATTAAAAGCTCCTTCATAGAGAGAGTTGAGCATCTTCGGACCATCAAAGTTGCTCTATGTACACTTTTTATTGTTCTTCTATGTAAAATTTTATGAATGCAAGCTTCGTAGATTATTTCGATTCGAAAACACCAACTTTCTATGACAAATGGATAAAACCTTTAAAAGCCCCTCCATAGAGAGAGTTGAGCAACTTCGGACCATCAAAGATGCTCGGTGTACACTTTTTATTGTTCTTATATGTCAAATTTTACGAGTATAAGCTTCCTAGATTATTTCGATGACAAAACACCAACTTTCTATGAGAAATGGACAAAACCGTTAAAAGCTCCTCCATAGAGAGAGTGGATCAACTTCGGACCATCAAAGCTGCTCGATGTACACTTTTTATTGTTCTTCTATGTCAAATTTTAAGAATACAAGCTTCCAAGATTATTTCGATTCCAAAACACCAACTTTCTATGAAAAGTGGACAAAACCGTTGAAAGCTCCTACATAGAAAGAGTTGACCAAGTTCGGACCATCAAAGTTGCTCGGCGTACACTTTTTACTATTCTTCTATGTCAAATTTTACGAGAATAAGCTTCCTAGATTATTTCTATGGCAAAACATCAACTTTCTATTACAAATGGAAAAAAGCATTAAAATCTCCTTCATAGAGAGAATTGAGCATCTTCGGACCATCAAAGTTTTTCGGTGTACACTTTTTATAGTTTTTCTATGTGAAATTTTACGAGTATAAGCTTCCTAGATTATTTCGATGACCAAACACCAACTTTCTATGAGACAAATGGACAAAACCGTTAAAAGCTCTTCCATAGAAAGAGTTGAGCAACTTCGGACCATCGAAGTTGCTCTATGTACACTTTTTATTGTTCTTCTATGTCAAATTTTATGAATACAAGCTTACAAGATTATTTCGATTAAAAAACAACAACTTTCTATGAAAAATGGACAAAAACATTAAAAGCTCCTTCATAGAGAGAGTTGAGCATCTTCGGACCATCCAAGTTTCTCGGTGTACACTTTTTATTGTTCTTTTATATGAAATTTTACGAGTATAAGCTTCCTCGATTATTTCGATGCCAAAACACCAACTTTTTATAACAAATGGACAAAACCGTTAAAAGCTCCTCCATAGATAGAGTTGAGCAACTTCGGACCATCAAAGTTGCTCTGTGTACACTTTTTATTGTTCTTCTAAGTCAAATGTTACAAGTATAGGCTTCGTAGATTATTTCGATGCCAAAACACCAACTTTCTATGAAAAATGGACAAAACCGTTGAAAGATCCTATATTGAGAGAGAGTTGAACAAGTTTGGACCATCAAAGTTGCTCGGCGTACACTTTTTACTATTCTTCTATGTCAAATTTTATGAGTATAAGCTTCGTAGATTATTTCGATGCCAAAACACCAACTTTCTATGAAAAATGGAAAAAACCGTTAAAAGCTCCTCCATAGAGAGAGTGGATCAACTTCGGACCATCAAAGTTGCTCGATGTACACTTTTTATTGTTCTTCTATGTCAAATTTTATGAATACAAGCTTCCAAGATTATTTCGATTCCAAAACAACAACTTTCTATGAAAAATAGACAAAACCGTTAAAAGCTCCTCCATAGAGAGAGTGGATCAACTTCGGACCATCAAAGTTGCTCGATGTACACTTTTTATTGTTCTTCTATGTCAAATTTTAAGAATACAAGCTTCCAAGATTATTTCGATTCCAAAACACCAACTTTTTATGAAAAATGGACGAAAACGTTAAAAGCTCCTTCATAGAGAGAGTTGAGCATCTTCGGAACATCAAAGTTGCTCTATGTACACTTTTTATTGTTCTTCTATGTAAAATTTTATGAATGCAAGCTTACAAGATTATTTCGATTCCGAAACACCAACTTTCTATGGCAAATGGACAAAACCGTTAAAAGCTCCTCCATAGAGAGAGTTGAGCAACTTCGGACCATCAAAGTTGCTCTATGTACACTTTTTATTGTTCTTCTATGTCAAATTTTATGAATACAAGCTTCCAAGATTATTTCGATTCCAAAACACCAACTTTCTATGAAAAATTGACAAAAACGTTGAAAGCTCCTACATAGAAAGAGTTGACCAAGTTCGGACCATCAAAGTTGCTCGGCGTACACTTTTTACTATTCTTCTATGTCAAATTTTACGAGAATAAGCTTCCTAGATAATTTCTATGGCAAAACATCAACTTTCTATGACAAATGGAAAAAAGCATTAAATGCTCCTTCATAGAGAGAATTGAGCATCTTCGGACCATCAAAATTTTCGGTGTACACTTTTTATAGTTCTTCTATGTGAAATTTTACGAGTATAAACTTCCTAGATTATTTCGATGACCAAACACCAACTTTCTATGAGACAAATGGACAAAACCGTTAAAAGCTCCTCCATAGATAGAGTTGAGCAACTTCGGACCATCAAAGTTGCTCTGTGTACACTTTTTATTGTTCTTCTATGTCAAATGTTACAAGTATAAGGTTCATAGATTATTTCGATGCCAAAACACAAACATTCTATGAAAAATGGACAAAACTGTTGAAAGATCCTATATTGAGAGAGAGTTGAACAAGTTTGGACCATCAAAGTTGCTCGGCGTACACTTTTTACTATTCTTCTATGTCAAATTTTACGAGTATAAACTTCGTAGATTTTTTCGATGCCAAAACACCAACTTTCCATGAAAAATGGACAAAAACATTAAAAGCTCCTTCATAGAGAGAGTTGAGCACCTTCGGACCATCAAAGTTGCTCTATGTACACTTTTTATTGTTCTTCTATGTAAAATTTTATGAATGCAAGCTTCGTAGATTATTTCGATTCGAAAACACCAACTTTCTATGACAAATGGACAAAACCGTTAAAAGCTCCTCCATAGATAGAGTTGAGCAACTTCGGACCATCAAAGTTGCTCTGTGTACACTTTTTATTGTTCTTCTATGTCAAATGTTACAAGTATAAGCTTCATAGATTATTTCGATGCCAAAACACAAACATTCTATGAAAAATAGACAAAACTATTGAAAGATCCTATATTGAGAGAGAGTTGAACAAGTTTGGACCATCAAAGTTGCTCGGCGTACACTTTTTACTATTCTTCTATGTCAAATTTTACGAGTATAAACTTCGTAGATTTTTTCGATGCCAAAACACCAACTTTCTATGAAAAATGGACAAAAACATTAAAAGCTCCTTCATAGAGAGAGTTGAGCATCTTCGGACCATCAAAGTTGCTCTATGTACACTTTTTATTGTTCTTCTATGTAAAATTTTATGAATGCAAGCTTCGTAGATTATTTCGATTCAAAAACACCAACTTTCGATGACAAATGGACAAAACCGTTAAAAGCTCCTCCATAGATAGAGTTGAGCAACTTCGGACCATCAAAGTTGCTCTGTGTACACTTTTTATTGTTCTTCTATGTCAAATGTTACAAGTATAAGCTTCATAGATTATTTCGATGCCAAAACACAAACATTCTATGAAAAATGGACAAAACTGTTGAAAGATCCTATATTGAGAGAGAGTTGAACAAGTTTGGACCATCAAAGTTGCTCGGCGTACACTTTTTACTATTCTTCTATGTCAAATTTTACGAGTATAAACTTTCTATGAAAAATGGACAAAACCGTTAAAAGCTCTTCCATAGAGAGAGTGGATCAACTTCGGACCATCAACGTTGCTCGATGTACACTTTTTATTGTTCTTCTATGTCAAATTTTATGAATACAAGCTTCCAAGATTATTTCGATTCCAAAACACCAACTTTCTATGAAAAATGGACAAAAACATTAAAAGCTCCTTCATAGAGAGAGTTGAGCATCTTCGGACCATCAAAGTTGCTCTATGTACACTTTTTATTGTTCTTCTATGTAAAATTTTATGAATGCAAGCTTCGTAGATTATTTCGATTCGAAAACACCAACTTTCTGTGACAAATGGATAAAACCTTTAAAAGCCCCTCCATAGAGAGAGTTGAGCAACTTCGGACCATCAAAGATGCTCGGTGTACACTTTTTATTGTTCTTATATGTCAAATTTTACGAGTATAAGCTTCCTAGATTATTTCGATGACAAAACACCAACTTTCTATGAGAAATGGACAAAACCGTTAAAAGCTCCTCCATAGAGAGAGTGGATCAACTTCGGACCATCAAAGCTGCTCGATGTACACTTTTTATTGTTCTTCTATGTCAAATTTTAAGAATACAAGCTTCCAAGATTATTTCGATTCCAAAACACCAACTTTCTATGAAAAGTGGACAAAACCGTTGAAAGCTCCTACATAGAAAGAGTTGACCAAGTTCGGACCATCAAAGTTGCTCGGCGTACACTTTTTACTATTCTTCTATGTCAAATTTTACGAGAATAAGCTTCCTAGATTATTTCTATGGCAAAACATCAACTTTCTATTACAAATGGAAAAAAGCACTAAAATCTCCTTCATAGAGAGAATTGAGCATCTTCGGACCATCAAAGTTTTTTGGTGTACAATTTTTATAGTTTTTCTATGTGAAATTTTACGAGTATAAGCTTCCTAGATTATTTCGATGACCAAACACCAACTTTCTATGAGACAAATGGACAAAACCGTTAAAAACACTTCCATAGAAAGAGTTGAGCAACTTCGGACCATCGAAGTTGCTCTATGTACACTTTTTATTGTTCTTCTATGTCAAATTTTATGAATACAAGCTTACAAGATTATTTCGATTAAAAAACGACAACTTTCTATGAAAAATGGACAAAAACATTAAAAGCTCCTTCATAGAGAGAGTTGAGCATCTTCGGACCATCCAAGTTTCTCGGTGTACACTTTTTATTGTTCTTTTATATGAAATTTTACGAGTATAAGCTTCCTCGATTATTTCGATGCCAAAACACCAACTTTTTATAACAAATGGACAAAACCGTTAAAAGCTCCTCCATAGATAGAGTTGAGAAACTTCGGACCATCAAAGTTGCTCTGTGTACACTTTTTATTGTTCTTCTATGTCAAATGTTACAAGTATAGGCTTCGTAGATTATTTCGATGCCAAAACACCAACTTTCTATGAAAAATGGACAAAACCGTTGAAAGATCCTATATTGAGAGAGAGTTGAACAAGTTTGGACCATCAAAGTTGCTCGGCGTACACTTTTTACTATTCTTCTATGTCAAATTTTATGAGTATAAGCTTCGTAGATTATTTCGATGCCAAAACACCAACTTTCTATGAAAAATGGACAAAACCGTTAAAAGCTCCTCCATAGAGAGAGTGGATCAACTTCGGACCATCAAAGTTGCTCGATGTACACTTTTTATTGTTCTTCTATGTCAAATTTTATGAATACAAGCTTCCAAGATTATTTCGATTCCAAAACAACAACTTTCTATGAAAAATAGACAAAACCGTTAAAAGCTCCTCCATAGAGAGAGTGGATCAACTTCGGACCATCAAAGTTGCTCGATGTACACTTTTTATTGTTCTTCTATGTCAAATTTTAAGAATACAAGCTTCCAAGATTATTTCGATTCCAAAACACCAACTTTTTATGAAAAATGGACGAAAACGTTAAAAGCTCCTTCATAGAGAGAGTTGAGCATCTTCGGAACATCAAAGTTGCTCTATGTACACTTTTTATTGTTCTTCTATGTAAAATTTTATGAATGCAAGCTTACAAGATTATTTCGATTCCAAAACACCAACTTTCTATGGCAAATGGACAAAACCGTTAAAAGCTCCTCCATAGAGAGAGTTGAGCAACTTCGGACCATCAAAGTTGCTCTATGTACACTTTTTATTGTTCTTCTATGTCAAATTTTATGAATACAAGCTTCCAAGATTATTTCGATTCCAAAACACCAACTTTCTATGAAAAATTGACAAAAACGTTGAAAGCTCCTACATAGAAAGAGTTGACCAAGTTCGGACCATCAAAGTTGCTCGGCGTACACTTTTTACTATTCTTCTATGTCAAATTTTACGAGAATAAGCTTCCTAGATTATTTCTATGGCAAAACATCAACTTTCTATGACAAATGGAAAAAAGCATTAAAAGCTCCTTCATAGAGAGAATTGAGCATCTTCGGACCATCAAAGTTTTTCGGTGTACACTTTTTATAGTTCTTCTATGTGAAATTTTACGAGTATAAACTTCCTAGATTATTTTGATGACCAAACACCAACTTTCTATGAGACAAATGGACAAAACCGTTAAAAGCTCTTCCATAGAAAGAGTTGAGCAACTTCGGACCATCGAAGTTGCTCTATGTACACTTTTTATTGTTCTTCTATGTCAAATTTTATGAATACAAGCTTACAAGATTATTTCGATTAAAAAACAACAACTTTCTATGAAAAATGGACAAAAACATTAAAAGCTCCTTCATAGAGAGAGTTGAGCATCTTCGGACCATCCAAGTTTCTCGGTGTACACTTTTTATTGTTCTTTTATATGAAATTTTACGAGTATAAGCTTGCTCGATTATTTCGATGCCAAAACACCAACTTTCTATAACAAATGGAAAAAACCGTTAAAAGCTCCTCCATAGATAGAGTTGAGCAACTTCGGACCATCAAAGTTGCTCTGTGTACACTTTTTATTGTTCTTCTATGTCAAATGTTACAAGTATAGGCTTCATAGATTATTTCGATGCCAAAACACCAACTTTCTATGAAAAATGGACAAAACCGTTGAAAGATCCTATATTGAGAGAGAGTTGAACAAGTTTGGACCATCAAAGTTGCTCGGCGTACACTTTTTACTATTCTTCTATGTCAAATTTTATGAGTATAAGCTTCGTAGATTATTTCGATGCCAAAACACCAACTTTCTATGAAAAATGGACAAAATCGTTAAAAGCTCCTCCATAGAGAGAGTTGAGAAACTTCGGACCATCAAAGTTGCTCAGTGTATACTTTTTATTCTTGTTCTATGTAAAATTTTATGAATACAAGCTTCGAAGATTATTTCGATTCCAAAACACCAACTTTCTATGACAAATGGATAAAACTGTTAAAAGCTCCCCCATAGAGAGAGTGGATCAACTTCGGACCATCAAAGTTGCTCGATGTACACTTTTTATTGTTCTTCTATGTCAAATTTTAAGAATACAAGCTTCCAAGATTATTTCGATTCCAAAACACCAACTTTTTATGAAAAATGGACGAAAACGTTAAAAGCTCCTTCATAGAGAGAGTTGAGCATCTTCGGAACATCAAAGTTGCTCTATGTACACTTTTTATTGTTCTTCTATGTAAAATTTTATGAATGCAAGCTTACAAGATTATTTCGATTCCGAAACACCAACTTTCTATGGCAAATGGACAAAACCGTTAAAAGCTCCTCCATAGAGAGAGTTGAGCAACTTCGGACCATCAAAGTTGCTCTATGTACACTTTTTATTGTTCTTCTATGTCAAATTTTATGAATACAAGCTTCCAAGATTATTTCGATTCCAAAACACCAACTTTCTATGAAAAATTGACAAAAACGTTGAAAGCTCCTACATAGAAAGAGTTGACCAAGTTCGGACCATCAAAGTTGCTCGGCGTACACTTTTTACTATTCTTCTATGTCAAATTTTACGAGAATAAGCTTCCTAGATTATTTCTATGGCAAAACATCAACTTTCTATGACAAATGGAAAAAAGCATTAAA
The DNA here is from genome assembly GCA_963580455.1 of Euonymus europaeus. Classification (NCBI taxonomy): domain Eukaryota; kingdom Viridiplantae; phylum Streptophyta; class Magnoliopsida; order Celastrales; family Celastraceae; genus Euonymus; species Euonymus europaeus. The sequence continues at coordinate 18,945,941 of OY756959.1, read as the reverse complement.
AGCTCCTTCATAGAGAGAATTGAGCATCTTCGGACCATCAAAGTTTTTCGGTGTACACTTTTTATAGTTCTTCTATGTGAAATTTTACGAGTATAAACTTCCTAGATTATTTCGATGACCAAACACCAACTTTCTATGAGACAAATGGACAAAACCGTTAAAAGCTCCTCCATAGATAGAGTTGAGCAACTTCGGACCATCAAAGTTGCTCTGTGTACACTTTTTATTGTTCTTCTATGTCAAATGTTACAAGTATAAGGTTCATAGATTATTTCGATGCCAAAACACAAACATTCTATGAAAAATGGACAAAACTGTTGAAAGATCCTATATTGAGAGAGAGTTGAACAAGTTTGGACCATCAAAGTTGCTCGGCGTACACTTTTTACTATTCTTCTATGTCAAATTTTACGAGTATAAACTTCGTAGAATTTTTCGATGCCAAAACACCAACTTTCCATGAAAAATGGACAAAAACATTAAAAGCTCCTTCATAGAGAGAGTTGAGCACCTTCGGACCATCAAAGTTGCTCTATGTACACTTTTTATTGTTCTTCTATGTAAAATTTTATGAATGCAAGCTTCGTAGATTATTTCGATTCGAAAACACCAACTTTCTATGACAAATGGACAAAACCGTTAAAAGCTCCTCCATAGATAGAGTTGAGCAACTTCGGACCATCAAAGTTGCTCTGTGTACACTTTTTATTGTTCTTCTATGTCAAATGTTACAAGTATAAGCTTCATAGATTATTTCGATGCCAAAACACAAACATTCTATGAAAAATAGACAAAACTATTGAAAGATCCTATATTGAGAGAGAGTTGAACAAGTTTGGACCATCAAAGTTGCTCGGCGTACACTTTTTACTATTCTTCTATGTCAAATTTTACGAGTATAAACTTCGTAGATTTTTTCGATGCCAAAACACCAACTTTCTATGAAAAATGGACAAAAACATTAAAAGCTCCTTCATAGAGAGAGTTGAGCATCTTCGGACCATCAAAGTTGCTCTATGTACACTTTTTATTGTTCTTCTATGTAAAATTTTATGAATGCAAGCTTCGTAGATTATTTCGATTCAAAAACACCAACTTTCGATGACAAATGGACAAAACCGTTAAAAGCTCCTCCATAGATAGAGTTGAGCAACTTCGGACCATCAAAGTTGCTCTGTGTACACTTTTTATTGTTCTTCTATGTCAAATGTTACAAGTATAAGCTTCATAGATTATTTCGATGCCAAAACACAAACATTCTATGAAAAATGGACAAAACTGTTGAAAGATCCTATATTGAGAGAGAGTTGAACAAGTTTGGACCATCAAAGTTGCTCGGCGTACACTTTTTACTATTCTTCTATGTCAAATTTTACGAGTATAAACTTTCTATGAAAAATGGACAAAACCGTTAAAAGCTCTTCCATAGAGAGAGTGGATCAACTTCGGACCATCAACGTTGCTCGATGTACACTTTTTATTGTTCTTCTATGTCAAATTTTATGAATACAAGCTTCCAAGATTATTTCGATTCCAAAACACCAACTTTCTACGAAAAATGGACAAAAACATTAAAAGCTCCTTCATAGAGAGAGTTGAGCATCTTCGGACCATCAAAGTTGCTCTATGTACACTTTTTATTGTTCTTCTATGTAAAATTTTATGAATGCAAGCTTCGTAGATTATTTCGATTCGAAAACACCAACTTTCTATGACAAATGGATAAAACCTTTAAAAGCCCCTCCATAGAGAGAGTTGAGCAACTTCGGACCATCAAAGATGCTCGGTGTACACTTTTTATTGTTCTTATATGTCAAATTTTACGAGTATAAGCTTCCTAGATTATTTCGATGACAAAACACCAACTTTCTATGAGAAATGGACAAAACCGTTAAAAGCTCCTCCATAGAGAGAGTGGATCAACTTCGGACCATCAAAGCTGCTCGATGTACACTTTTTATTGTTCTTCTATGTCAAATTTTAAGAATACAAGCTTCCAAGATTATTTCGATTCCAAAACACCAACTTTCTATGAAAAGTGGACAAAACTGTTGAAAGCTCCTACATAGAAAGAGTTGACCAAGTTCGGACCATCAAAGTTGCTCGGCGTACACTTTTTACTATTCTTCTATGTCAAATTTTACGAGAATAAGCTTCCTAGATTATTTCTATGGCAAAACATCAACTTTCTATTACAAATGGAAAAAAGCACTAAAATCTCCTTCATAGAGAGAATTGAGCATCTTCGGACCATCAAAGTTTTTCGGTGTACAATTTTTATAGTTTTTCTATGTGAAATTTTACGAGTATAAGCTTCCTAGATTATTTCGATGACCAAACACCAACTTTCTATGAGACAAATGGACAAAACCGTTAAAAGCTCTTCCATAGAAAGAGTTGAGCAACTTCGGACCATCGAAGTTGCTCTATGTACACTTTTTATTGTTCTTCTATGTCAAATTTTATGAATACAAGCTTACAAGATTATTTCGATTAAAAAACGACAACTTTCTATGAAAAATGGACAAAAACATTAAAAGCTCCTTCATAGAGAGAGTTGAGCATCTTCGGACCATCCAAGTTTTTCGGTGTACACTTTTTATTGTTCTTTTATATGAAATTTTACGAGTATAAGCTTCCTCGATTATTTCGATGCCAAAACACCAACTTTTTATAACAAATGGACAAAACCGTTAAAAGCTCCTCCATAGATAGAGTTGAGCAACTTCGGACCATCAAAGTTGCTCTGTGTACACTTTTTATTGTTCTTCTATGTCAAATGTTACAAGTATAGGCTTCGTAGATTATTTCGATGCCAAAACACCAACTTTCTATGAAAAATGGACAAAACCGTTGAAAGATCCTATATTGAGAGAGAGTTGAACAAGTTTGGACCATCAAAGTTGCTCGGCGTACACTTTTTACTATTCTTCTATGTCAAATTTTATGAGTATAAGCTTCGTAGATTATTTCGATGCCAAAACACCAACTTTCTATGAAAAATGGACAAAACCGTTAAAAGCTCCTCCATAGAGAGAGTGGATCAACTTCGGACCATCAAAGTTGCTCGATGTACACTTTTTATTGTTCTTCTATGTCAAATTTTATGAATACAAGCTTCCAAGATTATTTCGATTCCAAAACAACAACTTTCTATGAAAAATAGACAAAACCGTTAAAAGCTCCTCCATAGAGAGAGTGGATCAACTTCGGACCATCAAAGTTGCTCGATGTACACTTTTTATTGTTCTTCTATGTCAAATTTTAAGAATACAAGCTTCCAAGATTATTTCGATTCCAAAACACCAACTTTTTATGAAAAATGGACGAAAACGTTAAAAGCTCCTTCATAGAGAGAGTTGAGCATCTTCGGAACATCAAAGTTGCTCTATGTACACTTTTTATTGTTCTTCTATGTAAAATTTTATGAATGCAAGCTTACAAGATTATTTCGATTCCAAAACACCAACTTTCTATGGCAAATGGACAAAACCGTTAAAAGCTCCTCCATAGAGAGAGTTGAGCAACTTCGGACCATCAAAGTTGCTCTATGTACACTTTTTATTGTTCTTCTATGTCAAATTTTATGAATACAAGCTTCCAAGATTATTTCGATTCCAAAACACCAACTTTCTATGAAAAATTGACAAAAACGTTGAAAGCTCCTACATAGAAAGAGTTGACCAAGTTCGGACCATCAAAGTTGCTCGGCGTACACTTTTTACTATTCTTCTATGTCAAATTTTATGAGTATAAGCTTCGTAGATTATTTCGATGCCAAAACACCAACTTTCTATGAAAAATGGACAAAACCGTTAAAAGCTCCTCCATAGAGAGAGTGGATCAACTTCGGACCATCAAAGTTGCTCGATGTACACTTTTTATTGTTCTTCTATGTCAAATTTTATGAATACAAGCTTCCAAGATTATTTCGATTCCAAAACAACAACTTTCTATGAAAAATAGACAAAACCGTTAAAAGCTCCTCCATAGAGAGAGTGGATCAACTTCGGACCATCAAAGTTGCTCGATGTACACTTTTTATTGTTCTTCTATGTCAAATTTTAAGAATACAAGCTTCCAAGATTATTTCGATTCCAAAACACCAACTTTTTATGAAAAATGGACGAAAACGTTAAAAGCTCCTTCATAGAGAGAGTTGAGCATCTTCGGAACATCAAAGTTGCTCTATGTACACTTTTTATTGTTCTTCTATGTAAAATTTTATGAATGCAAGCTTACAAGATTATTTCGATTCCAAAACACCAACTTTCTATGGCAAATGGACAAAACCGTTAAAAGCTCCTCCATAGAGAGAGTTGAGCAACTTCGGACCATCAAAGTTGCTCTATGTACACTTTTTATTGTTCTTCTATGTCAAATTTTATGAATACAAGCTTCCAAGATTATTTCGATTCCAAAACACCAACTTTCTATGAAAAGTTGACAAAAACGTTGAAAGCTCCTACATAGAAAGAGTTGACCAAGTTCGGACCATGAAAGTTGCTCGGCGTACACTTTTTACTATTCTTCTATGTCAAATTTTACGAGAATAAGCTTCCTAGATTATTTCTATGGCAAAACATCAACTTTCTATGACAAATGGAAAAAAGCATTAAAAGCTCCTTCATAGAGAGAATTGAGCATCTTCGGACCATCAAAGTTTTTCGGTGTACACTTTTTATAGTTCTTCTATGTGAAATTTTACGAGTATAAACTTCCTAGATTATTTCGATGACCAAACACCAACTTTCTATGAGACAAATGGACAAAACCGTTAAAAGCTCTTCCATAGAAAGAGTTGAGCAACTTCGGACCATCGAAGTTGCTCTATGTACACTTTTTATTGTTCTTCTATGTCAAATTTTATGAATACAAGCTTACAAGATTATTTCGATTAAAAAACAACAACTTTCTATGAAAAATGGACAAAAACATTAAAAGCTCCTTCATAGAGAGAGTTGAGCATCTTCGGACCATCCAAGTTTCTCGGTGTACACTTTTTATTGTTCTTTTATATGAAATTTTACGAGTATAAGCTTGCTCGATTATTTCGATGCCAAAACACCAACTTTCTATAACAAATGGACAAAACCGTTAAAAGCTCCTCCATAGATAGAGTTGAGCAACTTCGGACCATCAAAGTTGCTCTGTGTACACTTTTTATTGTTCTTCTATGTCAAATGTTACAAGTATAGGCTTCATAGATTATTTCGATGCCAAAACACCAACTTTCTATGAAAAATGGACAAAACCGTTGAAAGATCCTATATTGAGAGAGAGTTGAACAAGTTTGGACCATTAAAGTTGCTCGGCGTACACTTTTTACTATTCTTCTATGTCAAATTTTATGAGTATAAGCTTCGTAGATTATTTCGATGCCAAAACACCAACTTTCTATGAAAAATGGACAAAATCGTTAAAAGCTCCTCCATAGAGAGAGTGGATCAACTTCGGACCATCAAAGTTGCTCGATGTACACTTTTTATTGTTCTTCTATGTCAAATTTTATGAATACAAGCTTCCAAGATTATTTCGATTCCAAAACAACAACTTTCTATGAAAAATAGACAAAACCGTTAAAAGCTCCCCCATAGAGAGAGTGGATCAACTTCGGACCATCAAAGTTGCTCGATGTACACTTTTTATTGTTCTTCTATGTCAAATTTTAAGAATACAAGCTTCCAAGATTATTTCGATTCCAAAACACCAACTTTTTATGAAAAATGGACGAAAACGTTAAAAGCTCCTTCATAGAGAGAGTTGAGCATCTTCGGAACATCAAAGTTGCTCTATGTACACTCTTTATTGTTCTTCTATGTAAAATTTTATGAATGCAAGCTTACAAGATTATTTCGATTCCAAAACACCAACTTTCTATGGCAAATGGACAAAACCGTTAAAAGCTCCTCCATAGAGAGAGTTGAGCAACTTCGGACCATCAAAGCTGCTCTATGTACACTTTTTATTGTTCTTCTATGTCAAATTTTATGAATACAAGCTTCCAAGATTATTTCGATTCCAAAACACCAACTTTCTATGAAAAATTGACAAAAACGTTGAAAGCTCCTACATAGAAAGAGTTGACCAAGTTCGGACCATCAAAGTTGCTCGGCGTACACTTTTTACTATTCTTCTATGTCAAATTTTACGAGAATAAGCTTCCTAGGTTATTTCTATGGCAAAACATCAACTTTCTATGACAAATGGAAAAAAGCATTAAAAGCTCCTTCATAGAGAGAATTGAGCATCTTCGGACCATCAAAGTTTTTCGGTGTACACTTTTTATAGTTCTTCTATGTGAAATTTTACGAGTATAAACTTCCTAGATTATTTCGATGACCAAACACCAACTTTCTATGAGACAAATGGACAAAACCGTTAAAAGCTCTTCCATAGAAAGAGTTGAGCAACTTCGGACCATCGAAGTTGCTCTATGTACACTTTTTATTGTTCTTCTATGTCAAATTTTATGAATACATGCTTACAAGATTATTTCGATTAAAAAACAACAACTTTCTATTAAAAATGGACAAAAACATTAAAAGCTCCTTCATAGAGAGAGTTGAGCATCTTCGGACCATCCAAGTTTCTCGGTGTACACTTTTTATTGTTCTTTTATATGAAATTTTACGAGTATAAGCTTCCTCGATTATTTCGATGCCAAAACACCAACTTTCTATAACAAATGGACAAAACCGTTAAAAGCTCCTCCATAGATAGAGTTGAGCAACATCGGACCATCAAAGTTTCTCTGTGTACCCTTTTTATTGTTCTTCTATGTCAAATGTTACAAGTATAGGCTTCATAGATTATTTCGATGCCAAAACACCAACTTTCTATGAAAAATGGACAAAACCGTTGAAAGATCTTATATTGAGAGAGAGTTGAACAAGTTCGGACCATCAAAGTTGCTCGGCGTACACTTTTTACTATTCTTCTATGTCAAATTTTATGAGTATAAGCTTCGTAGATTATTTCGATGCCAAAACACCAACTTTCTATGAAAAATGGACAAAACCGTTAAAAGCTCCTCCATAGAGAGTGGATCAACTTCGGACCATCGAAGCTGCTCGATGTACACTTTTTATTGTTCTTCTATGTCAAATTTTATGAATACAAGCTTCCAAGATTATTTCGATTCCAAAACACCAACTTTCTATGAAAAGTGGACAAAACCGTTGAAAGCTCCTCCATAGAAAGAGTTGACCAAGTTCGGACCATCAAAGTTGCTCGGCGTACACTTGTTACTATTCTTCTATGTCAAATTTTACGAGAATAAGCTTCCTAGATTATTTGTATGGCAAAACATCAACTTTCTATTACAAATGGAAAAAAGCATTAAAATCTCCTTCATAGAGAGAATTGAGCATCTTCGGACCATCAAAGTTTTTCGGTGTACACTTTTTATAGTTTTTCTATGTGAAATTTTACGAGTATAAGCTTCCTAGATTATTTCGATGAGCAAACACCAATTTTCTATGAGAAAAATGGACAAAACCGTTAAAAGCTCTTCCATAGAAAGAGTTGAGCAACTTCGGACCATCGAAGTTGCTCTATGTACACTTTTTATTGTTCTTCTATGTCAAATTTTATGAATACAAGCTTACAAGATTATTTCGATTAAAAAACAACAACTTTCTATGAAAAATGGACAAAAACATTAAAAGCTCCTTCATAGAGAGAGTTGAGCATCTTCGGACCATCCAAGTTTCTCGGTGTACACTTTTTATTGTTCTTTTATATGAAATTTTACGAGTATAAGCTTCCTCGATTATTTCGATGCCAAAACACCAACTTTCTATAACAAATGGACAAAACCGTTAAAAGCTCCTCCATAGATAGAGTTGAGCAACTTCGGACCATCAAAGTTGCTCTGTGTACACTTTTTATTGTTCTTCTATGTCAAATGTTACAAGTATAAGCTTCGTAGATTATTTCGATGCCAAAACACCAACTTTCTATGAAAAATGGACAAAACCGTTGAAAGATCCTATATTGAGAGAGAGTTGAACAAGTTTGGACCATCAAAGTTGCTCGGCGTACATTTTTACTATTCTTCTATGTCAAATTTTATGAGTATAAGCTTCGTAGATTATTTCGATGCCAAAACACCAACTTTCTATGAAAAATGGACAAAACCGTTAAAAGCTCCTCCATAGAGAGAGTGGATCAACTTCGGACCATCAAAGTTGCTCTATGTACACTTTTTATTGTTCTTCTATGTCAAATTTTATGAATACAAGCTTCCAAGATTATTTCGATTCCAAAACACCAACTTTCTATGAAAAATTGACAAAAACGTTGAAAGATCCTACATAGAAAGAGTTGACCAAGCTCGGACCATCAAAGTTGCTCGGCGTACACTTTTTACTATTCTTCTATGTCAAACTTTACGAGAATAAGCTTCCTAGATTATTTCTATGGCAAAACATCAACTTTCTATGACAAATGGAAAAAAGCATTAAAAGCTCCTTCATAGAGAGAATTGAGCATCTTCGGACCATCAAAGTTTTTCGGTGTACACTTTTTATTGTTCTTCTATGTGAAATTTTACGAGTATAAACTTCCTAGATTATTTCGATGACCAAACACCAACTTTCTATGAGACAAATGGACAAAACCGTTAAAAGCTCTTCCATAGAAAGAGTTGAGCAACTTCGGACCATCAAAGTTGCTCTATGTACACTTTTTATTGTTCTTCTATGTCAAATTTTATGAATACAAGCTTACAAGATTATTTCGATTAAAAAACAACAACTTTCTATTAAAAATGGACAAAAACATTAAAAGCTCCTTCATAGAGAGAGTTGAGCAGCTTCGGACCATCCAAGTTTCTCGGTGTACACTTTTTATTGTTCTTTTATATGAAATTTTACGAGTATAAGCTTCCTCGATTATTTCGATGCCAAAACACCAACTTTCTATAACAAATGGACAAAACCATTAAAAGCTCCTCCATAGATAGAGTTGAGCAACTTCGGACCATCAAAGTTGCTCTGTGTACACTTTTTATTGTTCTTCTATGTCAAATGTTACAAGTATAGGCTTCGTAGATTATTTCGATGCCAAAACACCAACTTTCTATGAAAAATGGACAAAACCGTTGAAAGATCCTATATTGAGAGAGAGTTGAACAAGTTTGGACCATCAAAGTTGCTCGGCGTACACTTTTTACTATTCTTCTATGTCAAATTTTATGAGTATAAGCTTCGTAGATTATTTCGATGCCAAAACACCAACTTTCTATGAAAAATGAACAAAACCGTTAAAAGCTCCTCCATAGAGAGAGTGGATCAACTTCGGACCATCAAAGTTGCTCGATGTACACTTTTTATTGTTCTTCTATGTCAAATTTTATGAATACAAGCTTCCAAGATTATTTCGATGACAAAACATCAACTTTCTATGAGAAATGGACAAAACCGTTAAAAGCTCCTCCATATAGAGGATTGAGCATCTTCGGATCATCAAAGCTGCTCTTTGTACTCTTTTTATTGTTGTTCTATGTCAAATTTTACGAGTATAAGCTTCGTAGATTATTTTGATGCTAAAACATCAACTTTCTATGAAAAATGGACAAAACCGTTGAAAGCTCCTACATAGAAAGAGTTGAACAAGTTCGGACCATCAAAGTTGCTCGGCGTACACATTTTACTATTCTTCTATGTAAATTTTACGAGTATAAGCTTCCTAGATTATTTCTATGGCAAAACATCAACTTTCTATGACAAATGGAAAAAAGCATTAAAAGCTCCTTCATAGAGAGAGTTGAGCATCTTCGGACCATCAAAGTTTCTCGGCGTACACTTTTACTATTCTTCTATGTCAAATTTGACGAGTATAAGCTTCGTAGATTATTTCGATGCCAAAACACCAACTTTCTATGAAAAATGGACAAAACCGTTAAAAGCTCCTCCATAGAGATAGTGGATCAACTTCGGACCATCAAAGTTGCTCGATTGAAACTTTTTATTGTTCTTCTATGTCAAATTTTAAGAATACAAGCTTCCAAGATTATTTCGATTCCAAAACACCAACTTTTTATGAAAAATACACAAAATCGATAAAAGCTCCTCCATAGAGAGAGTGGATCAACTTCGGACCATCAAAGTTGCTCGATGTAAACTTTTTATTGTTCTTCTATGTCAAATTTTATGAATACAAGCTTCCAAGATTATTTCGATTCCAAAACACCAACTTTCTATGAAAAATGGACAAAAACGTTAAAAGCTCCTTCATAGATAGAGTTGAGCATCTTCGGACCATCAATGTTGCTCTATGTACACTTTTTATTGTTCTTCTATGTCAAATTTTATGAATACAAGCTTCCAAGATTATTTCGATGCTAAAACACCAACTTTCTATGAAGAATGGACAAAAATGTTAAAAGCTCCTTCATAGAGATAGTTGAGCATCTTCGGACCATCAAAGTTTCTCGGTGTACACTTTTTATTGTTCTTTTATATGAAATTTTACGAGTATAAGCTTCCTCGATTATTTCGATTCCAAAAGACCAACTTTCTATAACAAATGGACAAAACCGTTAAAAGCTCCTCCATAGAAGGAGTTGAGCAACTTCGGACCATCAAAGATGCTCTGTGTACACTTTTTATTGTTGTTCTATGTCAAATTTTACGAGTATAAGCTTCGTAGATTATTTCGATGCTAAAACACCAAGTTTCTATGAAAAATGGACAAAACCGTTGAAAGCTCCTACGTAGAAAGAGTTGAACAAGTTCGGACCATCAAAGTTGCTTGGCGTACACTTTTTACTATTCTTCTATGTCAAATTTTACGAGTATGAGCTTCCTAGATTATTTCTATGGCAAAACACCAACTTTCTATGACAAATGGAAAAAAGCATTAAAAGCTCTTTCATAGAGCGAGTTAAGCATCTTCGGACCATCAAAGTTTTTCGGTGTACACTTTTTATAGTTCTTCTATGTGAAATTTTACAAGTATAAGCTTCCTAGATTATTTCGATGACAAAACACCAACTTTCTGTGAGGCAAATGGACAAAACCGTTAAAAGCTCTTCCATAGAGAGAGTTGAGCCACTTCGGACCATCGAAGTTGCTCTATGTACACTTTTTATTGTTCTTCTATGTCAAATTTTATGAATACAAGCTAACAAGATTATTTCGATTCCAAAACACCAACTTTCTATGACAAATGGACAAAACCATTAAAAGCTTCTCCATAGAGAGAGTTGAGCAACTTCGGACCATCAAAGTTGCTCTATGTACACTTTTTATTGTTCTTCTACGTCAAATTTTATGAATACAAGCTTCCAACATTATTTCGATTCCAAAACACGAACTTTCTATGAAAAATAGACAAAAACGTTAAAAGCTCCTTCATAGAGAGAGTTGAGCATCTTCGGACCAACAAAGTTTCTCGGTGTACACTTTTTATTGTTCTTTTATATGAAATTTTACGAGTATAAGCTTCCTCGATTATTTCGATGCCAAAACACCAACTTTCTATGACAAATGGAAAAAAGCATTAAAAGCTCTTTCATAGAGAGAGTTAAGCATCTTCGGACCATCAAAGTTTTTCGGTGTACACTTTTTATAGTTCTTCTATGTGAAATTTTACGAGTATAAGCTTCCTAGATTATTTCGATGACAAAACACCAACTTTCTGTGAGGCAAATGGACAAAACCGTTAAAAGCTCTTCCATAGAGAGAGTTGAGCCACATCGGACCATCGAAGTTGCTCTATGTACACTTTTTATTGTTCTTCTATGTCAAATTTTATGAATACAAGCTAACAAGATTATTTCGATTCCAAAACACCAACTTTCTATGAAAAATGGACAAAACCATTAAAAGCTTCTCCATAGAGAGAGTTGAGCAACTTCGGACCATCAAAGTTGCTCTATGTACACTTTTTATTGTTCTTCTATATCAAATTTTATGAATACAAGCTTCCAACATTATTTCGATTCCAAAACACGAACTTTCTATGAAAAATAGACAAAAACGTTAAAAGCTCCTTCATAGAGAGAGTTGAACATCTTCGGACCAACAAAGTTTCTCGGTGTACACTTTTTATTGTTCTTTTAAATGAAATTTTACGAGTATAAGCTTCCTCGATTATTTCGATGCCAAAATACCAACTTTCTATGACAAATGGACAAAACCGTTAAAAGCTCCTCCATAGATAAAGTTGAGCAACTTCGGACCATCAAAGTTGCTCTGTGTACAATTTTTATTGTTCTTCTATGTCAAATTTTACAAGTATAAGCTTCGTAGATTATTTCGATGCCAAAACACCAACTTTCTATGAAAAATGGACAAAACCTTTGAAAGATCCTATATAGAGAGAGAGTTGAACAAGTTTGGACTATCAAAGTTGCACGGCGTACACTTTTTACTATTCTTCTATGTCAAATTTTACGAGTATAAGCTTCGTAGATTATTTCGATGCCAAAACACCAACTTTCTATGAAAAATGGACGAAACCGTTGAAAGATCCTATATAGAGAGAGAGTTGAACAAGTTTGGACTATCAAAGTTGCTCGGCGTACACTTTTTACTATTCTTCTATGTGAAATTTTACGAGAATAAGCTTCCTAGATTATTTCTATTGCAAAACATCAACTTTCTATGACAAATGGAAAAAAGCATTAAAAGCCCCTTCATAGAGAGAGTTGAGCATCTTCGGACCATCAAAGTTTCTCGGTGTACACTTTTTATTGTTCTTATATGTCAAATTTTACGTGTATAAGCTTCCTAGATTATTTCGATGACAAAACACCAACTTTCTTTGAGACAAACGGACAAAACCGATAAAAGCTCCTCCATATAGAGAATTGAGCAACTTCCGATCATCAAACCTGCTCTGTGTACACTTTTTATTGTTCTTCTATTTCAAATTTTACAAGTATAAGCTTCATAGATTATTTCGATGCCAAAACACCAACTTTCTATGAAAAATGGACAAAACCGTTAAAAACTCCTCCATAGAGAGAGTGGATCAACTTCAGACTATCAAAGTTGCTCGATGTACACTTTTTATTGTTCTTCTATGTCAAAATTTATGAATACAAGCTTCCAAGATTATTTCGATTACAAAACACCAACTTTCTATGAAAAATGGACAAAAACGTTAAAAGCTCCTTCATAGAGAGAGTTGAGCATCTTCGGACCATCAAAGTTGCTCTATGTACACTTTTTATTGTTCTTCTATGTCAAATTTTATGAATACAAGCTTCCAAGATTATTTCGATTCCAAAACACGAACTTTCTATGAAAAATGGACAAAACCGTTAAAAGCTCCTCCATAGAGATAGTGGATCAACTTCGGACCATCAAAGTTGCTCGATGTAAACTTTTTATTGTTCTTCTATGTCAAATTTTAAGAATACAAGCTTCCAAGATTATTTCGATTCCAAAACACCAACTTTTTATGAAAAATACACAAAATCGATAAAAGCTCCTCCATAGAGAGAGTGGATCAACTTCGGACCATCAAAGTTGCTCGATGTAAACTTTTTATTGTTCTTCTATGTCAAATTTTATGAATACAAGCTTCCAAGATTATTTCGATTCCAAAACACCAACTTTCTATGAAAAATGGACAAAAACGTTAAAAGCTCCTTCATAGATAGAGTTGAGCATCTTCGGACCATCAATGTTGCTCTATGTACACTTTTTATTGTTCTTCTATGTCAAATTTTATGAATACAAGCTTCCAAGATTATTTCGATGCTAAAACAACAACTTTCTATGAAAAATGGACAAAAATGTTAAAAGCTCCTTCATAGAGATAGTTGAGCATCTTCGGACCATCAAAGTTTCTCGGTGTACACTTTTTATTGTTCTTTTATATGAAATTTTACGAGTATAGGCTTCCTCGATTATTTCGATTCCAAAAGACCAACTTTCTATAACAAATGGACAAAACCGTTAAAAGCTCCTCCATAGAAGGAGTTGAGCAACTTCGGACCATCAAAGATGCTCTGTGTACACTTTTTATTGTTGTTCTATGTCAAATTTTACGAGTATAAGCTTCGTAGATTATTTCGATGCTAAAACACCAAGTTTCTATGAAAAATGGACAAAACCGTTGAAAGCTCCTACGTAGAAAGAGTTGAACAAGTTCGGACCATCAAAGTTGCTTGGCGTACACTTTTTACTATTCTTCTATGTCAAATTTTACGAGTATGAGCTTCCTAGATTATTTCTATGGCAAAACACCAACTTTCTATGACAAATGGAAAAAAGCATTAAAAGCTCTTTCATAGAGCGAGTTAAGCATCTTCGGACCATCAAAGTTTTTCGGTGTACACTTTTTATAGTTCTTCTATGTGAAATTTTACAAGTATAAGCTTCCTAGATTATTTCGATGACAAAACACCAACTTTCTGTGAGGCAAATGGACAAAACCGTTAAAAGCTCTTCCATAGAGAGAGTTGAGCCACTTCGGACCATCGAAGTTGCTCTATGTACACTTTTTATTGTTCTTCTATGTCAAATTTTATGAATACAAGCTAACAAGATTATTTCGATTCCAAAACACCAACTTTCTATGACAAATGGACAAAACCATTAAAAGCTTCTCCATAGAGAGAGTTGAGCAACTTCGGACCATCAAAGTTGCTCTATGTACACTTTTTATTGTTCTTCTACGTCAAATTTTATGAATACAAGCTTCCAACATTATTTCGATTCCAAAACACGAACTTTCTATGAAAAATAGACAAAAACGTTAAAAGCTCCTTCATAGAGAGAGTTGAGCATCTTCGGACCAACAAAGTTTCTCGGTGTACACTTTTTATTGTTCTTTTATATGAAATTTTACGAGTATAAGCTTCCTCGATTATTTCGATGCCAAAACACCAACTTTCTATGACAAATGGAAAAAAGCATTAAAAGCTCTTTCATAGAGAGAGTTAAGCATCTTCGGACCATCAAAGTTTTTCGGTGTACACTTTTTATAGTTCTTCTATGTGAAATTTTACGAGTATAAGCTTCCTAGATTATTTCGATGACAAAACACCAACTTTCTGTGAGGCAAATGGACAAAACCGTTAAAAGCTCTTCCATAGAGAGAGTTGAGCCACATCGGACCATCGAAGTTGCTCTATGTACACTTTTTATTGTTCTTCTATGTCAAATTTTATTAATACAAGCTAACAAGATTATTTCGATTCCAAAACACCAACTTTCTATGAAAAATGGACAAAACCATTAAAAGCTTCTCCATAGAGAGAGTTGAGCAACTTCGGACCATCAAAGTTGCTCTATGTACACTTTTTATTGTTTTTCTATATCAATTTTATGAATACAAGCTTCCAACATTATTTCGATTCCAAAACACGAACTTTCTATGAAAAATAGACAAAAACGTTAAAAGCTCCTTCATAGAGAGAGTTGAACATCTTCGGACCAACAAAGTTTCTCGGTGTACACTTTTTATTGTTCTTTTAAATGAAATTTTACGAGTATAAGCTTCCTCGATTATTTCGATGCCAAAATACCAACTTTCTATGACAAATGGACAAAACCGTTAAAAGCTCCTCCATAGATAGAGTTGAGCAACTTCGGACCATCAAAGTTGCTCTGTGTACAATTTTTATTGTTCTTCTATGTCAAATTTTACAAGTATAAAGCTTCGTAGATTATTTCGATGCCAAAACACCAACTTTCTATGAAAAATGGACAAAACCTTTGAAAGATCCTATATAGAGAGAGAGTTGAACAAGTTTGGACTATCAAAGTTGCACGGCGTACACTTTTTACTATTCTTCTATGTCAAATTTTACGAGTATAAGCTTCGTAGATTATTTCGATGCCAAAACACCAACTTTCTATGAAAAATGGACGAAACCGTTGAAAGATCCTATATAGAGAGAGAGTTGAACAAGTTTGGACTATCAAAGTTGCTCGGCGTACACTTTTTACTATTCTTCTATGTCAAATTTTACGAGAATAAGCTTCCTAGAGTATTTCTATTGCAAAACATCAACTTTCTATGACAAATGGAAAAAAGCATTAAAAGCCCCTTCATAGAGAGAGTTGAGCATCTTCGGACCATCAAAGTTTCTCGGTGTACACTTTTTATTGTTCTTATATGTCAAATTTTACGAGTATAAGCTTCCTAGATTATTTCGATGACAAAACACCAACTTTCTTTGAGACAAACGGACAAAACCGTTAAAAGCTCCTCCATATAGAGAATTGAGCAACTTCCGATCATCAAACCTGCTCTGTGTACACTTTTTATTGTTGTTCTATGTCAAATTTTACGAGTATAAGCTTCGTAGATTATTTCGATGCTAAAACACCAACTTTCTATGAAAAATGGACAAAACCGTTGAAAGCTCCTACATAGAAAAGTTGAACAAGTTCGGACCATCAAAGTTGCTCGGCGTACACTTTTTACTATTCTTCTATGTCAAATTTTACGAGAATAACTTCCTAGATTATTTCTATGGCAAAACATCAACTTTCTATGACAAATGGAAAAAAGCATTAAAAGCTCCTTCATAGAGAGAGTTGAGCATCTTCGGACCATCAAAGTTTCTCGGTGTACACTTTTTATAGTTCTTCTATGTGAAATTTTACGAGTATAAGCTTCCCAGATTATTTCGATGGCAAAACACCAACTTTCTACAACAAATGGACAAAACCGTTAAAAGCTTTTTCATAGATAGAGTTGAACAAGTTTGGACCATCAAAGTTGCTCGGCGTACACTTTTTATTGTTCTTCTATGTCAAATTTTACAAGTATAAGCTTCATAGATTATTTCGATGCGAAAACACCAACTTTCTATGAAAAATGGACAAAACCGTTAAAAACTCCTCCATAGAGAGAGTGGATCAACTTCAGACTATCAAAGTTGCTCGATGTACACTTTTTATTGTTCTTCTATGTCAAATTTTATGAATACAAGCTTCCAAGATTATTTCGATTACCAAACACCAACTTTCTATGAAAAATGGACAAAAACGTTAAAAGCTCCTTCATAGAGAGAGTTGAGCATCTTCGGACCATCAAAGTTGCTCTATGTACACTTTTTATTGTTCTTCTATGTCAAATTTTATGAATACAAGCTTCCAAGATTATTTCGATTCCAAAACACGAACTTTCTATGAAAAATGGACAAAAACGTTAAGAGCTCCTTCATAGAGAGAGTTAAGCATCTTCGGACCATCAAAGTTTCTCGGTGTACACTTTTTATTGTTTTTTTATATGAAATTTTACGAGTATAAGCTTCCTCGATTATTTCGATGCCAAAACACCAACTTATATAACAAATGGAGAAAAACCGTAAAAAGCTCCTCCATAGATAGAGTTGAGCAACTTCGGACCATTAAAGTTGCTCTGTGTACACTTTTTATTGTTCTTCTATGTCAAATTTTACTAGTATAAGCTTCGTAGATTATTTCGATGCCAAAACACCAACTTTCTATGAATAATGGACAAAACCGTTGAATGATCCTATATAGAGAGAGAGTTGAACAAGTTTGAACTATCAAAGTCTCTCGGCGTACACTTTTTACTATTCTTCTATGTCAAATTTTACGAGAATAAGCTTTGTAGATTATTTCGATGCCAAAACACCAACTTTCTATGAAAAATGGACAAAACCGTTAAAAGCTCCTCCATAGAGAGAGTGGATCAACTCCGGACCATCAAAGTTGCTCGATGTACACTTTTTACTGTTCTTCTATTACAAATTTTATGAATACAAGCTTCCAAGATTATTTCAATTCCAAAACACCAACTTTCTATGAAAAATGGACAAAAACGTTAAAAGCTCCTTCATAGAGAGAGTTGAGCATCTTCGGACCATCAAAGTTGCTCTATGTACACTTTTTATTGTTCTTCTATGTAAAATTTTATGAATGCAAGCTTCGTAGATTATGTCGATTCGAAAACACCAACTTCCTAGGACAAATGGATAAAACAGTTAAAAGCTCCTCCATAGAGAGAGTTGAGCAAATTCGGACCATCAAAGATGCTCGGTGTACACTTTTTATTGTTCTTATATGTCAAATTTTACGAGTATAAGCTTCCTAGATTATTTCGATGACAAAACAACAACTTTCTATGGGAAATGGACAAAACCGTTAAAAGCTCCTCCATATAGAGAATTGAGCAACTTCGGATCATCAAAGCTTCTCTGTGTACACTTTTTATTGTTGTTCTGTGTCAAATTTTACGAGTATAAGCTTCGGACCATCAAAGTTGCTCGGCGTACACTTTTTACTATTCTTCTATGTCAAATTTTACGAGTATAAGCTTCCTAGATTATTTCTATGGCAAGACATCAACTTTCTATGACAAATGGAAAAAAGCATTAAAAGCTCCTTCATAGAGAGAGTTGAGCATCTTCGGACCATCAAAGTTTCTCGGTGTACACTTTTTATTATTCTTCTATGTGAAATTTTACGACTATAGGCTTCCTAGATTATTTCGATGGCAAAACACCAACTTTCTACAACAAATGGACAAAACCGTTTAAAGCTCCTCCATAGATAGAGTTGAACAAGTTGGGACCATCAAAGTTCCTCGGCGTACACTTTTTATTGTTCTTCTATGTCAAATTTTACAAGTATAAGCTTCGTAGATTATTTCGATTCCGAAACACAAACTTTCTATGAAAAATGGACAAAAACGCTAAAAGCTCCTTCATAGAGAGAGTTGAGCATCTTCGGACCATCAAAGTTTCTCGGGGTCCACTTTTTATTGTTCTTTTATATGAAATTTTACGAGTATAAGCTTCCTCGATTATTTCGATGCCAAAACACAAACTTTCTATAACAAATGGACAAAACCCTTAAAAGCTCCTCCATAGATAGAGTTGAGCAACTTCAGACCATCAAACTTGCTCTGTGTGCACTTTTTATTGTTCTTCTATGTCAAATTTTACAAGTATAAGCTTCGTAGATTATTTCGATGCCAAAACACCAACTTTCTATGAAAAATGGACAAAACCGTTGAAAGATCCTATATAGAGAGAGAGTTGAACAAGTTTGGACTATCAAAGTATCTCGGTGTACACTTTTTACTGTTCTTCTATGTCAAATTTTACGAATATAAGCTTCGTAGATTATTTCGATGCCAAAACACCAACTTTCTATGAAAAATGGACAAAACCGTTAAAAGCTCCCCTATAGAGAGAGTGGATCAACTTCGGACCATCAAAGTTGCTCGATGTACACTTTTTATTGTTCTTCTATGTCAAATTTTATGAATACAAGCTTCCAAGATTATTTCGATTCCAAAACACCAAATTTCTATGAAAAATGGAGAAAAACCTTAAAAGCTCCTTCATAGAGAGAGTTGAGCATCTTCGGACCATCAAAGTTGCTCTATGTACACTTTTTATTGTTCTTCTACGTAAAATTTTATGAATGTAAGCTTCGTAGATTATTTCGATTCGAAAACACCAACTTTCTATGACAAATGGATAAAATCGTTAAAAGCTCCTCCATAGAGAGAGTTGAGCAACTTCGGACCATCAAAGATGCTCGGTGTACACTTTTTATTGTTCTTATATGTCAAATTTTAGGAGTATAAGCTTCCTATATTATTTCGATGACAAAAAACCAACTTTCTATGAGAAATGGACAAAACCGTTAAAAGCTCCTCCATATAGAGAATTGAGCAACTTCGGATCATCAAAGCTGCTCTGTGTACACTTTCTATTGTTCTTCAATGTCAAATTTTACGAGTATAAGCTTCGTAGATTATTTCGATGCCAAAACACCAACTTTCTATGAAAAATGGACAAAACCGTTGAAAGCTCCTACATAGAAAGAGTTGAACAAGTTCGGACCATCAAAGTTGCTCGGCGTACACTTTTTACTATTCTTCTATGTCAAATTTTAGGAATATAAGCTTCCTAGATTATTTCTATGGCAAAACATCAACTTTCTATGACAAATGGAAAAAAGCATTAAAAGCTCCTTCATAGAGAGAGCTGAGCATCTTCGGACCATCAAAGTTTCTCGGTGTACACTTTTTATAGTTCTTCTATGTGAAATTTTATGAGTATAAGCTTCCTAGATTATTTCGATGGCAAAACACCAAATTTCTTTGAGACAAACGGACAAAACCGTTAAAAGCTCCTCCATAGAGAGAGTTGAGCAACTTCGGACCATCGAAGTTGCTCTATGTACACTTTTTATTGTTATTCTATGTCAAATTT
Organism: Euonymus europaeus; assembly: GCA_963580455.1. Classification (NCBI taxonomy): domain Eukaryota; kingdom Viridiplantae; phylum Streptophyta; class Magnoliopsida; order Celastrales; family Celastraceae; genus Euonymus; species Euonymus europaeus. The sequence goes on along the minus strand of OY756959.1, from coordinate 18,925,771 downwards.
TTTGAATACAAGCTAACAAGATTGTTTCGATTCCAAAACACCAACTTTCTATGACAAATGGACAAAACCGTTAAAAGCTCCTCCATAGAGAGAGTTGAGCAACTTCGGACTAACGAAGTTGCTCTATGTACACTTTTTATTGTTCTTCTATGTCAAATTTTATGAATACAAGCTTCCAAGATTATTTCGATTCCAAAACACGAACTTTCTATGAAAAATGGACAAAAACGTTAAGAGCTCCTTCATAAAGAGAGTTGAGCATCTTCGGACGATCAAAGTTTCTCGGTGTAGACTTTTTATTGTTCTTTTATATGAAATTTTACGAGTATAAGCTTCCTCGATTATTTCGATGCCAAAACAACAACTTTCTATAACAAATGGACAAAACCGTTAAAAGCTCCTCCATAGATAGAGTTGAGCAACTTCGGACCATCAAAGTTGCTCTGTGTACACTTTTTATTGTTCTTCTATGTCAAATTTTACAAGTATAAGCTTCGTAGATTATTTCGACGCCAAAACACCAACTTTCTATGAAAAATGGACAAAACCGTTGAAAGATCCTATATAGAGAGAGAGTTGAACAAGTTTGGACTATCAAAGTTGCTCGGCGTACACTTTTTACTATTCTTCTATGTCAAATTTTACGAGTATAAGCTTCGTAGATTATTTCGATGCCAAAACACAAACTTTCTATGAAAAATGGACAAAACCGTTAAAGGCTCCTCCGTAGAGAGAGTGGATCAACTTCGGACCATCAAAATTGCTCGATTTACACTTTTTATTGTTCTTCTATGTCAAATTTTATGAATACAAGCTTCCAAGATTATTTCGATTCCAAAACACCAACTTTCTATGAAAAATGGACAAAAACGTTAAAAGCTCCTTCATAGAGAGAGTTGAGCATCTTCGGACCATCAAAGTTGCTCTATGTACACTTTTTCTTGTTCTTCTATGTAACATTTTATGAATGCAAGCTTCGTAGATTATTTCGATTCGAAAACAACAACTTTCTATGACAAATGGATAAAATCGTTAGAAGCTCCTCCATAGAGAGAGTTGAGCAACTTCGGACCATCAAAGATGCTCGGCGTACACTTTTTACTATTCTTCTATGTCAAATTTTAGGAATATAAGCTTCCTAGATTATTTCTATGGCAAAACATCAACTTTCTATGACAAATGGAAAAAAGCATTAAAAGCTCCTTCATAGAGAGAGCTGAGCATCTTCGGACCATCAAAGTTTCTCAGTGTACACTTTTTATTGTTCTTCTATGTGAAATTTTATGAATACAAGCTTCCAAGATTATTTCGATTCCAAAACAACAACTTTCTATGAAAAATGGACAAAAACGTTAAAAGCTCCTTCATAGAGAGAATTGAGCAACTTCGGATCATCAAAGCTGCTCTCTGTACACTTTTTATTGTTGTTCTGTGTCAAATTTTACGAGTATAAGCTTCGTAGATTATTTCGATGCTAAAACACCAACTTTCTATGAAAAATGGACAAAACCGTTGAAAGCTCCTACATAGAAAGAGTTGAACAAGTTCGGACCATCAAAGTTGCCTGGCGTACACTTTTTACTATTCTTCTATGTCAAATTTTATGAGTATTAGCTTCCTAGATTATTTCTATGGCAAGACATCAACTTTCTATGACAAATGGAAAAAAGCATTAAAAGTTCCTTCATAGAGAGAGTTGAGCATCTTCGGACCATCAAAGTTTCTCGGTGTACACTTTTTATTGTTCTTCTATGTGAAATTTTACGAGTATAAGCTTTCTAGATTATTTCGATGACAAAACACCAACTTTCTATGACACAAATTGACAAAACCGTCAAAAGCTCTTCCATAAAGAGAGTTGAGCAACTTCGGACCATCGAAGTTGCTCTATGTACACTTTTTATTGTTCTTCTATGTCAAATTTTATGAATACAAGCTAACAAGATTATTTCGATTCCAAAACACCAACTTTCTATGACAAATGGACAAAACCGTTAAAAGCTCCTCCATAGAGAGAGTTGAGCAACTTCGGACCATCGAAGTTGCTCTATTGTCACTTTTTATTGTTCTTCTATGTCAAATTTTATGAATACAAGCTTCCAAGATTATTTCGATTCCAAAACATGAACTTTCTATGAAAAATGGACAAAAACGTTAAGAGCTCCTTCATAGAGAGAGTTGAGCATCTTCGGACCATCAAAGTTTCTCGGTGTACACTTTTTATTGTTCTTTTATATGAAATTTTACGAGTATAAGCTTCCTCGATTATTTCGATGCCAAAACACCAAATTTCTATAACAAATGGACAAAACCGTTAAAAGCTCCTCCATAGATAGAGTTGAGCAACTTCGGACCATCAAAGTTGCTCTGTGTGCACTTTTTATTGTTCTTCTATGTCAAATTTTACAAGTATAAGCTTCGTAGATTATTTCGATGCCAAAACACCAACTTTCTATGAAAAATGGACAAAACCGTTGAAAGATCTTATATAGAGAGAGAGTTGAACAAGTTTGGACTATCAAAGTTGCTCGGCGTACACTTTTTACTATTCTTCTATGTCAAATTTTACGAGTATAAGCTTCGTAGATTATTTCGATGCCAAAACACCAACTTTCTATGAAAATGGACAAAACCGTTAAAAGCTCTTCCATAGAGAGAGTTGAGCAACTTCGGACTATCGAAGTTGCTCTATGTACACTTTCTATTGTTCTTCTATGTCAAATTTTATGAATACAAGCTAACAAGATTATTTCGATTCCAAAACACCAACTTTCTATGACAAATGGATAAAACCGTTAAAAGCTCCTCCATAGACAGAGTTGAGCAACTTCGGACCATCAAAGTTGCTCTATGTACACTTTTTATTGTTCTTCTATGTCAAATTTTATGAATACAAGCTTCCAAGATTATTTCGATTCCAAAACACGAACTTTCTATGAAAAATGGACAAAAACGTTAAGAGCTCCTTCATAGAGAGAGTTGAGCATCTTCGGACCATCAAAGTTTCTCGGTGTACACTTTTTATTGTTCTTTTATATGAAATTTTACGAGTATAAGCTTCCTAGATTATTTCGATGCCAAAACACCAACTTTCTATAACAAATGGACAAAACCGTTAAAAGCTCCTTCATAGATAGAGTTGAGCAACTTCGGACCATCAAAGTTGCTCTGTGTACACTTTTTATTGTTATTCTATGTCAAATTTTAAAAGTATAAGCTTCGTAGATTATTTTGATGCCAAAACACCAACTTTCTAAGAAAAATGGACAAAACCGTTGAAAGATCCTATATAGAGAGAGAGAGTTGAAGAAGTTTGTACTATCAAAGTCTCTCGGCGTACACTTTTTACTATTCTTCTATGTCAAATTTTACGAGAATAAGCTTTGTAGATTATTTCGATGACAAAACACCAACTTTATATGAAAAATGGACAAAACCGTTAAAAGCTCCTCCATAGAGAGAGTGGATCAACTTCGGACCATCAAAGTTCCTCGATGTACACTTTTTATTGTTCTTCTATGTCAAATTTTATGAATACAAGCTTCCAAGATTATTTCGATTCCAAAACACCAACTTTCTATGAAAAATGGACAAAAACGTTAAGAGCTCCTTCATGGAGAGAGTTGAGCATCTTCGGACGATCAAAGTTTCTCGGTGTAGACTTTTTATTGTTCTTTTATATGAAATTTTACGAGTATAAGCTTCCTCGATTATTTCGATGCCAAAACAACAACTTTCTATAACAAATGGATAGAACCGTTAAAAGCTCCTCCATAGAGAGAGTTGAGCAACTTCGGACCATCAAAGATGCTCGGTGTACACTTTTTATTGTTCTTATATGTCAAATTTTACGAGTATAAGCTTCCAAGATTATTTCGATGACAAAACAACAACTTTCTATGAGAAATGGAAAAAACTGTTAAATGCTCCTCCATATAGAGAATTGAGCAAATTCGGATCATCAAAGCTGCTCTGTGTACACTTTTTATTGTTGTTCTGTGTCAAATTTTATGAGTATAAGCTTCATAGATTATTTCCATGCTAAAACACCAACTTTCTATGAAAAATGGGCAAAACCGTTGAAAGCTCCTACATAGAAAGAGTTTAACAAGTTCGGACCATCAAAGTTGCTCGGCGTACACTTTTTACTATTCTTCTATGTCAAATTTTACGAGTATAAGCTTCCTAGATTATTTCTATGGCAAGACATCAACTTTCTATGACAAATGGAAAAAAGCATTAAAAGCTCCTTCATAGAGAGAGTTGAGCAACTTCGGACCATCGAAGTTGCTCTATGTACACTTTTTACTGTTCTTCTATGTGAAATTTTACGAGTATAAGCTTTCTAGATTATTTCGATGACAAAACACCAACTTTCTATGAGACAAATGGACAAAACCGTTAAAAGCTCTTCCATAGAGAGAGTTGAGCAACTTCGGACCATCGAAGTTGCTCTATGTACACTTTTTACTGTTCTTCTATGTCAAATTTTATGAATACAAGCTAACAAGATTATTTCGATTCCAAAATACCAACTTTTTATGACAAATGAACAAAACCGTTAAAAGCTCCTCCATAGAGAGAGTTGAGCAACTTCGGACTATCAAAGTTGCTCTATGTACACTTTTTATTGTTCTTCTATGTCAAATTTTATGAATACAAGCTTCCAAGATTATTTCGATTCGAAAACATGAACTTTCTATGAAAAATGGACAAAAACGTTAAGAGCTCCTTCATAGAGAGAGTTGAGCATCTTCGGACCATCAAAGTTTCTCGGTGTACTCTTTTTATTGTTCTTCTATGTGAAATTTTATGAATACAAGCTTCCAAGATTATTTCGATTCCAAAACACCAACTTTCTATGAAAAATGGACAAAAACGTTAAAAGCTCCTCCATAGAGAGAATCGAGCAACTTCGGATCATCAAAGCTGCTCTGTGTACACTTTTTATTCTTGTTCTGTGTCAAATTTTACGAGTATAAGCTTCGTAGATTATTTCGATGCTAAAACACCAACTTTCAATGAAAAATGGACAAAACCGTTGAAAGCTCCTATATAGAGAAAGAGTTGAACAAGTTTGGACTATCAAAGTTGCTCGGCGTACACTTTTTACTATTCTTCTATGTCAAATTTTTCGAGTATAAGCTTCGTAGATTATTTCGATGCCAAAACACCAACTTTCTATGAAAAATGGACAAAACCGTTAAAAGCTCCTCCATAGAGAGAGTGGATCAACTTCGGACCATCAAAGTTGCTCGATGAACACTTTTTATTGTCAAATTTTATTAATACAAGCTTCCAAGATTATTTCGATTCCAAAACACCAACTTTCTATGAAAAATGGACAAAAACGTTAAAAGCTCATTCATAGAGAGAGTTGAGCATCTTCGGACCATCAAAGTTGCTCTATGTACACTTTTTATTGTTCTTCTATGTAAACTTTTATGAATGCAAGCTTCGTAGATTATTTCGATTCGAAAACACCAACTTTCTAGGACAAATGGATAAAACCGTTAAAAGCTCCTCCATAGAGAGAGTTGAGCAACTTCGGACCATCAAAGATGCTCGGTGTACACTTTTTATTGTTCTTATATGTCAAATTTTACGAGTATAAGCTTCCTAGATTATTTCGATGACAAAACACCAACTTTCTATGAGAAATGGACAAAACCGTTAAAAGCTCCTCCATAGAGAGAGTTGAGCAACTTCGGACCATCAAAGTTGCTCTATGTACACTTTTTATTGTTCTTCAATGTCAAATTTTATGAGTACAGGCTAACAAGATTATTTCGATTCCAAAACACCAACTTTCTATGATAAATAGATAAAACCGTTTAAAGCTCCTCCATAGAGAGAGTTGAGCAACTTCGGACCATCAAAGTTGCTCTATGTACACTTTTTATTGTTCTTCTATGTCAAATTTTACGAATACAAGCTTCCAAGATTATTTCGATTCCAAAACACCAACTTTCTATGAAAAATGGACAAAAACGTTAAAAGCTCCTTCATAGAGAGAGTTGAGCATCTTCAGACCATCAAAGTTGCTCGGTGTACGCTTTTTATTGTTCTTCTATGTAAAATTTTATGAATGCAGGCTTCGTAGATTATTTCGATTCGAAAACACCAACTTTCTATGACAAATGGATAAAACCGTTAAAAGCTCCTCCATAGAGAGAGTTGAGCAATTTCGGACCATCAAAGATGCTCGGTGTACACTTTTTATTGTTCTTATATGTCAAATTTTACGAGTATAAGCTTCCTAGATTATTTCGATGACAAAACACCAACTTTCTATGAGAAATGGACAAAACCGTTAAAAACTCCTCCATATAGAGAATTGAGCAACTTCGGATCATCAAAGCTGCTCTTTGTACACTTTTTATTGTTGTTCTATGTCAAATTTTACGAGTATAAGCTTCGTAGATTATTTCGATGCTAAAACACCAACTTTCTAGGAAAAATGGACAAAACCGTTGAAAGCTCCTACATAGAGAGAGTTCAACAAGTTCGGACCATCAAAGTTGCTCGGCGTACACTTTTTACTATTCTTCTATGTCAAATTTTACGAGTATAAGCTTCCTAGATTATTTTTATGGCAAGACATCAGCTTTCTATGACAATTGGAAAAAAGCATTAAAAGCTCCTTCATAGAGAGAGTTGAGCATCTTCGGACCATCATAGTTTCTCGGTGTACACTTTTTATAGTTCTTCTATGTGAAATTTTACGAGTATAAGCTTCCTTGATTATTTCGATCACAAAATACCAACTTTCTATGAGACAAATGGACAAAACCGTTAAAAGCTCTTCCATAGAGAGAGTTGAGCAACTTCGAACCATCGAAGTTGCTCTATGTACACTTTTTATTGTTCTTCAATGTCAAATTTTATGAATACAAGTTAACAAGATTATTTCGATTCCAAAACACCAACTTTCTATGACAAATGGAGAAAAACATTAAAAGCTCCTCCATAGAGAGAGTTGAGCAACTTCGGACCATCAAAGATGCTCGGTGTACACTTTTTATTGTTCTTATATGTCAAATTTTACGAGTATAAGCTTCCTAGATTATTTCGATGACAAAACACCAACTTTCTATGAGAAATGGACAAAACCGTTAAAAGCTCCTCCATAGAGAGAGTTGAGCAACTTCGGACCATCAAAGTTGCTCTATGTACACTTTTTATTGTTCTTCAATGTCAAATTTTATGAGTACAGGCTAACAAGATTATTTCGATTCCAAAACACCAACTTTCTATGATAAATAGATAAAACCGTTTAAAGCTCCTCCATAGAGAGAGTTGAGCAACTTCGGACCATCAAAGTTGCTCTATGTACACTTTTTATTGTTCTTCTATGTCAAATTTTACGAATACAAGCTTCCAAGATTATTTCGATTCCAAAACACCAACTTTCTATGAAAAATGGACAAAAACGTTAAAAGCTCCTTCATAGAGAGAGTTGAGCATCTTCAGACCATCAAAGTTGCTCGGTGTACGCTTTTTATTGTTCTTCTATGTAAAATTTTATGAATGCAGGCTTCGTAGATTATTTCGATTCGAAAACACCAACTTTCTATGACAAATGGATAAAACCGTTAAAAGCTCCTCCATAGAGAGAGTTGAGCAATTTCGGACCATCAAAGATGCTCGGTGTACACTTTTTATTGTTCTTATATGTCAAATTTTACGAGTATAAGCTTCCTAGATTATTTCGATGACAAAACACCAACTTTCTATGAGAAATGGACAAAACCGTTAAAAACTCCTCCATATAGAGAATTGAGCAACTTCGGATCATCAAAGCTGCTCTTTGTACACTTTTTATTGTTGTTCTATGTCAAATTTTACGAGTATAAGCTTCGTAGATTATTTCGATGCTAAAACACCAACTTTCTAGGAAAAATGGACAAAACCGTTGAAAGCTCCTACATAGAGAGAGTTCAACAAGTTCGGACCATCAAAGTTGCTCGGCGTACACTTTTTACTATTCTTCTATGTCAAATTTTACGAGTATAAGCTTCCTAGATTATTTCTATGGCAAGACATCAGCTTTCTATGACAATTGGAAAAAAGCATTAAAAGCTCCTTCACAGAGAGAGTTGAGCATCTTTGGACCATCATAGTTTCTCGGTGTACACTTTTTATAGTTCTTCTATGTGAAATTTTACGAGTCTAAGCTTCCTTGATTATTTCGATCACAAAATACCAACTTTCTATGAGACAAATGGACAAAACCGTTAAAAGCTCTTCCATAGAGAGAGTTGAGCAACTTCGAACCATCGAAGTTGCTCTATGTACACTTTTTATTGTTCTTCAATGTCAAATTTTATGAATACAAGCTAACAAGATTATTTCGATTCCAAAACACCAACTTTCTATGACAAATGGAGAAAAACGTTAAAAGCTCCTCCATAGAGAGAGTTGAGCAACTTCGGACCATCAAAGATGCTCGGTGTACACTTTTTATTGTTCTTATATGTCAAATTTTACGAGTATAAGCTTCCTAGATTATTTCGATGACAAAACACCAACTTTCTATGAGAAATGGACAAAACCGTTAAAAGCTCCTCCATAGAGAGAGTTGAGCAACTTCGGACCATCAAAGTTGCTCTATATACACTTTTTATTGTTCTTCAATGTCAAATTTTATGAGTACAGGCTAACAAGATTATTTCGATTCCACAACACCAACTTTCTATGATAAATAGATAAAACCGTTTAAAGCTCCTCCATAGAGAGAGTTGAGCAACTTCGGACCATCAAAGTTGCTCTATGTACACTTTTTATTGTTCTTCTATGTCAAATTTTACGAATACAAGCTTCCAAGATTATTTCGATTCCAAAACACCAACTTTCTATGAAAAATGGACAAAAACGTTAAAAGCTCCTTCATAGAGAGAGTTGAGCATCTTCAGACCATCAAAGTTGCTCGGTGTACTCTTTTTATTGTTCTTCTATGTAAAATTTTATGAATGCAGGCTTCGTAGATTATTTCGATTCGAAAACACCAACTTTCTATGACAAATGGATAAAACCGTTAAAAGCTCCTCCATAGAGAGAGTTGAGCAATTTCGGACCATCAAAGATGCTCGGTGTACACTTTTTATTGTTCTTATATGTCAAATTTTACGAGTATAAGCTTCCTAGATTATTTCGATGACAAAACACCAACTTTCTATGAGAAATGGACAAAACCGTTAAAAACTCCTCCATATAGAGAATTGTGCAACTTCGGATCATCAAAGCTGCTCTTTGTACACTTTTTATTGTTGTTCTATGTCAAATTTTACGAGTATAAGCTTCGTAGATTATTTCGATGCTAAAACACCAACTTTCTAGGAAAAATGGACAAAACCGTTGAAAGCTCCTACATAGAGAGAGTTCAACAAGTTCGGACCATCAAAGTTGCTCGGCGTACACTTTTTACTATTCTTCTATGTCAAATTTTACGAGTATAAGCTTCCTAGATTATTTCTATGGCAAGACATCAGCTTTCTATGACAATTGGAAAAAAGCATTAAAAGCTCCTTCATAGAGAGAGTTGAGCATCTTTGGACCATCATAGTTTCTCGGTGTACACTTTTTATAGTTCTTCTATGTGAAATTTTACGAGTATAAGCTTCCTTGATTATTTCGATCACAAAATACCAACTTTCTATGAGTCAAATGGACAAAACCGTTAAAAGCTCTTCCATAGAGAGAGTTGAGCAACTTCGAACCATCGAAGTTGCTCTATGTACACTTTTTATTGTTCTTCAATGTCAAATTTTATGAATACAAGGTAACAAGATTATTTCGATTCCAAAACACCAACTTTCTATGACAAATGGAGAAAAACGTTAAAAGCTCCTCCATAGAGAGAGTTGAGCAACTTCGGGCCATCAAAGATGCACGGTGTACACTTTTTATTGTTCTTATATGTCAAATTTTACGAGTATAAGCTTCCTAGATTATTTCGATGACAAAACACCAACTTTCTATGAGAAATGGACAAAACCGTTAAAAACTCCTCCATATAGAGAATTGAGCAACTTCGGATCATCAAAGCTGCTCTTTGTACACTTTTTATTGTTGTTCTATGTCAAATTTTACGAGTATAAGCTTCGTAGATTATTTCGATGCTAAAACACCAACTTTCTAGGAAAAATGGACAAAACCGTTGAAAGCTCCTACATAGAGAGAGTTCAACAAGTTCGGACCATCAAAGTTGCTCGGCGTACACTTTTTACTATTCTTCTATGTCAAATTTTACGAGTATAAGCTTCCTAGATTATTTCTATGGCAAGACATCAGCTTTCTATGACAATTGGAAAAAAGCATTAAAAGCTCCTTCATAGAGAGAGTTGAGCATCTTTGGACCATCATAGTTTCTCGGTGTACACTTTTTATAGTTCTTCTATGTGAAATTTTACGAGTATAAGCTTCCTTGATTATTTCGATCACAAAATACCAACTTTCTATGAGACAAATGGACAAAACCGTTAAAAGCTCTTCTATAGAGAGAGTTGAGCAACTTCGAACCATCGAAGTTGCTCTATGTACACTTTTTATTGTTCTTCAATGTCAAATTTTATGAATACAAGCTAACAAGATTATTTCGATTCCAAAACACCAACTTTCTATGACAAATGGAGAAAAACGTTAAAAGCTCCTCCATAGAGAGAGTTGAGCAACTTCGGACCATCAAAGATGCTCGGTGTACACTTTTTATTGTTCTTATATGTCAAATTTTACGAGTATAAGCTTCCTAGATTATTTCGATGACAAAACACCAACCTTCTATGAGAAATGGACAAAACCGTTAAAAGCTCTTCCATATAGAGAATTGAGCAACTTCTGATCGTCAAAGCTGCTCTGTGTACACTTTTTATTGTTGTTCTGTGTCAAATTTTACGAGTATAAGCTTCGTAGATTACTTCGATGCTAAAACACCAACTTTCTATGAAAAATGGACAAAACCGTTGAAAGCTCCTACATAGAGAGAGTTGAACAAGTTCGGACCACCAAAGTTGCTCTATGTACACTTTTTATTGTTCTTCTACGTCAAATTTTATGAATACAAGCTAACAAGATTATTTCGATTCCAAAACACCAACTTTCTATGACAAATGGACAAAACCGTTAAAAGCTCCTTCATAGAGAGAGTTGAGCATCTTCGGACCATCAAAGTTTCTCGGTGTACTCTTTTTATTGTTCTTCTATGTGAAATTTTATGAATACAAGCTTCCAAGATTATTTCGATTCCAAAACACCAACTTTCTATGTAAAATGGACAAAAACGTTAAAAGCTCCTTCATAGAAAGAGTTGAGCATCTTCGGACCATCAAAGTTGCTCTATGTACACTTTTTATTGTTCTTCTATGTCAAATTTTATGAGTACAGGCTAACAAGATTATTTCGATTCCAAAACACCAACTTTCTAAGATAAATAGATAAAACCGTTTAAAGCTCCTCCATAGAGAGAGTTGAGCAACTTCGGACCATCAAAGTTGCTCTATGTACACTTTTTATTGTTCTTCTATGTCAAATTTTACGAATACAAGCTTCCAAGATTATTTCGATTCCAAAACACCAACTTTCTATGAAAAATGGACAAAAACGTTAAAAGCTCCTTCATAGAGAGAGTTGAGCATCTTCAGACCATCAAAGTTGCTCGGTGTACGCTTTTTATTGTTCTTCTATGTAAAATTTTATGAATGCAGGCTTCGTAGATTATTTCGATTCGAAAACACCAACTTTCTATGACAAATGGATAAAACCGTTAAAAGCTCCTCCATAGAGAGAGTTGAGCAATTTCGGACCATCAAAGATGCTCGGTGTACACTTTTTATTGTTCTTATATGTCAAATTTTACGAGTATCAGCTTCCTAGATTATTTCGATGACAAAACACCAACTTTCTATGAGAAATGGACAAAACCGTTAAAAACTCCTCCATATAGAGAATTGAGCAACTTCGGATCATCAAAGCTGCTCTTTGTACACTTTTTATTGTTGTTCTATGTCAAATTTTACGAGTATAAGCTTCGTAGATTATTTCGATGCTAAAACACCAACTTTCTAGGAAAAATGGACAAAACCGTTGAAAGCTCCTACATAGAGAGAGTTCAACAAGTTCGGACCATCAAAGTTGCTCGGCGTACACTTTTTACTATTCTTCTATGTCAAATTTTACGAGTATAAGCTTCCTAGATTATTTCTATGGCAAGACATCAGCTTTCTATGACAATTGGAAAAAAGCATTAAAAGCTCCTTCATAGAGAGAGTTGAGCATCTTTGGACCATCATAGTTTCTCGGTGTACACTTTTTATAGTTCTTCTATGTGAAATTTTACGAGTATAAGCTTCCTTGATTATTTCGATCACAAAATACCAACTTTCTATGAGACAAATGGACAAAACCGTTAAAAGCTCTTCCATAGAGAGAGTTGAGCAACTTCGAACCATCGAAGTTGCTCTATGTACACTTTTTATTGTTCTTCAATGTCAAATTTTATGAATACAAGGTAACAAGATTATTTCGATTCCAAAACACCAACTTTCTATGACAAATGGAGAAAAACGTTAAAAGCTCCTCCATAGAGAGAGTTGAGCAACTTCGGGCCATCAAAGATGCACGGTGTACACTTTTTATTGTTCTTATATGTCAAATTTTACGAGTATAAGCTTCCTAGATTATTTCGATGACAAAACACCAACCTTCTATGAGAAATGGACAAAACCGTTAAAAGCTCTTCCATATAGAGAATTGAGCAACTTCTGATCGTCAAAGCTGCTCTGTGTACACTTTTTATTGTTGTTCTGTGTCAAATTTTACGAGTATAAGCTTCGTAGATTACTTCGATGCTAAAACACCAACTTTCTATGAAAAATGGACAAAACCGTTGAAAGCTCCTACATAGAGAGAGTTGAACAAGTTCGGACCACCAAAGTTGCTCTATGTACACTTTTTATTGTTCTTCTATGTCAAATTTTATGAATACAAGCTAACAAGATTATTTCGATTCCAAAACACCAACTTTCTATGACAAATGGACAAAACCGTTAAAAGCTCCTTCATAGAGAGAGTTGAGCATCTTCGGACCATCAAAGTTTCTCGGTGTACACTTTTTATTGTTCTTTTATATGAAATTTTACGAGTACAAGCTTCCTCGGTTATTAAGATGCCAAAACACCAACTTTCTATATAAAATGGAAAAAACCGTTAAAAGCTCCTCCATAGATAGAGTTAAGCAACTTCGGACCATCAAAGTTGCTCTATGTACACTTTTTATTGTTCTTCTATGTCAAATTTTACAAGTATAAGCTTCGTAGATTATTTCGATGCCAAAACACCAACTTTCTATGAAAAATAGACAAAACCGTTGAAAGATCCTATATAGAGAGAGAGTTGAACAAGTTTGGACTATCAAAGTTGCTCGGCGTACACTTTTTACTATTCTTCTTTGTCAAATTTTACGAGTATAAGCTTCGTAGATTATTTCGATGCCAAAACCCCAACTTTCTATGAAAAATGGACAAAACCGTTAAAAGCTCCTCCATAGAGAGAGTGGATCAACTTCGGACCATCAAAGTTGCTCGATGTACACTTTTTATTGTTCTTCTATGTCAAATTTTATGAATACAGGCTTCCAAGATTATTTCGATTCCAAAACACCAACTTTCTATGAAAAATGGACAAAAACGTTAAAAGCTCATTCATAGAGAGAGTTGAGCATCTTCGGACCATCAAAGTTGCTCTATGTACACTTTTTATTGTTCTTCTATGTAAAATTTTATGAATGCAAGCTTCGTAGATTATTTCGATTCGAAAACACCAACTTTCTAGGACAAATGGATAAAACCGTTAAAAGCTCCTCCATAGAGAGAGTTGAGCAACTTCGGACCATCAAAGATGCTCGGTGTACACTTTTTATTGTTCTTATATGTCAAATTTTACGAGTATAAGCTTCCTAGATTATTTCGATGACAAAACACCAACTTTCTATGAGAAATGGACAAAACCGTTAAAAGCTCCTCCATAGAGAGAGTTGAGCAACTTCGGACCATCAAAGTTGCTCTATGTACACTTTTTATTGTTCTTCAATGTCAAATTTTATGAGTACAGGCTAACAAGATTATTTCGATTCCAAAACACCAACTTTCTATGATAAATAGATAAAACCGTTTAAAGCTCCTCCATAGAGAGAGTTGAGCAACTTCGGACCATCAAAGTTGCTCTATGTACACTTTTTATTGTTCTTCTATGTCAAATTTTATGAATACAAGCTTCCAAGATTATTTCGATTCCAAAACACCAACTTTCTATGAAAAATGGACAAAAACGTTAAAAGCTCCTTCATAGAGAGAGTTGAGCATCTTCAGACCATAAAAGTTGCTCGGTGTACGCTTTTTATTGTTCTTCTATGTAAAATTTTATGAATGCAGGCTTCGTAGATTATTTTGATTCGAGAACACCAACTTTCTATGACAAATGGATAAAACCGTTAAAAGCTCCTCCATAGAGAGAGTTGAGCAATTTCGGACCATCAAAGATGCTCGGTGTACACTTTTTATTGTTCTTATATGTCAAATTTTACGAGTATAAGCTTCCTAGATTATTTCGATGACAAAACACCAACTTTTTATGAGAAATGGACAAAACCGTTAAAAACTCCTCCATATAGAGAATTGAGCAACTTCGGATCATCAAAGCTGCTCTGTGTACACTTTTTATTGTTGTTCTATGTCAAATTTTACGAGTATAAGCTTCGTAGATTATTTCGATGCTAAAACACCAACTTTCTAGGAAAAATGGACAAAACCGTTGAAAGCTCCTACATAGAGAGAGTTCAACAAGTTCGGACCATCAAAGTTGCTCGGCGTACACTTTTTACTATTCTTCTATGTCAAATTTTACGAGTATAAGCTTCCTAGATTATTTCTATGGCAAGACATCAGCTTTCTATGACAATTGGAAAAAAGCATTAAAAGCTCCTTCATAGAGAGAGTTGAGCATCTTCGGACCATCATAGTTTCTCGGTGTACACTTTTTATAGTTCTTCTATGTGAAATTTTACGAGTATAAGCTTCCTTGATTATTTCGATCACAAAATACCAACTTTCTATGAGACAAATGGACAAAACCGTTAAAAGCTCCTCCATAGAGAGAGTTGAGCAAATTCGGACCATCAAAGTTGCTCTATGTACACTTTTTATTGTTCTTCTATGTCAAATTTTATTAATACAAGCTTCCATGATTATTTCGATTCCAAAACATGAACTTTCTATGAAAAATGGACAAAAACGTTAAAAGCTCCTTCATAGAGGGAGTTGAGCATCTTCGGACCATCAAAGTTTCTCGGTGTACACTTTTTATTGTTCTTTTATATGAAATTTTACGAGTACAAGCTTCCTCGATTATTGCGATGCCAAAACACGAACTTTCAATGAAAAATGGACAAAACCGTTAAAAGCTCCTCCATAGAGAGAGTGGATCAACTTCGGACCATCAAAGTTGCTCGATGTACACTTTTTATTGTTCTTCTATGTCAAATTTTATGAATACAAGCTTCCAAGATTATTTCGATTCCAAAACACCAACTTTCTATGTAAAATGGACAAAACCGTTAAAACCTCTTCCATATAGAGAATTGAGCAACTTCGGATCATCATAGCTGCTCTGTGAACACTTTTTATTGTTGTTCTGTGTCAAATTTTACTAGTATAAGCTTGGTAGATTATTTCGATGCTAAAACACCAACTTTCTATGATAAATAGATAAAACCGTTTAAAGCTCCTCCATAGAGAGAGTTGAGCAACCTCGGACCATCAAAGTTGCTCTATGTACACTTTTTATTGTTCTTCTATGTCAAATTTTATGAATACAAGCTTCCAAGATTATTTCGATTCCAAAACACCAACTTTCTATGAAAAATGGACAAAAACGTTAAAAGCTCCTTCATAGAGAGAGTTGAGCATCTTCAGACCATCAAAGTTGCTCAGTGTACGCTTTTTATTGTTCTTCTATGTAAAATTTTATGAATGCAGGCTTCGTAGATTATTTCAATTCGAAAACACCAACTTTCTATGACAAATGGATAAAACCGTTAAAAGCTCCTCCATAGAGAGAGTTGAGCAATTTCGGACCATCAAAGATGCTCGGTGTACACTTTTTATTGTTCTTATATGTCAAATTTTATGAGTATAAGCTTCCTAGATTATTTCGATGACAAAACACCAACTTTCTATGAGAAATGGACAAAACCGTTAAAAGCTCCTCCATATAGAGAATTGAGCAACTTCGGATCATCATAGCTGCTCTGTGAACACTTTTTATTGTTGTTCTGTGTCAAATTTTACTAGTATAAGCTTCGTAGATTATTTCGATGCTAAAACACCAACTTTCTATGAAAAATGGACAAAACCGTTGAAAGCTCCTACATAGAGAGAGTTGAACAAGTTCGGACCATCAAAGTTGCTCGGCGTACACTTTTTACTATTCTTCTATGTCAAATTTTACGAGTATAAGCTTCATAGATTATTTCTATGGCAAGACATCAACTTTCTATGACAAATGGAAAAAAGCATTAAAAGCTCCTTCATAGAGAGAGTTGAGCATCTTCGGACCATCATAGTTTCTCGGTGTACACTTTTTATAGTTCTTCTATGTGAAATTTTACGAGTATAAGCTTCCTTGATTATTTCGATCACAAAACACCAACTTTCTATGAGACAAATGGACAAAACCGTTAAAAGCTCTTCCATAGAGAGAGCTGAGCAACTTCGGACCATCGAAGTTGCTCTATGTACACTTTTTATTGTTCTTCAATGTCAAATTTTATGATTACAAGCTAACAAGATTATTTCGATTCCAAAACACGAACTTTCTATGACAAATGGACAAAACCGTAAAAAGCTTCTCCATAGAGAGAGTTGAGCAACTTCGGACCATCAAAGTTGCTCTATGTACACTTTTTATTGTTCTTCTATGTCAAATTTTATGAATACAAGCTTCCATGATTATTTCGATTCCAAAACATGAACTTTCTATGAAAAATGGACAAAAACGTTAAAAGCTCCTTCATAGAGGGAGTTGAGCATCTTCGGACCATCAAAGTTTCTCGGTGTACACTTTTTATTGTTCTTTGATATGAAATTTTACGAGTACAAGCTTCCTCGATTATTGCGATGCCAAAACACCAACTTTCTATAACAAATGGACAAAACCGTTAAAAGCTCCTCCATACATAGAGTTGAGCAACTTCGGACCATCAAAGTTGCTCTGTGTACACTTTTTATTGTTCTTCTATGTCAAATTATACAAGTATAAGCTTCGTAGATTATTTCGATGCCAAAACACCAACTTTCTATGAAAAATGGACAAAACCGTTAAAAGCTCCTCCATAGAGAGAGTGGATCAACTTCGGACCATTAAAGTTGCTCGATGTACACTTTTTATTGTTCTTTTATGTCAAATTTTATGAATACAAGTTTCCAAGATTATTTCGATTCCAAAACACCAACTTTCTATGTAAAATGGACAAAAACGTTAAAAGCTCCTTCATAGAGAGAGTTGAGCATCTTCAGACCATCATAGTTTCTCGGTGTACACTTTTTATAGTTCTTCTATGTGAAATTTTACGAGTTTAAGCTTCCTAGATTATTTCGATTTGAAAACACCAACTTTCTATGACAAATGGATAAAACCGTTAAAAGCTCCTCCATAGAGAGAGTTGAGCAATTTCGGACCATCAAAGATGCTCGGTGTACACTTTTTATTGTTCTTATATGTCAAATTTTACGAGTATAAGCTTCCTAGATTATTTCGATGACAAAACACCAACTTTCTATGAGAAATGGACAAAACCGTTAAAAACTCCTCCATATAGAGAATTGAGCAACTTCGGATCTTCAAAGCTGCTCTGTGTAAACTTTTTATTGTTGTTCTATGTCAAATTTTACGAGTATAAGCTTCGTAGATTATTTCGATGCTAAAACACCAACTTTCTAGGAAAAATGGACAAAACCGTTGAAAGCTCCTACGTAGAGAGAGTTGAACAAGTTCGGACCATCAAAGTTGCTCGGCGTACACTTTTTACTATTCTTCTATGTCAAATTTTACGAGTATAAGCTTCCTAGATTATTTCTATGGCAAGACATCAGCTTTCTATGACAATTGGAAAAAAGCATTAAAAGCTCCTTCATAGAGAGAGTTGAGCATCTTCGGACCATCATAGTTTCTCGGTGTACACTTTTTATAGTTCTTCTATGTGAAATTTTACGAGTATAAGCTTCCTTGATTATTTCGATCACAAAATACCAACTTTCTATGAGACAAATGGACAAAACCGTTAAAAGCTCTTCCATAGAGAGAGTTGAGCAACTTCGAACCATCGAAGTTGCTCTATGTACACTTTTTATTGTTCTTCAATGTCAAATTTTATGAATACAAGCTAACAAGATTATTTCGATTCCAAAACACCAACTTTCTATGACAAATGGAGAAAAACGTTAAAAGCTCCTACATAGAGAGAGTTGAGCAACTTCGGACCATCAAAGTTGCTCTATGTACACTTTTTATTGTTCTTCTATGTCAAATTTTATGAATACAAGCTTCCAAGATTATTTCGATTCCACAACACGAACTTTCTATGAAAAATGGACAAAAACGTTAAAAGCTCCTTCATAGAGAGAGTTGAGGATCTTCGGACCATCAAAGTTTCTCGGTGTACACTTTTTATTGTTCTTTTATATGAAATTTTACGAGTACAAGCTTCCTCGATTATTGCGATGCCAAAACACGAACTTTCAATGAAAAATGGACAAAACCGTTAAAAGCTCCTCCATAGAGAGAGTGGATCAACTTCGGACCATCAAAGTTGCTCGATGTACACTTTTTATTGTTCTTCTATGTCAAATTTTATGAATACAAGCTTCCAAGATTATTTCGATTCCAAAACACCAACTTTCTATGTAAAATGGACAAAAACGTTAAAAGCTCCTTCATAGAAAGAGTTGAGCATCTTCGGACCATCAAAGTTGCTCTATGTACACTTTTTATTGTTCTTCTATGTAAAATTTTATGAATGCAAGCTTCGTAGATTATTTCGATTCGAAAACACCAACTTTCTAGGACAAATGGATAAAACCGTTAAAAGCTTCTTCATAGAGAGAGTTGAGCAACTTCGGACCATCAAATATGCTCGGTGTACACTTTTTATTGTTCTTATATGTCAAATTTTACGAGTATAAGCTTCCTAGAATATTTCGATGACAAAAGACAAACTTTCTATGAGAAATGGACAAAACCGTTAAAAGCTCTTCCATATAGAGAATTGAGCAACTTCGGATCATCATAGCTGCTCTGTGAATACTTTTTATTGTTGTTCTGTGTCAAATTTTACTTGTATAAGCTTGGTAGATTATTTCGATGCTAAAACACCAAATTTCTATGATAAATAGATAAAACCGTTTAAAGCTCCTCCATAGAGAGAGTTGAGCAACTTCGGACCATCAAAGTTGCTCTATGTACACTTTTTATTGTTCTTCTATGTCAAATTTTATGAATACAAGCTTCCAAGATTATTTCGATTCCAAAACACCAACTTTCTATGAAAAATGGACAAAAACGTTAAAAGCTCCTTCATAGAGAGAGTTGAGCATCTTCAGACCATCAAAGTTGCTCGGTGTACGCTTTTTATTGTTCTTCTATGTAAAATTTTATGAATGCAGGCTTCGTAGATTATTTCAATTCGAAAACACCAACTTTCTATGACAAATGGATAAAACCGTTAAAAGCTCCTCCATAGAGAGAGTTGAGCAATTTCGGACCATCAAAGATGCTCGGTGTACACTTTTTATTGTTCTTATATGTCAAATTTTACGAGTATAAGCTTCCTAGATTATTTCGATGACAAAACACCAACTTTCTATGAGAAATGGACAAAACCGCTAAAAGCTCCTCCATAGAGAGAGTTGAGCAACTTCGGACCATCAAAGTTGCTCTATGTACACTTTTTATTGTTCTTTTATGTCAAATTTTATGAATACAAGTTTCCAAGATTATTTCGATTCCAAAACACCAACTTTCTATGTAAAATGGACAAAAACGTTAAAAGCTCCTTCATAGAAAGAGTTGAGCATCTTCGGACCATCAAAGTTGCTCTATGTACACTTTTTATTGTTCTTCTATGTAAAATTTTATGAATGCAAGCTTCGTAGATTATTTCGATTCGAAAACACCAACTTTCTAGGACAAATGGATAAAACCGTTAAAAGCTCCTTCATAGAGAGAGTTGAGCAACTTCGGACCATCAAATATGCTCGGTGTACACTTTTTATTGTTCTTATATGTCAAATTTTACGAGTATAAGCTTCCTAGAATATTTCGATGACAAAAGACCAACTTTCTATGAGAAATGGACAAAACCGTTAAAAGCTCTTCCATATAGAGAATTGAGCAACTTCGGATCATCATAGCTGCTCTGTGAACACTTTTTATTGTTGTTCTGTGTCAAATTTTACTAGTATAAGCTTGGTAGATTATTTCGATGCTAAAACACCAACTTTCTATGATAAATAGATAAAACCGTTTAAAGCTCCTCCATAGAGAGAGTTGAGCAACTTCGGACCATCAAAGTTGCTCTATGTACACTTTTTATTGTTCTTCTATGTCAAATTTTATGAATACAAGTTTCCAAGATTATTTCGATTCCAAAACACCAACTTTCTATGAAAAATGGACAAAAACGTTAAAAGCTCCTTCATAGAGAGAGTTGAGCATCTTCAGACCATCAAAGTTGCTCGGTGTACGCTTTTTATTGTTCTTCTATGTAAAATTTTATGAATGCAGGCTTCGTAGATTATTTCAATTCGAAAACACCAACTTTCTATGACAAATGGATAAAACCGTTAAAAGCTCCTCCATAGAGAGAGTTGAGCAATTTCGGACCATCAAAGATGCTCGGTGTACACTTTTTATTGTTCTTATATGTCAAATTTTACGAGTATAAGCTTCCTAGATTATTTCCATGACAAAACACCAACTTTCTATGAGAAATGGACAAAACGTTAAAAGCTCCTCCATATAGAGAATTGAGCAACTTCGGATCATCATAGCTGCTCTGTGAACACTTTTTATTGTTGTTCTGTGTCAAATTTTACTAGTATAAGCTTCGTAGATTATTTCGATGCTAAAACACCAACTTTCTATGAAAAATGGACAAAACCGTTGAAAGCTCCTACATAGAGAGAGTTGAACAAGTTCGGACCATCAAAGTTGCTCGGCGTACACTTTTTACTATTCTTCTATGTCAAATTTTATGAGTATAAGCTTCATAGATTATTTCTATGGCAAGACATCAACTTTCTATGACAAATGGAAAAAAGCATTAAAAGCTCCTTCATAGAGAGAGTTGAGCATCTTCGGACCATCATAGTTTCTCGGTGTACACTTTTTATAGTTCTTCTATGTGAAATTTTACGAGTATAAGCTTCCTTGATTATTTCGATCACAAAACACCAACTTTCTATGAGACAAATGGACAAAACCGTTAAAAGCTCTTCCATAGAGAGAGCTGAGCAACTTCGGACCATCGAAGTTGCTCTATGTACACTTTTTATTGTTCTTCAATGTCAAATTTTATGATTACAAGCTAACAAGATTATTTCGATTCCAAAACACGAACTTTCTATGACAAATGGACAAAACCGTTAAAAGCTTCTCCATAGAGAGAGTTGAGCAACTTCGGACCATCAAAGTTGCTCTATGTACATTTTTTATTGTTCTTCTATGTCAAATTTTATGAATACAAGCTTCCAAGATTATTTCGATTCCAAAACACGAACTTTCTATGAAAAATGGACAAAAACGTTAAAAGCTCCTTCATAGAGAGAGTTGAGCATCTTCGGACCATCAAAGTTTCTCGGTGTACACTTTTTATTGTTCTTTTATATGAAATTTTACGAGTACAAGCTTCCTCGATTATTGCGATACCAAAACACCAACTTTCTATAACAAATGGACAAAACCGTTAAAAGCTCCTCCATACATAGAGTTGAGCAACTTCGGACCATCAAAGTTGCTCTGTGTACACTTTTTATTGTTCTTCTATGTCAAATTATACAAGTATAAGCTTCGTAGATTATTTCGATGCCAAAACACCAACTTTCTATGAAAAATGGACAAAACCGTTAAAAGCTCCTCCATAGAGAGAGTGGATCAACTTCGGACCATCAAAGTTGCTCGATGTACACTTTTTATTGTTCTTTTATGTCAAATTTTATGAATACAAGTTTCCAAGATTATTTCGATTCCAAAACACCAACTTTCTATGTAAAATGGACAAAAACGTTAAAAGCTCCTTCATAGAGAGAGTTGAGCATCTTCAGACCATCATAGTTTCTCGGTGTACACTTTTTATAGTTCTTATATGTGAAATTTTACGAGTTTAAGCTTCCTAGATTATTTCGATGATAAAACACCAACTTTCTATGAGACAAATGGACAAAACCGTTAAAAGCTCTTCCATAGAGAGAGTTGAGCAACTTCGGACCATCAAAGTTGCTCTATGTACACTTTTTATTCTTCTTCTATGTCAAATTTTATGAATACAAGCTAACAAGATTATTTCGATTCCAAAACACCAACTTTCTATGACAAATGGACAAAACCGTTAAAAGCTCCTTCATAGAGAGAGTTGAGCATCTTCGGACCATCAAAGTTTCTCGGTGTACTCTTTTTATTGTTCTTTTATATGAAATTTTACGAGTACAAGCTTACTCGGTTATTGCGATGCCAAAACACCAACTTTCTATATCAAATGGACAAAACCGTTAAAAGCTCCTCCATAGATAGAGTTGAGCAACTTCGGAACATCAAAGTTGCTCTGTGTACACTTTTTATTGTTCTTCTATGTCAAATTTTACAAGTATAAGCTTCGTAGATTATTTCGATGCCAAAACACCAACTTTCTATGAAAAATGGACAAAACCGTTGAAAGATCCTATATAGAGAGAGAGTTGAACAAGTTTGGACTATCAAAGTTGCTCGGCGTACACTTTTTACTATTCTTCTATGTCAAATTGTACGAGTATAAGCTTCGTAGATTATTTCGATGCCAAAACACCAACTTTCTATGAAAAGTGGACAAAACCGTTAAAAGCTCCTCCATAGAGAGAGTGGATCAACTTCGGACCATCAAAGTTGCTCGATGTACACTTTTTATTGTTCTTTTATGTCAAATTTTATGAATACAAGCTTCCAAGATTATTTCGATTCCAAAACACCAACTTTCTATGAAAAATGGACAAAAACGTTAAAAGCTCCTTCATAGAGAGAGTTGAAAATCTTCGGACCATCAAAGTTGCTTTATGTACACTTTTTATTGTTCTTCTATGTAAAACTTTATGAATGCAAGCTTCGTAGATTATTTCGATTTGAAAACACCAACTTTCTAGGACAAATGGATAAAACCGTTAATAGTTCCTCCATAGAGAGAGTTGAGCAACTTCGGACCATCAAAGATGCTCGGTGTACACTTTTTATTGTTCTTATATGTCAAATTTTACGAGTATAAGCTTCCTAGATTATTTCGATGACAAAACACCAACTTTCTATGAGAAATGGACAAAACCGTTAAAAGCTCCTCCATAGTGAGAGTTGAGCAACTTCGGACCATCAAAGTTGCTCTATGTACACTTTTTATTGTTCTTCTATGTCAAATTTTACGAGTATAAGCTTACTAGATTATTTCGATGACAAAACACCAACTTTCTATGAGAAATGGACAAAACCGTTAAAAGCTCCTCCATATAGAGAATTGAGCAACTTCGGATCATCAAAGCTGCTCTGTGTACACTTTTTATTGTTGTTCTACGTCAAATTTTATGAGTATAAGCTTCGTAGATTATTTCGATGCTAAAAGACAAACTTTCTAGGAAAAATGGACAAAACCGTTGAAAGCTCCTACATAGAGAGAGTTGAACAAGTTCGGACCATCTAAGTTGCTCGGCGTACACTTTTTACTATTCTTCTATGTCAAATTTTACGAGTATAAGCTTACTAGATTATTTCTATGGCAAGACATCAACTTTCTATGAAAAATGGAAGAAAGCATTAAAAGCTCCTTCATAGAGAGAGTTGAGCATCTTCGGACCATCATAGTTTCTCGGTGTACACTTTTTTTAGTTCTTCTATGTGAAATTTTACGAGTTTAAGCTTCCTAGATTATTTCGATGATAAAACACCAACTTTCTATGAGACAAATGGACAAAACCGTTAAAAGCTCTTCCATAGAGAGAGTTGAGCAACTTCGGACCATCAAAGTTGCTCTATGTACACTTTTTATTGTTCTTCTATGTCAAATTTTATGAATACAAGCTAACAAGATTATTTCGATTCCAAAACACCAACTTTCTATGACAAATGGACAAAACCGTTAAAAGCTCCTTCATAGATGGAGTTGAGCATCTTCGGACCATCAAAGTTTCTCGGTGTACACTTTTTATTGTTCTTTTATATGAAATTTTACGAGTACAAGCTTCCTCGGTTATTGCGATGCCAAAACACCAACTTTCTATATCAAATGGACAAAACCGTTAAAAGCTCCTCCATAGATAGAGTTGAGCAACTTCGGACCATCAAAGTTGCTCTGTGTACACTTTTTATTGTTCTTCTATGTCAAATTTTACAAGTATAAGCTTCGTAGATTATTTCGATGCCAAAACACCAACTTTCTATGAGAAATGGGCAAAACCGTTAAAAGCTCCTCTATATAGAGAATTGAGCAACTTCGGATCATCAAAGCTGCTCTGTGTACACTTTTTATTGTTGTTCTACGTCAAATTTTATGAGTATAAGCTTCGTAGATTATTTCGATGCTAAAAGACAAACTTTCTAGGAAAAATGGACAAAACCGTTGAAAGCTCCTACATAGAGAGAGTTGAACAAGTTCGGACCATCAAAGTTGCTCGGCGTACACTTTTTACTATTCTTCTATGTCAAATTTTACGAGTATATGCTTACTAGATTATTTCTATGGCAAGACATCAACTTTCTATGAAAAATGGAAGAAAGCATTAAAAGCTCCTTCATAGAGAGAGTTGAGCACCTTCGGACCATCATAGTTTCTCGGTGTATACTTTTTTTAGTTCTTCTATGTGAAATTTTACGAGTTTAAGCTTCCTAGATTATTTCGATGATAAAACACCAACTTTCTATGAGACAAATGGACAAAACCGTTAAAAGCTCTTCCATAGAGAGAGTTGAGCAACTTCGGACCATCAAAGTTGCTCTATGTACACTTTTTATTGTTCTTCTATGTCAAATTTTATGAATACAAGCTAACAAGATTATTTACACCAACTTTCTATGACAAATGGACAAAACCGTTAAAAGCTCCTTCATAGAGGGAGTTGAGCATCTTCGGACCATCAAAGTTTCTCGGTGTACACTTTTTATTGTTCTTTTATGTCAAATTTTACAAGTATAAGCTTCGTAGATTATTTCGATGCCAAAACACCAACTTTCTATGAAAAATGGACAAAACCGTTGAAAGATCCTATATAGAGAGAGAGTTGAACAAGTTTGGACTATCAAAGTTGCTCGGCGTACACTTTTTACTATTCTTCTATGTCAAATTGTACGAGTATAAGCTTCGTAGATTATTTCGATGCCAAAACACCAACTTTCTATGAAAAATGGACAAAACCGTTAAAAGCTCCTCCATAGAGAGAGTGGATCAACTTCGGACCATCAAAGTTGCTCGATGTACACTTTTTATTGTTCTTTTATGTCAAATTTTATGAATACAAGTTTCCAAGATTATTTCGATTCCAAAACACCAACTTTCTATGAAAAATGGACATAAACGTTAAAAGCTCCTTCATAGAGAGAGTTGAGCATCTTCGGACCATCAAAGTTGCTTTATGTACACTTTTTATTGTTCTTCTATGTAAAACTTTATGAATGCAAGCTTCGTAGATTATTTCGATTCGAAAACACCAACTTTCTAGGACAAATGGATAAAACCGTTAATAGCTCCTCCATAGAGAGAGTTGAGCAACTTCGGATCATCAAAGATGCTCGGTGTACACTTTTTATTGTTCTTATATGTCAAATTTTACGAGTATAAGCTTCTTAGATTATTTCAATGACAAAACACCAACTTTCTATGAGAAATGGACAAAACCGTTAAAAGCACTTCCATATATAGAATTGAGCAACTTCGGATCTTAAAAGCTGCTCTGCGTACACTTTTTACTATTCTTCTATGTCAAATTTTACGAGTATAAGCTTACTAGATTATTTCTATGGCAAGACATCAACTTTCTATGAAAAATGGAAGAAAGCATTAAAAGCTCCTTCATAGAGAGAGTTGAGCATCTTCGGACCATCATAGTTTCACGGTGTACACTTTTTTTAGTTCTTCTATGTGAAATTTTACGAGTTTAAGCTTCCTAGATTATTTCGATGATAAAACACCAACTTTCTATGAGACAAATGGACAAAACCATTAAAAGCTCTTCCATAGAGAGAGTTGAGCAACTTCGGACCATCAAAGTTGCTCTATGTACACTTTTTATTGTTCTTCTATGTCAAATTTTATGAATACAAGCTAACAAGATTATTTCAATTCCAAAACACCAACTTTCTATGACAAATGGACAAAACCGTTAAAAGCTCCTTCATAGAGAGAGTTGAGCATCTTCGGACCATCAAAGTTTCTCGGTGTACACTTTTTATTGTTCTTTTATATGAAATTTTACGAGTACAAGCTTCGTAGATTATTTCGATGCCAAAACACCAACTTTCTATGAAAAATGGACAAAACCGTTGAAAGATCCTATATAGAGAGAGAGTTGAACAAGTTTGGACTATCAAAGTTGCTCGGCGTACACTTTTTACTATTCTTCTATGTCAAATTGTACGAGTATAAGCTTCGTAGATTATTTCGATGCCAAAACACCAACTTTCTATGAAAAATGGACAAAACCGTTAAAAGCTCCTCTATATAGAGAATTGAGCAACTTCGGATCATCAAAGCTGCTCTGTGTACACTTTTTATTGTTGTTCTACGTCAAATTTTATGAGTATAAGCTTCGTAGATTATTTCGATGCCAAAACACCAACTTTCTATGAAAAATGGACAAAACCGTTAAAAGCTCCTCCATAGAGAGAGTGGATCAACTTCGGACCATCAAAGTTGCTCGATGTACACTTTTTATTGTTCTTTTATGTCAAATTTTATGAATACAAGCTTCCAAGATTATTTCGATTCCAAAACACCAACTTTCTATGAAAAATGGACAAAAACGTTAAAAGCTCCTTCATAGAGAGAGTTGAGCATCTTCGGACCATCAAAGTTGCTTTATGTACACTTTTTATTGTTCTTCTATGTAAAACTTTATGAATGCAAGCTTCGTAGATTATTTCGATTCGAAAACACCAACTTTCTAGGACAAATGGATAAAGCCGTTAATAACTCCTCCATAGAGAGAGTTGGGCAACTTCGGACCATCAAAGATGCTCGGTGTACACTTTTTATTGTTCTTATATGTCAAATTTTACGAGTATAAGCTTCTTAGATTATTTCAATGACAAAACACCAACTTTCTATGAGAAATGGACAAAACCGTTAAAAGCTCTTCCATATAGAGAATTGAGCAACTTCAGATCATAAAAGCTGCTCTGTGTACACTTTTTATTGTTTTTCTGTGTCAAATTTTACGAGTATAAGCTTCGTAGATTATTTCGATGCTAAAACACCAACTTTCTATGAAAAATGGACAAAACCGTTGAAAGCTCCTACATAGAGAGAGTTGAACAAGTTCGGACCATCAAAGTTGCTCTCTGTACACTTTTTATTGTTCTTCTATGTCAAATTTTATGAATACAAGCTAACAAGATTATTTCGATTCCAAAACACCAACTTTCTATGACAAATGGACAAAACCGTTAAAAGTTACTTCATAGAGAGAGTTGAGCATCTTCGGACCATCAAAGTTTCTCGGTGTACACTTTTTATTGTTCTTTTATATGAAATTTTACGAGTACAAGCTTCCTTGGTTATTAAGATGCCAAAACACCAACTTTCTATATCAAATGGAAAAAACCGTTAAAATCTCCTCTATAGATAGAGTTGAGCAACTTCGGACCATCAAAGTTGCTCTATGTACACTTTTTATTGTTCTTCTATGTCAAATTTTACAAGTATAAGCTTCGTAGATTATTTCGATGCCAAAACACTAACTTTCTATGAAAAATAGACAAAACCGTTGAAAGATCCTATATAGAGAGAGAGTTGAACAAGTTTGGACTATCAAAGTTGCTCGGCGTACACTTTTTACTATTCTTCTATGTCAAATTTTACAAGTATAAGCTTCGTAGATTATTTCGATGCCAAAACCCCAACTTTCTATGAAAAATGGACAAAACCGTTAAAAGCTCCTCCATAGAGAGAGTAGATCAACTTCGGACCATCAAAGTTGCTCGATGTACACTTTTTATTGTTCTTCTATGTCAAATTTTATGAATACAAGCTACCAAGATTATTTCGATTCCAAAACACCAACTTTCTTTGAAAAATGGACAAAAACGTTAAAAGCTCATTCATATAGACAGTTGAGCATCTTCAGACCATCAAAGTTGCTCTATGTACACTTTTTATTGTTCTTCTATGTAAAATTTTATGAATGCAAGCTTCGTCGATTATTTCGATTCGAAAACACCAACTTTCTAGGACAAATGGATAAAACCGTTAAAAGCTCCTCCATAGATAGAGTTGAGCAACTTCGGACCATCAAAGATGCTCGGTGTACACTTTTTATTGTTCTTATATGTCAAATTTTATGAGTATAAGCTTCCTAGATTATTTCGATGACAAAACACCAACTTTCTATGAGAAATGGACAAAACCGTTAAAAGCTCCACCATAGAGAGAGTTGAGCAACTTCGGACCATCAAACTTGCTCTATGTACACTTTTTATTGTTCTTCTATATCAAATTTTATGAATACAAGCTAACAAGATTATTTCGATTCCAAAACACCAACTTTCTATGATAAATGGATAAAACCGTTTAATGCTCCTCCATAGAGAGAGTTGAGCAACTTCGGACCATCAAAGTTTCTCTATGTACACTTTTTATTGTTCTTCTATGTCAAATTTTATGAATACAAGCTTCCAAGACTATTTCGATTCCAAAACACCAACTTTCTATGAAAAATGGACAAAAACGTTAAAAGCTCCTTCATAGAGAGAGTTGAGCATCTTCGGACCATCAAAGTTGCTCGGTGTACGCTTTTTATTGTTCTTCTATGTAAAGTTTTATGAATGCAGGCTTCGTAGATTATTTTGATTCGAAAACACCAACTTTCTATGACAAATGGATAAAACCGTTAAAAGCTCCTCCATAGAGAGAGTTGATCAACTTCTGACCATCAAAGATGCTCGATGTACACTTTTTATTGTTCTTATATGTCAAATTTTACGAGTATAAGCTTCCTAGATTATTTCGATGACAAAACACCAACTTTCTATGAGAAATGGACAAAACCGTTAAAAGCTCCTCCATATAGAGAATTGAGCAACTTCGAATCATCAAAGCTGCTCTGTGTACACTTTTTATTGTTGTTCTATGTCAAATTTTACGAGTATAAGCTTCGTAGATTATTTCGATGCTAAAACACCAACTTTCTAGGAAAAATGGACAAAACCGTTGAAAGCTCCTACATAGAGAGAGTTCAACAAGTTCGGACCATCAAAGTTGCTCGGCGTACACTTTTTACTATTCTTCTATGTCAAATTTTACGAGTATAAGCTTCCTAGATTATTTCTATGGCAAGACATCAGCTTTCTATGACAATTGGAAAAAAGCATTAAAAGCTCCTTCATAGAGAGAGTTGAGCATCTTCGGACCATCATAGTTTCTCGGTGTACACTTTTTATAGTTCTTCTATGTGAAATTTTACGAGTATAACCTACGTTGATTATTTCGATCACAAAATACCAACTTTCTATGGGACAAATGGACAAAACCGTTAAAAGCTCTTCCATAGAGAGAGTTGAGCAACTTCGAACCATCGAAGTTGCTCTATGTACACTTTTTATTGTTCTTCAATGTCAAATTTTATGAATACAAGCTAACAAGATTATTTCGATTCCAAAACACCAACTTTCTATGACAAATGGATAAAAACGTTAAAAGCTCCTCCATAGAGAGAGTTGAGCAACTACACCATCAAAGTTGCTCTATGTACACTTTTTATTGTTCTTCTATGTAAAATTTTATGAATGCAAGCTTCGTAGATTATTTCGATTCGAAAACACCAACTTTCTAGGACAAATGGATAAAACCGTTAAAAGCACCTCCATAGAGAGAGTTGAGCAACTTCGGACCATCAAAGATGCTCGGTGTACACTTTTTATTGTTCTTATATGTCAAATTTTACGAGTATAAGCTTCCTAGAATATTTCGATGACAAAACACCAACTTTCTATGAGAAATGGACAAAACCGTTAAAAGCTCTTCCATATAGAGAATTGAGCAACTTCGCATCATCATAGCTGCTCTGTGAACACTTTTTGTTGTTGTTCTGTGTCAAATTTTACTAGTATAAGCTTCGTAGATTATTTCGATGCTAAAACACCAACTTTCTATGAAAAATGGACAAAACCGTTGAAAGCTCCTACATAGAGAGAGTTGAACAAGTTCGGACCATCAAAGTTGCTCGGCGTACACTTTTTACTATTCTTCTATGTCAAATTTTACAGGAATAAGCTTCATAGATTATATCTATGGCAAGACATCAACTTTCTATGACAAATGGAAAAAAGCATTAAAAGCTCCTTCATAGAGAGAGTTGAGCATCTTCGGACCATCATAGTTTCTCGGTGTACACTTTTTATAGTTCTTCTATGTGAAATTTTACGAGTATAAGCTTCCTAGATTATTTCGATGACAAAACACCAACTTTCTATGAGACAAATGGACAAAACCGTTAAAAACTCTTCCATAGAGAGAGTTGAGTAACTTCGGACCATCAAAGTTGCTCTATGTACACTTTTTATTGTTCTTCAATGTCAAATTTTATGAATACAAGCTAACAAGATTATTTCGATTCCAAAACACCAACTTTCTATGACAAATGGAAAAAACCGTTAAAAGCTCCTTCATAGAGAGAGTTGAGCAACTTCGGACCATCAAAGTTGCTCTATGTACACTTTTTATTGTTCTTCTATGTCAAATTTTATGAATACAAGCTTCCAAGATTATTTCGATTCCAAAACACAAACTTTCTATGAAAAATGGACAAAAACGTTAAAAGCTCCTTCATAGAGAGAGTTGAGCATCCTCGGACCATCAAAGTTTCTCGGTGTACACTTTTTATTGTTCTTTTCTATGAAATTTTACGAGTACAAGCTTCCTCGATTATTGCGATGCCAAAACACCAACTTTCTATAACAAATGGACAAAACCGTTAAAAGCTCCTCCATAGATAGAGTTGAGCAACTTTGGACCATCAAAGTTGCTCTGTGTAAACTTTTTATTGTTCTTCAATGTCAAATTTTACAAGTATAAGCTTCGTAGATTATTTCGATGCCAAAACACCAACTTTCTATGAAAAATGGACAAAACCGTTGAAAGATCCTATATAGAGAGAGAGTTGAACAAGTTTGGACTATCAAAGTTGCTCGGCGTACACTTTTTACTATTCTTCTATGTCAAATTTTACGAGTATAAGCTTCGTAGATTATTTCAATGCCAAAACACCAACTTTCTATGAAAAATGGACAAAACCGTTAAAAGCTCCTCCATAGAGAGAGTGGATCAACTTCGGACCATCAAAGTTGCTCGATGTACACTTTTTATTATTCTTCTACGTCAAATTTTACGAATACAAGCTTCCAAGATTATTTCGATTCCAAAACACCAACTTTCTATGAAAAATGGACAAAAACGTTAAAAGCTCCTTCATTAGAGAGAGTTGAGCATCTTCGGACCATCAAAGTTGCTCTATGTACACTTTTTATTGTTCTTCTATGTAAAATTTTATGAATGCAAGCTTCGTAGATTATTTCGATTCGAAAACACCAACTTTCTAGGACAAATGGATAAAACCGTTAAAAGCTCCTCCATAGAGAGAGTTGAGCAACTTCGGACCATCAAAGATGCTCGGTGTACACTTTTTATTGTTCTTATATGTCAAATTTTATGAGTATAAGCTTCCTAGAATATTTCGATGACAAAACACCAACTTTCTATGAGAAATGGACAAAACCGTTAAAAGCTCTTCCATATAGAGAATTGAGCAACTTCGCATCATCATAGCTGCTCTGTGAACACTTTTTATTGTTGTTCTGTGTCAAATTTTACTAGTATAAGCTTCGTAGATTATTTCGATGATAAAACAACAACTTTCTATGAAAAATGGACAAAACCGTTGAAAGCTCCTACATAGAGAGAGTTGAACAAGTTCGGACCATCAAAGTTGCTCGGCGTACACTTTTTACTATTCTTCTATGTCAAATTTTACAGGAATAAGCTTCATAGATTATATCTATGGCAAGACATCAACTTTCTATGACAAATGGAAAAAAGCATTAAAAGCTCCTTCATAGAGAGAGTTGAGCATCTTCGGACCATCATAGTTTCTCGGTGTACACTTTTTATAGTTCTTCTATGTGAAATTTTACGAGTATAAGCTTCCTTGATTATTTCGATCACAAAACACCAACTTTCTATGAGACAAATGGACAAAACCGTTAAAAGCTCTTCCATAGAGAGAGTTGAGCAACTTCGGACCATCGAAGTTGCTCTATGTACACTTTTTATTGTTCTTCAATGTCAAATTTTATGAATACAAGCTAACAAGATTATTTCGATTCCAAAACAACAACTTTCTATGACAAATGGACAAAACCTTTAAAAGCTTCTCCATAGAGAGAGTTGAGCAACTTCGGACCATCAAAGTTGCTCTATGTACACTTTTTATTGTTCTTCTATGTCAAATTTTATGAATACAAGCTTCGAAGATTATTTCGATTCCAAAACACGAACTTTCTATGAAAAATGGACAAAAACGTTAAAAGCTCCTTCATAGAGAGAGTTGAGCATCTTCGGACCATCAAAGTTTCTCGGTGTACACTTTTTATTGTTCTTTTATGTGAAATTTTACGAGTACAAGCTTCCTCGATTATTGCGATGCCAAAATACCAACTTTCTATAACAAATGGACAAAACCGTTAAAAGCTCCTCCATACATAGAGTTGAGCAACTTCGGATCATCAAAGTTGCTCTGTGTACACTTTTTATTGTTCTTCTATGTCAAATTTTACAAGTATAAGCTTCGTAGATTATTTCGATGCCAAAATACCAACTTTCAATGAAAAATGGACAAAACCGTTGAAAGGTACTATATAGAGAGAGTTGAACAAGTTTGGACTATCAAAGTTGCTCGGCGTACACTTTTTACTATTCTTCTATGTCAAATTTTACGAGTATAAGCTTCGTAGATTATTTCGATGCCAAAACCCCAACTTTCTATGAAAAATGGACAAAACTGTTAAAAGCTCCTCCATAGAGAGAGTGGATCAACTTCGGACCATCAAAGTTGCTCGATGTACACTTTTTATTGTTCTTCTATGTCAAATTGTATGAATACAAGCTTCCAAGATTATTTCGATTCCAAAACACCAAATTTCTATGAAAAATGGACAAAAACGTTAAAAGCTCATTCATAGAGAGAGTTGAGCATCTTCGGACCATCAAAGTTGCTCTATGTACACTTTTTATTGTTCTTCTATGTAAAATTTTATGAATGCAAGCTTCGTAGATTATTTCGATTCGAAAACACCAACTTTCTAGGACAAATGGATAAAACCGTTAAAAGCTCCTCCATATAGAGAGTTGAGCAACTTCGGACCATCAAAGATGCTCGGTGTACACTTTTTATTGTTCTTATATGTCAAATTTTACGAGTATAAGCTTCCTAGATTATTTCGATGACAAAACACCAACTTTCAATGAGAAATGGACAAATCCGTTAAAAGCTCCTCCATAGAGAGAGTTGAGCAACTTCGGACCGTCAAAGTTGCTCTATGTACACTTTTTATTGTTCTTCTATGTCAAATTTTATGAATACAAGCTAACAAGATTATTTCAATTCCAAAACACCAACTTTCTATGAAAAATGGACAAAACCGTTGAAAGCTCCTACATAGAGAGAGTTGAACAAGTTCGGACCATCAAAGTTGCTCGGGTACACTTTTTACTATTCTTCTATGTCAAATTTTAAGAGTATAAGCTTCCAAGATTATTTCTATGGCAAGACATCAACTTTCTATGACAAATGGAAAAAAGCATTAAAAGCTCCTTCATAGAGAGAGTTGAGCATCTTCGGACCATCATAGTTTCTCGGTGTACACTTTTTATAGTTCTTCTATGTGAAATTTTACGAGTATAAGCTTCCTAGATTATTTCGATGACAACACACCAACTTTCTATGAGACAAATGGACAAAACCGTTAAAAACTCTTCCATAGAGAGAGTTGAGTAACTTCGGACCATCAAAGTTGCTCTATGTACACTTTTTATTGTTCTTCAATGTCAAATTTTATGAATACAAGCTAAGAAGATTATTGCGATGCAAAAACACCAACTTTCTATAACAAATGGACAAAACCATTAAAAGCTCCTCCATAGATAGAGTTGAGCAACTTCGGACCATCAAAGTTGCTCTGTGTACACTTTTTATTGTTCTTGTATGTCAAATTTTACAAGTATAAACTTCGTAGATTATTTCGATGCCAAAACACCAACTTTCTATGAAAAATGGACAAAACCGTTGAAAGCTCCTACATAGAGAGAGTTGAACAAGTTCGGACCATCAAAGTTGCTCGGCGTACAC
Source organism: Euonymus europaeus (assembly GCA_963580455.1). Lineage (NCBI taxonomy): Eukaryota > Viridiplantae > Streptophyta > Magnoliopsida > Celastrales > Celastraceae > Euonymus > Euonymus europaeus. The sequence continues at coordinate 18,890,882 of OY756959.1, read as the reverse complement.
TTTTTACTATTCTTCTATGTCAAATTTTACAGGAATAAGCTTCATAGATTATATCTATGGCAAGACATCAACTTTCTATGACAAATGGAAAAAAGCATTAAAAGCTCCTTCATAGAGAGAGTTGAGCATCTTCGGACCATCATAGTTTCTCGGTGTACACTTTTTATAGTTCTTCTATGTGAAATTTTACGAGTATAAGCTTCCTTGATTATTTCGATCACAAAACACCAACTTTCTATGAGACAAATGGACAAAACCGTTAAAAGCTCTTCCATAGAGAGAGTTGAGCAACTTCGGACCATCGAAGTTGCTCTATGTACACTTTTTATTGTTCTTCAATGTCAAATTTTATGAATACAAGCTAACAAGATTATTTCGATTCCAAAACACCAACTTTCTATGACAAATGGACAAAACCGTTAAAAGCTCCTCCATAGAGAGAGTTGAGCAACTTCGGACAATCAAAGTTGCTCTATGTACACTTTTTATTGTTCTTCTATGTCAAATTTTATGAATACAAGCTTCCAAGATTATTTCGATTCCAAAACACAAACTTTCTATGAAAAATGGACAAAAACGTTAAAAGCTCCTTCATAGAGAGAGTTGAGCATCCTCGGACCATCAAAGTTTCTCGGTGTACACTTTTTATTGTTCTTTTATATGAAATTTTACGAGTACAAGCTTCCTCGATTATTGCGATGCCAAAACACCAACTTTCTATAACAAATGGACAAAACCGTTAAAAGCTCCTCCATAGATAGAGTTGAGCAACTTTGGACCATCAAAGTTGCTCTGTGTACACTTTTTATTGTTCTTCTATGTCAAATTTTACAAGTATAAGCTTCGTAGATTATTTCGATGCCAAAACACCAACTTTCTATGAAAAATGGACAAAACCGTTGAAAGATCCTATATAGAGAGAGAGTTGAACAAGTTTGGACTATCAAAGTTGCTCGGCGTACACTTTTTACTATTCTTCTATGTCAAATTTTACGAGTATAAGCTTCGTAGATTATTTCAATGCCAAAACACCAACTTTCAATGAAAAATGGACAAAACCGTTAAAAGCTCCTCCATAGAGAGAGTGGATCAACTTCGGACCATCAAAGTTGCTCGATGTACACTTTTTATTATTCTTCTATGTCAAATTTTATGAATACAAGCTTCCAAGATTATTTCGATTCCAAAACACCAACTTTCTATGAAAAATGGACAAAAACGTTAAAAGCTCCTTCATTAGAGAGAGTTGAGCATCTTCGGACCATCAAAGTTGCTCTATGTACACTTTTTATTGTTCTTCTATGTAAAATTTTATGAATGCAAGCTTCGTAGATTATTTCGATTCGAAAACACCAACTTTCTAGGACAAATGGATAAAACCGTTAAAAGCTCCTCCATAGAGAGAGTTGAGCAACTTCGGACCATCAAAGATGCTCGGTGTACACTTTTTATTGTTCTTATATGTCAAATTTTACGAGTATAAGCTTCCTAGAATATTTCGATGACAAAACACCAACTTTCTATGAGAAATGGACAAAACCGTTAAAAGCTCTTCCATATAGAGAATTGAGCAACTTCGCATCATCATAGCTGCTCTGTGAACACTTTTTATTGTTGTTCTGTGTCAAATTTTACTAGTATAAGCTTCGTAGATTAGTTCGATGCTAAAACACCAACTTTCTATGAAAAATGGACAAAACCGTTGAAAGCTCCTACATAGAGAGAGTTGAACAAGTTCGGACCATCAAAGTTGCTCGGCGTACACTTTTTACTATTCTTCTATGTCAAATTTTACAGGAATAAGCTTCATAGATTATATCTATGGCAAGACATCAACTTTCTATGACAAATGGAAAAAAGCATTAAAAGCTCCTTCATAGAGAGAGTTGAGCATCTTCGGACCATCATAGTTTCTCGGTGTACACTTTTTATAGTTCTTCTACGTGAAATTTTACGAGTATAAGCTTCCTTGATTATTTCGATCACAAAACACCAACTTTCTATGAGACAAATGGACAAAAAAACCGTTAAAAGCTCTACCATAGAGAGAGTTGAGCAACTTCGGACCATCGAAGTTGCTCTATGTACACTTTTTATTGTTCTTCAATGTCAAATTTTATGAATACAAGCTAACAAGATTATTTCGATTCCAAAACACCAACTTTCTATGACAAATGGACAAAACCTTTAAAAGCTTCTCCATAGAGAGAGTTGAGCAACTTCGGACCATCAAAGTTGCTCTATGTACACTTTTTATTGTTCTTCTATGTCAAATTTTATGAATACAAGCTTCGAAGATTATTTCGATTCCAAAACACGAACTTTCTATGAAAAATGGACAAAAACGTTAAAAGCTCCTTCATAGAGAGAGTTGAGCATCTTCGGACCATCAAAGTTTCTCTGTGTACACTTTTTATTGTTCTTTTATGTGAAATTTTACGAGTACAAGCTTCCTCGATTATTGCGATGCCAAAATACCAACTTTCTATAACAAATGGACAAAACCGTTAAAAGCTCCTCCATACATAGAGTTGAGCAACTTCGTATCATCAAAGTTGCTCTGTGTACACTTTTTATTGTTCTTCTATGTCAAATTTTACGAGTATAAGCTTCCTAGATTATTTCGATGCCAAAACACCAACTTTCTATAACAAATGGACAAAAACGTTAAAAGCTCATTCATAGAGAGAGTTGAGCATCTTCGGACCATCAAAGTCGCTCTATGTACACTTTTTATTGTTCTTCTATGTAAAATTTTATGAATGCAAGCTTCGTAGATTATTTCGATTCGAAAACACCAACTTTCTAGGACAAATGGATAAAACCGTTAAAAGCTCCTCCATAGAGAGAGTTTTGCAACTTCGGACCATCAAAGATGCTCGGTGTACACTTTTTATTGTTCTTATATGTCAAATTTTACGAGTATAAGCTTCCTAGATTATTTCGATGACAAAACACCAACTTTCTATGAGAAATGGACAAAACCGTTAAAAGCTCCTCCATAGAGAGAGTTGAGCAACTTCGGACCATCAAAGTTGCTCTATGTACACTTTTTATTGTTCTTCTATGTCAAATTTTATGAATACAAACTAACAAGATTATTTCGATTCCAAAACACCAACTTTCTATGACAAATGGACAAAACCGTTAAAAACTCTTCCATAGAGAGAGTTGATTAACTTCGGACCATCAAAGTTGCTCTATGTACACTTTTTATTGTTCTTCAATGTCAAATTTTATGAATACAAGCTAACAAGATTATTTCGATTCCAAAACACCAACTTTCTATGACAAATGGACAAAACCGTTAAAAGCTCCTCCATAGATAGAGTTGAGCAACTTCGGACCATCAAAGTTGCTCTGTGTACACTTTTTATTGTTCTTCTATGTCAAATTTTACAAGTATAAACTTCGTAGATTATTTCGATGCCAAAACACCAACTTTCTATGAAAAATGGACAAAACTGTTGAAAGCTCCTACATAGAGAGAGTTGAACAAGTTTGGACCATCAATGTTGCTCGGCGTACACTTTTTACTATTCTTCTATGTCAAATTTTACGAGTATAAGCTTCCTAGATTATTTCTATGGCAAGACATCAACTTTCTATGACAAATGGAAAAAAGCATTAAAAGCTCCTTCATAGAGAGAGTTGAGCATCTTCGGACCATCATAGTTTCTCGGTGTACACTTTTTATAGTTCTTCTATGTGAAATTTTACGAGTATAAGCTTCCTAGATTATTTCGATGACAAAACACCAACTTTCTATGAGACAAATGGACACAACCGTTAAAAACTCTTCCATAGAGAGAGTTGAGTAACTTCGGACCATCAAAGTTGCTCTATGTACACTTTTTATTGTTCTTCAATGTCAAATTTTATGAATACAAGCTAAGAAGATTATTGCGATGCAAAAACACCAACTTTCTATAACAAATGGACAAAACCATTAAAAGCTCCTCCATAGATAGAGTTGAGCAACTTCGGACCATCAAAGTTGCTCTGTGTACACTTTTTATTGTTCTTCTATGTCAAATTTTACAAGTATAAACTTCGTAGATTATTTCGATGCCAAAACACCAACTTTCAATGAAAAATGGACAAAACCGTTGAAAGGTACTATATAGAGAGAGTTGAACAAGTTTGGACTATCAAAGTTGCTCGGCGTACACTTTTTACTATTCTTCTATGTCAAATTTTACGAGTATGAGCTTTGTAGATTATTTCGATGCCAAAACCCCAACTTTCTATGAAAAATGGACAAAACTGTTAAAAGCTCCTCCATAGAGAGAGTGGATCAACTTCGGACCATCAAAGTTGCTCGATGTACACTTTTTATTGTTCTTCTATGTCAAATTGTATGAATACAAGCTTCCAAGATTATTTCGATTCCAAAACACCAAATTTCTATGAAAAATGGACAAAAACGTTAAAAGCTCATTCATAGAGAGAGTTGAGCATCTTCGGACCATCAAAGTTGCTCTATGTACACTTTTTATTGTTCTTCTATGTAAAATTTTATGAATGCAAGCTTCGTAGATTATTTCGATTCGAAAACACCAACTTTCTAGGACAAATGGATAAAACCGTTAAAAGCTCCTCCATAGAGAGAGTTGAGCAACTTCGGACCATCAAAGATGCTCGGTGTACACTTTTTATTGTTCTTATATGTCAAATTTTACGAGTATAAGCTTCCTAGATTATTTCGATGACAAAACACCAACTTTCTATGAGAAATGGACAAAACCGTTAAAAGCTCCTCCATAGAGAGAGTTGAGCAACTTCGGACCATCAAAGTTGCTCTATGTACACTTTTTATTGTTCTTCTATGTCAAATTTTATGAATACAAGCTAACAAGATTATTTCGATTCCAAAACACCAACTTTCTATGAAAAATGGACAAAACCGTTGAAAGCTCCTACATAGAGAGAGTTGAACAAGTTCGGACCATCAAAGTTGCTCGGCGTACACTTTTTACTATTCTTCTATGTCAAATTTTAAGAGTATAAGCTTCCAAGATTATTTCTATGGCAAGACATCAACTTTCTATGACAAATGGAAAAAAGCATTAAAAGCTCCTTCATAGAGAGAGTTGAGCATCTTCGGACCATCATAGTTTCTCGGTGTACATTTTTTATGGTTCTTCAATGTGAAATTTTACGAGTATAAGCTTCCTAGATTATTTCGATGACAAAACACCAACTTTCTATGAGACAAATGGACAAAACCGTTAAAAACTCTTCCATAGAGAGAGTTGAGTAACTTCGGACCATCAAAGTTGCTCTATGTACACTTTTTATTGTTCTTCAATGTCAAATTTTATGAATACAAGCTAACAAGATTATTTCGATTCCAAAACACCAACTTTCTATGACAAATGGACAAAACCGTTAAAAGCTCCTCCATAGAGAGAGTTGAGCAACTTCGGACCATCAAAGTTGCTCTATGTACACTTTTTATTGTTCTTCTATGTCAAATTTTATGAATACAAGCTTCCAAGATTATTTCGATTCCAAAACACAAACTTTCTATGAAAAATGGACAAAAACGTTAAAAGCTCCTTCATAGAGAGAGTTGAGCATCCTCGGACCATCAAAGTTTCTCGGTGTACACTTTTTATTGTTCATTTATATGAAATTTTACGAGTACAAGCTTCCTCGATTATTGCGATGCCAAAACACCAACTTTCTATAACAAATGGACAAAACCGTTAAAAGCTCCTCCATAGATAGAGTTGAGCAACTTTGGACCATCAAAGTTGCTCTGTGTACACTTTTTATTGTTCTTCTATGTCAAATTTTACAAGTATAAGCTTCGTAGATTATTTCGATGCCAAAACACCAACTTTCTATGAAAAATGGACAAAACCGTTGAAAGATCCTATATAGAGAGAGAGTTGAACAAGTTTGGACTATCAAAGTTGCTCTATGTACACTTTTTATTGTTCTTCAATGTCAAATTTTATGAATACAAGCTAACAAGATTATTTCGATTCCAAAACACCAACTTTCTATGACAAATGGACAAAACCTTTAAAAGCTTCTCCATAGAGAGAGTTGAGCAACTTCGGACCATCAAAGTTGCTCTATGTACACTTTTTATTGTTCTTCTATGTCAAATTTTATGAATGCAAGCTTCGTAGATTATTTCGATTCGAAAACACCAACTTTCTAGGACAAATGTATAAAACCGTTAAAAGCTCCTCCATAGAGAGAGTTGAGCAACTTCGGACCATCAAAGATGCTCGGTGTACACTTTTTATTGTTCTTATATGTCAAATTTTACGAGTATAAGCTTCCTAGATTATTTCGATGACAAAACACCAACTTTCTATGAGAAATGGACAAAACCGTTAAAAGCTCCTCCATAGAGAGAGTTGAGCAACTTCGGACCATCAAAGTTGCTCTATGTACACTTTTTATTGTTCTTCTATGTCAAATTTTATGAATACAAGCTAACAAGATTATTTTGATTCCAAAACACCAACTTTCTATGAAAAATGGACAAAACCGTTGAAAGCTCCTACATAGAGAGAGTTGAACAAGTTCGGACCATCAAAGTTGCTCGGCGTACACTTTTTACTATTCTTCTATGTCAAATTTTAAGAGTATAAGCTTCCAAGATTATTTCTATGGCAAGACATCAACTTTCTATGATAAATGGAAAAAAGCATTAAAAGCTCCTTCATAGAGAGAGTTGAGCATCTTCGGACCATCATAGTTTCTCGGTGTACACTTTTTATGGTTCTTCAATGTGAAATTTTACGAGTATAAGCTTCCTAGATTATTTCGATGACAAAACACCAACTTTCTATGAGACAAATGGACAAAACCGTTAAAAACTCTTCCATAGAGAGAGTTGAGTAACTTCGGACCATCAAAGTTGCTCTATGTACACTTTTTATTGTTCTTCAATGTCAAATTTTATGAATACAAGCTAACAAGATTATTTCGATTCCAAAACACCAACTTTCTATGACAAATGGACAAAACCGTTAAAAGCTCCTCCATAGAGAGAGTTGAGCAACTTCGGACCATCAAAGTTGCTCTATGTACACTTTTAATTGTTCTTCTATGTCAAATTTTATGAATACAAGCTTCCAAGATTATTTCGATTCCAAAACACAAACTTTCTATGAAAAATGGACAAAAACGTTAAAAGCTATTTCATAGAGAGAGTTGAGCATCCTCGGACCATCAAAGTTTCTCGGTGTACACTTTTTATTGTTCTTTTATATGAAATTTTACGAGTACAAGCTTCCTCGATTATTGCGATGCCAAAACACCAACTTTCTATAACAAATGGACAAAACCGTTAAAAGCTCCTCCATAGATAGAGTTGAGCAACTTTGGACCATCAAAGTTGCTCTGTGTACACTTTTTATTGTTCTTCTATGTCAAATTTTACAAGTATAAGCTTCGTAGATTTTTTCGATGCCAAAACACCAACTTTCTATGAAAAATGGACAAAACCGTTGAAAGATCCTATATAGAGAGAGAGTTGAACAAGTTTGGACTATCAAAGTTGCTCTATGTACACTTTTTATTGTTCTTCAATGTCAAATTTTATGAATACAAGCTAACAAGATTATTTCGATTCCAAAACACCAACTTTCTATGACAAATGGACAAAACCTTTAAAAGCTTCTCCATAGAGAGAGTTGAGCAACTTCGGACCATCAAAGTTGCTCTATGTACACTTTTTATTGTTCTTCTATGTCAAATTTTATGAATACAAGCTTCCAAGATTATTTCGATTCCAAAACACCAACTTTCTATGAAAAATGGACAAAAACGTTAAAAGCTCCTTCATAGAGAGAGTTGAGCATCTTCGGACCATCAAAGTTTCTCGGTGTACACTTTTTATTGTTCTTTTATGTGAAATTTTACGAGTACAAGCTTCCTCGATTATTGCGATGCCAAAATACCAACTTTCTATAACAAATGGAAAAAACCGTTAAAAGCTCCTCCATACATAGAGTTGAGCAACTTCGGATCATCAAAGTTGCTTTGTTTTCACTTTTTATTGTTCTTCTATGTCAAATTTTACAAGTATAAGCTTCGTAGATTATTTCGATGCCAAAACACCAACTTTCAATGAAAAATGGACAAAACCGTTGAAAGGTACTATATAGAGAGAGTTGAACAAGTTTGGACTATCAAAGTTGCTCGGCGTACACTTTTTACTATTCTTCTATGTCAAATTTTACGAGTATAAGCTTCGTAGATTATTTCGATGCCAAAACCCCAACTTTCTATGAAAAATGGACAAAACTGTTAAAAGCTCCTCCATAGAGAGAGTGGATCAACTTCGGACCATCAAAGTTGCTCGATGTACACTTTTTATTGTTCTTCTATGTCAAATTGTATGAATACAAGCTTCCAAGATTATTTCGATTCCAAAACACCAAATTTCTATGAAAAATGGACAAAAACGTTAAAAGCTCATTCATAGAGAGAGTTGAGCATCTTCGGACCATCAAAGTTGCTCTATGTAAACTTTTTATTGTTCTTCTATGTAAAATTTTATGAATGCAAGCTTCGTAGATTATTTCGATTCGAAAACACCAACTTTCTAGGACAAATGGATAAAACCGTTAAAAGCTCCTCCATAGAGAGAGTTGAGCAACTTCGGACCATCAAAGATGCTCGGTGTACACTTTTTATTGTTCTTATATGTCAAATTTTACGAGTATAAGCTTCCTAGATTATTTCGATGACAAAACACCAACTTTCTATGAGAAATGGACAAAACCGTTAAAAGCTCCTCCATAGAGAGAGTTGAGCAACTTCGGACCATCAAAGTTGCTCTATGTACACTTTTTATTGTTCTTCTATGTCAAATTTTATGAATACAAGCTAACAAGATTATTTCGATTCCAAAACACCAACTTTCTATGAAAAATGGACAAAACCGTTGAAAGCTCCTACATAGAGAGAGTTGAACAAGTTCGGACCATCAAAGTTGCTCGGCGTACACTTTTTACTATTCTTCTATGTCAAATTTTAAGAGTATAAGCTTCCAAGATTATTTCTATGGCAAGACATCAACTTTCTATGACAAATGGAAAAAAGCATTAAAAGCTCCTTCATAGAGAGAGTTGAGCATCTTCGGACCATCATAGTTTCTCGGTGTACACTTTTTATAGTTCTTCTATGTGAAATTTTACGAGTATAAGCTTCCTAGATTATTTCGATGACAAAACACCAACTTTCTATGAGACAAATGGACAGAACCGTTAAAAACTCTTCCATAGAGAGAGTTGAGTAACTTCGGACCATCAAAGTTGCTCTATGTACACTTTTTATTGTTCTTCAATGTCAAATTTTATGAATACAAGCTAAGAAGATTATTGCGATGCAAAAACACCAACTTTCTATAACAAATGGACAAAACCATTAAAAGCTCCTCCATAGATAGAGTTGAGCAAGTTCGGACCATCAAAGTTGCTCTGTGTACACTTTTTATTGTTCTTCTATGTCAAATTTTACAAGTATAAACTTCGTAGATTATTTCGATGCCAAAACACCAACTTTCTATGAAAAATGGACAAAACTGTTGAAAGCTCCTACATAGAGAGAGTTGAACAAGTTCGGACCATCAATGTTGCTCGGCGTACACTTTTTACTATTCTTCTATGTCAAATTTTACGAGTATAAGCTTCCTAGATTATTTCTATGGCAAGACATCAACTTTCTATGAAAAATGGAAAAAAGCATTAAAAGCTCCTTCATAGAGAGAGTTGAGCATCTTCGGACCATCATAGTTTCTCGGTGTACACTTTTTATAGTTCTTCTATGTGAAATTTTACGAGTATAAGCTTCCTAGATTATTTCGATGACAAAACACCAACTTTCTATGAGACAAATGGACAAAACCGTTAAAAACTCTTCCATAGAGAGAGTTGAGTAATTTCGGACCATCAAAGTTGCTCTATGTACACTTTTTATTGTTCTTCAATGTCAAATTTTATGAATACAAGCTAACAAGATTATTTCGATTCCAAAACACCAACTTTCTATGACAAATGGACAAAACCGTTAAAAGCTCCTCCATAGAGAGAGTTGAGCAACTTCGGACCATCAAAGTTGCTCTATGTACACTTTTTATTGTTCTTCTATGTCAAATTTTATGAATACAAGCTTCCAAGATTATTTCGATTCCAAAACACAAACTTTCTATGAAAAATGGACAAAAACGTTAAAAGCTCCTTCATAGAGAGAGTTGAGCATCCTCGGACCATCAAAGTTTCTCGGTGTACACTTTTTATTGTTCTTTTATATGAAATTTTACGAGTACAAGCTTCCTCGATTATTGCGATGCCAAAACACCAACTTTCTATAACAAATGGACAAAACCGTTAAAAGCTCCTCCATAGATAGAGTTGAGCAACTTTGGACCATCAAAGTTGCTCTGTGTACACTTTTTATTGTTCTTCTATGTCAAATTTTACAAGTATAAGCTTCGTAGATTATTTCGATGCCAAAACACCAACTTTCTATGAAAAATGGACAAAACCGTTGAAAGATCCTATATAGAGAGAGAGTTGAACAAGTTTGGACTATCAAAGTTGCTCGACGTACACTTTTTACTATTCTTCTATGTCAAATTTTACGAGTATAAGCTTCGTAGATTATTTCAATGCCAAAACACCAACTTTCTATGAAAAATGGACAAAACCGTTAAAAGCTCCTCCATAGAGAGAGTGGATCAACTTCGGACCATCAAAGTTGCTCGTTGTACACTTTTTATTATTCTTCTATGTCAAATTTTATGAATACAAGCTTCCAAGATTATTTCGATTCCAAAACACCAACTTTCTATGAAAAATGGACAAAAACTTTAAAAGCTCATTCATAGAGAGAGTTGAGCATCTTCGGACCATCAAAGTTGCTCTATGTACACTTTTTATTGTTCTTCTATGTAAAATTTTATGAATGCAAGCTTCGTAGATTATTTCGATTCGAAAACACCAACTTTCTAGGACAAATGGATAAAACCGTTAAAAGCTCCTCCATAGAGAGAGTTGAGCAACTTCGGACCATCAAAGATGCTCGGTGTACACTTTTTATTGTTCTTATATGTCAAATTTTACGAGTATAAGCTTCATAGAATATTTCGATGACAAAACACCAACTTTCTATGAGAAATGGATAAAACCGTTAAAAGCTCTTCCATATAGAGAATTGAGCAACTTCGCATCATCATAGCTGCTCTGTGAACACTTTTTATTGTTGTTCTGTGTCAAATTTTACTAGTATAAGCTTCGTAGATTATTTCGATGCTAAAACAACAACTTTCTATGAAAAATGGACAAAACCGTTGAAAGCTCCTACATAGAGAGAGTTGAACAAGTTCGGACCATCAAAGTTGCTCGGCGTACACTTTTTACTATTCTTCTATGTCAAATTTTACAGGAATAAGCTTCATAGATTATATCTATGGCAAGACATCAACTTTCTATGACAAATGGAAAAAAGCATTAAAAGCTCCTTCATAGAGAGAGTTGAGCATCTTCGGACCATCATAGTTTCTCGGTGTACACTTTTTATAGTTCTTCTATGTGAAATTTTACGAGTATAAGCTTCCTTGATTATTTCGATCACAAAACACCAACTTTCTATGAGACAAATGGACAAAACCGTTAAAAGCTCTTCCATAGAGAGAGTTGAGCAACTTCGGACCATCGAAGTTGCTCTATGTACACTTTTTATTGTTCTTCAATGTCAAATTTTATGAATACAAGCTAACAAGATTATTTCGATTCCAAAACACCAACTTTCTATGACAAATGGACAAAACCTTTAAAAGCTTCTCCATAGAGAGAGTTGAGCAACTTCGGACCATCAAAGTTGCTCTATGTACACTTTTTATTGTTCTTCTATGTCAAATTTTATGAATACAAGCTTCGAAGATTATTTCGATTCCAAAATACGAACTTTCTATGAAAAATGGACAAAAACGTTAAAAGCTCCTTCATAGAGAGAGTTGAGCATCTTCGGACCATCAAAGTTTCTCGGTGTACACTTTTTATTGTTCTTTTATGTGAAATTTTACGAGTACAAGCTTCCTCGATTATTGCGATGCCAAAATACCAACTTTCTATAACAAATGGACAAAACCGTTAAAAGCTCCTCCATACATAGAGTTGAGCAACTTCGGATCATCAAAGTTGCTTTGTTTTCACTTTTTATTGTTCTTCTATGTCAAATTTTACAAGTATAAGCTTCGTAGATTATTTCGATGCCAAAACAACAACTTTCAATGAAAAATGGACAAAACCGTTGAAAGGTACTATATAGAGAGAGTTGAACAAGTTTGGACTATCAAAGTTGCTCGGCGTACACTTTTTACTATTCTTCTATGTCAAATTTTACGAGTATAAGCTTCGTAGATTATTTCGATGCCAAAACCCCAACTTTCTTTGAAAAATGGACAAAACTGTTAAAAGCTCCTCCATAGAGAGAGTGGATCAACTTCGGACCATCAAAGTTGCTCGATGTACACTTTTTATTGTTCTTCTATGTCAAATTGTATGAATACAAGCTTCCAAGATTATTTCGATTCCAAAACACCAAATTTCTATGAAAAATGGACAAAAACGTTAAAAGCTCATTCATAGAGAGAGTTGAGCATCTTCGGACCATCAAAGTTGCTCTATGTACACTTTTTATTGTTCTTCTATGTAAAATTTTATGAATGCAAGCTTCGTAGATTATTTCGATTCGAAAACACCAACTTTCTAGGACAAATGGATAAAACCGTTAAAAGCTCCTCCATAGAGAGAGTTGAGCAACTTCGGACCATCAAAGATGCTCGGTGTACACTTTTTATTGTTCTTATATGTCAAATTTTACGAGTATAAGCTTCCTAGATTATTTCGATGACAAAACACCAACTTTCTATGAGAAATGGACAAAACCGTTAAAAGCTCCTCCATAGAGAGAGTTGAGCAACTTCGGACCATCAAAGTTGCTCTATGTACACTTTTTATTGTTCTTCTATGTCAAATTTTATGAATACAAGCTAACAAGATTATTTCGATTCCAAAACACCAACTTGCTATGAAAAATGGACAAAACCGTTGAAATCTCCTACGTAGAGAGAGTTGAACAAGTTCGGACCATCAAAGTTGCTCGGCGTACACTTTTTACTATTCTTCTATGTCAAATTTTAAGAGTATAAGCTTCCAAGATTATTTCTATGGCAAGACATCAACTTTCTATGACAAATGGAAAAAAGCATTAAAAGCTCCTTCATAGAGAGAGTTGAGCATCTTCGGACCATCATAGTTTCTCGGTGTACACTTTTTATAGTTCTTCTATGTGAAATTTTACGAGTATAAGCTTCCTAGATTATTTCGATGACAAAACACCAACTTTCTATGAGACAAATGGACAAAACCGTTAAAAACTCTTCCATAGAGAGAGTTGAGTAACTTCGGACCATCAAAGTTGCTCTATGTACACTTTTTATTGTTCTTCAATGTCAAATTTTATGAATACAAGCTAAGAAGATTATTGCGATGCAAAAACACCAACTTTCTATAACAAATGGACAAAACCATTAAAAGCTCCTCCATAGATAGAGTTGAGCAACTTCGGACCATCAAAGTTGCTCTGTGTACACTTTTTATCGTTCTTCTATGTCAAATTTTACAAGTATAAACTTCGTAGATTATTTCGATGCCAAAACACCAACTTTCTATGAAAAATGGACAAAACCGTTGAAAGCTCCTACATAGAGAGAGTTGAACAAGTTCGGACCATCATTGTTGCTCGGCGTACACTTTTTACTATTCTTCTATGTCAAATTTTACGAGTATAAGCTTCCTAGATTATTTCTATGGCAAGACATCAACTTTCTATGACAAATGGAAAAAAGCATTAAAAGCTCCTTCATAGAGAGAGTTGAGCATCTTCGGACCATCATAGTTTCTCGGTGTACACTTTTTATAGTTCTTCTATGTGAAATTTTACGAGTATAAGCTTCCTAGATTATTTCGGTGACAAAACACCAACTTTCTATGAGACAAATGGACAAAACCGTTAAAAACTCTTCCATAGAGAGAGTTGAGTAACTTCGGACCATCAAAGTTGCTCTATGTACACTTTTTATTGTTCTTCAATGTCAAATTTTATGAATACAAGCTAACAAGATTATTTCGATTCCAAAACACCAACTTTCTATGACAAATGGACAAAACCGTTAAAAGCTCCTCCATAGAGAGAGTTGAGCAAGTTCGGACCATCAAAGTTGCTCTATGTACACTTTTTATTGTTCTTCTATGTCAAATTTTATGAATACAAGCTTCCAAGATTATTTCGATTCCAAAACACAAACTTTCTATGAAAAATGGACAAAAACGTTAAAAGCTCCTTCATAGAGAGAGTTGAGCATCCTCGGACCATCAAAGTTTCTCGGTGTACACTTTTTATTGTTCTTTTATATGAAATTTTACGAGTACAAGCTTCCTCGATTATTGCGATGCCAAAACACCAACTTTCTATAACAAATGGACAAAACCGTTAAAAGCTCCTCCATAGATAGAGTTGAGCAACTTTGGACCATCAAAGTTGCTCTGTGTACACTTTTTATTGTTCTTCTATGTCAAATTTTACAAGTATAAGCTTCGTAGATTATTTCGATGCCAAAACACCAACTTTCTATGAAAAATGGACAAAACCGTTGAAAGATCCTATATAGAGAGAGAGTTGAACAAGTTTGGACTATCAAAGTTGCTCGACGTACACTTTTTACTATTCTTCTATGTCAAATTTTACGAGTATAAGCTTCGTAGATTATTTCAATGCCAAAACACCAACTTTCTATGAAAAATGGACAAAACCGTTAAAAGCTCCTCCATAGAGAGAGTGGATCAACTTCGGACCATCAAAGTTGCTCGATGTACACTTTTTATTATTCTTCTATGTCAAATTTTATGAATACAAGCTTCCAAGATTATTTCGATTCCAAAACACCAACTTTCTATGAAAAATGGACAAAAACTTTAAAAGCTCATTCATAGAGAGAGTTGAGCATCTTCGGACCATCAAAGTTGCTCTATGTACACTTTTTATTGTTCTTCTATGTAAAATTTTATGAATGCAAGCTTCGTAGATTATTTCGATTCGAAAACACCAACTTTCTAGGACAAATGGATAAAACCGTTAAAAGCTCCTCCATAGAGAGAGTTGAGCAACTTCGGACCATCAAAGATGCTCGGTGTACACTTTTTATTGTTCTTATATGTCAAATTTTACGAGTATAAGCTTCCTAGAATATTTCGATGACAAAACACCAACTTTCTATGAGAAATGGACAAAACCGTTAAAAGCTCTTCCATATAGAGAATTGAGCAACTTCGCATCATCATAGCTGCTCTGTGAACACTTTTTATTGTTGTTCTGTGTCAAATTTTACTAGTATAAGCTCCGTAGATTATTTCGATGCTAAAACACCAACTTTCTATGAACAAGTTCGGACCATCAAAGTTGCTCGATGTACACTTTTTATTGTTCTTCTATGTCAAATTTTATGAAAAAAAGCTTCCAAGATTATTTCGATTCCAAAACACCAACTTTCTACGAAAAATGGACAAAAACGTTAAAAGCTCCTTCATAGAGAGAGTTGAGCATCTTCGGACCATCAAAGTTGCTCTATGTACACTTTTTATTTTTCTTCTATGTAAAATTTTACGAATGCAAGCTTCGTAGATTATTTCGATTCGAAAACACCAACTTTCTAGAACAAATGGATAAAACCGTTAAATGCTCCTCCATAGAGAGAGTTGAGAACCTTCGGACCATCAAAGATGCTCGGTGTACACTTTTTATTGTTCTTATATGTCAAATTTTACGAGTATAAGCTTCCTAGATTATTTCGATGACAAAACACCAACTTTCTATGAGAAATGGACAAAACCGTTAAAAGCTCCTCCATATAGAGAATTGCGCAACTTCGGATCATCAAAGCTGCTCTGTGTACACGTTTTATTGTTGTTCTGTGTCAAATTTTACGAGTATAAGCTTCGTAGATTATTTCGATGCTAATACACCAACTTTCTATGAAAAATGAACAAAACCGTTGAAAGCTCCTACATAGAGAGAGTTGAACAAGTTCGGACCATCAAAGTTGCTCGGCGTACACTTTTTACTATTCTTCTATGTCAAATTTTACGAGTATAAGCTTCCTAGATTATTTATATGGCAAGACATCAACTTTCTATGACAAATGGAAAAAAGCATTAAAAGCTCCTTCATAGAAAGAGTTGAGCATCTTCGGACCATCATAGTTTCTCGGTGTACACTTTTTATAGTTCTTCTATGTGAAATTTTACGAGTATAAGCTTCCTAGATTATTTCGATGACAAAACACCAACTTTCTATGAGACAAATGGACAAAACCGTTAAAAGCTCTTCCATAGAGAGAGTTGAGCAACTTCGGACCATCAAAGTTGCTCTATGTACACTTTTTATTGTTCTTCAATGTCAAATTTTACGAATACAAGCTAACAAGATTATTTCGATTCCAAAACACCAACTTTCTATGACAAATGGACAAAACCGTTAAAAGCTCCTCCATAGAGAGAGTTGAGCAACTTCGGACCATCAAATTTGCTCTATGTACACTTTTTATTGTTCTTCTATGTCAAATTTTATGAATACAAGCTTCCAAGATTATTTCGATTCAAAAACACGAACTTTCTATGAAAAATGGACAAAAACGTTAAAAGCTCCTTCATAGAGAGAGTTGAGCATCTTCGGACCATCAAAGTTTCTCGGTGTACAATTTTTATTGTTCTTCTATATGAAATTTTACGAGTACAAGTTTCCACGATTATTGCGATGCAAAAACATCAACTTTCTATAACAAATGGACAAAACCGTTAAAAGCTCCTCCATAGATAGAGTTGAGCAACTTCGGACCATCAAAGTTGCTCTGTGTACACTTTTTATTGTTCTTCTATGTCAAATTTTACAAGTATAAGCTTCGTAGATTATTTCGATGCCAAAACACCAACTTTCTATGAAAAATGGACAAAACCGTTGAAAGCTCCTACATAGAGAGAGTTGAACAAGTTCGGACCATCAATGTTGCTCGGCGTACACTTTTTACTATTCTTCTATGTCAAATTTTACGAGTATAAGCTTCCTAGATTGTTTCTATGGCAAGACATCAACTTTCTATGACAAATGGAAAAAAGCATTAAAAGCTCCTTCATAGAGAGAGTTGAGCATCTTCGGACCATCATAGTTTCTCGGTGTACACTTTTTATAGTTCTTCTATGTGAAATTTTACAAGTATAAGCTTCCTAGATTATTTCGATGACAAAACACCAACTTCCTATTAGACAAATGGACAAAACCGTTAAAAGCTCTTCCATAGAGAGAGTTGAGCAACTTCGGACCATCGAAGTTGCTCTATGTACACTTTTTTATTGTTCTTCAATGGAAAATTAAATGAATGCAAGCTAACAAGATTATTTCGATCCCAAAACACCAACTTTCTATGACAAATGGACAAAACCGTTAAATGCTCCTCCACAGAGAGAGTCAAGCAACTTCGGACCATAAAAGTTGCTCTATGTACACTTTTTATTGTTCTTCTATGTCAAATTTTATGAATACAATCTTCCAAGATTATTTTGATTCCAAAACACGAACTTTCTATGAAAAATGGACGAAAACGTTAAAAGCTCCTTCATAGAGAGAGTTGAGCATTTTCGGACCATCAAAGTTTCCCGGTGTACACTTTTTATTGTTCTTATATGTCAAATTTTACGAGTACAAGCTTCCTAGATTATTTCGATGACAAAACACCAACTTTCTATGAGAAATGGACAAAACCGTTAAAAGCTCCTCCATATAGAGAATTGAGCAACTTCGGATCATCAAAGCTGCTCTGTGTACACTTTTTATTGTTCTTCTGTGTCAAATTTTATGAGTATAAGTTTCATAGATTATTTCGATGCTAAAACACCAACTTTCTATGAAAAATGGACAAAACCGTTGAAAGCTCCTACATAGAGAGAGTTGAACAAGTTCGGACCATCAAAGTTGCTCGACGTACACTTTTTACTATTCTTCTATGTCAAATTTTACGAGTATAAGCTTCCTAGATTATTTCTATGGAAAGACATCAACTTTCTATGACAAATGGATAAAAACATTAAAAGCTCCTTCATAGAGAGAGTTGAGCATCTTCGGACCATCATAGTTTCTCGGTGTAAACTTTTTATAGTTCTTCTGTGTGAAATTTTACGAGTATAAGCTTCCTAGATTATTTCGATGACAAAACACCAACTTTCTATGAGACAAATGGGCAAAAACGATAAAAGATCTTCCATAGAGAGAGTTTAGCAACTTCGGACCATCGAAGTTGCTCTATGTACACTTTTTATTGTTCTTCAATGTCAAATTTTATGAATACAAGCTAACAAGATTATTTCGATTCCAAAACACCAACTTTCTATATCAAACGGACAAAACCGTTAAAAGCTCCTCCATAGATAGAGTTGTGCAACTTCGGACCATCAAAGTTGCTCTGTGTACACTTTTTATTGTTCTTCTATGTCAAATTTTACAAGTATAAGCTTCGTAGATTATTTCGATTCCAAAACACCAACTTTCTATGAAAAATGGACAAAACCGTTGAAAGATCCTATATAGAGAGAGAGTTGAACAAGTTTGGACTATCAAAGTTGCTCGGCGTACACATTTTACTATTCTTCTATGTCAAATTTTACGACTATAAGCTTCGTAGATTATTTCGATGCGAAAACAACAACTTTTTATGAAAAATGGACAAAACCGTTAAAAGCTCCTCCATAGAGAGAGTGGATCAACTTCGGACCATCAAAGTTGCTCGATGTACACATTTTATTGTTCTTCTATGTCAAATTTTACGAATACAAGCTTCCAAAATTATTTCGATTCCAAAACACCAACTTTCTACGAAAAATGGACAAAAACGTTAAAAGCTCATTCATAGAGAGAGTTGAGCATCTTCGGACCATCAAAGTTGCTCTATGTACACTTTTTATTGTTCTTCTATGTAAAATTTTATGAATGCAAGCTTCGTAGATTATTTCGATTCGAAAACACCAACTTTCTAGGACAAATGGATAAAACCGTTAAAAGCTCCTCCATAGAGAGAGTTGAGCAACTTCGAACCATCAAAGATTCTCGGTGTACACTTTTTATTGTTCTTATATGTCAAATTTTACGAGTATAAGCTTCCTAGATTATTTCGATGACAAAACACCAACTTTCTATGAGAAATGGACAAAACCGTTAAAAGCTCCTCCATATAGAGAATTGAGCAACTTCGGATCATCAAAGCTGCTCTGTGTACAATTTTTATTGTTGCTCTGTGTCAAATTTTATGAGTATAAGTTTCATAGATTATTTCGATGCTAAAACACCAACTTTCTATGAAAAATGGACAAAACCGTTGAAAGCTCCTACATAGAGAGAGTTGAACAAGTTCGGACCATCAAAGTTGCTCGACGTACACTTTTTACTATTCTTATATGTCAAATTTTACGAGTATAAGCTTCCTAGATTATTTCTATGGAAAGACATCAACTTTCTGAGACAAATGTAAAAAAATATTAAAAGCTCCTTCATAGAGAGAGTTGAGCATCTTCGGACCATCAAAGTTTCTCGGTGTACACTTTTTATCGTTCTTTTATATTAAATTTTACGACTACAAGCTTCCTCGATTATTGCGATGCCAAAACACCAACTTTCTATAACAAATGGACAAAACCGTTAAAAGCTCCTCCATAGATAGAGTTGAGCAACTTCGGACCGTCAAAGTTGCTCTGCGTACACTTTTTATTGTTCTTCTATGTCAAATTTTACAAGTATAAGCTTCGTAGATTATTTCGATGCGAAAACACCAACTTTCTATGAAAAATGGACAAAACCGTTGAAAGATCCTATATAGAGACAGAGTTGAACAAGTTTGGACTATCAAAGTTGCTCGGCGTACACTTTTTACTATTCTTCTATGTCAAATTTTACGATTATAAGCTTCGTAGATTATTTCGATGCCAAAACACTAACTTTCTATGAAAAATGGACAAAACCGTTAAAAGCTCCTCCATAGAGAGATTGGATCAACTTCGGACCATCAAAGTTTCTCGATGTACAATTTTTATTGTTTTTCTATGTAAAATTTTATGAATACAAGCTTCCAAGATTATTTCGATTCCAAAACACCAACTTTCTACGAAAAATGGACAAAAACGTTAAAAGCTCCTTCATAGAGAGAGTTGAGCATCTTCGGACCATCAAAGTTGCTCTATGCACACTTTTTATTGTTCTTCTATGTAAAATTTTATGAATGCAAGCTTCGTAGATTATTTCGATTCGAAAACACCAACTTTCTGGGACAAATGGATAAAACCGTTAAAAGCTCCTCCATAGAGAGAGTTGAGCAACTTCGGAACATCAAAGATGCTCGGTGTACACTTTTTATTGTTCTTATATGTCAAATTTTACGAGTATAAGCTTCCTAGATTATTTCGATGACAAAACACCAACTTTCTATGAGAAATGGACAAAACCGTTAAAAGCTCCTCCACATAGAGAATTGAGCAACTTCGGATCATCGAAGCTGCTCTGTGTACAATTTTTATTGTTGTTCTGTGTCAAATTTTACGAGTATAAGATTCATAGATTATTTCGATGCCAAAACACCAACTTTCTATGAAAAATGGACAAAACCGTTGAAAGCTCCTACATAGAGAGAGTTGAACAAGTTCGGACCATCAAAGTTGCTCGACGTACACTTTTTTACTATTCTTCTATGTCAAATTTTACGAGTATCAGCTTCCTAGATTATTTCTATGGCAAGACATCAACTTTCTATGACAAATGGAAAAAAACGTTAAAAGCTCCTTCATAGAGAGAGTTGAGCATCTTCGGACCACCAAAGTTTCTCGGTGTACACTTTTTATTGTTCTTTTATATTAAATTTTACGACTACAAGCTTCCACGATTATTGCGATGCCAAAACACCAACTTTCTATAACAAATGGACAAAACCGTTAAAAGCTCCTCCATAGATAGAGTTGAGCAACTTCGGACCATCGAAGTTGCTCTATGTACACTTTTTATTGTTCTTCAATGTCAAATTTTTTGAATACAAGCTAACAAGATTATTTCGATTCCAAAACACCAACTTTCTATGACAAATGGACAAAACCGTTAAAAGCTCCTCCATAGAGAGAGTTGAGCAACTTCGGACCATCAAAGTTGCTCTATGTACACTTTTTATTGTTCTTCTATGTCAAATTTTATGAATACAAGCTTCCAAGATTATTTCGATTCCAAAACACGAACTTTCTATGAAAAATGGACAAAAACGTTAAAAGCTCCTTCATAGAGAGAGTTGAGCATCTTCGGACCATCAAAGTTTCTCGGTGTACACTTTTTATTGTTCTTTTATATTAAATTTTACGACTACAAGCTTCCACGATTATTGCGATGCCAAAACACCAACTTTCTATAACAAATGGACAAAACCGTTAAAAGCTCCTCCACAGATAGAGTTGAGCAACTTCGGACCATCAAAGTTGCTCTGCGTACACTTTTTATTGTTCTTCTATGTAAAATTTTACAAGTATAAGCTTCGTAGATTATTTCGATGCGAAAACACCAACTTTCTATGAAAAATGGACAAAACCGTTGAAAGATCCTATATAGAGAGAGAGTGGATCAACTTCGGACCATCAAAGTTGCTCGATGTACACTTTTTATTGTTCTTCTATGTCAAATTTTATGAATACAACCTTCCAAGATTATTTCGATTCCAAAACACCAACTTTCTACGAAAAATAGACAAAAACGTTAAAAGCTCCTTCATAGAGAGAGTTGAGCATCTTCGGACCATCAAAGTTGCTCTATGCACACTTTTTATTGTTCTTCTATGTAAAATTTTATGAATGCAAGCTTCGTAGATTATTTCGATTCGAAAACACCAACTTTCTAGGACAAATGGATAAAACCGTTAAAAGCTCCTCCATAGAGAGAGTTGAACAAGTTCGGACCATCAAAGTTGCTCGGCGTACACTTTTTACTATTCTTCTATGTCAAATTTTACGAGTATAAGCTTCCTAGATTATTTCTATGGTAAGACATCAACTTTCTTTGACAAATGGAAAAAAGCATTAAAAGCTCCTTCATAGAGAGAGTTGAGCATCTTCGGACCATCATAGTTTCTCGGTGTACACTTTTTATAGTTCTTCTATGTGAAATTTTACGAGTATAAGCTTCCTAGATTATTTCGATGACAAAACACCAACTTTCTACGAGACAAATGGACAAAACCGTTAAAAGCTCTTCCATAGATAGAGTTGAGCAACTTCGGACCATCGAAGTTGCTCTATGTACACTTTTTATTGTTCTTCAATGTCAAATTTTATGAATACAAGCTAACAAGATTATTTCGATTCCAAAACACTAACTTTCTTTGACAAATGGACAAAACCGTTAAAAGCTCCTCCATAGAGAGAGTTGAGCAACTTCGGACCATCAAAGTTGCTCTATGTACACTTTTTATTGTTCTTCTATGTCAAATTTTATGAATACAAGCTTCCAAGATTATTTCGATTCCAAAACACGAACTTTCTATGAAAAATGGACAAAAACGTTAAAAGCTCCTTCATAGAGAGAGTTGAGCATCTTCGGACCATCAAAGTTTCTCCGTGTACACTTTTTATTGTTCTTTTATATTAAATTTTACGACTACAAGCTTCCTCGATTATTGCGATGCCAAAACACCAACTTTCTATAACAAATGGACAAAACCGTTAAAAGCTCCTCCATAGATAGAGTTGAGCAACTTCGGACTATCAAAGTTGCTCTGTGTACACTTTTTATTGTTCTTCTATGTCAAATTTTACAAGTATAAGCTTCGTAGATTATTTCGATGCCAAAACACCAACTTTCTATGAAAAATGGACAAAACCGTTGAAAGATCCTATATAGAGAGAGAGTTGAACAAGTTTGGACTATCAAAGTTGCTCGGCGTACACTTTTTACTATTCTCCTATGTCAAATTTTACGAGTATAAGCTTCGTAGATTATTTCGATGCCAAAACACCAACTTTCTATGATAAATGGACAAAACCGTTAAAAGCTCTACCATAGAGAGAGTTGAGCAACTTCGGACCATCGAAGTTGCTCTATGTACACTTTTTATTGTTCTTCTATGTCAAATTTTATGAATACAAGCTTCCAAGATTATTTCGATTCCAAAACACCAATTTTCTGTGACAAATGGACAAAACCGTTAAAAGCTCCTTCATAGAGAGAGTGGATCAACTTCGGACAATCAAAGTTGCTCGATGTACACTTTTTGTTGTTCTTCTATGTCAAATTTTATGAATACAAGCTAACAAGATTATTTCGATTCCAAAACACGAACTTTCTAAGAAAAATGGACAAAAACGTTAAAAGCTCCTTCATAGAGAGAGTTGAGCATCTTCGGACCATCAAAGTTTCTCGGTGTACACTTTTTATTGTTCTTTTATATTAAATTTTACGACTACAAGCTTCCACGATTATTGCGATGCCAAAACACCAACTTTCTATAACAAATGGACAAAACCGTTAAAAGCTCCTCCACAGATAGAGTTGAGCAACTTCGGACCATCGAAGTTGCTCTGCGTACACTTTTTATTGTTCTTCTATGTCAAATTTTACAAGTATAAGCTTCGTAGATTATTTCGATGCGAAAACACCAACTTTCTATGAAAAATGGACAAAACCGTTGAAAGATCCTATATAGAGAGAGAGTGGATCAACTTCGGACCATCAAAGTTGCTCGATGTACACTTTTTATTGTTCTTCTATGTCAAATTTTATGAATACAACCTTGCAAGATTATTTCGATTCCAAAACACCAACTTTCTACGAAAAATAGACAAAAACGTTAAAAGCTCCTTCATAGAGAGAGTTGAGCATCTTCGGACCATCAAAGTTGCTCTATGCACACTTTTTATTGTTCTTCTATGTAAAATTTTATGAATGCAAGCTTCGTAGATTATTTCGATTCGAAAACACCAACTTTCTAGGACAAATGGATAAAACCGTTAAAAGCTCCTCCATAGAGAGAGTTGAACAAGTTCGGACCATCAAAGTTGCTCGGCGTACACTTTTTACTATTCTTCTATCTCAAATTTTACGAGTATAAGCTTCCTAGATTATTTCTATGGTAAGACATCAACTTTCTTTGACAAATGGAAAAAAGCATTAAAAGCTCCTTCATAGAGAGAGTTGAGCATCTTCGGACCATCATAGTTTCTCGGTGTACACTTTTTATAGTTCTTCTATGTGAAATTTTACGAGTGTAAGCTTCCTAGATTATTTCGATGACAAAACACCAACTTTCTACGAGACAAATGGACAAAACCGTTAAAAGCTCTTCCATAGATAGAGTTGAGCAACTTCGGACCATCGAAGTTGCTCTATGTACACTTTTTATTGTTCTTCAATGTCAAATTTTATAAATACAAGCTAACAAGATTATTTCGATTCCAAAACACTAACTTTCTTTGACAAATGGACAAAACCGTTAAAAGCTCCTCCATAGAGAGAGTTGAGCAACTTCGGACCATCAAAGTTGCTCTATGTACACTTTTTATTGTTCTTCTATGTCAAATTTTATGAATACAAGCTTCCAAGATTATTTCGATTCCAAAACACGAACTTTCTATGAAAAATGGACAAAAACGTTAAAAGCTCCTTCATAGAGAGAGTTGAGCATCTTCGGACCATCAAAGTTTCTCCGTGTACACTTTTTATTGTTCTTTTATATTAAATTTTACGACTACAAGCTTCCTCGATTATTGCGATGCCAAAACACCAACTTTCTATAACAAATGGACAAAACCGTTAAAAGCTCCTCCATAGATAGAGTTGAGCAACTTCGGACTATCAAAGTTGCTCTGTGTACACTTTTTATTGTTCTTCTATGTCAAATTTTACAAGTATAAGCTTCGTAGATTATTTCGATGCCAAAACACCAACTTTCTATGAAAAATGGACAAAACCGTTGAAAGATCCTATATAGAGAGAGAGTTGAACAAGTTTGGACTATCAAAGTTGCTCGGCGTACACTTTTTACTATTCTCCTATGTCAAATTTTACGAGTATAAGCTTCGTAGATTATTTCGATGCCAAAACACCAACTTTCTATGATAAATGGACAAAACCGTTAAAAGCTCTACCATAGAGAGAGTTGAGCAACTTCGGACCATCGAAGTTGCTCTATGTACACTTTTTATTGTTCTTCTATGTCAAATTTTATGAATACAAGCTTCCAAGATTATTTCGATTCCAAAACACCAATTTTCTGTGACAAATGGACAAAACCGTTAAAAGCTCCTTCATAGAGAGAGTGGATCAACTTCGGACAATCAAAGTTGCTCGATGTACACTTTTTGTTGTTCTTCTATGTCAAATTTTATGAATACAAGCTAACAAGATTATTTCGATTCCAAAACACGAACTTTCTAAGAAAAATGGACAAAAACGTTAAAAGCTCCTTCATAGAGAGAGTTGAGCATCTTCGGACCATCAAAGTTTCTCGGTGTACACTTTTTATTGTTCTTTTATATTAAATTTTACGACTACAAGCTTCCACGATTATTGCGATGCCAAAACACCAACTTTCTATAACAAATGGACAAAACCGTTAAAAGCTCCTCCACAGATAGAGTTGAGCAACTTCGGACCATCGAAGTTGCTCTGCGTACACTTTTTATTGTTCTTCTATGTCAAATTTTACAAGTATAAGCTTCGTAGATTATTTCGATGCGAAAACACCTACTTTCTATGAAAAATGGACAAAACCGTTGAAAGATCCTATATAGAGAGAGAGTGGATCAACTTCGGACCATCAAAGTTGCTCGATGTACACTTTTTATTGTTCTTCTATGTCAAATTTTATGAATACAACCTTGCAAGATTATTTCGATTCCAAAACACCAACTTTCTACGAAAAATAGACAAAAACGTTAAAAGCTCCTTCATAGAGAGAGTTGAGCATCTTCGGACCATCAAAGTTGCTCTATGCACACTTTTTATTGTTCTTCTATGTAAAATTTTATGAATGCAAGCTTCGTAGATTATTTCGATTCGAAAACACCAACTTTCTAGGACAAATGGATAAAACCGTTAAAAGCTCCTCCATAGAGAGAGTTGAACAAGTTCGCACCATCAAAGTTGCTCGGCGTACACTTTTTACTATTCTTCTATCTCAAATTTTACGAGTATAAGCTTCCTAGATTATTTCTATGGTAAGACATCAACTTTCTTTGACAAATGGAAAAAAGCATTAAAAGCTCCTTCATAGAGAGAGTTGAGCATCTTCGGACCATCATAGTTTCTCGGTGTACACTTTTTATAGTTCTTCTATGTGAAATTTTACGAGTGTAAGCTTCCTAGATTATTTCGATGACAAAACACCAACTTTCTACGAGACAAATGGACAAAACCGTTAAAAGCTCTTCCATAGATAGAGTTGAGCAACTTCGGACCATCGAAGTTGCTCTATGTACACTTTTTATTGTTCTTCAATGTCAAATTTTATGAATACAAGCTAACAAGATTATTTCGATTCCAAAACACTAACTTTCTTTGACAAATGGACAAAACCGTTAAAAGCTCCTCCATAGAGAGAGTTGAGCAACTTCGGACCATCAAAGTTGCTCTATGTACACTTTTTATTGTTCTTCTATGTCAAATTTTATGAATACAAGCTTCCAAGATTATTTCGATTCCAAAACACGAACTTTCTATGAAAAATGGACAAAAACGTTAAAAGCTCCTTCATAGAGAGAGTTGAGCATCTTCGGAACATCAAAGTTTCTCCGTGTACACTTTTTATTGTTCTTTTATATTAAATTTTACGACTACAAGCTTCCTCGATTATTGCGATGCCAAAACACCAACTTTCTATAACAAATGGACAAAACCGTTAAAAGCTCCTCCATAGATAGAGTTGAGCAACTTCGGACTATCAAAGTTGCTCTGTGTACACTTTTTATTGTTCTTCTATGTCAAATTTTACAAGTATAAGCTTCGTAGATTATTTCGATGCCAAAACACCAACTTTCTATGAAAAATGGACAAAACCGTTGAAAGATCCTATATAGAGAGAGAGTTGAACAAGTTTGGACTATCAAAGTTGCTCGGCGTACACTTTTTACTATTCTCCTATGTCAAATTTTACGAGTATAAGCTTCGTAGATTATTTCGATGCCAAAACACCAACTTTCTATGATAAATGGACAAAACCGTTAAAAGCTCTACCATAGAGAGAGTTGAGCAACTTCGGACCATCGAAGTTGCTCTATGTACACTTTTTATTGTTCTTCTATGTCAAATTTTATGAATACAAGCTTCCAAGATTATTTCGATTCCAAAACACCAATTTTCTGTGACAAATGGACAAAACCGTTAAAAGCTCCTTCATAGAGAGAGTGGATCAACTTCGGACAATCAAAGTTGCTCGATGTACACTTTTTGTTGTTCTTCTATGTCAAATTTTATGAATACAAGCTAACAAGATTATTTCGATTCCAAAACACGAACTTTCTAAGAAAAATGGACAAAAACGTTAAAAGCTCCTTCATAGAGAGAGTTGAGCATCTTCGGACCATCAAAGTTTCTCGGTGTACACTTTTTATTGTTCTTTTATATTAAATTTTACGACTACAAGCTTCCACGATTATTGCGATGCCAAAACACCAACTTTCTATAACAAATGGACAAAACCGTTAAAAGCTCCTCCACAGATAGAGTTGAGCAACTTCGGACCATCAAAGTTGCTCTGCGTACACTTTTTATTGTTCTTCTATGTCAAATTTTACAAGTATAAGCTTCGTAGATTATTTCGATGCGAAAACACCAACTTTCTATGAAAAATGGACAAAACCGTTGAAAGATCCTATATAGAGAGAGAGTGGATCAACTTCGGACCATCAAAGTTGCTCGATGTACACTTTTTATTGTTCTTCTATGTCAAATTTTATGAATACAACCTTCCAAGATTATTTCGATTCCAAAACACCAACTTTCTATGAAAAATAGACAAAAACGTTAAAAGCTCCTTCATAGAGAGAGTTGAGCATCTTCGGACCATCAAAGTTGCTCTATGCACACTTTTTATTGTTCTTCTATGTAAAATTTTATGAATGCAAGCTTCGTAGATTATTTCGATTTGAAAACACCAACTTTCTAGGACAAATGGATAAAACCGTTAAAAGCTCCTCCATAGAGAGAGTTGAACAAGTTCGGACCATCAAAGTTGCTCGGCGTACACTTTTTACTATTCTTCTATGTCAAATTTTACGAGTATAAGCTTCCTAGATTATTTCTATGGTAAGACATCAACTTTCTTTGACAAATGGAAAAAAGCATTAAAAGCTCCTTCATAGAGAGAGTTGAGCATCTTCGAACCATCATAGTTTCTCGGTGTACACTTTTTATAGTTCTTCTATGTGAAATTTTACGAGTATAAGCTTCCTAGATTATTTCGATGACAAAACACCAACTTTCTACGAGACAAATGGACAAAACCGTTAAAAGCTCTTCCATAGATAGAGTTGAGCAACTTCGGACCATCGAAGTTGCTCTATGTACACTTTTTATTGTTCTTCAATGTCAAATTTTATGAATACAAGCTAACAAGATTATTTCGATTCCAAAACACTAACTTTCTTTGACAAATGGACAAAACCGTTAAAAGCTCCTCCATAGAGAGAGTTGAGCAACTTCGGACCATCAAAGTTGCTCTATGTACACTTTTTATTGTTCTTCTATGTCAAATTTTATGAATACAAGCTTCCAAGATTATTTCGATTCCAAAACACGAACTTTCTATGAAAAATGGACAAAAACGTTAAAAGCTCCTTCATAGAGAGAGTTGAGCATCTTCGGACCATCAAAGTTTCTCCGTGTACACTTTTTATTGTTCTTTTATATTAAATTTTACGACTACAAGCTTCCTCGATTATTGCGATGCCAAAACACCAACTTTCTATAACAAATGGACAAAACCGTTAAAAGCTCCTCCATAGATAGAGTTGAGCAACTTCGGACTATCAAAGTTGCTCTGTGTACACTTTTTATTGTTCTTCTATGTCAAATTTTACAAGTATAAGCTTCGTAGATTATTTCGATGCCAAAACACCAACTTTCTATGAAAAATGGACAAAACCGTTGAAAGGTCCTATATAGAGAGAGAGTTGAACAAGTTTGGACTATCAAAGTTGCTCGGCGTACACTTTTTACTATTCTCCTATGTCAAATTTTACGAGTATAAGCTTCGTAGATTATTTCGATGCCAAAACACCAACTTTCTATGATAAATGGACAAAACCGTTAAAAGCTCTACCATAGAGAGAGTTGAGCAACTTCGGACCATCGAAGTTGCTCTATGTACACTTTTTATTGTTCTTCTATGTCAAATTTTATGAATACAAGCTTCCAAGATTATTTCGATTCCAAAACACCAATTTTCTGTGACAAATGGACAAAACCGTTAAAAGCTCCTTCATAGAGAGAGTGGATCAACTTCGGACAATCAAAGTTGCTCGATGTACACTTTTTGTTGTTCTTCTATGTCAAATTTTATGAATACAAGCTAACAAGATTATTTCGATTCCAAAACACGAACTTTCTAAGAAAAATGGACAAAAACGTTAAAAGCTCCTTCATAGAGAGAGTTGAGCATCTTCGGACCATCAAAGTTTCTCGGTGTACACTTTTTATTGTTCTTTTATATTAAATTTTACGACTACAAGCTTCCACGATTATTGCGATGCCAAAACACCAACTTTCTATAACAAATGGACAAAACCGTTAAAAGCTCCTCCACAGATAGAGTTGAGCAACTTCGGACCATCAAAGTTGCTCTGCGTACACTTTTTATTGTTCTTCTATGTCAAATTTTACAAGTATAAGCTTCGTAGATTATTTCGATGCGAAAACACCAACTTTCTATGAAAAATGGACAAAACCGTTGAAAGATCCTATATAGAGAGAGAGTGGATCAACTTCGGACCATCAAAGTTGCTCGATGTACACTTTTTATTGTTCTTCTATGTCAAATTTTATGAATACAACCTTCCAAGATTATTTCGATTCCAAAACACCAACTTTCTATGAAAAATAGACAAAAACGTTAAAAGCTCCTTCATAGAGAGAGTTGAGCATCTTCGGACCATCAAAGTTGCTCTATGCACACTTTTTATTGTTCTTCTATGTAAAATTTTATGAATGCAAGCTTCGTAGATTATTTCGATTTGAAAACACCAACTTTCTAGGACAAATGGATAAAACCGTTAAAAGCTCCTCCATAGAGAGAGTTGAACAAGTTCGGACCATCAAAGTTGCTCGGCGTACACTTTTTACTATTCTTCTATGTCAAATTTTACGAGTATAAGCTTCCTAGATTATTTCTATGGTAAGACATCAACTTTCTTTGACAAATGGAAAAAAGCATTAAAAGCTCCTTCATAGAGAGAGTTGAGCATCTTCGAACCATCATAGTTTCTCGGTGTACACTTTTTATAGTTCTTCTATGTGAAATTTTACGAGTATAAGCTTCCTAGATTATTTCGATGACAAAACACCAACTTTCTACGAGACAAATGGACAAAACCGTTAAAAGCTCTTCCATAGATAGAGTTGAGCAACTTCGGACCATCGAAGTTGCTCTATGTACACTTTTTATTGTTCTTCAATGTCAAATTTTATGAATACAAGCTAACAAGATTATTTCGATTCCAAAACACTAACTTTCTTTGACAAATGGACAAAACCGTTAAAAGCTCCTCCATAGAGAGAGTTGAGCAACTTCGGACCATCAAAGTTGCTCTATGTACACTTTTTATTGTTCTTCTATGTCAAATTTTATGAATACAAGCTTCCAAGATTATTTCGATTCCAAAACACGAACTTTCTATGAAAAATGGACAAAAACGTTAAAAGCTCCTTCATAGAGAGAGTTGAGCATCTTCGGACCATCAAAGTTTCTCCGTGTACACTTTTTATTGTTCTTTTATATTAAATTTTACGACTACAAGCTTCCTCGATTATTGCGATGCCAAAACACCAACTTTCTATAACAAATGGACAAAACCGTTAAAAGCTCCTCCATAGATAGAGTTGAGCAACTTCGGACTATCAAAGTTGCTCTGTGTACACTTTTTATTGTTCTTCTATGTCAAATTTTACAAGTATAAGCTTCGTAGATTATTTCGATGCCAAAACACCAACTTTCTATGAAAAATGGACAAAACCGTTGAAAGATCCTATATAGAGAGAGAGTTGAACAAGTTTGGACTATCAAAGTTGCTCGGCGTACACTTTTTACTATTCTCCTATGTCAAATTTTACGAGTATAAGCTTCGTAGATTATTTCGATGCCAAAACACCAACTTTCTATGATAAATGGACAAAACCGTTAAAAGCTCTACCACAGAGAGAGTTGAGCAACTTCGGACCATCGAAGTTGCTCTATGTACACTTTTTATTGTTCTTCTATGTCAAATTTTATGAATACAAGCTTCCAAGATTATTTCGATTCCAAAACACCAATTTTCTGTGACAAATGGACAAAACCGTTAAAAGCTCCTTCATAGAGAGAGTGGATCAACTTCGGACAATCAAAGTTGCTCGATGTACACTTTTTGTTGTTCTTCTATGTCAAATTTTATGAATACAAGCTAACAAGATTATTTCGATTCCAAAACACGAACTTTCTAAGAAAAATGGACAAAAACGTTAAAAGCTCCTTCATAGAGAGAGTTGGGCATCTTCGGACCATCAAAGTTTCTCGGTGTACACTTTTTATTGTTCTTTTATATTAAATTTTACGACTACAAGCTTCCACGATTATTGCGATGCCAAAACACCAACTTTCTATAACAAATGGACAAAACCGTTAAAAGCTCCTCCACAGATAGAGTTGAGCAACTTCGGACCATCAAAGTTGCTCTGCGTACACTTTTTATTGTTCTTCTATGTCAAATTTTACAAGTATAAGCTTCGTAGATTATTTCGATGCGAAAACACCAACTTTCTATGAAAAATGGACAAAACCGTTGAAAGATCCTATATAGAGAGAGAGAGTTGAATAAGTTTGGACTATCAAAGTTGCTCGGCGTACACATTTTACTATTCTTCTAACTCAAATTTTAATAGTATAAGCTTCGTAGATTATTTCGATGCTAAAACACCAACTTTCTATGAAAAATGGACAAAACCGTTGAAAGCTCCTACATAGAGAGAGTTGAACAAGTTCGGACCATCAAAGTTGCTCGCCGTAAACTTTTTACTATTCTTCTATGCCAAATTTTACGAGTATAAGCTTCCTAGATTATTTCTATGGCAAGACATCAACTTTCTATGACAAATGGAAAAAAGCATTAAAAGCTCCTTCATAGAGAGAGTTGAGCATCTTCGGACCATCATAGTTTCTCGGTGTACACTTTTTATAGTTCTTCTATGTGAAATTTTACGAGTATAAGCTTCCTAGATTATTTCGATGACAAAACACAAACTTTCAATGAGACAAATGGACAAAACCGTTAAAAGCTCTTCCATAGAGAGAGTTGAGCAACTTCGGACCATCGAAGTTGCTCTATGTACACTTTTTATTGTTCTTCAATGTCAAATTTTATGAATACAAGCTAACAAGATTATTTCGATTCCAAAACACCAACTTTCTATGACAAATGGACAAAACCGTTAAAAGCTCCTCCATAGAGAGAGTTGAGCAACTTCGGACCATCAAAGTTGCTCTATGTACACTTTTTATTGTTCTTCTATGTCAAATTTTATGAATACAAGCTTCCAAGATTATTTCGATTCCAAAACACGAACTTTCTATGAAAAATGGACAAAAACGTTAAAAGCTCCTTCATAGAGAGAGTTGAGCATCTTCGGACCATCAAAGTTTCTCCGTATACACTTTTTATAGTTCTTTTATATTAAATTTTACGACTACAAACTTCCTCGATTATTGCGTTGCCAAAACATCAACTTTCTATAAGAAATGGACAAAACCGTTAAAAGCTCCTCCATAGATAGAGTTGAGCAACTTCGTACCATGAAAGTTGCTCTGCATACACTTTTTATTGTTCTTCTATGTAAAATTTTACAAGTATAAGCTTCGTAGATTATTTCGATGCGAAAACACCAACTTTCTATGAAAAATGGACAAAACCGTTGAAAGATCCTATATAGAGAGAGAGAGTTGAACTAGTTTGGACTATCGAAGTTGCTCGGCGTACACTTTGTACTATTCTTCTATGTCAAATTTTACGAGTATAAGCTTCGTAGATTATTTCGATGCGAAAACACCAACTTTCTATGACAAATGGACAAAACCGTTAAAAGCTCCTCCACAGAGAGAGTCAAGCAACTTCGGACCATAAAAGTTGCTCTATGTACACTTTTTATTGTTCTTCTATGTCAAATTTTATGAATACAAGCTTCCAAGATTATTTTGATTCCAAAACACGAACTTTCTATGAAAAATGGACGAAAACGTTAAAAGCTCCTTCATAGAGAGAGTTGAGCATTTTCAGACCATCAAAGTTTCCCGGTGTACACTTTTTATTGTTCTTATATGTCAAATTTTACGAGTATAAGCTTCCTAGATTATTTCGATGACAACACACCAACTTTCTATGAGAAATGGACAAAACCGTTAAAAGCTCCTCCATATAGAGAATTGAGCAACTTCGGATCATCAAAGCTGCTCTGTGTACACTTTTTATTGTTCTTCTGTGTCAAATTTTATGAGTATAAGTTTCATAGATTATTTCGATGCTAAAACACCAACTTTCTATGAAAAATGGACAAAACCGTTGAAAGCTCCTACATAGAGAGAGTTGAACAAGTTCGGACCATCAAAGTTGCTCGACGTACACTTTTTACTATTCTTCTATGTCAAATTTTACGAGTATAAGCTTCCTAGATTATTTCTATGGAAAGACATCAACTTTCTATGACAAATGGATAAAAACATTAAAAGCTCCTTCATAGAGAGAGTTGAGCATCTTCGGACCATCAGAGTTTCTCGGTGTACACTTTTTATAGTTCTTCTGTGTGAAATTTTACGAGTATAAGCTTCCTAGATTATTTCGATGACAAAACACCAACTTTCTATGAGACAAATGGACAAAACCGATAAAAGCTCTTCCATAGAGAGAGTTTAGCAACTTCGGACCATCGAAGTTACTCTATGTACACTTTTTATTGTTCTTCAATGTCAAATTTTATGAATACAAGCTAACAAGATTATTTCGATTCCAAAACACCAACTTTCTATATCAAATGGACAAAACCGTTAAAAGCTCCTCCATAGATAGAGTTGAGCAACTTCGGACCATCAAAGTTGCTCTGTGTACACTTTTTTTTGTTCTTCTATGTCAAATTTTACAAGTATAAGCTTCGTAGATTATTTCGATGCCAAAACACCAACTTTCTATGAAAAATGGACAAAACCGTTGAAAGATCCTATATAGAGAGAGAGTTGAACAAGTTTGGACTATCAAAGTTGCTCGGCGTACACATTTTACTATTCTTCTATGTCAAATTTTACGACTATAAGCTTCGTAGATTATTTCGATGCGAAAACACCAACTTTCTATGAAAAATGGACAAAACCGTTAAAAGCTCCTCCATAGAGAGAGTGGATCAACTTCGGACCATCAAAGTTGCTCGATGTACACATTTTATTGTTCTTCTATGTCAAATTTTACGAATACAAGCTTCCAAAATTATTTCGATTCCAAAACACCAACTACGAAAAATGGACAAAAACGTTAAAAGCTCCTTCATAGAGAGAGTTGAGCATCTTCGGACCATCAAAGTTGCTCTATGTACACTTTTTATTGTTCTTCTATGTAAAATTTTATGAATGCAAGCTTCGTAGATTATTTCGATTCGAAAACACCAACTTTCTAGGACAAATGGATAAAACCGTTAAAAGCTCCTCCATAGAGAGAGTTGAGCAACTTCGGACCATCAAAGATTCTCGGTGTACACTTTTTATTGTTCTTATATGTCAAATTTTACGAGTATAAGCTTCCTAGATTATTTCGATGACAAAACACCAACTTTCTATGAGAAATGGACAAAACCGTTAAAAGCTCCTCCATATAGAGAATTGAGCAACTTCGAATCATCAAAGCTGCTCTGTGTACAATTTTTATTGTTGTTCTGTGTCAAATTTTATGAGTATAAGTGTCATAGATTATTTCGATGTTAAAACACCAACTTTCTATGAAAAATGGACAAAACCGTTGAAAGCTCCTACATAGAGAGAGTTGAACAAGTTCGGACCATCGAAGTTGCTCGACGTACACTTTTTACTATTCTTCTATGTCAAATTTTACGAGTATAAGCTTCCTAGATTATTTCTATGCAAAGACATCAACTTTCTACGACAAATGGAAAAAAACATTAAAAGCTCCTTCATAGAGAGAGTTGAGCATCTTCGAACCATCAAAGTTTCTCGGTGTACACTTTTTATCGTTCTTTTATATTAAATTTTACGACTACAAGCTTCCTCGATTATTGCGATGCCAAAACACCAACTTTCTATAACAAATGGACAAAACCGTTAAAAGCTCCTCCATAGATAGAGTTGAGCAACTTCGGACCGTTAAAGTTGCTCTGCGTACACTTTTTATTGTTCTTCTATGTCAAATTTTACAAGTATAAGCTTCGTAGATTATTTCGATGCGAAAACACCAACTTTCTATGAAAAATGGACAAAACTGTTGAAAGATCCTATATAGAGACAGAGTTGAACAAGTTTGGACTATCAAAGTTGCTCGGCGTACACTTTTTACTATTCTTCTATGTCAAATTTTACGATTATAAGCTTCGTAGATTATTTCGATGCCAAAACACGAACTTTCTATGAAAAATGGACAAAACCGTTAAAAGCACCTCCATAGAGAGATTGGATCAACTTCGGACCATCAAAGTTTCTCGATGTACAATTTTTATTGTTCTTCTATGTCAAATTTTATGAATACAAGCTTCCAAGATTATTTCGATTCCAAAACAACAACTTTCTAGGACAAATGGATAAAACCGTTAAAAGCTCCTCCATAGAGAGAGTTGAGCAACTTCGGACCATCAAAGATTCTCGGTGTACACTTTTTATTGTTCTTATATGTCAAATTTTACGAGTATAAGCTTCCTAGATTATTTCGATGACAAAACACCAACTTTCTATGAGAAATGGACAAAACCGTTAAAAGCTCCTCCATATAGAGAATTGAGCAACTTCGGATCATCGAAGCTGCTCTGTGTACAATTTTTATTGTTGTTGTGTGTCAAATTTTACGAGTATGAGCTTCGTAGGTTATTTCGATGCCAAAACACCAACTTTCTATGAAAAATGGACAAAACCGTTGAAAGCTCCTACATAGAGAGAGTTGAACAAGTTCGGACCATCAAAGTTGCTCGACGTACACTTTTTACTATTCTTCTATGTCAAATTTTACGAGTATAAGCTTCCTAGATTATTTCGATTCCAAAACACCAACTTTCTATATCAAATGGACAAAACCGTTAAAAGCTCCTCCATAGATAGAGTTGAGCAACTTCGGACCATCAAAGTTGCTCTGTGTACACTTTTTTTTGTTCTTCTATGTCAAATTTTACAAGTATAAGCTTCGTAGATTATTTCGATGCCAAAACACCAACTTTCTATGAAAAATGGACAAAACCGTTGAAAGATCCTATATAGAGAGAGAGTTGAACAAGTTTGGACTATCAAAGTTGCTCGGCGTACACATTTTACTATTCTTCTATGTCAAATTTTACGACTATAAGCTTCGTAGATTATTTCGATGCGAAAACACCAACTTTCTATGAAAAATGGACAAAACCGTTAAAAGCTCCTCCATAGAGAGAGTGGATCAACTTCGGACCATCAAAGTTGCTCGATGTACACATTTTATTGTTCTTCTATGTCAAATTTTACGAATACAAGCTTCCAAAATTATTTCGATTCCAAAACACCAACTACGAAAAATGGACAAAAACGTTAAAAGCTCCTTCATAGAGAGAGTTGAGCATCTTCGGACCATCAAAGTTGCTCTATGTACACTTTTTATTGTTCTTCTATGTAAAATTTTATGAATGCAAGCTTCGTAGATTATTTCGATTCGAAAACACCAACTTTCTAGGACAAATGGATAAAACCGTTAAAAGCTCCTCCATAGAGAGAGTTGAGCAACTTCGGACCATCAAAGATTCTCGGTGTACACTTTTTATTGTTCTTATATGTCAAATTTTACGAGTATAAGCTTCCTAGATTATTTCGATGACAAAACACCAACTTTCTATGAGAAATGGACAAAACCGTTAAAAGCTCCTCCATATAGAGAATTGAGCAACTTCGAATCATCAAAGCTGCTCTGTGTACAATTTTTATTGTTGTTCTGTGTCAAATTTTATGAGTATAAGTGTCATAGATTATTTCGATGTTAAAACACCAACTTTCTATGAAAAATGGACAAAACCGTTGAAAGCTCCTACATAGAGAGAGTTGAACAAGTTCGGACCATCGAAGTTGCTCGACGTACACTTTTTACTATTCTTCTATGTCAAATTTTACGAGTATAAGCTTCCTAGATTATTTCTATGCAAAGACATCAACTTTCTACGACAAATGGAAAAAAACATTAAAAGCTCCTTCATAGAGAGAGTTGAGCATCTTCGAACCATCAAAGTTTCTCGGTGTACACTTTTTATCGTTCTTTTATATTAAATTTTACGACTACAAGCTTCCTCGATTATTGCGATGCCAAAACACCAACTTTCTATAACAAATGGACAAAACCGTTAAAAGCTCCTCCATAGATAGAGTTGAGCAACTTCGGACCGTTAAAGTTGCTCTGCGTACACTTTTTATTGTTCTTCTATGTCAAATTTTACAAGTATAAGCTTCGTAGATTATTTCGATGCGAAAACACCAACTTTCTATGAAAAATGGACAAAACTGTTGAAAGATCCTATATAGAGACAGAGTTGAACAAGTTTGGACTATCAAAGTTGCTCGGCGTACACTTTTTACTATTCTTCTATGTCAAATTTTACGATTATAAGCTTCGTAGATTATTTCGATGCCAAAACACGAACTTTCTATGAAAAATGGACAAAACCGTTAAAAGCACCTCCATAGAGAGATTGGATCAACTTCGGACCATCAAAGTTTCTCGATGTACAATTTTTATTGTTCTTCTATGTCAAATTTTATGAATACAAGCTTCCAAGATTATTTCGATTCCAAAACAACAACTTTCTAGGACAAATGGATAAAACCGTTAAAAGCTCCTCCATAGAGAGAGTTGAGCAACTTCGGACCATCAAAGATTCTCGGTGTACACTTTTTATTGTTCTTATATGTCAAATTTTACGAGTATAAGCTTCCTAGATTATTTCGATGACAAAACACCAACTTTCTATGAGAAATGGACAAAACCGTTAAAAGCTCCTCCATATAGAGAATTGAGCAACTTCGGATCATCGAAGCTGCTCTGTGTACAATTTTTATTGTTGTTGTGTGTCAAATTTTACGAGTATGAGCTTCGTAGATTATTTCGATGCCAAAACACCAACTTTCTATGAAAAATGGACAAAACCGTTGAAAGCTCCTACATAGAGAGAGTTGAACAAGTTCGGACCATCAAAGTTGCTCGACGTACACTTTTTACTATTCTTCTATGTCAAATTTTACGAGTATAAGCTTCCTAGATTATTTCTATGGCAAGACATCAACTTTCTATGACAAATGGAAAAAAGCATTAAAAGCTCCTACATAGAGAGAGTTGAGCAACTTCGGACCATCAAAGATTCTCGGTGTACACTTTTTATTGTTGTTATATGTCAAATTTTACGAGTATAAGCTTCCTAGATTATTTCGATGACAAAACACCAACTTTCTATGAGAAATGGACAAAACCGTTAAAAGCTCCTCCATATAGAGAATTGAGCAACTTCGGATCATCGAAGCTGCTCTGTGTACAATTTTTATTGTTGTTCTGTGTCAAATTTTACGAGTATAAGCTTCGTAGATTATTTCGATGCCAAAACACCAACTTTCTATGAAAAATGGACAAAACCGTTGAAAGCTCCTACATAGAGAGAGTTGAACAAGTTCGGACCATCAAAGTTGCTCGACGTACACTTTTTACTATTCTTCTATGTCAAATTTTACGAGTATAAGCTTCCTAGATTATTTCTATGCAAAGACATCAACTTTCTATGACAAATGGAAAAAAACATTAAAAGCTCCTTCATAGAGAGAGTTGAGCATCTTCGAACCATCAAAGTTTCTCGGTGTACACTTTTTATCGTTCTTTTATATTAAATTTTACGACTACAAGCTTCCTCGATTATTGCGATGCCAAAACACCAACTTTCTATAACAAATGGACAAAACCGTTAAAAGCTCCTCCATAGATAGAGTTGAGCAACTTCGGACCGTTAAAGTTGCTCTGCGTACACTTTTTATTGTTCTTCTATGTCAAATTTTACAAGTATAAGCTTCGTAGATTATTTCGATGCGAAAACACCAACTTTCTATGAAAAATGGACAAAACTGTTGAAAGATCCTATATAGAGACAGAGTTGAACAAGTTTGGACTATCAAAGTTGCTCGGCGTACACTTTTTACTATTCTTCTAT
This sequence comes from Euonymus europaeus, assembly GCA_963580455.1. NCBI lineage: Eukaryota > Viridiplantae > Streptophyta > Magnoliopsida > Celastrales > Celastraceae > Euonymus > Euonymus europaeus. The sequence goes on along the minus strand of OY756959.1, from coordinate 18,851,138 downwards.
GTCAAATTTTACGATTATAAGCTTCGTAGATTATTTCGATGCCAAAACACGAACTTTCTATGAAAAATGGACAAAACCGTTAAAAGCACCTCCATAGAGAGATTGGATCAACTTCGGACCATCAAAGTTTCTCGATGTACAATTTTTATTGTTCTTCTATGTCAAATTTTATGAATACAAGCTTCCAAGATTATTTCGATTCCAAAACAACAACTTTCTAGGACAAATGGATAAAACCGTTAAAAGCTCCTCCATAGAGAGAGTTGAGCAACTTCGGACCATCAAAGATTCTCGGTGTACACTTTTTATTGTTCTTATATGTCAAATTTTACGAGTATAAGCTTCCTAGATTATTTCGATGACAAAACACCAACTTTCTATGAGAAATGGACAAAACCGTTAAAAGCTCCTCCATATAGAGAATTGAGCAACTTCGAATCATCAAAGCTGCTCTGTGTACAATTTTTATTGTTGTTCTGTGTCAAATTTTATGAGTATAAGTGTCATAGATTATTTCGATGTTAAAACACCAACTTTCTATGAAAAACGGACAAAACCGTTGAAAGCTCCTACATAGAGAGAGTTGAACAAGTTCGGACCATCAAAGTTGCTCTACGTACACTTTTTACTATTCTTCTATGTCAAATTTTACGAGTATAAGCTTCCTAGATTATTTCTATGCAAAGACATCAACTTTCTATGACAAATGGAAAAAAACATTAAAAGCTCCTTCATAGAGAGAGTTGAGCATCTTCGAACCATCAAAGTTTCTCGGTGTACACTTTTTATCGTTCTTTTATATTAAATTTTACGACTACAAGCTTCCTCGATTATTGCGATGCCAAAACACCAACTTTCTATAACAAATGGACAAAACCGTTAAAAGCTCCTCCATAGATAGAGTTGAGCAACTTCGGACCGTTAAAGTTGCTCTGCGTACACTTTTTATTGTTCTTCTATGTCAAATTTTACAAGTATAAGCTTCGTAGATTATTTCGATGCGAAAACACCAACTTTCTATGAAAAATGGACAAAACTGTTGAAAGATCCTATATAGAGACAGAGTTGAACAAGTTTGGACTATCAAAGTTGCTCGGCGTACACTTTTTACTATTCTTCTATGTCAAATTTTACGATTATAAGCTTCGTAGATTATTTCGATGCCAAAACACGAACTTTCTATGAAAAATGGACAAAACCGTTAAAAGCACCTCCATAGAGAGATTGGATCAACTTCGGACCATCAAAGTTTCTCGATGTACAATTTTTATTGTTCTTCTATGTCAAATTTTATGAATACAAGCTTCCAAGACTATTTCGATTCCAAAACAACAACTTTCTACGAAAAATGGACAAAAACGTTAAAAGCTCCTTCATAGAGAGAGTTGAGCATCTTCGGACCATCAAAGTTGCTCTATGCACACTTTTTATTGTTCTTCTATGTAAAATTTTATGAATGCAAGCTTCGTAGATTATTTCGATTCGAAAACACCAATTTTCTGGGACAAATGGATAAAACCGTTAAAAGCTCCTCCATAGAGAGAGTTGAGCAACTTCGGAACATCAAAGATGCTCGGTGTACACTTTTTATTGTTCTTATATGTCAAATTTTACGAGTATAGGCTTCCTAGATTATTTCGATGACAAAACACCAACTTTCTATGAGAAATGGACAAAACCGTTAAAAGCTCCTCCATATAGAGAATTGAGCAACTTCGGATCATCGAAGCTGCTCTGTGTACAATTTTTATTGTTGTTCTGTGTCAAATTTTACGAGTAAAAGCTTCGTAGATTATTTCGATGCCAAAACACTAACTTTCTATGAAAAATGGACAAAACCGTTGAAAGCTCCTACATAGAGAGAGTTGAACAAGTTCGGACCATCAAAGTTGCTCGACGTACACTTTTTACTATTCTTCTATGTCAAATTTTACGAGTATAAGCTTCCTAGATTATTTCTATGGCAAGACATCAACTTTCTATGACAAATGGACAAAACCGTTAAAAGCTCCTCCATAGAGAGAGTTGAGCAACTTCGGACCATCAAAGTTGCTCTATGTACACTTTTTATTGTTCTTCTATGTCAAATTTTAAGAATACAAGCTTCCAAGATTATTTCGATTCCAAAACACGAACTTTCTATGAAAAATGGACAAAAACGTTAAAAGCTCCTTCACAGAGAGAGTTGAGCATCTTCGGACCATCAAAGTTGCTCTATGCACACTTTTTATTGTTCTTCTATGTAAGATTTTATGAATGCAAGCTTCGTAGATTATTTCGATTCAAAAACAACAACTTTCTGGGACAAATGGATAAAACCGTTAAAAGCTCCTCCATAGAGAGAGTTGAGCAACTTCGGAACATCAAAGATGCTCGGTGTACACTTTTTATTGTTCTTATATGTCAAATTTTACGAGTATAAGCTTCCTAGATTATTTTGATGACAAAACACCAACTTTCTATGAGAAATGGCGAAAACCGTCAAAAGCTCCTCCATATAGAGAATTGAGCAACTTCGGATCATCGAAGCTGCTCTGTGTACAATTTTTATTGTTGTTCTGTGTCAAATTTTACGAGTATAAGCTTCATAGATTATTTCGATGCCAAAACACCAACTTTCTATGAAAAATGGACAAAACCGTTGAAAGCTCCTACATAGAGAGAGTTGAACAAGTTCGGACCATCAAAGTTGCTCGACGTACACTTTTTACTATTCTTCTATGTCAAATTTTACGAGTATAAGCTTCCTAGATTATTTCGATGCCAAAACACCAACTTTCTATGAAAAATGGACAAAACCGTTAAAAGCTCCTCCATAGAGAGATTGGACCAACTTCGGACCATCAAAGTTTCTCGATGTACAATTTTTATTGTTCTTCTATGTCAAATTTTATGAATACAAGCTTCCAAGATTATTTCGATTCCAAAACACCAACTTTCTACGAAAAATGGACAAAAATGTTAAAAGCTCCTTCATAGAGAGAGTTGAGCATCTTCGGACCATCAAAGTTGCTCTATGCACACTTTTTATTGTTCTTCTATGTAAAATTTTATGAATGCAAGCTTCGTAGATTATTTCGATTCGAAAACACCAACTTTCTGGGACAAATGGATAAAACCGTTAAAAGCTCCTCCATAGAGAGAGTTGAGCAACTTCGGAACATCAAAGATGCTCGGTGTACACTTTTTATTGTTCTTATATGTCAAATTTTACGAGTATAAGCTTCCTAGATTATTTCGATGACAAAACACCAACTTTCTATGAGAAATGGACAAAACCGTTAAAAGCACCTCCATATAGAGAATTGAGCAACTTCGGATCATCGAAGCTGCTCTGTGTACAATTTTTATTGTTGTTCTGTGTCAAATTTTACGAGTAAAAGCTTCGTAGATTATTTCGATGCCAAAACACTAACTTTCTATGAAAAATGGACAAAACCGTTGAAAGCTCCTACATAGAGAGAGTTGAACAAGTTCGGACCATCAAAGTTGCTCGACGTACACTTTTTACTATTCTTCTATGTCAAATTTTACGAGTATAAGCTTCCTAGATTATTTCTATGGCAAGACATCAACTTTCTATGACAAATGGACAAAACCGTTAAAAGCTCCTCCATAGAGAGAGTTGAGCAACTTCGGACCATCAAAGTTGCTCTATGTACACTTTTTATTGTTCTTCTATGTCAAATTTTAAGAATACAAGCTTCCAAGATTATTTCGATTCCAAAACACGAACTTTCTATGAAAAATGGACAAAAACGTTAAAAGCTCCTTCACAGAGAGAGTTGAGCATCTTCGGACCATCAAAGTTGCTCTATGCACACTTTTTATTGTTCTTCTATGTAAGATTTTATGAATGCAAGCTTCGTAGATTATTTCGATTCAAAAACACCAACTTTCTGGGACAAATGGATAAAACCGTTAAAAGCTCCTCCATAGAGAGAGTTGAGCAACTTCGGAACATCAAAGATGCTCGGTGTACACTTTTTATTGTTCTTATATGTCAAATTTTACGAGTATAAGCTTCCCAGATTATTTTGATGACAAAACACCAACTTTCTATGAGAAATGGCGAAAACCGTCAAAAGCTCCTCCATATAGAGAATTGAGCAACTTCGGATCATCGAAGCTGCTCTGTGTACAATTTTTATTGTTGTTCTGTGTCAAATTTTACGAGTATAAGCTTCATAGATTATTTCGATGCCAAAACACCAACTTTCTATGAAAAATGGACAAAACCGTTGAAAGCTCCTACATAGAGAGAGTTGAACAAGTTCGGACCATCAAAGTTGCTCGACGTACACTTTTTACTATTCTTCTATGTCAAATTTTACGAGTATAAGCTTCCTAGATTATTTCGATGCCAAAACACCAACTTTCTATGAAAAATGGACAAAACCGTTAAAAGCTCCTCCATAGAGAGATTGGACCAACTTCGGACCATCAAAGTTTCTCGATGTACAATTTTTATTGTTCTTCTATGTCAAATTTTATGAATACAAGCTTCCAAGATTATTTCGATTCCAAAACACCAACTTTCTACGAAAAATGGACAAAAACGTTAAAAGCTCCTTCATAGAGAGAGTTGAGCATCTTCGGACCATCAAAGTTGCTCTATGCACACTTTTTATTGTTCTTCTATGTAAAATTTTATGAATGCAAGCTTCGTAGATTATTTCGATTCGAAAACACCAACTTTCTGGGACAAATGGATAAAACCGTTAAAAGCTCCTCCATAGAGAGAGTTGAGCAACTTCGGAACATCAAAGATGCTCGGTGTACACTTTTTATTGTTCTTATATGTCAAATTTTACGAGTATAAGCTTCCTAGATTATTTCGATGACAAATCACCAACTTTCTATGAGAAATGGACAAAACCGTTAAAAGCTCCTCCATATAGAGAATTGAGCAACTTCGGATCATCGAAGCTGCTCTGTGTACAATTTTTATTGTTGTTCTGTGTCAAATTTTACGAGTATAAGCTTCGTAGATTATTTCGATGCCAAAACACCAACTTTCTATGAAAAATGGACAAAACCGTTGAAAGCTCCTACATAGAGAGAGTTGAACAAGTTCGGACCATCAAAGTTGCTCGACGTACACTTTTTACTATTCTTCTATGTCAAATTTTACGAGTATAAGCTTCCTAGATTATTTCTATGGCAAGACATCAACTTTCTATGACAAATGGAAAAAAGCATTAAAAGCTCCTTCATAGAGAGAGTTGAGCATCTTCGGACCATCAAAGTTTCTCGATGTACATTTTTTATAGTTCTTCTATGTGAAATTTTACGAGTATAAGCTTCCTAGATTATTTCGATGACAAAACACCAACTTTCTATGAGACAAATGGACAAAATCGTTTAAAGCTCTTCCATAGAGAGAGTTGAGCAACTTCGGACCATCGAAGTTGCTCTATGTACACTTTTTATTGTTCTTCAATGTCAAATTTTTTGAATACAAGCTAACAAGATTATTTCGATTCCAAAACACCAACTTTCTATGACAAATGGACAAAACCGTTAAAAGCTCCTCCATAGAGAGAGTTGAGCAACTTCGGACCATCAAAGTTGCTCTATGTACACTTTTTATTGTTCTTCTATGTCAAATTTTATGAATACAAGCTTCCAAGATTATTTCGATTCCAAAACACGAACTTTCTATGAAAAATGGACAAAAACGTTAAAAGCTCCTTCATAGAGAGAGTTGAGCATCTTCGGACCATCAAAGTTGCTCTATGCACACTTTTTATTGTTCTTCTATGTAAAATTTTATGAATGCAAGCTTCGTAGATTATTTCGATTCGAAAACACCACCTTGCTGGGACAAATGGATAAAACCGTTAAAAGCTCCACCATAGAGAGATTTGAGCAACTTCGGAACATCAAAGATGCTCGGTGTACACTTTTTATTGTTCTTATATGTCAAATTTTACGAGTATAAGCTTCCTAGATTATTTCGATGACAAAACACCAACTTTCTATGAGAAATGGACAAAACCGTTAAAAGCTCCTCCATATAGAGAATTGAGCAACTTCGGATCATCGAAGCTAATCTGTGTACAATTTTTATTGTTGTTGTGTGTCAAATTTTACGAGTATAAGCTTCGTAGATAATTTCGATGCCAAAACACCAACTTTCTATGAAAAATGGACAAAACCGTTGAAAGCTCCTACATAGAGAGAGTTGAACAAGTTCGGACCATCAAAGTTGCTCGACGTACACTTTTTACTATTCTTCTATGTCAAATTTTACGAGTATAAGCTTCCTAGATTATTTCTATGGCAAGACATCAACTTTCTATGACAAATGGAAAAAAGCATTAAAAGCTCCTTCATAGAGAGAGTTGAGCATCTTCGGACCATCAAAGTTTCTCGATGTACACTTTTTATAGTTCTTCTATGTGAAATTTTACGAGTATAAGCTTCCTAGATTATTTCGATGACAAAACACCAACTTTCTATGAGACAAATGGACAAAATCGTTAAAAGCTCTTCCATAGAGAGAGTTGAGCAACTTCGGACCATCGAAGTTGCTCTATGTACACTTTTTATTGTTCTTCAATGTCAAATTTTTTGAATACAAGCTAACAAGATTATTTCGATTCCAAAACACCAACTTTCTATGACAAATGGACAAAACCGTTAAAAGCTCCTCCATAGAGAGAGTTGAGCAACTTCGGACCATCAAAGTTGCTCTATGTACACTTTTTATTGTTCTTCTATGTCAAATTTTATGAATACAAGCTTCCAAGATTATTTCGATTCCAAAACACGAACTTTCTATGAAAAATGGACAAAAACGTTAAAAGCTCCTTCATAGAGAGAGTTGAGCATCTTCGGACCATCAAAGTTGCTCTATGCACACTTTTTATTGTTCTTCTATGTAAAATTTTATGAATGCAAGCTTCGTAGATTATTTCGATTCGAAAACACCAACTTGCTGGGACAAATGGATAAAACCGTTAAAAGCTCCTCCATAGAGAGATTTGAGCAACTTCGGAACATCAAAGATGCTCGGTGTACACTTTTTATTGTTCTTATATGTCAAATTTTACGAGTATAAGCTTCCTAGATTATTTCGATGACAAAACACCAACTTTCTATGAGAAATGGACAAAACCGTTAAAAGCTCCTCCATATAGAGAATTGAGCAACTTCGGATCATCGAAGCTGCTCTGTGTACAATTTTTATTGTTGTTGTGTGTCAAATTTTACGAGTATGAGCTTCGTAGATTATTTCGATGCCAAAACACCAACTTTCTATGAAAAATGGACAAAACCGTTGAAAGCTCCTACATAGAGAGAGTTGAACAAGTTCGGACCATCAAAGTTGCTCGACGTACACTTTTTACTATTCTTCTATGTCAAATTTTACGAGTATAAGCTTCCTAGATTATTTCTATGGCAAGACATCAACTTTCTATGACAAATGGAAAAAAGCATTAAAAGCTCCTTCATAGAGAGAGTTGAGCATCTTCGGACCATCAAAGTTTCTCGATGTACATTTTTATAGTTCTTCTATGTGAAATTTTACGAGTATAAGCTTCCTAGATTATTTCGATGACAAAACACCAATTTCTATGAGACAAATGGACAAAACCGTTAAAAGCTCTTCCATAGAGAGAGTTGAGCAACTTCGGACCATCGAAGTTGCTCTATGTACACTTTTTATTGTTCTTCAATGTCAAATTTTTTGAATACAAGCTAACAAGATTATTTCGATTCCAAAACACCAACTTTCTATGACAAATGGACAAAACCGTTAAAAGCTCCTCCATAGAGAGAGTTGAGCAACTTCGGACCATCAAAGTTGCTCTATGTACACTTTTTATTGTTCTTCTATGTCAAATTTTATGAATACAAGCTTCCAAGATTATTTCGATTCCAAAACACGAACTTTCTATGAAAAATGGACAAAAACGTTAAAAGCTCCTTCATAGAGAGAGTTGAGCATCTTCGGACCATCAAAGTTTCTCGGTGCACACTTTTTATTGTTCTTCTATGTAAAATTTTATGAATGCAAGCTTCGTAGATTATTTCGATTCGAAAACACCAGCTTGCTGGGACAAATGGATAAAACCGTTAAAAGCTCCTCCATAGAGAGATTTGAGCAACTTCGGAACATCAAAGATGCTCGGTGTACACTTTTTATTGTTCTTATATGTCAAATTTTACGAGTATAAGCTTTCTAGATTATTTCGATGACAAAACACCAACTTTCTATGAGAAATGGACAAAACCGTTAAAAGCTCCTCCATATAGAGAATTGAGAAACTTCGGATCATCGAAGCTGCTCTGTGTACAATTTTTATTGTTGTTGTGTGTCAAATTTTACGAGTATAAGCTTCGTAGATTATTTCGATGCCAAAACACCAACTTTCTATGAAAAATGGACAAAACCGTTGAAAGCTCCTACATAGAGAGAGTTGAACAAGTTCGGACCATCAAAGTTGCTCGACGTACACTTTTTACTATTCTTCTATGTCAAATTTTACGAGTATAAGCTTCCTAGATTATTTCTATGGCAAGACATCAACTTTCTATAACAAATGGAAAAAAGCATTAAAAGCTCCTTCATAGAGAGAGTTGAGCATCTTCGGACCATCAAAGTTTCTCGATGTACACTTTTTATAGTTCTTCTATGTGAAATTTTACGAGTATAAGCTTCGTAGATTATTTCGATGACAAAACACCAATTTCTATGAGACAAATGGACAAAACCGTTAAAAGCTCTTCCATATAGAGAGTTGAGCAACTTCGGACCATCGAAGTTGCTCTATGTACACTTTTTATTGTTCTTCAATGTCAAATTTTTTGAATACAAGCTAACAAGATTATTTCGATTCCAAAACACCAACTTTCTATGACAAATGGACAAAACCGTTAAAAGCTCCTCCATAGAGAGAGTTGAGCAACTTCGGACCATCAAAGTTGCTCTATGTACACTTTTTATTGTTCTTCTATGTCAAATTTTATGAATACAAGCTTCCAAGATTATTTCGATTCCAAAACACGAACTTTCTATGAAAAATGGACAAAAACGTTAAAAGCTCCTTCATAGAGAGAGTTGAGCATCTTTGGACCATCAAAGTTTCTCGGTGTACACTTTTTATCGTTCTTTTATATTAAATTTTACGACTACAAGCTTCCTCGATTATTGCGATGCCAAAACACCAACTTTCTATAACAAATGGATAAAACCGTTAAAAGCTCCTTCATAGAGAGACTTGAGCATCTTCGGACCATCAAAGTTGCTCTATGCACACTTTTTATTGTTCTTCTATGTAAAATTTTATGAATGCAAGCTTCGTAGATTATTTCGATTCGAAAACACCAACTTTCTAGGACAAATGGATAAAACCGTTAAAAGCTCCTCCATAGAGAGAGTTGAACAAGTTCGGACCATCAAAGTTGCTCGGCGTACACTTTTTACTATTCTTCGATGTCAAATTTTACGAGTATAAGCTTCCTAGATTATTTCTATGGTAAGACATCAACTTTCTATGACAAATGGAAAAAAGCATTAAAAGCTCCTTCATAGAGAGAGTTGAGCATCTTCGGACCATCATAGTTTCTCGGTGTACACTTTTTATAGTTCTTCTATGTGAAATTTTACGAGTATAAGCTTCCTAGATTATTTCGATGACAAAACACCAACTTTCTACGAGACAAATGGACAAAACCGTTGAAAGATCCTATATAGAGAGAGAGTTGAACAAGTTTGGACTATCAAAGTTGCTCGGCGTACACTTTTTACTATTCTTCTATGTCAAATTTTACGAGTATAAGCTTCGTAGATTATTTCGATACCAAAACACCAACTTTCTATGATAAATGGACAAAACCGTTAAAAGCTCTTCCATAGAGAGAGTTGAGCAACTTCGGACCATCGAAGTTGCTCTATGTACACTTTTTATTGTTCTTCTATGTCAAATTTTATGAATACAAGCTTCCAAGATTATTTTGATTCCAAAACACCAATTTTCTATGACAAATGGACAAAACCGTTAAAAGCTCCTTCATAGAGAGAGTGGATCAACTTCGGACCATCAAAGTTGCTCGATTTACACTTTTTATTGTTCTTCTATGTCAAATTTTATGAATACAAGCTAACAAGATTATTTCGATTCCAAAACACAAACTTTCTATGAAAAATGGACAAAAACGTTAAAAGCTCCTACATAGAGAGAGTTGAGCATCTTCGGACCATCAAAGTTTCTCGGTGTACACTTTTTATTGTTCTTTTATATTAAATTTTACGACTACAAGCTTCCACAATTATTGCGATGCCAAAACACCAACTTTCTATAACAAATGGACAAAACCATTAAAACCTCCTCCATAGATAGAGTTGAGCAACTTCGGACCATCAAAGTTGCTCTGTGTACACTTTTTATTGTTCTTCTATGTCAAATTTTACGAGTATAGGCTTCCTAGATTATTTCGATGACAAAACACCAACTTTCTACGAGACAAATGGACAAAACCGTTAAAAGCTCTTCCATAGATAGAATTGAGCAACTTCGGACCATCGAAGTTGCTCTATGTACACTTTTTATTGTTCTTCAATGTCAAATTTTATGAATACAAGCTAACAAGATTATTTCAATTCCAAAACACTAACTTTCTATGAGAAATGGACAAAACCGTTAAAAGCTCCTCCATAGAGAGAGTTGAGCAACTTCGGACCATCAAAGTTGCTCTATGTACACTTTTTATTGTTCTTCTATGTCAAATTTTATGAATACATGCTTCCAAGATTATTTCGATTCCAAAACACGAACTTTCTATGAAAAATGGACAAAAACGTTAAAAGCTCCTTCATAGAGAGAGTTGAGCATCTTCGGACCATCAAAGTTTCTCCGTGTACACTTTTTATTGTTCTTTTATATTAAATTTTACGACTACAAGCTTCCTCGATTATTGTGATGCCAAAACACCAACTTTCTATAACAAATGGACAAAACCGTTAAAAGCACCTCCATAGATAGAGTTGAGCAACTTCGGACCATCAAAGTTGCTCTGTGTACACTTTTTATTGTTCTTCTATGTCAAATTTTACAAGTATAAGCTTCGTAGATTATTTCGATGCCAAAACACCAACTTTCTATGAAAAATGGACAAAACCGTTGAAAGATCCTATATAGAGAGAGAGTTGAACAAGTTTGGACTATCAAAGTTGCTCGGCGTACACTTTTTACTATTCTTCTATGTCAAATTTTACGAGTATAAGCTTCGTAGATTATTTCGATACCAAAACACCAACTTTCTATGATAAATGGACAAAACCGTTAAAAGCTCTTCCATAGAGAGAGTTGAGCAACTTCGGACCATCGAAGTTGCTCTATGTACACTTTTTATTGTTCTTCTATGTCAAATTTTATGAATACAAGCTTCCAAGATTATTTTGATTCCAAAACAACAATTTTCTATGACAAATGGACAAAACCGTTAAAAGCTCCTTCATAGAGAGAGTGGATCAACTTCGGACCATCAAAGTTGCTCGATTTACACTTTTTATTGTTCTTCTATGTCAAATTTTATGAATACAAGCTAACAAGATTATTTCGATTCCAAAACACGAACTTTCTATGAAAAATGGACAAAAACGTTAAAATCTCCTACATAGAGAGAGTTGAGCATCTTCGGACCATCAAAGTTTCTCGGTGTACACTTTTTATTGTTCTTTTACATTAAATTTTACGACTACAAGCTTCCACGATTATTGCGATGCCAAAACACCAACTTTCTATAACAAATGGACAAAACCGTTAAAACCTCCTCCATAGATAGAGTTGAGCAACTTCGGACCATCAAAGTTGCTCTGTGTACACTTTTTATTGTTCTTCTATGTCAAATTTTACAAGTATAAGCTTCGTAGATTATTTCGATGCGAAAACACCAACTTTCTATGAAAAATGGACAAAACCGTTGAAAGATCCTATATAGAGAGAGAGAGTTGAATAAGTTTGGACTATCAAAGTTGCTCGGCGTACACATTTTACTATTCTTCTAACTCAAATTTTAAGAGTATAAGCTTCGTAGATTATTTCGATGCTAAAACACCAACTTTCTATGAAAAATGGACAAAACCGTTGAAAGCTCCTACATAGAGAGAGTTGAACAAGTTCGGACCATCAAAGTTGCTCGCCGTAAACTTTTTACTATTCTTCTATGTCAAATTTTACGAGTATAAGCTTCCTAGATTATTTCTATGGCAAGACATCAACTTTCTATGACAAATGGAAAAAAGCATTAAAAGCTCCTTCATAGAGAGAGTTGACCATCTTCGGACCATCATAGTTTCTCGGTGTACACTTTTTATAGTTCTTCTATGTGAAATTTTACGAGTATAAGCTTCCTAGATTATTTCGATGACAAAAGACAAACTTTCAATGAGACAAATGGACAAAACCGTTAAAAGCTCTTCCATAGAGAGAGTTGAGCAACTTCGGACCATCGAAGTTGCTCTATGTACACTTTTTATTGTTCTTCAATGTCAAATTTTATGAATACAAGCTAACAAGATTATTTCGATTCCAAAACACCAACTTTCTATGAGAAATGGACAAAACCGTTAAAAGCTCCTCCATAGAGAGAGTTGAGCAACTTCGGACCATCAAAGTTGCTCTATGTACACTTTTTACTGTTCTTCTATGTCAAATTTTATGAATACAAGCTTCCAAGATTATTTCGATTCCAAAACACGAACTTTCTATGAAAAATGGACAAAAACGTTAAAAGCTCCTTCATAGAGAGAGTTGAGCATCTTCGGACAATCAAAGTTTCTCCGTATACACTTTTTATTGTTCTTTTATATTAAATTTTACGACTACAAGCTTCCTCGATTATTGCGATGCCAAAACATCAACTTTCTATAAGAAATGGACAAAACCGTTAAAAGCTCCTCCATAGATAGAGTTGAGCAACTTCGGACCATAAAAGTTGCTCTCCATACACTTTTTATTGTTCTTCTATGTAAAATTTTACAAGTATAAGCTTCGTAGATTATTTCGATGCCAAAACACCAACTTTCTATGAAAAATGGACAAAACCGTTGAAAGATCCTATATAGAGAGAGAGAGTTGAACAAGTTTGGACTATCAAAGTTGCTCGGCGTACACTTTTTACTATTCTTCTAACTCAAATTTTAAGAGTTTAAGCTTCGTAGATTATTTCGATGCTAAAACACCAACTTTCTATGAAAAATGGATAAAACCGTTGAAAGCTCCTACATAGAGAGAGTTGAACAAGTTCGGACCATCAAAGTTGCTCGACGTACACTTTTCACTATTCTTCTATGTCAAATTTTACAAGTATAAGCTTCCTAGATTATTTCTATGGCAAGACATCAACTTTCTATGACAAATGGAAAAAAGCATTAAAAGCTCCTTCATAGAGAGAGTTGAGCATCTTCGGACCATCATAGTTTCTCAGTGTACACTTTTTATAGTTCTTCTATGTGAAATTTTACGAGTATAAGCTTCCTAAATTATTTCGATGACGGAACACAAACTTTCTATGAGACAAATGGACAAAACCGTTAAAAGCTCTTCCATAGAGAGAGTTAAGCAACTTCGGACCATCGAAGTTGCTCTATGTACACTTTTTATTGTTCTTCAATGTCAAATTTTATGAATACAAGCTAACAAGATTATTTCGATTCCGAAACACCAACTTTCTATGACAAATGGACAAAACCGTTAAAAGCTCCTCCATAGAGAGAGTTGAACAACTTCGGACCATCAAAGTTGCTCTATGTACACTTTTTATTGTTCTTCTATGTCAAATTTTATGAATACAAGCTTCCAAGATTATTTCGATTCCAAAACACGAACTTTCTATGAAAAATGGACAAAAACGTTAAAAGCTCCTTCATAGAGAGAGTTGAGCATCTTCGGACCATCAAAGTTTCTCCGTATACAATTTTTATTGTTCTTTTATATTAAATTTTACGACTACAAGCTTCCTCGATTATTGCGATGCCAAAACACCAACTTTCTATAACAATTGGACAATACCATTAAAAGCTCCTCCATAGATAGAGTTGAGCAACTTCGGACCATCAAAGTTGCTCTGTGTACACTTTTTATTGTTCTTCTATGTCAAATTTTACAAGTATAAGCTTCGTAGATTATTTCGATGCCAAAACACCAACTTTCTATGAAAAATGGACAAAACCGTTGAAAGATCCTATATAGAGAGAGAGAGTTGAACTAGTTTGGACTATCGAAGTTGCTCGGCGTACACTTTGTACTATTCTTCTATGTCAAATTTTACGAGTATAAGCTTCGTAGATTATTTCGATGCGAAAACACTAACTTTCTATGAAAAATGGACAAAACCGTTAAAAGCTCCTACATAGAGAGAGTTGAACAAATTCGGACCATCGAAGTTGCTCTATGTACAATTTTTATTGTTCTTCTATGTCAAATTTTACGAGTATAAGCTTCCTAGATTATTTCCATGGCAAGACATCAACTTTCTATGACAAATGGAAAAAAGCATTAAAAGCTCCTCCATAGAGAGAGTTGAGCATCTTCGGACCATCAAAGTTGCTCTATGTACACTTTTTATTGTTCTTCTATGTCAAATTTTATGAATACAAGCCTTCAAGATTATTTCGATTCCAAAACATGAACTTTCTACGAAAAATGGACAAAAACGTTAAAAGCTCCTTCATAGAGAGAGTTGAGCATCTTCGGACCATCAAAGTTTCTCCGTATACACTTTTTATTGTTCTTTTATATTAAATTTTACGACTAAAAGCTTCCTCGATTATTGCGATGCCAAAACACCAACTTTCTATAACAAATGGACAAAACCGTTAAAAGCTCCTCCATAGATAGAGTTGAGCAACTTCGGACCATCAAAGTTGCTCTGTGTACACTTTTTATTGTTCTTCTATGTCAAATTTTACAAGTATAAGCTTCGTAGATTATTTCGATGCCAAAACACCAACTTTCTATGAAAAATGGACAAAACCGTTGAAAGATCCTATATAGAGAGAGAGAGTTGAACTAGTTTGGACTATCGAAGTTGCTCGGCGTACACTTTGTACTATTCTTCTATGTCAAATTTTACGAGTATAAGCTTCGTAGATTATTTCGATGCGAAAACACTAACTTTCTATGAAAAATGGACAAAACCGTTGAAAGCTCCTACATAGAGAGAGTTGAACAAATTCGGACCATCGAAGTTGCTCTATGTACAATTTTTATTGTTCTTCTATGTCAAATTTTACGAGTATAAGCTTCCTAGATTATTTCTATGGCAAGACATCAACTTTCTATGACAAATGAAAAAAAGTATTAAAAGCTCCTCCATAGAGAGAGTTGAGTATCTTCGGACCATCAAAGTTGCTCTATGTACACTTTTTATTGTTCTTCTATGTCAAATTTTATGAATACAAGCTTCCAAGATTATTTCGATTCCAAAACATGAACTTTCTACGAAAAATGGACAAAAACGTTAAAAGCTCCTTCATAGAGAGAGTTGAGCATCTTCGGACCATCAAAGTTTCTCCGTATATAATTTTTATTGTTCTTTTATATTAAATTTTACGACTAAAAGCTTCCTCGATTATTGCGATGCCAAAACACCAACTTTCTATAACAAATGGACAAAACCGTTAAAAGCTCCTCCATAGATAGAGTTGAGCAACTTCGGACCATCAAAGTTGCTCTGTGTACACTTTTTATTGTTCTTCTATGTCAAATTTTACAAGTATAAGCTTCGTAGATTATTTCGATGCCAAAACACCAACTTTCTATGAAAAATGGACAAAACCGTTGAAAGATCCTATATAGAGAGAGAGAGTTGAACTAGTTTGGACTATCGAAGTTGCTCGGCGTACACTTTGTACTATTCTTCTATGTCAAATTTTACGAGTATAAGCTTCGTAGATTATTTCGATGCGAAAACACTAACTTTCTATGAAAAATGGACAAAACCGTTGAAAGCTCCTACATAGAGAGAGTTGAACAAATTCGGACCATCGAAGTTGCTCTATGTACAATTTTTATTGTTCTTCTATGTCAAATTTTACGAGTATAAGCTTCCTAGATTATTTCTATGGCAAGACATCAACTTTCTATGACAAATGGAAAAAAGCATTAAAAGCTCCTCCATAGAGAGAGTTGAGCATCTTCGGACCATCAAAGTTGCTCTATGTACACTTTTTATTGTTCTTCTATGTCAAATTTTATGAATACAAGCTTCCAAGATTATTTCGATTCCAAAACATGAACTTTCTACGAAAAATGGACAAAAACGTTAAAAGCTCCTTCATAGAGAGAGTTGAGCATCTTCGGACCATCAAAGTTTCTCCGTATACAATTTTTATTGTTCTTTTATATTAAATTTTACGACTAAAAGCTTCCTCGATTATTGCGATGCCAAAACACCAACTTTCTATAACAAATGGACAAAACCGTTAAAAGCTCCTCCATAGATAGAGTTGAGCAACTTCGGACCATCAAAGTTGTTCTGTGTACACTTTTTATTGTTCTTCTATGTCAAATTTTACAAGTATAAGCTTCGTAGATTATTTCGATGCCAAAACACCAACTTTCTATGAAAAATGGACAAAACCGTTGAAAGATCCTATATAGAGAGAGAGAGTTGAACTAGTTTGGACTATCGAAGTTGCTCGGCGTACACTTTGTACTATTCTTCTATGTCAAATTTTACGAGTATAAGCTTCGTAGATTATTTCGATGCGAAAACACTAACTTTCTATGAAAAATGGACAAAACCGTTGAAAGCTCCTACATAGAGAGAGTTGAACAAATTCGGACCATCGAAGTTGCTCTATGTACAATTTTTATTGTTCTTCTATGTCAAATTTTACGAGTATATGCTTCCTAGATTATTTCTATGGCAAGACATCAACTTTCTATGACAAATGGAAAAAAGCATTAAAAGCTCCTCCATAGAGAGAGTTGAGCATCTTCGGACCATCAAAGTTGCTCTATGTACACTTTTTATTGTTCTTCTATGTCAAATTTTATGAATACAAGCCTTCAAGATTATTTCGATTCCAAAACATGAACTTTCTACGAAAAATGGACAAAAACGTTAAAAGCTCCTTCATAGAGAGAGTTGAGCATCTTCGGACCATCAAAGTTTCTCCGTATACACTTTTTATTGTTCTTTTATATTAAATTTTACGACTAAAAGCTTCCTCGATTATTGCGATGCCAAAACACCAACTTTCTATAACAAATGGACAAAACAGTTAAAAGCTCCTCCATAGATAGAGTTGAGCAACTTCGGACCATCAAAGTTGCTCTGTGTACACTTTTTATTGTTCTTCTATGTCAAATTTTACAAGTATAAGCTTCGTAGATTATTTCGATGCCAAAACACGAAATTTCTATGAAAAATGGACAAAACCGTTGAAAGATTCTATATAGAGAGAGAGTGGAACAAGTTTGGACTATCGAAGTTGCTCGGCGTACACTTTTTACTCTTCTTCTATGTCAAATTTTACGAGTATAAGCTTCATAGATTATTTCGATGCTAAAACACCAACTTTCTATGAAAAATGGACAAAACCGTTAAAAGCTCCTCCATAGAGAGAGTGGATCAACTTCGGACCATCAAAGTTGCTCGGTGTACACTTTTTATTGTTCTTCTATGTCAAATTTTATGAATACAAGCTTCCAAGATTATTTCGATTCCAAAACACCAACTTTCTACGAAAAAAGGACAAAAACGTTAAAAGCTCCTTCATAGAGAGAGTTGAGCATCTTCGGACCATCAAAGTTGCTCTATGTACACTTTTTATTGTTCTTCTATGTAAAATTTTATGAATGCAAGCTTCGTAGATTATTTCGATTCGAAAACACAAACTTTCTAGGACAAAATGATAAAACCGTTAAAAGCTCCTCCATAGAGAGAGTTGAGCAACTCCGGACCATCAAAGATGCTTGGTGTACACTTTTTATTGTTCTTATATGTCAAATTTTACGAGTATAAGCTTCCTCGATTATTTCGATGACAAAACACCAACTTTCTATGAGAAATGGACAAAACCGTTAAAAGCTCCTCCATATAGAGAATTGAGCAACTTCGGATCATCAAAGCTGCTCTGTGTACACTTTTTATTGTTGTTCTGTGTCAAATTTTACGAGTATAAGCTTCGTAGATTATTTCGATGCTAAAACACCAACTTTCTATGAAAAATGGACAAAACCGTTGAAAGCTCCTACATAGAGAGAGTTGAACAAGTTCGGACCATCAAAGTTGCTCGACGTACACTTTTTACTATTCTTCTATGTCAAATTTTACGAGTATAAGCTTCGTAGATTATTTCGATGCCAAAACACCAACTTTCTATGAAAAATGGACAAAACTGTTAAAACCTCCTCCATAGAGAGAGTGGATCAACTTCGGACCATCAAAGTTGCTCGATGTACACTTTTTATTGTTCTTCTATGTCAAATTTTATGAATACAAGCTTCCAAGATTATTTCGATTCCAAAACACCAACTTTCTACGAAAAATGGACAAAAACGTTAAAAGCTCCTTCATAGAGAGAGTTGAGCATCTCCGAACCATCAAAGTTGTTCTATGTACACTTTTTATTGTTTTTCTATGTAAAATTTTATGAATGCAAGCTTCGTAGATTATTTCGATTCGAAAACACCAACTTTCTAGGACAAATGGATAAAACCGTTAAAAGCTCCTCCATAGAGAGAGTTGTGCAACTTCGGACCATCAAAGATGCTCGGTGTACACTTTTTATTGTTCTTATATGTCAAATTTTACGAGTATAAGCTTCCTAGATTATTTCGATGACAAAATACCAACTTTCTATGAGAAATGGACAAAACCGTTAAAAGCTCCTCCATATAGAGAATTGAGCAACTTCGGATCATCAAAGCTGCTCTGTGTACACTTTTTATTGTTGTTCTGCGTCAAATTTTACGAGTATAAGAATCGTAGATTATTTCGATGCTAAAACACCAACTTTCTATGAAAAATGGACAAAACCGTTGAAAGCTCCTACATAGAGAGAGTTGAACAAGTTCGGACCATCAATGTTGCTCGGCGTACACTTTTTACTATTCTTCTATGTCAAATTTTACGAGTATAAGCTTCCTAGATTATTTCTATGGAAAGACATCAACTTTCTATGACAAATGGAAAAAAGCATTAAAAGCTCCTTCATAGAGAGAGTTGAGCATCTTCGGACCATCATAGTTTCTCGGTGTACACTTTTTATAGTTCTTCTATGTGAAATTTTACGAGTATAAGCTTCCTAGATTATTTCGATGACAAAACACCAACTTTCAATGAGACAAATGGACAAAACCGTTAAAAGAACTTCCATAGAGAGAGTTGAGCAACTTCGGACCATCGAAGTTGCTCTATGTACACTTTTTATTGTTCTTCAATGTCAAATTTTATGAATACAAGCTAACAAGATTATTTCGATTCCAAAACACCAACTTTCTATGACAAATGGACAAAACCGTTAAAAGCTCCTCCATAGAGAGAGTTGAGCAACTTCGGACCATCAAAGTTGCTCTATGTACACTTTTTATTGTTCTTCTATGTCAAATTTTATGAATACAAGCTTCCAAGATTATTTCGATTCCAAAACACGAACTTTCTATGAGAAATGGACAAAAACGTTAGAAGCTCTTTCATAGAGAGAGTTGAGCATCTTCGGACCATCAAAGTTGCTCTATGTACACTTTTTATTGTTCTTCTGTGTAAAATTTTATGAATGCAAGCTTCGTAGATTATTTCGATTCGAAAACATCAGCTTTCTATGAAAAATAGACAAAACCGTTGAAAGATCCTATATAGAGAGAGAGTTGAACAAGTTTGGACTATCAAAGTTGCTCGGCGTACACTTTTTACTATTCTTCTATGTCAAATTTTACGATTATAAGCTTCGTAGATTATTTCGATGCCAAAATACCAACTTTCTATGAAAAATGGACAAAACCGTTAAAAGCTCCTCCATAGAGAGAGTGGATCAACTTCGGATCATCAAAGTTGCTCGATGTACACTTTTTATTGTTCTTCTATGTCAAATTTTATGAATACAAGCTTCCAAGATTATTTCGATTCCAAAACACCAACTTTCTATGAAAAATGGACAAAAACGTTAAAAGCTCCTGCATAGAGAGAGTTGAGCATCTTCGGACCATCAAAGTTTCTCGGTGTACACTTTTTATTGTTCTTTTATATGAAATTTTACTAGTATAAGTTTCCTCGATTATTTCGATGCCAAAACACCAACTTTCTATAACAACATAGACAAAGTTTAGCAACTTCGGACCATCAAAGTTGCTCTGTGTACACTTTTTATTGTTCTTCTATGTCAAATTTTACAAGTATAAGCATCGTAGATTATTTCGATGCCAAAACACCAACTTTCTATGAAAAATGGACAAAACCGTTGAAAGATCCTATATAGAGAGAGAGAGTTGAACAAGTTTGGACTATCAAAGTTGCTCGGCGTACACTTTTTACTATTCTTCTAACTCAAATTTTAGGAGTATAAGCTTCGTAGATTATTTCGATGCCAAAACACCAACTTTCAATGAAAAATGGACAAAACCGTTGAAAGCTCCTACGTAGAAAGATTTGAACAAGTTCGGACCATCAAAGTTGCTCGGCGTACACTTTTTACTATTCTTCTATGTCAAATTTTACGAGTATAAGCTTCCTAGATTATTTCTATGGCAAAACATCAACTTTCTATGACAAATGGAAAAAAGCATTAAAAGCTCCTTCATAGAGAGAGTTGAGCATCTCCGGACCATCAAAGTTGCTCTATGTACACTTTTTATTGTTTTTCTATGTAAAATTTTATGAATGCAAGCTTCGTAGATTATTTCGATTCGAAAACACCAACTTTCTAGGACAAATGGATAAAACCGTTAAAAGCTCCTCCATAGAGAGAGTGGATCAACTTCGGATCATCAAAGTTGCTCGATGTACACTTTTTATTGTTCTTCTATGTCAAATTTTATGAATACAAGCTTCCAAGATTATTTCGATTCCAAAACACCAACTTTCTATGAAAAATGGACAAAAACGTTAAAAGCTCCTGCATAGAGAGAGTTGAGCATCTTCGGACCATCAAAGTTTCTCGGTGTACAATTTTTATTGTTCTTTTATATGAAATTTTACGAGTATAAGTTTCCTCGATTATTTCGATGCCAAAACACCAACTTTCTATAACAACATAGACAAAGTTTAGCAACTTCGGACCATCAAAGTTGCTCTGTGTACACTTTATATTGTTCTTCTAAGTCAAATTTTACAAGTATAAGCATCGTAGATTATTTCGATGCCAAAACACCAACTTTCTATGAAAAATGGACAAAACCGTTGAAAGATCCTATATAAAGAGAGAGAGTTGAACAAGTTTGGACTATCAAAGTTGCTCGGCGTACACTTTTTACTATTCTTCTAACTCAAATTTTAAGAGTATAAGCTTCGTAGATTATTTCGATGCCAAAACACCAACTTTCTATGAAAAACTGACAAAACCGTTAAAAGCTCCTCCATAGAGAGAGTGGATCAACTTCGGACCATCAAAGTTGCTCGATGTACACTTTTTATTGTTCTGCTATGTCAAATTTTATGAATACAAGCTTCCAAGATTATTTCGATTCTAAAACACCAATTTTCTATGAAAAATGGACAAAAACGTTAAAAGCTCCTTCATAGTGAGAGTTGAGCATCTTCGGACTTTCAAAGTTGCTCTATGTACACTTTTTATTGTTCTTCTATGTAAAATTTTATGAATGCAAGCTTCGTAGATTATTTCGATTCAAAAACACCAACTTTCTATGACAAATGGATAAAACCGTTAAAAGCTCCTCCATAGAGAGAGTTGAGCAACTTCAGACCATCAAAGATGCTCGGTGTACACTTTTTATTGTTCTTATATGTCAAATTTTACGAGTATAAGCTTCCTAGATTATTTCGATGACAAAACACCAACTTTCTATGAGAAATGGACAAAACCGTTAAAAGCTCCTCCATATAGAGAATCGAGCAACTTCGAATCATCAAAGCTGCTCTGTCTACACTTTTTATTGTTGTTCTGTGTCAAATTTTATGAGTATAGGCTTCGTAGATTATGTCGATGCTAAAACACCAACTTTCTATGAAAAATGGACAAAACCGTTGAAAGCTCCTACATAGAAAGAGTTGAACAAGTTCGGACCATCAAAGTTGCTCGGCGTACACTTTTTACTATTCTTCTATGTCAAATTTTACGAGTATAAGCTTCCTAGATTATTTCTATGGCAAAACATCAACTTTCTATGACAAATGGAAAAAAGCATTAAAAGCTCCTTCATAGAGAGAGTGGATCAACTTCGGACCATCAAAGTTGCTCGATGTACACTTTTTATTGTTCTTCTATGTCAAATTTTATGAATACAAGCTTCCAAGATTATTTCGATTCCAAAACACCAACTTTCTACGAAAAATGGACAAAAACGTTAAAAGCTCCTTCATAGAGAGAGTTGAGCATCTCCGGACCATCAAAGTTGCTCTATGTACACTTTTTATTGTTTTTCTATGTAAAATTTTATGAATGCAAGCTTCGTAGATTATTTCGATTCGAAAACACCAACTTTCTAGGACAAATGGATAAAACCGTTAAAAGCTCCTCCATAGAGAGAGTTGAGCAACTTCGGACCATCAAAGATGCTCGGTGTACACTTTTTATTGTTCTTATATGTCAAATTTTACGAGTATAAGCTTCCTAGATCATTTCGATGACAAAACACCAACTTTCTATGAGAAATGGACAAAACCGTTAAAAGCTCCTCCATATAGAGAATTGAGCAACTTCGGATCATCAAAGCTGCTCTGTGTACACTTTTTATTGTTGTTCTGCGTCAAATTTTACGAGGATAAGCATCGTAGATTATTTCGATGCTAAAACACCAACTTTCTATGAAAAATGGACAAAACCGTTGAAAGCTCCTACATAGAGAGAGTTGAACTAGTTCGGACCATCAATGTTGCTCGGCGTACACTTTTTACTATTCTTCTATGTCAAATTTTAGGAGTATAAGCTTCCTAGATTATTTCTATGGCAAGACATTAACTTTCTATGACAAATGGAACAAAGCATTAAAAGCTCCTTCATAGAGAGAGTTGAGCATCTTCGGACCATCATAGTTTCTCGGTGTACACTTTTTATAGTTCTTCTATGTGAAATTTTACGAGTATAAGCTTCCTAGATTATTTCGATGACAAAACACCAACTTTCTATGAGACAAATGGACAAAACCGTTAAAAGAACTTCCATAGAGAGAGTTGAGCAACTTCGGACCATCGAAGTTGCTCTATGTACACTTTTTATTGTTCTTCAATGTCAAATTTTATGAATACAAGCTAACAAGATTATTTCGATTCCAAAACACCAACTTTCTATGACAAATGGACAAAACCGTTAAAAGCTCCTCCATAGAGAGAGTTGAGCAACTTCGGACCATCAAAGTTGCTCTATGTACACTTTTTATTGTTCTTCTATGTCAAATTTTATGAATACAAGCTTCCAAGATTATTTCGATTCCAAAACACGAACTCTCTATGAAAAATGGACAAAAACGTTAAAAGCTCCTTCATAGAGAGAGTTGAGCATCTTCGGACCATCAAAGTTGCTCTATGTACACTTTTTATTGTTCTTTTGTGTAAAAAATGCAAGCTTCGTAGATTATTTCGATTCGAAAACACCAGCTTTCTATGAAAAATGGACAAAACCGCTGAAAGATCCTATATAGAGAGAGAGTTCACAAGTTTGGACTATCAAAGTTGCTCGGCGTACACTTTTTACTATTCTTCTATGTCAAATTTTACGAGTATAAGCTTCGTAGATTATTTCGATGCCAAAATACCAACTTTCTATGAAAAATGGACAAAACCGTTAAAAGCTCCTCCATAGAGAGAGTGGATCAACTTCGGATCATCAAAGTTGCTCGATGTACACTTTTTATTGTTCTTCTATGTCAAATTTTATAAATACAAGCTTCCAAGATTATTTCGATTCCAAAACACCAACTTTCTATGAAAAATGGACAAAAACGTTAAAAGCTCCTGCATAGAGAGAGTTGAGCATCTTCGAACCATCAAAGTTTCTCGGTGTACACTTTTTATTGTTCTTTTATATGAAATTTTACGAGTATAAGTTTCCTCGATTATTTCGATGCCAAAACACCAACTTTCTGTAACAACATAGACAGAGTTTAGCAACTTCGGACCATCAAAGTTGCTCTGTGTACATTTTTTATTGTTCTTCTATGTCAAATTTTACAAGTATAAGCATCGTAGATTATTTCGATGCCAAAACACCAACTTTCTATGAAAAATGGGCAAAACCGTTGAAAGATCCTATATAGAGAGAGAGAGTTGAACAAGTTTGGTCTATCAAAGTTGCTCGGCGTACACTTTTTACTATTCTTCTAACTCAAATTTTAGGAGTATAAGCTTCGTAGATTATTTCGATGCCAAAACACCAACTTTCAATGAAAAATGGACAAAACCGTTGAAAGCTCCTACGTAGAAAGATTTGAACAAGTTCGGACCATCAAAGTTGTTCGGCGTACACTTTTTACCATTCTTCTATGTCAAATTTTACGAGTATAAGCTTCCTAGATTATTTCTATGGCAAAACATCAACTTTATATGACAAATGGAAAAAAGCATTAAAAGCTCCTTCATAGAGAGAGTTGAGCATCTTCGGACCATCAAAGTTTCTCGGTGTACACTTTTTATAGTTCTTCTATGTGAAATTTTACGAGTATAAGCTTCCTAGATTATTTCGATGACAAAACACCAACTTTCTATTAGACAAACGGATAAAACCCTTAAAAGCTCTTCCATAGAGAGAGTTGAGCAAATTCGGACCATCGAAGTTGCTCTATGTACACTTTTTATTGTTCTTCAATGTCAAATTTTATGAATACAAGCTAACAAGATTATTTCGATTCCAAAACACCAACTTTCTATGACAAATGGACAAAACCGTTAAAAGCTCCTCCATAGAGAGAGTTGAGCAACTTCGGACCATCAATGTTGCTCTATGTACACTTTTTATTGTTCTTCTATGTCAAATTTTATGAATACAAGCTTCCAAGATTATTTCGATTCCAAAACAGGAACTTTCTATGAAAAATGGACAAAAACGTTAAAAGCTCCTGCATAGAGATAGTTGAGCATCTTCGGACCATCAAAGTTTCTCGGTGTACCCTTTTATTGTTCTTTTATATGAAATTTTACGAGTATAAGTTTCCTCGATTATTTCGATGCCAAAACACCAACTTTCTATAACAATATAGACAGAGTTTAGCAACTTCGGACCATCAAAGTTGCTCTGTGTACAATTTTTATTGTTCTTCTATGTCAAATTTTACAAGTATAAGCTTCGTAGATTATTTCGATGCTAAAACACCAACTTTCTATGAAAAATGGACAAAACCGTTGAAAGATCCTATATAAAGAGAGAGAGTTGAACAAGTTTGGACTATCAAAGTTGCTCGCCGTACACTTTTTACTATTCTTCTAACTCAAATTTTAAGAGTATAAGCTTCGTAGATTATTTCGATGCCAAAACACCAACTTTCTATGAAAAACTGACAAAACCGTTAAAAGCTCCTCCATAGAGAGAGTGGATCAACTTCGGACCATCAAAGTTGCTCGATGTACACTTTTTATTGTTCTTCTATGTCAAATTTTATGAATACAAGCTTCCAAGATTATTTCGATTCTAAAACACCAACTTTCTATGAGAAATGGACAAAAACGTTAAAAGCTCCTTCATAGTGAGAGTTGAGCATCTTTGGACCTTCAAAGTTGCTCTATGTACACTTTTTATTGTTCTTCTATGTAAAATTTTATGAATGCAAGCTTCGTAGATTATTTTGATTCAAAAACACCAACTTTCTGTGACAAATGGATAAAACCGATAAAAGCTCCTCCATAGAGAGAGTTGAGCAACTTCAGACCATCAAAGATGCTCGGTGTACACTTTTTATTGTTCTTATATGTCAAATTTTACGAGTATAAGCTTCCTAGATTATTTCGATGACAAAACACCAACTTTCTATGAGAAATAGACAAAACCGTTAAAAGCTCCTCCATATAGAGAATCGAGCAACTTCGGATCATCAAAGCTGCTCTGTCTACACTTTTTATTGTTGTTCTGTGTCAAATTTTACGAGTATAGGCTTCGTAGATTATGTCGATGCTAAAACACCAACTTTCTATGAAAAATGGACAAAACCGTTGAAAGCTCCTACATAGAAAGAGTTGAACAAGTTCGGACCACCAAAGTTGCTCGGCGTACACTTTTTACTGTTCTTCTATGTCAAATTTTACGAGTATAAGCTTCCTAGATTATTTCTATGGCAAAACATCAACTTTCTATGACAAATGGAAAAAAGCATTAAAAGCTCCTTCATAGAGAGAGTTGCGCATCTTCGCACCATCAAAGTTTCTCGCTGTACACTTTTTATAGTTCTTCTATGTGAAATTTTACGAGTATAAGTTTCCTAGATTATTTCGATGACAAAACATCAACTTTCTATGAGACAAATGGACAAAACCGTTAAAAGCTCTTCCATAGAGAGAGTTGAGCAACATCGGACCATCGAAGTTGCTCTATGTACACTTTTTATTGTTCTTCTATGTCAAATTTTATGAATACAAGCTAACAAGATTATTTCGATTCCAAAACACCAACTTTCTATGAGAAATGGACAAAACCGTTAAAAGCTCCTCCATAGAGAGAGTTGTGCAACTTCATAACATCAAAGTTTCTCTATGTACACTTTTTATTGTTCTTTTATGTCAAATTTTATGAATACAAGCTTCCAAGATTATTTCGATTCCAAAACACGAACTTTCTACGAAAAAAGGACAAAAACGTTAAAAGCTCCTTCATAGAGAGAGTTGAGCATCTTCGGACCATCAAAAATTCTCGGTGTACACTTTTTATTGTTCTTTTATATGAAATTTTACGAGTATAAGCTTCCTCGATTATTTCGATGCCAAAACACCAACTTTCTATAACAAATGGACAAAACCGTTAAAAGCCCCACCATAGATAGAGTTGAGCAACTTCGGACCATCAAAGTTGCTCTGTGTACACTTTTTATTGTTCTTCTATGTCAAATTTTACAAGTATAAGCTTCGTAGATTATTTCGATGCCAAAACTCCAACTTTTATTAAAAATGGACAAAACCGTTGAAAGATCCTATATAGAGAGACAGTTGAACAAGTTTGGACTATCAAAGTTGCTCGGCGTACACTTTTTACTATTCTTCTATGTCAAATTTTACGAGTATAAGCTTCACAGATTATTTCGATGCCAAAACACCAACTTTCTATGAAAAATGGACAAAATCGTTAAAAGCTTCTCCATAGGGAGAGTGGATCAACTTCGGACCATCAAAGTTGCTCGATGTCCACTTTTTATTGTTCTTCTATGTCAAATTTTATGAATACAAGCTTCCAAGATTATTTCGATTCCAAAACACCAACTTTCTATGAAACATAGACAAAAACGTTAAAAGCTCCTTCATAGAGAGAGTTGAGCATCTTCGGACCATCAAAATTGCTCTATGTACACTTTTTATTGTTCTTCTATGTAAAATTTTATGAATGCAAGCTTCGTAGATTATTTCGATTCGAAAACACCAACTTTCTATGACAAATGGATAGAACCGTTAAAAGCTCCTCCATAGAGAGAGTTGAGCAACTTCGGACCATCAAAGATACTCGGTGTACACTTTTTATTGTTCTTATATTTCAAATTTTACGAGTATAAGCTTCCTAGATTATTTCGATGACAAAACACCAACTTTCTATGAGAAATGGACAAAACCGTTAAAAGCTCCTCCATATAGAGAATCGAGCAACTTCGGATCATCAAAGCTGCTCTGTCTACACTTTTTATTGTTGTTCTGTGTCAAATTTTACCAGTATAGGCTTCGTAGATTATGTCGATGCTAAAACACCAACTTTCTATGAAAAATGGACAAATTCGTTGAAAGCTCCCACATAGAAAGAGTCGAACAAGTTCGGACCATCAAAGTTGCTCGGCGTACACTTTTTATTGTTCTTCTATGTAAAATTTTATGAATGCAAGCTTCGTAGATTATTTCGATTCAAAAACACCAACTTTCTGTGACAAATGGATAAAACCGTTAAAAGCTCCTCCATAGAGAGAGTTGAGCAACTTCAGACCATCAAAGATGCTCGGTGTACACTTTTTATTGTTCTTATATGTCAAATTTTACGAGTATAAGCTTCCTAGATTATTTCGATGACAAAACACCAACTTTCTATGAGAAATAGACAAAACCGTTAAAAGCTCCTCCATATAGAGAATCGAGCAACTTCGGATCATCAAAGCTGCTCTGTCTACACTTTTTATTGTTGTTCTGTGTCAAATTTTACGAGTATAGGCTTCGTAGATTATGTCGATGCTAAAACACCAACTTTCTATGAAAAATGGACAAAACCGTTGAAAGCTCCTACATAGAAAGAGTTGAACAAGTTCGGACCATCAAAGTTGCTCGGCGTACACTTTTTACTGTTCTTCTATGTCAAATTTTACGAGTATAAGCTTCCTAGATTATTTCTATGGCAAAACATCAACTTTCTATGACAAATGGAAAAAAGCATTAAAAGCTCCTTCATAGAGAGAGTTGCGCATCTTCGCACCATCAAAGTTTCTCGCTGTACACTTTTTATAGTTCTTCTATGTGAAATTTTACGAGTATAAGTTTCCTAGATTATTTCGATGACAAAACATCAACTTTCTATGAGACAAATGGACAAAACCGTTAAAAGCTCTTCCATAGAGAGAGTTGAGCAACATCGGACCATCGAAGTTGCTCTATGTACACTTTTTATTGTTCTTCTATGTCAAATTTTATGAATACAAGCTAACAAGATTATTTCGATTCCAAAACACCAACTTTCTATGAGAAATGGACAAAAGCGTTAAAAGCTCCTCCATAGAGAGAGTTGTGCAACTTCATAACATCAAAGTTTCTCTATGTACACTTTTTATTGTTCTTCTATGTCAAATTTTATGAATACAAGCTTCCAAGATTATTTCGATTCCAAAACACGAACTTTCTACGAAAAAAGGACAAAAACGTTAAAAGCTCCTTCATAGAGAGAGTTGAGCATCTTCGGACCATCAAAGTTTCTCGGTGTACACTTTTTATTGTTCTTTTATATGAAATTTTACGAGTATAAGCTTCCTCGATTATTTCGATGCCAAAACACCAACTTTCTATAACAAATGGACAAAACCGTTAAAAGCCCCAACATAGATAGAGTTGAGCAACTTCGGACCATCAAAGTTGCTCTGTGTACACTTTTTATTGTTCTTCTATGTCAAATTTTACAAGTATAAGCTTCGTAGATTATTTCGATGCCAAAACTCCAACTTTTATTAAAAATGGACAAAACCGTTGAAAGATCCTATATAGAGAGAGAGTTGAACAAGTTTGGACTATCAAAGTTGCTCGGCGTACACTTTTTACTATTCTTCTATGTCAAATTTTACGAGTATAAGCTTCATAGATTATTTCGATGCCAAAACACCAACTTTCTATGAAAAATGGACAAAATCGTTAAAAGCTTCTCCATAGGGAGAGTGGATCAACTTCGGACCATCAAAGTTGCTCGATGTCCACTTTTTATTGTTCTTCTATGTCAAATTTTATGAATACAAGCTTCCAAGATTATTTCGATTCCAAAACACCAACTTTCTATGAAACATAGACAAAAACGTTAAAAGCTCCTTCATAGAGAGAGTTGAGCATCTTCGGACCATCAAAATTGCTCTATGTACACTTTTTATTGTTCTTCTATGTAAAATTTTATGAATGCAAGCTTCGTAGATTATTTCGATTCGAAAACACCAACTTTCTATGACAAATGGATAGAACCGTTAAAAGCTCCTCCATAGAGAGAGTTGAGCAACTTCGGACCATCAAAGATACTCGGTGTACACTTTTTATTGTTCTTATATTTCAAATTTTACGAGTATAAGCTTCCTAGATTATTTCGATGACAAAACACCAACTTTCTATGAGAAATGGACAAAACCGTTAAAAGCTCCTCCATATAGAGAATCGAGCAACTTCGGATCATCAAAGCTGCTCTGTCTACACTTTTTATTGTTGTTCTGTGTCAAATTTTACCAGTATAGGCTTCGTAGATTATGTCGATGCTAAAACACCAACTTTCTATGAAAAATGGACAAATTCGTTGAAAGCTCCCACATAGAAAGAGTCGAACAAGTTCGGACCATCAAAGTTGCTCGGCGTACACTTTTTACTATTCTTCTATGTCAAATTTTACGAGTATAAGCTTCCTAGATTATTTCTATGGCAAAACATCAACTTCCTATGACAAATGGAAAAGCATTAAAAGCTCCTTCATAGAGAGAGTTGAGCATCTTCGGACCATCAAAGTTTCTCGGTGTACACTTTTTATAGTTCTTCTATGTGAAATTTTATGAGTATAAGCTTCCTAGATGATTTCAATGACAAAACACCAACTTTCTATGAGACAAATGGACAAAACCGTTAAAAGCTCTTCCATGGAGAGAGTTGAGCAACTTCGGACCATCGAAGTTGCTCTATGTACACTTTTTATTGTTCTTCTATGTCAAATTTTATGAATACAAGCTAACAAGATTATTTCGATTCCAAAACACCAACTTTCTATGACAAATGGTTAAAATCGTTAAAAGCTCCTCCATAGAGAGAGTTGAGCAACTTCGGACCATCGAAGTTGCTTTATGTACACTTTTTATTGTTCTTCTATGTCAAATTTTATGAATACAAGCTTCCAAGATTATTTTGATTCCAAAACACGAACTTTCTATCAAAAATGGACAAAAATGTTAAAAGCTCCTTCATAGAGAGAGTTGAGCATCTTCGGACCATCAAAGTTTCTCGGTGTACACTTTTTATTGTTCTTTTATATGAAATTTTATGAGTATAAGCTTCCGAGATTATTTCGATGCCAAAACACCAACTTTCTATAACAAATGGACAAAACCGTTAAAAGCCCCACCATAGATAGAGTTGAGCAACTTCGGACCATCAAAGTTGCTCTGTGTACACTTTTTATTGTTCTTCTATGTCAAATTTTACAAGTATAAGCTTCGTAGATTATTTCGATGCCAAAACACCAACTTTTATTAAAAATGGACAAAACCGTTGAAAGATCCTATATAGAGAGAGAGTGGAACAAGTTTGGACTATCAAAGTTGCTCGGCGTACATTTTTTACTATTCTTCTATGTCAAATTTTACGAGTATAAGCTTCATAGATTATTTTGATGCCAAAACACCAACTTTCTATGAAAAATGGACAAAATCGTTAAAAGCTTCTCCATAGGGAGAGTGGATCAACTTCGGACCATCAAAGTTGCTCGATGTACACTTTTTATTGTTCTTCTATGTCAAATTTTATGAATACAAGCTTCCAAGATTATTTCGATTCCAAAATACCAACTTTCTATGAAAAATGGACAAAAACGTTAAAAGCTCCTTCATAGAGAGAGTTGAGCATCTTCGGACCATCAAAGTTGCTATATGTACACTTTTTATTGTTCTTCTATGTAAAATTTTATGAATGCAAGCTTCGTAGATTATTTCGATTCGAAAACACCAACTTTCTATGACAAATGGATAGAACCGTTAAAAGCTCCTCCATAGAGAGAGTTGAGCAACTTCGGACCATCAAAGATACTCGGTGTACACTTTTTATTGTTCTTATATTTCATATTTTACGAGTATAAGCTTCCTAGATTATTTCGATGACAAAACACCAACTTTCTATGAGAAATGGACAAAACCGTTAAAAGCTCCTCCATATAGAGAATCGAGCAACTTCGGATCATCAAAGCTGCTCTGTCTACAATTTTTATTGTTGTTCTGTGTCAAATTTTACGAGTATAGGCTTCGTAGATTATGTCGATGCTAAAACAGCAACTTTCTATGAAAAATGGACAAATTCGTTGAAAGCTCCTACATAGAAAGTGTTGAACAAGTTCGGACCATCAAAGTTGCTCGGCGTACACTTTTTACTATTCTTCTATGTCAAATTTTACGAGTATAAGCTTCCTAGATTATTTCTATGGCAAAACATCAACTTCCTATGACAAATGGAAAAAGCATTAAAAGCTCCTTCATAGAGAGAGTTGAGCATCTTCGGACCATCAGAGTTTCTCGGTGTACACTTTTTATAGTTCTTCTATGTGAAATTTTACGAGTATAAGCTTCCTAGATTATTTCAATGACAAAACACCAACTTTCTATGAGACAAATGGACAAAACCGTTAAAAGCTCTTCCATGGAGAGAGTTGAGCAACTTCGGACCATCGAAGTTGCTCTATGTACACTTTTTATTGTTCTTCTATGTCAAATTTTATGAATACAAGCTAACAAGATTATTTCGATTACAAAACACCAACTTTCTATGACAAATGGTTAAAATCGTTAAAAGCTCCTCCATAGAGAGAGTTGAGCAACTTCGGACCATCGAAGTTGCTCTATGTACACTTTTTATTGTTCTTCTATGTCAAATTTTATGAATACAAGCTTCCAGGATTATTTCGATTCCAAAACACGAACTTTCTATGAAAAATGGACAAAAACGTTAAAAGCTCATTCATAGAGAGAGTTGAGCATCTTCGGACCATCAAAGTTTCGCTGTGTACACTTTTTATTGTTCTTTTATATGAAATTTTACGAGTATAAGCTTCCTCGATTATTTCGATGCCAAAACACCAACTTTCTATAACAAATGGACAATACCGTTTGATGAGGACAATTTTCTTCTACAATCACAGCACGACACGTGGATACGACAGACATCAGCTTCATGCTCAATTTCCGAGAAGAGGGATGTACATACCTCGGCACTCATCTTCAGAGTGGTAAAAAGCTGTCATGAACTACCCAAACAGGAACTACCTTCGCTATATAAAGGGACAAACCCTCAGGTAAAAAGAGACAATTTTTGACTGATTACAAGAGCACCGAGCAGTGCACTTCACTGAGTTCCTTTGTGCTCGCATCTGACTTGAGCGTCGGAGTGCCAACGCCAGAGAACACTCTCTGGCGGGCCTCTAGCTTACATTTGCTCTTTGTCACAGGATCATTCTACTGTCGGAAGGAAGCTAATCCGAGGAAGAACATAAACAGACGAGAAAGCTCTTGTTCAAACCTATCCTGATACGTCTTGGACTGATTTGAGACGTCATCAGATTGGCGCCGTCTGTGGGAACTTTCATAACAAAAATTATGGTTCGAGCTAGAGCTTTAAGAGAAGAAGAACAACAGGCTGAGGCATCAAACGAAAATGCCGAGCACCAGCCTCAACCATTGGTACAAGACCAGATCACCGAACTATTGCAACAAATGAATGTCCTCGCGCAACGCCTTGAAATGATCCAAGAACGAGTACAGGGTCACCAACCAATCCAAAATGAGAGCATTTCTCATGAGACGAGAAATGACCACTCTCACACGGATGAGTCAAGAAATCCCGGCCTTCCAGGAACCTCGGTAACTATTGCTAGAAGAACTCAGCCCACTCATACTTACGAGGGGGATAGCAAGTTTATCGAAGGGGTTGTGGATCGCAAAATAGCTGATCTGCAAGGCCGTCCCTTCTTGGATACAATGGATTGGGATAGGAACTTAACTCCATTGTCGACCGAGGTGCAACAAGCTCGGGTACCGACAAGCTTCAAGGTTTCTAGTGTGGAAAAGTATAACGGGACAGGGGATCCGCTAGACCATGTTATCGGCTTTCAAACCATGATGGAGTTTCATCGGGCCTCTCAGGAAGCTTGCTGCAAAATCTTCCCAGTCTCGCCTGTCGGAGTGGCAAGGCGTTGGTTCAGAGCTCTGCCACAAGGAAGCATTCACAGTTTTGATGACCTAACGAACAGGTTTGTTGCTCATTTTGCAAGCTCCAGACCGGTGAAGAAGACCAACGCCACACTGGTTACTATCAGACAGAAACCCCAGGAGAGTTTGAGAGAATTCGTAACTCGGTTCAACAGTGATTGCCTAGAGATACCGGACCTTCAGCCGATCATAGCCATTACAGCCTTCACAACTGGAGTACGACATGTGACGCTGAAGCATTCATTGTCGAAAAAGAATCCGAAAAGTATTCCCGAACTGCTCTCAAGAGTTGAAAAATACATCACTGCTGACGAAATGATGGCTGAACCACATGTAACCGAGCAATCCCAAGATAGGTCTTCGCCGAGGAGAAGGTCAGATGCTGGTCGACCAACCGAGAGGAAAACTAGTGGATTTGGTAGATCATTCACCAGAAGAGATGACCGAGTCAAACTTGAGAGATATGATTCCTATACTCTACTCAATTCTTCTTTGAAAAGAGTATTGAATGAGATACAGGATCGTGACATCGTCAGGTGGCCGGCAAAGATGAAGCCAACTCCGGAAAGGATAGGGAGCGACAAGTATTGTAAATTCCATCGGGGCCCTGGTCATGACACCGATGAATGTCGCCACCTGAAAGACGAGGTAGAAAACCTAATCCGGAGAGGATACCTCAAGCGTTTTACTAGCTCGGGGAGAGATAAGCGAGAAAGAGAAGGAACAAAAGAAAATTCAAGAGGTCTAAGAGAGAATGAAGACAGACGACAGAGGAGACGGCGAGAGGAATCCCCTCGTCATCGAAATCGTGGAACAGCTGGTACCATTGGTATGATAGTCGGTGGCCTAGCTTCGGGAGGAGAAAGTTCATCTGGGAGGAGAGCATATGCTCGGACTGTGCATCAAATCAATGAGAAGTCAAAGAAAACAAGAACGGGGGAGGAGAAGATAACGTTCTCAGAAAGATAACCACATCCTCGTCGTCTTTCCCCCGATGACCGGACATAGCTCATCCAAAATGTCCGAGCTCTGGCCTTGGCTGACGATGAACCTCCGAGCTTCTTTGAAAGCAGCCTGGAAGCAGAAAAAGCCTTCTTGCTTAAGGGTAAGTTGGAACTCCTCAGAGTCGCGAAACTCTCGGAGACCAGCTTGTCGCCTGCTTTCAAACAGGATGGCCCCCTCAGCCTCAGCTGCTGACTTTTGTCTTGCCAGCTCATCCTCGGCTACCTTCAGCTTCTTGGTCAACAGATTCTCGGACTCCTGCGTCTTCTCGAGGTCCAACTTCGTCAGCTTCAGAGCGGTCTCTGTCCGACCAAGAGCTCCCTTGAGTAGCAGAATCTCTTGGGAGGCAGTCCTCTTCTCCGCTGCCGAACTTCGGATGTCAAGTGACAACTTACCGAGAAGCGAAGTCAGCTGCAAATGAAAACAAAAAAGAAAAGAGTTATTAAGCAAGCTGAAGGAAAACATGCTAAACAATGTTCCGAGCAGAAGCATGTACCTCCATCAGCTTGACGGCCGAAGCGCCCATCTTCTCCTCGGTGGTCATCTCCTCGGCTCGCCTTTGGTCCGACGGAAGAGACAGATTCTCGAGCATCTCCAAGGCTACCCGAGAATTGGCCACTGTATCAGATAGACGCACATTCCACCGAGGAATGTGAACGTCTCCCATCCTGTGAGGAGGAGAGGAAGAGCGGGCGTCGGATGTACGAGAAGGAGATCCAACGGCCCGAAAAGATGGGGTGGAAATGAAGACACCACGACCGCGACCCAAGTCTTTTCCTCGGCCTGGTTTGACTTGGGCAACCTCAGCAGGGGCAACCCTCTTCTTCTTGC
The DNA here is from genome assembly GCA_963580455.1 of Euonymus europaeus. NCBI lineage: Eukaryota > Viridiplantae > Streptophyta > Magnoliopsida > Celastrales > Celastraceae > Euonymus > Euonymus europaeus. Next base: position 18,815,361 of record OY756959.1, on the reverse strand, counting down.
TCGGTTCAACACCCCCGTCAGGTCTCCTCTTCTTGCCCAAGTTGGCAGTCTTCTTCTGCAACTTCAGGTAATCAGCAGCCGACGACATATCTGAGAAGTAACAAGAATCAGTAATCAACATGATTAGTATAAGAAAGTTATAAACAAAACCGAGCAAGAGCAAGTCCCCACCTTGCATCGCTTGCTCGGACCTATGAGCCCTTGTAAAGTCTACAGCTCAGCATATCATAGGCACAAAAGGCTTAGTGAAAGGGCCTCTGAGAGTAATATACCAGTCAAGCTCCTGAGGAGAAAGTTGGGGAAGTCGCTTGAACTTACTGAATTTTGGGACAACCCACGAGGTCCTAAAAGGAAGATCCTCGTCCTCGCCCAAAGGCATCCGAACAAAGAAATAACTAGACTTCCAATGATGATTGGAAGAGGAATACTTTGGAGCAACCAGACCCTTCTTGAACTTTAAATAGCAAAGTCCAGGGTTTCTCAGAGCTCTACAAAGGGAGAAAATGTGTTGAAGAACATTAGAAGAAAAAGGGACGCGAAGCTCGGCACAGTAGTAGAGAATTGTGCCGAGAAACACCCAAGAATTGGGAGCAAGACAGGTAGGGCAAATGTCGAACCGATCAAAGAAGGAGCATATCGCTGGGGCAATCGGTATCCGACAACCAAATGATAGCGCGGTGGTAGAAATGGCAAACTCCCCATGTTGAGGACGGAATGAAGATACTCCCTCAGGCACAGGCCTGCAAGGGTAGGGAATACCGAACAATTTGCGTTGGGATTCCACCTCGGAGGCTGAAAGGCTACAACTAAGATTCCTAGGCTCCCTAGAACCATCACCTGCTGCTCGGGCCTCCTGTAGTTCGAACCCAGGAGGGGCAAAGAAAGGGCGTTCTGCTAGGGGTAGCCTAATGCTCGTCCTAACAGGAGGAGAGTTAGAGGTCGAAGGAGAAGTTCCTAAATCGGCTTCCTCTAACACATTAATATCACTATCCGAAGAAGGGGAAGACATTTCTCGTACCTGATGAGACGAAAAAGGGATAGTATTTGCTCGAAAAAAGAAGATTACGTTTGCTCGGGTAGAAAATGGTCGGGGCTCTCAATCTTTGCAGCGAGTGAATTGGACAGTGACGTCCTCACTATTTATAGTCGAAGACCAACCCGGTCAACGGACCCGATGACGAGACGTACTGCATTCTCTCATCTGGGCCGCTCAACCTCTGCACATCAAGTAACCATTGGATCAGGATCAACCAAATCTTAGCCGTTCAACAACTCACAATTAATGTCACCCTCGGGAACCCAAACCTCCACTCATACAGACCTATCATTGGTCATATGACGACCAATCACAGGTCTGAGGGGGCAAGTGATGAGGACAATTTTCCTCTACAATCACAGCACGACACGTGGATACGACAGACATCGGCTTCATGCTCGATTTCCGAGAAGAGGGATGTACATTCCTCGGCACTCATCTTCAGAGTGGTAAAAATCTGTCATGAACTACCCAAACAGGAACTACCTTCGCTATATAAAGGGACAAACCCTCAGGTAAAAAAGACAATTTTTGACTGATTACAGACAAACCCTCAGGTAACAAAGACAATTTTTGACTGATTACAAGAGCACCGAGCAGTGCACTTCACTGAGTTCCTTTGTGCTAGCATCTGACTTGAGCGTCGGAGCGCCAACGCCAGAGATTACTCTCTGGCGGGCCTCTAGCTTATGTTTGCTCTTTGTCACAGGATCATTCTACTGTCGGAAGGAAGCTAATCCGAGGAAGAACATAAACAGACGAGAAAGCTCTTGTTCAAACCTATCCTGATACGTCTTGGACTGATTTGAGACGTCATCACCGTTAAAAGCTCCTCCATAGATAGAGTAGAGCAACTTCGGACCATCAAAGTTGCTTTGTGTACACTTTTTATTGTTCTTCTATATCAAATTTTACAAGTATAAGTTTCGTAGATTATTTCGATGCCAAAACACCAACTTTCTATGAAAAATGGACAAAACCGTTGAAAGATCCTATATAGAGAGAGAGTTGAACAAGTTTGGACTATCAAAGTTGCTCGGCGTACACTTTCTACTATTCTTCTATGTCAAATTTTACGAGTATAAGCTTCGTAGATTATTTCGATGCCAAAACACCAACTTTCTATGAAAAATGGACAAAACCATTAAAAGCTCCTCCATAGAGAGAGTGGATCAACATCAGACAATCAAAGTTGCTCTATGCACACTTTTTATTGTTCTTCTACATAAAATTTTATGAATGCAAGCTTCGTAGATTATTTTGATTCGAAAACACCAACTTTCTATGAAAAATGGATAAAACCGTTAAAAGCTCCTCTATAGAGAGAGTTGAGCAACTTCGGACCATCAAAGATGCTCGGTGTACACTTTTTAATGTTCTTATATGTCAAATTTTACGAGTATAAGCTTCCTAGATTATTTCGATGACAAAACACCAACTTTCTATGAGAAATGGACAAAACCGTTAAAAGCTCCTCCATATAGAGAATTGAGCAACTTCGGATCATCAAAGCTGCTCTGTGTACACTTTTTATTGTTGTTCTGCGTCAAATTTTACGAGTATAAGCATCGTAGATTATTTCGATGCTAAAACACCAACTTTCTATGAAAAATGGACAAAACCGTTGAAAGCTCCTACATAGAGAGAGTTGAACAAGTTCGGACCATCAAAGTTGCTCGGCGTACACTTTTTACTATTCTTCTATGTCAAATTTTACGAGTATACGCTTCCTAGATTATTTCTATGGCAAGACATCAACTTTCTATGACAAATGGAAAAAAGCATTAAAATCTCCTTCATAGAGAGAGAGTTGAGCATCTTCGGACTATCAAAGTTTCTCGGTGTACACTTTTTATAGTTCTTCTATGTCAAATTTTACGAGTATAAGCTTCCTAGATTATTTCGATGACAAAACACCAACTTTCTATGAGACAAATGGACAAAACCGTTAAAAGAACTTCCATAGAGAGAGTTGAGCAACTTCGGACCATCGAAGTTGCTCTATGTACACTTTTTATTGTTCTTCAATGTCAAATTTTATGAATACAAGCTAACAAGATTATTTCGATTCCAAAACACCAACTTTCTATGACAAATGGACAAAACCGTTAAAAGCTCCTCCATAGAGAGAGTTGAGCAACTTCGGACCATCAAAGTTTCTCTATGTACACTTTTTATTGTTCTTCTATGTCAAATTTTATGAATACAAGCTTCCAAGATTATTTCGATTCCAAAACACGAACTTTCTATGAAAAATGGACAAAAACGTTAAAAGCTCATGCATAGAGAGAGTTGAGCATCTTCGGACCATCAAAGTTTCTCGGTGTACACTTTTTATTGTTCTTTTATATGAAATTTTATGAGTATAAGTTTCCTCGATTATTTCGATGCCAAAACACCAGCTTTCTATAACAAATGGACAAAACCGTTAAAAGCTCATCCATAGATAGAGTTTAGCAACTTCGGACCATCAAAGTTGCTCTGTGTACACTTTTTATTGTTCTTCTATGTCAAATTTTACAAGTATAAGCTTCGTAGATTATTTCGATGCCAAAACACCAACTTTCTATGAAAAATGGACAAAACCGTTGAAAGATCCTATATAGAGAGAGAGAGTTGAACAAGTTTGGACTATCAAAGTTGCTCGGCGTACACTTTTTACTATTCTTCTAATTCAATTTTTAAGAGTATAAGCTTCGTAGATTATTTCGATGCCAAAACACCAACTTTCTATGAAAAATGGACAAAACCGTTAAAAGCTCCTCCATAGAGAGAGTGGATCAACTTCGGACCATCAAAGTTGCTCGATTAACACTTATTATTGTTCTTCTATGTCAAATTTTATGAATACAAGCTTCCAAGATTATTTCGATTCTAAAACAAACACCAACTTTCTGTGAAAAATCGACAAAAACGTTAAAAGCTCCTTCATAGAGAGAGTTGAGCATCTTCGGACCATCAAAGTTGCTCTATGTACACTTTTTATTGTTCTTCTGTGTCAAATTTTATGAATACAAGCTTCCAAGATTATTTCAATTCCAAAACACGAACTTTCTATGAAAAATGGACAAAAATGTTAAAAGCTCCTTCATAGAGAGAGTTGAGCATCTTCGGACCATCAAAGTTTCTCAGTGTACACTTTTTATTGTTCTTTTATATGAAATTTTACGAGTATAAGCTTCCTCGATTATTTCGATGCCAAAAGACCAACTTTCTATAACAAATGGATAATACCGTTAAAAGCTCCTCCATAGATAGAGTAGAGCAACTTCGGACCATCAAAGTTGCTCTGTGTACACTTTTTATTGTTCTTCTATGTCAAATTTTACAAGTATAAGTTTCGTAGATTATTTCGATGCCAAAACAGCAACTTTCTATGAAAAATGGACAAAAACGTTAAAAGCTCCTGCATAGAGAGAGTTGAGCATCTTCGGACTATCAAAGTTGCTCGGCGTACACTTTTTACTATTCTTCTATGTCAAATTTTACGAGTATAAGCTTCCTAGATTATTTCTATGGCAAAACATCAACTTTCTATGAAAAATGGAAAAAAGCATTAAAAGCTCCTTCATAGAGAGAGTTGAGCATCTTCGGACCCTCAAAGTTTCTCGGTGTACAATTTTTATAGTTCTTCTATGTGAAATTTTACGAGTATAAGCTTCCTAGATTATTTCGATGACAAAACACCAACTTTCTATGAGACAAATGGACAAAACCGTTTAAAGCTCTTCCATAGAGAGAGTTGGGCAACTTCGGACCATCGAAGTTGCTCTATGTACACTTTTTATTGTTCTTCTATGTCAAATTTTATGAATACAAGCTAACAAGATTATTTTGATTCCAAAACACCAACTTTCTATGACAAATGGAAAAAACCGTTAAAAGCTCTTCTATAGAGAGAGTTGAGCAACTTCAGACCATCGAAGTTGCTCTATGTATACTTTTTATTGTTCTTCTATGTCAAATTTTATGAATACAAGCTAACAAGATTATTTTGATTCCAAAACACCAACTTTCTATGACAAATGGACAAAACCGTTAAAAGCACCTCCATAGAGAGAGTTGAGAAACTTCGGACCATCAAAGTTGCTCTATGTACACTTTTTATTGTTCTTCTATGTCAAATTTTTTGAATACAAGCTTCGAAGATTATTTCGATTCCAAAACACGAACTTTCTATGAAAAATGGACAAAAACGTTAAAAGCTCCTGCATAGAGAGAGTTGAGCATCTTCGGACTATCAAAGTTGCTCGGCGTACACTTTTTACTATTCTTCTATGTCAAATTTTACAAGTATAAGCTTCCTAGATTATTTCTATGGCAAAACATCAACTTTCTATGACAAATGGAAAAAAGCATTAAAAGCTCCTTCATAGAGAGAGTTGAGCATCTTCGGACCGTCATAGTTTCTTGGTGTACACTTTTTATAGTTCCTCTATGTGAAATTTTACGAGGGTAAGCTTCCTAGATTATTTCGATGACAAAACACCAACTTTCTATGAGACAAATGGACAAAACCGTTAAAAGCTCTTCCATAGAGAGAGTTGGGCAACTTCGGACCATTGAAGTTGCTCTATGTACACTTTTTATTTTTCTTCAATGTCAAATTTTGTGAATACAAGCTAACAAGATTATTTTGATTCCAAAACACCAACTTTCTACGACAAACGGACAAAACCGTTAAAAGCTCTTTCATAGAGAGAGTTGAGCAACTTCGGACCATCGAAGTTGCTCTATATACACTTTTTATTGTTCTTCTATGTCAAATTTTATGAATACAAGCTAACAAGATTATTTCGATTCCAAAACACCAACTTTCTATAACAAATGGACAAAACCGTTAAAAGCTCCTCCATAAAGAGAGTTGAGCAACTTCGGACCATCAAAGTTGCTCTATGTACACTTTTTATTGTTCTTCTATGTCAAATTTTATGAATACAAGCTTCGAAGATTATTTCGATTCCAAAACACGAACTTTATATGAAAAATGGACAAAAACGTTAAAAGCTCCTGCATAGAGAGAGTTGAGCATCTTCGGACTATCAAAGTTGCTCGGCGTACACTTTTTACTATTCTTCTATGTCAAATTTTACGAGTATAAGCTTCGTAGATTATTTCGATGCCAAAACACCAACTTTCTTTGAAAAATGGACAAAACCGTTAAAAGCTTCTCCATAGAGAGAGTGGATCAACTTCGGACCATCAAAGTTGCTCTATGCACAGTTTTTATTGTTCTTCTATGTAAAATTTTATGAATGCAAGTTTCGTAGATTATTTCGATTCGAAAACACCAACTTTCTATGACAAATGGATAAAACCGTTAAAAGCTCCTCCATAGAGAGAGTTGATCAACTTCGGATCATCAAAGATGCTCGGTGTACAATTTTTATTGTTCTTATATGTCAAATTTTACGAGTATAAGCTTCCTAGATTATTTCGATGACAAAACACCAACTTTCTATGAGAAATGGACAAAACCGTTAAAAGCTCCTCCATATAGAGAATTGAACAACTTCGGATCATCAAAGCGGCTCTGTGTACACTTTTTATTGTTGTTCTATGTCAAATTTTACGAGTATAAGCTTCGTAGATTATTTCGATGCTAAAACAACAACTTTCTATGAAAAATGGACAAAACCGTTGAAAGCTCCTACATAGAAAGAGTTGAACAAGTTCGGACCATCAAAGTTGCTCGGCGTATACTTTTTACTATTCTTCTATGTCAAATTTTACGAGTATAAGCTTCCTAGATTATTTCTATGGCAAAACATCAACTTTCTATGACAAATGGAAAAAAGCATTAAAAGCTCCTTCATAGAGAGAGTTGAGCATCTTCGGACCATCAAAGTTTCTCGGTGTACACTTTTTATAGTTCTTCTATGTGAAATTTTACGAGTATAAGCTTCCTAGATTATTTCGATGACAAAACACCAACTTTCTATGAGACAAATGGACAAAACAATTAAAAGCTCTTCCATAGAGAGAGTTGGGCAACTTCGGACCATCGAAGTTGCTCTATGTACACTTTTTATTGTTCTTCTATGTCAAATTTTATGAATACAAGCTAACAAGATTATTTCGATTCCAAAACACCAACTTTCTATGACAAATAGACAAAACCGTTAAAAGCTCCTCCATAGAGAGAGTTGAGCAACTTCGGACCATCAAAATGCTCGGTGTACACTTTTTATTGTTCTTATATGTCAAATTTTACGAGTATAAGCTTCCTAGATTATTTCGATGACAAAACAACAACTTTCTATGAGAAATGGACAAAACCGTTAAAAGCTCTTCCATATAAAGAATTGAGCAACTTCGGATCATCAAAGATGCTCTGTTTACACTTTTTATTGTTGTTCTATGTCAAATTTTACGAGTATAAGCTTCGTAGATTATTTCGATGCTAAAACACGAACTTTCTATGAAAAATTGACAAAACCGTTGAAAGCTCCTACATAGAAAGAGTTCAACAAGTTCGGACCATCAAAGTTGCTCGGCGTACACTTTTTACTATTCTTCTATGTCAAATTTTACGAGTATAAGCTTCCTAGATTATTTCTATGGCAAAACATCAACTTTCTATGACAAATGGAAAAAAACATTAAAAGCACCTTCATAGAGAGAGTTGAGCATCTTCGGACCGTCAAAGTTTCTTGGTGTACACTTTTTATGGTTCTTCTATGTGAAATTTTACGAGTGTAAGCTTCCTAGATTATTTCGATGACAAAACACCAACTTTCTATGAGACAAATGGACAAAACCGTTAAAAGCTCTTCCATAGAGAGAGTTGGGCAACTTCGGACCATCGAAGTTGCTCTATGTACACTTTTTATTTTTCTTCTATGTCAAATTTTATGAATACAAGCTAACAAGATTATTTTGATTCCAAAACACCAACATTCTATGACAAATGGACAAAACCGTTAAAAGCTCTTTCATAGAGAGAGTTGAGCAACTTCGGACCATCGAAGTTGCTCTATATACACTTTTTATTGTTCTTCTAGGTCAAATTTTATGAATACAAGCTAACAAGATTATTTCGATTCCAAAACACCAACTTTCTATAACAAATGGACAAAACCGTTAAAAGCTCCTCCATAAAGAGAGTTGAGCAACTTCGGACCATCAAAGTTGCCCTATGTACACTTTTTATTGTTCTTCTATGTCAAATTTTATGAATACAAGTTTCGAAGATTATTTCGATTCCAAAACACGAACTTTCTATGAAAAATGGACAAAAACGTTAAAAGCTCCTGCATAGAGAGAGTTGAGCATCTTCGGACTATCAAAGTTGCTCGGCGTACACTTTTTACTATTCTTCTATGTCAAATTTTACGAGTATAAGCTTCGTAGATTATTTCGATGCCAAAACACCAACTTTCTATGAAAAATGGACAAAACCGTTAAAAGCTTCTCCATAGAGAGATTGGATCAACTTCGGACCATCAAAGTTGCTCTATGTACACTTTTTATTGTTCTTCTATGTAAAATTTTATGAATGCAAGTTTCGTAGATTATTTCGATTCGAAAACACCAACTTTCTATGACAAATGGATAAAACCGTTAAAAGCTCCTCCATAGAGAGAGTTGATCAACTTCGGATCATCAAAGATGCTCGGTGTACACTTTTTACTATTCTTCTATGTCAAATTTTACGAGTATAAGCTTCCTAGATTATTTCTATGGCAAAACATCAACTTTCTATGACAAATGGAAAAAAGCATTAAAAGCTCCTTCATAGAGAGAGTTGAGCATCTTCGGACCGTCAAAGTTTCTTGGTGTACACTTTTTATAGTTCTTCCATGTGAAATTTTACGAGTGTAAGCTTCCTAGATTATTTCGATGACAAAACACCAACTTTCTATGAGACAAATGGACAAAACCGTTAAAAGCTCTTCCATAGAGAGAGTTGGGCAACTTCGGACTATCGAAGTTGCTCTATGTACACTTTTTATTTTTCTTCTATGTCAAATTTTATGAATACAAGCTAACAAGATTATTTTGATTCCAAAACACCAACTTTCTATGACAAATGGACAAAACCGTTAAAAGCTCTTTCATAGAGAGAGTTGAGCAACTTCGGACCATCGAAGTTGCTCTATTTACACTTTTTATTGTTCTTCTAGGTCAAATTTTATAAATACAAGCTAACAAGATTATTTCGATTCCAAAACACCAACTTTCTATAACAAATGGACAAAACCGTTAAAAGCTCCTCCATAAAGAGAGTTGAGCAACTTCGGACCATCAAAGTTGCCCTATGTACACTTTTTATTGTTCTTCTATGTAAAATTTTATGAATGCAAGTTTCGTAGATTATTTCGATTCGAAAACACCAACTTTCTATGACAAATGGATAAAACCGTTAAAAGCTCCTCCATAGAGAGAGTTGATCAACTTCGGATCATCAAAGATGCTCGGTGTACACTTTTTACTATTCTTCTATGTCAAATTTTACGAGTATAAGCTTCCTAGATTATTTCTATGGCAAAACATCAACTTTCTATGACAAATGGAAAAAAGCATTAAAAGCTCCTTCATAGAGAGAGTTGAGCATCTTCGGACTATCAAAGTTGCTCGGCGTACACTTTTTACTATTCTTCTATGTCAAATTTTACGAGTATAAGCTTCCTAGATTATTTCGATGACAAAACAACAACTTTCTATGAGAAATGGACAAAACCGTTAAAAGCTCTTCCATATAAAGAATTGAGCAACTTCGGATCATCAAAGATGCTCTGTGTACACTTTTTATTGTTGTTCTATGTCAAATTTTACGAGTATAAGCTTCGTAGATTATTTCGATGCCAAAACACCAACTTTCTATGAAAAATGGACAAAACCGTTGAAAGCTCCTACATAGAAAGAGTTCAACAAGTTCGGACCATCAAAGTTGCTCGGCGTACACTTTTTACTATTCTTCTATGTCAAATTTTACGAGTATAAGCTTCGTAGATTATTTCTATGGCAAAACATCAACTTTCTATGACAAATGGAAAAAAGCATTAAAAGCTCCTTCATAGAGAGAGTTGAGCATCTTCGGACCGTCAAAGTTTCTTGGTGTACACTTTTTATAGTTCTTCTATGTGAAATTTTACGAGTGTAAGCTTCCTAGATTATTTCGATGACAAAACACCAACTTTCTATGAGACAAATGGACAAAACCGTTAAAAGCTCTTCCATAGAGAGAGTTGGGCAACTTCGGACCATCGAAGTTGCTCTATGTACACTTTTTATTTTTCTTCTATGTCAAATTTTATGAATACAAGCTAACAAGATTATTTTGATTCCAAAACACCAACTTTCTATGACAAATGGACAAAACCGTTAAAAGCTCTTTCATAGAGAGAGTTGAGCAACTTCGGACCATCGAAGTTGCTCTATATACACTTTTTATTGTTCTTCTAGGTCAAATTTTATGAATACAAGCTAACAAGATTATTTCGATTCCAAAACACCAACTTTCTATAACAAATGGACAAAACCGTTAAAAGCTCCTCCATAAAGAGAGTTGAGCAACTTCGGACCATCAAAGTTGCCCTATGTGCACTTTTTATTGTTCTTCTATGTCAAATTTTATGAATACAAGTTTCGAAGATTATTTCGATTCCAAAACACGAACTTTCTATGAAAAATGGACAAAAACGTTAAAAGCTCCTGCATAGAGAGAGTTGAGCATCTTCGGACTATCAAAGTTGCTCGGCGTACACTTTTTACTATTCTTCTATGTCAAATTTTACGAGTATAAGCTTCGTAGATTATTTCGATGCCAAAAAACCAACTTTCTATGAAAAATGGACAAAACCGTTAAAAGCTTCTCCATAGAGAGAGTGGATCAACTTCGGACCATCAAAGTTGCTCTATGTACACTTTTTATTGTTCTTCTATGTAAAATTTTATGAATGCAAGTTTCGTAGATTATTTCGATTCGAAAACACCAACTTTCTATGACAAATGGATAAAACCGTTAAAAGCTCCTCCATAGAGAGAGTTGATCAACTTCGGATCATCAAAGATGCTCGGTGTACACTTTTTACTATTCTTCTATGTCAAATTTTACGAGTATAAGCTTCCTAGATTATTTCTATGGCAAAACATCAACTTTCTATGACAAATGGAAAAAAGCATTAAAAGCTCCTTTATAGAGAGAGTTGAGCATCTTCGGACCGTCAAAGTTTCTTGGTGTACACTTTTTATAGTTCTTCTATGTGAAATTTTACGAGTGTAAGCTTCCTAGATTATTTCGATGACAAAACACCAACTTTCTATGAGACAAATGGACAAAACCGTTAAAAGCTCTTCCATAGAGAGAGTTGGGCAACTTCGGACCATCGAAGTTGCTCTATGTACACTTTTATTTTTCTTCTATGTCAAATTTTATGAATACAAGCTAACAAGATTATTTTGATTCCTAAACACCAACTTTCTATGACAAATGGACAAAACCGTTAAAAGCTCTTTCATAGAGAGAGTTGAGCAACTTCGGACCATCGAAGTTGCTCTATTTACACTTTTTATTGTTCTTCTAGGTCAAATTTTATGAATACAAGCTAACAAGATTATTTCGATTCCAAAACACCAACTTTCTATTACAAATGGACAAAACCGTTAAAAGCTCCTCCATAAAGAGAGTTGAGCAACTTCGGACCATCAAAGTTGCCCTATGTACACTTTTTATTGTTCTTCTATGTCAAATTTTATGAATACAAGTTTCGAAGATTATTTCGATTACAAAACACGAACTTTCTATGAAAAATGGACAAAAACGTTAAAAGCTCCTGCATAGAGAGAGTTGAGCATCTTCGGACTATCAAAGTTGCTCGGCGTACACTTTTTACTATTCTTCTATGTCAAATTTTACGAGTATAAGATTCGTAGATTATTTCTATGCCAAAACACCAACTTTCTATGAAAAATGGACAAAACGATTAAAAGCTTCTCCATAGAGAGAGTGGATCAACTTCGGACCATCAAAGTTGCTCTATGTACACTTTTTATTGTTCTTCTATGTAAAATTTTATGAATGCAAGTTTCGTAGATTATTTCGATTCGAAAACACCTACTTTCTATGACAAATGGATAAAACCGTTAAAAGCTCCTCCATAGAGAGAGTTGATCAACTTCGGATCATCAAAGATGCTCGGTGTACAATTTTTATTGTTCTTATATGTCAAATTTTACGAGTATAAGCTTCCTAGATTATTTCGATGACAAAACACCAACTTTCTATGAGAAATGGACAAAACCGTTAAAAGCTCCTCCATATAGAGAATTGAGCAACTTCGGATCATCAAAGCTGCTCTGTGTACACTTTTTATTGTTGTTCTATGTCAAATTTTACGAGGATAAGCTTCGTAGATTATTTCGATGCTAAAACAACAACTTTCTATGAAAAATGGACAAAACCGTTGAAAGCTCCTACATAGAAAGAGTTGAACAAGTTCGGACCATCAAAGTTGCTCGGCGTATACTTTTTACTATTCTTCTATGTCAAATTTTACGAGTATAAGCTTCCTAGATTATTTCTATGGCAAAACATCAACTTTCTATGACAAATGGAAAAAAGCATTAAAAGCTCCTTCATAGAGAGAGTAGAGCATCTTCGGACCATCAAAGTTTCTCGGTGTACACTTTTTATAGTTCTTCTATGTAAAATTTTACGAGTATAAGCTTCCTAGATTATTTCGATGACAAAACACCAACTTTCTATGAGACAAATGGACAAAACCGTTAAAAGCTCGTCCATAGAGAGAGTTGGGCAACTTCGGACCATCGAAGTTGCTCTATGTACACTTTTTATTGTTCTTCTATGTCAAATTTTATGAATACAAGCTAACAAGATTATTTCGATTCCAAAACACCAACTTTCTATGACAAATAGACAAAACCGTTAAAAGCTCCTCCATAGAGAGAGTTGAGCAACTTCGGACCATCGAAGTTGCTCTATGTATACTTTTTATTGTTCTTCTATGTCAAATTTTATGAATACAAGCTAACAAGATTATTTCGATTCCAAAACACCAACTTTCTATGACAAATAGACAAAACCGTTAAAAGCTCTTCCATAGAGAGAGTTGGGCAACTTCGGACCATCGAAGTTGCTCTATGTACACTTTTTATTGTTTTTCTATGTCAAATTTTATGAATACAAGCTAACAAGATTATTTCGATTCCAAAACACCAACTTTCTATGACAAATAGACAAAACCGTTAAAAGCTCCTCTATAGAGAGAGTTGAGCAACTTCGAATCATCAAAGATGCTCTGTGTACACTTTTTATTGTTGTTCTATGTCAAATTTTACGAGTATAAGCTTCGTAGATTATTTCGATGCTAAAACACCAACTTTCTATGAAAAATGGACAAAACCGTTGAAAGCTCCTACATAGAAAGAGTTGAACAAGTTCGGACCATCAAAGTTGCTCGGCGTATACTTTTTACTATTCTTCTATGTCAAATTTTACGAGTATAAGCTTCCTAGATTATTTCGATGACAAAACACCAACTTTCTATGAGACAAATGGACAAAACAGTTAAAAGCTCTTCCATAGAGAGAGTTGGGCAACTTCGGACCATCGAAGTTGCTCTATGTACACTTTTTATTGTTCTTCTATGTCAAATTTTATGAATACAAGCTAACATGATTATTTCGATTCCAAAACACCAACTTTCTATGACAAATAGACAAAACCGTTAAAAGCTCCTCCATAGAGAGAGTTGAGCAACTTCGGACCATCAAAGTTGCTCTATGTACACTTTTTACTATTCTTCTATGTCAAATTTTATGAATACAAGCATCGAAGATTATTTCGATTCCAAAACACGAACCTTCTGTGAAAAATGGACAAAAACGTTAAAAGCTCCTGCATAGAGAGAGTTGAGCATCTTCGGACTATCAAAGTTGCTCGGCGTACACTTTTTACTATTCTTCTATGTCAATTTTTACGAGTATAAGCTTCGTAGATTATTTCGATGCCAAAACACCAACTTTCTATGAAAAATGGACAAAACCGTTAAAAGCATCTCCATAGAGAGAGTGGATCAACTTTGGACCATCAAAGTTGCTCGATGTACACTTTTTATTGTTCTTCTATGTCAAATTTTATGAATACAAGCTTCTAAGATTATTTCGATTCCAAAACACCAACTTTCTATGAAAAATGGACAAAAACGTTAAAAGCTCCTGCATAGAGAGAGTTGAGCATCTTCGGACTATCAAAGTTGCTCGGCGTACACTTTTTACAATTCTTCTATGTCAAATTTTACGAGTATAAGCTTCGTAGATTATTTCGATGCCAAAACACCAACTTTCTATGAAAAATGGACAAAACCGTTAAAAGCTTCTCCATAGAGAGAGTGGATCAACTTCGGACCATCAAAGTTGCTCGATGTACACTTTTTATTGTTATTCTATTTCAAATTTTATGAATACAAGCTTCCAAGATTATTTCGATTCCAAAACACCAACTTTCTATGAAAAATGGACAAAAACGTTAAAAGCTCCTTCATAGAGAGAGTTGAGCATCTTCGGACCATCAAAGTTGCTCTATGTACACTTTTTATTGTTCTTCTATGTAAAATTTTATGAATGCAAGTTTCGTAGATTATTTCGATTTGAAAACACCAACTTTCTATGACAAATGGATAAAACCGTTAAAAGCTCCTCCATAGAGAGAGTTGAGCAACTTCGGACCATCAAAAATGCTCGGTGTACACTTTTTATTGTTCTTATATGTCAAATTTTACGAGTATAAGCTTTCGAGATTATTTCGATGACAAAACACCAACTTTCTATGAGAAATGGACAAAACCGTTAAAAGCTCCTCCACATAGAGAATTGAGCAACTTCGGATCATCAAAGATGCTCTGTGTACACTTTTTATTGTTGTTCTATTTCAAATTTTACGAGTATAAGCTTCATAGACTATTTCGATGCTAAAACACCAACTTTCTATGAAAATGGACAAAACCGTTGAAAGCTCCTACACAGAAAGAGTTGAACAAGTTCGGACCATCAAAGTTGCTCGGCGTACACTTTTTACTATTCTTCTATGTCAAATTTTACGAGTATAAGCTTCCTAGATTATTTCTATGGCAAAACATCAACTTTCTATGACAAATGGAAAAAAGCATTAAAAGCTCCTTCATAGAGAGAGTTGAGCATCTTCGGACCGTCAAAGTTTCTCGGAGTACACTTTTTATAGTTCTTCTATGTGAAATTTTACGAGTATAAGCTTCCTAGATTATTTCGATGACAAAACACCAACTTTCTATGAGACAAATGGACAAAACCGTTAAAAGCTCTTCCATAGAGAGAGTTGAGCAAATTTGGACCATCGAAGTTGCTGTATGTACACTTTTTATTGTCCTTCTATGTCAAATTTTATGAATACAAGCTAACAAGATTAGTTTGATTCCAAAACACCAACTTTCTATGGCGAATAGACAAAACCGTTAGAAGCTCTTCCATAGAGAGAGTTGAGCAACTTCGGACCATCGAAGTTTCTCTATGTACACTTTTTATTGTTCTTCTATGTCAAATTTTATGAATACAAGCTAACAAGATTATTTCGATTCCAAAACATGAACTTTCTATGAAAAATGGACAAAAACGTTAAAAGCTCCTGCATAGAGAGAGTTGAGCATCTTCGGACTATCAAAGTTGCTCGGCGTACACTTTTTACTATTCTTCTATGTCAAATTTTACGAGTATAAGCTTCGTAGATTATTTCGATGCCAAAACACCAACTTTCTATGAAAAATGGAAAAAACCGTTAAAAGCTTCTCCATAGAGAGAGTGGATCAACTTCGGACCATCAAAGTTGCTCTATGTACACTTTTTATTGTTCTTCTATGTAAAATTTTATGAATGCAAGTTTCGTAGATTATTTCGATTCGAAAACACCAACTTTCTATGACAAATGGATAAAACCGTTAAAAGCTCCTCCATAGAGAGAGTTGATCAACTTCGGATCATCAAAGATGCTCGGTGTACACTTTTTACTATTCTTCTATGTCAAATTTTACGAGTATAAGCTTCCTAGATTATTTCTATGGCAAAACATCAACTTTCTATGACAAATGGAAAAAAGCATTAAAAGCTCCTTTATAGAGAGAGTTGAGCATCTTCGGACCGTCAAAGTTTCTTGGTGTACACTTTTTATAGTTCTTCTATGTGAAATTTTACGAGTGTAAGCTTCCTAGATTATTTCGATGACAAAACACCAACTTTCTATGAGACAAATGGACAAAACCGTTAAAAGCTCTTCCATAGAGAGAGTTGGGCAACTTCGGACCATCGAAGTTGCTCTATGTACACTTTTTATTTTTCTTCTATGTCAAATTTTATGAATACAAGCTAACAAGATTATTTTGATTCCAAAACACCAACTTTCTATGACAAATGGACAAATCCGTTAAAAGCTCTTTCATAGAGAGAGTTGAGCAACTTCGGACCATCGAAGTTGCTCTATTTACACTTTTTATTGTTCTTCTAGGTCAAATTTTATGAATACAAGCTAACAAGATTATTTCGATTCCAAAACACCAACTTTCTATTACAAATGGACAAAACCGTTAAAAGCTCCTCCATAAAGAGAGTTGAGCAACTTCGGACCATCAAAGTTGCCCTATGTACACTTTTTATTGTTCTTCTATGTCAAATTTTATGAATACAAGTTTCGAAGATTATTTCGATTACAAAACACGAACTTTCTATGAAAAATGGACAAAAACGTTAAAAGCTCCTGCATAGAGAGAGTTGAGCATCTTCGGACTATCAAAGTTGCTCGGCGTACACTTGTTACTATTCTTCTATGTCAAATTTTACGAGTATAAGATTCGTAGATTATTTCTATGCCAAAACACCAACTTTCTATGAAAAATGGACAAAACCGTTAAAAGCTTCTCCATAGAGAGAGTGGATCAACTTCGGACCATCAAAGTTGCTCTATGTACACTTTTTATTGTTCTTCTATGTAAAATTTTATGAATGCAAGTTTCGTAGATTATTTCGATTCGAAAACACCTACTTTCTATGACAAATGGAGAAAACCGTTAAAAGCTCCTCCATAGAGAGAGTTGATCAACTTCGGATCATCAAAGATGCTCGGTGTACAATTTTTATTGTTCTTATATGTCAAATTTTACGAGTATAAGCTTCCTAGATTATTTCGATGACAAAACACCAACTTTCTATGAGAAATGGACAAAACCGTTAAAAGCTCCTCCATATAGAGAATTGAGCAACTTCGGATCATCAAAGCTGCTCTGTGTACACTTTTTATTGTTGTTCTATGTCAAATTTTACGAGGATAAGCTTCGTAGATTATTTCGATGCTAAAACAACAACTTTCTATGAAAAATGGACAAAACCGTTGAAAGCTCCTACATAGAAAGAATTGAACAAGTTCGGACCATCAAAGTTGCTCGGCGTATACTTTTTACTATTCTTCTATGTCAAATTTTACGAGTATAAGCTTCCTAGATTATTTCTATGGCAAAACATCAACTTTCTATGACAAATGGAAAAAAGCATTAAAAGCTCCTTCATAGAGAGAGTAGAGCATCTTCGGACCATCAAAGTTTCTCGGTGTACACTTTTTATAGTTCTTTTATGTGAAATTTTACGAGTATAAGCTTCCTAGATTATTTCGATGACAAAACACCAACTTTCTATGAGACAAATGGACAAAACCGTTAAAAGCTCGTCCATAGAGAGAGTTGGGCAACTTCGGACCATCGAAGTTGCTCTATGTACTGTCACGCCCCGTTTCCGGAGACGCGACTGGGTGCTCTCTCCGCACCCTTCCTAGGTCACTAGTGTGAACATCCGGGATCAACCGGAAATCCGGCGGCACCTCCCCGTATATCGGAGAGCGCCCACCTGCATCAGAAACGCAGCAACAACAACATCACACTAGCAACCTAGCAAACATAGGCCTCGGGCCTCAACCACATGCAATCTTGACCCTAGGCCTCAGGCCATCCACTACCAGCATGCACAAACTGATGGCATCACATATAAATCAACACACAGATTTATAAAACATCAAATATAACCATCAATCAACATCTACAACCACATACAAGCACCACAGTGCCAAATGGTTATATTCTCTCAACATAGATATACTACGTACACCCATATGCATAGAGTATATCTCTAGCATCCTATTCTATCCAGGGCCATCCATGTCATGACCTGCTCACCGATCCGCAGCACCAGTACCCGTACCAGTGTCTCCTGTGGAAGGAAGAAAGTAAAGGAGTGAGCTAGAAGCTCAGTAGGGTATGAAGTAAACATCAATATAAGCTGAACCAAAAGGAAGCAATGCATCAATATGTAACTACCACATGAACGTATACTCAACAAGTTCACATCAACATTTACCCGGATAACCCTTTCGGAGCATAACAACCACAATATCATTGCAACTCAATGAAATATTGCACGGGAGCAAGCTCACCACAACCAACCACTCCTAGGATCATCCGGTTGCGTGAACCTATCACGCCCGCACCCCACAAGGCAAGTCACTCTTGACCTTACCCCTAGTGCGTTATCCTACTTGGAATTCACATGACTCAGTGGTAACTCTCATCACCTCGTCATCCCCCCAAGTAGCTTTCAAGAAACCTAAAGGTTCCCGAGTCCATACCCGGTCCCCCATGCAACTCTAATGCACTATGTCATGACATGCTGAATAGTTATATATATGAACAACCTACATATATATATACATAACTACCATGATGCATGAACGGAAATCACATCGTGTCCATAGGAGATGGAACACACACACTCGGGTCATGCAACATCAAGAATCAACAAGAATCACAATTTGGGTTCGTTTCCCCTTAGGAGCAATTAAGGCAGAAACACAAAAGAAACGACCAATGAGGAATCGAAAAGCTCTTTACATATCGAAAATGAACGATAGAAAGAATGGTTGGAAATCCCCTACCTCGTGTCGAGCAAATTACCACAATTTCCCAATTTCGTTCCTAGGGTTTCGGTTTGCCCAAACCTACAATGTGGCATAACCGAACCCATTCACACATCAATAAACAACCAACAACTCATATAAACATCAATTAAAATCAATAAATTCGAAATCACTTACTTCTCTCTCTAGAAATTCCTTCCAAAAATCCTCTAACTCACTCCAAGCTCCACTCAACTCCAAAACACAAACCAATCTACATAAACATCCAAAATCAACCTATAAACAACATATCTAAAGCATAGCACCCAACTCTTCAAGAATCTAGCAAATCTAGAAAAACCTAGAATTTCCAAAAACTAAGAAAAACTTACCAAAACTCCAAAACCAAGCTTGAATCTTCCTCCTTAAGCTTCAAGGATCATCAATCAACAATCTCCAAGTCAATCTCTTGCCAAAATCTCCTTCTCTCTCTTCTTCTCTCTCACTTTCTCTCTCTAGCCGGGCTCTCCAAGAAGAAATATGCAGAAATGTCTAAAAACTGAGCTTAAAAACTGATTTCCCGATAACCGTCCGGACGCCCCAAGTGACCGTCCGGACGCTTCACTGTTCTCTCAACACTCTGCCCACTTCGTAGGCTTAACCGTCCGGACGCCTCGTTAGACCGTCCGGACGGTCTACTGTTCACAGCACCAAAAATTTTCACTGAATATGAATCTGCCCCAGTTCCTTCACAAACCGTCCGGACGGCTGTTTTAACCGTCCGGACGGTTCCTGTTTTCCAGAAACCCAGTTTTTCTCATTTTTATTTTCCGGCTCGGTTCAAGCTTCGATTTGATATATTACGAGCCCGAAACGGACATGTATACTAAAAGTTATGCCCCATTTACCGAACCAAGCTCCAAAACTATTTTTCTATGATTCCGTACCTCACGGATCATCCGTATTTCGACTCAAAACTAATATTTTGGGTCGGGGTTTCACATCCTTCCCCCCTTAATAAAATTTCGTCCCGAAATTTTACTACACACACGTACCTGAATCTCCGAACAACTCCGGGTACCTTTCCTTCATTCGAGACTCCAACTCCCAAGTTGCTTCTTCAACTCCGTGGTACATCCACATCACTTTTACCAATGGTATCACACTCGACCTCGTGACCTTGTTCTGTCGGTCTAGAATCTTCATCGGTTGAAGAGTGTAGCTCCCATCTTCCTCAACCTCCAACGTAGTCCAATCTATCACATGCGACGGATCCGGCTCATATTTCCGAAGCATAGATACATGGAATACATTGTGAACCTTCTCAAGCTTCGGTGGAAGTGCCAAACGGTACGCCACCGGTCCAACTGTCTCCAAAATCTCAAATGGCCCCACAAACCTCGGTGCCAACTTCCCATGCTTGCTATATCTCTGAATTCCCCGTCTCGGACTAACCTTCAAGAAAACCTTATCGCCTACAGCGAACTCCAAAGGTCTCCTCCTCCGGTCAGCATAAGACTTCTGTCGGTTCTGTGCGGTGATCAACCGCTTCCGTATCTCATCCACTCTCTCTCGTGCTTCTTTGACCATCTCCGGTCCTGACACAACTTTCTCACCAACCTCTGCCCAACACAAGGGCGACCTACAAGGCCTCCCGTAGAGCGCCGCGTAAGGTGCCATCCCGATACTACTTTGGAAAGAGTTGTTATACACAAACTCCGCCAAATGTAAGTACCGATCCCAACTTCCTCCAAAATCAACTACACATGCCCGTAGCATATCCTCCAGAACCTGTATGGTTCTCTCACTCTGTCCGTCACTCTGAGGATGATAAGCTGTAGAGAAATCCAACTTCGTTCCCAATGCCTCCTGTAAGCTACTCCAGAATCTACCTGTGAACCTCGGGTCTCGGTCCGACACGATAGATAATGGAATTCCGTGAAGTCTCACAATCTCCTTGATATACATAGTACTCAAGGTCTCCAATGAATCCGTCTTGTTCATGGGTAAGAAGTGTGCAGACTTAGTCAATCTGTCCACTATCACCCAAACCGCATCATGCCTCCTCTGAGTCATTGGCAATGCCGTCACAAAGTCCATTGTGATCTTCTCCCACTTCCATTCCGCTACTGGTAATGGTTGCAACAATCCAGCTGGTCTCTGATGTTCTGCCTTCACTTGTTGACAAGTAAGACACTTCGTCACAAATCTAGCAACATCGGCCTTCATACCCTTCCACCAGAAACTCTGCCTCAAGTCTCGGTACATCTTCGTACCCCCGGGATGCATAGCAAACCAAGAATGATGTGCTTCCTTTAGAATCTCCTGTCTCAACTCATCATCTTCGGGAACCACTAACCTTCCCGCATATCGTACTCCACCATCATTCCCTCGAAGCCATCCAAGACTCTCATCAATCACATCAAATGCATGATCTCCATTTTGTGCATCTATAACCTTCTGAACCATCATAGGTCTCGAAGTCATAGAACACAAATGCATCTTTTCCTCTTGACTCTTCAACTCCAATCCAAACTCATTGATTGTCTCCACAATTTCCCACTCATGCATGAATAAGCTAGCAACCTTCTGCTTCCTACTCAATGCATCCACAACCACATTCGCTTTACCAGGATGGTATTGCAAATTAAAATCAAAATCCTCCAAGTACTCCATCCACCGCCTTTGCCGTAAGTTCAACTCTTTTTGGGTGAATAGGTACTTGAGGCTTTTGTGATCCGAGAACACCTCAAACGTCTCTCCGTAGAGATAATACCTCCACTGCTTAAGAGCAAATACCACTGCCGCCAACTCCAGATCATGCACCGGATAATTCCTCTCATGTGTCTTCAACAACCTCGAACCATACTCTATCACTCGGCCCTGCTGCATCAACACACAACCCAACCCAACTCCAGATGCATCGCAATACACCTGATAGCCAACATTCCTCTCCGGAACTACTAACACTGGAGGTGTTGTCAACCTTTTCTTCAACTCTTCAAATGCGGCCTCACACTCGTCTGTCCACCAAAACGGCGTACCCTTCTTCGTGAGCTGCGTCATCGGCGAAGCAACTCTTGAGAAGTCCTCAATAAACCTCCGGTAGTATCCTGCCAATCCTAGGAAACTCCGGATCTCAGTCACATTCTTCGGCCTCTCCCAATTCAAAACTGACTCAACTTTGGAGTAGTCAACCGCTATGCCTTCTTGAGTGATCACATGGCCTAGGAACTTCACTTCCGTGGCCCAAAATTCACACTTACTCAATTTAGCATACAGTTGATTCTCCCTCAATGTCTGTAACACTACCCTCAAGTGTTCTTCATGCTCTTCCTCCGTAGGAGAATAAATCAGTATATCATCAATAAACACAACTACAAACTTGTCCAAAAACGGTCGAAGAACCCTTTGCATTAGGTCCATGAATACCGCCGGGGCATTTGTCAACCCAAACGGCATCACAAGGAACTCATAATGCCCATAACGAGTTCTAAACGCTGTTTTCTGGATATCCTCATCCTTAATCCTCAACTGATGATATCCCGACCTCAAGTCAATCTTAGAGAAATGCCTAGCACCTCTCAATTGGTCAAACAAATCATTGATCCTAGGCAATGGATACTTATTTCTCACTGTAACCTTATTCAACTGCCTATAATCAATACACATCCTCAAACTTTCGTCTTTCTTCTTGACGAACAACACCGGTGCTCCCCACGGGGACACACTCGGTCTAATGAATCCCAAGTCTAGCAACTCCTCTAATTGAGAACTCAACTCCTTCAACTCTGCTGGAGCCATCCGATACGGCGGAATCGAAATCGGTTTGACATTCGGATGTAACTCAATAGCAAAGTCTATCTCCCTCTTCGGAGGTAATCCCGGCAACTCTTCCGGAAATACATCCATAAACTCTTCCACTACCCGAATCATAGTAGCTACATCTCCCTTAGGAGCCGAACTCACCAAACTCGCAACTCTACAATCTTGGTACGAAGGATTATCCATGAAATGTGGGCATGGAATCCCCTTCGATCCCCTCAACTGAATTACTCCTCCCTCGGGTACTCTAAGAGTAATCTTCCTCTCCCAAAAGTCAAGCAACCCTTGGTGCTTAGTCAACCAATCAACTCCAAGAATCACATCAAAATCCTGGAAATCTAATACATACAAGTCGGCTTTCAGAGATATTTCTCCAAACCGACACTCACAACCGAACACTACCCCCTCCAATGTGGTAAAGTATCCGAATGGTGAGGATACCGTGAACATTCGTCTTATTGGCAAAATCTCCACCTCTAGTGCGTGTGCTAACGAACTAGTAATGAAAGATGAGGTAGCCCCCGAATCAAACAAGACTCTTGCCCAACAATTAGAAATCAAGAAGGTACCTCCAATGAAGTTTGGATGCTCCTGTGCCTCCTGATGACCCAATGCATAGACACGTCCCTCTACCAGTGCATTCTGCTGCTGCTGTGGCTGGCGAGTCCCACCCCGCCCCCTTCCTCCCATTGGAACATTGGAAGGAAGAGCCGGAGGCGGTACTCCAGGTATGCTCTGCTGCTGGGCTCTCTGGTTGCCCTCCAGACACTCACTCTTTCTGTGACCCAACTTGCCACACCCAAAGCACTTAAACCCAGAAAGCTTGCACTCACTTGCCTTGTGCCCCTCTTTCCCACACTTGAAGCACGTCATCTTACCCCATGGTAGCCTAGGACCCTTGCCTCGGTCCCCTTTCTGTTGACGAAAATCCGCTCTCGGTTTCTTGTGGCTACTACCACCACCACTACTACCCTCACTCACTGGACGCTTCCTCTGAGCTTCACTTTTCTCACTCAACTCAAAATCAAGAGCCATCTCCACTGTGTCCTGATATGACACCACCCTAGTGGCCATCACCATTCTACCAAGACTGGGAAGCAACCCATCTCGGTACCTCACTGCCTTCTTCACATCCGTGGGAGCAAACTCCTTCCCATACCGGTATAACTCCTCAAACTGCTTGGTGTACTGAGACACCGTCATCTCTGATGTCTGCAATAAATCTAGAAACTGTTTGGCCTTCTCCGTTTGCAGAGGCCTTGGCACAAACTTCTGCATAAATAACTGCTCAAACGAAGTCCAAGTCAGCTCATTCCGTCTCTGACCCATGGACATCCACCATTCATAGGCCGCACCACTCAAGTAGTAGAACACAAACTTCACCCGTCTCTCATCGGGTATCTCAAGAGTGTCCATTCTCATACTCAGCTGGTTGAACCACTCCTCCGCCCCCACACCCGTTCCATCTCCAGAAAATGTTGGAGGAGTAGTCCTCCTCAATTGGTCCACCTCATACATCCCTCTCCCAGCTCTAGGTACTGCTGCTACCTCAGTTGTAGCCTCTGGTACAACTCCCTCAGCACGAGTGCCAGTAGCACCCATCGCCTGAGCCACTGCCTGAGCTATGGTCTGCGCCTGTGTCTGCACCATACTCATCATAAAACTAGTAAGACTCTCCATCGTCACTGGTTGCCCCCCTGTAGTAACAGGAGCAACCTGCACCTCAGGTGGTGCCTGCTGATCATCACTCTCCATCGGTAGTCCCTCTTGAACTATCTCTTCCTCTCTCAACTCCGGATCCACATTCGGAACCGAATCCTCAGTGCTAGGAGTGCCTCTTGTGACACGTTCCACCCCAACACTACGGCCTCTACCTCGGCCCCTACCAACTCCCCGTCGGCCTCTGCCACGAGGTACTACAGTCCCACTCTCGGACCTGGTAGTTCTACGGGTATTCATCTGCATGGCAAACAGACAATACCATTTAACCCACTACTCAAACGAGGATTTAAGGGGAAAAGAAAACATACCGGATCAGTAGCAGTCGTGACATGGCCTGGATATACTACTCTACAACTAGGACCCAACACCCCAGATCCTATAAAGAGCCGTAAACCTCGCTCTGATACCAAATTGTCACGCCCCGTTTCCGGAGACGCGACTGGGTGCTCTCTCCGCACCCTTCCTAGGTCACTAGTGTGAACATCCGGGATCAACCGGAAATCCGGCGGCACCTCCCCGTATATCGGAGAGCGCCCACCTGCATCAGAAACGCAGCAACAACAACATCACACTAGCAACCTAGCAAACATAGGCCTCGGGCCTCAACCACATGCAATCTTGACCCTAGGCCTCAGGCCATCCACTACCAGCATGCACAAACTGATGGCATCACATATAAATCAACACACAGATTTATAAAACATCAAATATAACCATCAATCAACATCTACAACCACATACAAGCACCACAGTGCCAAATGGTTATATTCTCTCAACATAGATATACTACGTACACCCATATGCATAGAGTATATCTCTAGCATCCTATTCTATCCAGGGCCATCCATGTCATGACCTGCTCACCGATCCGCAGCACCAGTACCCGTACCAGTGTCTCCTGTGGAAGGAAGAAAGTAAAGGAGTGAGCTAGAAGCTCAGTAGGGTATGAAGTAAACATCAATATAAGCTGAACCAAAAGGAAGCAATGCATCAATATGTAACTACCACATGAACGTATACTCAACAAGTTCACATCAACATTTACCCGGATAACCCTTTCGGAGCATAACAACCACAATATCATTGCAACTCAATGAAATATTGCACGGGAGCAAGCTCACCACAACCAACCACTCCTAGGATCATCCGGTTGCGTGAACCTATCACGCCCGCACCCCACAAGGCAAGTCACTCTTGACCTTACCCCTAGTGCGTTATCCTACTTGGAATTCACATGACTCAGTGGTAACTCTCATCACCTCGTCATCCCCCCAAGTAGCTTTCAAGAAACCTAAAGGTTCCCGAGTCCATACCCGGTCCCCCATGCAACTCTAATGCACTATGTCATGACATGCTGAATAGTTATATATATGAACAACCTACATATATATATACATAACTACCATGATGCATGAACGGAAATCACATCGTGTCCATAGGAGATGGAACACACACACTCGGGTCATGCAACATCAAGAATCAACAAGAATCACAATTTGGGTTCGTTTCCCCTTAGGAGCAATTAAGGCAGAAACACAAAAGAAACGACCAATGAGGAATCGAAAAGCTCTTTACATATCGAAAATGAACGATAGAAAGAATGGTTGGAAATCCCCTACCTCGTGTCGAGCAAATTACCACAATTTCCCAATTTCGTTCCTAGGGTTTCGGTTTGCCCAAACCTACAATGTGGCATAACCGAACCCATTCACACATCAATAAACAACCAACAACTCATATAAACATCAATTAAAATCAATAAATTCGAAATCACTTACTTCTCTCTCTAGAAATTCCTTCCAAAAATCCTCTAACTCACTCCAAGCTCCACTCAACTCCAAAACACAAACCAATCTACATAAACATCCAAAATCAACCTATAAACAACATATCTAAAGCATAGCACCCAACTCTTCAAGAATCTAGCAAATCTAGAAAAACCTAGAATTTCCAAAAACTAAGAAAAACTTACCAAAACTCCAAAACCAAGCTTGAATCTTCCTCCTTAAGCTTCAAGGATCATCAATCAACAATCTCCAAGTCAATCTCTTGCCAAAATCTCCTTCTCTCTCTTCTTCTCTCTCACTTTCTCTCTCTAGCCGGGCTCTCCAAGAAGAAATATGCAGAAATGTCTAAAAACTGAGCTTAAAAACTGATTTCCCGATAACCGTCCGGACGCCCCAAGTGACCGTCCGGACGCTTCACTGTTCTCTCAACACTCTGCCCACTTCGTAGGCTTAACCGTCCGGACGCCTCGTTAGACCGTCCGGACGGTCTACTGTTCACAGCACCAAAAATTTTCACTGAATATGAATCTGCCCCAGTTCCTTCACAAACCGTCCGGACGGCTGTTTTAACCGTCCGGACGGTTCCTGTTTTCCAGAAACCCAGTTTTTCTCATTTTTATTTTCCGGCTCGGTTCAAGCTTCGATTTGATATATTACGAGCCCGAAACGGACATGTATACTAAAAGTTATGCCCCATTTACCGAACCAAGCTCCAAAACTATTTTTCTATGATTCCGTACCTCACGGATCATCCGTATTTCGACTCAAAACTAATATTTTGGGTCGGGGTTTCACATGTACACTTTTTATTGTTCTTCTATGTCAAATTTTATGAATACAAGCTAACAAGATTATTTCGATTCCAAAACACCAACTTTCTATGACAAATAGACAAAACCGTTAAAAGCTCTTCCATAGAGAGAGTTGGGCAACTTCGGACCATCGAAGTTGCTCTATGTACACTTTTTATTGTTCTTCTATGTCAAATTTTATGAATACAAGCTAACAAGATTATTTCGATTCCAAAACACCAACTTTCTATGACAAATAGACAAAACCGTTAAAAGCTCCTCCATAGAGAGAGTTGAGCAACTTCGGACCATCGAAGTTGCTCTATGTATACTTTTTATTGTTCTTCTATGTCAAATTTTATGAATACAAGCTAACAAGATTATTTCGATTCCAAAACACCAACTTTCTATGACAAATAGACAAAACCGTTAAAAGCTCTTCCATAGAGAGAGTTGGGCAACTTCGGACCATCGAAGTTGCTCTATGTACACTTTTTATTGTTCTTCTATGTCAAATTTTATGAATACAAGCTAACAAGATTATTTCGATTCCAAAACACCAACTTTCTATGACAAATAGACAAAACCGTTAAAAGCTCCTCCATAGAGAGAGTTGAGCAACTTCGGATCATCAAAGATGCTCTGTGTACACTTTTTATTGTTGTTCTATGTCAAATTTTACGAGTATAAGCTTCGTAGATTATTTCGATGCTAAAACACCAACTTTCTATGAAAAATGGACAAAACCGTTGAAAGCTCCTACATAGAAAGAGTTGAACAAGTTCGGACCATCAAAGTTGCTCGGCGTATACTTTTTACTATTCTTCTATGTCAAATTTTACGAGTATAAGCTTCCTAGATTATTTCTGTGGCAAAACATCAACTTTCTATGACAAATGGAAAAAAGCATTAAAAGCTCCTTCATAGAGAGAGTTGAGCATCTTCGAACCCTCAAAGTTTCTCCGTGTACACTTTTTATAGTTCTTCTATGTGAAATTTTACGAGTATAAGCTTCCTAGATTATTTCGATGACAAAACACCAACTTTCTATGAGACAAATGGACAAAACCGTTAAAAGCTCTTCCATAAAGAGAGTTGGGCAACTTCGGACCATCGAAGTTGCTCTATGTACACTTTTTATTGTTCTTCTATGTCAAATTTTATGAATACAAGCTAACATGATTATTTCGATTCCAAAACACCAACTTTCTATGACAAATAGACAAAACCGTTAAAAGCTCCTCCATAGAGAGAGTTGAGCAACTTCGGACCATCAAAGTTGCTCTATGTACACTTTTTACTATTCTTCTATGTCAAATTTTATGAATACAAGCTTCGAAGATTATTTCGATTCCAAAACACGAACCTTCTGTGAAAAATGGACAAAAACGTTAAAAGCTCCTGCATAAAGAGAGTTGAGCATCTTCGGACTATCAAAGTTGCTCGGCGTACACTTTTTACTATTCTTCTATGTCAATTTTTACGAGTATAAGCTTCGTAGATTATTTCGATGCCAAAACACCAACTTTCTATGAAAAATGGACAAAACCGTTAAAAGCATCTCCATAGAGAGAGTGGATCAACTTTGGACCATCAAAGTTGCTCGATGTACACTTTTTATTGTTCTTCTATGTCAAATTTTATGAATACAAGCTTCTAAGATTATTTCGATTCCAAAACACCAACTTTCTATGAAAAATGGACAAAAACGTTAAAAGCTCCTGCATAGAGAGAGTTGAGCATCTTCGGACTATCAAAGTTGCTCGGCGTACACTTTTTACTATTCTTCTATGTCAAATTTTACGAGTATAAGCTTCGTAGATTATTTCGATGCCAAAACACCAACTTTCTATGAAAAATGGACAAAACCGTTAAAAGCTTCTCCATAGAGAGAGTGGATCAACTTCGGACCATCAAAGTTGCTCGATGTACACTTTTTATTGTTATTCTATTTCAAATTTTATGAATACAAGCTTCCAAGATTATTTCGATTCCAAAACACCAACTTTCTATGAAAAATGGACAAAAACGTTAAAAGCTCCTTCATAGAGAGAGTTGAGCATCCTCGGACCATCAAAGTTGCTCTATGTACACTTTTTATTGTTCTTCTATGTAAAATTTTATGAATGCAAGTTTCGTAGATTATTTCGATTTGAAAAGACCAACTTTCTATGACAAATGGATAAAACCGTTAAAAGCTCCTCCATAGAGAGAGTTGAGCAACTTCGGACCATCAAAAATGCTCGGTGTACACTTTTTATTGTTCTTATATGTCAAATTTTACGAGTATAAGCTTTCGAGATTATTTCGATGACAAAACACCAACTTTCTATGAGAAATGGACAAAACCGTTAAAAGCTCCTCCACATAGAGAATTGAGCAACTTCGGATCATCAAAGATGCTCTGTGTACACTTTTTATTGTTGTTCTATTTCAAATTTTACGAGTATAAGCTTCATAGACTATTTCGATGCTAAAACACCAACTTTCTATGAAAATGGACAAAACCGTTGAAAGCTCCTACACAGAAAGAGTTGAACAAGTTCGGACCATCAAAGTTGCTCGGCGTACACTTTTTACTATTCTTCTATGTCAAATTTTACGAGTATAAGCTTCCTAGATTATTTCTATGGCAAAACATCAACTTTCTATGACAAATGGAAAAAAGCATTAAAAGCTCCTTCATAGAGAGAGTTGAGCATCTTCGGACCGTCAAAGTTTCTCGGAGTACACTTTTTATAGTTCTTCTATGTGAAATTTTACGAGTATAAGCTTCCTAGATTATTTCGATGACAAAACACCAACTTTCTATGAGACAAATGGACAAAACCGTTAAAAGCTCTTCCATAGAGAGAGTTGAGCAAATTTGGACCATCGAAGTTGCTGTATGTACACTTTTTATTGTCCTTCTATGTCAAATTTTATGAATACAAGCTAACAAGATTAGTTTGATTCCAAAACACCAACTTTCTATGGCGAATAGACAAAACCGTTAGAAGCTCTTCCATAGAGAGAGTTGAGCAACTTCGGACCATCGAAGTTTCTCTATGTACACTTTTTATTGTTCTTCTATGTCAAATTTTATGAATACAAGCTAACAAGATTATTTTGATTCCAAAACACCAACTTTCTATGACAAATGGACAAAACCGTTAAAAGCTCCTCCATAGAGAGAGTTGAGCAACTTCGGACCATCCAAGTTGCTCTATGTACACTTTTTACTGTTCTTCTATGTCAAATTTTATGAATACAAGCTTCCAAGATTATTTCGATTCCAAAACACCAACTTTTTATGAAAAATGGACTAAAACGTTAAAAGCTCCTTCATAGAGAGAGTTGAGCATCTTCGGACTATCAAAGTTGCTCTATGTACACTTTTTATTGTTCTTCTATGTAAAATTTTATGAATGCAAGCTTCATAGATTATTTCGATTCGAAAACACCAACTTTCTATGACAGATGGATAAAACCGTTAAAAGATCCTCCATAGAGAGAGTTGAGCAACTTCAGACCATCAAAGATGCTCGGTGTACACTTTTTATTGTTCTTACATGTCAAATTTTACGAGTATAAGCTTCCTAGATTATTTCGATGACAAAACACCAATTTTCTATGAGAAATGGGCAAAACCGTTAAAAGCTCTGAGCAACTTTGGATCATCAACGCTGCTCTGTGTACACTTTTTATTGTTGTTCTATGTCAAATTTTACGAGTATAAGCTTCGTAGATTATTTCGATGCTAAAACACCAACTTTCTATGAAAAATGGACAAAACCGTTGAAAGCTCCTACATAGAAAGAGTTGAACAAGTTCAGATCATCAAAGTTGCTCGGCGTACACTTTTTATTATTCTTCTATGTCGAATTTTACGAGTATAAGCTTCCTAGATTATTTCTATGGCAAAACATCAACTTTCTATGACAAATGGAAAAAAGCATTAAAAGCTCCTTCATAGAGAGAGTTGAGCATTTTCGGACCATCAAAGTTTCTCGGTGTACACTTTTTATAGTTCTTCTATGTGAAATTTTACGAGTATAAGCTTCCTAGATTATTTCGATGACAAAACACCAACTTTCTATGAGACAAATGGACAAAATCGTTAGAAGCTCTTCCATAGAGAGAGTTGAGCAACTTCGGACCATCGAAGTTGCTCTATGTACACTTTTTATTGTTCTTCTATGTCAAATTTTATGAATACAAGCTAACAAGATTATTTCGATTCCAAAACATCAACTTTCTATGACAAATGGACAAAACCGTTAAAAGCTCTACCATAGAGAGAGTTGAGCAACTTCGGACCATCGAAGTTGCTCTATGTACACTTTTTATTGTTCTTCTATGTCAAATTTTATGAATACAAGCTAACAAGATTATTTCGATTCCAAAACACCAACTTTCTATGACAAATGGACCAAACCGTTAAAAGCTCTTCCATAGAGAGAGTTGAGCAACTTCGGACCATCGAAGTTGCTCTATGTACACTTTTTATTGTTCTTCTATGTCAAATTTTATGAATACAAGCAAGCAAGATTATTTCGATTCCAAAACACCAACTTTCTATGACAAATGGACAAAACCGTTAAAAGCTCCTCCATAGAGAGAGTTGAGCATCTTCGGTCCATCAAAGTTGCTCTATGTACACTTTTTATTGTTCTTCTATGTAAAATTTTATGAATGCAAGCTTCATAGATTATTTCGATTCGAAAACACCAACTTTCTATGACAGATGGATAAAACCGTTAAAAGCTCCTCCATAGAGAGAGTTGAGCAACTTCAGACCATCAAAGATGCTCGGTGTAAACTTTTTATTGTTCTTACATGTCAAATTTTACGAGTATAAGCTTCCTAGATTATTTCGATGACAAAACACCAATTTTCTATGAGAAATGGGCAAAACCGTTAAAAGCTCTGAGCAACTTTGGATCATCAACGCTGCTCTGTGTACACTTTTTATTGTTGTTCTATGTCAAATTTTACGAGTATAAGCTTCGTAGATTATTTCGATGCTAAAACACCAACTTTCTATGAAAAATGGACAAAACCGTTGAAAGCTCCTACATAGAAAGAGTTGAACAAGTTCGGACCATCAAAGTTGCTCGGCGTACACTTTTTATTATTCTTCTATGTCGAATTTTACGAGTATAAGCTTCCTAGATTATTTCTATGGCAAAACATCAACTTTCTATGACAAATGAAAAAAAGCACTAAAAGCTCCTTCATAGAGAGAGTTGAGCATCTTCGGACCATCAAAGTTTCTCGGTGTACACTTTTTATAGTTCTTCTATGTGAAATTTTACGAGTATAAGCTTCCTAGATTATTTCGATGACAAAACACCAACTTTCTATGAGACAAATAGACAAAATCGTTAGAAGCTCTTCAATAGAGAGAGTTGAGCAACTTCGGACCATCGAAGTTGCTCTATGTACACTTTTTACTGTTCTTCTACGTCAAATTTTATGAATACAAGCTAACAAGATTATTTCGATTCCAAAACACCAACTTTCTATGACAAATGGACAAAACCGTTAAAAGCTCTTCCATAGAGAGAGTTGAGCAACTTCGGACCATCGAAGTTGCTCTATGTACACTTTTTATTGTTCTTCTATGTCAAATTTTATGAATACAAGCTAACAAGATTATTTTGATTCCAAAACACCAACTTTCTATGACAAATGGACAAAACCGTTAAAAGCTCTTCCATAGAGAGAGTTGAGCAACTTCGGACCATCGAAGTTGCTCTATGTACACTTTTTATTGTTCTTCTATGTCAAATTTTATGAATACAAGCAAGCAAGATTATTTCAATTCCAAAACACCAACTTTCTTTGACAAATGGACAAAACCGTTAAAAGCTCCTCCATAGAGAGAGTTGAGCAACTTCGGACCATCAAAGTTTCTTGTTGTACACTTTTTATTGTTCTTTTATATGAAATTTTATGTGTATAAGTTTCCTCGATTATTTCGATGCCAAAACACCAACTTTCTATAACGAATGGACAAAACCGTTAAAAGCTCCTCCATAGATAGAGTTGAGCAACTTCAGACCATCAAAGTTGCTCTGTGTACACTTTTTACTGTTCTTCTATGTCAAATTTTACAAGTATAAGCTTCGTAGATTATTTCGAAGCCAAAACTCCAACTTTCTATGAAAAATGGACAAAACCGTTGAAAGATCCTATATAGAGAGAGAGAGTTGAACAAATTTGGACTATCAAAGTTGCTCGGCGTACACTTTTTACTATTCTTCTAATTCAAATTTTAAGAGCATAAGCTTCGTAGATTATTTCGATGCCAAAACACCAACTTTCTATGAAAAATGGACAAAACCGTTAAAAGCTCCTCCATAGAGAGAGTGGATCAACTTCGGACCATCAAAGTTGCTCGATGTACACTTTTTATTGTTCTTCTATGTCAAATTTTATGAATACAAGCTTCGAAGATTATTTCGATTCCAAAACACAAATTTTCTATGAAAAATAGACAAAAACGTTAAAAGCTCCTTCATAGAGAGAGTTGAGAATCTTCGGACCATCAAAGTTGCTCTATGTACACATTTTATTGTTCTTCTATGTAAAATTTTATGAATGCAAGCTTCGTAAATTATTTCGATTCGAAAACACCAACTTTCTATGACAAATGGATAAAACCGTTAAAAGCTCCTCCATAGAGAGAGTTGAGCAACTTCGGACCATCAAAGATGCTCGGTGTACACTTTTTATTGTTCTTATATGTCAAATTTTACGAGTATAAGCTTCCTAGACTATTTCGATGAAAAAACACCAACTTTCTATGAGAAATGGACAAAACCGTTAAAAGCTCCTCCATATAGAGAATTGAGCAACTTCAGATCAGCAAAGCTGCTCTGTATACACTTTTTATTGTTGTTCTATGTCAAATTTTACGAGTATAAGCTTCGTAGATTATTTCAATGATAAAACACCAACTTTCTATGAAAATGGACAAAACCGTTGAAAGCTCCTACATAGAAAGAGTTGAACAAGTTCGGACCATCAAAGTTGCTCGGCGTACACTTTTTACTATTCTTCTATGTCAAATTTTACGAGTATAAGCTTCCTAGATTATTTCTATGGCAAAACATCAACTTTGTGCGACAAATGGAAAAAAGCATTAAAAGTTCCTTCATAGAGAGAGTTGAGCATCTTCGGATCATCAAAGTTTCTCGGTGTACAATTTTTATAGTTCTTCTATGTGAAATTTTACGAGTATAAGCTTCCTAAATTATTTCGATGACAAAACATCAACTTTTAATGAGAAATGGACAAAACCGTTAAGAGCTCCTCCATAGAGAGAGTCGAGCAACTTCGGACCATCAAAGATGCTCGGTGTACACTTTTTATTGTTCTTATATGTCAAATTTTACGAGTATAAGCTTCTTAGATTATTTCGATGACAAAACACCAACTTTCTATGACAGATGGATAAAACCGTTAAAAGCTCCTCCATAGAGAGAGTTGAGCAACTTCAGACCATCAAAGATGCTCGGTGTACACTTTTTATTGTTCTTACATGTCAAATTTTACGAGTATAAGCTTCCTAGATTATTTCGATGACAAAACAACAATTTTCTATGAGAAATGGGCAAAACCGTTAAAAGCTTTGAGCAACTTTGGATCATCAAAGCTGCTCTGTGTACACTTTTTATTGTTGTTCTATGTCAAATTTTACGAGTATAAGCTTCGTAGATTATTTCGATGCTAAAACACCAACTTTCTATGAAAAATGGACAAAACCGTTGAAAGCTCCTACATAGAAAGAGTTGAACAAGTTCGTACCATAAAAGTTGCTCGGCGTACACTTTTTATTATTCTTCTATGTCGAATTTTACGAGTATAAGCTTCCTAGATTATTTCTATGGCAAAACATCAACTTTCTATGACAAATGGAAAAAAGCATTAAAAGCTCCTTCATAGAGAGAGTTGAGCATCTTCGGACCATCAAAGTTTCTCGGTGTACACTTTTTATAGTTCTTCTATGTGAAATTTTACGAGTATAAGCTTCCTAGATTATTTCGATGACAAAACACCAACTTTCTATGAGACAAATAGACAAAATCGTTAGAAGCTCTTCCATAGAGAGAGTTGAGCAACTTCGGACCATCGAAGTTGCTCTATGTACACTTTTTATTGTTCTTCTATGTCAAATTTTATGAATACAAGCTAACAAGATTATTTCGATTCCAAAACACCAACTTTCTATGACAAATGGACAAAACCGTTAAATGCTCTTCCATAGAGAGAGTTGAGCAACTTCGGACCATCGAAGTTGCTCTATGTACACTTTTTATTGTTCTTCTATGTCAAATTTTATGAACACAAGCTAACAAGATTATTTCGATTCCGAAACACCAACTTTCTATGACAAATGGACAAAACCGTTAAAAGCTCTTCCATAGAGAGAGTTGAGCAACTTCGGACCATCGAAGTTGCTCTATGTACACTTTTTATTGTTCTTCTATGTCAAATTTTATGAATACAAGCAAGCAAGATTATTTCGATTCCAAAACACCAACTTTCTATGACAAATGGACAAAACCGTTAAAAGCTCCTCCATAGAGAGAGTTGAGCATCTTCGGACCATCAAAGTTTCTTGTTGTACACTTTTTATTGTTCTTTTATATGAAATTTTATGTGTATAAGTTTCCTCGATTATTTCGATGCCAAAACACCAACTTTCTATAACGAATGGACAAAACCGTTAAAAGCTCCTCCATAGATAGAGTTGAGCAACTTCAGACCATCAAAGTTGCTCTGTGTACACTTTTTACTGTTCTTCTATGTCAAATTTTACAGGTATAAGCTTCGTAGATTATTTCGATGCCAAAACTCCAACTTTCTATGAAAAATGGACAAAACCGTTGAATGATCCTATATAGAGAGAGAGAGTTGAACAAATTTGGACTATCAAAGTTGCTCGGCGTACACTTTTTACTATTCTTCTAATTCAAATTTTAAGAGCATAAGCTTCGTAGATTATTTCGATGCGAAAACACCAACTTTCTATGAAAAATGGACAAAACCGTTAAAAGCTCCTCCATAGAGAGAGTGGATCAACTTCGGACCATCAAAGTTGCTCGATGTACACATTTTATTGTTCTTCTATGTCAAATTTTACGAATACAAGCTTCCAAAATTATTTCAATTCCAAAACACCAACTACGAAAAATGGACAAAAACGTTAAAAGCTCCTTCATAGAGAGAGTTGAGCATCTTCGGACCATCAAAGTTGCTCGATGTACACTTTTTATTGTTCTTCTATGTCAAATTTTATGAATACAAGCTTCGAAGATTATTTCGATTCCAAAACACAAATTTTCTATGAAAAATAGACAAAAACGTTAAAAGCTCCTTCATAGAGAGAGTTGAGAATCTTCGGACCATCAAAGTTGCTCTATGTACACATTTTATTGTTCTTCTATGTAAAATTTAATGAATGCAAGCTTCGTAAATTATTTCGATTCGAAAACACCAACTTTCTATGACAAATGGATAAAACCGTTAAAAGCTCCTCCATAGAGAGAGTTGAGCAACTTCGGACCATCAAAGATGCTCGGTGTACACTTTTTATTGTTCTTATATGTCAAATTTTACGAGTATAAGCTTCCTAGATTATTTCGATGAAAAAACACCAACTTTCTATGAGAAATGGACAAAACCGTTAAAAGCTCCTCCATATAGAGAATTGAGCAACTTCAGATCAGCAAAGCTGCTCTGTATACACTTTTTATTGTTGTTCTATGTCAAATTTTACGAGTATAAGCTTCGTAGATTATTTCAATGATAAAACACCAACTTTCTATGAAAATGGACAAAACAGTTGAAAGCTCCTACATCGAAAGAGTTGAACAAGTTCGGACCATCAAAGTTGCTCGGCGTACACTTTTTACTATTCTTCTATGTCAAATTTTACGAGTATAAGCTTCCTAGATTATTTCTATGGCAAAACATCAACTTTGTGCGACAAATGGAAAAAAGCATTAAAAGTTCCTTCATAGAGAGAGTTGAGCATCTTCGGATCATCAAAGTTTCTCGGTGTACAATTTTTATAGTTCTTCTATGTGAAATTTTACGAGTATAAGCTTCCTAAATTATTTCGATGACAAAACATCAACTTTTAATGAGAAATGGACAAAACCGTTAAGAGCTCCTCCATAGAGAGAGTCGAGCAACTTCGGACCATCAAAGATGCTCGGTGTACACTTTTTATTGTTCTTATATGTCAAATTTTACGAGTATAAGCTTCTTAGATTATTTCGATGACAAAACACCAACTTTCTATGACAGATGGATAAAACCGTTAAAAGCTCCTCCATAGAGAGAGTTGAGCAACTTCAGACCATCAAAGATGCTCGGTGTACACTTTTTATTGTTCTTACATGTCAAATTTTACGAGTATAAGCTTCCTAGATTATTTCGATGACAAAACAACAATTTTCTATGAGAAATGGGCAAAACCGTTAAAAGCTTTGAGCAACTTTGGATCATCAAAGCTGCTCTGTGTACACTTTTTATTGTTGTTCTATGTCAAATTTTACGAGTATAAGCTTCGTAGATTATTTCGATGCTAAAACACCAACTTTCTATGAAAAATGGACAAAACCGTTGAAAGCTCCTACATAGAAAGAGTTGAACAAGTTCGTACCATAAAAGTTGCTCGGCGTACACTTTTTATTATTCTTCTATGTCGAATTTTACGAGTATAAGCTTCCTAGATTATTTCTATGGCAAAACATCAACTTTCTATGACAAATGGAAAAAAGCATTAAAAGCTCCTTCATAGAGAGAGTTGAGCATCTTCGGACCATCAAAGTTTCTCGGTGTACACTTTTTATAGTTCTTCTATGTGAAATTTTACGAGTATAAGCTTCCTAGATTATTTCGATGACAAAACACCAACTTTCTATGAGACAAATAGACAAAATCGTTAGAAGCTCTTCCATAGAGAGAGTTGAGCAACTTCGGACCATCGAAGTTGCTCTATGTACACTTTTTATTGTTCTTCTATGTCAAATTTTATGAATACAAGCTAACAAGATTATTTCGATTCCAAAACACCAACTTTCTATGACAAATGGACAAAACCGTTAAAAGCTCTTCCATAGAGAGAGTTGAGCAACTTCGGACCATCGAAGTTGCTCTATGTACACTTTTTATTGTTCTTCTATGTCAAATTTTATGAACACAAGCTAACAAGATTATTTCGATTCCGAAACACCAACTTTCTATGACAAATGGACAAAACCGTTAAAAGCTCTTCCATAGAGAGAGTTGAGCAACTTCGGACCATCGAAGTTGCTCTATGTACACTTTTTATTGTTCTTCTATGTCAAATTTTATGAATACAAGCAAGCAAGATTATTTCGATTCCAAAACACCAACTTTCTATGACAAATGGACAAAACCGTTAAAAGCTCCTCCATAGAGAGAGTTGAGCATCTTCGGACCATCAAAGTTTCTTGTTGTACACTTTTTATTGTTCTTTTATATGAAATTTTATGTGTATAAGTTTCCTCGATTATTTCGATGCCAAAACACCAACTTTCTATAACGAATGGACAAAACCGTTAAAAGCTCCTCCATAGATAGAGTTGAGCAACTTCAGACCATCAAAGTTGCTCTGTGTACACTTTTTACTGTTCTTCTATGTCAAATTTTACAGGTATAAGCTTCGTAGATTATTTCGATGCCAAAACTCCAACTTTCTATGAAAAATGGACAAAACCGTTGAATGATCCTATATAGAGAGAGAGAGTTGAACAAATTTGGACTATCAAAGTTGCTCGGCGTACACTTTTTACTATTCTTCTAATTCAAATTTTAAGAGCATAAGCTTCGTAGATTATTTCGATGCGAAAACACCAACTTTCTATGAAAAATGGACAAAACCGTTAAAAGCTCCTCCATAGAGAGAGTGGATCAACTTCGGACCATCAAAGTTGCTCGATGTACACATTTTATTGTTCTTCTATGTCAAATTTTACGAATACAAGCTTCCAAAATTATTTCAATTCCAAAACACCAACTACGAAAAATGGACAAAAACGTTAAAAGCTCCTTCATAGAGAGAGTTGAGCATCTTCGGACCATCAAAGTTGCTCGATGTACACTTTTTATTGTTCTTCTATGTCAAATTTTATGAATACAAGCTTCGAAGATTATTTCGATTCCAAAACACAAATTTTCTATGAAAAATAGACAAAAACGTTAAAAGCTCCTTCATAGAGAGAGTTGAGAATCTTCGGACCATCAAAGTTGCTCTATGTACACATTTTATTGTTCTTCTATGTAAAATTTAATGAATGCAAGCTTCGTAAATTATTTCGATTCGAAAACACCAACTTTCTATGACAAATGGATAAAACCGTTAAAAGCTCCTCCATAGAGAGAGTTGAGCAACTTCGGACCATCAAAGATGCTCGGTGTACACTTTTTATTGTTCTTATATGTCAAATTTTACGAGTATAAGCTTCCTAGATTATTTCGATGAAAAAACACCAACTTTCTATGAGAAATGGACAAAACCGTTAAAAGCTCCTCCATATAGAGAATTGAGCAACTTCAGATCAGCAAAGCTGCTCTGTATACACTTTTTATTGTTGTTCTATGTCAAATTTTACGAGTATAAGCTTCGTAGATTATTTCAATGATAAAACACCAACTTTCTATGAAAATGGACAAAACAGTTGAAAGCTCCTACATCGAAAGAGTTGAACAAGTTCGGACCATCAAAGTTGCTCGGCGTACACTTTTTACTATTCTTCTATGTCAAATTTTACGAGTATAAACTTCCTAGATTATTTCTATGGCAAAACATCAACTTTGTGCGACAAATGGAAAAAAGCATTAAAAGTTCCTTCATAGAGAGAGTTGAGCATCTTCGGATCATCAAAGTTTCTCGGTGTACAATTTTTATAGTTCTTCTATGTGAAATTTTACGAGTATAAGCTTCCTAAATTATTTCGATGACAAAACATCAACTTTTAATGAGAAATGGACAAAACCGTTAAGAGCTCCTCCATAGAGAGAGTCGAGCAACTTCGGACCATCAAAGATGCTCGGTGTACACTTTTTATTGTTCTTATATGTCAAATTTTACGAGTATAAGCTTCTTAGATTATTTCGATGACAAAACACCAACTTTCTATGACAGATGGATAAAACAGTTAAAAGCTCCTCCATAGAGAGAGTTGAGCAACTTCAGACCATCAAAGATGCTCGGTGTAAACTTTTTATTGTTCTTACATGTCAAATTTTACGAGTATAAGCTTCTTAGATTATTTCGATGACAAAACAACAATTTTCTATGAGAAATGGGCAAAACCGTTAAAAGCTCTGAGCAACTTTGGATCATAAAAGCTGCTCTGTGTACACTTTTTATTGTTGTTCTATGTCAAATTTTACGAGTATAAGCTTCGTAGATTATTTCGATGCTAAAACACCAACTTTCTATGAAAAATGGACAAAACCGTTGAAAGCTCCTACATAGAAAGAGTTGAACAAGTTCGTACCATCAAAGTTGCTCGGCGTACACTTTTTATTATTCTTCTATGTCGAATTTTACGAGTATAAGCTTCCTAGATTATTTCTATGGCAAAACATCAACTTTCTATGACAAATGGAAAAAAGCATTAAAAGCCCCTTCATAGAGAGAGTTGAGCATCTTCGGACCATCAAAGTTTCTCGGTGTACACTTTTTATAGTTCTTCTATGTGAAATTTTACGAGTATAAGCTTCCTAGATTATTTCGATGACAAAACACCAACTTTCTATGAGACAAATGGACAAAATCGTTAGAAGCTCTTCCATAGAGAGAGTTGAGCAACTTCGGACCATCGAAGTTGCTCTATGTACACTTTTTATTGTTCTTCTATGTCAAATTTTATGAATACAAGCTAACAAGATTATTTCGATTCCAAAACACCAACTTTCTATGACAAATGGACAAAACCGTTAAAAGCTCTTCCATAGAGAGAGTTGAGCAACTTCGGACCATCGAAGTTGCTCTATGTACACTTTTTATTGTTCTTCTATGTCAAATTTTATGAACACAAGCTAACAAGATTATTTCGATTCCGAAACACCAACTTTCTATGACAAATGGACAAAACCGTTAAAAGCTCTTCCATAGAGAGAGTTGAGCAACTTCGGACCATCGAAGTTGCTCTATGTACACTTTTTATTGTTCTTCTATGTCAAATTTTATGAATACAAGCAAGCAAGATTATTTCGATTCCAAAACACCAACTTTCTATGACAAATGGACAAAACCGTTAAAAGCTCCTCCATAGAGAGAGTTGAGCATCTTCGGACCATCAAAGTTTCTTGTTGTACACTTTTTATTGTTCTTTTATATGAAATTTTATGTGTATAAGTTTCCTCGATTATTTCGATGCCAAAACACCAACTTTCTATAACGAATGGACAAAACCGTTAAAAGCTCCTCCATAGATAGAGTTGAGCAACTTCAGACCATCAAAGTTGCTCTGTGTACACTTTTTACTGTTCTTCTATGTCAAATTTTACAGGTATAAGCTTCGTAGATTATTTCGATGCCAAAACTCCAACTTTCTATGAAAAATGGACAAAACCGTTGAATGATCCTATATAGAGAGAGAGAGTTGAACAAATTTGGACTATCAAAGTTGCTCGGCGTACACTTTTTACTATTCTTCTAATTCAAATTTTAAGAGCATAAGCTTCGTAGATTATTTCGATGCCAAAACACCAACTTTCTATGAAAAATGGACAAAACCGTTAAAAGCTCCTCCATAGAGAGAGTGGATCAACTTCGGACCATCAAAGTTGCTCGATGTACACTTTTTATTGTTCTTCTATGTCAAATTTTATGAATACAAGCTTCGAAGATTATTTCGATTCCAAAACACAAACTTTCTATGAAAAATAGACAAAAACGTTAAAAGCTCCTTCATAGAGAGAGTTGAGAATCTTCGGACCATCAAAGTTGCTCTATGTACACATTTTATTGTTCTTCTATGTAAAATTTTATGAATGC
This sequence comes from Euonymus europaeus, assembly GCA_963580455.1. NCBI lineage: Eukaryota > Viridiplantae > Streptophyta > Magnoliopsida > Celastrales > Celastraceae > Euonymus > Euonymus europaeus. The sequence goes on along the minus strand of OY756959.1, from coordinate 18,773,243 downwards.
AAGCTTCGTAGATTATTTCGATTCGAAAACACCAACTTTCTATGACAAATGGATAAAACCGTTAAAAGCTCCTCCATAGAGAGAGTTGAGCAACTTCGGACCATCAAAGATGCTCGGTGTACACTTTTTATTGTTCTTATATGTCAAATTTTACGAGTATAAGCTTCCTAGATTATTTCGATGAAAAAACACCAACTTTCTATGAGAAATGGACAAAACCGTTAAAAGCTCCTCCATATAGAGAATTGAGCAACTTCGGATCAGCTAAGCTGCTCTGTATACACTTTTTACTGTTGTTCTATGTCAAATTTTACGAGTATAAGCTTCGTAGATTATTTCAATGATAAAACACCAACTTTCTATGAAAAATGGACAAAACCGTTGAAAGCTCCTACATAGAAAGAGTTGAACAAGTTCGGACCATCAAAGTTGCTCGGCGTACACTTTTTACTATTCTTCTATGTCAAATTTTACGAGTATAAGCTTCCTAGATTATTTCTATGGCAAAACATCAACTTTGTGCGACAAATGGAAAAAAGCATTAAAAGCTCCTTCATAGAGAGAGTTGAGCATCTTCGGACCATCAAAGTTTCTCGGTTTACAATTTTTATAGTTCTTCTATGTGAAATTTTACGAGTATAAGCTTCCTAAATTATTTCGATGACAAAACATCAACTTTTAATGAGAAATGGACAAAACCGTTAAGAGCTCCTCCATAGAGAGAGTCGAGCAACTTCGGACCATCAAAGATGCTCGGTGTACACTTTTTATTGTTCTTATATGTCAAATTTTACGAGTATAAGCTTCTTAGATTATTTCGATGACAAAACACCAACTTTCTATGACAAATGGATAAAACCGTTAAAAGCTCCTCCATAGAGAGAGTTGAGCAACTTCAGACCATCAAAGATGCTCGGTGTACACTTTTTATTGTTCTTACATGTCAAATTTTACGAGTATAAGCTTCCTAGATTATTTCGATGACAAAACACCAATTTTCTATGAGAAATGGGCAAAACCGTTAAAAGCTCTGAGCAACTTTGGATCATCAAAGCTGCTCTGTGTACACTTTTTATTGTTGTTCTATGTCAAATTTTACGAGTATAAGCTTCGTAGATTATTTCGATGCTAAAACACCAACTTTCTATGAAAAATGGACAAAACCGTTGAAAGCTCCTACATAGAAAGAGTTGAACAAGTTCGGACCATCAAAGTTGCTCGGCGTACACTTTTTATTATTCTTCTATGTCGAATTTTACGAGTATAAGCTTCCTAGATTATTTCTATGGCAAAACATCAACTTTCTATGACAAATGGAAAAAAGCATTAAAAGCTCCTTCATAGAGAGAGTTGAGCATCTTCGGACCATCAAAGTTTCTCGGTGTACACTTTTTATAGTTCTTCTATTTGAAATTTTACGAGTATAAGCTTCCTAGATTATTTCGATGACAAAACACCAACTTTCTATGAGACAAACGGACAAAATCATTAGAAGCTCTTCCATAGAGAGAGTTGAGCAACTTCGGACCATCGAAGTTGCTCTATGTACACTTTTTATTATTCTTCTATGTCAAATTTTATGAATACAAGCTAACAAGATTATTTCGATTCCAAAACACCAACTTTCTATGACAAATGGACAAAATCGTTAAAAGCTCTTCCATAGAGAGAGTTGAGCAACTTCGGACCATCGAAGTTGCTCTATGTACACTTTTTATTGTTCTTCTATGTCAAATTTTATGAATACAAGCTAACAAGATTATTTCGATTCCAAAACACCAACTTTCTATGACAAATGGACAAAACCGTTAAAAGCTCTTCCATAGAGAGAGTTGAGCAACTTCGGACCATCGAAGTTGCTCTATGTACACTTTTTATTGTTCTTCTATGTCAAATTTTATGAATACAAGCTAACAAGATTATTTCGATTCCAGAATACCAACTTTCTATGACAAATGGACAAAACCGTTAAAAGCTCCCCCATAGAGAGAGTTGAGCATCTTCGCACCGTCAAAGTTTCTTGTTGTACACTTTTTATTGTTCTTTTATATGAAATTTTATGAGTATAAGTTTCCTCGATTATTTCGATGCCAAAACACCAACTTTCTATAACAAATGGACAAAACTGTTAAAAGCTCCTCCATAGATAGAGTTGAGCAACTTCAGACCATCAAAGTTCCTCTGTGTACACTTTTTACTGTTCTTCTATGTCAAATTTTACAAGTATAAGCTTCGTAGATTATTTCGATGCCAAAACTCCAACTTTCTACGAAAAATGGACAAAACCGTTGAAAGATCCTATATAGAGAGAGAGAGTTGAACAAATTTGGACTATCAAAGTTGCTCGGCGTACACTTTTTACTATTCTTCTAATTCAAATTTTAAGAGCATAAGCTTCGTAGATTATTTCGATGCCAAAACACCAACTTTCTATGAAAAATGGACAAAACCGTTAAAAGCTCCTCCATAGAGAGAGTGGATCAACTTCGGACCATCAAAGTTGCTCGATGTACACTTTTTATTGTTCTTCTATGTCAAATTTTATGAATACAAGCTTCGAAGATTATTTCGATTCCAAAACACAAACTTTCTATGAAAAATAGACAAAAACGTTAAAAGCTCCTTCATAGAGAGAGTTGAGAATCTTCGGACCATCAAAGTTGCTCTATGTACACATTTTATTGTTCTTCTATGTAAAATTTTATGAATGCAAGCTTCGTAGATTATTTCGATTCGAAAACACCAACTTTCTATGACAAATGGATAAAACCGTTAAAAGCTCCTCCATAGAGAGAGTTGAGCAACTTCGGACCATCAAAGATGCTCGGTGTACACTTTTTATTGTTCTTATATGTCAAATTTTACGAGTATAAGCTTCCTAGATTATTTCGATGAAAAAACACCAACTTTCTATGAGAAATGGACAAAACCGTTAAAAGCTCCTCCATATAGAGAATTGAGCAACTTCGGATCAGCTAAGCTGCTCTGTATACACTTTTTACTGTTGTTCTATGTCAAATTTTACGAGTATAAGCTTCGTAGATTATTTCAATGATAAAACACCAACTTTCTATGAAAAATGGACAAAACCGTTGAAAGCTCCTACATAGAAAGAGTTGAACAAGTTCGGACCATCAAAGTTGCTCGGCGTACACTTTTTACTATTCTTCTATGTCAAATTTTACGAGTATAAGCTTCCTAGATTATTTCTATGGCAAAACATCAACTTTGTGCGACAAATGGAAAAAAGCATTAAAAGCTCCTTCATAGAGAGAGTTGAGCATCTTCGGACCATCAAAGTTTCTCGGTTTACAATTTTTATAGTTCTTCTATGTGAAATTTTACGAGTATAAGCTTCCTAAATTATTTCGATGACAAAACATCAACTTTTAATGAGAAATGGACAAAACCGTTAAGAGCTCCTCCATAGAGAGAGTCGAGCAACTTCGGACCATCAAAGATGCTCGGTGTACACTTTTTATTGTTCTTATATGTCAAATTTTACGAGTATAAGCTTCTTAGATTATTTCGATGACAAAACACCAACTTTCTATGACAAATGGATAAAACCGTTAAAAGCTCCTCCATAGAGAGAGTTGAGCAACTTCAGACCATCAAAGATGCTCGGTGTACACTTTTTATTGTTCTTACATGTCAAATTTTACGAGTATAAGCTTCCTAGATTATTTCGATGACAAAACACCAATTTTCTATGAGAAATGGGCAAAACCGTTAAAAGCTCTGAGCAACTTTGGATCATCAAAGCTGCTCTGTGTACACTTTTTATTGTTGTTCTATGTCAAATTTTACGAGTATAAGCTTCGTAGATTATTTCGATGCTAAAACACCAACTTTCTATGAAAAATGGACAAAACCGTTGAAAGCTCCTACATAGAAAGAGTTGAACAAGTTCGGACCATCAAAGTTGCTCGGCGTACACTTTTTATTATTCTTCTATGTCGAATTTTACGAGTATAAGCTTCCTAGATTATTTCTATGGCAAAACATCAACTTTCTATGACAAATGGAAAAAAGCATTAAAAGCTCCTTCATAGAGAGAGTTGAGCATCTTCGGACCATCAAAGTTTCTCGGTGTACACTTTTTATAGTTCTTCTATTTGAAATTTTACGAGTATAAGCTTCCTAGATTATTTCGATGACAAAACACCAACTTTCTATGAGACAAACGGACAAAATCATTAGAAGCTCTTCCATAGAGAGAGTTGAGCAACTTCGGACCATCGAAGTTGCTCTATGTACACTTTTTATTATTCTTCTATGTCAAATTTTATGAATACAAGCTAACAAGATTATTTCGATTCCAAAACACCAACTTTCTATGACAAATGGACAAAATCGTTAAAAGCTCTTCCATAGAGAGAGTTGAGCAACTTCGGACCATCGAAGTTGCTCTATGTACACTTTTTATTGTTCTTCTATGTCAAATTTTATGAATACAAGCTAACAAGATTATTTCGATTCCAAAACACCAACTTTCTATGACAAATGGACAAAACCGTTAAAAGCTCTTCCATAGAGAGAGTTGAGCAACTTCGGACCATCGAAGTTGCTCTATGTACACTTTTTATTGTTCTTCTATGTCAAATTTTATGAATACAAGCTAACAAGATTATTTCGATTCCAGAATACCAACTTTCTATGACAAATGGACAAAACCGTTAAAAGCTCCCCCATAGAGAGAGTTGAGCATCTTCGCACCGTCAAAGTTTCTTGTTGTACACTTTTTATTGTTCTTTTATATGAAATTTTATGAGTATAAGTTTCCTCGATTATTTCGATGCCAAAACACCAACTTTCTATAACAAATGGACAAAACTGTTAAAAGCTCCTCCATAGATAGAGTTGAGCAACTTCAGACCATCAAAGTTCCTCTGTGTACACTTTTTACTGTTCTTCTATGTCAAATTTTACAAGTATAAGCTTCGTAGATTATTTCGATGCCAAAACTCCAACTTTCTACGAAAAATGGACAAAACCGTTGAAAGATCCTATATAGAGAGAGAGAGTTGAACAAATTTGGACTATCAAAGTTGCTCGGCGTACACTTTTTACTATTCTTCTAATTCAAATTTTAAGAGCATAAGCTTCGTAGATTATTTCGATGCCAAAACACCAACTTTCTATGAAAAATGGACAAAACCGTTAAAAGCTCCTCCATAGAGAGAGTGGATCAACTTCGGACCATCAAAGTTGCTCGATGTACACTTTTTATTGTTCTTCTATGTCAAATTTTATGAATACAAGCTTCGAAGATTATTTCGATTCCAAAACACAAACTTTCTATGAAAAATAGACAAAAACGTTAAAAGCTCCTTCATAGAGAGAGTTGAGAATCTTCGGACCATCAAAGTTGCTCTATGTACACATTTTATTGTTCTTCTATGTAAAATTTTATGAATGCAAGCTTCGTAGATTATTTCGATTCGAAAACACCAACTTTCTATGACAAATGGATAAAACCGTTAAAAGCTCCTCCATAGAGAGAGTTGAGCAACTTCGGACCATCAAAGATGCTCGGTGTACACTTTTTATTGTTCTTATATGTCAAATTTTACGAGTATAAGCTTCCTAGATTATTTCGATGAAAAAACACCAACTTTCTATGAGAAATGGACAAAACCGTTAAAAGCTCCTCCATATAGAGAATTGAGCAACTTCGGATCAGCTAAGCTGCTCTGTATACACTTTTTATTGTTGTTCTATGTCAAATTTTATGAGTATAAGCTTCGTAGATTATTTCAATGATAAAACACCAACTTTCTATGAAAAATGGACAAAACCGTTGAAAGCTCCTACATAGAAAGAGTTGAACAAGTTCGGACCATCAAAGTTGCTCGGCGTACACTTTTTACTATTCTTCTATGTCAAATTTTACGAGTATAAGCTTCCTAGATTATTTCTATGGCAAAACATCAACTTTGTGCGACAAATGGAAAAAAGCATTAAAAGCTCCTTCATAGAGAGAGTTGAGCATCTTCGGACCATCAAAGTTTCTCGGTGTACAATTTTTATAGTTCTTCTATGTGAAATTTTACGAGTATAAGCTTCCTAAATTATTTCGATGACAAAACATCAACTTTTAATGAGAAATGGACAAAACCGTTAAGAGCTCCTCCATAGAGAGAGTCGAGCAACTTCGGACCATCAAAGATGCTCGGTGTACACTTTTTATTGTTCTTATATGTCAAATTTTACGAGTATAAGCTTCTTAGATTATTTCGATGACAAAACACCAACTTTCTATGACAGATGGATAAAACCGTTAAAAGCTCCTCCATAGAGAGAGTTGAGCAACTTCAGACCATCAAAGATGCTCGGTGTACACTTTTTATTGTTCTTACATGTCAAATTTTACGAGTATAAGCTTCCTAGATTATTTCGATGACAAAACACCAATTTTCTATGAGAAATGGGCAAAACCGTTAAAAGCTCTGAGCAACTTCGGATCATCAAAGATGCTCTGTGTACACTTTTTATTGTTGTTCTATGTCAAATTTTACGAGTATAAGCTTCGTAGATTATTTCGATGCTAAAACACCAACTTTCTATGAAAAATGGACAAAACCGTTGAAAGCTCCTGCATAGAAAGAGTTGAACAAGTTCGGACCATCAAAGTTGCTCGGCGTACACTTTTTATTATTCTTCTATGTCGAATTTTACGAGTATAAGCTTCCTAGATTATTTCTATGGCAAAACATCAACTTTCTATGACAAATGGAAAAAAGCATTAAAAGCTCCTTCATAGAGAGAGTTGAGCATCTTCGGACCATCAAAGTTTCTCGGTGTACACTTTTTATAGTTCTTCTATTTGAAATTTTACGAGTATAAGCTTCCTAGATTATTTCGATGACAAAACACCAACTTTCTTTGAGACAAACGGACAAAATCGTTAGAAGCTCTTCCATAGAGAGAGTTGAGCAACTTCGGACCATCGAAGTTGCTCTATGTACACTTTTTATTATTCTTCTATGTCAAATTTTATGAATACAAGCTAACAAGATTATTTCGATTCCAAAACACCAACTTTCTATGACAAATGGACAAAATCGTTAAAAGCTCTTCCATAGAGAGAGTTGAGCAACTTCGGACCATCGAAGTTGCTCTATGTACACTTTTTATTGTTCTTCTATGTCAAATTTTATGAATACAAGCTAACAAGATTATTTCGATTCCAAAACACCAACTTTCTATGACAAATGGACAAAACCGTTAAAAGCTCTTCCATAGAGAGAGTTGAGCAACTTCGGACCATCGAAGTTGCTCTATGTACACTTTTTATTGTTCTTCTATGTCAAATTTTATGAATACAAGCTAACAAGATTATTTCGATTCCAGAACACCAACTTTCTATGACAAATGGACAAAACCGTTAAAAGCTCCTCCATAGAGAGAGTTGAGCATCTTCGGACCATCAAAGTTTCTTGTTGTACACTTTTTATTGTTCTTTTATATGAAATTTTATGAGTATAAGTTTCCTCGATTATTTCGATGCCAAAACACCAACTTTCTATAACAAATGGACAAAACCGTTAAAAGCTCCTCCATAGATAGAGTTGAGCAACTTCAGACCATCAAAGTTGCTCTGTGTACACTTTTTACTGTTCTTCTATGTCAAATTTTACAAGTATAAGCTTCGTAGATTATTTCGATGCCAAAACTCCAACTTTCTACGAAAAATGGACAAAACCGTTGAAAGATCCTATATAGAGAGAGAGAGTTGAACAAATTTGGACTATCAAAGTTGCTCGGCGTACACTTTTTACTATTCTTCTAATTCAAATTTTAAGAGCATAAGCTTCGTAGATTATTTCGATGCCAAAACACCAACTTTCTATGAAAAATGGACAAAACCGTTAAAAGCTCCTCCATAGAGAGAGTGGATCAACTTCGGACCATCAAAGTTGCTCGATGTACACTTTTTATTCTTCTTCTATGTCAAATTTTATGAATACAAGCTTCGAAGATTATTTCAATTCCAAAACACAAACTTTCTATGAAAAATAGACAAAAACGTTAAAAGCTCCTTCATAGAGAGAGTTGAGAATCTTCGGACCATCAAAGTTGCTCTATGTACACATTTTATTGTTCATCTATGTAAAATTTTATGAATGCAAGCTTCGTAGATTATTTCGATTCGAAAACACCAACTTTCTATGACAAATGGATAAAACCGTTAAAAGCTCCTCCATAGAGAGAGTTGAGCAACTTCGGACCATCAAAGATGCTCGGTGTACACTTTTTATTGTTCTTATATGTCAAATTTTACGAGTATAAGCTTCCTAGATTATTTCGATGAAAAAACACCAACTTTCTATGAGAAATGGACAAAACCGTTAAAAGCTCCTCAATATAGAGAATTGAGCAACTTCGCATCAGCAAAGCTGCTCTGTATACACTTTTTATTGTTGTTCTATGTCAAATTTTACGAGTATAAGCTTCGTAGATTATTTCAATGATAAAACACCAACTTTCTATGAAAAATGGACAAAACCGTTGAAGGCTCCTACATAGAAAGAGTTGAACAAGTTCGGACCATCAAAGTTGCTCGGCGTACACTTTTTACTATTCTTCTATGTCAAATTTTATGAGTATAAGCTTCCTAGATTATTTCTATGGAAAAACATCAACTTTGTGCGACAAATGGAAAAAAGCATTAAAAGCTCCTTCATAGAGAGAGTTGAGCATCTTCGGACCATCAAAGTTTCTCGGTGTACAATTTTTATAGTTCTTCTATGTGAAATTTTACGAGTATAAGCTTCCTAAATTATTTCGATGACAAAACATCAACTTTTAATGAGAAATGGACAAAACCGTTAAGAGCTCCTCCATAGAGAGAGTCGAGCAACTTCGGACCATCAAAGATGCTCGGTGTACACTTTTTATTGTTCTTATATGTCAAATTTTACGAGTATAAGCTTCTTAGATTATTTCGATGACAAAACACCAACTTTCTATGACAGATGGATAAAACCGTTAAAAGCTCCTCATAGAGAGAGTTGAGCAACTTCAGACCATCAAAGATGCTCGGTGTACACTTTTTATTGTTCTTTCATGTCAAATTTTACGAGTATAAGCTTCCTAGATTATTTCGATGACAAAACACCAATTTTCTATGAGAAATGGGCAAAACCGTTAAAAGCTCTGAGCAACTTTGGATCATCAAAGCTGCTCTGTGTACACTTTTTATTGTTGTTCTATGCCAAATTTTACGAGTATAAGCTTCGTAGATTATTTCGATGCTAAAACACCAACTTTCTATGAAAAATGGACAAAACCGTTGAATGCTCCTACATAGAAAGAGTTGAACAAGTTCGGACCATCAAAGTTGCTCGGCGTACACTTTTTATTATTCTTCTATGTCGAATTTTACGAGTATAAGCTTCCTAGATTATTTCTATGGCAAAACATCAACTTTCTATGACAAATGGAAAAAAGCATTAAAAGCTCCTTCATAGAGAGAGTTGAGCATCTTCGGACCATCAAAGTTTCTCGGTGTACACTTTTTATAGTTCTTCTATGTGAAATTTTACGAGTATAAGCTTCCTAGATTATTTCGATGACAAAACACCAACTTTCTATGAGACAAATGGACAAAATCGTTAGAAGCTCTTCCATAGAGAGAGTTGAGCAACTTCGGACCATCGAAGTTGCTCTATGTACACTTTTTATTGTTCTTCTATGTCAAATTTTATGAATACAAGCTAACAAGATTATTTCGATTCCAAAACACCAACTTTCTATGACAAATGGACAAAACCGTTAAAAGCTCTTCCATAGAGAGAGTTGAGCAACTTCGGACCATCGAAATTGCTCTATGTACACTTTTTATTGTTCTTCTATGTCAAATTTTATGAATACAAGCTAACAAGATTATTTCGATTCCAAAACACCAACTTTCTATGACAAATGGACAAAACCGTTAAAAGCTCTCCATAGAGAGAGTTGAGCAACTTCGGACCATCGAAGTTGCTCTATGTACACTTTTTATTGTTCTTCTATGTCAAATTTTACGAATACAAGCTAACAAGATTATTCCGATTCCAAAACACCAACTTTCTATGACAAATGGACAAAACCGTTAAAAGCTCCTCCATAGAGAGAGTTGAGCATCTTCGGACCATCAAAGTTTCTTGTTGTACACTTTTTATTGTTCTTTTATATGAAATTTTATGAGTATAAGTTTCCTCGATTATTTCGATGCTAAAACACCAACTTTCTATAACAAATGGACAAAACCGTTAAAAGCTCCTCCATAGATAGAGTTGAGCAACTTCAGACCATCAAAGTTGCTATGTGTACACTTTTTACTGTTCTTCTTTGTCAAATTTTACAAGTATAAGCTTCGTAGATTATTTCGATGCCAAAACTCCAACTTTCTATTAAAAATGGACAAAACCGTTGAAAGATCCTATATAGAGAGAGAGAGTTGAACAAATTTGGACTATCAAAGTTGCTCGGCGTACACTTTTTACTATTCTTCTAATTCAAATTTTAAGAGCATAAGCTTCGTAGATTATTTCGATGCCAAAACACCAACTTTCTATGAAAAATGGACAAAACCGTTAAAAGCTCCTCCATAGAGAGAGTGGATCAACTTCGGACCATCAAAGTTGCTCGATGTACACTTTTTATTGTTCTTCTATGTCAAATTTTATGAATACAAGCTTCGAAGATTATTTCGATTCCAAAACACAAACTTTCTATGAAAAATAGGCAAAAACGTTAAAAGCTCCTTCATAGAGAGAGTTGAGAATCTTCAGACCATCAAAGTTGCTCTATGTACACATTTTATTGTTCTTCTATGTAAAATTTTATGAATGCAAGCTTCGTAGATTATTTCGATTCGAAAACACCAACTTTCTATGACAAATGGATAAAACCGTTAAAAGCTCCTCCATAGAGAGAGTTGAGCAACTTCGGACCATCAAAGATGCTCGGTGTACACTTTTTATTGTTCTTATATGTCAAATTTTACGAGTATAAGCTTCCTAGATTATTTCGATGAAAAAACACCAACTTTCTATGAGAAATGGACAAAACCGTTAAAAGCTCCTCCATATAGAGAATTGAACAACTTCGGATCAGCAAAGCTGCTCTGTATACACTTTTTATTGTTGTTCTATGTCAAATTTTACGAGTATAAGCTTCGTAGATTATTTCAATGATAAAACACCAACTTTCTATGAAAAATGGACAAAACCGTTGAAAGCTCCTACATAGAAAGAGTTGAACAAGTTCGGACCATCAAAGTTGATCGGCGTACACTTTTTACTATTCTTCTATGTCAAATTTTACGAGTATAAGCTTCCTAGATTATTTCTATGGCAAAACATCAACTTTGTGCGACAAATGGAAAAAAGCATTAAAAGCTCCTTCATAGATAGAGTTGAGCATCTTTGGACCATCAAAGTTTCTCGGTGTACAATATTTATAGTTCTTCTATGTGAATTTTTACGAGTATAAGCTTCCTAAATTATTTTGATGACAAAACATCAACTTTCAATGAGAAATGGACAAAACCGTTAAAAGCTCCTCCATAGAGAGAGTCGAGCAACTTCGGACCATCAAAGATGCTCGGTGTACACTTTTTATTGTTCTTATATGTCAAATTTTACGAGTATAAGCTTCTTAGATTATTTCGATGACAAAACACCAACTTTCTATGAGAAATTGACAAAACCGTTAAAAGCTCATCCATATAGAGAATTAGCAACTTCGAATCATCAAAGCTGCTCTGTGTACACTTTTTATTGTTGTTCTATGTCAAATTTTACGAGTATAAGCTTCGTAGATTATTACGATGCCAAAACACCAACTTTCTATGAAAAATGGACAAAACCGTTGAAAGTTCCTACATAGAAAGAGTTGAACAAGTTCGGACCATCAAAGTTGCTCGGCGTACACTTTTTACTATTCTTCTATGTCAAATTTTACGAGTATAAGCTTCCTAGATTATTTCTATGGTAAAACATCAACTTTCTAAGACAAATGGAAAAAAGCATTAAAAGCTCCTTCATAGAGAGAGTTGAGCATCTTCGGACCATCAAACTTTCTCGGTGTACACTTTTTATTGTTCTTCTATGTGAAATTTTACGAGTATAAGCTTCCTAGATTATTTCAATGACAAAACACCAACTTTCTATGACACAAATGGACAAAACCGTTAAAAGCTCTTCCGTGGAGAGGGTTGAGCAACTTCGGACCATCGAAGTTGCTCTATGTACACTTTTTATTGTTGTTCTATGTAAAATTTTATGAATACAAGCTTCCAAGATTATTTCGATTCCAAAACACCAACTTTCTATGACAAATGGATAAAACCGTTAAAAGCTCCTCCATAGAGAGAGCTGAGCAACTTCGGACCATCAAAGATGCTCGGTGTACACTTTTTATTGTTCTTATATGTCAAATTTTACGAGTATAAGCTTCTTAGATTATTTCGATGACAAAAGACCAATTTTCTATGAGAAATGGACAAAACCGTTAAAAGCTCATCCATATAGAGATTTGAGCAACTTCGGATCATCAAAGCTGCTCTGTGTACACTTTTTATTGTTGTTCTATATCAAATTTTACGAGTATAAGCTTCGTAGATTATTTCGATGCTAAAGCACCAACTTTCTATGAAAAATGGACAAAACCGTTGAAAGCTCCTACATAGAAAGAGTTGAACAAGTTCGGACCATCAAAGTTGCTCGGCGTACACTTTTTACTATTCTTCTATCTCAAATTTTACGAGTATAAGCTTCCTAGATTATTTCTATGGCAAAACATCAACTTTCTATGACAAATGGAAAAAAGCATTAAAAGCTCCTTCATAGAGAGAGTTGACCATCTTCGGACCATCAAAGTTTCTCGGTGTGCACTTTTTATTGTTCTTCTATGTGAAATTTTACGAGTATAAGCTTCCTAGATTATTTCGATGACAAAACACCAACTTTCTATGAGACAAATGGACAAAACCGTTAAAAGCTCTTCCATAGAGAGAGTTGAGCAACTTCGGACCATCGAAGTTGCTCTATGTACAATTTTTATTGTTGTTCTATGTAAAATTTTATGAATACAAGCTTCCAAGATTTTTCGATTCCAAAACACCAACTTTCTATGACAAATGGATAAAACCGTTAAAAGCTCCTCCATAGAGAGAGCTGAGCAACTTCGGAACATCAAAGATGCTCGGTGTACACTTTTTATTGTTCTTATATGTCAAATTTTACGAGTATAAGCTTCCTAGATTATTTCTATGGCAAAACATCAACTTTCTATGACAAATGGAAAAAAGCATTAAAAGCTCCTTCATAGAGAGAGTTGAGCATCTTCGGACCATCAAAGTTTCTCTGTGTACCATTTTTATTGTTCTTATATGTCAAATTTTAGGAGTATAAGCTTCCTAGATTATTTCGATCCCCAAAGACCAACTTTCTATGAGAAATGGACAAAACCGTTAAAAGCTCCTCCATAGAGAGAGCTGAGCAACTTCGGACCATCAAAGATGCTCGGTGTACACTTTTTATTATTGTTATATGTCAAATTTTACGACTATAAGCTTCCTAGATTATTTCGATGACAAAACACCAACTTTCTATGAGAAATGGACAAAACCGTTAAAAGCTCTTCCATATAGAGAATTGAGCAACTTCGGATCATCAAAGATGCTCTGTGTAAACTTTTTATTGTTGTTCTATGTCAAATTTTACGAGTATAAACTTCGTAGATTATTTCGATGCTAAAACACCAACTTTCTATGGAAAATGGACAAAACCGTTGAAAGCTCCTACATAGAAAGAGTTGAACAAGTTCGGACCATCAAAGTTGCTCGGCGTACACTTTTTATTGTTCTTATATGTCAAATTTCATGAGTATAAGCTTCCTAGATTATTTCGATCCCAAAACACCAAATTTCTATGAGAAATGGACAAAACAGTTAAAAGCTCCTCCATAGAGAGAGTTGAGCAACTTCGGACAATCAAAGATGCTCGGTGTACACTTTTTATTGTTCTTATATGTCAAATTTTACGAGTATAAGCTTCTTAGATTATTTCGATGACAAAACACCAACTTTCTATGAGAAATGGAAAAAACCGATAAAAGCTCATCCATATAGAGAATTGAGCAACTTCGGATCATCAAAGATGCTCTCTGTACACTTTTTATTTTTGTTCTATGTCAAATTTACGAGTATAAGCTTCGTAGATTATTTCGATGCTAAAACACCAACTTTCTAAGAAAAATGGACAAAACCGTTGAAAGCTCCTACATAGAAAGAGTTGAACAAGTTCGGACCATCAAAGTTGCTCGGCGTACACTTTTTAGTATTCTTCTATATCAAATTTTACGAGTCTAAGCTTCGTAGATTATTTCTATGGCAAAACATCAACTTTCTATGACAAATGGAAAAAAGCATTAAAAGCTCATTCATAGAGAGAGTTGAGCATCTTCGGACTATCAAAGTTTCTCGGTGTACACTTTTTATTGTTCTTCTATGTGAAATTTTACGAGTATAAGCTTCCTAGATTATTTCGATGACAAAACACCAACTTTCTATGAGACAAATGGACAAAACCGTTAAAAGCTCTTCCATAGAGAGAGTTGAGCAACTTCGGACCATCGAAGTTGCTCTATGTACACTTTTTATGGTTGTTCTATGTAAAAAATTTATGAATACAAGCTTCCAAGATTATTTCGATTCCAAAACACCAACTTTCTATGACAAATGGAAAAAACCGTTAAAAGCTCCTCCACAGAGAGAGTTGAGCAACTTCGGACCATCAAAGATGCTCGGTGTACACTTTTTATTGTTCTTATATGTCAAATTTTACGAGTATAAGCTTCCTAGATTATTTCGATGACAAAACACCAACTTTCTATGAGAAATGGACAAAACCGTTATAAGCTCCTCCATATAGAGAATTGAGCAACTTCGGATCATCAAAGCTGCTCTGTGTACATTTTTTATTTTTGTTCTATGTCAAATTTTACGAGTATAAGCTTCGTAGATTATTTCGATGCTAAAACACCAACTTTCTATGAAAAATGGACAAAACCGTTGAAAGCTCCTACATAGAAAGAGTTGAACAAGTTCGGACCATCAAAGTTGCTCGGCATACACTTTTTATTGTTCTTATATGTCAAATTTCAGGAGTATAAGCTTCCTAGATTATTTCGATCCCAAAACACCAACTTTCTATGAGAAATGGACAAAACCGTTAAAAGCTCCTCAATAGAGAGAGTTGAGCAACTTCGGACAATCAAAGATGCTCGGTGTACACTTTTTATTGTTCTTATATGTCAAATTTTACGAGTATAAGCTTCTTAGATTATTTCGATGACAAAACACCAACTTTCTATGAGAAATGGAAAAAACCGTTAAAAGCTCATCCATATAGAGAATTGAGCAACTTCAGATCATCAAAGATGCTCTGTGTACACCTTTTATTGTTGTTCTATGTCAAATTTTACGAGTATAAGCTTCGTAGATTATTTCGATGCTAAAACACCAACTTTCTATGAAAAATGGACAAAACCGTTGAAAGCTCCTACATAGAAAGAGTTGAACAAGTTCGGACCATCAAAGTTGCTCGGCGTACACTTTTTACTATTCTTCTATATCAAATTTTACGTGTCTAAGCTTCCTAGATTATTTCTATGGCAAAACATCAACTTTCTATGACAAATGGAAAAAAGCATTAAAAGCTCATTCATAGAGAGAGTTGAGCATCTTCGGACTATCAAAGTTTCTCGGTGTACACTTTTTATTGTTCTTCTATGTGAAATTTTACGAGTATAGGCTTCCTAGATTATTTCAATGACAAAACACTAACTTTCTATGAGACAAATGGACAAAACCGTTAAAAGCTCTTCCATAGAGAGAGTTGAGCAACTTCGGACCATCGAAGTTGCTCTATGTATACTTTTTATGGTTGTTCTATGTAAAAATTTTATGAATACAAGCTTCCAAGATTATTTCGATTCCAAAACACCAACTTTCTATGACAAATGGAGAAAACCGTTAAAAGCTCCTCCATAGAGAGATTTGAGCAACTTCTGACCATCAAAGATGCTCGGTGTACACTTTTTATTGTTCTTATATGTCAAATTTTACGAGTATAAGCTTCCTAGATTATTTCGATGAAAAAACACCAACTTTCTATGAGAAATGGACTAAACCATTATAAGCTCCTCCATATAGAGAATTGAGCAACTTCGGATCATCAAAGTTGCTCTGTGTACACTTTTTATTGTTGTTCTATGTCAAATTTTACGAGTATAAGCTTCGTAGATTATTTCGATCCCAAAACACCAACATTCTATGAGAAATGGACAAAACCGTTAAAAGCTCCTCCATAGAGAGAGTTGAGCAACTTCGGACCATCAAAGATGCTCGGTGTACACTTTTTATTGTTCTTCTGTGTCAAATTTTATAAATACAAGCTTCCAAGATTATTTCAATTCCAAAACACGAACTTTCTATGAAAAATGGACAAAAATGTTAAAAGCTCCTTCATAGAGAGAGTTGAGCATCTTCGGACCATCAAAGTTTCTCAGTGTACACTTTTTATTATTGTTCTATGTCAAATTTTACGAGTATAAGCTTCGTAGATTATTTCGATGCTAAAACACCAACTTTCTATGAAAAATGGACAAAACCGTTGAAAGCACCTACATAGAAAGAGTTGAACAAGTTCGGACCATCAAAGTTGCTCGGCGTACACTTTTTATTGTTCTTATATGTCAAATTTCATGAGTATAAGCTTCCTAGATTATTTCGATCCCAAAACACCAACTTTCTATGAGAAATGGACAAAACCGTTAAAAGCTCCTCCATAGAGAGAGTTGAGCAACTTCGGACAATCAAAGAAGCTCGGTGTACACTTTTTATTGTTCTTATATGTCAAATTTTACGAGTATAAGCTTCTTAGATTATTTCGATGACAAAACACCAACTTTCTATGAGAAATGGAAAAAACCGTTAAAAGCTCATCCATATAGAGAATTGAGCAACTTCGGATCATCAAAGATGCTCTGTGTACACTTTTTATTGTTGTTCTATGTCAAATTTTACGAGTATAAGCTTCGTAGATTATTTCGATGCTAAAACACCAACTTTCTATGAAAAATGGACAAAACCGTTGAAAGCTCCTACATAGAAAGAGTTGAACAAGTTCGGACCATCAAAGTTGCTCGGCGTACACTTTTTACTATTCTTCTATATCAAATTTTACGAGTCTAAGCTTCCTATATTATTTCTGTTGCAAAACATCAACTTTCTATGACAAATGGAAAAAAGCATTAAAAGCTCATTCATAGAGAGAGTTGAGCATCTTCGGACTATCAAAGTTTCTCGGTGTACACTTTTTATTGTTCTTCTATGTGAAATTTTACGAGTATAAGCTTCCTAGATTATTTCGATGACAAAACACCAACTTTCTATGAGACAAATGGACAAAACCGTTAAAAAACTCTTCCATAGAGAGAGTTGAGCAACTTCGGACCATCGAAGTTGCTCTATGTACACTTCTTATTGTTGTTCTTTGTAAAACTTTTATGAATACAAGCTTCCAAGATTATTTCGATTCCAAAACACCAACTTTCTATGACAAATGGATAAAACCGTTAAAAGCTCCTCCATAGAGAGAGCTGAGCAACTTCGGACCATCAAAGATGCTCGGTGTACACTTTTTATTGTTCTTATATGTCAAATTTTACGAGTATAAGCTTCCTAGATTATTTCGATGACAAAACACCAACTTTCTATGAGAAATGGACAAAACCGTTATAAGCTCATCCATATAGAGAATTGAGCAACTTCGGATCGTCAAAGCTGCTCTGTGTACACTTTTTATTGTTGTTCTATGTCAAATTTTACGAGTATAAGCTTCGTAGATTATTTTGATGATAAAACAACAACTTTCTATGAAAAATGGACAAAACCTTTGAAAGCTCCTACATAGAAAGAGTTGAACAAGTTCGGACCATCAAAGTTGCTCGGCGTACACTTTTTACTATTCTTCTATGTCAAATTTTACGAGTATAAGCTTCCAAGATTATTTCTATGGCAAAACATCAACTTTCTATGACAAATGGAAAAAAGCATTAAAAGCTCCTTCATAGAGAGAGTTGAGCATCTTCGGACCATCAAAGTTTCTCGGTGTACACTTTTTATAGTTCTTCTATGTGAAATTTTACGAGTATAAGCTTCCTAGATTATTTCGATGACAAAACACCAACTTTCTATGAGACAAATAGACAAAACTGTTAAAAGCTCTTCCATAGAGAGAGTTGAGCAACTTCGGACCATCGAAGTTGCTCTATGTACACTTTTTATTGTTCTTCTATGTCAACTTTTATGAATACAAGCTAACAAGATTATTTCGATTCCAAAACACCAACTTTCTATGACAAATGGACAAAACCGTTAAAAGCTCTTCCATAGGGAGATTTGAGCAACTTCGGACCATCGAAGTTGCTCTATGTACACTTTTTATTATTCTTCTATGTCAAATTTTATGAATACAAGCTAACAAGATTATTTCGATTCCAAAACACCAACTTTCTATGACAAATGGACAAAATCGTTGAAAGCTCCTCCATAGAGATAGTTGAGCATCTTCGGACCATCAAAGTTTCTTGGTGTACACTTTTTATTTTTCTCTTATATATAATTTTACGAGTATAAGTTTCCTCGATTATTTCGATGCCAAAACACCAACTTTCTATAACAAATGGACAAAACCGTTAAAAGTTTCTCCATAGATAGAGTTGAGCAACTTCGGACCATCAAAGTTGCTATGTGTACACTTTTTATTGTTCTTGTATGTCAAATTTTACAAGTATAAGCTTCGTAGATTATTTCGATGCCAAAACACCAACTTTCTAGGAAAAATGGACAGAACCGTTGAAAGATCCTATATGGAGAGAGAGAGTTGAACAAGTTTGGACTATCAAAGTTGCTCGGCGTACAATTTTTACTATTCTTCTAATTCAAATTTTAAGAGTATAAGCTTCGTAGATTATTTCGAGGCCAAAACACCAACTTTCTATGAAAAATGGACAAAACAGTTAAAAGCTCCTCCATAGAGAGAGTGGATCAACTTCGGACCATCAAAGTTGCTCGATGTACACTTTTTATTGTTCTTCTATGTCAAATTTTATGAATACAAGCTTCCAAGATAATTTCGATTCCAAAACACCAACTTTCTATGAAAAATGAACAAAAACGTTAAAAGCTCCTTCATAGAGAGAGTTGAGCATCTTCGGACCATCAAAGTTGCTCTATGTACACTTTTTATTGTTCTTCTATGTAAAATTTTATGAATGCAAGCATGGTAGATTATTTCGATTCGAAAACACCGACTTTCTATGACAAATGGATAAAACCGTTAAAAGCTCATCCATAGAGAGAGTTGAGCAACTTCGGACCATCAAAGATGCTCGGTGTACACTTTTTATTGTTCTTATATGTCAAATTTTACGAGTATAAGCTTCCTAGATTATTTCGATGACAAAACACCAACTTTCTATGAGAAATGAACAAAACCGTTATAAGCTCCACCATATAGAGAATTGAGCAACTTCGGATCATCAAAGCTGCTCTGTGTACACTTTTTATTGTTGTTCTATGTCAAATTTTACGAGTATAAGCTTCGTAGATTATTTCGATGATAAAACACCAACTTTCTATGAAAAATGGACAAAACCGTTGAAAGCACCTACATAGAAAGAGTTGAACAAGTTCGGACCATCAAAGTTGCTCGGCGTACACATTTTACTATTCTTCTATGTCAAATTTTACGAGTATAAGCTTCCTAGATTATTTCTATGGAAAAACATCAACTTTCTATGACAAATGGAAAAAAGCATTAAAAGCTCCTTCATATAGAGAGTTGAGCATCTTCGGACCATCAAATTTTCTCGGTGTACACTTTTTATAGTTCTTCTATGTGAAATTTTACGAGTATAAGCTTCCTAGATTATTTCGATGACAAAACACCAACTTTCTATGAGACAAATCGACAAAACTGTTAAAAGCTCTTCCATAGAGAGAGTTGAGCAACTTCGGACCATCGAAGTTGCTCTATGTACACTTTTTATTGTTCTTCTATGTCAACTTTTATGAATACAAGCTAACAAGATTATTTCTATTCCAAAACACCAACTTTCTATGACAAATGGACAAAACCGTTAAAAGCTCTTCCATAGAGAGATTTGAGCAACTTCGGACCATCGAAGTTGCTCTATGTACACTTTTTATTATTCTTCTATGTCAAATTTTATGAATACAAGCTAACAAGATTATTTCGATTCCAAAACACCAACTTTCTATGACAAATGGATAAACCGTTGAAAGCTCCTCCATAGAGAGAGTTGAGCATCTTCGAACCATCAAAGTTTCTTGGTGTACACTTTTTATTTTTCTTTTATATGAAATATTACGAGTATAAGTTTCCTCGATTATTTCGATGCCAAAACACCAACTTTCTATAACAAATGGACAAAACCGTTAAAAGCTTCTCCATAGATAGAGTTGAACAACTTCGGACCATCAAAGTTGCTATGTGTACACTTTTTATTGTTCTTCTATGTCAAATTTTACAAGTATAAGCTTCGTAGATTATTTCGATGCCAAAACACCAACTTTCTATGAAAAATGGACAAAACCGTTGAAAGATCCTATATAGAGAGAGAGAGAGTTGAACAAGTTTGGACTATCAAAGTTGCTCGGCGTACACTTTTTACTATTCTTCTAATTCAAATTTTAAGAGTATAATCTTCGTAGATTATTTCGATGCTAAAACACCAACTTTCTATGAAAAATGGACAAAACCGTTGAAAGCTCCTACATAGAAAGAGTTGAACAAGTTCGGACCATCAAAGTTGCTCGGCGTACACATTTTACTATTCTTCTATGTCAAATTTTACGAGTATAAGCTTCCTAGATTATTTCTATGGCAAAACATCAACTTTCTATGACAAATGGAAAAAAGCATTAAAAGCTCCTTCATAGAGAGAGTTGAGCATCTTCGGACCATCAAAGTTTCTCGGTGTACACTTTTTATAGTTCTTCTATGTGAAATTTTACGAGTATAAGCTTCCTAGATTATTTCGATGACAAAACACCAACTTTCTATGAGACAAATCGACAAAACTGTTAAAAGCTCTTCCATAGAGAGAGTTGAGCAACTTCGGACCATCGAAGTTGCTCTATGTACACTTTTTATTGTTCTTCTATGTCAACTTTTATGAATACAAGCTAACAAGATTATTTCGATTCCAAAACACAAACTTTCTATGACAAATGGACAAAACCGTTAAAAGCTCCTCCATGGAGAGAGTTGAGCAACTTCCGACCATCAAAGTTCCTCGGTATACACATTTTAATGTTCTTCTATGTCAAATTTTATAAGTAGAAGCTTCCAAGATTATTTCGATTCCAAAACAACAACTTTCTATGACAAATGGACAAACCGTTGAAAGCTCCTCCATAGGGAGAGTTGAGCATCTTCGAACCATCAAAGTTTCTTGGTGTACACTTTTTATTTTTCTTTTATATGAAATTTTACGAGTATAAGTTTCCTCGATTATTTCGATGCCAAAACACCAACTTTCTATAACAAATGGACAAAACCGTTAAAAGCTTCTCCATAGATAGAGTTGAGCAACTTCGGACCATCAAAGTTGCTATGTGTACACTTTTTATTGTTCTTCTATGTCAAATTTTACAAGTATAAGCTTCGTAGATTATTTCGATGCCAAAACACCAACTTTCTATGAAAAATGGACAAAACCGTTGAAAGATCCTATATATAGAGAGAGAGTTGAACAAGTTTGGACTATCAAAGTCTCTCGGCGTACACTTTTTACTATTCTTCTAATTCAAATTTTAAGAGCATAAGCTTCGTAGATTATTTCGATGCCAAAACACCAACTTTCTATGAAAAATGGACAAAACCGTTAAAAGCTCCTCCATAGAGAGAGTGGATCAACTTCGGACCATCAAAGTTGCTCGATGTACACTTTTTATTGTTCTTCTATGTCAAATTTTATGAATACAAGCTTCCAAGATTATTTCAATTCCAAAACACCAATTTTCTATGAAAAATGGACAAAAACGTTAAAAGCTCCTTCATAGAAAGAGTTGAGCATCTTCGGACCATCAAAGTTGCTCTATGTACTATTTTTATTGTTCTTCTATGTAAAATTTTATGAATGCAAGCTTCGTAGATTATTTCGATTTGAAAACACCAACTGTCTATGACAAATGGTTAAAACCGTTAAAAGCTCCTCCGTAGAGAAAGTTGAGCAACTTCGGACCATCAAAGATGCTCGGTGTACACTTTTTATTGTTCTTATATGTCAAATTTTACGAGTATAAGCTTCCTAGATTATTTCAATGACAAAACACCAACTTTCTATGGGAAATGGACAAAACCGTTATAAGCTCCTCCATATAGAGAATTGAGCAACTTCGGATCATCAAAGCTGCTCTGTGTACACTTTTTATTGTTGTTCTATGTCAAATTTTACGAGTATAAGTTTCGTAGATTATTTCGATGATAAAACACCAACTTTCTATGAAAACTGGACAAAACCGTTGAAAGCTCCTACATAGAAAGAGTTGAGCAACTTCGGACCATCAAAGTTGCTATGTGTACACTTTTTATTGTTCTTCTATGTCAAATTTTACAAGTATAAGCTTCGTAGATTATTTCGATGCCAAAACACCAACTTTCTATGAAAAATGGACAAAATCGTTGAAAGATCCTATATAGAGAGAGAGAGTTGAACAAGTTTGGACTATCAAAGTTGCTCGGCGTACACTTTTTACTATTCTTCTAATTCAAATTTTAAGAGTATAAGCTTCGTAGATTATTTCGAGGCCAAAACACCAACTTCTATGAAAAATGGACAAAACAGTTAAAAGCTCCTCCATAGAGAGAGTGGATCAACTTCGGACCATCAAAGTTGCTCGATGTACACTTTTTATTGTTCTTCTATGTCAAATTTTATGAATACAAGCTTCCAAGATTATTTCGATTGCAAAACAACAACTTTATATGAAAAATGGACAAAAACGTTAAAAGCTCCTTCATAGAGAGAGTTGAGCATCTTTGGACCATCAAAGTTGCTCTATGTACACTTTTTATTGTTCTTCTATGTAAAATTTTATGAATGCAAGCATGGTAGATTATTTCGATTCGAAAACACCGACTTTCTATGACAAATGGATAAAACCGTTAAAAGCTCCTCCATAGAGAGAGTTGAGCAACTTCGGACCATCAAAGATGCTCGGTGTACACTTTTTATTGTTCTTATATGTCAAATTTTACGAGTATAAGCTTCCTAGATTATTTCGATGACAAAACACCAACTTTCTATGAGAAATGGACAAAATCGTTAAAAGCTCCTCCATATAGAGAATTGAACAACTTCGGACCATCAAAGCTGCTCTGTGTACACTTTTTATTGTTGTTCTATGTCAAATTTTACGAGTATAAGCTTCGTAGATTATATCGATGATAAAACACCAACTTTCTATGAAAAATGGACAAAACCGTTGAAAGCTCCTACATAGAAAGAGTTGAACAAGTTCGGACCATCAAAGTTGCTCGGCGTACATATTTTACTATTCTTCTATGTCAAATTTTACGAGTATAAGCTTCCTAGATTATTGCTATGGCAAAACATCAACTTTCTATGATAAATGGAAAAAAGCATTAAAAGCTCCTTCACAGAGAGAGTTGAGCATTTTCTGACCATCAAAGTTTCTCGGTGTACACTTTTTATAGTTCTTCTATGTGAAATTTTACGAGTATAAGCTTCCTAGATTATTTCAATGACAAAACACGAACTTTCTATAAGACAAATAGACAAAATTGTTAAAAGCTCTTCCGTAGAGAGAGTTGAGCAACTTCGGACCATCGAAGTTGCTCTATGTACACTTTTTATTGTTCTTCTATGTCAACTTTTGTGAATACAAGCTAACAAGATTATTTCGATTCCAAAACACCAACTTTCTATGACAAATGGACAAAACCGTTAAACGCTCTTCCATAGAGAGATTTGAGCAACTTCGGACCATCGAAGTTGCTCTATGTGCACTTTTTATTGTTCTTCTATGTCAAATTTTATGAATACAAGCTAACAAGATTATTTCGATTCCAAAACACCAACTTTCTATGACAAATGGACAAAAACGTTAAAAGCTCCTTCATAGAGAGAGTTGAGCATCTTCGGACCATCAAAGTTGCTCTATGTACACTTTTTATTGTTCTTCTATGTAAAATTTTATGAATGCAAGCATCGTAGATTATTTCGATTCGAAAAGACCAACTTTCTATGACAAATGGATAAAACCGTTAAAAGCTCCTCCATAGAGAGAGTTGAGCAACTTCGCACCATCAAAGATGCTCGGCGTACACTTTTTATTGTTCTTATATGTCAAATTTTACGAGTATAAGCTTCCTAGATTATTTCGATGATAAAACACCAACTTTCTATGAGAAATGGACAAAATCGTTAAAAGCTCCTCCATATAGAGAATTGAGCAACTTCGGATCATCAAAGCTGCTCTGTGTACACTTTTTATTGTTGTTCTATGTCAAATTTTACGCGTATAAGCCTCGTAGATTTTTTTCGATGCTAAAACACCAACTTTCTATGAAAAATGGACAAAACCGTTGAAAGCTCCTACATAGAAAAAGTTGAACAAGTTCGGACCATAAAAGTTGCTCAGCGTACACTTTTTACTATTCTTCTATGTCAAATTTTACGAGTATAAGCTTCCTAGATTATTTCTATGGCAAAACATCAACTTTCTATGACAAATGGAAAAAAGCATTAAAAGCTCCTTCATAGAGAGAGTTGAGCATTTTCGGACCATCAAAGTTTCTCGGTGTACACTTTTTATAGTTCTTCTATGTGAAATTTTACGAGTATAAGCTTCCTAGATTATTTCAATGACAAAACACGAACTTTCTATAAGACAGATAGACAAAACTGTTAAAAGCTCTTCCATAGAGAGAGTTGAGCAACTTCGGACCATCGAAGTTGCTCTATGTACACTTTTTATTGTTCTTCTATGTCAAATTTTACGAGTATAAGCTTCTTAGATTATTTCGATGACAAAACACCAACTTTCTATGAGAAATGAACAAAACCGTTAAAAGCTCATCCATATAGAGAATTGAGCAACTTCGGATCCTCAAAGATGCTCTATGTACACTTTTTATTGTTTTCTATGTCAAATTTTACGAGTGTAAGCTTCGTAAATTATTTCGATGCTAAAACACCAACTTTCTATGAAAAATGGACAAAACCGTTGAAAGCTCCTACATAGAAAGAGTTGAACAAGTTCGGACCATCAAAGTTGCTCGGCGTACACTTTTTACTATTCTTCTATATCAAATTTTTCGAGTATAAGCTTCCTAGATTATTTCTATGGCAAAACATCAACTTTCTATGACAAATGGAAAAAAGCATTAAAAGCTCCTTCATAGAAAGAGTTGACCATCTTCGGACCATCAAAGTTTCTCGGTGTACACTTTTTATTGTTCTTCTATATGAAATTTTACGAGTATAAGCTTCCTAGATTATTTCGATGACAAAACACCAACTTTCTATGACACAAATGGACAAAACCGTTAAAAGCTCTTCCATAGAGAGAGTTGAGCAACTTCGGAACATCGAAGTTGCTCTATGTACACCTTTTATTGTTGTTCTATGTAAAATTTTATGAATACAAGCTTCCAAGATTATTTCGATTCCAAAACACCAACTTTCTATGACAAATGGATAAAACCGTTAAAAGCTCCTCCATAGAGAGAGCTGAGCAACTTCGGACCATCAAAGTTGCTTGGCGTACACTTTTTACTATTCTTCTACGTCAAATTTTGCGAGTATAAGCTTCCTAGATTATTTCGATGGCAAAACATCAACTTTCTATGACAAATGGACAAAAGCGTTAGAACCTCCTTCATAGAGAGAGTTGATCATCTTCGTACCATCAAAGTTTCTCGGTTTACACTTTTTATTGTTCTCTATGTAAAATTTTACGAGTATAAGCTTCCTAGATTATTTCGATGACAAGACACCAACTTTCTGTGAGACAAATGGACCAAACCGTCAAAAGCTCCTCCATCGAGAGACTTCAGCAATTTCGGACTATCAAAGTTGCTCGGATTATACTTATTACTATTCGTCTATATCAGATTTTACGAGTATAGGCTTGCGAGATTATTTCCATGACAAAACACCAACTTTCTATGGCAAATAGACAAAATTGTTAAAAGATCCTCCATAAAGATAGTTGAGCAACTTCGACCATCAAAGTTGCTCCGAATACACTTTTAATTGATCTTCTATGTCAAAATTTACGAGTTTAAGCTTCCTAGATTATTTCGATGCCAAAACCACAACTTTCTACGACAAATGGACAAAACCGTTAAAAGCTCCTCCATAGAGAGAGTTGAGGAACTTCGGACCATCAAAGTTGCTCGGCGTACACTTTTTACTATTCTTCTATGTCAAATTTTACGAGTATAAGCTTCCTAGATTATTTCTATGGCAAAACATCAACTTTCTATGACAAATGGAAAAAAGCATTAAAAGCTCCTTCATAGAGAGAGTTGAGCATTTTCGGACCATCAAAGTTTCTCGGTGTACACTTTTTATAGTTCTTCTATGTGAAATTTTACGAGTATACATAAAAGTTGCTCGGCGTACACTTTTTACTATTCTTCTATGTCAAATTTTACGAGTATAAGCTTCCTAGATTATTTCTATGGCAAAACATCAATTTTCTATGACAAATGGAAAAAAGCATTAAAAGCTCCTTCATAGAGAGAGTTGAGCATCTTCGGACCATCAAAGTTTCTCGGTGTACACTTTTTATAGTTCTTCTATGTGAAATTTTACGAGTATAAGCTTCCTAGATTATTTCGATGACAAAACATCAACTTTCAATGGGAAATGGACAAAACCGTTAAAAGCTCCTCCATAGAGAGAGTTGAGGAACTTCGGACCATCAAAGATGCTCGGTGTACACTTTTTATTGTTCTTATATGTCAAATTTTACGAGTATAAGCTTCCTAGATTATTTCGATGATAAAACACCAACTTTCTATGAGAAATGGACAAAACCGTTAAAAGCTCCTCCATATGGAGAATTGAGCAACTTCGGATCATCAAAGCTGCTCTGTGTACACTTTTTATTGTTGTTCTATGTCAAATTTTAAGCGTATAAGCCTAGTAGATTTTTTTCGATGCTAAAACACCAACTTTCTATGAAAAATGGACAAAACCGTTGAAATTTCCTACATAGAAAGAGTTGAACAAGTTCGGACCATCAAAGTTGCTCGGCGTACACTTTTTACTATTCTTCTATATCAAATTTTATGAGTATAAGCTTCCTAGATTATTTCTACGGCAAAACATCAACTTTCTAAGACAAATGTATAAAAGCATTAAAAGCTCCTTTATAGAGAGAGTTGAGCATCTTCGGACCATCAAAGTTTCTCGGTGTACACTTTTTATTGTTCTTCTATGTGAAATTTTACGAGTATAAGCTTCCTAGATTATTTCGATGACAAAACACCAACTTTCTATGAGACAAATGGACAAAACCGTTAAAAGCTCTTCCATAGAGAGAGTTGAGCAACTTCGGACCATCGAAGTTGCTCTATGTACACTTTTTATGGTTGTTCTATGTAAAAATTTTATGAATACAAGCTTCCAAGATTATTTCGATTCCAAAACACCAACTTTCTATAAAAAATGGACAAAACCGTTGAAAGTTCCTACATAGAGAGAGTTGAACAAGTTCGGACCATCAAAGTTGCTCGGCGTACACTTTTTACTATTGTTCTATGTCAAATTTTGCGAGTATAAGCTTCCTAGATTATTTCGATGGCAAAACATCAACTTTCTATGACAAATGGACAAAAGCGATAAAAGCTCCTTCATAGAGAGAGTTGAGCATCCTCGGACCATCAAAGTTTCTCGGTGTATACTTTTTATTGTTCTTCGATGTGAATTTTTACGAGTACAAGCTTCCAAGATTATTTCGATTCCAAAACACCAACTTTCTGTGAGACAAATGGACAAAACCTTTAAAAGCTCCTCCATAGAGAGAGTTGAGCAACTTCGGACCATCAAAGTTGCTCTATGTACACTTTTTATTGTTCTTCTATGTCGAATTTAATGAATACAAGCTTGCAAGATTATTTCGATTCAAAAAAACCAACTTTCTCTGACAAATGGACAAAACCGTTAAAAGCTCCTCCATAGACAGAGTTGAGCAACTTCGGGCCATCAAAGTTGCTCTGTGTACACTTTTTATTTTTCTTCTATGTCAAATTTTACGAGTATAAGCTTCGTAGATTATTTCGATGCCAAAACACCAACTTTCTATGAAAAATGGACAAAGCCGTTGAAAGCTCCTACAGAGAGAGAGTTGAACTAGTTCGGACCATCAATGTTGCTCGGCGTACACTTTTTACTATACTTCTATGTCAAATTTTACGAGTATAAGCTTCCTAGATTATTTCTATGGCAAAATATCAAATTTCTATGACAAATGGAAAAAAGCATTAAAAGCTCCCTCATAGAGAGAGTTGAGCATCTTTGGACCATCAAAGTTTCTCGGTGTACACTTTTTATTGTTCTTCTATGTGAAATTTTATGAGTATATGCTTCCTAGATTATTTCGATGACAAAACATCAACTTTCTATGAGACAAATGGACAAAACAGTTAAAAGCACTTCCATAGAGAGAGTTGAGCATTTTCGGACCATCGAAGTTGCTCTATGTACACTTTTTATTGTTCTTCTATGTCAAATTTTATGAATACAAGCGTACAAGATTATTTCGATTCCAAAACACCAACTTTCTATGACGAATGAAAAAAACCGTTAAAAGTTCCTCCATAGAGAGAGTTGAGCAACTTCGGACCATCAAAATTGCTCTATATACACTTTTTATTGTTCTTCTATGTCAAATTTTATGAATACAATCTCCCAAGATTATTTCGATTCCAAAACACTAACTTTCTATGACAAATGGACAAAACTATTAAAAGCTCCTCCATAGAAAGAGTTGAGCAACTTCGGACCATCAAAGTTGCTTCGTTTACACTTTTTATTGTTCTTCTACGTCAAATTTTACGAGGATAAGCTTCATAGATTATTTCGATGCCAAAACATCAACTTTCTATGAAAAATGGACAAAACCGTTGAAAGCTCCAACATAGAACGAGTTGCAAGTTCGGACCGTCAAAGTTGCTCGGCGTACACTTTTTACTATTCTTCTATGTCAAATTTTACGAGTATAAGCTTCCTAGATTATTTCTATGGCAAAACATCAACTTTCTATGACAAATGGAAAAAAGCCTTAAAAGCTCCTCCATAGAGAGAGTTGAGGAACTTCGGACCATCAAAGTTGCTCGGCGTACAGTTTTTACTATTCTTCTATGTCAAATTTTACGAGTATAAGCTTCCTAGATTATTTCTATGGCAAAACATCAACTTTCTATGACAAATGGAAAAAAGCATTAAAAGCTCCTTCATAGAGAGAGTTGAGCA
The DNA here is from genome assembly GCA_963580455.1 of Euonymus europaeus. Taxonomy (NCBI): domain Eukaryota; kingdom Viridiplantae; phylum Streptophyta; class Magnoliopsida; order Celastrales; family Celastraceae; genus Euonymus; species Euonymus europaeus. Next base: position 18,743,645 of record OY756959.1, on the reverse strand, counting down.
TTTTCGGACCATCAAAGTTTCTCGGTGTACACTTTTTATAGTTCTTCTATGTGAAATTTTACGAGTATACATAAAAGTTGCTCGGCGTACACTTTTCACTATTCTTCTATGTCAAATTTTACGAGTATAAGCTTCCTAGATTATTTCTATGGAAAAACATCAATTTTCTATGACAAATGGAAAAAAGCATTAAAAGCTCCTTCATAGAGAGAGTTGAGCATCTTCGGACCACCAAAGTTTCTCGGTGTACACTTTTTATAGTTCTTCTATGTGAAATTTTACGAGTATAAGCTTCCTAGATTATTTCGATGACAAAACATCAACTTTCAATGAGAAATGGACAAAACCGTTAAAAGCTCCTCCATAGAGAGAGTTGAGGAACTTCGGACCATCAAAGATGCTCGGTGTACACTTTTTATTGTTCTTATATGTCAAATTTTACGAGTATAAGCTTCCTAGATTATTTCGATAATAAAACACCAACTTCCTATGAGAAATGGACAAAACCGTTAAAAGCTCCTCCAAATGGAGAATTGAGCAACTTCGGATCATCAAAGCTGCTCTGTGTACACTTTTTATTGTTGTTCTATGTCAAATTTTACGCGTATAAGCCTAGTAGATTTTTTTCGATGCTAAAACACCAACTTTCTATGAAAAATGGACAAAACCGTTGAAATTTCCTACATAGAAAGAGTTGAACAAGTTCGGACCATCAAAGTTGCTCGGCGTACACTTTTTACTATTCTTCTATATCAAATTTTATGAGTATAAGCTTCCTAGATTATTTCTATGGCAAAACATCAACTTTCTAAGACAAATGGAAAAAAGCATTAAAAGCTCCTTCATAGAGAGAGTTGAGCATCTTCGGACCATCAAAGTTTCTCGGTGTACACTTTTTATTGTTCTTCTATGTAAAATTTTACGAGTATAAGCTTCCTAGATTATTTCGATGACAAAACACAAACTTTCTATGAGACAAATGGACAAAACCGTTAAAAGCTCTTCCATAGAGAGAGTTGAGCAACTTCGGACCATCGAAGTTGCTCTATGTAGACTTTTTATGGTTGTTCTATGTAAAAATTTTATGAATACAAGCTTCCAAGATTATTTCGATTCCAAAACACCAACTTTCTATGAAAAATGGACAAAACCGTTGAAAGCTCCTACATAGAGAGAGTTGAACAAGTTCGGACCATCAAAGTTGCTCGGCGTACACTTTTTACTATTGTTCTATGTCAAATTTTGCGAGTATAAGCTTCCTATATTATTTCGATGGCAAAACATCAACTTTCTATGACAAATGGACAAAAGCGATAAAAGCTCCTTCATAGAGAGAGTTGAGCATCCTCGGACCATCAAAGTTTCTCGGTGTATACTTTTTATTGTTCTTCGATGTGAATTTTTACGAGTACAAGCTTCCAAGATTATTTCGATTCCAAAACACCAACTTTCTGTGAGACAAATGGAAAAAACCTTTAAAAGCTCCTCCATAGAGAGAGTTGAGCAACTTCGGACCATCAAAGTTGCTCTATGTACACTTTTTATTGTTCTTCTATGTCGAATTTAATGAATACAAGCTTGCAAGATTATTTCGATTCCAAAAAACCAACTTTCTCTGACAAATGGACAAACCCGTTAAATGCTCTTCCATAGAGAGAGTTGAGCAACTTCGGACCATCGAAGTTGCTCTATGTAGACTTTTTATGGTTGTTCTATGTAAAAATTTTATGAATACAAGCTTCCAAGATTATTTCGATTCCAAAACACCAACTTTCTGTGAGACAAATGGAAAAAAGCCTTAAAAGCTCCTTCATAGAGAGAGTTGAGCATCTTCGGACCATCAAAGTTTCTCGGTGTACACTTTTTATTATTCTTCTATGTGAAATTTTACGAGTATAAGCTTCCTAGATTATTTCGATGACAAAACACCAACTTTCTATGAGACAAATGGACAAAACCGTTAAAAGCTCTTCCATAGAGAGAGTTGAGCAACTTCGGACCATCGAAGTTGCTCTATGTACACTTTTTATTGTTCTTCTATGTCAAATTTTATGAATACAAGCTTACAAGATTATTTCGATTCCAAAACAACAACTTTCTATGACGAATGGACAAAACCATTAAAAGCTCCTCCATAGAGAGAGTTGAGCAACTTCGGACCATCAAAGTTGCTCTATGTACACTTTTTATTGTTCTTCTATGTCAAATTTTATGAATACAAGCTTCCAAGATTATTTCGATTCCAAAACACCAACTTTCTATGACAAATGGACAAAACCGTTAAAAGCTCCTCCATAGAGAGAGTTGAGCAACTTCGGACCATCAAAGTTGCTCTAAGTACACTTTTTATTGTTCTTCTATGTCAAATTTTATGAATACAAGCTTCCAAGATTATTTCGATTCCAAAACACCAACTTTCTATGACAAATGGACAAAACCGTTAAAAGCTCCTCCATAGAAAGAGTGGAGCAACTTCGGACCATCAAAGTTGCTCTGTTTACACTTTTTATTGTTCTTTTACGTAAAATTTTACGAGGATAAGCTTTATAGATTATTTCGATGCCAAAACATCAACTTTCTATGAAAAATGGACAAAACCGTTGAAAGCTCCAACATAGAAAGAGTTGCAAGTTCGGACCGTCAAAGTTGCTCGGCGTACACTTTTTACTATTCTTCTATGTCAAATTTTACGAGTATAAGCTTCCTAGATTATTTCTATGGCAAAACATCAACTTTCTATGAAAAATGGACAAAACCGTTGAAAGCTCCTCCATAGAGAGAGTGGATCAACTTCGGACCATCAAAGTTGCTCTATGTACACTTTTTATTGTTCTTCTATGTCAAATTTTATGAATCGAGCTTCCATGATTATTTCGATTCCAAAACAGGAACTTTCTATGAAAAATGGACAAAAACGTTAAAATCTCCTTCATAGAGAGAGTTGAGCATCTTCGGACCATCAAAGTTTCTCGGTGTACACTTTTTATTGTTTTTTTATATATGAAATTTTTCGAGTATAAGCTTCCTCGATTATTTCGATGCCAAAACACCAACTTTCTATGAAAAATGGACAAAACCGTTGAAAGATCATATATAGAGAGAGAGAGAGTTGAACAAGTTTGGACTATCAAAGTTGCTCGGCGTACACTTTTTACTATTCTTCTATGTCAAATTTTACGAGTATAAGCTTCGTAGATTATTTCGATGTCAAAACAACAACTTTCTATGAAAAATAGACAAAACCGTTAAAAGCTCCTCCATAGAGAGAGTGGATCAACTTCGGACCATCAAAGTTGCTCGATGTACACTTTTTATTGTTCTTCTATGTCAAATTTTATGAATACAAGCTTCAAAGATTATTTCGATTCCAAAACACCAACTTTCTACGAAAAATGGACAAAGACGTTAAAAGCTCCTTCGTAGAGAGAGTCGAGCATCTTCGGACCATCAAAGTTGCTCTATGTACACTTTTTATTGTTCTTCTATGTAAAATTTTATGAATACAAGCTTCTAAGATTATTTCGATTCGAAAACAACAACTTTCTATGACAAGTGGACAAAACCGTTAAAGGCTCCTCCATAGAGAGAGTTGAGCAACTTCGGACCATCAAAGTTGCTCTATGTACACTTTTTATTGTTCTTCTATGTCAAATTTTATGAATACAAGCTTCCAAGATTATTTCGATTCCAAAACACCAACTTTCTATGAAAAATGGACAAAAACATTAAAAGCTCCATCAAAGAGAGAGTTGAGCATCTTCGGACCATCAAAGTTTCTCGGTTTACACTTATTATTGTTCTTTTATATGAAATTTTATGAGTATAAGCTTCCTCGTTTATTTCGATGCCAAAACACCAACTTTCTATAACAAATGGAGAAAACCGTTAAAACCTCCTCCATAGATAGAGTTGAGCAACTTCGGACCATCAAAGTTGCTCCGTGTACACTTTTTATTGTTCTTCTATGTCAAATTTTACAAGTATAAGCTTCGTAGATTATTTCGATTCCAAAACACCAACTTTCTATGAAAAATGGACAAAACCGTTGAAAGATCCTATATATAGAGAGAGAGTTGAACAAGTTCGGAATATCAAAGTTGCTCCGCATACACTTTTTACTATTCTTCTATGTCAAATTTTACGAGTATAAGCTTCGTAGATTATTTCGATGCCAAAACGCCAACTTTCTATGAAAAATGGACAAAACCGTTAAAAGCTCCTCCATAGAGAGAGTGGATCAACTTTGGACCATCAAAGTTGCTCGATGTACACTTTTTATTGTTCTTTTATGTCAAATTTCATGAATACAAGCTTCCAAGATTATTTCGATTCCAAAACACCAACTTTCTATGACAAATGGACAAAAACGCTAACAGCTCCTCCATACAAAGAGTTGAGCAACTTCGGACCATCGAAGTTGCTCTATGTACACTTTTTATTGTTGTTCTATGTAAAATTTTACGAGTATAAGCTTCCTAGATTATTTCGATGACAAAACATCAACTTTCTATGAGACAAATGGACAAAACCGTTAAAAGCTCTTCCATAGAGAGAGTTGAGCAACTTCGGACCATCGAAGTTGCTCTAGGTACACTTTTTATTGTTCTTCTATGTCAAATTTTATGAATACAAGCGTACAAGATTATTTCGATTCCAAAACACCAACTTTCTATGACGAATGGACAAAACCGTTAAAAGCTCCTTCATAGAGAGAGTTGAGCATCTTCGGACCATCAAAGTTTCTCGGTTTACACTTTTTATTGTTCTTTTATATAAAATTTTACGAGTATAAGATTCCTAGATTATTTCAATGACAAAACACCAACTTTCTATGAGACAAATGGACAAAACCGTTAAAAGCTCTTCCATAGAGAGAGTTGAGCATCTTCGGACCATCAAAGTTGCACTATGTACACTTTTTATTGTTCTTCTATGTCAAATTTTATGGTTGCAAGCTTCTACGATTATTTCGATTCGAAAACACCAACTTTTTATGACAAATGGACAAAACCGTAAAAAGCTCCATCATAGAGAGAGTTGAGCATCTTCGGACCGTCAAAGTTTCTCGGTGTACACTTTTTATTGTTCTTCTATGTCAAATTTTACGAGTATAAGCTTGCAAGATTATTTCGATTCCAAAACACGAACTTTCTATGAAAAATGGACAAAAACGTTAAAAGCTCTTCCATAGAGAGAGTTGAGCAACTTCGGACGATCAAATTTGCTCTATGTACACTTTTTATTGTTCTTCTATGTCAAATTTTATGAATACAAGCGTACAAGATTATTTCGATTCCAAAACACCAACTTTGTATGACGAATGGACAAAACCGTTAAAAGCTCCTCCATAGAGAGAGTTGAGCAACTTCGGACCATCAAAGTTGCTCTATGTACACTTTTTATTGTTCTCTATGTGAAATTTTACGAGTATAAGCTTCCTAGATTATTTCGATGACAAAACGTTAACTTTCTATGAGACAAATGGACAAAACCGTTAAAAGCTCTTCCATAGAGTGAGTTGAGCAACTTCGGACCATCGAAGTTGCTCTTTGTACACTTCTTATTGTTCTTCTATGTCAAATTTTATGAATACAAGCGTACAAGATTATTTCGATTCCAAAACACCAACTTTCTATGACGAATGGACAAAATCGTTAAAAGCTCCTCCATAGAGAGAGTTGAGCAACTTCGGACCATCAAAGTTGCTCTATGTACACTTTTTATTGTTCTCTATGTGAAATTTTACGAGTATAAGCTTCCAAGATTATTTCGATGACAAAATACCAATTTTCTGTGAGACAAATAGACCAAACCGTTAAAAGCTCTTCCATAGAGAGAGTTGAGCAACTTCGGACCATCAAAGTTGCTCTATGTACACTTTTTATTGTTCTTCTATGTCAAATTTTATGAATACAAGCGTACAAGATTATTTCGATTCCAAAACACCAACTTTCTATGACGAATGGACAAAACTGTTAAAAGCTCCTCCATAGAGAGAGTTGAGCAACTTCGGACCATCAAAGTTGCTCTATGTACACTTTTTATTGTTCTTCTTTGTCAAATTTTATGAATACAAGCTTCCAAGATTATTTCGATTCCAAAACACAAACTTTCTATGACAAATGGACAAAACCGTTAAAAGCTCCTCTATAGAAAGAGTTGAGCAACTTCGGACCATCAAAGTTACTCTGTTTACACTTTTTATTGTTCTTCTACGTCAAATTTTAGGAGGATAAACTTCGTAGATTATTTTGATGCCAAAACATCAACTTTCTATGAAAAGAGGACAAAACCGTTGAGAGCTCCAACATAGAAAGAGTTGAACAAGTTCGGACCATCAAAGTTGCTCGGCGTACACTTTTTACTATTCTTGTATGTCAAATTTTACGAGTATAAGCTTCCTAGATTATTTCTATGGCAAAACATCAACTTTCTATGACAAATGGAAAAAAGCATTAAAAGCTCCTTCATAGAGAGAGTTGAGCATCTTCGGACCAGCAAAGTTTCTCGGTGTACAATTTGTATTGTTCTTCTTTGTGAAATTTTACGAGTATAAGCTTCCAAGATTATTTCGATGACAAAACATCAACTTTCTATGAGACAAATGGACAAAACCGTTAAAAGCTCTTCCATAGAGAGAGTTGAGCAACTTCGGACCATCGAAGTTGCTCTATGTACACTTTTTATTGTTCTTCCATGTCAAATTTTATGAATACAAGCGTACAAGATTATTTCGATTACAAAACACCAACTTTCTATGACGAATGGACAACACCGTTAAAAGCTCCTCCATAGAGAGAGTTGAGCAACTTCGGACCATCAAAGTTGCTCTATGTACACTTTTTATTGTTCTCTATGTGAGATTTTACGAGTATAAGCTTCCTAGATTATTTCGATAACAAAACATCAACTTTCTACGAGACAAATGGACAAAACCGTTAAAAGCTCTTCCATAGAGAGAGTTGAGCAACTTCGGACCATCGAAGTTGCTCTTTGTACACTTTTTATTGTTCTTCTATGTCAAATTTTATGAATACAAGCGTACAAGATTATTTCGATTCCAAAACACCAACTTTCTATGACGAATGGACAAAATCGTTAAAAGCTCCTCCATAGAGAGAGTTGAGCAACTTCGGACCATCAAAGTTGCTCTATGTACACTTTTTATTGTTCTCTATGTGAAATTTTACGAGTATAAGCTTCCAAGATTATTTCGATGACAAAACACCAATTTTCTGTGAGATAAATGGACCACTAGGAGTGATGCTAATAACCTACAAATGTACAATTAATATATATAGTGAACAAGTAAGAGTCGATCCCACAAGGAGTGATGCTAATAGATATACAATCTTACACCTGAATATAATTGATACAAGGGGGTTAAGTCTTGCAATAGATAAAAATTAAGACAAAGAAATTGACGTTAAGAACAAGAATGAGAATTAATGAAAACAATAGCTAAGACTCACTATCCACCACAAAACATTCAAACAATTTATAAGAAATGATAGAGTAACAATTTAAACAAGCATATGATGACAACATTCACAACAAGGTCATGGTCAAACTCAAGTTGTATGATTCTCTCTTAATTGCATGTAAAGTGTATGGCGTCTACCTCATTACGTGTATTCTTAATTGAAATCTAGCATGGCATTTGCATCAATCAACAATCAAGAATCCAAAAATAGTAAAGAGAATATGAATGTCACAAGATTCCTAATACATGGTATTTGTACTTAGGTATTCAAGAATTGATTTTTCATAATTCATTTTCAACTGAATTATATGTTGCAAGAAAGAACATATTCAACAAGGCAATTGACTATGTTCTACAACAATTAATTCTAATACATGCTTCAAAGTTAGCAAATCAAAGAAACACAATACTAGAACTCACATAACATGGAAAAATCAAAATCATCATGCTTGTAGAAATTGAAATCCACACAACTTATAAAATTGAAAGCATGCTTAGGGCTTCAAGACAAGCCCTAACTAATAAGAGTTTAGTTATACATATCCAAATAAGACATGAAACATAAAAACAGAATTACAAACACAAGCCTTGTTTTCTTCTTTTGCTTCTCCTCTTTATGCTTCCAATCCTTCTCCTTCTTTCCTTCTTGTCTCCAAGCTCCCCCTCCTAGCTCCTACTCCTCTCTATTTATAGATAAAATGAGCATATAGTGGAGGAGCTAGTGCCATCTTTTGGTGGTGGAATGTCCATCAAATTCGTGTGGTGGATTGTCCACTCTTTGAATGGAAATGGTATCATCAATGACATCAACTTCCAATTACACACTAATCTTGTAACTGCATTCTGGGCCTAAACAAAGCATATTATGAACTCAAACCCTTCATCAATATTGTAGATACAAATGTGTAGATAATTATGGGCTTTTGAATAACTCAATTTGGACATCATACGCTCAAGTTATGGGCTTCTAAAGGTCTGGTCTGCAAACAGAAATTCTGCTTCGGATATAACTTCCAAACTTGACTTCGAGGCAACCTTTAGAGGCCCAAATGAACTCTGATTTTTGTGAACCAGCACTTCCTGCAAAGCTTGAAGTGTCCTCTTAACATTTGCTGAAGATCAAATCTCATTCCGATAGCTCTTACTAGCTCTTAACCTGCAAAACATCCAAGAAGATCTTAAGTCAATAATCTTGAAAATTCAGCTTTTAAGCACAATTTCTTGGCATTGCTTTGGTAGTATTTTATCACTTTAAGAACGTACATTATGTTATGAGAAATGATTGAAAGTAATAATACTAGAACAAAAGGTAAGAGATCACAATTCCTATCCAGATTAGTATAGTCACAACTTCCAACACTTGTGTGTGTGTGCTAAGCCAAAACCTTCATACCACAATCCATAATGCATATAACCTCAAACAAATTATCCAAGTAAAAGCCTCAACTCCATATTCTCACAGGGTATAGAAGGATTTATGGGCTATGAATTTCTCTCATGGAGTTGGAAAATAGATATGCACTCAGAAGAAAAGTCAATTTAAGGACAAACAAATAAACAAACATTGATCAAATGATAGGTATATTAGCTGTCAAGAACTTCCACCAGTCTTACCACAAACCTGCTTTGGAATTCTATTGATCAACATTTGTTCAATTGACAAACTAATAGGGAAACTTATCTACTGACAAATGACGAATACACAACAATTTTTTTCCCTTTTCCCTTTTTTCTTCTTTTTTTTTCTTTTTTTTGTCTCGAATTCATAATATAGAACATCTCAAACAAAGGCCCAATAAAAGTACAACATTGTTCTCCAACATTGATCAATAAAATCCTCAGCTTTCATCCAATCATTCCACAAACCATGTAATGGTGTTCATTGACAGCAATTATCCATTTCAAGAGATCAATGCAAGTTCATAAGTTGTTTACTCATTTCTCTCCACTCATTTGTGCTTTAACCAGAAAATATTCTCAGTCATATGCATCATCATCCATCTTACCACAAGGCTTAGTATTGGTGGAAAACAAATGAGTTAAAAGTTGCTTTCGACTAATCCAGATAAAAAAAAAATGACTCAAACCAATTGTACCAGTACCAAATCATCAAACCAAATCATCAAAGTCCAGTACCAGACCATCAAAGTGCATGAATATGCCACCACCCCCATCCTAAACTAAACATTGTCCGCAATGTGAAAATGACGAAGTATGGACAAGCAATGCAATGAAAAGAAACAAAAGATAGAAAAATACAACCTGAGGTGGAAGATGCTCATACACTGGTGGAAGGAGAAGATGGTTAGCGCCGCACCATGTCCATGAGGACATGCAACATGTGTTCCAGCCGCTGTTGTCCAACCTCCAACCTATGCAGGCGGGCTAAGATGTCGTGAATGTGGTCAGTCGAAGGTAGTGCAGCAGCAGAAGAGTCAGACGCTTCCAGTGGTAAAGCAACTGGACGTCGCGGTGTGCGTTGTCTGCGAGCACTGGAAAGCATGTGGCTAGTACTCTGACGCCAGGTAGAGTTCTCCAAAACAGTCACTGGATAATTGGAAGTTGTCTGACTGGGAGGTGGGAGAATGCCCATACTGAAAAGCAACCTCGTGATGAGTCTCGGGAAAAATAATCTCCCAATCTTGGTTTTTTGTCTCTCCACAAGGGTCTTCGCCTTAAGAATGCTCTCAAGGTAAATCCGGCCAATATCAAACCAGGCTCCGTGATACATGTAATACAGGACGGAAAGTATGTTACCCTGGCATTGTTGACTGTGTCCAATGGGGCAAAGGTTACTTCGGATGGCATCATCAAGCATCCACATCGTGCACGGCAAATAAGAGCGGCGTGTAGAAGCAGCATTATTCGGATCGTGTCGCCCGTGACACATATCATCAATCATCTCTTGATGGGAAATAGAGATCGGCGCTTGAAAACCTACAGCGACGTCAGCGGTAGGTGGATAACCTAAACACTTGCAAATATCCACTGACGTGAATTGAAGCCGAAGACCAGGGATGTCAACCTGATACACTGGTGGAGTGCCAGAAGAGTGGGGTAACTTGAGAAGAGTATGGTAAAAGGAGCGAACGATGTGAGGATACACCGGCAATTCGTCTTTTGGATCAGGATCGACCAAGAACAGCAGAGAATGGTCACGGAGGTAACTCATGGCCCAGTGGTTGGCAGAATCGTTCAGGATTTTTGAATCGATTCGACGTTCTGGCAGGATCGTAGCTCTGGCGAACAAGTCTACCGTCGCAACGGTATCACGAGGGCTGCGCGACATACTGTGACGGAGGAAGAGAGATGATCTGAAAAGGGAAAGTTGAAAATCAGGAATAAACAGAGTGTGAGAAGAAAACAATTAGGGTTTCGTTTTTTTTTTTTTTTTTTTTTTTGTAGATCGTTGGTGAAGAAGATATAAACAATTATATCACTAATTACACCAGGGAAATTCCCAGGAAAGATTGGAGGGACACAGTGGTCCACTTAAATACCAAACTCCTTAGACAGAATTTCCCTAGACATGCAATTAGTAGCATAATATATCATACTATCTTACCCGATCAAAATATATTTTGCGGAAGCAATCCAAAATATATAAATATAAATAGATATATATATATTTTTGTTTTTTTTTTCAACCAATGCACATGCACAAGTAAGGTAACAGAGGCTCATTCCAGTGACTTCTGTGCTAACGCCATCGAGTGCTTTCCTTCGGCCTATCAGGAGACCACAGCTTTTGTCCACAGGATCAAAATGTAAACCTTCAGGTCTTATACTAATGACAATACCGTCATGAGATGCTCTCCCTTCCAGCTGCCCTATAAGTAAACATTTGAAGATCCAAACCACATTAAGCTGGTGGAGAAAGCTCACACCGTAGACATATGGGCGCAATCAAGCCCCACGCACACAAAAGTGTACGGTGACCACCTCAAGGTGAAAGTAAAAGTGAATATGCTAAGAAAATGTGCAACTGAACTAAATGCTTGATTGAACACACAAAGATAATGAGAAAGAAATATGGGTTGCCTCCCATAAGCGCTAAATTTAGCGTCGTCAGCCAGACGGAACAGCGTATCAAGTGAGTGGAACAGGATTAGAGAGCCTTAAATTCTCATCAAGATGTTCTGTTGCTGGCTCTAAATAGTGCTTGAGACGATGACCATTCACTTTAAAAATATTTCCCGTCTGTGGGTGTTGAAGATTCACTGCACCATGTGAAAAAACATGAGTAATAAGGAATGGACCATACCATCGTGAACGGAGCTTACCTGGGAATAGTCGGAGGCGTGAGTTATATAATAAGACTTTCTGCCCAGGTTCAAAATGTTTTCTCAAAATGGTCTTATCATGATAGGCCTTGGTCTTCTCCTTGTATATTTTAGAGCTCTCATAGGCTTCATTTCGGAGTTCTTCCAACTCACTCAACTGCAACTTTCGTTGCTCTCCTGCAGCCTTCATCTCAAAATTGTACTGTTTGATAGCCCAATATGCTTTATGCTCTAATTCGATTGGTAAGTGGCAGGGTTTGCCAAAAACCAACCTGTATGGTGACATTCCAATCGGAGTTTTGTAGGCTGTACGATAAGCCCATAGAGCATCCATGAGACGATCAGACCAATCCTTGCGTGAGGAGCTCACAGTCTTCTCCAATATCTGCTTAATTTCCCTATTACAGATTTCAGCTTGTCCGCTTGTCTGTGGATGATATGGCGTGGACACCTTATGTTTGACTCCGTACTTTTGCAATAGTGCTGCAAAAAGTTTATTATTGAAATGGGACCCTCCATCACTAATGATCGCCCTGGGTGTTCCAAATCTTGCAAATATATTTTCTTTAAGGAATCTGAGAACAACTCGAGAATCATTAGTCTTGGATGGAATTGCTTCCACCCATTTTGAAACATAATCCACAAGCAAGTAAGATATATAAATAACCTTTAGATGAAGGAAAAGGTCCCATGAAATCAATACCCCAAACATCAAAAATTTCAACTATTAGAATAGGTGATAAAGGCATCTGATTCCTAGATGAAAGATTACCTAACCTTTGACACCTATCACAAGTAGAGCAGAAAGTATATGCATCTTTGAACAAACTCGGCCAATGAAATCCACATTGCAATACTTTCAAAGCTGTCTTCTTTGGACCAGAATGTCCTCCACAAGCATATGAGTGACAAAACGTGAGTATGGATTGAAATTCTGATTCTGGCACACACCGTCTGATGATTTGGTCAGAACACCATTTGAAAAGGTATGGATCATCCCATATGTAATACTTTGATGTTGTCACGAGCTTATCCTTGTAAGTTCTTGGCACATTTCCTGGAAGATCACCTGTAACAAGGTAATTGACAATGTCAGCATACCATGGTGTAGAAATAGATAAAGATAATAATTGCTCATCAGGAAAATTCTCATTTAGAGGCAAAGAGTCTTCTTCGGTCACTGAATTGTTCACCAAACGGCTGAGGTGATCAGCCACTACATTCTCGAATCCTTTTTTGTCCTTAATCTCCAGATCAAACTCTTGAAGTAATAGAATCCATCTAATCAAGCGAGGCTTTGCATCCTTCTTTTGAAGAAGGTACCTAAGAGCTGCATGGTCAGAAAATACAATTACTTTAGTACCAATCAAATATGCACGAAATTTTTCTAAAGCAAAAATAACAGAAAGGAGCTCCTTCTCTGTAGTGGAGTAGTTTAATTGAGCATCATTGAGTGTTCTACTGGCATAGTAGATAACATGAGGTACTTTATTTACTCGTTGTCCCAAAACTGCTCCTACAGCATAATCAGAAGCATCGCACATTAGTTCAAAAGGGAGGCTCCAATTGGGAGGCATCATGATCGGTGCTGACGTAAGAAGAAGTTTAAGCTTGTTAAAAGCTGTCAAACATGTCTCATCAAACTCAAATGTCACATCCTTGGATAGTAAGTTACACAATGGCTTAGCTATCTTGGAGAAATCCTTGATGAACCTCCTGTAGAAACCTGCATGTCCAAGGAAAGATCTTATTTCCTTAACTGTAGATGGAGGTGGAAGATTACTTACCAGATCCACTTTTGCTTTGTCAACTTCTATTCCCTTGCTAGAGATGATATGACCAAGCACAATTCCTTGTTGTACCATAAAATGACATTTTTCCCAGTTTAAAACTAGATTGCATTCTTGGCATCTTTCTAAGACCAAAGCGAGGTTATGAAGGCATTTATCAAAAGATGAACCAAATACACTAAAATCATCCATAAATACCTCAATAATTTGCTCCACCATATCTGAAAATATGCTCATCATACACCTTTGAAAAGTACCTGGAGCATTGCAAAGACCAAAAGGCATGCGCCTGTAGGCAAATGTACCATATGGACAAGTAAATGTCGTCTTGTCTTGATCTTCTGGTGCTATTGCAATCTGATTGTAGCCCGAATATCCATCAAGAAAACAATAATGGCTATGACCTGCAAGACGTTCCAACATTTGATCAATAAAAGGTAGTGGAAAATGATCTTTTCTAGTACCTGAATTAAGCTTTCTGCAGTCAATGCAAACACGCCATCCTGTTTGAACTCGCGTGGGAACCAACTCATTATCTTCATTAAGGACTACTGTAACTCCAGATTTCTTAGGAACCACTTGTACCGGACTAACCCATTTGCTATCAGAGATAGGGTAAATGATGCCAACATCTAGCAATTTGAGTACTTCTTTTAGCACCACCTCCTTCATTATTGGGTTAAGTCTGCGTTGGGCATCTCTTGTTGGTTTTGTTCCCTCCTCTAGCAGTATCCGATGCATACATCTAGAGGGACTAATTCCTCTGATATCAGCAATACTCCATCCGATTGATGTTTTATGCTCTTTTAGTACTCTCAACAATTTCTTTTCTTCTTCATTGCTGAGGTCAGACGCAATGATTACTGGCAATGTACTTCCTTCACCCACATACGTGTACTTCAAATGCTTTGGTAGTTCCTTCAACTCCAATTGAGGTGCCTGCACAACAGATGGTACAAGTTTTGTCTTAGGCACTGGTAAAGGCTCAAAGGCAGAAATATACATACCTAAAGAAGGTAAGGCTTCAAGGCGAGCTAAAACTTTGCTAGCTTGTTTATCCTCATCGATGGTTCCAAAGTCATGAATTAAAACTTTGTCCACAATATCTCGACCACAACTTTCATTGAACACCTGTTGACAAATTGTATCTAACGCATCTAATTGAAAACAGTAATGTTCATCACTTGGTAATTTGAGTGCTCCAAATACCTTATACTCAATCGTTTGTCCCTGCACATTCATAGTTAGTGTACCCTTTTGAACATCAATTTTGGTACCTGCTGTGGCCATGAATGGACGACCAAGAATTAAGGTTAATTTTACTTCTGACAAAGGAATCGACTCCATCTCCAATACTAGAAAATCAGCAGGTAAGATTAATCCGTCAACTTTGACTAAGACATCTTCTAAAATACCCCTAGGGTATTTGATTGATCTATCTGCCAACTGGATGCTCACAAAGGTCGCCTTTAGTTCCCCTATATTCAAAGATTCAAAAATAGAAAACGGCATTAGATTGACAGATGCACCTAAGTCAAGAAGAGCTTTCTCAAACCTGTGACCCCCAATGATACAAGGGATAGTAAAACTGCCCGGATCTTTTAGCTTGGGAGGGAGTTTGCTTTGTAGAACAGGTGAAACTTCCTCAGAAACCTTAATCGTTTCAAACTCTTTGAACTTCCTCTTATTTGTGCACAAATCCTTGAGGAACTTTGAATATTTTGGCATTTGTTTGATGGCATCTAAAAGAGGAATGTTAATCTCCACCTTCTTGAATGTATCCAAGATTCCTTGCATTGGATCTTCTTTCTTGGACTTCTGCAATCTGCTAGGAAAAGGAGCATGTGAAGAAATATAATTTGGAAGGTTAGAGTTAACCTGAAGATCTGGCGTTTCCTGGCAAGGAGTAGCACTGCTGCTAGAAGAATTTGGATCTAGAACGTCTGGATTGATCATATTGTCAGAGTCAAGGTTCTTCTCTTCTTCTGGCACGCTCATTTTTCCAATTGTTTTCCCTCCCCTCAGAGTGATTGCTTTAGCATGTTCATTAATCTTAGGGTTGACAACAACTTGGCCAGGAAGCTTTCCAGGTTCTCTTTGATTTAATGCAGTGGCTAACTGTCCCATTTGTTGTTCCAAATTTGCAATGGCGTTATCAGTTTTCTGCATGAATGCTTGAGTGCTCTGTGCCGTAGATGTAACCATATCTTCAAGTGATGGTTTCGGAGGCTCCACTTGAACCCGATGTTGTGGTAATTGAGCAAAAGGTTGTTGCATTGGTTGATTATTACTCCACCTAAAATTTGGATGATTCCTCCATCCTGGATTGTAGGTAGGAGCAAATGGATCATTCCTTGGCCTTTGCATTTGGTTTTGATTCTGATTTGGATAAGTACCGAATGCATTTATTTGTGCATCCAAGACCGCAACTTCATTTTGTGGACAACTTTCCCTAGCATGTCTAGGTGTACTGCACACAACACACACTTGAGAGCCTGGAATGATTAACTGCTTTACCATATTTGTCAAGTTTGCAATTTGGGCTTCTATGTTTGAACTTGATTGTGCTTCATAGATTCCAGCCCTTTTCTGAGGTTCTCTCACTCTGTTGTAGCTCCATTGTTGAGAATTAGTTGACAGAGTTTCAAACATCTCCGTCGCTTGTCCGGCATTGTTATTCATCATTCCACCACCAGATGTGGCGTCCACCATTTTGCGATCTGAATCCAGCATCCCTTCATAAAAATATTGCATTAGTAGCCATTCTTGAATATTATGATGAGGACAAGAGCTTAAGAGCCTCTTGTATCTCTCCCAATATTCATGGAATGCTTCTCCATCATTTTGTTGGATGCTCACTATCTCTTTCCTTATTTTATTTGTCTTTTGAGCTGGAAAGAATTTCGTCAAGAACTTGTTTGCCAAATCTGTCCATGTTCTAATTGAAGCTCTTGGTAAAGAGTGAAGCCATGTCTTTGCTTGTTCCTTCAGACTAAATGGAAACAATCGCAGATGAACCTGCTCATCAGTTAAACCTCTTATTTTAATTGTGGAACAGACATCAGAGAATTCTTTAAGATGCATGTGAGGATCTTCTCCAGCATGGCCTAAGAACGTAGGCAACAAATGAATCATTCCTGACTTTAGTTCAAAGTTGTCTACAGTAGTCTGAGGATAGACAATGCATGAAGCTTGATCTGCTGCTTGAGGCACAGAGAAATCCTTAAGTGGCTTGTTCATGTTATCTGGTTCTTCTTCCATTTGAACTGGGGCTGTGGGACTTGTAGTTGGTGATGACAAAGGTGATCTCTCTGGAGTGCGATGCTCTCTTTGACAAAATAAACGGATATCCGCTAATTTTGTGCTTAACAAAATGTTGTCACTCGATAAGTTCCCAAGATTTGAGCTGGACATTCATGTATCTGCAAAATAGGAAAAATAACAATATAAATGAACTACTTAGGTGGCGAGGCCAACCATGAACATTAATTAATATAGAGAAAATTTGGCGGATGGCAGTGCCAATCACAACCAGAGGATTAAAGAAGTTAGTTGACAATATATAAAAAGTTAGTATACAGAAGAAATAAAATGGGGCAGAAAAGGCCAACCATAAAAAAAACGATGTTAGTAAATAATAAGGTATATTAATAGGCGGTAGAACCAGCCATTAATATTAATAGATATATACATATATCAAGAATAGTAGGTGGTAGAACCAGCCATTAATATTAATAGATATATACATATATTAAGAATAGTAGGCGGTTTGAACCAGCCATTAATAAAAAATAAAATGGGGCATTTAAGCCAACCACGTTAAATAATGACATGTACTGTAAAACCTTCCATGTAGGAGGTGCTAACAACAAAAATAAATAAATAAATTATATACAAGAGTTAGATGACATTATATTAGGTAATCACATCCCCGGCAACGGCGCCAAAAATTGTTATGTCGTTAGTAACAATTTAAAATAACCTACAAATGTACAATTAATATATATAGTGAACAAGTAAGAGTCGATCCCACAAGGAGTGATGCTAATAGATATACAATCTTACACCTGAATATAATTGATACAAGGGGGGTTAAGTCTTGCAATAGATAAAAATTAAGACAAAGAAATTGACGTTAAGAACAAGAATGAGAATTAATGAAAACAATAGCTAAGACTCACTATCCACCACAAAACATTCAAACAATTTATAAGAAATAATAGAGTAACAATTTAAACAAGATATGATGACAACATTCACAACAAGGTCATGGTCAAACTCAAGTTGTATGATTCTCTCTTAATTGCATGTAAAGTGTATGGCGTCTACCTCATTACGTGTATTCTTAATTGAAATCTAGCATGGAATTTGCATCAATCAACAATCAAGAATCCAATAAGAGTAAAGAGAATATGAATGTCACAAGAATCCTAATACATGGTATTTGTACTTAGGTATTCAAGAATTGATTTTTCATAATTCATTTTCAACTGAATTATATGTTGCAGGAAAGAACATATTCAACAAGGCAATTGACCATGTTCTACAACAATTAATTCTAATACATGCTTCAAAGTTAGCTAATCAAAGAAACACAATACTAGAACTCACATAACATGGAAAAATCAAAATCATCATGCTTGTAGAAATTGAAATCCACACAACTTATAAAATTGAAAGCATGCTTAGGGCTTCAAGACAAGCCCTAACTAATAATAGTTTGGTTATACATAACCAAATAAGACATGAAACATAAAAACATAATTACAAACACAAGCCTTGTTTTCTTCTTTTGCTTCTCCTCTTTATGCTTCCAATCCTTCTCCTTCTTTCCTTCTTGTCTCCAAGCTCCCCCTCCTAGCTCCTACTCCTCTCTATTTATAGATAAAATGAGCATGTCCATCAAATTCGTGTGGTGGATTGTCCACTCTTTGAATGGAAATGGTATCATCAATGACATCAACTTCCAATTACACACTAATCTTGTAACTGCATTCTGGGCCTAAACGAAGCATATTATGAACTCAAACCCTTCATCAATATTGTAGATACAAATGTGTAGATAATTATGGGCTTTTGAATAACTCAATTTGGACATCAGACGCTCAAGTTATGGGCTTCTAAAGGTCTGGTCTGCAAACAGAAATTCTGCTTCGGATATAACTTCCAAACTTGACTTCGAGGCAACCTTTAGAGGCCCAAATGAACTCTGATTTTTGTGAACCAGCACTTCCTGCAAAGCTTGAAGTGTCCTCTTAACATTTGCTGAAGATCAAATCTCATTCCGATAGCTCTTACTAGCTCTTAACCTGCAAAACATCCAAGAAGATCTTAAGTACAATAATCTTGAAAATTCAGCTTTTAAGCACAATTTCTTGGCATTGCTTTGGTAGTATTTTATCACTTTAAGAACGTACATTCTGGCACTTATCACGGACCATCAAAGTTTCTCGGTGTACATTTTTTATTGTTCTTTTATATGAAAATTTACGAGTATAAGCTTCCTAGATTATTTCGATGACAAAACACCAACTTTCTATGAGACAAATGGACAAAACCGTTAAAAGCTCTTCCATAGAGAGAGTTGAGGAACTTCGGACCATCGAAGTTTCTCTATGTACACTTTTTATTGTTCTTCTATGTCAAATTTTATGAATACAAGCTTACAAGATTATTTCGATTCCAAAACACCAACTTTCTATGACAAATGGACAAAACCGTTAAAAGCTCCTCCATAGAGAGAGTTGACCAACTTCGGACAATCAAAGTTGCTCTATGTACACTTTTTATTGTTCTTCTATGTCAAATTTTATGAATACAAGCTTCTAAGATTATTTCGATTCCAAAACATGAACTTTCTATGAAAAGTGCACAAAAACGTTAAAAGCTCCTTCATAGAGAGAGTTGAGCATCTTCGGACCATCAAAGTTTCTCGGTTTACACTTTTTATTGTTCTTTTATATGAAATTTTACGAGTATAAGCTTCCTAGATTATTTCGATGACAAAACATCAACTTTCTATGAGACAAATGGACAAAACCGTTAAAAGCTCTTCCATAGAAAGAGTTGAGCAACTTCGGACCATCGAAGTTGCTCTATGTACACTTTTTATTGTTCTTATATGTCAAATTTTATGAATACAAGCTTACAAGATTATTTCGATTCCAAAACATGAACTTTCTATGAAAAATGGACAAAACCGTTAAAAGCTCCTCCATAGAGACAGTTCAGCATCTTCGGACCGTCAAAGTTGCTCTATGTACACTTTTTATTGTTCTTCTATGTCAAATTTTACGAGTATAAGCTTCCTAGATTATTTCGATAACAAAACATCAACTTTCTATGAAAAACGGACAAAAACGTTAAAAGCTCTTCCATAAAAAGTGTTGAGCAACTTCGGTCGATCAAAGTTGCTCTATGTACACTTTTTATTGTTCTTCTATGTCAAATTTTATGAATACAAGCGTACAAGATTATTTCGATTCCAAAACACCAACTTTCTATGAGGAATGGACAAAATCGTTAAAAGCTCCCACATAGAGAGAGTTGAGCAACTTCGGACCATCAAAGTTGCTCTATGTACACTTTTTATTGTTCTCTATGTGAAATTTTACGAGTATAAGCTTCCAAGATTATTTCGATGACAAAACACCAATTTTCTGTGAGACAAATGGACCAAACCGTTAAAAGCTCTTCCATAGAGAGAGTTGAGCAACTTCGGACCATCAAAGTTGCTCTATGTACACTTTTTATTGTTCTTCTATGTCAAATTTTATGAATACAAGCGTACAAGATTATTTCGATTCCAAAACACCAACTTTCTATGACGAATGGACAAAACCGTTAAATGCTCCTCCATAGAGAGAGTTGAGCAACTTCGAACCATCAAAGTTGCTCTATGTACACTTTTTATTGTTCTTCTATGTCAAATTTTATGAATACAAGCATCCAAGATTATTTCGATTCCAAAACAGCAACTTTCTATGACAAATGGACAAAACCGTTAAAAGCTCCTCCATAGAAAGAGTTGAGCAACTTCGGACCATCAAAGTTGCTCTGTTTACACTTTTTATCGTTCTTCTACGTCAAATTTTAGGAGGATAAGCTTCGTAGATTATTTCGATGCCAAAACATCAACTTTCTATGAAAAATGGACAAAACCGTTGAAAGCTCCAACATAGAAAGAGTCGAACAAGTTCGGACCATCAAAGTTGCTCGGCGTACACTTTTTACTATTCTTCTATGTCAAATTTTACGAGTATAAGCTTCGTAGATTATTTCTATGGCAAAACATCAACTTTCTATGACAAATGGAAAAAAGCATTAAAAGCTCCTTCATAGAGAGAGTTGAGCATCTTCGGACCATCAAAGTTTCTCGGTGTACACTTTTTATTGTTCTTCTATGTGAAATTTTACGAGTATAAGCTTCCTAGATTATTTCGATGACAAAACATCAACTTTCTATGAGACAAATGGACAAAACCGTTAAAAGCTCTTCCATAGAGAGAGTTGAGAAACTTCGGACCATCGAAGTTGCTCTATGTACACTTTTTATTGTTCTTCTATGTCAAATTTTATGAATACAAGCGTACAAGATTATTTCGATTCCAAAACACAACTTTCTATGACGAATGGACAAAACCGTTAAAAGCTATTCCATAGAGAGAGTTGAGCAACTTCGGACCATCAAAGTTGCTCTATGTACACTTTTTATTGTTTTCTATGTGAAATTTTACGAGTATAAGCTTCCTAGATTATTTCGATGACAAAACATCAACTTTCTATGAGACAAATGGACAAAACCGTTAAAAGCTCCTCCATAGAGAGTGTTGAGCAACTTCGGACCATCAAAGTTGCTCTATGTACACTTTTTATTGTTCTCTATGTGAAATTTTACGAGTATAAGCTTCCAAGATTATTTCGATGACAAAACACCAATTTTCTGTGAGACAAATGGACCGAACCGTTAAAAGCTCTTCCATAGAGAGAGTTGAGCAACTTCGGACCATCAAAGTTGCTCTATGTACACTTTTTATTGTTCTCTATGTGAAATTTTACGAGTATAAGCTTCCAAGATTATTTCGATGACAAAACACCAATTTTCTGTGAGACAAATGGACCAAACCGTTAAAAGCTCTTCCATAGAGAGAGTTGAGCAACTTCGGACCATCAAAGTTGGTCTATGTACACTTTTTATTGTTCTTCTATGTCAAATTTTATGAATACAAGCTTCCAAGATTATTTCGATTCCAAAACACGAACTTTCTATGAAAAATGGACAAAAATGTTAGAAGCTCCTTCATAGAGAGAGTTGAGCATCTTCGGACCATCAAAGTTTCTTGGTGTACATTTTTATTGTTCTTTTATATGAAAATTTACGAGTATAAGCTTCCTAGATTATTTCGATGACAAAACACCAACTTTCTATGAGACAAATGGACAAAACCGTTAAAAGCTCTTCCATAGAGAGAGTTGAGCAACTTCGGACCATCGAAGTTGCTCTATGTACACTTTTTATTGTTCTTCTATGTCAAATTTTATGAATACAAGCTTACAAGATTATTTCGATTCCAAAACACCATTTTTCTATGACAAATGGACAAAACCGTTAAAAGCTCCTCCATAGAGAGAGTTGAGCAACTTTGGACCATCAAAGTTGCTCTATGTACACTTTTTATTGTTCTTCTATGTCAAATTTTATGAATACAAGCTTTTAAGATTATTTCGATTCCAAAACATGAACTTTCTATGAAAAGTGGACAAAAACGTTAAAAGCTCCTTCATAGAGAGAGTTGAGCATCTTCGGACCATCAAAGTTTCTCGGTTTACACTTTTTATTGTTCTTTTATATGAAATTTTACGAGTATAAGATTCCTAGATTATTTCGATGACAAAACACGAACTTTCTATGAGACAAATGGACAAAACCGTTAAAAGCTCTTCCTTAGAAAGAGTTGAGCAACTTCGGACCATCTAAGTTGCTCTATGTACACTTTTTATTGTTCTTCTATGTAAAATTTTATGAATGCAAGCTTCTAAGATTATTTCGATTCGAAAACACCAAATTTCTATGACAAATGGAAAAAACCGTTAAAAGCTCCTCCATAGAGAGAGTTGAGCAACTTCGGACCATCTAAGTTGCTCTATGTACACTTTTTATTGTTGTTCTATGTAAAATTTTATGAATACAAGCTTCCAAGATTATTTCGATTCCAAAACACCAACTTTCTATGACAAATGGATAAAACCGTTAAAAGCTCCTCCATAGAGAGAGTTGAGCAACTTCGGACCATCGAAGTTTCTCGGTTTACACTTTTTATTGTTCTTTTATGTGAAATTTTACGAGTATAAGATTCCTAGATTATTTCGATTCCAAAACACCAACTTTCTATGACAAATGAACAAAACCGTTAAAAGCTCCTCCATAGAGGGAGTTGAGCAACTTCGGACCATCAAAGTTGCTCTATGTACACTTTTTATTGTTCTTCTATGTCAAATTTTATGAATACAAGCTTTTAAGATTATTTCGATTCCAAAACATGAACTTTCTATGAAAAGTGGACAAAAACGTTAAAAGCTCCTTCATAGAGAGAGTTGAGCATCTTCGGACCATCAAAGTTTCTCGGTTTACACTTTTTATTGTTCTTTTATATGAAATTTTACGAGTATAAGATTCCTAGATTATTTCGATGACAAAACACCTACTTTCTATGAGACAAATGGACAAAACCGTTAAAAGCTCTTCCATAGAAAGAGTTGAGCAACATCGGACCATCTAAGTTGCTCTATGTACACTTTTTATTGTTCTTCTATGTCAAATTTTATGAATACAAGCTTACAAGATTATTTCGATTCCAAAACACCAACTTTCTATGAAAAATGGACAAAACCGTTAAAAGCTCCTCCATAGAGAGAGTTGAGCAACTTCGGACCATCAAAGTTGCTCTATGTACACTTTTTATTGTTCTTCTATGTCAAATTTTATGAATTCAAGCTTCTAAGACTACTTCGATTCCAAAACATGAACTTTCTATGAAAAGTGGACAAAAACGTTAAAAGCTCCTTCATAGAGAGAGTTGAGCATCTTCGGACCATCAAAGTTTCTCAGTTTACACTTTTTATTGTTCTTTTATATGAAATTTTATGAGTATAAGATTCCTAGATTATTTCGATGACAAAACACCAACTTTCTATGAGACAAATGGACAAAACCGTTCAAAGCTCTTCCATAGAGAGAGTTGAGCATCTTCGGACCATCAAAGTTGCTCTATGTAGACTTTTTATTGTTCTTCTATGTAAAATTTTATGGATGCAAGCTTCTAAGATTATTTCGATTCGAAAACACCAACTTTCTATGACAAATGGACAAAACCGTTAAAAGCTCCATCATAGAGAGAGTTGAGCATCTTCGGACCGTCAAAGTTTCTCGGTGTACACTTTTTATTGTTCTTCTATGTCAAATTTTACGAGTATAAGCTTCCGAGATTATTTCGATTCCAAAACACGAACTTTCTATGAAAAACGGACAAAAACGTTTAAAGCTCTTCCATAGAGAGAGTTGAGCAACTTCGGACGATCAAAGTTGCTCTATGTACACTTTTTATTGTTCTTCTATGTCAAATTTTATGAATACAAGCGTACAAGATTATTTCGATTCCAAAACACCAACTTTCTATGACGAATGGACAAAACCGTTAAAAGCTCCTCCATAGAGAGAGTTGAGCAACTTCGGACCATCAAAGTTGCTCTATGTACACTTTTTTATTGTTCTCTATGTGAGATTTTATGAGTATAAGCTTCCTAGATTATTTCGATGACAAAACGTTAACTTTCTATGAGACAAATGGACAAAACCGTTAAAAGCTCTTCCATAGAGAGAGTTGAGCAACTTCGGACCATCGAAGTTGCTCCTTGTACACTTTTTATTGTTCTTCTATGTCAAATTTTATGAATACAAGCGTACAAGATTATTTCGATTCCAAAACACCAACTTTTTATGACGAATGGACAAAATCGTTAAAAGCTCCTCCATAGAGAGAGTTGAGCAACTTCGGACCATCAAAGTTGCTCTATGTACACTTTTTATTGTTCTCTATGTGAAATTTTATGAGTATAAGCTTCCATGATTATTTCGATTCCAAAACACCAACTTTCTATGACAAATGGACAAAACCGTTAAAAGCTCCTCCATAGAAAGAGTTGAGCAACTTCGGACCATCAAAGTTGCTCTGTTTACACTTTTTATTGTTCTTCTACGTCAAATTTTAGAAGGATAAGCTTCGTAGATTATTTTGATGCCAAAACATCAACTTTCTATGAAAAGTGGACAAAACCGTTGAGAGCTCCAACATAGAAAGAGTTGAACAAGTTCGGACCATCAAAGTTGCTCGGCGTACACTTTTTACTATTATTGTATGTCAAATTTTACGAGTATAAGCTTCCTAGATTATTTCTATGGCAAAACATCAACTTTCTATGACAAATAGAAAAAAGCATTAAAAGCTCCTTCATAGAGAGAGTTGAGCATCTTCGGACCATCAAAGTTTCTCGGTGTACAACTTTTATTGTTCTTCTTTGTGAAATTTTACGAGTATAAGCTTCCTAGATTATTTCGATGACAAAACATCAAATTTCTATGAGACAAATGGACAAAACCGTTAAAAGCTCTTCCATAGAGAGACTTGAGCAACTTCGGACCATCGAAGTTGCTCTATGTACACTATTTATTGTTCTTCCATGTCAAATTTTATGAATACAAGCGTACAAGATTATTTCGATTCCAAAACACCAACTTTCTATGACGAATGGACAAAACCGTTAAAAGCTCCTCCATATAGAGAGTTGAGCAACTTCGGACCATCAAAGTTGCTCTATGTACACTTTTTACTGTTCTCTATGTGAAATTTTACGAGTATAAGCTTCCTAGATTATTTCGATGACAAAACATCAACTTTCTATGAGACAAATGGACAAGACCGTTAAAAGCTCTTCCATAGAGAGAGTTGAGCAACTTCGGACCATCGAAGTTGCTCTTTGTACACTTTTTATTGTTCTTCTATGTCAAATTTTATGAATACAAGCGTACAAGATTATTTCGAATCCAAAACACCAACTTTCTATGACGAATATACAAAATCGTTAAAAGCTCCTCCATAGAGAGAGTTGAGCAACTTCGGACCATCAAAGTTGCTCTATGTACACTTTTTATTGTTCTCTATGTGAAATTTTATGAGTATAAGGTTCCAAGATTATTTCGATGACAAAACACCAATTTTCTGTGAGACAAATGGACCAAACCGTTAAAAGCTCTTCCATAGAGAGAGTTGAGCAACTTCGGACCATCAAAGTTGCTCTATGTACACTTTTTATTGTTCTTCTACGTCAAATTTTATGAATACAAGCTTCCAAGATTATTTCGATTCCAAAACACGAACTTTCTATGAAAAATGGACAAAAACGTTAGAAGCTCCTTCATAGAGAGAGTTGAGCATCTTCGGATTATCAAAGTTTCTCGGTGTACATTTTTTATTGTTCTTTTATATGAAAATTTACGAGTATAAGCTTCCTAGATTATTTCGATGACAAAACACCAACTTTCTATGAGACAAATGGACAAAACCGTTAAAGGCTCTTCCATAGAGAGAGTTGAGCAACTTCGGACCAACGAAGTTGCTCTATGTACACGTTTTATTGTTCTTCTATGTCAAATTTTATGAATACAAGCTTACAAGATTATTTCGATTCCAAAACACCAACTTTCTATGACAAATGGACAAAACCGTTAAAAGCTCCTCCATAGAGAGAGTTGAGCAACTTCGGACCATCAAAGTTGCTCTATGTACACTTTTTATTGTTCTTCTATGTCAAATTTTATGAATACAAGCTTCTAAGATTATTTCGATTCCAAAACATGAACTTTCTATGAAAAATGGACAAAACCGTTAAAAGCTCCTCCGTAGAGAGAGTTCAGCATCTTCGGACCGTCAAAGTTTCTCGGTGTACACTTTTTATTGTTCTTCTATGTCAAATTTTACGAGTATAAGCTTCCAAGATTATTTCGATTCCAAAACACGAACTTTCTATGAAAAACGGACAAAAACGTTAAAAGCTCTTCCATAGAGAGAGTTGAGCAACTTCGGTCGATCAAAGTTGCTCTATGTACACTTTTTATTGTTCTTCTATGTCAAATTTTATGAATACAAGCGTACAAGATTATTTCGATTCCAAAACACCAACTTTCTATGACGAATGGACAAAACTGTTAAAAGCTCATCCATAGAGAGAGTTGAGCAACTTCGGACCATCAAAGTTGCTCTATGTACACTTTTTATTGTTCTTCTTTGTCAAATTTTATGAATGCAGGCTTCCAAGATTATTTCGATTCCAAAACACCAACTTTCTATGACAAATGGACAAAATCGTTAAAAGCTCCTCCATAGAAAGGGTTGAGCAACTTCGGACCATCAAAGTAGCTCTATGTACACTTTTTATTGTTCTCTATGTGAAATTTTACGAGTATAAGCTTCGAAGATTATTTCGATGACAAAACACCAATTTTCTGTGAGACAAATGGACCAAACCGTTAAAAGCTCTTCCATAGAGAGAGTTGAGCAACTTCGGACCATCAAAGTTGCTCTATGTACACTTTTTATTGTTCTTCTATGTCAAATTTTATGAATACAAGCGTACAAGATTATTTCGATTCCAAAACACCAACTTTCTCTGACGAATGGACAAAACTGTTAAAAGCTCCTCCATAGAGAGAGTTGAGCAACTTCGGACCATCAAAGTTGCTCTATGTACACTTTTTATTGTTCTTCTATGTAAAATTTTATGAATGCAAGCTTCTAAGATTATTTCGATTCGAAAACACCAAATTTCTATGACAAATGGAAAAAACCGTTAAAAGCTCCTCCATAGAGAGAGTTGAGCAACTTCGGACCATCTAAGTTGCTCTATGTACACTTTTTATTGTTGATCTATGTAAAATTTTATGAATACAAGCTTCCAAGATTATTTCGATTCCAAAACACCAACTTTCTATGACAAATGGATAAAACCGTTAAAAGCTCCTCCATAGAGAGAGTTGAGCAACTTCGGACCATCGAAGTTGCTCTATGTACACTTTTTATTGTTCTTCTATGTCAAATTTTATGAATACAAGCTTACAAGACTATTTCGATTCTAAAGCACGAACTTTCTATGACAAATGGATAAAACCGTTAAAAGCTCCTCCATAGAGAGAGTTCAGCAACTTCGAACCATCAAAGTTGCTCTATGTACACTTGTTATTGTTCTTCTATGTCAAATTTTATGAATACAAGCTTCCAAGATTATTTCGATTCCAAAACACCAACTTTCTATGAAAAATGGACAAAGACGTTAAAAGCTCCTACATAGAGAGAGTTGAGCATCTTCGGACCATCAAAGTTTCTCGATGTACACTTTTTATTGTTCTTTTATATGAAATTTTACGAGTATAAGCTTCCTCGATTATTTCGATGCCAAAACACCAACTTTCTATAACAAATGGATAAAACCGTTAAAAGCTTCTCCATAGATAGAGTTGAGCAACTTCGAACCATCAAAGTTGCTCTATGTACACTTTTTATTGTTCTTCTATGTCAAATTTTACAAGTATAAGCTTCGTAGATTATTTCGATGCCAAAACACCAATTTTCTATGAAAAATGGACAAAACTGTTGAAAAATCCTTTAACAGAAGAAACAAAAAGAAGCAGACAAATGAACAAATAATAGAAGCACAAGAGTGCAGGAGCAGCAAGATAGACAAGGATGCAGAGCGCAATTAAACAATAAATTGTGGTTACCATAAAGGTCAGTACTGGAGCACTTATCTCAGATGAATGGAAGATTCACCGGCGTTGCTGAGATGTGCTTGAATCCGATATACTGGCTTCGTTATAAAGTTCAAATTTGCGTTGATAAAGCAATTGAACTTTGGTCAGATATATCTGGACTAGACTTGAATTTTTATTTTGATTAAGAGCAGATAGTTTGTCCAACTTTTTTATTAAAATTTGTTCCCAGAATTCGCAGTATTTTAAATCACCAGTTTCAACAGGGAAATAATGAAAAGAGTCAATAGATCTGATTTGTTTTAAACAACTTTTCCAATAACGTTCTTCAACAGTATATCGATTCATGAGTATAAATCATAATGACAGAGAAATCCTCTGGGCTTTATAACCACAGGAGGCGGAGCCGTCCGTTTGTGGCGCCGTTAAGGATGAGCAGTTTATATGAGCAGTTTATATCAGCAGAGAAATCCTCTGGGCTTTATAACCACAGGCGGCGGAGCCGTCCGTTTGTGGCGCCGTTAAGGATGACACAAAGATAAAGAGAGATTTTTGATGTACCAGATCAACCGAAGTTGCAAGTACAGAGCATACTTAAGTTGACAGAGAAGTAGAAGCAGAGAGGAATAGTACCAAAGTATGCACACGACGAGTCTCTCAATTTTATTTCGTGTAATTCTTGTGTGTTTGTACAATGGAGAGGGAGCTTCCTTAAATAAACCCATGGAGGGATACAAGAGTAATTGCGGGTGCACAATGGGCCCCATCGCCTAATCACTCGTGATACCGACCGGGTGAAACAAACAAAAATAAAAGATATCATACATTTATTTACATAAGATTCCTGATAAGGATGATGGCATATCATTTTTCTTTTTTAATGGTCGTGGGGTCCGTCATGTATGCCAAGTGGATTGTGCCATCATTGCCGTATTCGGATGTCTCAGATTCAGACATTGCGTCTTCATCATTGTCGTCTTCTTGAGAGGAAACTTCAATTGGGTCTACTGGATCATTCGAATGAAGTTTCTTATAATAGGCCATTTTTTTGGCTTTAATGATGAGATCAGCTTGTGAGGCGTGTCGCATTTCTTCTTTTAATTTGAGTAATATTTCAAGGAGGTCCTTTTCTTCATAAAGACCTTCAAGGATACCTTGAGGAGTGGATTTGGACAGATCTTCTTGGGCCGTCCCTAAACTTCTTAGAACTTGGGCTTTGGAGATATCTTGATATGCAAATGAAGCCCACCATCGATGATTCAATTTTCGAACCAGAGTAGGGAAATTATCATAGATGATTAACTCATATTGCCAAGCCCAAATCCAGGGTATTTTAAAATCCACTAAGAAGTAAAATAACTTCTCAGTTCGAGCAAAAGTATAACTTTTAAAGTTAGGATGTTGTTTTAACAACGAAGAATAATATGAAAAGACTTCAGATAAGTCGTCTGGAAGAAAATTATCTTCGGGTCCAATTTGATCCCACCAAAGGAGAAACCATTTTGGACACTGGTCTTTAAAGTCATCACCGATTTGGAAGAACCATGAGTGCTTTCCCAGATTATTTTGATAGAAGAAAGCCTTGGACCATGCATCAATATAGTCCCAGTAATTATAGTATCTATAAGATATACGGCGCTCTACAAGAGGCCTATTCTTGTTGGGGTCTCTTCCGAAATCTTCGAAAGACATAATTTTTTTTAGAATTGCTTTGGAATAAGCTATTTGAGGTCCATTTCCTCGTAAAGAATGGTGAAAGGTTACTGAACCAGTTTCTTCGAGAATCTTTTCATAAAAGAATCGGTTTTTGATTCCATATGTAGGAAAGTGTTCATCGTCAGGCATATATTGAATAGCCAGCAAGTGTGGACAGTTTTTAAACTGTTCGTATTTAGTGTTTTCAACACATATGATAGGAATAGAGAATCCCTTGTTAATATATTCAGTTTTTACTTTCTCTAGCCCTTTGCCTTTTAGATCTTTATTAAAAGACCTCTTGCCTCCTCTTATGGTTCGACTGGAGCTAGCCATTTGCCCTGCAAATATTCGCGAGTAAGAAAATCAGGCAAATTATTAGATTCTCCTTTAATAAATTCAATGCTAAAATCAAAGATGGCCAATAGGGCTTGCCATCGAGCAAAGATTTGTTTGGAGGCCAAGTTTTTGACATCCTTTTCAAGGACATCTTTGGCTGCTTTACAATCAATTCGTAATAAGAATTTTTGATTTAATAAATCATCTTGAAATTTAGTAATACAGAGAACAATGGATAAAAGTTCTTTCTTGATAGTGGAATAGTTCTTTTGAGCTGGTTTCCATAAACCAGAAGTGAATCTCACCAATTGTTCTTTTCCTAAAAGATTTCTTTGTTTAAGAATCCCTCCATATCCTTGTTCAGAAGCATCGGTCTCAACTATTTTTAAATAGTCAGGGT
Organism: Euonymus europaeus; assembly: GCA_963580455.1. Taxonomy (NCBI): domain Eukaryota; kingdom Viridiplantae; phylum Streptophyta; class Magnoliopsida; order Celastrales; family Celastraceae; genus Euonymus; species Euonymus europaeus. The sequence goes on along the minus strand of OY756959.1, from coordinate 18,712,837 downwards.
GAGGTATGGATAAACAAGGAAGGAATTTTATGCGTGATTTAATTCTTTTGACTGCTTCAGTACACTGCGAGGTCCAGGGATCAGGTTCTTTTTTTAACCTTCAAAATAGAGGTTTACAGTCTTTAGCAAGATCTTTATAAAAATCTGCTACATAATTGAGACAACCAATTAGTTGAATTTTATCTTTGAGCTCATCAGGAAATCTGTCTCCAAAGCTCAAAGCCCTGTCAATTGGGATTATGGATCCCTGTGTAATATTATGTCCAAGAAATCGGACATTAGTTTGAAATAATTTTATCTTTTTTAAAGATAAGACAAGCCCGTTCTTTTTTATAGTTTCATAAAATGTATTTAGATGTTTCTAATGCTGGGAAAGTTCATAAGAATAAACAAGGACATCATCGATATAATCAATGATAAATTCAACAAAGCAATTGAAAATATCATTCATGATATTCTGGAATTCAGATGGTGCATTTTTCAAACCAAATGGCATGACATTCCATTCATAATGTCCGAAAGGGACGGTAAAGGCGGTTTTATATCTATCCTTCTCCTCGATTTGGATTTGCCAAAATCCACTTTTGAGGTCGAACTTGGAGAAAATGTTAGCTTTAAAAAGACGATTTAATAAATCACGTTTATTTGGAATGGGATATCTAATCCATTGTAAGACCTTATTGAGGGGTTTGTAATTGATTACTAACCGGGGGGCTCCTCGTTCTATTTCAGCCGCATTATAAACGTAAAAAGCAGAGCAGCTCCAAGGAGAATAGCTTTTTCGAATTAGCTTTTTCTATAAAAGCTGAGTAATTTCTTTCTGACAGTATTCTACCAATTCTTTGGACATTTGGATTGGCCTTGCCTTAGTGGGAATGTTTTTCTCACAGAAATCTGGTTCATAAGGTAGTTGAGCCATATGCCGTTTCCGATTCCAGAAAGCTGAGGGAATTTCACTGCAAACTTCCTGTTCCAATTTGGTTAGGAAAGAGGATATCTTTTCCTGGATAGTAGGGTGATTAACCTGTGTTTCAACAGATATAGAGTTAATCTCGTCCTTGATAAAGGCAATCTGTTGTTGCTTAAAAGAAACAGCATTATGGAGTTGATTTATATATGCAACCTTTTTAGGAAAGGCAAACATGAAGGTTACGGGCTTTCCCTTTAAAACCGAGTGGATTCCGATATCATCAACCTGATAAGGTTCTAACAATGCTAAAAACGGATTTCCTAATATAATATTAGAGTTTAAATTCTTAACAAGAATAAAAACAAGTTTAATACAAACCTGATCATGGCAGACATACGCGTTGGATAATTTGTATTTTATCTTAAGTTCACTGGTGTCTACCGCTGTTAATACCTGAGAAGTTTTTTCAAAATACTTGGAAGGTATTAACCCTTCTCGTATACAATGTCTGTCGGCGCTTGAATCGATTAACGCGAGAGTTGAAATATTGAGTTCATTATTAATGACTAAGTCGACTTTAACATAATATTGTCGATTAGTAATTTCTTGAATCACCATCATCTTGTTGAGATATTCTTCATTAAGGTCCGTTTTTTCCGAATCCATTATCGCTAAGCCCTTTTGTTTTAGTTCTGGGTCAGGGATATGATAACCTTCATTTTGGGCTTCGAGTGGGTCGGTTTCGTGAAGACTTGGAGTAGACTGCTGGGGATTGGCAGAGTCTACAGAAGGAAAGTTGAAAGAGGAGGATGCTGGGGTAGCCGTGTAGTTGACCTCGGCTTGTAATTCTAAAATCTCGATCCTTTGTCTGAGAGATTTCACTTCTCCTTTTAATGAATGAACTTCATGTTTGGGGTCATGAATGGTGACTGGTTTTGGAGCCGAAGTTCTAGTGAAAACTTCTTTTAACGTGTAGGCCGGAGAGACCGCGACTTCTTTTGGATCGACCTTTGAGTCGAGTTTTTTTTCAGACTTCTGGATGGATAAAAGCTTCTCAAGCGCTTCCCTCTTCTCGAGAGGATTTTGGATGGAATCGAGAAGATCGAGGATAAAGCTTTCGTGCTGAGTGAGAACGTTGATAGAAAGTCCATTCATTTTAATGATGGCTTTGTAATAGTCGCATTCGCAATCTTCTTTATCAGAGGGGGAAGACTGGGAAGAATGATCGTCATCGGATAAGAGAAGGCTGGAGTCAGATCTATCGGATGAATAATCTTCGGCAAGAATTTTTAATAGATCAGCTTTATCTGTTTCAAAAATAGCAAGACTATTTATTTTGGTCTGGGCACGACAGGTATTTTGATAATGACCTATTTTGCCGCATTTCCAACAGGTAGGTTGGCGCGTGCCACGGGTTTTATTGGTGCGGGTTTTCTTAGTTCCCTATTTGGGAAAAGCCTTGCTTTCATTAGTTCTCATTCTATCTAGTGGAAGAGTGGATTTAGTGAATCGCTTCTTTTTGTAGTGACGATAAGAATCCTTTTTAAAAGGTTTTTTGGATTTTTTAGCTGAATCAGGCTTGGGGAGAATGGTATTATAACCAAACTGATTGCAAAATTGACCGATTTCCCTTTTACCAGAGAGATGCTGCTTTTTAAGCTAATTTTTCAATTTTATGTCATTACATAAGTTAAGACCTTCACGGGTGACTTCAGAAATTAATTTTCCAAAAGTGTAAGTTGATAAATCATACGCACCTCCATTGAGGTTAGTGAGACGAGTCCTAACTCGAGTGGCGAATAAGGGTGGTAAACCTGCCAAAAATCTTTCTTTCCAAAACACATGATTAGAATCTTGGTGAAGATGAACGCGTGAAAGGAAGACATCTTTATACCATTTAAAATGTGTTAACGTGGGGCAGCGTAAGTTCATGAGCTAATCCTTGCAGTTATCCCCAAGTAGATGAGAGTCACCCATAAAATGATGAATGACAGTGCATATCAGAGTGTAGACAGAATCAGATTCGCCAGTTTCTGAAAAGCCAGCTGTAATGAACTGGCCAATTTGAGTGTCGGTATTACCGCTTGCTTTGCTAATAGTAGAAAACATCATAATGTTTTGTAAGGTTTGAATAATCTGATAGTCTGATTGGCCATCTATCTTCCACTCGTAAAGAGTCCTACTGCTATATTGATTAGCGACATTGATGTAGCTTTCTTCGAATAATAAATCGGCAGGAGTGGCTCGTGGATAGTAATTACGAGTTGGTGCTTTACTAACTGGTCCTTGTATGGGAGTGATATGAGCATGAGCATCTTGAAATTGGTTTTGAAGATTTTGAAAATCAGAATCATGTTTAATTTCGTCATCCGAGCTTTGAGAGCTGGAATAAGCCTTATGTTTAAGGACTGAGATGGCTGGTTTCGAAGTTGATGGGTTGGTGATGGTAAGGTTTTGAACCTTAGAGATCAATTTGGTTAAAAATTCATCAGAATATTCATTATCAAATTTATAATTACCAGAAATAGGTTGAGGTGGTTTTATTACCACAGGATCAATGTTTGGCTTTTCCTTTTTTCTCTCTTGAGGAAATTCATGATGCGAAGGAATAGGCCTTACAGTTGAAGGAATGACTTCTGAAATCGAGAGATGGTTCTCGATTCTGTCAAGCTGGTCTGCAATTGTTTTCAAATGAACATTTGTGAAGTTACCTTGTCTCTGGATATCACCAGATAGAGGATCCGTCTTTGAAGGTTTTATAAAAGGCTGCGCATCTATATCGTTGAAGAAGACATGCTTAGCAGGTGGGTGAATAGACTCTATTGTTTCACCAGAGATTAACTTCCATTTAATCATTGGTTGCTGAGTAATTACTGAAATGGATTCGCGCTCTTGATAAATCATGAACCATTGTTTAAAAGGCATATTTTCACCAATAAGCTTAAGTTCTTCATAAAACTGTTTTCGGAAGAATATTAATTCTTCTTGATTAAAATGTTTAACATACCATTGTCGGAAGGGCTTGTTATATGGTTCCATTAATTCTTTGCTCAAATATGAGCAATCTGGAACAAAGACTGCTTTTATCATATTTATTCTTGGAATCTTAGGGTCGAATTCTAATTCGGATGGTGTCGGCTCATTTCCTTCGGATCCATTAGATCCTACGTCGGAGGGTGACGGAGCAGATGGAGTTTTATAAACAGGATGAGGAATATTGTTTATTGATAAAGATAATCCCTTGACTGAATCTGGGATTGAAGACGTGCTATGTCGTGTAGACAAAGTTTTTAACTTTCTATGGTCAGACTTTGAAGGGGTTATCCTGAGTTTCCTTTCGGAGGAAAAGAAGATTTCGACATCTCCGTTATCGTGTTCAACGATCTGTTCCATTTTTCTAGGCTCAATTGGTTTAGTCGAGGAGGCGGACGCTTCTTCTAAAAACCAATTTGAGGGCATAGATACATCTTTCCATTGTATAGATCTAGGAACTGCTAAATTAGCATTTGCATGATCAACCTGGAATAAAGTTGTGGATCCTTTTTTTGAAAATCCAATAACATTTGGGATCATTATGTTCATAGCTTTGAAACAGATTCGATAAATCACATTAATATTGCGGGATTCGGGCATCATGTCGTATCCGCTTGTCTTTGTATTTAATTGTAAAGCATGTTCAAGATTTGGGTCATCCAAGGCTAAGGTTAAGTTAGGATAGCAGTCAAAGTAGACTGGTCCCTTGTAGAGACTTGTTTCTATCATGCCTAGGAGTGAGTCAGAAAAATTATAGTGCCGGCTATCTCTTAAGCAAGCCAGAACAGAGGTGTTTAAACCTTCACGTGTTAAGGGTTTTAGGGCAATTTGAACCAACCCAATGTGCAAAAAATTATATTTTCTAAGAATTTCTTTTGCTATTAGCTTCAAAGGCAGAAGTGGTATAACCTCGTTTTCAGATTGAATTCCTTTGGCATGTTCAACTGTTTTTACAATATAAGAAGTTCTTAAAGAAAAAGATCCCCTTTTATAGACATGAGATGGTTCGATTTTTGGAATCGTCCATTTGTTTAAAACTTCTTCAACATTAGAGAAGACCAATTCTTCAATGTTTTTTCTTGAAATAACAGTTGATTGGGATGACTGAGAAAGACTGGAACTGGAACTTTCAGGGTTCCTTTTGCTCAAGCTTCAGATTAAGGATGCCATTTAGAGGGAGTTTGTAAGTCTACCGTATGACTCTTTTGACAGGACTTTTACGGCGATCATAAAAGGCCTAACGCTCTCAAGCTCAGCGGCCTAAACAGATCAAGCTAACCTGCAGGAACACTCAACCTCTCTGGGGGTTGGACTATCAAAGTTGCTCGGCGTACACTTTTTACTATTCATCTATGTCAAATTTTACGAGTATAAGCTTCGTAGATTATTTCGATGCCAAAACACGAACTTTCTATGAAAAATGAACAAAACCGTTAAAAGCTCCTCCATAGAGAGAGTTGATCAACTTCGGAAAATCAAAGTTACTCGATGTACACTTTTTATTGTTCTTCTATGTCAAATTTTATGAATACAAGCTTCCAAGATTATTTCGATTCCAAAACACAAACTTTCTATGAAAAATGGACAAAGACGTTAAAAGCTCCTTCGTAGAGAGAGTTGAGCATCTTCGGACCATCAAAGTTGCTCTATGCACACTTTTTATTGTTCTTCTATGTAAAATTTTATGAATGCAAGCTTCTAAGATTATTTCGATTCGAAAACACCAACTTTCTATGACAAATGGAAAAAAGCAATAAAAGCTCCTTCATAGAGAGAGTTGAGCATCTTCGAACCATCAAAGTTTCTCGGTGTACACTTTTTATTGTTCTTCTATGTGAAATTTTACGAGTATAAGCTTCCTATATTATTTCAATGACAAAACATCAACTTTCTATCAGACAAATGGACAAAACCGTTAAAAGCTCTTCCATAGAGAGAGTTGAGCAACTTCCGACCATCGAAGTTGCTCTATGTACACTTTTTATTGTTCTTTTATGTCAAATTTTATGAATACAAGCGTACAAGATTATTTCGATTCCAAAACACCAACTTTCTATGACGAATGGACAAAACCGTTAAAAGGTCCTCCATAGAGAGAGTTGAGCAACTTCGGACCATCGAAGTTACTCTATGTACACTTTTTACTATTCTTCTATGTCAAATTTTACGAATACAAGCGTACAAGATTATTTCGATTCCAAAACACCAACTTTCTATGACGAATGGACAAAACCGTTAAAAGCTCCTCCATAGAGAGAGTTGAGCAACTTCGGACCATCAAAGTTGCTCTATGTACACTTTTTATTGTTCTTCTATGTCAAATTTTATGAATACAAGCTTCCAAGATTATTTCGATGCCAAAACATCAACTTTCTATGAAAAATGGACAAAACTGTTGAAAGCTCCAACATAGAAAGAGTTGAACAAGTTCGGACCATCAAAGTTTCTCGGCGTACACTTTTTACTATTCTTCTATGTCAAATTTTACGAGTATAAGCTTCCTAGATTGTTTCTATGGCAAAACATCAAATTTCTATGACAAATGGAAAAAAGCCTTAAAAGCTCCTTCATAGAGAGAGTTGAGCATCTTCGGACCATCAAAGTTTCTCGGTGTACACTTTTTATTGTTTTTCTATGTGAAATTTTACGAGTATAAGCTTCCTAGATTATTTCGATGACAAAACACCAACTTTCTGTGAGACAAATGGACAAAAACCGTTAAAAGCTCTTCCATAGAGAGAGTTGAGCAACTTCGGACCATCGAAGTTGCTCTATGTAAAGTTTTTATTGTTCTTCCATGTCAAATTTTATGAATACAAGCTTACAAGATTATTTCGATTCCAAAACACCAACTTTCTATGACAAATGGACAAAACCGTTAAAAGCTCCTCCATAGAGAGAGTTGAGCAACTTCGGACCATCAAAGTCGCTCTATGTACACTTTTTATTGTTCTTCTATGTCCAATTTTATTAATACAAGCTTACAAGATTATTTCGATTCCAAAACACCAACTTTCTATGACAAATGGACAAAACCATTAAAAGCTCCTCCATAGAGAGAGTTGAGCAACTTCGGACCATCAAAGTTGCTCTATGTACACTTTTTATTGTTCTTCTATGTCAAATTTTATGAATACAAGCTTCCAAGATTATTTCGATTCCAAAACACCAACTTTCTATGACAAATGGACAAAACCGTTAAAAGCTCCTCCATAGAGAGAGTTGAGCAACTTCGGACCATCAAAGTTGCTCTGTTTAAACTTTTTTGTTCTTCTACGTCAAATTCTACGAGGATAAGCTTCGTAGATTATTTCGATGCCAAAACATCAACTTTCTATGAAAAATGGACAAAACCGTTGAAAGCTCCAACATAGACAGAGTTGAACAAGTTCGGACCATCAAAGTTGCTCGGCGTACACTTTTTACTATTCTTCTATGTCAAAATTTTTCGAGTATAAGCTTCCTAGATTATTTCTATGGCAAAACATCAACTTTCTATGACAAATGGAAAAAAGCCTTAAAAGCTCCTTCATAGAGAGAGTTCAGCATCTTCGGACCATCAAAGTTTCTCGGTGTACACTTTTTATTGTTCTTCTATGTGAAATTTTACGAGTATAAGCTTCCTAGATTATTTCGATGACAAAACACCAACTTTCTGTGAGACAAATGGACAAAACCGTTAAAAGCTCTTCCGTAGAGAGAGTTGAGAAACTTTAGACCATCGAAGTTGCTCTATGTACAGTTTTTATTGTTCTTCTATGTCAAATTTTCTGAATACAAGCTTCCAAGATTATTTCGATTCCAAAACACAAACTTTCTATGACAAATGGACAAAACCGTTAAAAGCTCCTCCATAGAGAGAGTTGAGCAACTTCGGACTATCAAAGTTGCTCTGTTTAAACTTTTTTTGTTCTTCTACGTCAAAGTTTACGAGGATAAGCTTCGTAGATTATTTCGATGCCAAAACATCAACTTTCTATGAAAAATGGACAAAACCGTTGAAAGCTCCAACATAGACAGAGTTGAACAAGTTCGGACCATCAAAGTTGCTCGGCGTACACTTTTTACTATTCTTCTATGTCAAATTTTATGAGTATAAGCTTCCTAGATTATTTCTATGGCAAAACATCAACTTTCTATGACAAATGGAAAAAAGCCATAAAAGCTCCTTCATAGAGAGAGTTGTGCATCTTCGGACCATCAAAGTTTCTCGGTGTACACTTTTTATTGTTCTTCTATATCAAATTTTATGAATACAAGCTTACAAGATTATTTCGATTCCAAAACACCAACTTTCTATGACAAATGGACAAAACCGTTAAAAGCTCCTCCATAGAGAGAGTTGAGCAACTTCGGACCATCAAAGTTGCTCTATGTACACTTTTTATTGTTCTTCTATGTCAAATTTTATGAATACAAGCTTCGAAGATTATTTCGATTCCAAAACACCAACTTTCTATGACAAATGGACAAAACCGTTAAAAGCTCCTCCATAGAGAGAGTTGAGCAACTTCGGACCATCAAAGTTGCTCTGTTTAAACTTTTTTGTTCTTCTACGTCAAATTTTACGAGGATAAGCTTCGAAGATTATTTCGATGCCAAAACATCAACTTTCTATGAAAAATGGACAAAACCGTTGAAAGCTCCAACATAGACAGAGTTGAACAAGTTCGGACCATCAAAGTTGCTCGGCGTACACTTTTTACTGTTCTTCTTACTCAAATTTTACGAGTATAAGCTTCCTAGATTATTTCTATGGCAAAACATCAACTTTCTATGACAAATGGAAATAAGCCTTAAAAGCTCCTTCATAGAGAGAGTTGAGCATCTTCGGACCATCAAAGTTTCTCGGTGTACACTTTTTATTGTTCTTCTATGTGAAATTTTACGAGTATAAGCTTCCTAGATTATTTCGATGACAAAACACCAACTTTCTGTGAGACAAATGGACAAAACCGTTAAAAGCTCTTCCATAGAGAGAGTTGAGCAACTTTGGATCATCGAAGTTGCTCTATGTACAGTTTTTATTGTTCTTCTATGTCAAATTTTATGAATACAAGCTTACAAGATTATTTCGATTCCAAAACACCAACTTTCTATGACAAATGGACAAAACCGTTAAAAGCTCCTCCATAGAGAGAGTTGAGCAACTTCGGACCATCAAAGTTGCTCTATGTACACTTTTTTTTGTTCTTCTATGTCAAATTTTATGAATACAAGCTTCCAAGATTATTTCGATTCAAAAACACCAACTTTCTATGACAAATGGACAAAACCGTTAAAAGCTCCTCCATAGAGAGAGTTGAGCAACTTCGGATCATCAAAATTGCTCTATGTACACTTTTTATTGTTCTTCTATGTCAAATTTTATGAATACAAGCTTCCAATATTATTTCGATTCCAAAACACAAACTTTCTATGACAAATGGACAAAACCGTTAAAAGCTCCTCCATAGAGAGAGTTGAGCAACTTCGGACTATCAAAGTTGTTCTGTTTAAACTTTTTTTGTTCTTCTACGTCAAAGTTTACGAGGATAAGCTTCGTAGATTATTTCGATGCCAAAACATCAACTTTCTATGAAAAATCGACAAAACCGTTGAAAGCTCCAACATAGACAAAGTTGAACAAGTTCGGACCATCAAAGTTGCTCGGCGTACACTTTTTACTATTCTTCTATGTCAAATTTTACGAGTATAAGCTTCCTAGATTATTTCTATGGCGAAACATCAACTTTCTATGACAAATGGAAAAAAGCCATAAAAGCTCCTTCATAGAGAGAGTTGAGCATCTTCGGACCATCAAAGTTTCTCGGTGTACACTTTTTATTGTTCTTCTATGTGAAATTTTACGAGTATAAGCTTCCTAGATTATTTCGATGACAAAACACCAACTTTCTGTGAGACAAATGGACAAAACCGTTAAAAGCTCTTCCATAGAGAGAGTTGAGCAACTTTGGACCATCGAAGTTGCTCTATGTACAGTTTTTATTGTTCTTCTATGTCAAATTTTATGAATACAAGCTCACAAGATTATTTCGATTCCAAAACACCAACTTTCTATGACAAATGGACAAAACCGTTAAAAGCTCCTCCATAGAGAGAGTTGAGCAACTTCGGACCATCAAAGTTGCTCTATGTACACTTTTTATTGTTCTTCTATGTCAAATTTTATGAATACAAGCTTCCAAGATTATTTCGATTCCAAAAAACCAATTTCTATGACAAATGGACAAAACCGTTAAAAGCTCCTCCATAGAGAGAGTTGAGCAACTTCGGACCATCAAAGTTGCACTGTTTAAACTTTTTTTGTTCTTCTACGTCAAATTTTACGAGGATAAGCCTCGTAGACTATTTCGATGCCAAAACATCAACTTTCTATGAAAAATGGACAAAACCGTTGAAAGCTCCAACATAGACAGAGTTGAACAAGTTCGGACCATCAAAGTTGCTTGGCGTACACTTTTTACTATTCTTCTATGTCAAATTTTACGAGTATAAGCTTCCTAGATTATTTCTATGGCAAAACATCAACTTTCTATGACAAATGGAAAAAAGCCATAAAAGCCCCCTTATAGAGAGAGTTGAGCATCTTCGGACCATCAAAGTTTCTCGGTGTACACTTTTTATTGTTCTTCTATGTGAAATTTTACGAGTATAAGCTTCCTAGATTATTTCGATGACAAAACACCAACTTTCTGTGAGACAAATGGACAAAACCGTTAAAAGCTCTTCCATAGAGAGAGTTGAGCAACTTTGGACCATCGAAGTTGCTCTATGTACAGTTTTTATTGTTCTTCTATGTCAAATTTTATGAATACAAGCTTACAAGATTATTTCGATTCCAAAACACCAACTTTCTATGACAAATGGACAAAACCGTTAAAAGCTCCTCCATAGAGAGAGTTGAGCAACTTCGGACCATCAAAGTTGCTCTATTTACACTTTTTTTTGTTCTTCTATGTCAAATTTTATGAATACAAGCTTCCAAGATTATTTCGATTCAAAAACACCAACTTTCTACGACAAATGGACAAAACCGTTAAAAGCTCCTCCATAGAGAGACTTGAGCAACTTCGGACCATCAAAGTTGCTCTATGTACAGTTTTTATTGTTCTTCTATGTCAAATTTTCTGAATACAGGCTTACAAGATTATTTCGATTCCAAAACACCAACTTTCTATGACAAATGGACAAAACCGTTAAAAGCTCCTCCATAGAGAGAGTTGAGCAACTTCGGACCATCAAAGTTGCTCTATTTACACTTTTTTTTGTTCTTCTATGTCAAATTTTATGAATACAAGCTTCCAAGATTATTTCGATTCAAAAACACCAACTTTCTACGACAAATGGACAAAACCGTTAAAAGCTCCTCCATAGAGAGACTTGAGCAACTTCGGACCATCAAAGTTGCTCTATGTACACTTTTTATTGTTCTTCTATGTCAAATTTTATGAATACAAGCTTCCAAGATTATTTCGATTCCAAAACACCAACTTTCTATGACAAATGGACAAAACCGTTAAAAGCTCCTCCATAGAGAGAGTTGAGCAACTTTGGACTATCAAAGTTGCTCTGTTTCAACTTTTTTTGTTCTTCTACGTAAAAGTTTACGAGGATAAGCTTCGAAGATTATTTCGATGCTAAAATATCAACTTTCTATGAAAAATGGACAAAACCGTTGAAAGCTCCAACATAGACAGAGTTGAACAAGTTCGGACCATCAAAGTTGCTCGGCGTACACTTTTTACTATTCTTCTATGTCAAATTTTACGAGTATAAGCTTCCTAGATTATTTCTATGGCAAAACATCAATTTTCTATGACAAATGGAAAAAAGCCATAAAAGCTCCTTCATAGAGAGAGTTGAGCATCTTCGGACCATCAAAGTTTCTCGGTGTACACTTTTTATTGTTCTTCTATATGAAATTTTACGAGTAGAAGCTTCCTAGATTATTTCGATGACAAAACACCAACTTTCTGTGAGACAAATGGACAAAACCGTTAAAAGCTCTTCCATAGAGAGAGTTGAGCAACTTTGGACCATCGAAGTTGCTCTATGTACAGTTTTTATTGTTCTTCTATGTCAAATTTTATGAATACAAGCTTACAAGATTATTTCGATTCCAAAACACCAATTTTCTATGACAAATGGACAAAACCGTTAAAAGCTCCTCCATAGAGAGAGTTGAGCAACTTCGGACCATCAAAGTTGCTCTATGTACACTTTTTATTGTTCTTCTATGTCAAATTTTATGAATACAAGCTTCCAAGATTATTTCGATTCCAAAAAACCAATTTCTATGACAAATGGACAAAACCGTTAAAAGCACCTCCATAGAGAGAGTTGAGCAACTTCGGACCATCAAAGTTGCACTGTTTAAACTTTTTTTGTTCTTCTACGTCAAATTTTACGAGGATAAGCTTCGTAGATTATTTCGATGCCAAAACATCTACTTTCTATGAAAAATGGACAAAACCGTTGAAAGCTCCAACATAGACAGAGTTGAACAAGTTCGGACCATCAAAGTTGCTCGGCGTACACTTTTTACTATTCTTCTATGTCAAATTTTACGAGTATAAGCTTCCTAGATTATTTCTATGGCAAAACATCAACTTTCTATGAAAAATGGAAAAAAGCCATAAAAGCTCCTTCATAGAGAGAGTTGAGCATCTTCGGACCATCAAAGTTTCTCGGTGTACACTTTTTATTGTTCTTCTATGTGAAATTTTACGAGTATAAGCTTCCTAGATTATTTCGATGACAAAACACCAACTTTCTGTCAGACAAATGGACAAAACCGTTAAAAGCTCTTCCATAGAGAGAGTTGAGCAACTTTGGACCATCGAAGTTGCTCTATGTACAGTTTTTATTTTTCTTCTATGTCAAATTTTATGAATACAAGCTTACAAGATTATTTCGATTCCAAAACACCAACTTTCTATGACAAATGGACAAAACCGTTAAAAGCTTCTCCATAGAGAGAGTTGAGCAACTTCGGACCATCAAAGTTGCTCTATGTACAATTTTTATTGTTCTTCTATGTCAAATTTTATGAATACAAGCTTCCAAGATTATTTCGATTCCAAAAAACCAATTTCTATGACAAATGGACAAAACCGTTAAAAGCTCCTCCATAGAGAGAGTTGAGCAACTTCGGACCATCAAAGTTGCACTGTTTAAACTTTTTTTGTTCTTCTACGTCAAATTTTACGAGGATAAGCTTCGTAGATTATTTCGATGCCAAAACATCAACTTTCTATGAAAAATGGACAAAACCGTTGAAAGCTCCAACATAGACAGAGTTGAACAAGTTCGGACCATCAAAGTTGCTCGGCGTACACTTTTTACTATTCTTCTATGTCAAATTTTACGAGTATAAGCTTCCTAGATTATTTCTATGGCAAAACATCAACTTTCTATGAAAAATGGAAAAAAGCCATAAAAGCTCCTTCATAGAGAGAGTTGAGCATCTTCGGACCATCAAAGTTTCTCGGTGTACACTTTTTATTGTTCTTCTATGTGAAATTTTACGAGTATAAGCTTCCTAGATTATTTCGATGACAAAACACCAACTTTCTGTGAGACAAATGGACAAAACCGTTAAAAGCTCTTCCATAGAGAGAGTTGAGCAACTTTGGACCATCGAAGTTGCTCTATGTACAGTTTTTATTGTTCTTCTATGTCAAATTTTATGAATACAAGCTTACAAGATTATTTCGATTCCAAAACACCAACTTTCTATGACAAATGGACAAAACCGTTAAAAGCTCCTCCATAGAGAGAGTTGAGCAACTTCGGACCATCAAAGTTGCTCTATGTACACTTTTTATTGTTCTTCTATGTCAAATTTTATGAATACAAGCTTCCAAGATTATTTCGATTCCAAAAAACCAATTTCTATGACAAATGGACAAAACCGTTAAAAGCTCCTCCATAGAGAGAGTGGATCAACTTCGGATCATCAAAGTTGCACTGTTTAAACTTTTTTGTTCTTCTACGTCAAATTTTACGAGGATAAGCTTCGTACATTATTTCGATGCCAAAACACCAACTTTCTATGAAAAATGGACAAAACCGTTGAAAGCTCCTACATAGAGAGAGTTGAACAAGTTCGGACCATCAAAGTTGCTCGGCGTAAATTTTTTACTATTGTTCTATGTCAAATTTTGCGAGTATAAGCTTCCTAGATTATTTCGATGGCAAAACATCAACTATCTATGACAAATGAACAAAAGCGTTAAAAGCTCCTTCCATAGAGAGAGTTGAGCATCTTCGGACCATCAAAGTTTCTCGGTGTACACTTTTTATTGTTCCTCTATGTGAAATTTTACGAGTATAAGCTTCCTAGATAATTTCGATGACAAAACACCAATTTTCTGTGAGACAAATAAACAAAACTGTTAAAAGCTCCTCTATAGAGAGAGTTGAGCAACTTCGCACCATCAAAGTTGCTCTATGTACACTTTTTATTGTTATTCTATGTAAAATTTTATGAATACAAGCTTCCAAGATTATTTTGATTCCGAAACACCAACTTTCTCTGAAAAATGGATAAAACCGTTTAAAGCTCTTCCATAGACAGAGTTGAGCAACTTTGGACCATCAAAGTTGTCTGTGTACACTTTTTATTGTTCTTCTATGTCAAATTTTACGAGTATAAGCTTCGTAGATTATTTCGATGCCAAAACACCAACTTTCTATGAAAAATGGACAAAACCATTGAAAACTCCTCCATAGAGAGAGTTGAGCAACTTCGGACCATCAAAGTTGCTCTGTGTACACTTTCTATTGTTGTTCTATGTAAAATTTTATGAATACAAGCTTCCAAGATTATTTCGATGGCAAAACATCAACTTTCTATGACAAATGGATAAAACTGTTAAAAGCTCATCCATAGAGAGAGTTGATCAACTTCGGAGCATCAAAGTTGCTCTGTGTACATTTTTTATTGTTGTTCAATGTCAAATTTTACAAGTATAAGCTTCGTAGATTATTTCGATGCCAAAACATCAACTTTCTATGACAAATGGACAAAAGCGTTAAAAGCTCCTTCATAGAGATAGTTGAGCAACTTCGACCATCAATGTTGCTCCGAATACACTTTTTATTGTTCTTCTATGTGAAATTTTACGATTATAAGATTCCTATATTATTTCGATGGCAAAACATCAAGTTTTAATGACAAATGGACAAAAGCGTTAAAATCTCCTTAATAGAGAGAGTTGAGCATCTTCGGACCATCAAAGTTTCTCATTGTACACTTTTTATTGTTGTTCTTTGTGAAATTTTACGATTATAAGATTCCTACATTATTTCGATGGCAAAACATCAAGTTTCAATGACAAATGGACAAAAGCGTTAAAATCTCCTTTATAGACAGAGTTGATCATCTTCGGACCATCAAAGTTTTCTCGGTGTACACGTTTTATTGTTCTCTATGTGAAATTTTACGAGTATAAGCTTCGTAGATTATTTCGATGCCAAAACACCAGCTTTCTATGAAAAATGGACAAAACCGTTGAAAGCTCCTACATAGAGAGAGTTGAACAAGTTCGGACCATCAAAGTTGCTCGGCGTACACTTTTTACTATTCTTCTATGTCAGCTTTTGCGAGTATAAGCTTCCTAGATTATTTCGATGGCAAAACATCAACTTTCTATGACAAATGGACAAAATCGTTAAAAGCTCTTTCATAGAGAGAGTTGAGCATCTTCGGACCATCAAAGTTTGTCGGTGTACACTTTTTATTGTTCTTCTATTTGAAATTTTACGAGTATAAGCTTCCTAGATTATTTCGATGACAAAACACCAATTTTCTGTGAGACAAATGGACAAAACCGTTAAAAGCTCCTCCATAGAGAGAGTTGAGCAACTTCGCACCATAAAAGTTGCTCTATGTACACTTTTTATTGTTATTCTATGTAAAATTTTATGAATACAAGCTTCCAAGATTATTTTGATTCCAAAACACCAACTTTCTCTGACAAATGGACAAAACCGTTAAAAGCTCCTCCATAGAGAGAGTTGAGCAACTTCGGACCATCAAAGATGCTCGGTGTACCCTTTTTATTGTTCTTATATGTCAAATTTCATTAGTATAAGCTTCCTAGATTATTTCGATCCCCAAACACCGACTTTCTATGAGAAATGGATAAAACCGTTAAAAGCTCCTCCATAGAGAGAGTTGAGAAATTTCGGACAATCAAAGTTGCTCTGTGTACACTTTTTATTGTTGTTCTATGTCAAATTTTACGAGTATAAGCTTCGTAGACTATTTCGAGGCCAAAACACCAACTTTCTATGAAAAATGGACAATACCGTTGAAAGCTCTTCCATAGAGAGAGTTGAGCAACTTCGGACCATCAAAGTTGCTCTGTGTGCACTTTTTTACTGTTGTTCTATGTAAAATTTTATGATTACAAGCTTCCAAGATTATTTCGATTCCAAAACACCAACTTACTATGACAAATGGATAAAACCGTTAAATGCTACTCCATAGAGAGAGTTGATCAACTTCGGACAATCAAAGATGCTCGGTGTACCCTTTTTATTGTTCTTATATGTCAAATTTCATGAGTATAAGCTTTCTAGATTATTTCGATGGCAAAACATCAACTTTCTATGACAAATGGACAAAACCGTTGAAAGCTCCTACATAGAGAGAGTTGAACAAGTTCGGACCATCAAAGTTTCTCGGTGTACACTTTTTACTGTTCTCTATGGGAAATTTTACGAGTATAATCTTCCTAGATTATTTCGATGACAAAACACCAACTTTCTGTGAGACAAATGGACCAAAACCGTTAAAAGCTCCTCCATAGAGAGAGTTGAGCAACTTCGGACCATCAAAGTTGCTCTGTGTACACTTTTTATTGTTCTTCTATGTCAAATTTTATGAATACAAGCTTCCAAGATTATTTCGATTCCAAAACACCAACTTTCTATGACAAATGGACAAAACCGTTAAACGCTCCTCCATAGAGAGAGTTGAGCAACTTCGGACTATCAAAGTTGCTCTGTTTAAACTTTTTTTGTTCTTCTACGTCAAAGTTTACGAGGATAAGCTTCGAAGATTATTTCGATGCTAAAACATCAACTTTCTATGAAAAATGGACAAAACCGTTGAAAGCTCCAACATAGACAGAGTTGAACAAGTTCGGACCATCAAAGTTGCTCGGCGTACACTTTTTACTATTCTTCTATGTCAAATTTTACGAGTATAAGCTTCCTAGATTATTTCTATGGCAAAACATCAACTTTCTATGACAAATGGAAAAAAGCCATAAAAGCTCCTTCATAGAGAGAGTTGAGCATCTTCGGACCATCAAAGTTTCTCGGTGTACACTTTTTATTGTTCTTCTATGTGAAATTTTACGAGTATAAGCTTCCTAGATTATTTCGATGACAAAACACCAACTTTCTGTCAGAAAAATGGACAAAACCGTTAAAAGCTCTTCCATAGAGAGAGTTGAGCAACTTTGGACCATCGAAGTTGCTCTATGTACAGTTTTTATTTTTCTTCTATGTCAAATTTTATGAATACAAGCTTACAAGATTATTTCGATTCCAAAACACCAACTTTCTATGACAAATGGACAAAACCGTTAAAAGCTCCTCCATAGAGAGAGTTGAGCAACTTCGGACCATCAAAGTTGCTCTATGTACAATTTTTATTGTTCTTCTATGTCAAATTTTATGAATACAAGCTTCCAAGATTATTTCGATTCCAAAAAACCAATTTCTATGACAAATGGACAAAACCGTTAAAAGCTCCTCCATAGAGAGAGTTGAGCAACTTCGGACCATCAAAGTTGCACTGTTTAAACTTTTTTTGTTCTTCTACGTCAAATTTTACGAGGATAAGCTTCGTAGATTATTTCGATGCCAAAACATCAACTTTCTATGAAAAATGGACAAAACCGTTGAAAGCTCCAACATAGACAGAGTTGAACAAGTTCGGACCATCAAAGTTGCTCGGCGTACACTTTTTACTATTCTTCTATGTCAAATTTTACGAGTATAAGCTTCCTAGATTATTTCTATGGCAAAACATCAACTTTCTATGACAAATGGAAAAAAGCCATAAAAGCTCCTTCATAGAGAGATATGAGCATCTTCGGACCATCAAAGTTTCTCGGTGTACACTTTTTATTGTTCTTCTATGTGAAATTTTACGAGTATAAGCTTCCTAGATTATTTCGATGACAAAACACCAACTTTCTGTCAGACAAATGGACAAAACCGTTAAAAGCTCTTCCATAGAGAGAGTTGAGCAACTTTGGACCATCGAAGTTGCTCTATGTACAGTTTTTATTTTTCTTCTATGTCAAATTTTATGAATACAAGCTTACAAGATTATTTCGATTCCAAAACACCAACTTTCTATGACAAATGGACAAAACCGTTAAAAGCTCCTCCATAGAGAGAGTTGAGCAACTTCGGACCATCAAAGTTGCTCTATGTACAATTTTTATTGTTCTTCTATGTCAAATTTTATGAATACAAGCTTCCAAGATTATTTCGATTCCAAAAAACCAATTTCTATGACAAATGGACAAAACCGTTAAAAGCTCCTCCATAGAGAGAGTTGAGCAACTTCGGACCATCAAAGTTGCACTGTTTAAACTTTTTTTGTTCTTCTACGTCAAATTTTACGAGGATAAGCTTCGTAGATTATTTCGATGCCAAAACATCAACTTTCTATGAAAAATGGACAAAACCGTTGAAAGCTCCAACATAGACAGAGTTGAACAAGTTCGGACCATCAAAGTTGCTCGGCGTACACTTTTTACTATTCTTCTATGTCAAATTTTACGAGTATAAGCTTCCTAGATTATTTCTATGGCAAAACATCAACTTTCTATGAAAAATGGAAAAAAGCCATAAAAGCTCCTTCATAGAGAGAGTTGAGCATCTTCGGACCATCAAAGTTTCTCGGTGTACATTTTTTATTGTTCTTCTATGTGAAATTTTACGAGTATAAGCTTCCTAGATTATTTCGATGACAAAACACCAACTTTCTGTGAGACAAATGGACAAAACCGTTAAAAGCTCTTCCATAGAGAGAGTTGAGCAACTTTGGACCATCGAAGTTGCTCTATGTACAGTTTTTATTGTTCTTCTATGTCAAATTTTATGAATACAAGCTTACAAGATTATTTCGATTCCAAAACACCAACTTTCTATGACAAATGGACAAAACCGTTAAAAGCTCCTCCATAGAGAGAGTTGAGCAACTTCGGACCATCAAAGTTGCTCTATGTACACTTTTTATTGTTCTTCTATGTCAAATTTTATGAATACAAGCTTCCAAGATTATTTCGATTCCAAAAAACCAATTTCTATGACAAATGGACAAAACCGTTAAAAGCTCCTCCATAGAGAGAGTTGAGCAACTTCGGATCATCAAAGTTGCACTGTTTAAACTTTTTTGTTCTTCTACGTCAAATTTTACGAGGATAAGCTTCGTACATTATTTCGATGCCAAAACACCAACTTTCTATGAAAAATGGACAAAACCGTTGAAAGCTCCTACATAGAGAGAGTTGAACAAGTTCGGACCATCAAAGTTGCTCGGCGTAAATTTTTTACTATTGTTCTATGTCAAATTTTGCGAGTATAAGCTTCCTAGATTATTTCGATGGCAAAACATCAACTATCTATGACAAATGAACAAAAGCGTTAAAAGCTCCTTCCATAGAGAGAGTTGAGCATCTTCGGACCATCAAAGTTTCTCGGTGTACACTTTTTATTGTTCCTCTATGTGAAATTTTACGAGTATAAGCTTCCTAGATAATTTCGATGACAAAACACCAATTTTCTGTGAGACAAATAAACAAAACTGTTAAAAGCTCCTCTATAGAGAGAGTTGAGCAACTTCGCACCATCAAAGTTGCTCTATGTACACTTTTTATTGTTATTCTATGTAAAATTTTATGAATACAAGCTTCCAAGATTATTTCGATTCCGAAACACCAACTTTCTCTGAAAAATGGATAAAACCGTTTAAAGCTCTTCCATAGACAGAGTTGAGCAACTTCGGACCATCAAAGTTGTCTGTGTACACTTTTTATTGTTCTTCTATGTCAAATTTTACGAGTATAAGCTTCGTAGATTATTTCGATGCCAAAACACCAACTTTCTATGAAAAATGGACAAAACCATTGAAAACTCCTCCATAGAGAGAGTTGAGCAACTTCGGACCATCAAAGTTGCTCTGTGTACACTTTCTATTGTTGTTCTATGTAAAATTTTATGAATACAAGCTTCCAAGATTATTTCGATGGCAAAACATCAACTTTCTATGACAAATGGATAAAACTGTTAAAAGCTCATCCATAGAGAGAGTTGATCAACTTCGGAGCATCAAAGTTGCTCTGTGTACATTTTTTATTGTTGTTCAATGTCAAATTTTACAAGTATAAGCTTCGTAGATTATTTCGATGCCAAAACATCAACTTTCTATGACAAATGGACAAAAGCGTTAAAAGCTCCTTCATAGAGATAGTTGAGCAACTTCGACCATCAATGTTGCTCCGAATACACTTTTTATTGTTCTTCTATGTGAAATTTTACGATTATAAGATTCCTATATTATTTCGATGGCAAAACATCAAGTTTTAATGACAAATGGACAAAAGCGTTAAAATCTCCTTCATAGAGAGAGTTGAGCATCTTCGGACCATCAAAGTTTCTCATTGTACACTTTTTATTGTTGTTCTTTGTGAAATTTTACGATTATAAGATTCCTACATTATTTCGATGGCAAAACATCAAGTTTCAATGACAAATGGACAAAAGCGTTAAAATCTCCTTTATAGAGAGAGTTGCTCATCTTCGGACCATCAAAGTTTTCTCGGTGTACACGTTTTATTGTTCTCTATGTGAAATTTTACGAGTATAAGCTTCGTAGATTATTTCGATGCCAAAACACCAGCTTTCTATGAAAAATGGACAAAACCGTTGAAAGCTCCTACATAGAGAGAGTTGAACAAGTTCGAACCATCAAAGTTGCTCGGCGTACACTTTTTACTATTCTTCTATGTCAGCTTTTGCGAGTATAAGCTTCCTAGATTATTTCGATGGCAAAACATCAACTTTCTATGAGAAATGGACAAAATCGTTAAAAGCTCTTTCATAGAGAGAGTTGAGCATCTTCGGACCATCAAAGTTTGTCGGTGTACACTTTTTATTGTTCTTCTATTTGAAATTTTACGAGTATAAGCTTCCTAGATTATTTCGATGACAAAACACCAATTTTCTGTGAGACAAATGGACAAAACCGTTAAAAGCTCCTCCATAGAGAGAGTTGAGCAACTTCGCACCATAAAAGTTGCTCTATGTACACTTTTTATTGTTATTCTATGTAAAATTTTATGAATACAAGCTTCCAAGATTATTTTGATTCCAAAACACCAACTTTCTCTGACAAATGGACAAAACCGTTAAAAGCTCCTCCATAGAGAGAGTTGAGCAACTTCGGACCATCAAAGATGCTCGGTGTACCCTTTTTATTGTTCTTATATGTCAAATTTCATTAGTATAAGCTTCCTAGATTATTTCGATCCCCAAACACCGACTTTCTATGAGAAATGGATAAAACCGTTAAAAGCTCCTCCATAGAGAGAGTTGAGAAATTTCGGACCATCAAAGTTGCTCTGTGTACACTTTTTATTGTTGTTCTATGTCAAATTTTACGAGTATAAGCTTCGTAGACTATTTCGAGGCCAAAACACCAACTTTCTATGAAAAATGGACAATACCGTTGAAAGCTCTTCCATAGAGAGAGTTGAGCAACTTCGGACCATCAAAGTTGCTCTGTGTGAATTTTTTTACTATTGTTCTATGTAAAATTTTATGATTACAAGCTTCCAAGATTATTTCGATTCCAAAACACCAACTTACTATGACAAATGGATAAAACCGTTAAATGCTACTCCATAGAGAGAGTTGATCAACTTCGGACAATCAAAGATGCTCGGTGTACCCTTTTTATTGTTCTTATATGTCAAATTTCATGAGTATAAGCTTTCTAGATTATTTCGATGGCAAAACATCAACTTTCTATGACAAATGGACAAAACCGTTGAAAGCTCCTACATAGAGAGAGTTGAACAAGTTCGGACCATCAAAGTTTCTCGGTGTACACTTTTTACTGTTCTCTATGGGAAATTTTACGAGTATAATCTTCCTAGATTATTTCGATGACAAAACACCAACTTTCTGTGAGACAAATGGACCAAAACCGTTGAAAGCTCCTCCATAGAGAGAGTTGAGCAACTTCGGACCATCAAAGTTGCTCTGTGTACACTTTTTATTGTTGTTCTATGTAAAATTTTATGAATACAAGCTTCCAAGATTATTTCGATGACAAAACACCAACTTTCTATGAAAAATTGACAAAACCGTTGAAAGCTCCTACATAGAGAGAGTTGAACAAGTTTGGACCATCAAAGTTGCTCGGCGTACACTTTTTACTATTCTTCTATGTCAAATTTTGCTAGTATAAGCTTCCTAGATTATTTCGATGGCAAAACATCAACTTTCTATGACAAACGGACAAAAGCGTTAAAACCTCCTTCATAAAGAGAGTTCATCAACTTCTGACCATCAAGGTTTCTCGGTGTACACTTTTTATTGTTCTCTATGTGAAATTTTACGAGTATAAGCTTCCTAGATTATTTCGATGACAAAACACCAATTTTCTGTGAGACAAATGGACCAAAACGTTAAAAGCTCTTCCATAGAGAGAGTTGAGCAACTTCGGACCATCAAAGTTGCTCTATGTACACTTTTTATGTTCTTCTATGTCAAATTTTATGAATACAAGCTTCCAAGATTATTTCGATTCCAAAACACCAACTTTCTATGACAAATGGACAAAATTGTTAAAAGATTCTCCATAGAGATAGTTGAGTAACTTCGACCATCAAAGTTGCTCCGAATACACTTTTAATTGTTCTTCTATGTCAAATTTTACGAGTTTAAGCTTCCTATATTATTTCGATGCCAAAACACCAACTTTCTACGACAAATGGACAAAACCATTAAAAGCTCCTCCATAGAGAGAGTTGAGCAACTTCGGACCATCAAAGATGCTCGGTGTACCCTTTTTATTGTTCTTATATGTCAAAATTTCATGAGTATAAGCTTCCTAGATTATTTCGATCC
The DNA here is from genome assembly GCA_963580455.1 of Euonymus europaeus. NCBI lineage: Eukaryota > Viridiplantae > Streptophyta > Magnoliopsida > Celastrales > Celastraceae > Euonymus > Euonymus europaeus. The sequence continues at coordinate 18,689,724 of OY756959.1, read as the reverse complement.
AAAAACACCAACTTTCTATGAGAAATGGACAAAATCATTAAAAGCTCCTGCATAGAGAGAGTTGAGCAACTTCGGACCATCAAAGTTGCTCTGTGTACACTTTTTATTATTGTTCTATGTCAAAGTTTACAAGTATAAGTTTCGTACAATATTTCGATGCCAAAACACCAACTTTCTATGAAAAATGGAGAAAACCGGTGAAAGCTCCTACATAGAGAGAGTTGAACAAGTTCGGACCATCAAAGTTGCTCGGCGTACACTTTTTGCTATTGTTCTACGTCAAATTTTGCGAGTATAAGCTTGCTAGATTATTTCGATGGCAAAACATCAACTTTCTATGACAAATGGACAAAAGCATTAAAAGCTCCTTCATAGAGAGAGTTGAGCATCTTCGGACCATCAAAGTTTCTCAATGTACACTTTTTATTGTTCCTCTATGTGAAATTTTACGAGTATAAGCTTCCTAGATAATTTCGATGACAAAACACCAATTTTCTGTGAGACAAATGGACAAAACTGTTAAAAGCTCCTCTATAGAGAGAGTTGGGCAACTTCGCACCATCAAAGTTGCTCTATGTACACTTTTTATTGTTATTCTATGTAAAATTTTATGAATACAAGCTTCCAAGATTATTTCGATTCCAAAACACCAACTTTCTCTGAAAAATGGATAAAACCGTTAAAAGCTCCTCTATAGACAGAGTTGAGCAACTTCGGACCATCAAAGTTGTCTGTGTACACTTTTTATTGTTCTTCTATGTCAAATTTTACGAGTATAAGCTTCGTAGATTATTTCGATGCCAAAACACCAACTTTCTATGAAAAATGGACAAAACCATTGAAAACTCCTCCATAGAGAGAGTTGAGCAACTTCAGACCATCAAAGTTGCTCTGTGTACACTTTCTATTGTTGTTCAATGTAAATTTTTATGAATACAAGCTTCCAAGATTATTTCGATTCCAAAACACCAACTTTCCCTGACAAATGGATAAAACTGTTAAAAGCTCCTCCATAGAGAGAGTTGAGCAACTTCGGACCATCAAAGTTGCTCTGTGTACCCTTTTTATTGTTGTTCAATGTCAAATTTTACAAGTATAAGCTTCGTAGATTATTTCGATGCCAAAACATCAACTTTCTATGACAAATGGACAAAAGCGTTAAAAGCTCCTTCATAAAGATAGTTGAGCAACTTCGACCATCAAAGTTGCTCTGAATACACTTTTTATTGTTCTTCTATGTAAAATTTTACGATTATAAGATTCCTATATTATTTCAGTGGAAAAACATCAAGTTTTAATGACAAATGGACAAAAGCGTTAAAATCTCCTTCATAGAGAGAGTTGAGCATCTTCGGACCATCAAAGTTTCTCATTGTACACTTTTTATTGTTCTTCTATGTGAAATTTTATGATTATAAGATTCCTACATTATTTCGATGGCAAAACATCAAGTTTCAATGACAAATGGACAAAAGCGTTAAAATCTCCTTTATAGAGAGAGTTGATCATCTTCGGACCATCAAAGTTTCTCGGTGTACACGTTTTATTGTTCTCTATGTGAAATTTTACGAGTATAAGCTTCGTAGATTATTTCGATGCCAAAACACCAACTTTCTATGAAAAATGGACAAAACCGTTGAAAGCTCCTACATAGAGAGAGTTGAACAAGTTCGGACCATCAAAGTTGCTCGGCGTACACTTTTTACTATTCTTCTATGTCAGCTTTTGCGAGTATAAGCTTCCTAGATTATTTCGATGGCAAAACATCAACTTTCTATGATAAATGGACAAAATCGTTAAAAGCTCCTCCATAGAGAGAGTTGAGCAACTTCGGACCATCAAAGATGCTCGGTGTACCCTTTTTATTGTCCTTATATGTCAAATTTCATGAGTATAAGCTTCCTAGATTATTTCGATCCCAAAACACCAACTTTCTATGAGAAATGGACAAAATCATTAAAAGCTCCTCCATAGAGAGAGTTGAGCAACTTAGGACCATCAAAGTTGCTCTGTGTACACTTTTTATTATTGTTCTATGTCAAAGTTTACAAGTATAAGTTTCGTACATTATTTCGATGCCAAAACACCAACTTTCTATGAAAAATGGACAAAACCGTTGAAAGCTCCTTCATAGAGAGAGTTCAGCATCTTCGGACAATCAAAGTTTCTCGGTGTACACTTTTTATTGTTCTTCTATGTGAAATTTTACGAGTATAAGCTTCCTAGATTATTTCGATGACAAAACACCAATTTTCTGTGAGACAAATGGACAAAACCGTTAAAAGCTCCTCCATAGAGAGAGTTGAGCAACTTCGCACCATCAAAGTTGCTCTATGTACACTTTTTTATTGTTATTCTATGTAAAATTTTATGAATACAAGCTTCCAAGATTATTTTGATTCCAAAACACCAACTTTCTCTGACAAATGGACAAAACCTTTAAAAGCTCCTCCATAGAGAGAGTTGAGCAACTTCGGACCATCAAAGATGCTCGGTGTACCGTTTTTATTGTTCTTATATGTCAAATTTCATTAGTATAAGCTTCCTAGATTATTTCGATCCCCAAAAACCGACTTTCTATGAGAAATGGATAAAACCGTTAAAAGCTCCTCCATAGAGAGAGTTGAGAAATTTCGGACCATCAAAGTTGCTCTGTGTAGACTTTTTATTATTGTTCTATGTCAAATTTTACGAGTATAAGCTTCGTAGATTATTTCGAAGCCAAAACACCAACTTTCTATGAAAAATGGACAATACCGTTGAAAGCTCTTCCATAGAGAGAGTTGAGCAACTTCGGACCATCAAAGTTGCTCTGTGTGCACTTTTTACTGTTGTTCTATGTAAAATTTTATGAATACAAGCTTCCAAGATTATTTCGATTCCAAAACACCAACTTACTATGACAAATGGATAAAACCGTTAAATGATACTCCATAGAGAGAGTTGAGCAACTTCGGACCATCAAAGATGCTCGGTGTACCCTTTTTATTGTTCTTATATGTCAAATTTCATGAGTATAAGCTTCCTAGATTATTTCGATGGCAAAACATCAACTTTCTATGACAAATGGACAAAACCGTTGAAAGCTCCTACATAGAGAGAGTTGAACAAGTTCGGACCATCAAAGTTTCTCGGTGTACACTTTTTACTGTTCTCTATGTGAAATTTTACGAGTATAATCTTCCTAGATTATTTCGATGACAAAACACCAACTTTCTGTGAGACAAATGGACCAAAACCGTTGAAAGCTCCTCCATAGAGAGAGTTGAGAAACTTCGGACCATCAAAGTTGCTCTGTGTACACTTTTTATTGTTGTTCTATGTAAAATTTATGAATACAAGCTTCCAAGATTATTTTGATGGCAAAACACCAACTTTCAATGAAAAATTGACAAAACCGTTGAAAGCTCCTACATAGAGAGAGTTGAACAAGTTCGGACCATCAAAGTTGCTCGGCGTACACTTTTTACTATTCTTCTATGTCAAATTTTGCGAGTATAAGCTTCCTAGATTATTTCGATGGCAAAACATCAACTTTCTATGACAAACGGACAAAAGCGTTAAAACCTCCTTCATAGAGAGAGTTGATCAACTTCCGACCATCAAAGTTTCTCGGTGTACACTTTTTATTGTTCTCTATGTGAAATTTTACGAGTATAAGCTTCCTAGATTATTTCGATGACAAAACACCAATTTTCTGTGAGACAAATGGACCAAAACGTTAAAAGCTCTTCCATAGAGAGAGTTGAGCAACTTCGGACCATCAAAGTTGCTCTATGTACACTTTTTATTGTTCTTCTATGTCAAATTTTATGAATACAAGCTTCCAAGATTATTTTGATTCCAAAACACCAACTTTCTCTTACAAATGGACAAAACCGTTAAAAGCTCCTCCATAGAGAGAGTTGAGCAACTTCGGACCATCAAAGATGCTCGGTGTACCCTTTTTATTGTTCTTATATGTCAAATTTCATTAGTATAAGCTTCCTAGATTATTTCGATTCCCAAACACCGACTTTCTACGACAAATGGACAAAACCATTAAAAGCTCCTCCATAGAGAGAGTTGAGCAACTTCGGACCATCAAAGATGCTTGGTGTACCCTTTTTATTGTTCTTATATGTCAAATTTCATGAGTATAAGCTTCCTAGATTATTTCGATCCCAAAACACCAAGTTTCTATGAGAAATGGACAAAATCATTAAAAGCTCCTCCATAGAGAGAGTTGAGCAACTTCGGACCATCAAAGTTGCTCTGTGTACACTTTTTATTATTTTTCTATGTCAAAGTTTACAAGTATAAGTTTCGTACAATATTTCGATGCCAAAAAACTAACTTTCTATGAAAAATGGAGAAAACCGTTGAATGCTCCTACATAGAGAGAGTTGAATAGGTTCGGACCATCAAAGTTGCTCGGCGTACACTTTTTGCTATGGTTCTACGTCAAATTTTGCGAGTATAAGCTTGCTAGATTATTTCGATGGCAAAACATCAACTTTCTATGACAAATGGACAAAAGCATTAAAAGCTCTTTCATAGAGAGAGTTGAGCATCTTCGGACCATCAAAGTTTCTCGGTGTACACTTTTTATTGTTCCTCTATGTGAAATTTTACGAGTATAAGCTTCCTAGATTATTTCGATGACAAAACACCAATTTTCTGTGAGACAAATGGACAAAACTGTTAAAAGCTCCTCTATAGAGAGAGTTGAGCAACTTCGCACCATCAAAGTTGCTCTATGTACACTTTTTATTGTTATTCTATGTAAAATTTTATGAATACAAGCTTCCAAGATTATTTCGATTCCAAAACACCAACTTTCTCTGAAAAATGGATAAAAACGTTAAAAGCTCCTCCATAGACAGAGTTGAGCAACTTCAGACCATCAAAGTTGTCTGTGTACACTTTTTATTGTTCTTCTATGTCAAATTTTACGAGTATAAGCTTCGTAAATTATTTCGATGCCAAAACACCAACTTTCTATGAAAATTGGACAAAACCATTGAAAACTCCTCCATAGAGAGAGTTGAGCAACTTCGGACCATCAAAGTTGCTCTGTGTACACTTTCTATTGTTGTTCTATGTAAAATTTTATGAATACAAGCTTCCAAGATTATTTCGATTCCAAAACACCAACTTTCTATGACAAATGGATAAAACTGTTAAAAGCTCCTCCATAGAGAGAGTTGAGCAACTCCGGACCATCAAAGTTGCTCTGTGTACACTTTTTATTGTTGTTCAATGTCAAATTTTACAAGTATAAGCTTCGTAGATTATTTAGATGCCAAAACATCCACTTTCTATGACAAATGGACAAAAGCGTTAAAAGCTCCTTCATAGAGATAGTTGAGCAACTTCGACCATCAAAGTTGCTCCGAATACACTTTTTATTGTTCTTCTATGTGAAATTTTATGATTATAAGATTCCTATATTATTTCGATGGCAAAACATCAAGTTTTAATGACAAATGGACAAAAGCGTTTAAATCTCTTTCATAGAGAGAGTTGAGCATCTTCGGACCATCAAAGTTTCTCATTGTAAACTTTTTATTGTTCTTCTATGTGAAATTTTACGATTATAAGATTCCTACATTATTTCGATGGAAAAACATCAAGTTTCAATGACAAATGGACAAAAGCGTTAAAATCTCCTTTATAGAGAGAGTTGATCATCTTCGGACCATCAAAGTTTCTCGGTGTACACGTTTTATTGTTCTCTATGTGAAATTTTACGAGTATAAGCTTCGTAGATTATTTCGATGCCAAAACAACAACTTTCTATGAAAAATGGACAAAACCGTTGAAAGCTCCTACATAGAGAGAGTTGAACATGTTCGGACCATCAATGTTGCTCGGCGTACACTTTTTACTATTCTTCTATGTCAGCTTTTGCGAGTATAAGCTTCCTAGATTATTTCGATGGCAAAACATCAACTTTCTATGACAAATGGAAAAACCGTTAAAAGCTCCTTCATAGAGAGAGTTGAGCATCTTCGGACCATCAAAGTTTCTCGTTGTACACTTTTTATTGTTCTTCTATGTGAAATTTTACGAGTATAAGCTTCCTAGATTATTTCGATGACAAAACACCAATTTTCTGTGAGACAAATGGACAAAACCGTTAAAAGCTCCTCCATAGAGAGTGTTGAGCAACTTCGGACCATCAAAGATGCTCGGTGTACCCTTTTTATTGTTCTTATATGTCAAATTTCATTAGTATAAGCTTCCTAGATTATTTCGATCCCCACACACCGACTTTCTATGAGAAATGGATAAAACCGTTAAAAGCTCCTCCATAGAGAGAGTTGAGAAATTTCGGACCATCAAAGTTGCTCTGTATACACTTTTTATTGTTGTTCTATGTCAAATTTTACGAGTATAAGCTTCGTAGATTATTTCGATGCCAAAACACCAACTTTCTATGAAAAATGGACAAAACCGTTGAAAGCTCTTCCATAGAGAGAGTTGAGCAACTTCGGACCATCAAAGTTGCTCTGTGTGCACTTTTTACTGTTGTTCTATGTAAAATTTTATGAATACAAGCTTCCAAGATTATTTTGATTCCAAAACACCAACTTACTATGACAAATGGATAAAACCGTTAAATGCTACTCCATAGAGAGAGTTGAGCAACTTCGGACCATCAAAGTTGCTCTGTGTACACTTTTTATTGTTGTTCTATGTAAAATTTTATGAAAACAAGCTTCCAAGATTATTTCGATTCCAAAACACCAACTTTCTATGAAAAATGGATAAAACCATCAAAAGCTCCTCCATAGAGAGAGTTGAGCAACTTCGGACCATCAAAGATGCTCGGTGTACCCTTTTTATTGTTCTTATATGTCAAATTTCATGAGTATAAGCTTCCTAGATTATTTCGATGGCAAAACATCAACTTTCTATGACAAATGGAAAAAACCGTTGAAAGCTCCTCCATAGACAGAGTTGAGCAACTTCGGACCATCAAAGTTGCTCTGTGTACACTTTTTATTGTTGTTCTATGTCAAATTTTATGAGTATAAGCTTCGTAGATTATTTCGATACCAAAACACCAACTTTCTGTGAAAAATGGACAAAACCGTTGAAAGTTCTTCCATAGATAGAGTTGAACAACTTCGGACCATCAAAGTTACTCTATGTACACTTTTTATTTTTGTTCTATGTAAAATCTTATGAATACAAGCTTCCAAGATTATTTCGATTTCAAAACACCAACTTTCTATGACAAATGGATAAAACCGTTAAAACCTCCTCCATAGAGAGAGTTGAGCAACTTCGGACCATCAAAGTTGCTCCGAATACACTTTTTATTGTTCCTCTATGTCAAATTTTACGAGTATAAGCCTCCTAGATTATTTTTGATCCCAAAACACCAACTTTCTATGACAAATGGACAAAATTGTTGAAAGCTCCTCCATAGAGAGAGTTGAACAACTTCGGACCATCAAAGTTGCTCTGTGTACACTTTTTATTGTTGTTCTATGTCAAATTTTACGAGTATAAGCTTCGTAGATTATTTCGAATCCAAAACACCAACTTTCTATGAAAAATGGGCAAAACCGTTGAAAGCTCTTACCTAGAGAGAGTTGAACAAGTTCGGACCATCAAAGTTGCTCGGCGTACACTTTTTACTATTGTTCTATGTCAAATTTTGCGAGTATAAGCTTCCTAGATTATTTCGATGCAAAACATCAACTTTCTATGACAAACGGACAAAAGCGTTAAAACCTCCTTCATAGAGAGTTGATTAACTTCGGACCATCAAAGTTTCTCGGTGTACACTTTTTATTGTTCTCTATGTGAAATTTTACGAGTATAAGCTTCCTAGATTATTTCGATGACAAAACACCAACTTTCTGTTAGACAAATGGACCAAACCGTTAAAAGCTCCTCCATCGAGAGAGTTCAGCAACTTCGGACCATCAAAGTTGCTCGAATTATACTTATTACTATTCGTCTATATCAGATTTTACGAGTATAGGCTTGCAAGATTATTTCCATGCCAAAACACCAACTTTCTATGGCAAATGGACAAAATTGTTAAAAGATTCTCCATAAAGATAGTTGAGTAACTTCGACCATCAAAGTTGCTCCGAATACACTTTTAATTGTTCTTCTATGTCAAATTTTACGAGTTTAAGCTTCCTAGATTATTTCGATGCCAAAACACCAACTTTCTACGACAAATGGACAAAACCATTAAAAGCTCCTCCATAGAGAGAGTTGAGCAACTTCAGACCATCAAAGATGCTCGGTGTACCCTTTTTATTGTCCTTATATGTCAAATTTCATGAGTATAAGCTTCCTAGATTATTTCGATCCCAAAACACCAACTTTCTATGAGAAATGGACAAAATCATTAAAAGCTCCTCCATAGAGAGAGTTGAGCAACTTAGGACCATCAAAGTTGCTCTGTGTACACTTTTTATTATTGTTCTATGTCAAAGTTTACAAGTATAAGTTTCGTACATTATTTCGATGCCAAAACACCAACTTTCTATGAAAAATGGACAAAACCGTTGAAAGCTCCTTCATAGAGAGAGTTCAGCATCTTCGGACAATCAAAGTTTCTCGGTGTACACTTTTTATTGTTCTTCTATGTGAAATTTTACGAGTATAAGCTTCCTAGATTATTTCGATGACAAAACACCAATTTTCTGTGAGACAAATGGACAAAACCGTTAAAAGCTCCTCCATAGAGAGAGTTGAGCAACTTCGCACCATCAAAGTTGCTCTATGTACACTTTTTATTGTTATTCTATGTAAAATTTTATGAATACAAGCTTCCAAGATTATTTTGATTCCAAAACACCAACTTTCTCTGACAAATGGACAAAACCGTTAAAACCTCCTCCATAGAGAGAGTTGAGAAACTTCGGACCATCAAAGTTGCTCTGTGTACACTTTTTATTGTTGTTCTATGTAAAATTTTATGAATACAAGCTTCCAAGATTATTTCGATTCCAAAACACCAACTTTCTAAGAAAAATGGATAAAACCATCAAAAGCTTCTCCATAGAGAGAGTTGAGCAACTTCGGACCATCAAAGATGCTCGGTGTACCCTTTTTATTGTTCTTATATGTCAAATTTCATGAGTATAAGCTTCCTAGATTATTTCGATGGCAAAACATCAACTTTCTATGACAAATAGACAAAACCGTTGAAAGCTCCTCCATAGACAGAGTTGAGCAACTTCGGACCATCAAAGTTGCTCTGTGTACACTTTTTATTGTTGTTCTATATCAACTTTTATGAGTATAAGCTTCGTAGATTATTTCGATGCCAAAACACCAACTTTCTGTGAAAAATGGACAAAACCGTTGAAAGCTCTTTCATAGATAGAGTTGAACAACTTCGGACCATCAAAGTTACTCTGTGTACACTTTTTATTTTTGTTCTATGTAAATTTTTATGAATACAAGCTTCCAAGATTAATTCGATTTCAAAACACCAACTTTCTATGACAAGTGGATAAAACCGTTAAAACCTCCTCGATAGAGAGAGTTGAGCAACTTCGGACCATCAAAGTTGCTCTGAATACACTTTTTATTGTTCTTCTTTGTCAAATTTTACGAGTATAAGCCACCTAGATTATTTTCGATCCCAAAACACCAACTTTCTATGACAAATGGACAAAAGCGTTAAAAGCTCCTTTATAGAGATAGTTGAGCAACTTCGACCATCAAAGTTGGTCCGAATACACTTTTTATTGTTCTTCTATGTGAAATTTTACAATGACAAGATTCCTATATTATTTCGATGGCAAAACATCAAGTTTTAATGACAAATGGACAAAAGCGTTAAAATCTCCTTCATAGAGAGAGTTGAGCATCTTCGGACCATCAAAGTTTCTCATTGTACACTTTTTATTGTTCTTCTATGTGAAATTTTACGATTATAAGATTTCTACATTATTTCGATGGCAAAACATCAAGTTTCAATGACAAATGGACAAAAGCGTTAAAATCTCCTTTATAGAGAGAGTTGATCATCTTCGGACCATCAAAGTTTTTCGGTTTACACGTTTTATTGTTCTCTATGTGAAATTTTACGAGTATAAGCTTCGTAGATTATTTCGATGCCAAAACACCAACTTTCAATGAAAAATGGACAAAACCGTTGAAAGCTCCGACATAGAGAGAGTTGAACAAGTTCGGACCATCAAAGTTGCTCGGCGTATACTTTTTACTATTCCTCTATGTCAGCTTTTGCGAGTATAAGCTTCCTAGATTATTTCGATGGCAAAACATCAACTTTCTATGACAAATGTAAAAAACCGTTGAAAGCTCCTCCATAGACAGAGTTGAGCAACTTCGGACCATCAAAGTTGCTCTGTGTACACTTTTTATTGTTGTTCTATGTCAAATTTTATGAGTATAAGCTTCGTAGATTATTTCGATGCCAAAACACCAACTTTCTGTGAAAAATGGACAAAACTCTTGAAAGCTCTTCCATAGATAGAGTTGAACAACTTCGGAACATCAAAGTTACTCTGTGTAGACTTTTTATTTTTGTTCTATTTAAAATTTTATGAATACAAGCTTCCAAGATTAATTCGATTTCAAAACACCAACTTTCTATGACAAATGGATAAAACCGTTAAAACCTCCTCCATAGAGAGAGTTGAGCAACTTTGGACCATCAAAGTTGCTCCGAATACACTTTTTATTGTTCTTCTATGTCATATTTTACGAGTATAAGCCACCTAGATTATTTTCGATCCCAAAACGACAACTTTCTATGACAAATGGACAAAACCGTTGAAAGCTTCTCCATAGAGAGAGTTGAACAACTTCGGACCATCAAAGTTGCTCTGTGTACACTTTTTATTGTTGTTCTATGTCAAATTTTACGAGTATAAGCTTCGTAGATTATTTCGAATCCAAAACACCAACTTTCTATGAAAAATGGACAAAACCGTTTAAAGCTCCTACATAGAGAGAGTTGAACAAGTTCGGACCATCAAAGTTGCTCGGCGTACACTTTTTACTATTCTTCTATGTCAAATTTTGCGAGTATAAGCTTCCTAGATTATTTCGATGGCAAAACATCAACTTTCTATGACAAACGGACAAAAGCGTTAAAACCTCCTTCATAGAGAGAGTTGTTCAACTTCGGACCATCAAAGTTTCTCGGTGTACACTTTTTATTGTTCTCTATGTGAAATTTTACGAGTATAAGCTTCCTAGATTATTTCGATGACAAAACACCAACTTTCTGTTAGACAAATGGACCAAACCGTTAAAAGCTCCTCCATCGAGAGAGTTCAGCAACTTCGGACAATCAAAGTTGCTCGGATTATACTTATTACTATTCGTCTATATCTGATTTTACGAGTATAGGCTTGCAAGATTATTTCCATGCCAAAACACCAACTTTCTATGGCAAATTGACAAAATTGTTAAAAGATTCTTCGTAGATTATTTCGATACCAAAAACACCAACTTTCTGTGAAAAATGGACAAAACCGTTGAAAGCTCTTCCATAGATAGAGTTGAACAACTTCGCAACATCAAAGTTACTCAGTGTACACTTTTTATTTTTGTTCTATTTAAAATTTTATGAATACAAGCTTCCAAGATTAATTCGATTTCAAAACACCAACTTTCTATGACAAATGGATAAAACCGTTAAAACCTCCTCCATAGAGAGAGTTGATCAACTTCGGACCATCAAAGTTGCTCCGAATACACTTTTTATTGTTCTTCTATGTCAAATTTTACGAGTATAAGCCTCCTAGATTATTTTCGATCCCAAAACACCAACTTTCTATGACAAATGGGTAAAACCGTTAAAACCTCCTCCATAGAGAGAGTTGAGCAACTTCGGACCATCAAAGTTGCTCCGAATACACTTTTAATTGTTCTTCTATGTCAAATTTTACGAGTTTAAGCATCCTAGATTATTTCGATGCCAAAACACCAACTTTCTATGAGAAATGGACAAAATCATTAAAAGCTCCTCCATAGAGAGAGTTGAGCAACTTCGGACCATCGAAGTTGCTCTGTGTACACTTTTTATTATTGTTCTATGTCAAAGTTTACAAGTATAAGTTTCGTACATTATTTTGATGCCAAAACACCAGCTTTCTATGAAAAAAGGACAAAACCGTTGAAAGCTCCTACATAGAGAGAGTTGAACATGTTCGGACCATCAATGTTGCTCGGCGTACACTTTTTACTATTCTTCTATGTCAGCTTTTGCGAGTATAAGCTTCCTAGATTATTTCGATGGCAAAACATCAACTTTCTATGACAAATGGAAAAACCGTTAAAAGCTCATTCATAGAGAGAGTTGAGCATCTTCGGACCATCAAAGTTTCTCGTTGTACACTTTTTATTGTTGTTCTATGTGAAATTTTACGAGTATAAGCTTCCTAGATTATTTCGATGACAAAACACCAATTTTCTGTGAGACAAATGGACAAAACCGTTAAAAGCTCCTCCACAGAGAGTGTTGAGCAACTTCGGACCATCAAAGATGCTCGGTGTACCCTTTTTATTGTTCTTATATGTCAAATTTCATTAGTATAAGCTTCCTAGATTATTTCGATCCCCACACACCGACTTTCTATGAGAAATGGATAAAACCGTTAAAAGCTCCTCCATAGAGAGAGTTGAGAAATTTCGGACCATCAAAGTTGCTCTGTATACACTTTTTATTGTTGTTCTATGTCAAATTTTACGAGTATAAGCTTCGTAGATTATTTCGATGCCAAAACACCAACTTTCTATGAAAAATGGACAAAACCGTTGAAAGCTCTTCCATAGAGAGAGTTGAGCAACTTCGGACCATCAAAGTTGCTCTGTGTGCACTTTTTATTGTTGTTCTATGTAAAATTTTATGAATACAAGCTTCCAAGATTATTTTGATTCCAAAACACCAACTTACTATGACAAATGGATAAAACCGTTAAATGCTACTCCATAGAGAGAGTTGAGCAACTTCGGACCATCAAAGTTGCTCTGTGTACACTTTTTATTGTTGTTCTATGTAAAATTTTATGAAAACAAGCTTCCAAGATTATTTCGATTCCAAAACACCAACTTTCTATGAAAAATGGATAAAACCATCAAAAGCTCCTCCATAGAGAGAGTTGAGCAACTTCGGACCATCAAAGATGCTCGGTGTACCCTTTTTATTGTTCTTATATGTCAAATTTCATGAGTATAAGCTTCCTAGATTATTTCGATGGCAAAACATCAACTTTCTATGACAAATGGAAAAAACCGTTGAAAGCTCCTCCATAGACAGAGTTGAGCAACTTCGGACCATCAAAGTTGCTCTGTGTACACTTTTTATTGTTGTTCTATGTCAAATTTTATGAGTATAAGCTTCGTAGATTATTTCGATACCAAAACACCAACTTTCTGTGAAAAATGGACAAAACCGTTGAAAGCTCTTCCATAGATAGAGTTGAACAACTTCGGACCATCAAAGTTACTCTATGTACACTTTTTATTTTTGTTCTATGTAAAATTTTATGAATACAAGCTTCCAAGATTATTTCGATTTCAAAACACCAACTTTCTATGACAAATGGATAAAACCGTTAAAACCTCCTCCATAGAGAGAGTTGAGCAACTTCGGACCATCAAAGTTGCTCCGAATACACTTTTTATTGTTCCTCTATGTCAAATTTTACGAGTATAAGCCTCCTAGATTATTTTTGATCCCAAAACACCAACTTTCTATGACAAATGGACAAAATTGTTGAAAGCTCCTCCATAGAGAGAGTTGAACAACTTCGGACCATCAAAGTTGCTCTGTGTACACTTTTTATTGTTGTTCTATGTCAAATTTTACGAGTATAAGCTTCGTAGATTATTTCGAATCCAAAACACCAACTTTCTATGAAAAATGGACAAAACCGTTGAAAGCTCCTACCTAGAGAGAGTTGAACAAGTTCGGACCATCAAAGTTGCTCGGCGTACACTTTTTACTATTGTTCTATGTCAAATTTTGCGAGTATAAGCTTCCTAGATTATTTCGATGGCAAAACATCAACTTTTTATGACAAACGGACAAAAGCGTTAAAACCTCCTTCATAGAGAGTTGATTAACTTCGGACCATCAAAGTTTCTCGGTGTACACTTTTTATTGTTCTCTATGTGAAATTTTACGAGTATAAGCTTCCTAGATTATTTCGATGACAAAACACCAACTTTCTGTTAGACAAATGGACCAAACCGTTAAAAGCTCCTCCATCGAGAGAGTTCAGCAACTTCGGACCATCAAAGTTGCTCGAATTATACTTATTACTATTCGTCTATATCAGATTTTATGAGTATAGGCTTGCAAGATTATTTCCATGCCAAAACACCAACTTTCTATGGCAAATGGACAAAATTGTTAAAAGATTCTCCATAAAGATAGTTGAGTAACTTCGACCATCAAAGTTGCTCCGAATACACTTTTAATTGTTCTTCTATGTCAAATTTTACGAGTTTAAGCTTCCTAGATTATTTCGATGCCAAAACACCAACTTTCTACGACAAATGGACAAAACCATTAAAAGCTCCTCCATAGAGAGAGTTGAGCAACTTCAGACCATCAAAGATGCTCGGTGTACCCTTTTTATTGTCCTTATATGTCAAATTTCATGAGTATAAGCTTCCTAGATTATTTCGATCCCAAAACACCAACTTTCTATGAGAAATGGACAAAATCATTAAAAGCTCCTCCATAGAGAGAGTTGAGCAACTTAGGACCATCAAAGTTGCTCTGTGTACACTTTTTATTATTGTTCTATGTCAAAGTTTACAAGTATAAGTTTCGTACATTATTTCGATGCCAAAACACCAACTTTCTATGAAAAATGGACAAAACCGTTGAAAGCTCCTTCATAGAGAGAGTTCAGCATCTTCGGACAATCAAAGTTTCTCGGTGTACACTTTTTATTGTTCTTCTATGTGAAATTTTACGAGTATAAGCTTCCTAGATTATTTCGATGAAAAAACACCAATTTTCTGTGAGACAAATGGACAAAACCGTTAAAAGCTCCTCCATAGAGAGAGTTGAGCAACTTCGCACCATCAAAGTTGCTCTATGTACACTTTTTATTGTTATTCTATGTAAAATTTTATGAATACAAGCTTCCAAGATTATTTTGATTCCAAAACACCAACTTTCTCTGACAAATAGACAAAACCGTTAAAAGCTCCTCCATAGAGAGAGTTGAGAAACTTCGGACCATCAAAGTTGCTCTGTGTACACTTTTTATTGTTGTTCTGTGTAAAATTTTATGAATACAAGCTTCCAAGATTATTTGGATTCCAAAACACCAACTTTCTAAGAAAAATGGATAAAACCATCAAAAGCTCCTCCATAGAGAGAGTTGAGCAACTTCGGACCATCAAAGATGCTCGGTGTACCCTTTTTATTGTTCTTATATGTCAAATTTCATGAGTATAAGCTTCCTAGATTATTTCGATGGCAAAACATCAACTTTCTATGACAAATAGACAAAACCGTTGAAAGCTCCTCCATAGACAGAGTTGAGCAACTTCGGACCATCAAAGTTGCTCTGTGTACACTTTTTATTGTTGTTCTATATCAACTTTTATGAGTATAAGCTTCGTAGATTATTTCGATGCCAAAACACCAACTTTCTATGAAAAATGGACAAAACCGTTGAAAGCTCTTTCATAGATAGAGTTGAACAACTTCGGACCATCAAAGTTACTCTGTGTACACTTTTTATTTTTGTTCTATGTAAATTTTTATGAATACAAGCTTCCAAGATTAATTCGATTTCAAAACACCAACTTTCTATGACAAATGGATAAAACCGTTAAATGCTACTCCATAGAGAGAGTTGAGCAACTTCGGACCATCAAAGTTGCTCTGTGTACACTTTTTATTGTTGTTCTATGTAAAATTTTATGAAAACAAGCTTCCAAGATTATTTCGATTCCAAAACACCAACTTTCTATGAAAAATGGATAAAACCATCAAAAGCTCCTCCATAGAGAGAGTTGAGCAACTTCGGACCATCAAAGATGCTCGGTGTACCCTTTTTATTGTTCTTATATGTCAAATTTCATGAGTATAAGCTTCCTAGATTATTTCGATGGCAAAACATCAACTTTCTATGACAAATGGAAAAAACCGTTGAAAGCTCCTCCATAGACAGAGTTGAGCAACTTCGGACCATCAAAGTTGCTCTGTGTACACTTTTTATTGTTGTTCTATGTCAAATTTTATGAGTATAAGCTTCGTAGATTATTTCGATACCAAAACACCAACTTTCTGTGAAAAATGGACAAAACCGTTGAAAGCTCTTCCATAGATAGAGTTGAACAACTTCGGACCATCAAAGTTACTCTATGTACACTTTTTATTTTTGTTCTATGTAAAATTTTATGAATACAAGCTTCCAAGATTATTTCGATTTCAAAACACCAACTTTCTATGACAAATGGATAAAACCGTTAAAACCTCCTCCATAGAGAGAGTTGAGCAACTTCGGACCATCAAAGTTGCTCCGAATACACTTTTTATTGTTCCTCTATGTCAAATTTTACGAGTATAAGCCTCCTAGATTATTTTTGATCCCAAAACACCAACTTTCTATGACAAATGGACAAAATTGTTGAAAGCTCCTCCATAGAGAGAGTTGAACAACTTCGGACCATCAAAGTTGCTCTGTGTACACTTTTTATTGTTGTTCTATGTCAAATTTTACGAGTATAAGCTTCGTAGATTATTTCGAATCCAAAACACCAACTTTCTATGAAAAATGGACAAAACCGTTGAAAGCTCCTACCTAGAGAGAGTTGAACAAGTTCGGACCATCAAAGTTGCTCGGCGTACACTTTTTACTATTGTTCTATGTCAAATTTTGCGAGTATAAGCTTCCTAGATTATTTCGATGGCAAAACATCAACTTTCTATGACAAACGGACAAAAGCGTTAAAACCTCCTTCATAGAGAGTTGATTAACTTCGGACCATCAAAGTTTCTCGGTGTACACTTTTTATTGTTCTCTATGTGAAATTTTACGAGTATAAGCTTCCTAGATTATTTCGATGACAAAACACCAACTTTCTGTTAGACAAATGGACCAAACCGTTAAAAGCTCCTCCATCGAGAGAGTTCAGCAACTTTGGACCATCAAAGTTGCTCGAATTATACTTATTACTATTCGTCTATATCAGATTTTACGAGTATAGGCTTGCAAGATTATTTCCATGCCAAAACACCAACTTTCTATGGCAAATGGACAAAATTGTTAAAAGATTCTCCATAAAGATAGTTGAGTAACTTCGACCATCAAAGTTGCTCCGAATACACTTTTAATTGTTCTTCTATGTCAAATTTTACGAGTTTAAGCTTCCTAGATTATTTCGATGCCAAAACACCAACTTTCTACGACAAATGGACAAAACCATTAAAAGCTCCTCCATAGAGAGAGTTGAGCAACTTCAGACCATCAAAGATGCTCGGTGTACCCTTTTTATTGTCCTTATATGTCAAATTTCATGAGTATAAGCTTCCTAGATTATTTCGATCCCAAAACAACAACTTTCTATGAGAAATGGACAAAATCATTAAAAGCTCCTCCATAGAGAGAGTTGAGCAACTTAGGACCATCAAAGTTGCTCTGTGTACACTTTTTATTATTGTTCTATGTCAAAGTTTACAAGTATAAGTTTCGTACATTATTTCGATGCCAAAACACCAACTTTCTATGAAAAATGGACAAAACCGTTGAAAGCTCCTTCATAGAGAGAGTTCAGCATCTTCGGACAATCAAAGTTTCTCGGTGTACACTTTTTATTGTTCTTCTATGTGAAATTTTACGAGTATAAGCTTCCTAGATTATTTCGATGACAAAACACCAATTTTCTGTGAGACAAATGGACAAAACCGTTAAAAGCTCCTCCATAGAGAGAGTTGAGCAACTTCGCACCATCAAAGTTGCTCTATGTACACTTTTTATTGTTATTCTATGTAAAATTTTATGAATACAAGCTTCCAAGATTATTTTGATTCCAAAACACCAACTTTCTCTGACAAATGGACAAAACCGTTAAAAGCTCCTCCATAGAGAGAGTTGAGAAACTTCGGACCATCAAAGTTGCTCTATGTACACTTTTTATTGTTGTTCTGTGTAAAATTTTATGAATACAAGCTTCCAAGATTATTTCGATTCCAAAACACCAACTTTCTAAGAAAAATGGATAAAACCATCAAAAGCTCCTCCATAGAGAGAGTTGAGCAACTTCGGACCATCAAAGATGCTCGGTGTACCCTTTTTATATTTTCTTATATGTCAAATTTCATGAGTATAAGCTTCCTAGATTATTTCGATGGCAAAACATCAACTTTCTATGACAAATAGACAAAACCGTTGAAAGCTCCTCCATAGACAGAGTTGAGCAACTTCGGACCATCAAAGTTGCTCTGTGTACACTTTTTATTGTTGTTCTATATCAACTTTTATGAGTATAAGCTTCGTAGATTATTTCGATGCCAAAACACCAACTTTCTGTGAAAAATGGACAAAACCGTTGAAAGCTCTTTCATAGATAGAGTTGAACAACTTCGGACCATCAAAGTTACTCTTTGTACACTTTTTATTTTTGTTCTATGTAAATTTTTATGAATACAAGCTTCCAAGATTAATTCGATTTCAAAACACCAACTTTCTATGACAAATGGATAAAACCGTTAAAAGCTCCTCGATAGAGAGAGTTGAGCAACTTCGGACCATCAAAGTTGCTCCGAATACACTTTTTATTGTTCTTCTATGTCAAATTTTATGAGTATAAGCCACCTAGATTATTTTCGATCCCAAAACACCAACTTTCTATGACAAATGGACAAAAGCGTTAAAAGCTCCTTTATAGAGATAGTTGAGCAACTTCGACCATCAAAGTTGCTCCGAATACACTTTTTATTGTTCTTCTATGTGAAATTTTACAATGACAAGATTCCTATATTATTTCGATGGCAAAACATCAAGTTTTAATGACAAATGGACAAAAGCGTTAAAATCTCCTTCATAGAGAGAGTTGAGCATCTTCGGACCATCAAAGTTCTCATTGTACACTTTTTATTGTTCTTCTATGTGAAATTTTACGATTATAAGATTTCTACATTATTTCGATGGCAAAACATCAAGTTTCAATGACAAATGGACAAAAGCGTTAAAATCTCCTTTATAGAGAGAGTTGATCATCTTCGGACCATCAAAGTTTCTCGGTGTACACGTTTTATTGTTCTCTATGTGAAATTTTACGAGTATAAGCTTCGTAGATTATTTCGATGCCAAAACACCAACTTTCTATGAAAAATGGACAAAACCGTTGAAAGCTCCGACATAGAGAGAGTTGAACAAGTTCGGACCATCAAAGTTGCTCGGCGTATACTTTTTACTATTCCTCTATGTCAGCTTTTGCGAGTATAAGCTTCCTAGATTATTTCGATGGCAAAACATCAACTTTCTATGACAAATGGAAAAAACCGTTGAAAGCTCCTCCATAGACAGAGTTGAGCAACTTCGGACCATCAAAGTTGCTCTGTGTACACTTTTTATTGTTGTTCTATGTCAAATTTTATGAGTATAAGCTTCGTAGATTATTTCGATGCCAAAACACCAACTTTCTGTGAAAAATGGACAAAACTCTTGAAAGCTCTTCCATAGATAGAGTTGAACAACTTCGGAACATCAAAGTTACTCTGTGTAGACTTTTTATTTTTGTTCTATTTAAAATTTTATGAATACAAGCTTCCAAGATTAATTCGATTTCAAAACACCAACTTTCTATGACAAATGGATAAAACCGTTAAAACCTCCTCCATAGAGAGAGTTGAGCAACTTCGGACCATCAAAGTTGCTCCGAATACACTTTTTATTGTTCTTCTATGTCATATTTTACGAGTATAAGCCACCTAGATTATTTTCGATCCCAAAACGACAACTTTCTATGACAAATGGACAAAACCGTTGAAAGCTTCTCCATAGAGAGAGTTGAACAACTTCGGACCATCAAAGTTGCTCTGTGTACACTTTTTATTGTTGTTCTATGTCAAATTTTACGAGTATAAGCTTCGTAGATTATTTCGAATCCAAAACACCAACTTTCTATGAAAAATGGACAAAACCGTTTAAAGCTCCTACATAGAGAGAGTTGAACAAGTTCGGACCATCAAAGTTGCTCGGCGTACACTTTTTACTATTCTTCTATGTCAAATTTTGCGAGTATAAGCTTCCTAGATTATTTCGATGGCAAAACATCAACTTTCTATGACAAACGGACAAAAGCGTTAAAACCTCCTTCATAGAGAGAGTTGTTCAACTTCGGACCATCAAAGTTTCTCGGTGTACACTTTTTATTGTTCTCTATGTGAAATTTTACGAGTATAAGCTTCCTAGATTATTTCGATGACAAAACACCAACTTTCTGTTAGACAAATGGACCAAACCGTTAAAAGCTCCTCCATCGAGAGAGTTCAGCAACTTCGGACAATCAAAGTTGCTCGGATTATACTTATTACTATTCGTCTATATCTGATTTTACGAGTATAGGCTTGCAAGATTATTTCCATGCCAAAACACCAACTTTCTATGGCATATTGACAAAATTGTTAAAAGATTCTTCGTAGATTATTTCGATACCAAAAACACCAACTTTCTGTGAAAAATGGACAAAACCGTTGAAAGCTCTTCCATAGATAGAGTTGAACAACTTCGCAACATCAAAGTTACTCAGTGTACACTTTTTATTTTTGTTCTATTTAAAATTTTATGAATACAAGCTTCCAAGATTAATTCGATTTCAAAACACCAACTTTCTATGACAAATGGATAAAACCGTTAAAACCTCCTCCATAGAGAGAGTTGATCAACTTCGGACCATCAAAGTTGCTCCGTATACACTTTTTATTGTTCTTCTATGTCAAATTTTACGAGTATAAGCCTCCTATATTATTTTCGATCCCAAAACACCAACTTTCTATGACAAATGGATAAAACCGTTAAAACCTCCTCCATAGAGAGAGTTGAGCAACTTCGGACCATCAAAGTTGCTCCGAATACACTTTTAATTGTTCTTCTATGTCAAATTTTACGAGTTTAAGCATCCTAGATTATTTCTATGCCAAAACACCAACTTTCTATGAGAAATGGACAAAATCATTAAAAGCTCCTCCATAGAGAGAGTTGAGCAACTTCGGACCATCGAAGTTGCTCTGTGTACACTTTTTATTATTGTTCTATGTCAAAGTTTACAAGTATAAGTTTCGTACATTATTTCGATGCCAAAACACCAGCTTTCTATGAAAAATGGACAAAACCGTTGAAAGCTCCTACATAGAGAGAGTTGAACAAGTTCGGACCATCAAAATTGCTCGGCGTACACTTTTTGCTATTGTTCTACGTCAAATTTTGCGAGTATAAGCTTCCTAGATTATTTCGATGGCAAAACATCAACTTTCTATGACAAATGGACAAAAGCATTAAAAGCACCTTCATAGAGAGAGTTGAGCATCTTCGGACCATCAAAGTTTCTCGGTGTACACTTTTTATTGTTCTTCTATGTGAAATTTTACGAGTATAAGCTTCCTAGATAATTTCGATGAGAAAACACCAATTTTCTGTGAGACAAATGGGCAAAACTGTTAAAAGCTCCTCTATAGAAAAAGTTGAGCAACTTCGCACCATCAAAGTTACTCTATGTACACTTTTTATTGTTATTCTATGTAAAATTTTATGAATACAAGCTTCCAAGATTATTTCGATTCCAAAACACCAACTTTCTCTGAAAAATGGATAAAACCGTTAAAAGCTCCTCCATAGACAGAGTTGAGCAACTACGGACCATCAAAGTTGTCTGTGTACACTTTTTATTGTTCTTCTATGTCAAATTTTACGAGTATAAGCTTCGTAGATTATTTCGATGCCAAAACACCAACTTTCTATGAAAAATGGACAAAACCATTGAAAACTCCTCCATAGAGAGAGTTGAGCAACTTCGGACCATCAAAGTTGCTCTGTGTACACTTTATATTGTTGTTCTATGTAAAATTTTATGAATACAAGCTTTCAAGACTATTTCGATTCCAAAACACCAACTTTCTATGACAAATGGATAAAACTGTTAAAAGCTCCTCCAAAGAGAGAGTTGAGCAACTTCGGACCATCAAAGTTGCTCTGTGTATACTTTTTATTGTTGTTCAATGTCAAATTTTACAAGTATAAGCTTCGTAGATTATTTCGATGCCAAAACATCAACTTTCTATGACAAATGGAAAAAAGCGTTAAAAGCTCCTTCATAGAGATAGTTGAGCAACTTCGACCATCAAAGTTGCTCCGAATACACTTTTTATTATTCTTTTATGTGAAATTTTACAATGATAAGATTCCTATATTATTTCGATGGCAAAACATCAAGTTTTAATGACAAATGGACAAAAGCGTTAAAATCTCCTTCATAGAGAGAGTTGAGCATCTTCGGACCATCAAAGTTTCTCATTGTACACTTTTTATTGTTCTTCTATGTGAAATTTTACGATTATAAGATTTCTACATTATTTCGATGGCAAAACATCACGTTTCAATGACAAACGGACAAAAGCGTTAAAATCTCCTTTATAGAGAGAGTTGATCATCTTCGGACCATCAAAGTTTCTCGGTGTACACGTTTTATTGTTCTCTATGTGAAATTTTACGAGTATAAGCTTCGTAGATTATTTCGATGCCAAAACACCAACTTTCTATGAAAAATGGACAAAACCGTTGAAAGCTCCTACATAGAGAGAGTTGAACAAGTTCGGACCATCAAAGTTGCTCGGCGTACACTTTTTGCTATTGTTCTACGTCAAATTTTGCGAGTATAAGCTTCATAGATTCTTTCGATGGCAAAACATCAACTTTCTATGACAAATGGACAAAATCGTTAAAAGCTCCTTCGTAGAGAGAGTTGAGCATCTTGGGACCATCAAAGTTTCTCATTGTACACCCTTTATTGTTCTTCTATGTGAAATTTTACGATTATAAGATTTCAACATTATTTCGATGGCAAAACATCAAGTTTCAATGACAAACGCACAAAAGCGTTAAAATCTCCTTTATAGAGAGAGTTGATCATCTTCGGACCATCAAAGTTTCTCGGTGTACACGTTTTATTATTCTCTATGTGAAATTTTACGAGTATAAGCTTCGTAGATTATTTCGATGCCAAAACACCAACTTTCTCTGAAAAATGGACAAAACCGTTGAAAGCTCCCACATAGAGAGAGTTGAACAAGTTCGGACCATCAAAGTTGCTCGGCGTACACTTTTTACTATTTTTCTATGTCAGCTTTTGCGAGTATAAGCTTCCCAAATTATTTCGATGGCAAAACATCAACTTTCTATGACAAATGGACAAAATCGTTAAAAGCTCCTTCGTAGAGAGAGTTGAGCATCTTGGGACCATCAAAGTTTCTCGGTGTACACTTTTTATTGTTCTTCTATGTGAAATTTTACGAGTATAAGCTTCCTAGATTATTTCGATGACAAAACACCAATTTTCTGTGAGACAAATGGACAAAACCGTTAAAAGCTCCTCCATAGAGAGAGTTGAGCAACTTCGCACCATAAAAGTTGCTCTATGTACACTTTTTATTGTTATTCTATGTAAAATTTTATGAATACAAGCTTCCAAGATTATTTTGATTCCAAAACACCAACTTTCTCTGACAAATGGACAAAACCGTTAAAAGCTCCTCCATAGACAGAGTTGACCAACTTCGGACCATCAAAGTTGCTCTGTGTACACTTTTTATTGTTCTTCTATGTCAAATTTTACGAGTATAAGCTTCGTAGATTATTTCGATGCCAAAACACCAACTTTCTATAAAAAATGGACAAAACCGTTGAAAGCTCTTCCATAGAGAGAGTTGAGCAACTTCGGACCATCAAAGTTGCTCTGTGTGCACTTTTTATTGTTGTTCTATGTAAAATTTTATGAATACAAGCTTCCAAGATTATTTCGATTCCAAAACACCAACTTACTATGACAAATGGATAAAACCGTTAAATGCTACTCGATAGATAGAGTTGAGCAACTTCGGACCATGAAAGATGCTCGGTGTACCCTTTTTATTGTTCTTATATGTCAAATTTTATGAGTATAAGCTTCCTAGATTATTTCGATGGCAAAACATCAACTTTCTATGACAAATGGACAAAACCGTTGAAAGCTCCTACATAGAGAGAGTTGAACAAGTTTGGACCATCAAAGTTTCTCGGTGTACACTTTTTACTGTTCTCTATGTGAAATTTTACGAGTATAATCTTCCTAGATTATTTCGATGACAAAACACCAACTTTCTGTGAGACAAATGGACCAAAACCGTTGAAAGCTCCTCCATAGAGAGAGTTGAGCAACTTCGGACCATCAAAGTTGCTCTGTGTACACTTTTTATTGTTGTTCTATGTAAAATTTTATGAATATAAGCTTCCAAGATTATTTCAATTCCAAAACACCAACTTTCTATGAAAAATGGATAAAACCATCAAAAGCTCCTCCATAGAGAGAGTTGAGCAACTTCGGACCATCAAAGATGCTCAGTGTACCCTTTTTATTGTTCTTATATGTCAAATTTCATGAGTATAAGCTTCCTAGATTATTTCGATGGCAAAACATCAACTTTCTATGACAAATGGACAAAACCGTTGAAAGCTCCTCCATAGACAGAGTTGAGCAACTTCGGACCATCGAAGTTGCTCTGTGTACATTTTTTATTATTGTTCTATGTCAAATTTTATGAGTATAAGCTTCGTAGATTATTTCGATGCCAAAACACCGACTTTCTGTGAAAAATGGACAAAACCGTTGAAAGCTCCTCTATAGATAGAGTTGAACAACTTCGGACCATCAAAGTTACTCTGTGTACACTTTTTATTTTTGTTCTATGTAAAATTTTATGAATACAAGCTTCCAAGATTATTTCGATTTCAAAACACCAACTTTCTATGACAAATGGATAAAACCGTTAAAACCTCCTCCATAGAGAGAGTTGAGCAACTTCGGACCATCAAAGTTGCTCCGAATACACTTTTTATTGTTCTTCTATGTCAAATTTTACGAGTATAAGCCTCCTAGATTATTTTCGATCCCAAAACACCAACTTTCTATGACAAATGGACAAAACCGTTGAAAGCTCCTCCATAGAGAGAGTTGAACAACTTCCGACCATCAAAGTTGCTCTGTGTACACTTTTTATTGTTGTTCTATGTCAAATTTTACGAGTATAAGCTTCGTAGATTATTTCGAATCTAAAACACCAACTTTCTATGAAAAATGGACAAAACCATTGAAAGCTCCTACATAGAGAGATTTGAACAAGTTCGGACCATCAAAGTTGCTCGGCGTACACTTTTTTCTATTGTTCTATGTCAAATTTTGCGAGTATAAGCTTCCTAGATTATTTCGATGGCAAAACATCAACTTTCTATGACAAATGGACAAAACCGTTGAAAGCTCCTATATAGAGAGAGTTGAACAAGTTCGGACCATCAAAGTTTCTCGGTGTACACTTTTTATTGTTCTCTATGTGAAATTTTACTAGTATAATCTTCCTAGATTATTTCGATGACAAAAGACCAACTTTCTGTGAGACAAATGGACCAAACCGTTAAAAGCTCCTCCATCGAGAGAGTTCAGCAACTTCGGACCATCAAAGTTGCTCTATATACACTTTTTATTGTTCTTCTTTGTCAAATTTTATGAATACAAGCTTCCAAGATTATTTCGATTCCAAAACACCAACTTTCTATGACAAATTGACAAAACCGTTAAAAGCTCCTCCATAGAGAGAGTTGAGCAACTTCGGACCATCAAAGTTGCTCGATGTACACTTTTTATTGTTCTTTAATATGAAATTTTACGAGTATAAGCTTCCTCGATTATTTCGATGACAAAACACTAACTTTCTATAACAAATGGACACAACCGTTAAAAGCTCCTCCATAGAGAGAGTTGAGCAAGTTCGGACAACCAAAGATGCTCGGAGTATACTTTTTACTATGCTTCTATATCAGATTTTACGAGTATAGGCTTGCTAGATTATTTCCATGCCAAAACACCAACTTTCTATGACAAATGGACAAAATTGTTAAAAGATCCTCCATAGAGATAGTTGAGCAACTTCGACCATCAATGTTGCTCCGAATACACTTTTTATTGTTCTTCTATGTCAAATTTTATGAGTATAAGCTTCCTAGATTATTTCGATGCCAAAACTCCAACTTTCTACGACAAATGGACAAAATCGTTAAAAGCTCCTCCATAGAGAGACTTAAGCAACTTCGGACCATCAAAGATGCTCGGTGTACACTTTTTATTGTTCTTCTATGTCAAATTTTACGAGTATAAGCTTCGTAGATTATTTCGATGCCAAAACACCAACTTTCTATGAAAAATGGACAAAACCGTTGAAAGCTCCTACGTAGAGAGAGTTGAGCAACTTCGGACCATCAAAGTTGCTCTGTGTACACTTTTTATTGTTGTTCTATGTAAAATTTTATGAATACAAGCTTCCAAGATTATTTCGATTTCAAAACACCAACTTTCTATGACAAATGGATAAAAACGTTAAAAGCTCCTCCATAGAGATAGTTGACCAACTTCGGACCATCAAAGTTGCTCTGTGTACACTTTTTATTGTTGTTCTATGTAAAATTTTATGAATACAAGCTTAAAAGATTATTTCGATTCCAAAACACCAACTTTCTATGAAAAATGGATAAAACCGTTGAAAGCTCCTCCATAGAGAGAGTTGAGCAACTTCGGACCATCATTGTTGCTCTGTGTACACTTTTTATTGTTGTTCTATGTAAAATTTTATGAATACAAGCTTGCAAGATTATTTCGATTCCAAAACACCGACTTTCTATGACAAATGGATAAAACCGTTAAAAGCTCCTCCATAGAGAGAGTTGAGCAACTTCGGACCATCAAAGATGCTCGGTGTACACTTTTTATTGTTCTTCTATGTCAAAATTTACGAGTATAAGCTTCGTAGATTATTTCGATGCCAAAACACCAACTTTCTATGAAAAATGGACAAAACCGTTTAAAGCTCCTACGTAGAGAGAGTTGAGCAACTTCGGACCATCAAAGTTGCTCTGTGTACACTTTTTATTGTTGTTCTATGTAAAATTTTATGAATACAAGCTCCAAGATTATTTCGATTCTAAAACACCAACTTTCTATGACAAATGGATAAAACCGTTAAAAGCTCCTCCATTGAGAGAGTTGAGCAACTTCGGACCATCAAAGATGCTCGGTGTACACTTTTTATTGTTCTTCTATGTCAAATTTTACGAGTATAAGCTTTGTAGATTATTTCGATGCCAAAACACCAACTTTCTATGAAAAATGGACAAAACTGTTGAAAGCTCCTCCATAGAGAGAGTTGAGCAACTTCGGACCATCATTGTTGCTTCTGTGTATATTTTTTCTATTCTTCTATGTCAATTTTTGCGAGTATAAGCTTCCTAGATTATTTCGATGGCAAAACATCAACTTTCTATGACAAATGGACAAAAGCGTTAAAACCTCCTTCATAGAGAGAGTTGATCAACTTCGGACCATCAAAGTTTCTCGGTGTACACTTTTTATTGTTCTCTATGTGAAATTTTACGAGTATAAGCTTCCTAGATTATTTCGATGACAAAACACCAACTTTCTGTTAGACAAATGGACCAAACCGTTAAAAGCTCCTCCATCGAGAGAGTTCAGCAACTTCAGACCATCAAAGTTGCTCGGATTATACTTATTACTATTCGTCTATATCAGATTTTACGAGTATAGGCTTGCAAGATTATTTCCATGCCAAAACACCAACTTTCTATGGCAAATGGACAAAATTGTTAAAAGAACCTCCATAGAGATAGTTGAGCAACTTCGACCATCAAAGTAGCTCCGAATACACTTTTAATTTTGTTCTATGTCAAAATTTTACGAGTTTAAGCTTCCTAGATTATTTCGATGCGAAAACAACAACTTTCTACGACAAATGGACAAAACCATTAAAAGCTCCTCCATAGAGAGAGTTGAGCAACTTCGGACCATCAAAGATGCTCGGTGTACCCTTTTTCTTATTCTTATATGTCAAATTTCGTGAGTATAAGCTTCCTAGATCATTTCGATCCCAAAACACCAACTTTCTATGAGAAATGGACAAAACCGTTAAAAACTCCTCCATAGAGAGAGTTGAGCAACTTCGGACCATCAAAGTTGCTCTGTGTACACTTTCTATTGTTGTTCTATGTAAAATTTTATGAATACAAGCTTCCAAGATTATTTCGATTCCAAAACACCAACTTTCTATGACAAATGGATAAAACTGTTAAAAGCTCCTCCATAGAGAGAGTTGAGCAACTTCGGACCATCAAAGTTGCTCTGTGTATACTTTTTATTGTTGTTCAATGTCAAATTTTACAAGTATAAGCTTCGTAGATTATTTCGATGCCAAAACATCAACTTTCTATGACAAATGGAAAAAAGCGTTAAAAGCTCCTTCATAGAGATAGTTGAGCAACTTCGACTATCAAAGTTGCTCCGAATACACTTTTTATTGTTCTTCTATGTGAAATTTTACAATGATAAGATTCCTATATTATTTCGATGGCAAAACATCAAGTTTTAATGACAAATGGACAAAAGCGTTAAAATCTCCTTCATAGAGAGAGTTGAGCATCTTCGGACCATCAAAGTTTCTCATTGTACACTTTTTATTGTTCTTCTATGTGAAATTTTACGATTATAAGATTTCTACATTATTTCGATGGCAAAACATCACGTTTCAATGACAAACGGACAAAAGCGTTAAAATCTCCTTTATAGAGAGAGTTGATCATCTTCGGACCATCAAAGTTTCTCGGTGTACACGTTTTATTGTTCTCTATGTGAAATTTTACGAGTATAAGCTTCGTAGATTATTTCGATGCCAAAACACCAACTTTCTATGAAAAATGGACAAAACCGTTGAAAGCTCCTACATAGAGAGAGTTGAACAAGTTCGGACCATCAAAGTTGCTCGGCGTACACTTTTTACTATTTTTCTATGTCAGCTTTTGCGAGTATAAGCTTCCCAGATTATTTCGATGGCAAAACATCAACTTTCTATGACAAATGGACAAAGCGTTAAAAGCTCCTTCGTAGAGAGAGTTGAGCATCTTGGGACCATCAAAGTTTCTCGGTGTACACTTTTTATTGTTCTTCTATGTGAAATTTTACGAGTATAAGCTTCCTAGATTATTTCGATGACAAAACACCAATTTTCTGTGAGACAAATGGACAAAACCGTTAAAAGCTCCTCCATAGAGAGAGTTGAGCAACTTCGCACCATAAAAGTTGCTCTATGTACACTTTTTATTGTTATTCTATGTAAAATTTTATGAATACAAGCTTCCAAGATTATTTTGATTCCAAAACACCAACTTTCTCTGACAAATGGACAAAACCGTCAAAAGCTCCTCCATAGACAGAGTTGACCAACTTCGGACCATCAAAGTTGCTCTGTGTACACTTTTTATTGTTCTTCTATGTCAAATTTTACGAGTATAAGCTTCGTAGATTATTTCGATGCCAAAACACCAACTTTCTATAAAAAATGGACAAAACCGTTGAAAGCTCTTCCATAGAGAGAGTTGAGCAACTTCGGACCATCAAAGTTGCTCTGTGTGCACTTTTTATTGTTGTTCTATGTAAAATTTTATGAATACAAGCTTCCAAGATTATTTCGATTCCAAAACACCAACTTACTATGACAAATGGATAAAACCGTTAAATGCTACTCGATAGATAGAGTTGAGCAACTTCGGACCATGAAAGATGCTCGGTGTACCCTTTTTATTGTTCTTATATGTCAAATTTTATGAGTATAAGCTTCCTAGATTATTTCGATGGCAAAACATCAACTTTCTATGACAAATGGACAAAACCGTTGAAAGCTCCTACATAGAGAGAGTTGAACAAGTTCGGACCATCAAAGTTTCTCGGTGTACACTTTTTACTGTTCTCTATGTGAAATTTTACGAGTATAATCTTCCTAGATTATTTCGATGACAAAACACCAACTTTCTGTGAGACAAATGGACCAAAACCGTTGAAAGCTCCTCCATAGAGAGAGTTGAGCAACTTCGGACCATCAAAGTTGCTCTGTGTACACTTTTTATTGTTGTTCTATGTAAAATTTTATGAATACAAGCTTCCAAGATTATTTCAATTCCAAAACACCAACTTTCTATGAAAAAAGGATAAAACCATCAAAAGCTCCTCCATAGAGAGAGTTGAGCAACTTCGGACCATCAAAGATGCTCAGTGTACCCTTTTTATTGTTCTTATATGTCAAATTTCATGAGTATAAGCTTCCTAGATTATTTCGATGGCAAAACATCAACTTTCTATGACAAATGGACAAAACCGTTGAAAGCTCCTCCATAGACAGAGTTGAGCAACTTCGGACCATCGAAGTTGCTCTGTGTACATTTTTTATTATTGTTCTATGTCAAATTTTATGAGTATAAGCTTCGTAGATTATTTCGATGCCAAAACACCGACTTTCTGTGAAAAATGGACAAAACCGTTGAAAGCTCCTCCATAGATAGAGTTGAACAACTTCGGACCATCAAAGTTACTCTGTGTACACTTTTTATTTTTGTTCTATGTAAAATTTTATGAATACAAGCTTCCAAGATTATTTCGATTTCAAAACACCAACTTTCTATGACAAATGGATAAAACCGTTAAAACCTCCTCCATAGAGAGAGTTGAGCAACTTCGGACCATCAAAGTTGCTCCGAATACACTTTTTATTGTTCTTCTATGTCAAATTTTACGAGTATAAGCCTCCTAGATTATTTTCGATCCCAAAACACCAACTTTCTATGGCAAATGGACAAAACCGTTGAAAGCTCCTCCATAGAGAGAGTTGAACAACTTCCGACCATCAAAGTTGCTCTGTGTACACTTTTTATTGTTGTTCTATGTCAAATTTTACGAGTATAAGCTTCGTAGATTATTTCGAATCTAAAACACCAACTTTCTATGAAAAATGGACAAAACCATTGAAAGCTCCTACATAGAGAGATTTGAACAAGTTCGGACCATCAAAGTTGCTCGGCGTACACTTTTTTCTATTGTTCTATGTCAAATTTTGCGAGTATAAGCTTCCTAGATTATTTCGATGGCAAAACATCAACTTTCTATGACAAATGGACAAAACCGTTGAAAGCTCCTATATAGAGAGAGTTGAACAAGTTCGGACCATCAAAGTTTCTCGGTGTACACTTTTTATTGTTCTTTAATATGAAATTTTACGAGTATAAGCTTCCTCGATTATTTCGATGACAAAACACTAACTTTCTATAACAAATGGACACAACCGTTAAAAGCTCCTCCATAGAGAGAGTTGAGCAAGTTCGGACAACCAAAGATGCTCGGAGTATACTTTTTACTATGCTTCTATATCAGATTTTACGAGTATAGGCTTGCTAGATTATTTCCATGCCAAAACACCAACTTTCTATGACAAATGGACAAAATTGTTAAAAGATCCTCCATAGAGATAGTTGAGCAACTTCGACCATCAATGTTGCTCCGAATACACTTTTTATTGTTCTTCTATGTCAAATTTTATGAGTATAAGCTTCCTAGATTATTTCGATGCCAAAACTCCAACTTTCTACGACAAATGGACAAAACCGTTAAAAGCTCCTCCATAGAGAGAGTTGAGCAACTTCGGACCATCAAAGATGCTCGGTGTACACTTTTTATTGTTCTTCTATGTCAAATTTTACGAGTATAAGCTTCGTAGATTATTTCGATGCCAAAACACCAACTTTCTATGAAAAATGGACAAAACCGTTGAAAGCTCCTACGTAGAGAGAGTTGAGCAACTTTGGACCATCAAAGTTGCTCTGTGTACACTTTTTATTGTTGTTCTATGTAAAATTTTATGAATACAAGCTTCCAAGATTATTTCGATTTCAAAACACCAACTTTCTATGACAAATGGATAAAAACGTTAAAAGCTCCTCCATAGAGATAGTTGACCAACTTCGGACCGTCAAAGTTGCTCTGTGTACACTTTTTATTGTTGTTCTATGTAAAATTTTATGAATACAAGCTTAAAAGATTATTTCGATTCCAAAACACCAACTTTCTATGAAAAATGGATAAAACCGTTGAAAGCTCCTCCATAGAGAGAGTTGAGCAACTTCGGACCATCATTGTTGCTCTGTGTACACTTTTTATTGTTGTTCTATGTAAAATTTTATGAATACAAGCTCCAAGATTATTTCGATTCTAAAACACCAACTTTCTATGACAAATGGATAAAACCGTTAAAAGCTCCTCCATTGAGAGAGTTGAGCAACTTCGGACCATCAAAGATGCTCGGTGTATACTTTTTATTGTTCTTCTATGTCAAATTTTACGAGTATAAGCTTTGTAGATTATTTCGATGCCAAAACACCAACTTTCTATGAAAAATGGACAAAACTGTTGAAAGCTCCTCCATAGAGAGAGTTGAGCAACTTCGGACCATCATTGTTGCTTCTGTGTATATTTTTTCTATTCTTCTATGTCAATTTTTGCGAGTATAAGCTTCCTAGATTATTTCGATGGCAAAACATCAACTTTCTATGACAAATGGACAAAAGCGTTAAAACCTCCTTCATAGAGAGAGTTGATCAACTTCGGACCATCAAAGTTTCTCGGTGTACACTTTTTATTGTTCTCTATGTAAAATTTTACGAGTATAAGCTTCCTAGATTATTTCGATGACAAAACACCAACTTTCTGTTAGACAAATGGACCAAACCGTTAAAAGCTCCTCCATCGAGAGAGTTCAGCAACTTCAGACCATCAAAGTTGCTCGGATTATACTTATTACTATTCGTCTATATCAGATTTTACGAGTATAGGCTTGCAAGATTATTTCCATGCCAAAACACCAACTTTCTATGGCAAATGGACAAAATTGTTAAAAGAACCTCCATAGAGATAGTTGAGCAACTTCGACCATCAAAGTAGCTCCGAATACACTTTTAATTTTTCTTCTATGTCAAAATTTTACGAGTTTAAGCTTCCTAGATTATTTCGATGAGAAAACAACAACTTTCTACGACAAATGGACAAAACCATTAAAAGCTCCTCCATAGAGAGAGTTGAGCAACTTCGGACCATCAAAGATGCTCGGTGTACCCTTTTTCTTATTCTTATATGTCAAATTTCATGAGTATAAGCTTCCTAGATCATTTCGATCGCAAAACACCAACTTTCTATGAGAAATGGACAAAACCGTTAAAAGCTCCTCCGTAGAGAGAGTTGAGCAACTTCGCACCATCAAAGTTGCTCTATGTACACTTTTTATTGTCATTCTATGTAAAATTTTATGAATACAAGCTTCCAAGATTATTTCGATTCCAAAAATCCAACTTTCTCTGAAAAATAGATAAAACCGTTAAAAGCTCCTCCATAGACAGAGTTGAGCAACTTCGGACCATCAAAGTTGTCTGTGTACAATTTTTATTGTTCTTCTATGTCAAATTTTACGAGTATAAGCTTCGTAGATTATTTCGATGCCAAAACACCAACTTTCTATGAAAAATGGACAAAACCATTGAAAACTCCTCCATAGAGAGAGTTGAGCAACTTCGGACCATCAAAGTTGCTCTGTGTACACTTTCTATTGTTGTTCTATGTAAAATTTTATGAATAAAAGCTTCCAAGATTATTTCGATTCTAAAACACCAACTTTCTATGACAAATGGATAAAACTGCTAAAAGCTCCTCCATAGAGAGAGTTGAGCAACTTCGGACCATCAAAGTTGCTCTGTGTACACTTTTTATTGTTGTTCAATGTCAAATTTTACGAGTATAAGCTTCGTAGATTATTTTGTTGACAAAACATCAACTTTCTATGACAAATGGACAAAAGCGTTAAAAGCTCCATCATAGAGATAGTTGGGCAACTTCGACCATCAAAGTTGCTCCGAATACACTTTTTATTGTTCTTCTATGTGAAATTTTACGATTATATGATTCCTAGATTATTTCGATGGCAAAACATCAAGTTTTAATGACAAATGGACAAAAGCGTTAAAATCTCCTTCATAGAGACAGTTGAGCATCTTCGGACCATCAAAGTTTCTCATTGTACACTTTTTATTGTTCTTCTATGTGAAATTTTACGATTATAAGATTTCTACATTATTTCGATGGCAAAACATCAAGTTTCAACGACAAATGGACAAAAGCGTTAAAATCTCCTTTATAGAGAGAGTTGATCATCTTCGGACCATCAAAGTTTCTCGGTGTAAACGTTTTATTGTTCTCTATGTGAAATTTTACGAGTATAAGCTTCGTAGATTATTTCGATGCCAAAACACCAACTTTCAATGAAAAATGGACAAAACCGTTGAAAGCTCCTACATAGAGATAGTTGAACAAGTTCGGACCATCAAAGTTGCTCGGCGTACACTTTTTACTATTCTTCTATGTCAATTTTTGCGAGTATAAGCTTCCTAGATTATTTCGATGGCAAAACATCAGCTTTCTATGACAAATGGACAAAATCGTTAAATGCTCCTTCATAGAGAGAGTTGAGCATCTTTGGACCATCAAAGTTTCTCGGTGTACACTTTTTATTGTTCTTCTATGTGAAATTTTACGAGTATAAGCTTCGTAGATTATTTCGATGACAAAACATCAACTTTCTATGACAAATGGACAAAAGCGTTAAAAGCTCCATCATAGAGATAGTTGAGCAACTTCGACCATCAAAGTTGCTCCGAATACACTTTTTATTGTTCTTCTATGTGAAATTTTATGATTATAAGATTCCTAGATTATTTCGATGGCAAAACATCAAGTTTTAATGACAAATGGACAAAAGCGTTAAAATTTCCTTCATAGAGACAGTTGAGCATCTTCGGACCATCAAAGTTTCTCATTGTACACTTTTTATTGTTCTTCTATGTGAAATTTTACGATTATAAGATTCCTACATTATTTCGATGGCAAAACATCAAGTTTCAATGACAAATGGACAAAAGCGTTAAAATCTCCTTTATAGAGAGAGTTGATCATCTTCGGACCATCAAAGTTTCTCGGTGTACACGTTTTATTGTTCTCAATGTGAAATTTTACGAGTATAAGCTTCGTAGATTATTTCGATGCGAAAACACCAACTTTCTATGAAAAATGGACAAAATCGTTGAAAGCTCCTACATAGAGAGAGTTGAACAAGTTCGGACCATCAAAGTTGCTCGGCGTACACTTTTTACTATTCTTCTATGTCAATTTTTGCGAGTATAAGCTTCCTAGATTATTTCGATGGCAAAACATCAACTTTCTATGACAAATGGACAAAATCGTTAAAAGCTCCTTCATAGAGAGAGTTGAGCATCTTCGGACCATCAAAGTTTCTCGGTGTACACTTTTTATTGTTCTTCTATGTAAAATTTTACGAGTATAAGCTTCCTAGATTATTTCCATGATAAAACACCAATTTTCTGTGAGACAAAGGGACAAAACCGTTAAAAGCTCCTCCATAGAGAGAGTTGAGCAACTTCGCACCATCAAAGTTGCTCTATGTACACTTTTTATTGTCATTCTATGTAAAATTTTATGAATACAAGCTTCCAAGATTATT
The DNA here is from genome assembly GCA_963580455.1 of Euonymus europaeus. Classification (NCBI taxonomy): domain Eukaryota; kingdom Viridiplantae; phylum Streptophyta; class Magnoliopsida; order Celastrales; family Celastraceae; genus Euonymus; species Euonymus europaeus. The sequence continues at coordinate 18,654,062 of OY756959.1, read as the reverse complement.
TCGATTCCAAAACACCAACTTTCTATGACAAATGGATAAAACTGTTAAAAGCTCCTCCATAGAGAGAGTTGAGCAACTTCGGACCATCAAAGTTGCTCTGTGTACACTTTTTATTGTTGTTCAATGTCAAATTTTACGAGTATAAGCTTCGTAGATTATTTCGATGACAAAACATCAACTTTCTATGACAAATGGACAAAAGCGTTAAAAGCTCCATCATAGAGATAGTTGAGCAACTTCGACCATCAAAGTTGCTCCGAATTCACTTTTTATTGTTCTTCTATGTGAAATTTTATGATTATAAGATTCCTAGATTATTTCGATGGCAAAACATCAAGTTTTAATTACAAATGGACAAAAGCGTTAAAATCTCCTTCATAGAGACAATTGAGCATCTTCGGACCATCAGAGTTTCTCATTGTACACTTTTTATTGTTCTTCTATTTGAAATTTTATGATTATATGATTCCGATATTATTTCGATGGCAAAACATCAAGTTTCAATGACAAATGGACAAAAGCGTTAAAATCTCCATTATAGAGAGAGTTGATCATCTTCGGACCATCAAAGTTTCTCGGTGTACACGTTTTATTGTTCTCTATGTGAAATTTTACGAGTATAAGCTTCGTAGATTATTTCGATGCCAAAACACCAACTTTCTATGAAAAATGGACAAAACCGTTGAAAGCTCCTACATAGAAAGAGTTGACCAAGTTCGGACCATCAAAGTTGCTCGGCGTACACTTTTTACTATTCTTCTATGTCAATTTTTGCGAGTATAAGCTTCCTAGATTATTTCGATGGCAAAACATCAACTTTCTATGACAAATGGACAAAATCGTTAAAAGCTCCTTCATAGAGAGAGTTGAGCATCTTCGGACCATCAAAGTTTCTCGGTGTACACTTTTTATTGTTCTTCTATGTGAGATTTTACGAGTATAAGCTTCCTAGATTATTTCGATGACAAAACACCAATTTTCTGTGAGACAAATGGACAAAACCGTTAAAAGCTCCTCTATAGAGAGAGTTGAGTAACTTCGCACCATCAAAGTTGCTCTATCTACACTTTTTATTGTTATTCTATGTAGCATTTTACAAATACAAGCTTCCAAAATTATTTTGATTCCAAAACACCAACTTTCTTTGACAAATGGACAAAACCGTTAAAAGCTCCTCCATAGACAGAGTTGACCAACTTCGGACCATCAAAGTTGCTCTATGTACACTTTTTATTGTTCTTCTATGTCAAATTTTACGAGTATAAGCTTCGTAGATTATTTCGATGCCAAAACACCAACTTTCTATGAAAAATGGACAAAACCGTTGAAAGCTCCTCCATAGAGAGAGGTGAGCAACTTCGGACCATCAAAGTTGCTCTGTGTACACTTTTTATTGTTGTTCTATGTAAAATTTTATAAATACAAGCTTCCAAGATTATTTCGATTCCAAAACACCAACTTTCTCTGACAAATGGACAAAACCGTTAAAAGCTCCTCCATAGACAGAGTTGAGCAACTTTGGACCATCAAAGTTGCTCTGTGTATACTTTTTATTGTTGTTCTATGTTAAATTTTACGAGTATAAGCTTCGTAGATTATTTCGATGCCAAAACACCAACTTTCTATGAAAAATGGACAAAATCGTTGAAAGCTCCAACATAGAGAGAGTTGAACAAGTTCGGACCATCAATGTTGCTCGGCGCACACTTTTTACTATTCTTCTATGTCAAATTTTACGATTATAAGCTTCCTAGATTATTTCGATGGCGAAACATCAACTTTCTATGACAAATGGACAAAAGCGTCAAGAGCTCCTTCATAGAAAGAGTTCATTATCTTCGGACCATCAAAGTTTCTCGGTGTACACTTTTTATTGTTCTCTATGTGAAATTTTACGAGTATAAGCTTCCTAGATTATTTCGATGACAAAACACCAATTTTTTGTGAGACAAATGGACCAAACCGTTAAAAGGTCTTCCATAGAGAGAGTTGAACAAGTTCGGACCATCAAAGTTGCTCGGCGCACACTTTTTACTATTCTTCTATGTCAAATTTTACGATTATAAGCTTCCTAGATTATTTCGATGGCGAAACATCAACTTTCTATGACAAATGGACAAAAGCGTCAAAAGCTCCTTCATAGAAAGAGTTCATCATCTTCGGACCATCAAAGTTTCTCGGTGTACACTTTTTATTGTTCTTTTATATGAAATTTTACGAGTATAAGCTTCCTCGATTATTTCGATGACAAATCACTAACTTTCTATAACAAATGGACACAACCGTTAAAAACTCCTCCATAGAGAGAGTTGAGTAAGTTCGGACAACAAAAGTTGCTCCGAATACACTTTTAACTGTTCTTCTATGTCAAATTTTACGAGTTTAAGCTTCCTAGATTATTTCGATACCAAAACACCAACTTTCTACGACAAATGGACAAAACCGTTAAAAGCTCCTCCTTAGAGAGAGTTGAGCAACTTCGGACCATCAAAGTTGCTCTATGTACACTTTTTATTGTTCTTCTATGTAAAATTTTATGAATACAAGCTTCCAAGATTATTTCGATTCCAAAACACCAACTTTCTATGACAAATGGATAAAACCGTTAAAAACTCCTCGATAGAGAGAGTTGAGCAACTTCGGACCATGAAAGATGCTCGGTGTACCCTTTTTATTGTTCTTATATGTCAAATTTCATGAGTATAAGCTTCCTAGATTATTTCGATCCCAAAACACCAACTTTCTATGAGAAATGGACAATATCGTTAAAAGCTCCTCCATAGAGAGAGTTGAGCAACTTCGAACCATCAAAGTTGCTATGTAAACACTTTTTATTATTGTTCTATGTCAAATTTTACAAGTATAAGCTTCGTACATTATTTCGATGCCAAAACACCAACTTTCTATGAAAAATGGACAAAACTGTTGAAAGCTCCTACATAGAGAGAGTTGAACAAGTTCGGACCATCAAAGTTGCTCGGCGTACACTTTTTACTATTCTTCGATGTCAATTTTTGCGAGTATAAGCTTCCTAGATTATTTCGATGGCAAAACATCAACTTTCTATGACAAATGGACAAAAGCGTTAAAACCTCCTTCATAGAGAGAGTTGATCAACTTCGGACCATCAAAGTTTCTCGGTGTACACTTTTTATTGTTCTCTATGTGAAATTTTACGAGTATAAGCTTCCTAGATTATTTCGATGACAAAACACCAACTTTCTGTTAGACAAATGGACCAAACCGTTAAAAGCTCTTCCATCGAGAGAGTTCAGCAACTTCGGACCATCAAAGTTGCTCGGATTATACTTATTACTATTTGTCTATATCAGATTTTACGAGTATAGGCTTGCAAGATTATTTCCATGCCAAAACACCAACTTTCTATGGCAAATGAACAAAATTGTTAAAAGAACCTCCATAGAGATAGTTGAGCAACTTCGATCATCAAAGTAGCTCCGAATACACTTTTAATTGTTCTTCTATGTCAAATTTTACGAGTTTAAGCTTCCTAGATTATTTTGATGCCAAAACACCAACTTTCTACGACAAATGGACAAAACCATTAAAAGCTCCTCCATAGAGAGAGTTGAGCAACTTCGGACCATCAAAGATGCTCGGTGTACCCTTTTTATTGTTCTTATATTTTAAATTTCATGAGTATAAGCTTCCTAGATTATTTCGATCCCAAAACACCAACTTTCTATGAGAAATGGACAAAATCGTTAAAAGCTCCTCCATAGAGAGAGTTAAGCAACTTCGGACCATCAAAGTTGCTCTGTGTACACTTTTTATTATTGTTCTATGTCAAAGTTTACAAGTATAAGTTTCGTACATTATTTCGATGCCAAAACACCAACTTTCTATGAAAAATAGACAAAACCGTTGAAAGCTCCTACATAGAGAGAGTTGAACAAGTTCGGACCATCAAAGTTGCTCGGCGTACACTTTTTGCTATTGTTCTACGTCAAATTTTTGCGAGTATAAGCTTCATAGATTCTTTCGATGGCAAAACATCAACTTTCTATGACAAATGGACAAAAGTGTTAAAAGCTCCTTCATAGAGAGAGTTGAGCATCTTCGGACCATCAAAGTTTCTCAGTGTACACTTTTTATTGTTCTTCTATGTGAAATTTTACGAGTATAAGCTTCCTAGATAATTTCGATGAGAAAACACCAATTTTCTATTAGACAAATGGACAAAACTGTTAAAAGCTCCTCCATAGAGAGAGTTGAGCAACTTCGCACCATCAAAGTTGCTCTATGTACACTTTTTATTGTTATTCTATGTAAAATTTTATGAATACAAGCTTCCAAGATTATTTCGATTCCATAACACCAACTTTCTCTGAAAAATGGATAAAACCGTTAAAAGCTCCTCCATAGACAGAGTTGAGCAACTTCGGACCATCAAAGTTGTCTGTGAACACTTTTTATTGTTCTTCTATGTCAAATTTTACGAGTATAAGCTTCGTAGATTATTTCAATGCCAAAACACCAACTTTCTATGAAAAATGGACAAAACCGTTGAAAGCTCCTACATAGAGAGAGTTGAACAAGTTCGGACCATCAAAGTTGCTCGGCGTACACTTTTTACTATTCTTCTATGTCAATTTTTGCGAGTATAAGCTTCCTAGATTATTTCGATGGCAAAACATCAACTTTCTATGACAAATGGACAAAATCGTTAAAAGCTCCTTCATAGAGAGAGTTGAGCAACTTCGGACTATCAAAGTTTCTCGGTGTACACTTTTTATATGTGAAATTTTACGAGTATAAGCTTCCTAGATTATTTCGATGACAAAACTCCAATTTTCTGTGAGACAAATGGACAAAACCGTTAAAAGCTCCTCCATAGAGAGAGTTGAGCAACTTCGCACCATCAAAGTTGCTCTATGTACACTTTTTATTGTCATTCTATGTAAAATTTTATGAATACAAGCTTCCAAGATTATTTCGATTCCAAAACACCAACTTTCTATGACAAATGGATAAAACTGTTAAAAGCTCCTCCATAGAGAGAGTTGAGCAACTTCGGACCATCAAAGTTGCTCTGTGTACACTTTTTATTGTTGTTCAATGTCAAATTTTACGAGTATAAGCTTCGTAGATTATTTCGATGACAAAACATCAACTTTCTATGACAAATGGACAAAAGCGTTAAAAGCTCCATCATAGAGATAGTTGAGCAACTTCGACCATCAAAGTTGCTCCAAATACACTTTTTATTGTTCTTCTATGTGAAATTTTATGATTATAAGATTCCTAGATTATTTCGATGGCAAAACATCAAGTTTTAATGACAAATGGACAAAAGCGTTAAAATCTCCTTCATAGAGACAGTTGAGCATCTTCGGACCATCAAAGTTTCTCATTGTACACTTTTTATTGTTCTTCTATGTGAAATTTTACGATTATAAGATTCCTACATTATTTCGATGGCAAAACATCAAGTTTCAATGACAAATGGACAAAAGCATTAAAATCTCCTTTATAGAGAGAGTTGATCATCTTCGGACCATCAAAGTTTCTCGGTGTACACGTTTTATTGTTCTCTATGTGAAATTTTACGAGTATAAGCTTCGTTGTCACGCCCCTCTCCTGGATAGGTGCAGATGAGCACCCATGAATCCCAGAGACGTGACCGGCAGGGAACTCCTCTGTTCCCCGAACCGGATTTACACCCCAAACTACCCAAACACTACATAAGTAATCTCACATATATATATATATATATATATATATATAAATCTCAACCATAATCCCAAATACTCCAAACATAATGTAATCTGCAATCCAGAGTCTACAGCGGAAAAATCCAAATATCATAAATACGAAAAAAAGAAATATTGAAAACAGACAAATCATCCCCACACCAGCTACATCACGCCTCACGCATCCCTGCGCTGATCATCCACTCCGGCTATCTCACCTGAAATCATGTGAATGAAAGGGATGAGCCACAAAGCTCAGTAGGGATATAGAGGAATATCAATCATCAGAATAAACGGAAAGTAAAAGCTCAAGATGTATGTGAAATGAACAGGAAACTCAAATAGTGATACACTCCCGTATCACCGAACTCCAGTAAATCAGAGATAAAGTAAGAAAGCCTGTAAGATATAGAATACATACAGAGAAACCATAAGTGATACACATCACAACTCATCACAATCAGTCAATCCGTAGGGTAGATACCGAGTAGGCTCCACCACTACCATCCTCAAGTACAACTCTCAAATCAGTACTCAATCATAATCCAACTCAAATCCATATCAACTCAAATCCGTATCAACACAAATCCGTATCAACTCATATCCACATAACAACAGAAAATCCTCCCCTGGACCCACCCTGATCCCCGCAAGGTGTCTCCCAGTCCAGGTACTCCCCAGATTGGATGAGGATCGAGCCTACATCAGGTACTCGATAGCATCGCCTACATCGAAGAGCGTCCCCTAGGATGTACCTCACCTCAATCCGGTCTCCAGGTACGTACCCGATCAAAACCATCGATAAATCATCCAGTAAGCTGGGTTGCCCGATGTGGGTCCCACGCTCTACAAATCATCCCTCCATAATCTCACAAATCATAGAAGATCATCATAATGGAATCCTATCCGGACTCTCGAGGATAAAACCAGACATCAGGAGGTGGGCCCCACCAATGGATATGCGCCAACAAAAGGATAAGTGGGACCCACCAGGATAGTGGGCCCCACAAGAGGATATGTGGGCCCCATAGGAGGATAAGTGGGCCCCACCAGGATAGTGGGCCCGCAAGAGACACAAAAATACTGTCAGTCGTACATATACCTCCAAAACAACCACATATAATCATAACATATTGCAATTGCGGAAATAAATCAGATAAGAGTATAAACAGAGAAATTCCCAACCTCCGGGAATTTCACACCAATAGACAAATAGGAGTCCGTCGAATACGGAACCCCCGGAACCCCAAATAAGAACTAGGGCAGAATCCCTACCTGGAATGTCGACTAAGCTAATCCGTAATACGTCTGAAAACTCCAAATCAACCTCCTGCATCAAAATACGGATACGTATACACGACAGTCAAAATACGGAAAAAGTCAACCAAAAGTCAACCTAAAAGTCAACGGGGGTAACCCGGTCAACTCGGGTCAAAAGTCAAACCCGGTCAAAGTCAACTCGGGTCAAATAGTCCACGGTCAAACCGGGTCAAATAGTCAAACCGGGTCAACCCAGTCAAAACGGGTCAAACTCGAGTCAACGGGTCAACTCGGTCAAACACGAGTCAACTCGCCGGAGCTGAGTTAACTCGGCCGGCCGGTCACCGGAATCCATTTTTTCGGCGAATTTTCCGGTCATTCCTACATCAAAACGAAGCCCACAACAACAGAAATCTAATGGTACCTGTCTCGTTCCAAAATTCCTACTGAATCGACCGGGATCGAGCTTTGAAATTTCGAAAAACCGAAACTTCTCCAGTCGATTCCGCCGTCTACGGTGGTCCGATGGCGGTGATTCCACTTGGGTTTTGCTCCTCTCACCACGAGCTTCGATTTGACACCTTACTTGCTCCGATCGGACGTTAAACGAACAAAACCCCCTTCTCTCTCTCTCCCCCCCCTTCTCTCTCTCTCTCTCGGCTGCTACTGAAACCAGAGAAATCTGGTTTAAACCAGATTTCTGAAAAATGACGGTTTTGCCCCTCGTCTTTCCCTATATTTACTTAAACTTCTATAATCCATAACAAATCCAATTCAACTCCGATTTAGCTGATTCTTGCGTCAATATTTTTCTAAAAATATGTAGTATTTATTAAAAATATTAAATTTGAAAAATTATTATATTTTTTAAAATTTTGGGTTCGGGATATTACATCCTCCCCCCCTTAGAAAACAATTTCGTCCTCGAAATTACCTAAAAGGTAATTATTAAGTACACAAAGGTAAAATAATTAGTATAAAATACGAAAAATACCTAGGTCGTAAACAAGTCTGGATAGCGCTCCCGCATATCTGACTCTACCTCCCAGGTAGCCTCCTGAACTCCATAATGCTGCCATAACACCTTAACTAAGGGTATGGTCTTCGAACGTAATCTCCGTATCTGGCTATCCAAAATCTGAACCGGACGTACCTCATAGGTAGCATCCTCTCCAATCTCCAGAGTCGACCAATCAGTAATATGGAAGGGATCCCGATGATACCTCCGTAACATAGAAACATGAAATACACCATGAACTCCGGACAACTGTGGTGGCAATGCCAACCTATAAGCCAAACTCCCTACTCTCTCCAAGATCTCAAATGGTCCAATAAACCTAGGAGTCAACTTCCCAGATCTACCAAAACGCTGTATCCCTCGCTTCGGACTGACCTTGAGGAATACATGATCACCCACCTGGAACTCTAGAGGTCTCCGCCTACGATCTGCATAACTCTTCTGACGTGACTGAGCCGTCAGAAGTCGCTGTCTGATAACTGCCACAGCCTCAGTGGTCTGCTGAATCAAATCTGGTCCCAACAGGGGTCTGTCCCCAACCTCCGACCAACAAAGTGGTGACCTACATGGTCTACCATAAAGTGCCTCAAATGGTGCCATCTGAATACTACTCTGATAAGAGTTGTTATACACAAACTCTACCAGTGGAATATGCGTCTCCCAATCACCCCTGAAATCCATAACACACGACCGAAGCATGTCCTCCAAAATCTGTATAGTCCTCTCACTCTGACCGTCAGTCTGTGGGTGAAACGCTGTACTAAAACTCAACATCGTCCCCAGAGTGTCCTGAAAACTGCTCCAAAAGCGAGAAGTGAAACGAGGATCCCTGTCAGATACAATAGACACGGGTACCCCATGTAGCCGTACGACCTCTCGAATGTAAAGTCTAGTAAGTGTCTCCACCGAGTCAGCCTGCTGAATCGGTAAAAAGTGAGCAGTCTTCGTCAATCTATCAACAACAACCCACACAGTATCATGTCTCCTCACAGTCCTCGGTAAACCCATCACAAAATCCATACACACATGCTCCCACTTCCACTCAGGCAATGGAAGCGGCTGTAACAATCCAGGAGGTCTCCTACGCTCTGCCTTCACCTGCTGACAGGTAAGACATCTCAACACAGTCTGGGCCACATCTCTCTTCAGTCCGCTCCACCAATACTGTCTCCGTACATCTCGATACATCTTAGTAGCACCAGGATGTATCGCGAACTGAGAATAGTGTGCCTCTCTAAGTATCTCATCTCTCAACTCAACATCTACTGGAACCACTAATCGACCTCTAAAACGAACTCCTCCATCAGCACCTCGAATCCAACCATCCATATCCTCAATATCATCAAAAATCGCATCACCAAGCTGTGCATCCAACACTTTCTGTACTAGTGTTGGACGACTCACCAAACTGCTCAGGGAACATCTATCACCCCTGTCACTAACATCTAGTCGGTACTGCCCAATGATGTCCACCAACTCAAACTCCCGAAGTGACAGTCGTGCCACTGCCAACTTCCTACTCAAGGCGTCAGCCACCACATTGGCCTTGCCTGGATGATACTGCAATGAGAAATCATAATCTCCAAGGTACTCCATCCATCTCCGCTGCCTCTGATTCAGATCCTTCTGCGTAAATAAGTGTCGTAAACTCCTGTGATCTAAAAACACCTCAAACTGCTCCCCATAAAGGTAATGTCTCCACTGCTTAAGTGCGAACACTATAGCAGCCAACTCCAAATCATGTACAGGATAATTCCTCTCATGTGGCTTCAACAGTCGTGAAGCATACTCCACCACTCTATCCTGCTGCATAAGCACACAACCTAAACCAATCCCTGAAGCATCACAATATACATGATAACCAATACCACTATCTGGAATAGTCAGGACTGGAGGTGATGTGAGTCGGGTCTTCAGCTCCCGAAAAGCCTGCTCACATCTATCAGTCCACACGAAAGGAACACCCTTCCGCGTCAACTCAGTCATCGGTGAAGCAATCCGTGAAAATCCCTCTATAAACCTCCTGTAGTAACCTGCTAATCCCAGGAAACTACGAATCTCTCCCACTGTCCTCGGAGTCCTCCAATGCAACACAGCCTCCACCTTGGCAGGATCCACTGGCACTCCATCTCTGGATATCACATGCCCCAAGAATTTCAACTGAGTTGCCCAAAACTCGCACTTACTCAGCTTGGCATACAACTGATGCTCTCTGAGTGTCTGCAGAACAATCTCCAAATGCCCCCTATGCTCCTCCTCTGTGGCCGAATACACCAATATATCATCGATGAAGACTATCACAAACTGGTCAAGATACTGTCTGAACACTCTATGCATCAAATCCATAAAAGCTGCTGGGGCATTGGTCAGCCCAAACGGCATGACCAGAAACTCATAATGACCATATCGAGTACGAAATGCCGTCTTCGATATGTCCTCCTCTCGAATCCTCAACTGGTGATAACCTGACCTGAGATCAATCTTGGAGTAATAGTGACTACCCCTCAATTGATCAAACAAATCATTTATCCTCGGTAACGGGTACTTATTCTTCACAGTCACCCTATTCAACTTCCTGTAGTCCACACACATCCTCATCGATCCGTCCTTCTTCTTCACGAAGAGAACTGGAGCACCCCATGGTGAAGTACTGGGTCTGATAAATCCTAGACCCTGCAACTCCCGCAACTGCCTATCCAACTCCCTCAACTCTGCTGGAGCCATCCTATACGGTGGAATAGAAATCGGGTCTGTACCCGGATATAACTCAATCACAAAATCAATCTCTCGCTGTGGTGATAATCCTGGTAACTCATCAGGAAATACATCCAAATACTCCTCTACCACTGGCACAACCGTACTAGTCTCAATCTCCGATGTAGAAGTCAAGCTCGCCACTAGACAGTCAGTATATCGTGGGTTGTCAAGAAAGTGAGAACATGTAACAACCCGCGACCCACAAAAACTAACTCGCCCAGATGGTGATGTCAGCGTGACCCTACGCTCTGTACAATCTATCACAGCATCATAGTCAGTCAACCAGTCCAATCCAAGTATCACATCATAGTCAGTGAAATCCATAACATATAAATCTGCTCGAAACTCGTGATCAGCAAATCGAAAAATACAACCCCTACAAATGCTCCTCACCACAGTACCTGACCCCAACGGAGAATCCACTACCAATCTCCTATCCAAATCCGAAATCTCTAACCCCAATGCCTCAACAAAAGAGGTGGAAATAAACGAATGCGTGGCACCGGTATCAAATAGAACAGAGCCCAAGAACTAAAAAGTAAAACTCTACCTCCAATAAAATCACGCTCTGGTGCTGGCTCAGGTGCAACTGCATAAACTCCAGCTCTCTGGCCCTGCCTCTGCTGCTGTCTCACTGGTGGTGCTGGAGGTCTGGCCCCTCTGCCTGCTGGAGCTCTAGGTGCTGGTGCTGCAAGTGCTGGGGCTCCCTGTCCTCTGCCTGATGGTGCTGTACGACTCCTCGGGCAATACCTCTGAACATGTCCTGGTAGTCCACAAGAGAAACACAATGGGCTATCCGCCCTGGGACAGTCCAATATCATGTGCCCAGTATGACCACACGCATAACAATACAATCCAGATATGGACCCCTGTCCCTGTCGTGGACCCTGCTGTCGCTGCTGCGGACCCTGCTGTCCCTGTCTCTGAGAACTCTGCTCCTGACTCGGACGGTCCTGTCTCCTGTCCTGGAATCTCTGCCCCTGATCCTGTCTGGGTCTCTGTCTCTGACCCTCAGTCCTCTGTCTACTACTGCTCCCTGAGGCAGAAGAAGTATCTCCGTACTTCCTCTTATGAAGCTCCCAATAATCCTGTGAATCAACCATGCTCCTCTCTATATCAAGTGCCCTATCAATGGACTCCCGATAAGTACGAACCATCATCCCTGCTAAACGCTCGGAAATGCGAGGTTTCAGCCCGCGCTGAAATCTCAGTATCTTCTTCTCCTCAGTGGCAATGTACTCCTCTCCATATCGACCAAGCTCCTCAAACCGTGCCTGATACTGTGACACTGTCATATCTCTACTCTGAATCAGCTCCAAAAACTCCTTGGCCTTCGCAACGCGAATGGCTTGGGGAACATACTGTGCAAGAAACAGAGTCTCAAACTCCGTCCATGGCATCTCCATACTCTCCTTACCAATAGTCATACTCTCCCACCAGACATAAGCATCATCCTCTAAAAATGCTGAAGCCAATAGAGCTCTCCTCTCAAACGGTATCCTGAGTGTCACCATCTGTCTCCTCAACTGTCGCAACCAATCCTCAACTGCTTAGGATCTATCACTCCTCGATACACTGGAGGTCTCGTCTTCCTCAGGTATCGGTAACTCAACCTCCTCAATCAGATCAGGAATCTCGCCTCTACCACGACCACGTCCACCCAGAACACGGGTACTACGTGTATCTACCATTTCTAAAATAAACGTACCACTACATAAATCAAATACCCCAAAGCGTAAAAGAAAGAATAACTCACCAGATCAGCCGGGAAGCGCGTGATGTGTAGCTGGAGAAAAATAAAATAAGCCGAATACCCACTCCAAAACTAACTAACCTCGCCTCTGATACCAAACTGTCACGCCCCTCTCCCAGATAGGTGCAGATGAGCACCCATGAATCCCAGAGACGTGACCGGCAGGGAACTCCTCTGTTCCCCGAACCGGATTTACACCCCAAACTACCCAAACACTACATAAGTAATCTCACATATATATATATATATATATAAATCTCAACCATAATCCCAAATACTCCAAACATAATGTAATCTGCAATCCAGAGTCTACAGCGGAAAAATCCAAATATCATAAATACGAAAAAAACAAATACTGAAAACAGACAAATCATCCCCACACCAGCTACATCACGCCTCACGCATCCCTGCGCTGATCATCCACTCCGGCTATCTCACCTGAAATCATGTGAATGAAAGGGATGAGCTACAAAGCTCAGTAGGGATATAGAAGAATATCAATCATCAGAATAAACGGAAAGTAAAAGCTCAAGATGTATGTGAAATGAACAGGAAACTCAAATAGTGATACACTCCCGTATCACCGAACTCCAGTAAATCAGAGATAAAGTAAGAAAGCCTGTAAGATATAGAATACATACAGAGAAACCATAAGTGATACACATCACAACTCATCACAATCAGTCAATCCGTAGGGTAGATACCGAGTAGGCTCCACCACTACCATCCTCAAGTACAACTCTCAAATCAGTACTCAATCATAATCCAACTCAAATCCATATCAACTCAAATCCGTATCAACACAAATCCGTATCAACTCATATCCACATAACAACAGAAAATCCTCCCCTGGACCCACCCTGATCCCCGCAAGGTGTCTCCCAGTCCAGGTACTCCCCAGATTGGATGAGGATCGAGCCTACATCAGGTACTCGATAGCATCGCCTACATCGAAGAGCGTCCCCTAGGATGTACCTCACCTCAATCCGGTCTCCAGGTACGTACCCGATCAAAACCATCGATAAATCATCCAGTAAGCTGGGTTGCCCGATGTGGGTCCCACGCTCTACAAATCATCCCTCCATAATCTCACAAATCATAGAAGATCATCATAATGGAATCCTATCCGGACTCTCGAGGATAAAACCAGACATCAGGAGGTGGGCCCCACCAATGGATATGCGCCCACAAAAGGATAAGTGGGCCCCACCAGGATAGTGGGCCCCATAGGAGGATAAGTGGGACCCACCAGGATAGTGGGCCCGCAAGAGACACAAAAATACTGTCAGTCGTACATATACCTCCAAAACAACCACATATAATCATAACATATTGCAATTGCGGAAATAAATCAGATAAGAGTATAAACAGAGAAATTCCCAACCTCCGGGAATTTCACACCAATAGACAAATAGGAGTCCGTCGAATACGGAACCCCCGGAACCCCAAATAAGAACTAGGGCAGAATCCCTACCTGGAATGTCGACTAAGCTAATCCGTAATACGTCTGAAAACTCCAAATCAACCTCCTGCATCAAAATACGGATACGTATACACGACAGTCAAAATACGGAAAAAGTCAACCAAAAGTCAACGTAAAAGTCAACGGGGGTAACCCGGTCAACTCGGGTCAAAAGTCAAACCCGGTCAAAGTCAACTCGGGTCAAATAGTCCACGGTCAAACCGGGTCAAATAGTCAAACCGGGTCAACCCAGTCAAACCCGAGTCAACGGGTCAACTCGGTCAAACACGAGTCAACTCGCCGGAGCTGAGTTAACTCGGCCGGCCGGTCACCGGAATCCATTTTTCCGGCGAATTTTCCGGTCATTCCTACATCAAAACGAAACCCACAACAACAGAAATCTAATGGTACCTGTCTCGTTCCAAAATTCCTACTGAATCGACCGGGATCGAGCTTTGAAATTTCGAAAAACCGAAACTTCTCCAGCCGATTCCGCCGTCTACGGTGGTCCGATGGCGGCGATTCCACTTGGGTTTTGCTCCTCTCACCACGAGCTTCGATTTGACACCTTACTTGCTCCGATCGGACGTTAAACGAACAAAACCCCCTTCTCTCTCTCTCCCCCCCTTCTCTCTCTCTCTCTCGGCTGCTACTGAAACCAGAGAAATCTGGTTTAAACCAGATTTCTGAAAAATGACGGTTTTGCCCCTCGTCTTTCCCTATATTTACTTAAACTTCTATAATCCATAACAAATCCAATTCAACTCCGATTTAGCTGATTCTTGCGTCAATATTTTTCTAAAAATATGTAGTATTTATTAAAAATATTAAATTTGAAAAATTATTATATTTTTTAAAATTTTGGGTTCGGGATATTACATTCGTAGATTATTTCGATGCCAAAACACCAACTTTCTATGAAAAATGGACAAAACCGTTGAAAGCTCCTACATAGAGAGAGTTGAACAAGTTCGGACCATCAAAGTTGCTCGGCGTACACTTTTTACTATTCTTCTATGTCAATTTTTGCGAGTATAAGCTTCCTAGATTTTTTCGATGGGAAAACATCAACTTTCTATGACAAATGGACAAAATCGTTAAAAGCTCCTTCATGGAGAGATTTGAGCATCTTCGGACCATCAAAGTTTCTCGTTGTACACTTTTTATTGTTCTTCTATGTGAAATTTTACGAGTATAAGCTTCCTAGATTATTTCGATGATAAAACACCAATTTTCTGTGAGACAAATGGACAAAACCGTTAAAAGCTCCTCCATAGTGAGAGTTGAGCAACTTCGCACCATCAAAGTTGCTCTATGTACACTTTTTATTGTTATTCTATGTAACATTTTATGAATATAAGCTTCCAAGATTATTTTGATTCCAAAACACCAACTTTCTCTGACAAATGGACAAAACCGTTTAAAGCTCCTCCATAGACAGAGTTGACCAACTTCGGACCATCAAAGTTGCTCTGTGTACACTTTTTATTGTTGTTCTATGTCAAATTTTACGAGTATAAGCTTCGTAGATTATTTCGATGCCAAAACACCAACTTTCTATGAAAAATGGACAAAACCGTTGAAAGCTCCTCCATAGAGAGAGTTGAGCAACTTCGGACCATCAAAGTTGCTCTGTGTACACTTTTTATTGTTGTTCTATGTAAAATTTTATGAATACAAGCTTCCAAGATTATTTCGATTCCAAAACACCAACTTTCTCTGACAAATGGACAAAACCGTTAAAAGCTTCTCCATAGACAGAGTTGAGCATCTTCGGACCATCAAAGTTTCTCGGTGTACACTTTTTATTGTTCTTCTATGTGAAATTTTACGAGTATAAGCTTCCTAGATTATTTCGATGATAAAACACCAACTTTCTATGAAAAATGGACAAAACCGTTGAAAGCTCCTCCATAGAGAGAGTTGAGCAACTTCGGACCATCAAAGTTGCTCTGTGTACACTTTTTATTGTTGTTCTATGTAAAATTTTATGAATTCAAGCTTCCAAGATTATTTCGATGCCAAAACACCAACTTTCTATGAAAAATGGACAAAACCGTTGAAAGCTCGTCCATAGAGAGAGTTGAGCAACTTCGGACCATCAAAGTTGCTCTGTGTACACTTTTTATTGTTGTTCTATGTAAAATTTTATGAATACAAGCTTCCAAGATTATTTCGATTCCAAAACAACAACTTTCTGTGACAAATGGACAAAACCGTTAAAAGCTCCACCATAGACAGAGTTGAGCAACTTCGGACCATCAAAGTTGCTCTGTGTACACTTTTTATTGTTGTTCTATGTAAAATTTTATGAATACAAGCTTCCAAGATTATTTCGATTCCAAAACACCAACTTTCTCTGACAAATGGACAAAACCGTTAAAAGCTCCTCCATAGACAGAGTTGAGCAACTTCGGACCATCAAAGTTGCTCTGTGTACACTTTTTATTGTTGTTCTATGTAAAATTTTATGAATTCAAGCTTCCAAGATTATTTCGATGCCAAAACACCAACTTTCTATGAAAAATGGACAAAACCGTTGAAAGCTCCTCCATAGAGAGAGTTGAGCAACTTCGGACCATCAAAGTTGCTCTGTGTACACTTTTTATTGTTGTTCTATGTAAAATTTTATGAATACAAGCTTCCAAGATTATTTCGATTCCAAAACAACAACTTTCTGTGACAAATGGACAAAACCGTTAAAAGCTCCACCATAGACAGAGTTGAGCAACTTCGGACCATCAAAGTTGCTCTGTGTACACTTTTTATTGTTGTTCTATGTCAAATTTTACGAGTATAAGCTTCGTAGATTATTTCGATGCCAAAACACCAACTTTCTATGAAAAATGGACAAAACCGTTGAAAGCTCCTCCATAGAGAGAGTTGAGCAACTTCGGACCATCAAAGTTGCTCTGTGTACACTTTTTATTGTTGTTCTATGTAAAATTTTATGAATACAAGCTTCCAGGATTATTTCGATTCCAAAACACCAACGTTCTCTGACAAATTGACAAAACCGTTAAAAGCTCCTACATAGAGAGAGTTGAACAAGTTCGGACCATCAAAGTTGCTCGGCGCACACTTTTTACTATTCTTCTATGTCAAATTTTACGATTATAAGCTTCCTAGATTATTTCGATGGCGAAACATCAACTTTCTATGACAAATGGACAAAATCGTCAAAAGCTCCTTCATATAAAGAGTTCATCATCTTCGGACCATCAAAGTTTCTCGGTGTACACTTTTTATTGTTCTCTATGTGAAATTTTACGAGTATAAGCTTCCTAGATTATTTCGATGACAAAACACCAATTTTTTGTGAGACAAATGGACCAAACCGTTAAAAGCTCTTCCATAGAGAGTGTTGAGCAACTTCGGACCATCAAAGTTGCTCGATGTACACTTTTTATTGTTCTTTTATATGAAATTTTACGAGTATAAGCTTCCTCGATTATTTCGATGACAAATCACTAACTTTCTATAACAAATGGACACAACCGTTAAAAACTCCTCCATAGAGAGAGTTGAGTAAGTTCGGACAACCAAAGTTGCTCCGAATACACTTTTAACTGTTCTTCTATGTCAAATTTTACGAGTTTAAGCTTCCTAGATTATTTCGATACCAAAACACCAACTTTCTACGACAAATGGACAAACCCGTTAAAAGCTCCTCCTTAGAGAGAGTTGAGCAACTTCGGACCATGAAAGATGCTCGGTGTACCCTTTTTATTGTTCTTATATGTCAAATTTCATGAGTATAAGCTTCCTAGATTATTTCGATTCCAAAACACCAACTTTCTATGAAAAATGGATAAAACCGTTAAAAGCTCCTCGATAGAGAGAGTTGAACAACTTCGGACCATGAAAGATGCTCGGTGTACCCTTTTTATTGTTCTTATATGTCAAATTTCATGAGTATAAGCTTCCTAGATTATTTCGATCCCAAAACACCAACTTTCTATGAGAAATAGACAAAATCGTTAAAAGCTCCTCCATAGAGAGAGTTGAGCAACTTCGAACCATCAAAGTTGCTATGTAAACACTTTTTATTAATGTTCTATGTCAAATTTTACAAGTATAAGCTTCGTACATTATTTCGATGCCAAAACACCAACTTTCTATGAAAAATGGGCAAAACCGTTGAAAGCTCCTACATAGAGAGAGTTGAACAAGTTTGGACCTTCAAAGTTGCTCGGCGTACATTTTTTACTATTGTTCTATGTCAAATTTTGCGAGTAAAAGCTTCTTAGATTATTTCGATGGCAAAACATCAACTTTCTATGACAAATGGACAAAAGCTTTAAAAGCTCCTTCATAGAGAGAGTTGAGCATCTTCAGACCATCAAAGTTTCTCGGTGTACACTTTTTATTGTTCTTCTATGTGAAATTTTATGAGTATAAGCTTCCAAGGTTATTTCGATGACAAAACACCAATTTTCTGTGAGACAAATGGACAAAACCTTTAAAAGCTTTTCCATAGAGAGAGTTGAGCAACTTCGCACCATCAAAGTTGCTCTATGTACACTTTTTATTGTTATTCTATGTAAAATTTTATGAATACAAGCTTCCAAGATTATTTCGATTCCAAAACACCAACTTTCTCTGACAAATGGACAAAACCGTTAAAAGCTCCTCCATAGACAGAGTTGAGCAACTTCGGACCATCAAAGTTGCTCTGTGTACACTTTTTATTGTTGTTCTATGTCAAATTTTACGAGTATAAGCTTCGTAGATTATTTCGATGCCAAAACACCAACTTTCTATGAAAAATGGACAAAACCGTTGAAAGCTCCTACATAGAGAGAGTTGAACAAGTTCGGACCATCAAAGTTGCTCGGCGTACACTTTTTACTATTCTTCTATGTCAATTTTTGCGAGTATAAGCTTCCTAGATTATTTCGATGGCAAAACATCAACTTTCTATGACAAATGGACAAAAGCGTTAAAACCTCCTTCATAGAGAGAGTTGATCAACTTCGGACCATCAAAGTTTCTCGGTGTACAATTTTTCTTGTTCTCTATGTGAAATTTTACGAGTATAAGCTTCCTAGATTATTTCGATGACAAAACACCAACTTTCTGTTAGACAAATGGACCAAACCGTTAAAAGCTCCCCCATCGAGAGAGTTCAGCAACTTTGGACCACCAAAGTTGCTCGGCGTACACTTTTTACTATTCTTCTATGTCAATTTTTGCGAGTATAAGCTTCCTAGATTATTTCGATGGCAAAACATCAACTTTCTATGACAAATGGACAAAAGCGTTAAAACCTCCTTCATAGAGAGAGTTGATCAACTTCGGACCATCAAAGTTTCTCGGTGTACACTTTTTATTGTTCTCTATGTGAAATTTTACGAGTATAAGCTTCGTAGATTATTTCGATGCCAAAACACCAACTTTCTATGAAAAATGGACAAAACCGTTAAAAGCTCCTACATAGAGAGAGTTCAGCAACTTTCTTAGACAAATGGACCAAACCGTTAAAAGCTCCTCCATCGAGAGAGTTCAGCAACTTCGGACCATCAAAGTTGCTCAGATTATACTTATTACTATTCGTCTATATCAGATTTAACGAGTATAGGCCTGCAAGATTATTTCCATGCCAAAATACCAACTTTCTATGGCAAATGGACAAAATTGTTAAAAGAACCTCCATAGAGATAGTTGAGCAACTTCGACCGTCAAAGTAGCTCCGAATACACTTTTAATTTTTCTTCTATGTCAAATTTTACGAGTTTAAGCTTCCTAGATTATTTCGATGCCAAAACACCAACTTTCTACGACAAATGGACAAAACCATTAAAAGCTCCTCCATAGAGAGAGTTGAGCAACTTCGGACCATCAAAGATGCTCGGTGTACCCTTTTTATTGTTCTTATATGTCAAATTTCATGAGTATAAGCTTCCTGGATTATTTCGATCCCAAAACACCAACTTTCTAAGAGAAATGGACAAAATCGTTAAAAGCTCCTCCATAGAGAGAGTTGAGCAACTTCGGACCATCAAAGTTGCTCTGTGTATACTTTTTATTATTGTTCTATGTCAAAGTTTACAAGTATAAGTTTCGTACATTATTTCGATGCCAAAACACCAACTTTCTATGAAAAATGGACAAAACCGTTGAAAGCTCCTACATAGAGAGAGTTGAACAAGTTCGGACCATCAAAGTTGCTCGGCGTACACTTTTTGCTATTGTTCTACGTCAAATTTTGCGAGTATAAGCTTCCTAGATTATTTCGATGGCAAAACATCAACTTTCTATGACAAATGGACAAAAGCGTTAAAAGCTGCTTGATAGAGAGAGTTGAGCATCTTCGGACCATCAAAGTTTCTCGGTGTACACTTTTTATTGTTCTTCTATGTGAAATTTTACGAGTATAAGCTTCCTAGATAATTTCGATGAGAAAAAACCAATTTTCTGTGAGACAAATGGACAAAAGCGTTAAAATCTCCTTCATAGAGACAGTTGAGCATCTTCGGACCATCAAAGTTTCTCATTATACACTTTTTATTATTCTTCTATGTGAAATTTTACGATTTTAAGCTTCCTACATTATTTCGATGGCAAAACATCAAGTTTCAATGACAGATGGACAAAAGCGTTAAAATCTCCTTTATAGAGAGAGTTGATCATCTTCGGACCATCAAAGTTTCTCGGTCTACACGTTTTATTATTCTCTATGTGAAATTTTACGAGTATAAGCTTCGTAGATTATTTCGATGCCAAAACACCAACTTTCTATGAAAAATGGACAAAACCTTTGAAAGCTCCTACATAGAGAGAGTTGAACAAGTTCGGACCATCAAAGTTGCTCGGCGTACACTTTTTACTATTCTTCTATGTCAATTTTTGCGTATAAGCTTCCTAGATTATTTCGATGGCAAAACACCAACTTTCTACGACAAATGGACAAAATCGTTAAAAGATCCTCCATAGAGAGAGTTGAGCATCTTCCCACCATCAAAGTTGCTCGGTGTACACTTTTTATCGTTATTCTATGTAACATTTTATGAATACAAGCTTCCAAGATTATTTTGATTCCAAAACACCAACTTTCTCTGACAAATGGACAAAACCGTTAAAAGCTCCTCTATAGACAGAGTTGACCAACTTCGGACCATCAAAGTTGTCTGTGTACACTTTTTATTGTTCTTCTATGTCAAATTTTACGAGTATAAGCTTCGTAGATTATTTCGATGCCAAAACACCAACTTTCTATGAAAAAAGGACAAAACCATTGAAAACTCCTCCATAGAGAGAGTTGAGCAACTTCGGACCATCAAAGTTGCTCTGTGTACACTTTCTATTGTTGTTCTATGTAAAATTTGATGAATACAAGCTTCCAAGATTATTTCAATTCCAAAACTCCAACTTTCTCTGACAAATGGACAAAACCGTTAAAAGCTCCTCCATACACAGAGTTGAGCAACTTCGGACCATCAAAGTTGCTCTGTGTACACTTTTTATTATTGTTCTATGTCAAATTTTACGAGTATAAGCTTCGTAGATTATTTCGATGCCAAAACACCAACTTTCTATGAAAAATGGACAAAACCGTTGAAAGCTCCTCCATAGAGAGAGTTGAGCAACTTCGCACCATCAAAGTTGTTCTGTGTACACTTTTTATTGTTGTTCTATGTAAAATTTTATGAATACAAGCTTCCAAGATTATTTCGATTCCAAAACACCAACTTTCTCTGACAAATGGACAAAACCGTTAAAAGTTCCTCCATACACAGAGTTGAGCAACTTCGGACCATCAAAGTTGCTCTGTGTACACTTTTTATTGTTGTTCTATGTAAAATTTTATGAATACAAGCTTCCAAGATTATTTCGATGACAAAACACCAACTTTCTATGACAAATGAAAAAACCGTTAAAAGCTCCTCCATACACAGAGTTGAGCAACTTCGGACCATCAAAGTTGCTCTGTGTACACTTTTTATTGTTGTTCTATGTCAAATTTTATGAGTATAAGCTTCGTAAATTATTTCGATGCAAAAACACCAACTTTCTATGAAAAATGGACAAAACCGTTGAAAGCTCCTCCATAGAGAGAGTTGAGCAACTTCGGACCATCAAAGTTGCTCTGTGTACACTTTTTATTGTTGTTCTATGTAAAATTTTATGAATACAAGCTTCCAAGATTATTTCGATTCCAAAACACCAACTTTCTCTGACAATTGGACAAAACCGTTAAAAGCTCCTTCATAGAGATAGTTGAGCATCTTCGGACCATCAAAGTTTCACGGTGTACACTTTTTATTGTTTTTCTATGTGAAATTTTATGATTATAAGATTCCTAGATCATTTCGATGGCAAAACATCAAGTTTTAATGACAAATGGACAAAAGCGTTAAAATCTCCTTCATAGAGACAGTTGAGCATCTTCGGACCATCAAAGTTTCTCATTGTACACTTTTTATTGCTCTTCTATGTGAAATTTTACGATTATAAGATTCCTACATTATTTCGATGGCAAAACATCAAGTTTCAATGACAAATGGACAAATGCGTTAAAATCTCCTTTATAGAGAGAGTTGATCATCTTCGGACCATCAAAGTTTCTCGGTGTACACGTTTTATTGTTCTCTATGTGAAATTTTACGAGTATAAGCTTCGTAGATTATTTCGATCCCAAAACACCAACTTTCTATGAAAAATGGACAAAACCGTTGAAAGCTCCTACATAGAGAGAGTTGAACAAGTTCGGACCATCAAAGTTGCTCGGCGTACACTTTTTACTATTCTTCTATGTCAATTTTTGCGAGTATAAGCTTCCTAGATTATTTCGATGGCAAAACATCAACTTTCTATGACAAATGGACAAAATCGTTAAAAGCTCCTTCGTAGAGAGAGTTGAGCATCTTCGGACCATCAAAGTTTCTCGGTGTACACTTTTTATTGTTCTTCTATGTGAAATTTTACGAGTATAAGCTTCCTAGATTATTTCGATGACAAAACACCAATTTTCTGTGAGACAAATGGACAAAACCGTTAAAAGCTCCTCCATAGAAAGAGTTGAGCAACTTCGCACCATCAAAGTTGTTCTGTGTACACTTTTTATTGTTGTTCTATGTAAAATTTTATGAATACAAGCTTCCAAGATTATTTCGATTCCAAAACACCAACTTTCTCTGACAAATGGACAAAACCGTTAAAAGTTCCTCCATACACAGAGTTGAGCAACTTCGGACCATCAAAGTTGCTCTGTGTACACTTTTTATTGTTGTTCTATGTAAAATTTTATGAATACAAGCTTCCAAGATTATTTCGATGACAAAACACCAACTTTCTATGACAAATGAAAAAAACCGTTAAAAGCTCCTCCATACACAGAGTTGAGCAACTTCGGACCATCAAAGTTGCTCTGTGTACACTTTTTATTGTTGTTCTATGTCAAATTTTACGAGTATAAGCTTCGTAAATTATTTCGATGCAAAAACACCAACTTTCTATGAAAAATGGACAAAACCGTTGAAAGCTCCTCCATAGAGAGAGTTGAGCAACTTCGGACCATCAAAGTTGCTCTGTGTACACTTTTTATTGTTGTTCTATGTAAAATTTTA
This sequence comes from Euonymus europaeus, assembly GCA_963580455.1. Lineage (NCBI taxonomy): Eukaryota > Viridiplantae > Streptophyta > Magnoliopsida > Celastrales > Celastraceae > Euonymus > Euonymus europaeus. The sequence continues at coordinate 18,630,529 of OY756959.1, read as the reverse complement.
TGAATACAAGCTTCCAAGATTATTTCGATTCCAAAACACCAACTTTCTCTGACAAATGGACAAAACCGTTAAAAGCTCCTTCATAGAGATAGTTGAGCATCTTCGGACCATCAAAGTTTCTCGGTGTACACTTTTTATTGTTTTTCTATGTGAAATTTTATGATTATAAGATTCCTAGATCATTTCGATGGCAAAACATCAAGTTTTAATGACAAATGGACAAAAGCGTTAAAATCTCCTTCATAGAGACAGTTGAGCATCTTCGGACCATCAAAGTTTCTCATTGTACACTTTTTATTGCTCTTCTATGTGAAATTTTACGATTATAAGATTCCTACATTATTTCGATGGCAAAACATCAAGTTTCAATGACAAATGGACAAAAGCGTTAAAATCTCCTTTATAGAGAGAGTTGATCATCTTCGGACCATCAAAGTTTCTCGGTGTACACGTTTTATTGTTCTCTATGTGAAATTTTACGAGTATAAGCTTCGTAGATTATTTCGATCCCAAAACACCAACTTTCTATGAAAAATGGACAAAACCGTTGAAAGCTCCTACATAGAGAGAGTTGAACAAGTTCGGACCATCAAAGTTGCTCGGCGTACACTTTTTACTATTCTTCTATGTCAATTTTTGCGAGTATAAGCTTCCTAGATTATTTCGATGGCAAAACATCAACTTTCTATGACAAATGGACAAAATCGTTAAAAGCTCCTTCGTAGAGAGAGTTGAGCATCTTCGGACCATCAAAGTTTCTCGGTGTACACTTTTTATTGTTCTTCTATGTGAAATTTTACGAGTATAAGCTTCCTAGATTATTTCGATGACAAAACACCAATTTTCTGTGAGACAAATGGACAAAACCGTTAAAAGCTCCTCCATAGAGAGAGTTGAGCAACTTCGCACCATCAAAGTTGCTCTATGTACACTTTTTATTGTTATTCTATGTAACATTTTATGAATACAAGCTTCCAAGATTATTTTGATTCCAAAACACCAACTTTCTCTGACAAATGGACAAAACCGTTAAAAGCTCCTCATTAGACAGAGTTGACCAACTTCGGACCATCAAAGATGCTCGGTGTTACCTTTATACTGTTCTTATATGTCAAATTTCACTAGTATAAGCTTCCTAGATTATTTCGATCCCCAAACACCGACTTTCTATGTGAAATGGATAAAACCGTTAAAAGCTCCTCCATAGAGAGAGTTGAGAAATTTCGGACCATCAAAGTTGCCCTGTGTACACTTTTTATTGTTGTTCTATGTCAAATTTTACGAGTATAAGCTTCGTAGATTATTTCGATGCCAAAACACCAAGTTTCTATGAAAAATGGACAAAACCGTTGAAAGCTCTTCCATAGAGAGAGTTGAGCAACTTCGGACCATCAAAGTTGCTCTGTGTACACTTTTTATTGTTGTTCTATGTAAAATTTTATGAATACAAGCTTCCAAGATTATTTCGATTCCAAAACACCAACTTTCTATGACAAATGGATAAAACCGTTAAAAGCTCCTCCATAGAGAGAGTTGAGCAACTTCGGACCATCAAAGATGCTCGGTGTTACCTTTATACTGTTCTTATATGTCAAATTTCACTAGTATAAGCTTCCTAGATTATTTCGATCCCCAAACACCGACTTTCTATGTGAAATGGATAAAACCGTTAAAAGCTCCTCCATAGAGAGAGTTGAGAAATTTCAGACCATCAAAGTTGCCCTGTGTACACTTTTTATTGTTGTTCTATGTCAAATTTTACGAGTATAAGCTTCGTAGATTATTTCGATGCCAAAACACCTACTTTCTATGAAAAATGGACAAAACCGTTGAAAGCTCTTCCATAGAGAGAGTTGAGCAACTTCGGACCACCAAAGTTGCTCTGTGTGCACTTTTTATTGTTGTTCTATGTAAAATTTTATGAATACAAGCTTCCAAGATTATTTCGATTCCAAAACACCAACTTACTATGATAAATGGATAAAACCGTTAAAAACTACTCCACAGAGAGAGTTGAGCAACTTCGGACCATCAAAGATGCTCGGTGTACCTTTTTTATTGTTCTTATATGTCAAATTTCATGAGTATAAGCTTCCTAGATTATTTCGATGGCAAAACATCAACTTTCTATGACAAATGGACAAAACCGTTGAAAGCTCCTCCATAGACAGAGTTGAGCAACTTCGGACCATCAAAGTTGCTCTGTGTACACTTTTTATTGTTGTTCTATGTCAAATTTTATGAGTATAAGCTTCGTAGAATATTTCGATACCAAAACACCAACTTTCTATGAAAAATAGACAAAACCGTTGAAAGCTCTTGCATAGATAGAGTTGAACAACTTCGGACCATCAAAGTTACTCTGTGTACACTTTTTATTTTTGTTCTATGTAAAATTTTATGAATACAAGCTTCCAAGATTATTTCGATGACAAAACACCAACTTTCTATGAAAAATGGACAAAACTGTTGAAAGCTCATCCATAGAGAGAGTTGAGCAAATTCGGACCATCAAAGTTGCTCGGAGTATACTTTTTACTGTTCTCTATGTGAAATTTTATGAGTATAATCTTCCTAGATTATTTAGATGACAAAACACCAACTTTCTGTGAGACAAATGGACCAAAACCTTTGAAAGCTCCTCCATAGAAAGAGTTGAGCAACTTCGGACCATCAAAGTTGCTCTGTGTACACTTTTTATTGTTGTTCTATGTAAAATTTTATGAATACAAGCTTCCAACATTATTTCGATTCCAAAATACCAACTTTCTATGACAAATGAATAAAACCATCAAAAGCTCCTCCATAGAGAGAGTTGAGCAACTTCGGACCGCAAAGATGCTCGGTGTACCCTTTTTATTGTTCTTATATGTCAAATTTCATGAGTATAAGCTTCCTAGATTATTTCGATGGCAAAACATCAACTTTCTATGACAAATGGACAAAACCGTTGAAAGCTCCTCCATAGACAGAGTTGAGCAACTTCGGACCATCAAAGTTGCTCTGTGTACACTTTTTATTGTTGTTCTATGTCAAATTTTATGAGTATAAGCTTCGTAGAATATTTCGATACCAAAACACCAACTTTCTATGAAAAATAGACAAAACCGTTGAAAGCTCTTGCATAGATAGAGTTGAACAACTTCGGACCATCAAAGTAACTCTGTGTACACTTTTTATTTTTGTTCTATGTAAAATTTTATGAATACAAGCTTCGAAGATTATTTCGATGACAAAACACCAACTTTCTATCAAAAATGGACAAAACTGTTGAAAGCTCATCCATAGAGAGAGTTGAGCAAATTCGGACCATCAAAGTTGCTCGGAGTATACTTTTTACTATGCTTCTATATCAGATTTTACGAGTATATGCTTCCTAGATTATTTCGATGGCAAAACATCAACTTTCTATGACAAATGGACAAAACCGTTGAAAGCTCCTCCATAGAGAGAGTTGAGCAACTTCGGACCATCAAAGTTGCTCTGTGTACACTTTTTATTGTTGTTCTATGTTAAATTTTATGAATACAAGCTTCCAAGATTATTTCGATTCCAAAACACCAACTTTCTATGACAAATTGACAAAACCGTTGAAAGCTCCTACATAGAGAGAGTTGAACAAGTTCGGACCATCAAAGATGCTCGGTGTACACTTTTTATTGTTCTTCTATGTCAAATTTTACGAGTATAATTTTCGTAGATTATTTCGATGGCAAAACACCAACTTTCTATGAAAAATGGACAAAACTGTTGAAAGCTCATCCATAGAGAGAGTTGAGCAACTTCAGACCATCAAAGTTGCTCTGTGTACACTTTTTATTGTTGTTCTATGTAAAATTTTATGAATACAAGCTTACAAGATTATTTAGATTCGAAAACATCAACTTTCTATGACAAATAGATAAAACCGTTCAAACCTCCTCCATAGAGAGAGTTGACCAACTTCGGACCATCAAAGTTGCTCTGTGTACACTTTTTATTGTTGTTCTATGTAAAATTTTATGAATACAAGCTTACAAGATTATTTCGATTACAACACACCAACTTTCTATGAAAAATGGACAAAACCGTTGAAAGCTCCTCCATAGAGAGAGTTGAGCAACTTCGGACCATCAAAGTTGCTCTGTGTACACTTTTTATTGTTGTTCTATGTAAAATTTTATGAATACAAGCTTCCAAGATTATTTCGATTCAAAACACCAACTTTTTATGACAAATGGATAAAACCGTTAAAAGCTCCTCCATAGAGAGAGTTGAGCAACTTCGGACCATCAAAGATACTCGGTGTATCCTTTTTATTGTTCTTATATGTCAAATTTCATTAGTATAAGCTTCCTAGATTTTTTCGATCCCCAAACACCGACTTTCTATGAGAAATGGATAAAACCGTTAAAAGCTCCTCCATAGAGAGAGTTGAGAAATTTCGGAACATCAAAGTTGCTCTGTGTACACTTTTTATTGTTGTTCTAAGTCAAATTTTACGAGTATAAGCTTCGTAGATTATTTCGATGCCAAAACCCCAACTTTCTATGAAAAATGGACAAAACCGTTGAAAGCTCTTCCATAGAGAGAGTAGAGCAACTTCGGACCATCAAAGTTGCTCTATGTGCACTTTTTATTGTTGTTCTATGTAAAATTTTATGAATACAAGCTTCCAAGATTATTTCGATTCCAAAACACCAACTTACTATGACAAATGGATAAAACCGTTAAAAGCTACTCCAAAGAGAGAGTTAAGCAACTTCGGACCATCAAAGATGCTCGGTGTACCCTTTTTATTGTTCTTATATGTCAAATTTCATGAGTATAAGCTTCCTAGATTATTTCGGTGTCAAAACATCAACTTTCTATGACAAATAGCCAAAACCGTTGAAAGCTCCTACATAGAGAGAGTTGAACAAGTTCGGACCAATAAAGTTTCTCGGTGTACACTTTTTACTGTTCTCTATGTGAAATTTTACGAGTATAATCTTTCTAGATTATTTAGATGACAAAACACCAACTTTCTATGAGACAAATGGACCAAAACCGTGAAAGCTCCTCCATAGAGAGAGTTGAGCAACTTTGGACCATCAAAGTTGCTCTGTGTACACTTTTTATTGTTGTTCTATGTAAAATTTTATGAATAGATGCTTCCAAGATTATTTCGATTCCAAAACACCAACTTTCTATAACAAATGGATAAAACCGTTAAAAGCTCCTCCATAGAGAGAGTTGAGCAACTTCGGACCATCAAAGTTGCTCTGTGTACCCTTTTTATTGTTGTTCTACGTAAAATTTTATGAATACAAGCTTCCAAGATTATTTCGATTCCAAAACACCAACTTTCTATGACAAATGGATAAAACCGTTAAAAGCTCCTCCATAGAGAGAGTTGAGCAACTTCGGACCATCGAAGATGCTCGGTGTACACTTTTTATTGTTCTTCTATGTCAAATTTTACGAGTATAAGGTTCGTAGATTATTTTGATGGCAAAACACCAACTTCGGACCATCAAAGTTGCTCTGTGTACATTTTTTATTGTTGTTCTATTTCAAATTTTATGAGTATAAGCTTCGTAGATTATTTCGATACCAAAACACCAACTTTCTATGAAAAATGGACAAAACCGTTGAAAGCTCTTGCATAGATAGAGTTGAACAACTTTGGACCATCAAAGTTACTCTGTGTACACTTTTTATTTTTGTTCTATGTAAAATTTTATGAATACAAGCTTCCAAGATTATTTCGATTTCAAAACACCAACTTTCAATGACAAATGGATAAAACCGTTAAAAGCTCCTCCATAGAGAGAGTTGAGCAACTTCGGACCATCAAAGTTGCTCCGAATACACTTTTTATTGTTCTTCTATTTGAAATTTTACGAGTATAAGCCTCCTAGATTATTTTCGATCCCAAAACACCAACTTTCTAGGACAAATGGACAAAACCGTTAAAAGCTCCTCTATAGAGAGAGTTGAGCAACTTCGGACCATCAAAGTTGCTCGATGTACACTTTTTATTGTTCTTTTATATGAAATTTTACGAGTATAAGCTTCCTCGATTATTTCGATGACAAAACACTAACTTTCTATAACAAATTGACACAACCGTTAAAAGCTCCTCCATAGAGAGAGTTGAGCAAGTTCGGACCATCAATGTTGCTCGGAGTATACTTTTTACTATGCTTCTATATCAGATTTTACGAGTATATGCTTCCTAGATTATTTCGATGGCAAAACATCAACTTTCTATGACAAATGGACAAAACCGTTGAAAGCTCCTCCATAGATAGAGTTGAGCAACTTCGGACCATCAAAGTTACTCTGTGTACACTTTTTATTGTTGTTCTATGTTAAATTTTATGAATAGAAGCTTCCAAGATTATTTCGATTCCAAAACACCAACTTTCTACGACAAATGGACAAAACCGTTGAAAGCTCCTACATAGAGAGAGTTGAACAAGTTCGGACCATCAAAGATGCTCGGTGTACACTTTTTATTGTTCTTCTATGTCAAATTTTACGAGTATAAGCTTCGTAGATTATTTTGATGGCAAAACACCAACTTTCTATGAAAAATGGACAAAACTGTTGAAAGCTCCTCCATAGAGAGAGTTGAACAACTTCAGACCATCAAAGTTGCTCTGTGTACACTTTTTATTTTTGTTCTATGTAAAATTTTATGAATACAAGCTTACAAGATTATTTCGATTCGAAAACATCAACTTTCTATGACAAATAGATAAAACCGTTCGAAGCTTTTCCATAGAAAGAGTTGACCAACTTCGGACCATCAAAGTTGCTCTGTGTACACTTTTTATTGTTGTTCTATGTAAAATTTTATGAATACAAGCTTACAAGATTATTTCGATTCCAACACACCAACTTTCTATGAAAATGGACAAAACCGTTGAAAGCTCCTCCATAGAGAGAGTTGAGAAACTTCGGACCATCAAAGTTGCTCTGTGTACACTTTTTATTGTTGTTCTATGTAAAATTTTTTGAATAGAAGCTTCCAAGATTATTTCGATTCCAAAACACCAACTTTCTATGACAAATGGATAAAACCGTTAAAAGCTCCTCAATAGAGAGAGTTGAGCAACTTCGGACCATCAAAGATGCTCGGTGTACCCTTTTTATTGTTCTTATATGTCAAATTTCATTAGTATAAGCTTCCTTGATTATTTCGATCCCCAAACACCGACTTTCTATGAGAAATGGATAAAACCGTTAAAAGCTCCTCCATAGAGAGTTGAGAAATTTCGGACCATCAAAGTTGCTCTGTGTACACTTTTTATTGTTGTTCTATGTCAAATTTTACGAGTACAAGCTTCGTAGATTATTTCGATGCCAAAACACCAACTTTCTATGAAAAATGGACAAAACCGTTGAAAGCTCTTCCATAGAGAGAGTAGAGCAACTTCGGACCATCAAAGTTGCTCTGTGTGCACTTTTTATTGTTGTTCTATGTAAAATTTTATGAATACAAGCTTCCAAGATTATTTCGATTCCAAAACACCAACTTACTATGACTAATGGATAAAACCGTTAAAAGCTACTCCATAGAGAGAGTTAAGCAACTTCGGACCATGAAAGATGCTCGGTGTACCCTTTTTATTGTTCTTATATGTCAAATTTCATGAGTATAAGCTTCCTAGATTATTTCGGTGTCAAAACATCAACTTTCTATGACAAATAGACAAAACCGTTGAAAGCTCCTACATAGAGAGAGTTGAACAAGTTCAGACCATCAAAGTTTCTCGGTGTACACTTTTTACTGTTCTCTATGTGAAATTTTACGAGTATAATCTTCCTAGATTATTTAGATGACAAAACACCAACTTTCTATGAGACAAATGGACCAAAACCGTTGAAAGCTCCTCCATAGAGAGAGTTGAGCAACTTTGGACCATCAAAGTTGCTCTGTGTACACTTTTTATTATTGTTCTATGTAAAATTTTATTAATACAAGCTTCCAAGATTATTTCGATTCCAAAACACCAACTTTCTATTAAAAATGGATAAAACCGTTAAAAGCTCCTCCATAGAGAGAGTTGAGCAACTTCGGACCATCAAAGTTGCTCTGTGTACACTTTTTATTGTTGTTCTATGTAAAATTTTATGAATACAAGCTTCCAAGATTATTTCGATTCCAAAACACCAACTTTCTATGACAAATGGATAAAACCGTTAAAAGCTCCTCCATAGAGAGAGTTGAGCAACTTCGGACCATCAAAGTTGCTCGGTGTACCCTTTTTATTGTTCTTATATGTCAAATTTCATGAGTATAAGCTTCCTAAATTATTTCGATCCCCAAACACCGACTTTCTATGAGAAATGGATAAAACCGTTAAAAGCTCCTCCATAGAGAGAGTTGAGAAATTTCGGACCATCAAAGTTGCTCTGTGTACACTTTTTATTGTTGTTATATGCAAAATTTTATGAATACAAGCTTCCAAGATTATTTCGATTCGAAAACACGAACTTACTATGAAAAATGCATAAAACTGTTAAAAGCTACTCCATAGAGAGAGTTGAGCAACTTCGGACCATCAAAGATGCTCGGTGTACCCTTTTTATTGTTCCTATATGTCAAATTTCTTGAGTATAAGATTCCTAGATTATATCGATGGCAAAACATCAACTTTCTATGACAAATGGACAAAACCGTTGAAAGCTCCTACATAGAGAGAGTTGAACAAGTTCTGACCATCAAAGTTTCTCGGTGTACACTTTTTACTGTTCTCTATGTGAAATTTTACGAGTATAATCTTCCTAGATTATTTAGATGACAAAACACCAACTTTCTGTGAGACAAATGGACCAAAACCGTTGAAAGCTCCTCCATTGAGAGAGTTGAGCAACTTCGGACCATCAAAGTTGCTCTGTGTACACTTTTTATTGTTGTTCTATGTAAAATTTTATGAATACAAGCTTCCAAGATTATTTCGATTCCAAAACACCAACTTTCTATGACAAATGGATAAAACCATCAAAAGCTCCTCCATAGAGAGAGTTGAGCAACTTTGGACCATCAAAGATGCTCGGTGTACCCTTTTTATTGTTCTTATATGTCAAATTTCATGAGTATAAGCTTCCTAGATTAATTCGATGGCAAAACATCAACTTTCTATGAAAAATGGACAAAACCGTTGAAAGCTCCTCCATAGACAGAGTTGAGCAACTTCGGACCATAAAAGTTGCTCTGTGTACACTTTTTATTGTTGTTCTATGTCTAATTTTATGAGTATAAGCTTCCAAGATTATTTCGATGGCAAAATATCAACTTTCTATGACAAATGGACAAAACCGTTGAAAGCTCCTCATTAGAGAGAGTTGAACAACTTCGGACCATCAAAGTTGCTCTGTGTACACTTTTTATTGTTGTTCTATGTCAAATTTTACGAGTATAAGCTTCGTAGATTATTTCGAATCCAAAACAACAACTTTCTATGAAAAATGGACAAAACCGTTGAAAGCTCCTACATAGAGAGAGTTGAACAAGTTCGAACCATCAAAGTTGCTCGGCGTACACTTTTTTCTATTGTTCTATGTCAAAATTTGCGAGTATAAGCGTCCTAGATTATTTCGATGGCAAAACATCTACTTTCTATGACAAATGGACAAAACCGTTGAAAGCTCCTACATAGAGAGAGTTGAACAAGTTCGGACCATCAATGTTTCTCGGTGTACACTTTTTATCGTTCTCTATGTGAAATTTTACGAGTATAATCTTCCTAGATTATTTCGATGACAAAACACCAACTTTCTGTGAGACAAATGGACCAAACTGTTAAAAGCTCCTCCATCGAGAGAGTTCAGCAACTTCGGACCATCAAAGTTGCTCTATATACACTATTTATTGTTTTTCTTTGTCAAATTTTATGAATACAAGCTTCCAAGATTATTTCGATTCCAAAACACCAACTTTCTATGACAAATGGACAAAACCGTTAAAAGCTCCTCCAAAGAGAGAGTTGAGCAACTTCGGACCATCAAAGTTGCTCGATGTACACTTTTTATTGTTCTTTTATATGAAATTTTACGAGTATAAGCTTCCTTGATTATTTCGATGACAAGACACTAACTTTCTATAACAAATGGACACAACCGTTAAAAGCTCCTCCATAGAGGGAGTTGAGCAAGTTCGGACAACCAAAGTTGCTCGGAGTATACTTTTTACTATGCTTCTATATCAGATTTTACGAGTATAGGCTTGCTAGATTATTTCCATGCCAAAACACTAACTTTCTATGACAAATGGACAAAATTGTTAAAAGACCCTCCATAGAGATAGTTGAGCAACTTCGACCATCAAAATTGCTCCGAATACACTTTTTATTGTTCTTCTATGTCAAATTTTACGAGTATAAGCTTCCTAGATTATTTCGATGCCAAAACATTAACTTTCTACAATAAATGGACAAAACCGTTAAAAGCTCCTCCATAGAGAGAGTTGAGCAACTTCGGACCATCAAAGATGCTCGGTGTACACTTTTTATTGTTCATCTATGTCAAATTTTACGAGTATAATCTTCGTAGATTATTTCGATGCCAAAACACCAACTTTCTATGAAAAATGGACAAAACCGTTGAAAGCTCCTACGTAGAGAGAGTTGAGCAATTTCGGACCATCAAAGTTGCTCTGTGTACACTTTTTATTGTTGTTCTATGTAAAATTTTATGAATACAACCTTCCAAGATTATTTCGATTCCAAAACACCAACTTTCTATGACAAATGGATAAGAACGTTAAAAGCTCCTCCATAGAGTGAGTTGAGCAACTTCGGACCATCAAAGTTTCCCTGTGTACACTTTTTATTGTTGTTCTATGTCAAATTTTATGAATACAAGCTTAAAAGATTATTTCGATTCCAAAACACCAACTTTCTATGAAAAATGGACAAAACCGTTGAAAGCTCCTCCATAGAGAGAGTTGAGCAATTTCGGACCATCAAAGTTGCTCTGTGTACACTTTTTATTGTTGTTCTATGTAAAATTTTATGAATACAACCTTCCAAGATTATTTCGATTCCAAAACACCAACTTTCTATGACAAATGGATAAAAACGTTAAAAGCTCCTCCATAGAGTGAGTTGAGCAACTTCGGACCATCAAAGTTTCCCTGTGTACACTTTTTATTTTTGTTCTATGTCAAATTTTATGAATACAAGCTTAAAAGATTATTTTGATTCCAAAACACCAACTTTCTATGAAAAATGGACAAAACCGTTGGAAGCTCCTCCATAGAGAGAGTTGAGCAACTTCGGACCATCAAAGATGCTCGGTGTACACTTTTTATTGTTCTTGTATGTCAAATTTTACGAGTATAAGCTTCATAGATTATTTCGATGGCAAAACACCAACTCTCGATGAAAAATGAACAAAACTGTTGAAAGTTCATCCATAGAGAGAGTTGAGCAACTTCGGACCATTAAATTTGCTCTGTGTACACTTTTTATTGTTGTTCTATGTAAAATTTTACGAATACAAGCTTCCAAGATTATTTCGATTCCAAAACACTAACTTTCTATGACAAATGGATAAAAGCGTTAAAAGCTCCTCCATAGAGAGAGTTGAGCAACTTCGGACCATCAAAGTTGCTCTGTGTACACTTTTTATTGTTGTTTTATGTCAAATTATACAAGTATAAGCTTCGTAGATTATTTCGATGCCAAAACACCAACTTTCTATGACAAATGGATAAAACCGTTAAAAGCTCATCCATAGAGAGAGTTGAGCAACTTCGGACCATCAAAGATACTCGGTGTCCACTTTTTATTGTTCTTCTATGTCAAATTTTACAAGTATAAGCTTCATAGATTATTTCGATGGCAAAACACCAACTTTCTATGAAAAATGGACAAAACTGTTGAAAGCTCCTCTATAGAGAGAGTTGAGCAACTTCGGACCATTAAATTTGCTCTGTGTACACTTTTTATTGTTGTTCTATGTAAAATTTTATGAATACAAGCTTCCAAGATTATTTCGATTCCAAAACACTAACTTTCTATGACAAATGGATAAAACCGTTAAAAGCACCTCCATAGAGAGAGTTGAGCAACTTCGGACCATCAAAGTTGCTCTGTGTACACTTTTTATTGTTGTTTTATGTCAAATTTTACAAGTATAAGCTTCGTAGATTATTTCGATGCCAAAACACCAACTTTCTATGACAAATGGATAAAACCGTTAGAAGCTCCAACATAGAGAGAGTTGAGCAACTTCGGACCATCAAAGTTGCTCTGTCTACCCTTTTTCTTGTTGTTCTATGTAAAATTTTATGAATACAAGCTTCCAAGATTATTTCGATTACAAAACACCAATTTTCTATGACAAATGGATAAAACCGTTAAAAGCTCCTCCATAGAGAGAGTTGAGCAACTTCGGACCATCAAAGATGCTCGGTGTACACTTTTTATTGTTCTTCTATGTCAAATTTTACGAGTATAGGCTTCGTAGATGATTTCAATGCCAAAACACCAACTTTCTATGAAAAATGGAAAAAAACCGTTGAAAGTTCCTCCATAGAGAGAGTTGAGCAACTTCGGACCATCAAAGATGCTCGGTGTACACTTTTTATTGTTCTTCTATGTCAAATTTTACGAGTATAGGCTTCGAAGATGATTTCAATGCCAAAACACCAACTTTCTATGAAAAATGGAAAAAAACCGTTCAAAGCTCCTCCATAGAGAGAGTTGAGCAACTTCGGACCATCAAAATTGCTCTGTGTACACTTTTTATTGTCGTTCTATGGAAAATTTTATGAATACAAGCTTACAAGATTATTTCGATTCGAAAACATCAACTTTCTATGACAAATGCATAAAACCGTTAAAAGCCTTTCCATAGAGAGAGTTGATCAACTTCGGACCATCAAAGTTGCTCTGTGTACACTTTTTATTGTTGTTCTATGTAAAATTTTATGAATACAAGCTTACAAGATTATTTCGATTCCAAAACACCAACTTTCTATGAGACAAATGGACCAAATTCGTTGAAAGCTCCTCCATAGAGAGAGTTGAGCAACTTCGGACCATCAAAGTTGCTCTGTGTACACTTTTTCTTGTTGTTCTATGTAAAATTTTATGAATACAAGCTTCCAAGATTATTTCAATTCGAAAACACCAACTTTCTGTGACAAATAGATAAATCCGTTAAAAGCTCCTCCATAGAGAGAGTTGAGCAACTTCGGACCATCAAAGTTGCTCTGTGTACACTTTTTATTGTTGTTCTATGTAAAATTTTATGAATACAAGCTTCCAAGATTATTTCGATTACAAAACACCAACTTTCTATGACAAATGGATAAAACCGTTAAAAGCTCCTCCATAGAGAGAGTTGAGCAACTTCGGACCATCAAAGATGCTCGGTGTACACTTTTTATTGTTCTTCTATGTCAAATTTTACGAGTATAAGCTTCGTAGATTATTTCGATGCCAAAACACCAACTTTCTATGAAAAATGGAAAAAAAAACCGTTGAAAGCTCCTCCATAGAGAGAGTTGAGCAACTTCGGACCATCAAAGTTGCTCTATGTGTTCTTTTTATTGTCGTTCTATGGAAAATTTTATGAATACAAGCTTGCAAGATTATTTCTATTCGAAAACATCAACTTTCTATGACAAATGCATAAAACCGTTAAATGCCTTTCCATAGAGAGAGTTGATCAACTTCGGACCATCAAAGTTGCTCGGTGTACACTTTTTATTTTCTTCTATGTCAAATTTTACGAGTATAAGCTTCGTAAATTATTTCGATGACAAAACACCAACTTTCTATGAGACAAATGGACAAAACCGTTGAAAGCTCCTCCATAGAGAGAGTTGAGCAACTTCGGATCATCAAAGATGCTCGGTGTACACTTTTTATTGTTCTTCTATGTCAAATTTTACGAGTATAAGCTTCGTAGATTATTTCGATGGCAAAACACCAACTTTCTATGAAAAATGGACAAAACTGTTGAAAGCTCCTCCATAGAGAGAGTTGAGCAACTTCGGACCATCAAAGTTGCTCTGTGTACACTTTTTATTGTTGTTCTATGTAAAATTTTATGAATACAAGCTTACAAGATTATTTCGATTCGAAAACATCAACTTTCTATGACAAATGGATAAAACCGTTAAAAGCTCTTCCATAGAGAGAGTTGACCAACTTCGGACCATCAAAGTTGCTCTGTGTAAACTTTTTATTGTTGTTCTATGTAAAATTTTATGAATACAAGCTTACAAGATTATTTCGATTCCAACACACCAACTTTCTATGACAAATGGATAAAAACGTTAAAAGCTCCTCCATAGAGTGAGTTGAGCAACTTCGGACCATCAAAGTTTCCCTGTGTACACTTTTTATTGTTGTTCTATGTAAAATTTTATGAATACAACCTTCCAAGATTATTTCGATTCCAAAACACCAACTTTCTATGACAAATGGATAAAAACGTTAAAAGCTCCTCCATAGAGAGAGTTGAGCAACTTCGGACCATCAAAGTTGCTCTGTGTACACTTTTTATTGTTGTTCTATGTAAAATTTTATGAATACAAGCTTCCAAGATTATTTCGATTACAAAACACCAACTTTCTATGACAAATGGATAAAACCGTTAAAAGCTCCTCCATAGAGAGAGTTGAGCAACTTCGGACCATCAAAGATGCTCGGTGTACACTTTTTATTGTTCTTCTATGTCAAATTTTACGAGTATAAGCTTCGTAGATTATTTCGATGCCAAAACACCAACTTTCTATGAAAAATGGAAAAAAAAACCGTTGAAAGCTCCTCCATAGAGAGAGTTGAGCAACTTCGGACCATCAAAGTTGCTCTGTGTGTTCTTTTTATTGTCGTTCTATGGAAAATTTTATGAATACAAGCTTGCAAGATTATTTCTATTCGAAAACATCAACTTTCTATGACAAATGCATAAAACCGTTAAATGCCTTTCCATAGAGAGAGTTGATCAACTTCGGACCATCAAAGTTGCTCGGTGTACACTTTTTATTTTCTTCTATGTCAAATTTTACGAGTATAAGCTTCGTAAATTATTTCGATGACAAAACACCAACTTTCTATGAGACAAATGGACAAAACCGTTGAAAGCTCCTCCATAGAGAGAGTTGAGCAACTTCGGATCATCAAAGATGCTCGGTGTACACTTTTTATTGTTCTTCTATGTCAAATTTTACGAGTATAAGCTTCGTAGATTATTTCGATGGCAAAACACCAACTTTCTATGAAAAATGGACAAAACTGTTGAAAGCTCCTCCATAGAGAGAGTTGAGCAACTTCGGACCATCAAAGTTGCTCTGTGTACACTTTTTATTGTTGTTCTATGTAAAATTTTATGAATACAAGCTTACAAGATTATTTCGATTCGAAAACATCAACTTTCTATGACAAATGGATAAAACCGTTAAAAGCTCTTCCATAGAGAGAGTTGACCAACTTCGGACCATCAAAGTTGCTCTGTGTAAACTTTTTATTGTTGTTCTATGTAAAATTTTATGAATACAAGCTTACAAGATTATTTCGATTCCAACACACCAACTTTCTATGAAAAATGGACAAAACCGTTGAAAGCTCCTCCATAGAGAGAGTTGAGCAACTTCGGACCATCAAATTTGCTCTGTGTACACTTTTTATTGTTGTTTTATGTCAAATTTTACAAGTATAAGCTTCGTAGATTATTTCGATGCCAAAACACCAACTTTCTATGACAAATTGATAAAACCGTTAAAAGCTCCAACATAGAGAGAGTTGAGCATTTTTGGACCACCAAAGATGCTGGTTGTACACTTTTTATTGTTCTTCTATGTCAAATTTTACGAGTATAAGCTTCGTAGATTATTTCGATGACAAAACACCAACTTTCTGTGAGACAAATGGACAAAACCGTTTAAAGCTCCACCATAGAGAGAGTTGAGCAACTTCGGATCATCAAAGATGCTCGGTGTACACTTTTTATTGTTCTTCTATGTCAAATTTTACGAGTATAAGCTTCGTAGATTATTTCGATGGCAAAACACCAACTTTCTATGAAAAATGGACAAAACTGTTGAAAGCTCCTCCATAGTGAGAGTTGAGCAACTTCGGACCATCAAAGTTGCTCTGTGTACACTTTTTATTGTTGTTCTATGTAAAATTTTATGAATACAAGCTTACGTGATTATTTCGATTCGAAAACATCAACTTTCTTTGACAAATGGATAAAACCGTTAAAAGCTCTTCCATAGAGAGAGTTGACCAACTTCGGACCATCAAAGTTGCTCTGTGTAAACTTTTTATTGTTGTTCTATGTAAAATTTTATGAATACAAGCTTACAAGATTATTTCGATTCCAACACACCAACTTTCTATGAAAAATGGACAAAACCGTTGAGAGCTCCTAGAGAGAGTTGGGCAACTTCGGACCATCAAAGTTGCTCTGTGTACACTTTTTATTGTTGTTCTATGTAAAATTTTATGAATACAAGCTTCCAAGATTATTTCGATTCCAAAACACCAACTTTCTATGACAAATGGATAAAACCGTTAAAAGCTCCTACATAGAGAGAGTTGAGCAACTTCGGACCATCAAAGATGCTCGGTGTACACTTTTTATTGTTCTTCTATGTCAAATTTTATGAGTATAAGCTTCGTAGATTATTTCGATGACAAAACACCAACTTTCTGTGAGACAAATGGACAAAACCGTTGAAAGCTCCTCCATAGAGAGAGTTGAGCAACTTCGGACCATCAAAGATGCTCGGTGTACACTTTTTATTGTTCTTCTATGTCAAATTTTACGAGTATAAGCTTCGTAGATTATTTCGATGGCAAAACACCAACTTTCTATGAAAAATGGACAAAACTGTTGAAAGCTCCTCCATAGAGAGAGTTGAGCAACTTCGTACCATCAAAGTTGCTCTGTGTACACTTTTTATTGTTATTCTATGTAAAATTTTATGAATACAAGCTTACAAGATTATTTCGATTAGAAAATATCAACTTTCTATGCAAATGGATAAAACCGTTAAAAGCTCCTCCATAGAGAGAGTTGACCAACTTCGGACCATCAAAGTTGCTCTGTGTACACTTTTTATTTTTGTTCTATGTAAAATTTTATGAATACAAGCTTACAAGATTATTTCGATTCCAACACACCAACTTTCTATGAAAAATGGACAAAACCGTTGAAAGCTCCTCCATAGAGAGAGTTGAGCAACTTCGGACCATCAAAGTTGCTCTGTGTACACTTTTTATTGTTGTTCTATGTAAAATTTTATGAATACAAGCTTCCAAGATTATTTCGATTGCAAGACACCAACTTTCTATGACAAATGGATAAAACCGTTAAAAGCTCCTACATAGAGAGAGTTGAGCAACTTCGGACCATCAAAGATGCTTGGTGTACACTTTTTATTGTTCTTCTATGTCAAATTTTACGAGTTTAAGCTTCGTAGATTATTTCGATGCCAAAACACCAACTTTCTATGAAAAATGGAAAAAAACCGTTGAAAGCTCCGCCATAGAGAGAGTTGAGCAACTTCGGACCATCAAAGTTGCTCTGTGTAGACTTTTTATTTTTTTTCTACGGAAAATTTTATGAATATAGGATTACAAGATTATTTCGATTCGAAAACATCAACTTTCTATGACAAATGGATAAAACCGTTAAAAGCTCCTCCATAGAGAGAGTTGATCAACTTCGGACCATCAAAGTTGCTCTGTGTACACTTTTTATTGTTGTTCTATGTAAAATTTTATGAATACAAGCTTACAAGATTATTTCGATTCCAAAACACCAACTTTCTATGAAAAATGGACAAAACCATTGAAAGCTCTTCCATAGAGAGAGTTGAGCAACTTCGGACCATCAAAGTTGCTCTGTGTACACTTTTTATTGTTGTTCTATGTAAAATTTTATGAATACAAGCTTCCAAGATTATTTCAATTCCAAAACACCAACTTTCTGTGACAAATGGATAAAACCGTTAAAAGCTCCTCCATAGAGAGAGTTTAGCAACTTCGGACCATAAAGTTGCTCTGTGTACACTTTTTATTGTTGTTCTATGTAAAATTTTATGAATACAAGCTTGGAAGATTATTTCGATTCCAAAACACCAACTTTCTATGACAAATGGATAAAACCGCTAAAAGCTCCTCCATAGAGAGAGTTGATCAACTTCGGACCATCAAAGTTGCTCTGTGTACACTTTTTATTGTTGTTCTATGTAAAATTTTATGAATACAAGCTTACAAGATTATTTCGATTCCAAAACACCAACTTTCTATGAAAATGGACAAAACCGTTGAAAGCTCCTCCATAGAGAGAGTTGAGCAACTTCGGACCATCCAAGTTGGTCTGTGTACACTTTTTATTGTTGTTCTATGTAAATTTTTTTGAATACAAGCTTCCAAGATTATTTCAATTCCAAAACACCAACTTTCTGTGACAAATGGATAAAACCGTTGAAAGCTCCTCCATAGAGAGAGTTGAGCAACTTTGGACCATCAAAGTTGCTCTCTGTACACTTTTTATTGTTGTTCTATGTAAAATTTTATGAATACAAGCTTACAAGATTATTTCGATTCGAAAACATCAACTTTCTATGACAAATGGATAAAACCGTTAAAAGCTCTTCCATAGAGAGAGTTGACCAACTTCGGACCATCAAAGTTGCTCTGTGTAAACTTTTTATTGTTGTTCTATGTAAAATTTTATGAATACAAGCTTACAAGATTATTTCGATTCCAACACACCAACTTTCTATGAAAAATGGACAAAACCGTTGAAAGCTCCTCCATAGAGAGAGTTGAGCAACTTCGGACCATCAAATTTGCTCTGTGTACACTTTTTATTGTTGTTTTATGTCAAATTTTACAAGTATAAGCTTCGTAGATTATTTCGATGCCAAAACACCAACTTTCTATGACAAATTGATAAAACCGTTAAAAGCTCCAACATAGAGAGAGTTGAGCATTTTTGGACCACCAAAGATGCTGGTTGTACACTTTTTATTGTTCTTCTATGTCAAATTTTACGAGTATAAGCTTCGTAGATTATTTCGATGACAAAACACCAACTTTCTGTGAGACAAATGGACAAAACCGTTTAAAGCTCCACCATAGAGAGAGTTGAGCAACTTCGGATCATCAAAGATGCTCGGTGTACACTTTTTATTGTTCTTCTATGTCAAATTTTACGAGTATAAGCTTCGTAGATTATTTCGATGGCAAAACACCAACTTTCTATGAAAAATGGACAAAACTGTTGAAAGCTCCTCCATAGTGAGAGTTGAGCAACTTCGGACCATCAAAGTTGCTCTGTGTACACTTTTTATTGTTGTTCTATGTAAAATTTTATGAATACAAGCTTACGTGATTATTTCGATTCGAAAACATCAACTTTCTTTGACAAATGGATAAAACCGTTAAAAGCTCTTCCATAGAGAGAGTTGACCAACTTCGGACCATCAAAGTTGCTCTGTGTAAACTTTTTATTGTTGTTCTATGTAAAATTTTATGAATACAAGCTTACAAGATTATTTCGATTCCAACACACCAACTTTCTATGAAAAATGGACAAAACCGTTGAGAGCTCCTAGAGAGAGTTGGGCAACTTCGGACCATCAAAGTTGCTCTGTGTACACTTTTTATTGTTGTTCTATGTAAAATTTTATGAATACAAGCTTCCAAGATTATTTCGATTCCAAAACACCAACTTTCTATGACAAATGGATAAAACCGTTAAAAGCTCCTACATAGAGAGAGTTGAGCAACTTCGGACCATCAAAGATGCTCGGTGTACACTTTTTATTGTTCTTCTATGTCAAATTTTATGAGTATAAGCTTCGTAGATTATTTCGATGACAAAACACCAACTTTCTGTGAGACAAATGGACAAAACCGTTGAAAGCTCCTCCATAGAGAGAGTTGAGCAACTTCGGACCATCAAAGATGCTCGGTGTACACTTTTTATTGTTCTTCTATGTCAAATTTTACGAGTATAAGCTTCGTAGATTATTTCGATGGCAAAACACCAACTTTCTATGAAAAATGGACAAAACTGTTGAAAGCTCCTCCATAGAGAGAGTTGAGCAACTTCGTACCATCAAAGTTGCTCTGTGTACACTTTTTATTGTTATTCTATGTAAAATTTTATGAATACAAGCTTACAAGATTATTTCGATTAGAAAATATCAACTTTCTATGCAAATGGATAAAACCGTTAAAAGCTCCTCCATAGAGAGAGTTGACCAACTTCGGACCATCAAAGTTGCTCTGTGTACACTTTTTATTTTTGTTCTATGTAAAATTTTATGAATACAAGCTTACAAGATTATTTCGATTCCAACACACCAACTTTCTATGAAAAATGGACAAAACCGTTGAAAGCTCCTCCATAGAGAGAGTTGAGCAACTTCGGACCATCAAAGTTGCTCTGTGTACACTTTTTATTGTTGTTCTATGTAAAATTTTATGAATACAAGCTTCCAAGATTATTTCGATTGCAAGACACCAACTTTCTATGACAAATGGATAAAACCGTTAAAAGCTCCTACATAGAGAGAGTTGAGCAACTTCGGACCATCAAAGATGCTTGGTGTACACTTTTTATTGTTCTTCTATGTCAAATTTTACGAGTTTAAGCTTCGTAGATTATTTCGATGCCAAAACACCAACTTTCTATGAAAAATGGAAAAAAACCGTTGAAAGCTCCGCCATAGAGAGAGTTGAGCAACTTCGGACCATCAAAGTTGCTCTGTGTAGACTTTTTATTTTTTTTCTACGGAAAATTTTATGAATATAGGATTACAAGATTATTTCGATTCGAAAACATCAACTTTCTATGACAAATGGATAAAACCGTTAAAAGCTCCTCCATAGAGAGAGTTGATCAACTTCGGACCATCAAAGTTGCTCTGTGTACACTTTTTATTGTTGTTCTATGTAAAATTTTATGAATACAAGCTTACAAGATTATTTCGATTCCAAAACACCAACTTTCTATGAAAAATGGACAAAACCATTGAAAGCTCTTCCATAGAGAGAGTTGAGCAACTTCGGACCATCAAAGTTGCTCTGTGTACACTTTTTATTGTTGTTCTATGTAAAATTTTATGAATACAAGCTTCCAAGATTATTTCAATTCCAAAACACCAACTTTCTGTGACAAATGGATAAAACCGTTAAAAGCTCCTCCATAGAGAGAGTTGAGCAACTTCGGACCATAAAGTTGCTCTGTGTACACTTTTTATTGTTGTTCTATGTAAAATTTTATGAATACAAGCTTGGAAGATTATTTCGATTCCAAAACACCAACTTTCTATGACAAATGGATAAAACCGCTAAAAGCTCCTCCATAGAGAGAGTTGATCAACTTCGGACCATCAAAGTTGCTCTGTGTACACTTTTTATTGTTGTTCTATGTAAAATTTTATGAATACAAGCTTACAAGATTATTTCGATTCCAAAACACCAACTTTCTATGAAAATGGACAAAACCGTTGAAAGCTCCTCCATAGAGAGAGTTGAGCAACTTCGGACCATCCAAGTTGGTCTGTGTACACTTTTTATTGTTGTTCTATGTAAATTTTTTTGAATACAAGCTTCCAAGATTATTTCAATTCCAAAACACCAACTTTCTGTGACAAATGGATAAAACCGTTGAAAGCTCCTCCATAGAGAGAGTTGAGCAACTTTGGACCATCAAAGTTGCTCTCTGTACACTTTTTATTGTTGTTCTATGTAAAATTTTATGAATACAAGCTTAAAAGATTATTTCGATTCCAAAACACCAACTTTCTATGAAAAATGGACAAAACCGTTGAAAGCTCCTCCATAGAGAGAGTTGAGCAACTTCGGACCATCAAAGTTGCTCTGTGTACACTTTTTATTGTTGTTCTATGTAAATTTTTTTGAATACAAGCTTCCAAGATTATTTCAATTCCAAAACACCAACTTTCTGTGACAAATCGATAAAACCGTTGAAAGCTCCTCCATAGAGAGAGTTGAGCAACTTTGGACCATCAAAGTTGCTCTCTGTACACTTTTTATTGTTGTTCTATGTAAAATTTTATGAATACAAGCTTAAAAGATTATTTCTATTCCAAAACACCAACTTTCTATGAAAAATGGACAAAACCGTTGAAAGCTCCTCCATAGAGAGAGTTGAGCAACTTCGGACCTTCAAAGATGCTCGGTGTACACTTTTTATTGTTCTTCTATGTCAAAT
Organism: Euonymus europaeus; assembly: GCA_963580455.1. Taxonomy (NCBI): domain Eukaryota; kingdom Viridiplantae; phylum Streptophyta; class Magnoliopsida; order Celastrales; family Celastraceae; genus Euonymus; species Euonymus europaeus. Next base: position 18,608,338 of record OY756959.1, on the reverse strand, counting down.
TTTACGAGTATAAGCTTCATAGATTATTTCGATGGCAAAACACAAGTTTTCTATGAAAAATGGACAAAACTGTTGAAAGCTCCTCTATAGAGAGAGTTGAGCAACTTCGGACCATCAAAGTTGCTCTGTGTACACTTTTTATTGTTGTTCTATTTGAAATTTTATGAATACAAGCTTACAAGAATATTTCGATTCCAACACACCAACTTTCTATTAAAAATGGACAAAACCGTTGAAAGCTCCTTCATAGAGAGAGTTGAGCAACTTCGGACCATCAAAGTTGCTCGGTGTACACTTTTTATTGTTGTTTTATGTCAAATTTTACAAGTATAAGCTTCGTAGATTATTTCGAAGCCAAAACACCAACTTTCTATGACAAATGGATAAAACCGTTAAAAGCTCCTCCATAGAGAGAGTTGAGCAACTTCGGACCATCAAAGATGCTCGGTGTACACTTTTTATTGTTCTTCTATGTCAAATTTTACGAGTATAAGCTTCATAGATTATTTCGATGGCAAAACAACAACTTTCTATGAAAAATGGATAAAACCGTTGAAAGCTCCTCCATAGAGAGAGTTGAGCAACTTCGGACCATCAAAGTTGCTCTGTGTACATTTTTTATTGTTGTTCTATGTAAAATTTTATGAATACAAGCTTCCAAGATTATTTCGATTCCAAAACACTAACGTTCTATGACAAATGGATAAAACCGTTAAAAGCACCTCCATAGAGAGAGTTGAGCAACTTCGGACCATCAAAGTTGCTCTGTGTACACTTTTTATTGTTGTTTTATGTCAAATTTTACAAGTATAAGCTTCGTAGATTATTTCGATGCCAAAACACCAACTTTCTATGACAAATGGATAAAACAGTTAAAAGCTCAAACATAGAGAGAGTTGAGCAACTTTGGACCACCAAAGATGCTCGGTGTACACTTTTTATTTTCTTCTATGTCAAATTTTACGAGTATAAGCTTCGTAGATTATTTCGATGACAAAACACCAACTTTCTATGAGACAAATGGACAAAACCGTTGAAAGCTCCTCCATAGAGAGAGTTGAGCAACTTCGGATCATCAAAGATGCTCGGTGTACACTTTTTATTGTTCTTCTATGTCAAATTTTACGATTATAAGCTTCGTAGATTATTTCGATGGCAAAACACCAACTTTCTATGAAAAATGGACAAAACTGTTGAAAGCTCCTCCATAGAGAGAGTTGAGCAACTTCGGACCATCAAAGTTGCTCTGTGTACACTTTTTATTGTTGTTCTATGTAAAATTTTATGAATACAAGCTTACAAGATTATTTCGATTCGAAAACATCAACTTTCTATGACAAATGGATAAAACCGTTAAAAGCTCTTCCATAGAGAGAGTTGACCAACTTCGGACCATCAAAGTTGCTCTGTGTAAACTTTTTATTGTTGTTCTATGTAAAATTTTATGAATACAAGCTTACAAGATTATTTCGATTCCAACACACCAACTTTCTATGAAAAATGGACAAAACCGTTGAAAGCTCCTCCATAGAGAGAGTTGGGCAACTTCGGACCATCAAAGTTGCTCTGTGTACACTTTTTATTGTTGTTCTATGTAAAATTTTATGAATACAAGCTTCCAAGATTATTTCGATTCCAAAACACCAACTTTCTAAAACAAATGCATAAAACCGTTAAAAGCTCCTACATAGAGAGAGTTGAGCAACTTCGGACCATCAAAGATGCTCGGTGTACACTTTTTATTGTTCTTCTATGTCAAATTTTATGAGTATAAGCTTCGTAGATTATTTCGATGACAAAACACCAACTTTCTGTGAGACAAATGGACAAAACCGTTGAAAGCTCCTCCATAGAGAGAGTTGAGCAACTTCGGACCATCAAAGATGCTCGGTGTACACTTTTTATTGTTCTTCTATGTCAAATTTTACGAGTATAAGCTTCATAGATTATTTCGATGGCAAAACAACAACTTTCTATGAAAAATGGATAAAACCGTTAAAAGCTCCTCCATAGAGAGAGTTGAGCAACTTCGGACCATCAAAGTTGCTCTGTGTACATTTTTTATTGTTGTTCTATGTAAAATTTTATGAATACAAGCTTCCAAGATTATTTCGATTCCAAAACACTAACGTTCTATGACAAATGGATAAAACCGTTAAAAGCACCTCCATAGAGAGAGTTGAGCAACTTCGGACCATCAAAGTTGCTCTGTGTACACTTTTTATTGTTGTTTTATGTCAAATTTTACAAGTATAAGCTTCGTAGATTATTTCGATGCCAAAACACCAACTTTCTATGACAAATGGATAAAACCGTTAAAAGCTCAAACATAGAGAGAGTTGAGCAACTTTGGACCACCAAAGATGCTCGGTGTACACTTTTTATTTTCTTCTATGTCAAATTTTACGAGTATAAGCTTCGTAGATTATTTCGATGACAAAACACCAACTTTCTATGAGACAAATGGACAAAACCGTTGAAAGCTCCTCCATAGAGAGAGTTGAGCAACTTCGGATCATCAAAGATGCTCGGTGTACACTTTTTATTGTTCTTCTATGTCAAATTTTACGAGTATAAGCTTCGTAGATTATTTCGATGGCAAAACACCAACTTTCTATGAAAAATGGACAAAACTGTTGAAAGCTCCTCCATAGAGAGAGTTGAGCAACTTCGGACCATCAGAGTTGCTCTGTGTACACTTTTTATTGTTGTTCTATGTAAAATTTTATGAATACAAGCTTACAAGATTATTTCGATTCGAAAACATCAACTTTCTATGACAAATGGATAAAACCGTTAAAAGCTCTTCCATAGAGAGAGTTGACCAACTTCGGACCATCAAAGTTGCTCTGTGTAAACTTTTTATTGTTGTTCTATGTAAAATTTTATGAATACAAGCTTACAAGATTATTTCGATTCCAACACACCAACTTTCTATGAAAAATGGACAAAACCGTTGAAAGCTCCTCCATAGAGAGAGTTGGGCAACTTCGGACCATCAAAGTTGCTCTGTGTACACTTTTTATTGTTGTTCTATGTAAAATTTTATGAATACAAGCTTCCAAGATTATTTCGATTGCAAAACACCAACTTTCTATGACAAAGGGATAAAACCGTTAAAAGCTCCTACATAGAGAGAGTTGAGCAACTTCGGATCATCAAAGATGCTTGGTGTACACTTTTTATTGTTCTTCTATGTCAAATTTTACGAGTTTAAGCTTCGTAGATTATTTCGATGCCAAAACACCAACTTTCTATGAAAAATGGAAAAAAACCGTTGAAAGCTCCTCCATAGAGAGAGTTGAGCAACTTCGGACCATCAAAGTTGCTCGGTGTACACTTTTTATTTTTGTTCTACGGAAAATTTTATGAATATAGGATTACAAGATTATTTCGATTCGAAAACATCAACTTTCTATGACAAATGGATAAAACCGTTAAAAGCTCCTCCATAGAGAGAGTTGATCAACTTCGGACCATCAAAGTTGCTCTGTGTACACTTTTTATTGTTGTTCTATGTAAAATTTTATGAATACAAGCTTACAAGATTATTTCGATTCCAAAACACCAACTTTCTATGAAAAATGGACAAAACCATTGAAAGCTCTTCCATAGAGAGAGTTGAGCAACTTCGGACCATCAAAGTTGCTCTGTGTACACTTTTTATTGTTGTTCTATGTAAAATTTTATGAATACAAGCTTCCAAGATTATTTCAATTCCAAAACACCAACTTTCTGTGACAAATCGATAAAACCGTTAAAAGCTCCTCCATAGAGAGAGTTGAGCAACTTCGGACCATAAAGTTGCTCTGTGTACACTTTTTATTGTTGTTCTATGTAAAATTTTATGAATACAAGCTTCCAAGATTATTTCGATTCCAAAACACCAACTTTATATGACAAATGGATAAACCGTTAAAAGCTCCTACATAGAGAGAGTTGAGTAACTTCGGACCATCAATGTTGCTCTGTGTACACTTTTTATTGTTCTTCTATGTCAAATTTTACGAGTTTAAGCTTCGTAGATTATTTCGATGACAAAACACCAACTTTCTATGAGACAAATGGACAAAACCGTTGAAAGCTCCTCCATAGAGAGAGTTGAGCAACTTCGGATCATCAAAGATGCTCGGTGTACACTTTTTATTGTTCTTCTATGTCAAATTTTACGAGTATAAGCTTCGTAGATTATTTCGATGGCAAAACACCAACTTTCTATGAAAAATGGACAAAACTGTTGAAAGCTCCTCCATAGAGAGAGTTGAGCAACTTCGGACCATCAAAGTTGCTCTGTGTACACTTTTTATTGTTGTTCTATGTAAAATTTTATGAATACAAGCTTACAAGATTATTTCGATTCGAAAACATCAACTTTCTATGACAAATGGATAAAACCGTTAAAAGCTCTTCCATAGAGAGAGTTGACCAACTTCGGACCATCAAAGTTGCTCTGTGTAAACTTTTTATTGTTGTTCTATGTAAAATTTTATGAATACAAGCTTACAAGATTATTTCGATTCCAACACACCAACTTTCTATGAAAAATGGACAAAACCGTTGAAAGCTCCTCCATAGAGATAGTTGGGCAACTTCGGACCATCAAAGTTGCTCTGTGTACACTTTTTATTGTTGTTCTATGTAAAATTTTATGAATACAAGCTTCCAAGATTATTTCGATTGCAAAACACCAACTTTCTATGACAAAGGGATAAAACCGTTAAAAGCTCCTACATAGAGAGAGTTGAGCAACTTCGGATCATCAAAGATGCTTGGTGTACACTTTTTATTGTTCTTCTATGTCAAATTTTACGAGTTTAAGCTTCGTAGATTATTTCGATGCCAAAACACCAACTTTCTATGAAAAATGGAAAAAAACCGTTGAAAGCTCCTCCATAGAGAGAGTTGAGCAACTTCGGACCATCAAAGTTGCTCGGTGTACACTTTTTATTTTTGTTCTACGGAAAATTTTATGAATATAGGATTACAAGATTATTTCGATTCGAAAACATCAACTTTCTATGACAAATGGATAAAACCGTTAAAAGCTCCTCCATAGAGAGAGTTGATCAACTTCGGACCATCAAAGTTGCTCTGTGTACACTTTTTATTGTTGTTCTATGTAAAATTTTATGAATACAAGCTTACAAGATTATTTCGATTCCAAAACACCAACTTTCTATGAAAAATGGACAAAACCATTGAAAGCTCTTCCATAGAGAGAGTTGAGCAACTTCGGACCATCAAAGTTGCTCTGTGTACACTTTTTATTGTTGTTCTATGTAAAATTTTATGAATACAAGCTTCCAAGATTATTTCAATTCCAAAACACCAACTTTCTGTGACAAATCGATAAAACCGTTAAAAGCTCCTCCATAGAGAGAGTTGAGCAACTTCGGACCATAAAGTTGCTCTGTGTACACTTTTTATTGTTGTTCTATGTAAAATTTTATGAATACAAGCTTCCAAGATTATTTCGATTCCAAAACACCAACTTTATATGACAAATGGATAAACCGTTAAAAGCTCCTACATAGAGAGAGTTGAGTAACTTCGGACCATCAATGTTGCTCTGTGTACACTTTTTATTGTTCTTCTATGTCAAATTTTACGAGTTTAAGCTTCGTAGATTATTTCGATGACAAAACACCAACTTTCTATGAGACAAATGGACAAAACCGTTGAAAGCTCCTCCATAGAGAGAGTTGAGCAACTTCGGATCATCAAAGATGCTCGGTGTACACTTTTTATTGTTCTTCTATGTCAAATTTTACGAGTATAAGCTTCGTAGATTATTTCGATGGCAAAACACCAACTTTCTATGAAAAATGGACAAAACTGTTGAAAGCTCCTCCATAGAGAGAGTTGAGCAACTTCGGACCATCAAAGTTGCTCTGTGTACACTTTTTATTGTTGTTCTATGTAAAATTTTATGAATACAAGCTTACAAGATTATTTCGATTCGAAAACATCAACTTTCTATGACAAATGGATAAAACCGTTAAAAGCTCTTCCATAGAGAGAGTTGACCAACTTCGGACCATCAAAGTTGCTCTGTGTAAACTTTTTATTGTTGTTCTATGTAAAATTTTATGAATACAAGCTTACAAGATTATTTCGATTCCAACACACCAACTTTCTATGAAAAATGGACAAAACCGTTGAAAGCTCCTCCATAGAGATAGTTGGGCAACTTCGGACCATCAAAGTTGCTCTGTGTACACTTTTTATTGTTGTTCTATGTAAAATTTTATGAATACAAGCTTCCAAGATTATTTCGATTGCAAAACACCAACTTTCTATGACAAAGGGATAAAACCGTTAAAAGCTCCTACATAGAGAGAGTTGAGCAACTTCGGATCATCAAAGATGCTTGGTGTACACTTTTTATTGTTCTTCTATGTCAAATTTTACGAGTTTAAGCTTCGTAGATTATTTCGATGCCAAAACACCAACTTTCTATGAAAAATGGAAAAAAACCGTTGAAAGCTCCTCCATAGAGAGAGTTGAGCAACTTCGGACCATCAAAGTTGCTCGGTGTACACTTTTTATTTTTGTTCTACGGAAAATTTTATGAATATAGGATTACAAGATTATTTCGATTCGAAAACATCAACTTTCTATGACAAATGGATAAAACCGTTAAAGGCTCCTCCATAGAGAGAGTTGATCAACTTCGGACCATCAAAGTTGCTCTGTGTACACTTTTTATTGTTGTTCTATGTAAAATTTTATGAATACAAGCTTACAAGATTATTTCGATTCCAAAACACCAACTTTCTATGAAAAATGGACAAAACCATTGAAAGCTCTTCCATAGAGAGAGTTGAGCAACTTCGGACCATCAAAGTTGCTCTGTGTACACTTTTTATTGTTGTTCTATGTAAAATTTTATGAATACAAGCTTCCAAGATTATTTCAATTCCAAAACACCAACTTTCTGTGACAAATCGATAAAACCGTTAAAAGCTCCTCCATAGAGAGAGTTGAGCAACTTCGGACCATAAAGTTGCTCTGTGTACACTTTTTATTGTTGTTCTATGTAAAATTTTATGAATACAAGCTTCCAAGATTATTTCGATTCCAAAACACCAACTTTATATGACAAATGGATAAACCGTTAAAAGCTCCTACATAGAGAGAGTTGAGTAACTTCGGACCATCAATGTTGCTCTGTGTACACTTTTTATTGTTGTTCTATGTAAAATTTTATGAATACAAGCTTAAAAGATTATTTCGATTCCAAAACACCAACTTTCTATGAAAAATGGACAAAACCGTTGAAAGCTCCTCCAAAGAGAGAGTTGAGCAACTTCGGACCATCAAAGATGCTCGGTGTACACTTTTTATTGTTCTTCTATGTCAAATTTTACGTGTATAAGCTTCGTAGATTATTTCGATGGCAAAACACCAACTTTCTATGAAAAATAGACAAAACTGTTGAAAGCTCCTCCATAGAGAGAGTTGAGCAACTTCGGACTATCAAAGTTGCTCTGTGTACACTTTTTATTGTTGTCCTATGTAAAATTTTATGAATACAAGCTTACATGATTATTTCGATTCGAAAACATCAACTTCCTATGACAAAAGGATAAAACTGTTAAAAGCTCCTCCATAGAGAGAGTTGACCAACTTCGGACCATCAAAGTTGCTCTGTGTACACTTTTTATTGTTGTTCTATGTAAAATTTTATGAATACAAGCTTACAAGATTATTTCGATTCGAAAACATCAACTTTCTATGACAAATGGATAAAACTGTTAAAAGCTCCTCCATAGAGAGAGTTGATCAACTTCGGACCATCAAAGTTGCTCTGTGTACACTTTTTATTGTTTTTATATGTACAATTTTATGAATACAAGCTTACAAGATTATTTCGATTCGAAAAAATCAACTTTCTATGACAAATGGATAAAACCGTTAAAAGCTCCTCCATAGAGAGAGTTGACCAACTTCGGACCATCAAAGTTGCTCTGTGTACACTTTTTATTGTTGTTCTATGTAAAATTTTATGAATACAAGCTTACAAGATTATTTCGATTCGAAAAAATCAACTTTCTATGACAAATGGATAAAACCGTTAAAAGCTCCTCCATAGAGAGAGTTGACTAACTTCGGACCATCAAAGTTGCTCTGTGTACACTTTTTGTTGTTGTTCTATGTAAAATTTTATGAATACAAGCTTACAAGATTATTTCGATTCCAACACACCAACTTTCTATGAAAAATGGACAAAATCGTTGAAAGCTCCTCCATAGAGAGAGTTGAGCAACTTCGGACCATCAAAGTTGCTCTGTGTACACTTTTTATTGTTGTTCTATGTAAAATTTTAAGAATACAAGCTTACAAGATTATTTCGATTCCAAAACTTCAACTTTCTATGAAAAATGGATAAAACCGTTGAAAGCACCTCCATAGTGAGAGTTGAGCAACTTCGGACCATCAAAGATGCTCGGTGTACACTTTTTATTGTTCTTCTATGTCAAATTTTACGAGTATAAGCTTCGTAGATTATTTCGATGGCAAAACACCAACTTTCTATGAAAAATGGACAAAACTGTTGAAAGCTCCTTCCTAGAGATAGTTGAGCAACTTCGGACCATCGAAGTTGCTCTGTGTACGCTTTTTATTGTTGTTCTATGTAAAATTTTTTGAATACAAGCTTAAAAGATTATTTCGATTCTAAAACACCAACTTTCTATGAAAAATGGACAAAACCGTTGAAAGCTCCTCCATAGAGAGAGTTGAGCAACTTCGGACTATCAAAGATGCTCGGTGTACACTTTTTATTGTTCTTCTATGTCAAATTTTACGTGTATAAGCTTCGTAGATTATTTCGATGGTAAAAAACCAACTTTCTATTAAAAATGGAAAAAACTGTTGAAAGCTCCTCCATAGAGAGAGTTGAGCAACTTCGGACCATCAAAGTTGCTCTGTGTACACTTTTTATTGTTGTTCTATGTAAAATTTTATGAATACAAGCGTACAAGATTATTTCGATTCCAACACACCAACTTTCTATGAAAAATGGACAAAACCGTTGAAAGCTCCTCCATAGAGAGAGTTGAGCAACTTCGGACCATCAAAGTTGCTCTGTGTATACTTTTTATTGTTGTTCTATGGAAAATTTTATGAATACAGGCTTCCAAGATTATTTCGATTCCAAAACACCAACTTTCTATGACAAATGGATAAAACCATTAAAAGCTTTTACATAGAGAGAGTTGAGCAACTTCGGACCATCAAAGATGCTTGGTGTACACTTTTTATTGTTCTTCTATGTCAAATTTTACGAGTATAAGCTTCGTAGATTATTTCGATGCCAAAACACCAACTTTCTATGAAAAAAGGAAAAAAACCGTTGAAAGCTCCTCCATAGAGAGAGTTGAGCAACTTCGGACCATCAACGTTGCTCTGTGTACACTTTTTACTTTTTTTCTATGGAAAATTTTATGAATACAAGATTATTTCGATTCCAAAACATCAACTTTCAATGACAAATGGATAAAACCGTTAAAAGCTCCTCCATAGAGAGAGTTGAGCAACTTTGGACCATCAAAGTTGCTCTGTGTACACTTTTTATTGTTGTTCTATGTAAAATTTTATGAATACAAGCTTCGAAGATTATTTCGATTCCAGAACACCAACTTTCTATGACAAATGGATAAAACCGTTAAAAGCCTTTCCATAGAGAGAGTTGGGCAACTTCGGACCTTCAAAGATGCTCGGTGTACACTTTTTATTGTTCTTCTATGTCAAATTTTATGAATACAAGCTTACAAGATTATTTCGATTCGAAAACATCAACTTTCTATGACAAATGGATAAAACCGTTAAAAGCTTTTCCACAGAGAGAGTTGACCAACTTCGGACCATCAAAGTTGCTCTGTGTACACTTTTTACTGTTGTTCTATGTAAAATTTTATGAATAGAAGCTTACAAGATTATTTCGATTCCAAAACACCAACTTTCTATGAAAAATGGACAAAACCGTTGAAAGCTCCTCCATAGAGAGAGTTGAGCAACTTCGGACCATCAAAGTTGCCCTGTGTACACTTTTTATTGTTGTTCTATGGAAAATTTTATGAATACAAGCTTACAAGATTATTTCGATTCGAAAACATCAACTTTCTATGACAAATGGATAAAACCGTTAAAAGCTCCTCCATAGAGAGAGTTGATCAACTTCGGACCATCAAAGTTGCTCTGTGTACACTTTTTATTGTTGTTCTATGTAAAATTTTATGAATACAAGCTTACAAGATTATTTCGATTCCAAAACACCAACTTTCTATGAAAAATGGACAAAACCGTTGAAAGCTCCTCTATAGAGAGAGTTGCTCAACTTCGGACCCTCAAAGTTGCTCTGTGTACACTTTTTATTGTTGTTCTATGTAAAATTTTATGAATACAAGCTTACAAGATTATTTGAATTCCGAAACACCAATTTTCTATGACAAATGGATAAAATCGTTAAAGCTACTCCATAGAGAGAGTAGAGCAACTTCGGACCATCAAAGTTGCTCTGTGTACACTTTTTATTGTTGTTCTATGGAAAATTTTATGAATACAGGCTTACAAGATTATTTCGATTCGAAAACATCAACTTTCTATGACAAATGGATAAAACCGTTCAGAGCTCCTCCATAGAGAGAGTTGATCAACTTCGGACCATCAAAGTTGCTCTGTGTACACTTTTTATTGTTGTTCTGTGTAAAATTTTATGAATACAAGCTTAAAAGATTATTTCGATTCCAAAACACCAACTTTCTTTGAAAAATGGACAAAACCGTTGAAAGCTCCTCCATAGAGAGAGTTGAGCAACTTCGGACCATCAAAGATGCTCGGTGTACACTTTTTATTGTTCTTCTATGTCAAATTTTACGTGTATAAGCTTCGTAGATTATTTCGATGGCAAAACACCAAGTTTCTATGAAAAATGGACAAAACTGTTGAAAGCTCCTCCATAGAGAGAGTTGAGCAACTTCGGACCATCAAAGTTGCTCTGTGTACACTTTTTATTGTTGTTCTATGTAAAATTTTATGAATACAAGCTTACAAGATTATTTCGATTCGAAAATATCAACTTTCTATGACAAAAGGATAAAACTGTTAAAAGCTCCTCCATAGAGAGAGTTGACCAACTTCGGACCATCAAAGTTGCTCTGTGTACACTTTTTATTGTTATTCTATGTAAAATTTTATGAATACAAGCTTACAAGATTATTTCGATTCCAACACACCAACTTTCTATGAAAAATGGACAAAACCGTTGAAAGCTCCTCCATAGAGAGAGTTGAGCAACTTCGGACTATCAAAGTTGCTCTGTGTACACTTTTTATTGTTGTTTTATGTAAAATTTTATGAATACAAGATTCCAAGATTATTTCGATTCCAAAACACCAACTTTATATGACAAATGGATAAAACCGTTAAAAGCTCCAACATAGAGAGAGTTGAGCAACTTCGGACCATCAAAGATGCTCGGTGTACACTTTTTATTGTTCTTCTATGTCAAATTTTACGTGTATAAGCTTCATAGATTATTTCGATGGAAAAACACCAACTTTCTATGAAAAATGGACAAAACCGTTGAAAGCTCCTCCATAGAGAGAGTTGACCAACTTCGGACCATCAAAGTTGCTCTGTGTACACTTTTATTGTTGTTCTATGTAAAATTTTATGAATACAAGCTTACAAGATTATTTCGATTCCAACACACCAACTTTCTATGAAAAATGGACAAAACCGTTGAATGCTCCTCCATAGAGAGAGTTGAGCAACTTCGGACCATCAAAGTTGCTCTGTGTACAATTTTTATTGTTGTTCTATGTAAAATTTTATGAATACAAGCTTCCAAGATTATTACGATTCCAAAACACCAACTTTATATGACAAATGGATAAACCGTTAAAAGCTCCCACATAGAGAGAGTTGAGTAACTTCGGACCATCAAAGTTGCTCTGTGTACACTTTTTATTGTTGTTCTATGTAAAATTTTATGAATACAAGCTTAAAAGATTATTTCGATTCCAAAACACCAACTTTCTATGAAAAATGGACAAAACCGTTGAAAGCTCCTTCATAGAGAGAGTTGAGCAACTTCGGACCATCAAAGATGCTCGGTGTACACTTTTTATTGTTCTTCTATATCAAATTTTACGTGTATAAGCTTCGTAGATTATTTCGATGGCAAAACACCAACTTTCTATGAAAAATGGACAAAACTGTTGAAAGCTCCTCCATAGAGAGAGTTGAGCAACTTCGGACCATCAAAGTTGCTCTGTGTACACTTTTTATTGTTGTCTTATGTAAAATTTTATGAATACAAGCTTACAAGATTATTTCGATTCGAAAACATCAACTTCCTATGACAAAAGGATAAAACTGTTAAAAGCTCCTCCATAGAGAGAGTTGACCAACTTCGGACCATCAAAGTTGCTCTGTGTACACTTTTTATTGTTGTTCTATGTAAAATTTTATGAATACAGGCTTACAAGATTATTTGGATTCCAACACACCAACTTTCTATGAAAAATGGACAAAACCGTTGAAAGCTCCTCCATAGAGAGAGTTGAGCAACTTCGGACCATCAAAGTTGCTCTGTGTACACTTTTTATTGTTGTTCTATGTAAAATTTTATGAATACAAGCTTACAAGATTATTTCGATTCCAACACACCAACTTTCTATGAAAAATGGACAAAACCGTTGAAAGCTCCTCCATAGAGAGAGTTGAGCAACTTCGGACCGTCAAAGATGCTCGGTGTACACTTTTTATTGTTCTTCTATGTCAAATTTTACGTATATAAGCTTCATAGATTATTTCGATGGCAAAACACCAACTTTCTATGAAAAATGGACAAAACTGTTGAAAGCTCCTCCATAGAGAGAGTTGAGCAACTTCGGACCATCAAAGTTGCTCTGTGTACACTTTTTATTGTTGTTCTTTGTAAAATTTTATGAATACAAGCTTACAAGATTATTTCGATTCCAACACACCAACTTTCTATGAAAAATGGACAAAACCGTTGAAAGCTCCTCCATAGAGAGAGTTGAGCAACTTCGGACCATCAAAGTTGCTCTGTGTATACTTTTTATTGTTGTTCTATGGAAAATTTTATGAATACAGGCTTCCAAGATTATTTCGATTCCAAAACACCAACTTTCTATGACAAATGGATAAAACCATTAAAAGCTTTTACATAGAGAGAGTTGAGCAACTTCGGACCATCAAAGATGCTTGGTGTACACTTTTTATTGTTCTTCTATGTCAAATTTTACGAGTATAAGCTTCGTAGATTATTTCGATGCCAAAACACCAACTTTCTATGAAAAAAGGAAAAAAACCGTTGAAAGCTCCTCCATAGAGAGAGTTGAGCAACTTCGGACCATCAACGTTGCTCTGTGTACACTTTTTACTTTTTTTCTATGGAAAATTTTATGAATACAAGATTATTTCGATTCCAAAACATCAACTTTCAATGACAAATGGATAAAACCGTTAAAAGCTCCTCCATAGAGAGAGTTGAGCAACTTTGGACCATCAAAGTTGCTCTGTGTACACTTTTTATTGTTGTTCTATGTAAAATTTTATGAATACAAGCTTCGAAGATTATTTCGATTCCAGAACACCAACTTTCTATGACAAATGGATAAAACCGTTAAAAGCCTTTCCATAGAGAGAGTTGAGCAACTTCGGACCTTCAAAGATGCTCGGTGTACACTTTTTATTGTTCTTCTATGTCAAATTTTATGAATACAAGCTTACAAGATTATTTCGATTCGAAAACATCAACTTTCTATGACAAATGGATAAAACCGTTAAAAGCTTTTCCACAGAGAGAGTTGACCAACTTCGGACCATCAAAGTTGCTCTGTGTACACTTTTTACTGTTGTTCTATGTAAAATTTTAAGAATAGAAGCTTACAAGATTATTTCGATTCCAAAACACCAACTTTCTATGAAAAATGGACAAAACCGTTGAAAGCTCCTCCATAGAGAGAGTTGAGCAACTTCGGACCATCAAAGTTGCCCTGTGTACACTTTTTATTGTTGTTCTATGGAAAATTTTATGAATACAAGCTTACAAGATTATTTCGATTCGAAAACATCAACTTTCTATGACAAATGGATAAAACCGTTAAAAGCTCCTCCATAGAGAGAGTTGATCAACTTCGGACCATCAAAGTTGCTCTGTGTACACTTTTTATTGTTGTTCTATGTAAAATTTTATGAATACAAGCTTACAAGATTATTTCGATTCCAAAACACCAACTTTCTATGAAAAATGGACAAAACCGTTGAAAGCTCCTCCATAGAGAGAGTTGCTCAACTTCGGACCCTCAAAGTTGCTCTGTGTACACTTTTTATTGTTGTTCTATGTAAAATTTTATGAATACAAGCTTACAAGATTATTTGAATTCCGAAACACCAATTTTCTATGACATATGGATAAAATCGTTAAAGCTACTCCATAGAGAGAGTAGAGCAACTTCGGACCATCAAAGTTGCTCTGTGTACACTTTTTATTGTTGTTCTATGGAAAATTTTATGAATACAAGCTTACAAGATTATTTCGATTCGAAAACATCAACTTTCTATGACAAATGGATAAAACCGTTCAGAGCTCCTCCATAGAGAGAGTTGATCAACTTCGGACCATCAAAGTTGCTCTGTGTACACTTTTTATTGTTGTTTTGTGTAAAATTTTATGAATACAAGCTTAAAAGATTATTTCGATTCCAAAACACCAACTTTCTTTGAAAAATGGACAAAACCAATGAAAGCTCCTCCATAGAGAGAGTTGAGCAACTTCGGACCATCAAAGATGCTCGGTGTACACTTTTTATTGTTCTTCTATGTCAAATTTTACGTGTATAAGCTTCGTAGATTATTTCGATGGCAAAACACCAAGTTTCTATGAAAAATGGACAAAACTGTTGAAAGCTCCTCCATAGAGAGAGTTGAGCAACTTCGGACCATCAAAGTTGCTCTGTGTACACTTTTTATTGTTGTTCTATGTAAAATTTTATGAATACAAGCTTACAAGATTATTTCGATTCGAAAATATCAACTTTCTATGACAAAAGGATAAAACTGTTAAAAGCTCCTCCATAGAGAGAGTTGACCAACTTCGGACCATCAAAGTTGCTCTGTGTACACTTTTTATTGTTATTCTATGTAAAATTTTATGAATACAAGCTTACAAGATTATTTCGATTCCAACACACCAACTTTCTATGAAAAATGGACAAAACCGTTGAAAGCTCCTCCATAGAGAGAGTTGAGCAACTTCGGACTATCAAAGTTGCTCTGTGTACACTTTTTATTGTTGTTCTATGTAAAATTTTATGAATACAAGATTCCAAGATTATTTCGATTCCAAAACACCAACTTTATATGACAAATGGATAAAACCGTTAAAAGCTCCAACATAGAGAGAGTTGAGCAACTTCGGACCATCAAAGATGCTCGGTGTACACTTTTTATTGTTCTTCTATGTCAAATTTTACGTGTATAAGCTTCATAGATTATTTCGATGGAAAAACACCAACTTTCTATGAAAAATGGACAAAACCGTTGAAAGCTCCTCCATAGAGAGAGTTGACCAACTTCGGACCATCAAAGTTGCTCTGTGTACACTTTTATTGTTGTTCTATGTAAAATTTTATGAATACAAGCTTACAAGATTATTTCGATTCCAACACACCAACTTTCTATGAAAAATGGACAAAACCGTTGAATGCTCCTCCATAGAGAGAGTTGAGCAACTTCGGACCATCAAAGTTGCTCTGTGTACAATTTTTATTGTTGTTCTATGTAAAATTTTATGAATACAAGCTTCCAAGAATATTTCGATTCCAAAACACCAACTTTATATGACAAATGGATAAACCGTTAAAAGCTCCTACATAGAGAGAGTTGAGTAACTTCGGACCATCAAAGTTGCTCTGTGTACACTTTTTATTGTTGTTCTATGTAAAATTTTATGAATACAAGCTTAAAAGATTATTTCGATTCCAAAACACCAACTTTCTATGAAAAATGGACAAAACCGTTGAAAGCTCCTTCATAGAGAGAGTTGAGCAACTTCGGACCATCAAAGATGCTCGGTGTACACTTTTTATTGTTCTTCTATATCAAATTTTACGTGTATAAGCTTCGTAGATTATTTCGATGGCAAAACACCAACTTTCTATGAAAAATGGACAAAACTGTTGAAAGCTCCTCCATAGAGAGAGTTGAGCAACTTCGGACCATCAAAGTTGCTCTGTGTACACTTTTTATTGTTGTCTTATGTAAAATTTTATGAATACAAGCTTACAAGATTATTTCGATTCGAAAACATCAACTTCCTATGACAAAAGGATAAAACTGTTAAAAGCTCCTCCATAGAGAGAGTTGACCAACTTCGGACCATCAAAGTTGCTCTGTGTACACTTTTTATTGTTGTTCTATGTAAAATTTTATGAATACAGGCTTACAAGATTATTTGGATTCCAACACACCAACTTTCTATGAAAAATGGACAAAACCGTTGAAAGCTCCTCCATAGAGAGAGTTGAGCAACTTCGGACCATCAAAGTTGCTCTGTGTACACTTTTTATTGTTGTTCTATGTAAAATTTTATGAATACAAGCTTACAAGATTATTTCGATTCCAACACACCAACTTTCTATGAAAAATGGACAAAACCGTTGAAAGCTCCTCCATAGAGAGAGTTGAGCAACTTCGGACCGTCAAAGATGCTCGGTGTACACTTTTTATTGTTCTTCTATGTCAAATTTTACGTATATAAGCTTCATAGATTATTTCGATGGCAAAACACCAACTTTCTATGAAAAATGGACAAAACTGTTGAAAGCTCCTCCATAGAGAGAGTTGAGCAACTTCGGACCATCAAAGTTGCTCTGTGTACACTTTTTATTGTTGTTCTATGAAATTTTTTTTGAATACAAGCTTACAAGATTATTTCGATTCGAAAACATCAACTTTCTATGACAAATGGATAAAACCGTTAAATGCTCCTCCATAGAGAGAGTTGACCAACTTCGGACCATCAAAGTTGCTCTGTGTACACTTTTTATTGTTGTTCTTTGTAAAATTTTATGAATACAAGCTTACAAGATTATTTCGATTCCAACACACCAACTTTCTATGAAAAATGGACAAAACCGTTGAAAGCTCCTCCATAGAGAGAGTTGAGCAACTTCGGACCATCAAAGTCGCTCTGTGTACAATTTTTATTGTTGTTCTATGTAAAATTTTATGAATACAAGCTCCCAAGATTATTTCGATTCCAAAACACCAACTTTATATGACAAATGGATAAACCGTTAAAAGTTCCTACATAGAGAGAGTTGAGTAACTTCGGAACATCAAAGTTGCTCTGTGTACACTTTTTATTGTTGTTCTATGTAAAATTTTATGAATACAAGCTTAAAAGATTATTTCGATTCCAAAACACCAACTTTCTATGAAAAATGGACAAAACCGTTGAAAGCTCCTCCATAGAGAGAGTTGAGCAACTTCGGACCATCAAAGATGCTCGGTGTACAATTTTTATTGTTCTTCTATGTCAAATTTTACGTGTATAAGCTTCGTAGATTATTTCGATGGCAAAACACCAACTTTCTATGAAAAATGGACAAAACCGTTGAAAGCTCCTCCATAGAGAGAGTTGAGCAACTTCGGACCATCAAAGATGCTCGGTGTACACTTTTTATTGTTCTTCTATGTCAAATTTTACGTGTATAAGCTTCGTAGATTATTTCGATGGCAAAACACCAACTTTCTATGAAAAATGGACAAAACTGTTGAAAGCTCCTCCATAGAGAGAGTTGAGCAACTTCGGACCATCAAAGTTGCTCTGTGTACACTTTTTATTGTTGTCCTATGTAAAATTTTATGAATACAAGCTTACAAGAGTATTTCGATTCGAAAACATCAACTTCCTATGACAAAAGGATAAAACTGTTAAAAGCTCCTCCATAGAGAGAGTTGACCAACTTCGGACCATCAAAGTTGCTCTGTGTACACTTTTTATTGTTGTTCTATGTAAAATTTTATGAATACAAGCTTACAAGATTATTTGGATTCCAACACACCAACTTTCTATGAAAAATGGACAAAACCGTTGAAAGCTCCTCCATAGAGAGAGTTGAGCAACTTCGGACCATCAAAGTTGCTCTGTGTACAATTTTTATTGTTGTTCTATGTAAAATTTTATGAATACAAGCTCCCAAGATTATTTCGATTCCAAAACACCAACTTTATATGACAAATGGATAAACCGTTAAAAGTTCCTACATAGAGAGAGTTGAGTAACTTCGGAACATCAAAGTTGCTCTGTGTACACTTTTTATTGTTGTTCTATGTAAAATTTTATGAATACAAGCTTAAAAGATTATTTCGATTCCAAAACACCAACTTTCTATGAAAAATGGACAAAACCGTTGAAAGCTCCTCCATAGAGAGAGTTGAGCAACTTCGGACCATCAAAGATGCTCGGTGTACAATTTTTATTGTTCTTCTATGTCAAATTTTACGTGTATAAGCTTCGTAGATTATTTCGATGGCAAAACACCAACTTTCTATGAAAAATGGACAAAACCGTTGAAAGCTCCTCCATAGAGAGAGTTGAGCAACTTCGGACCATCAAAGATGCTCGGTGTACACTTTTTATTGTTCTTCTATGTCAAATTTTACGTGTATAAGCTTCGTAGATTATTTCGATGGCAAAACACCAACTTTCTATGAAAAATGGACAAAACTGTTGAAAGCTCCTCCATAGAGAGAGTTGAGCAACTTCGGACCATCAAAGTTGCTCTGTGTACACTTTTTATTGTTGTCCTATGTAAAATTTTATGAATACAAGCTTACAAGAGTATTTCGATTCGAAAACATCAACTTCCTATGACAAAAGGATAAAACTGTTAAAAGCTCCTCCATAGAGAGAGTTGACCAACTTCGGACCATCAAAGTTGCTCTGTGTACACTTTTTATTGTTGTTCTATGTAAAATTTTATGAATACAAGCTTACAAGATTATTTGGATTCCAACACACCAACTTTCTATGAAAAATGGACAAAACCGTTGAAAGCTCCTCCATAGAGAGAGTTGAGCAACTTCGGAACATCAAAGTTGCTCTGTGTACACTTTTTATTGTTGTTCTATGTAAAATTTTATGAATACAAGCTTAAAAGATTATTTCGATTCCAAAACACCAACTTTCTATGAAAAATGGACAAAACCGTTGAAAGCTCCTCCATAGAGAGAGTTGAGCAACTTCGGACCATCAAAGATGCTCGGTGTACAATTTTTATTGTTCTTCTATGTCAAATTTTACGTGTATAAGCTTCGTAGATTATTTCGATGGCAAAACACCAACTTTCTATGAAAAATGGACAAAACCGTTGAAAGCTCCTCCATAGAGAGAGTTGAGCAACTTCGGACCATCAAAGATGCTCGGTGTACACTTTTTATTGTTCTTCTATGTCAAATTTTACGTGTATAAGCTTCGTAGATTATTTCGATGGCAAAACACCAACTTTCTATGAAAAATGGACAAAACTGTTGAAAGCTCCTCCATAGAGAGAGTTGAGCAACTTCGGACCATCAAAGTTGCTCTGTGTACACTTTTTATTGTTGTCCTATGTAAAATTTTATGAATACAAGCTTACAAGAGTATTTCGATTCGAAAACATCAACTTCCTATGACAAAAGGATAAAACTGTTAAAAGCTCCTCCATAGAGAGAGTTGACCAACTTCGGACCATCAAAGTTGCTCTGTGTACACTTTTTATTGTTGTTCTATGTAAAATTTTATGAATACAAGCTTACAAGATTATTTGGATTCCAACACACCAACTTTCTATGAAAAATGGACAAAACCGTTGAAAGCTCCTCCATAGAGAGAGTTGAGCAACTTCGGACCATCAAAGTTGCTCTGTGTACAATTTTTATTGTTGTTCTATGTAAAATTTTATGAATACAAGCTTCCAAGATTATTTCGATTCCAAAACACCAACTTTATATGACAAATGGATAAACCGTTAAAAGTTCCTACATAGAGAGAGTTGAGTAACTTCGGACCATCAAAGTTGCTCTGTGTACACTTTTTATTGTTGTTCTATGTAAAATTTTATGAATACAAGCTTAAAAGATTATTTCGATTCCAAAACACCAACTTTCTATGAAAAATGGACAAAACCGTTGAAAGCTCCTCCATAGAGAGAGTTGAGCAACTTCGGACCATCAAAGATGCTCGGTGTACAGTTTTTATTGTTCTTCTATGTCAAATTTTACGTGTATAAGCTTCGTAGATTATTTCGATGGCAAAACACCAACTTTCTATGAAAAATGGACAAAACCGTTGAAAGCTCCTCCATAGAGAGAGTTGAGCAACTTCAGACCATCAAAGATGCTCGGTGTACACTTTTTATTGTTCTTCTATGTCAAATTTTACGTGTATAAGCTTCGTAGATTATTTCGATGGCAAAACACCAACTTTCTATGAAAAATGGACAAAACTGTTGAAAGCTCCTCCATAGAGAAAGTTGAGCAACTTCGGACCATCAAAGTTGCTCTGTGTACACTTTTTATTGTTGTTCTATGTAAAATTTTATGAATACAAGCTTACAAGATTATTTCGATTCGAAAACATCAACTTTCTATGACAAAAGGATAAAACTGTTAAAAGCTCCTCCAAAGAGAGAGTTGACCAACTTCGGACCATCAAAGTTGCTCTGTGTACACTTTTTATTGTTGTTCTATGTAAAATTTTATGAATACAAGCTTACAAGATTATATCGATTCCAACACACCAACTTTCTATGAAAAATGGACAAAACCGTTGAAAGCCCCTCCATAGAGAGAGTTGAGAAACTTCGGACCATCAAAGTTGCTCTGTGTACACTGTTTATTGTTGTTCTATGTAAAATTTCATGAATACAAGATTCCAAGATTATTTCGATTCCAAAACACCAACTTTATATGACAAATGGATAAAACCGTTAAAAGCTCCTACATAGAGAGAGTTGAGGAACTTCGGACCATCAAAGATGCCCGGTGTACACTTTTTATTGTTCTTCTATGTCAAATTTTACGAGTATAAGCTTCGTAGATTATTTCGATGACAAAACACAAACTTTCTGTGAGACAAATGGACAAAACCGTTGAAAGCTCCTCCATAGAAAGAGTTGAGCAACTTCGGACCATCAAAGATGCTCGGTGTACACTTTTTATTGTTCTTCTATGTCAAATTTTACGAGTATAAGCTTCGTAGATTATTTCGATGGCAAAATACCAACTTTCTATGAAAATGGACCAAACTGTTGAAAGCTCCTCCATAGAGAGAGTTGAGCAACTTCAAACCATCAAAGTTGCTCTGTGTACACTTTTTATTCTTGTTCTATGTAAAATTTTATGAATACAAGCTTACAAGATTATTTCGATTCGAAAACATCAACTTTCTATGACAAATGGATAAAACCGTTAAAGACTCCTCCATAGAGAGAGTTGACCAACATCGGACCATCAAAGTTGCACTGTGTACACTTTTTATTGTTGTTCTATGTAAAATTTTATGAATACAAGCTTAAAATATTATTTCGATTCGGAAACATCAACTTTCTATGACAAATGGAGAAAACCGTTAAAAGCTCCTCCATAGAGAGAGTTGACCAACTTCGGACCATCAAAGTTGCTCTGTGTACACTTTTTATTGTTGTTATATGCAAAATTTTATGAATACAAGCTTACAAGATTATTTCGATTCGAAAACATCAACTTTCTATGACAAATGGATAAAACCGTTAAAAGCTCCTCCATAGAGAGAGTTGATCAACTTCGGACCATCAAAGTTGCTCTGTGTACACTTTTTATTGTTGTTTTATGTAAAATTTTATGAATACAAGCTTACAAGATTATTTCGATTCCAAAACACCAACTTTCTATGAAAAATGGACAAAACCGTTGAAAGCTCCTCCATAGAGAGAGTTGACCAACTTCGGACCATCAAAGTTGCTCTGTGTACACTTTTTATTGTTGTTCTATGCAAAATTTTATGAATACAAGCTTACAAGATTATTTCGATTCGAAAACATCAACTTTCTATGACAAATGGATAAAACCGTTAAAAGCTCCTCCATAGAGAGAGTTGATCAACTTCGGACCATCAAAGTTGCTCTGTGTACACTTTTTATTGTTGTTTTATGTAAAATTTTATGAATACAAGCTTACAAGATTATTTCGATTCTAAAACACCAACTTTCTATGAAAAATGGACAAAACCGTTGAAAGCACCTCCATAGAGAGAGTTGAGCAACTTCGGACCATCAAAGATGCTCGGTGTACACTTTTTATTGTTCTTCTATGTCAAATTTTACGTGTATAAGCTTCGTAGATTATTTCGATTGCAAAACACCAACTTTCTATGAAAAATGGAGAAAACTGTTGAAAGCTCCTCCATAGAGAGTGTTGAGCAACTTCGGACCATCAAAGTTGCTCTGTGTACACTTTTTATTGTTGTTCTATGTAAAAATTTATGAATACAAGCTTACAAGATTATTTCGATTCCAACACACCAACTTTCTATGAAAAATGGACAAAACCGTTGAAAGCTCCTCCATAGAGAGAGTTGAGCAACTTCGGACCATCAAAGTTGCTCTGTGTACACTTTTTATTGTTGTTCTATGTAAAATTTGATGAATACAAGCTTACAAGATTATTTCCATTCTAACACACCAACTTTCTATGAAAAATGGACAAAACCGTTGAAAGCTCCTCCATAGAGAGAGTTGAGCAACTTCGGACCATCAAAGATGCTCGGTGTACACTTTTTATTGTTCTTCTATGTCAAATTTTACGTGTATAAGCTTCATAGATTATTTCGATGGCAAAACACCAACTTTCTATGAAAAATGGACCCAACTGTTGAAAGCTCCTCCATAGAGAGAGTTGAGCAACTTCGGACCATCAAAGTTGCTCTGTGTACACTTTTTATTGTTGTTCTATGAAATTTTTTTTGAATACAAGCTTACAAGATTATTTCGATTCGAAAACATCAACTTTCTATGACAAATGGATAAAACCGTTAAATGCTCCTCCATAGAGAGAGTTGACCAACTTCGGACTATCAAAGTTGCTCTGTGTACACTTTTTATTGTTGTTCTATGGAAAATTTTATGAATACAAGCTTACAAGATTATTTCGATTCCAACACACCAACTTTCTATGAAAAATGGAAAAAACCGTTGAAAGCTCCTCCATAGAGAGAGTTGAGCAACTTCGGACCATCAAAGTTGCTCTGTGTACAATTTTTATTGTTGTTCTATGTAAAATTTTATGAATACAAGCTTCCAAGATTATTTCGATTCCAAAACACCAACTTTATATGACAAATGGATAAACCGTTAAAAGTTCCTACATAGAGAGAGTTGAGTAACTTCGGACCATCAAAGTTGCTCTGTGTACACTTTTTATTGTTGTTCTATGTAAAATTTTATGAATACAAGCTTAAAAGATTATTTCGATTCCAAAACACCAACTTTCTATGAAAAATGGACAAAACCGTTGAAAGCTCCTCCATAGAGAGAGTTGAGCAACTTCGGACCATCAAAGATGCTCGGTGTACAGTTTTTATTGTTCTTCTATGTCAAATTTTACGTGTATAAGCTTCGTAGATTATTTCGATGGCAAAACAGCAACTTTCTATGAAAAATGGACAAAACCGTTGAAAGCTCCTCCATAGAGAGAGTTGAGCAACTTCGGACCATCAAAGATGCTCGGTGTACACTTTTTATTGTTCTTCTATGTCAAATTTTACGTGTATAAGCTTCGTAGATTATTTCGATGGCAAAACACCAAATTTCTATGAAAAATGGACAAAACTGTTGAAAGCTCCTCCATAGAGAAAGTTGAGCAACTTCGGACCATCAAAGTTGCTCTGTGTACACTTTTTATTGTTGTTCTATGTAAAATTTTATGAATACAAGCTTACAAGATTATTTCGATTCGAAAACATCAACTTTCTATGACAAAAGGATAAAACTGTTAAAAGCTCCTCCATAGAGAGAGTTGACCAACTTCGGACCATCAAAGTTGCTCTGTGTACACTTTTTATTGTTGTTCTATGTAAAATTTTATGAATACAAGCTTACAAGATTATATCGATTCAAACACACCAACTTTCTATGAAAAATGGACAAAACCGTTGAAAGCCCCTCCATAGAGAGAGTTGAGCAACTTCGGACCATCAAAGTTGCTCTGTGTACACTGTTTATTGTTGTTCTATGTAAAATTTTATGAATACAAGATTCCAAGATTATTTCAATTCCAAAACACCAACTTTATATGACAAATGGATAAAACCGTTAAAAGCTCCTACATAGAGAGAGTTGAGGAACTTCGGACCATCAAAGATGCTCGGTGTACACTTTTTATTGTTCTTCTATGTCAAATTTTACGAGTATAAGCTTCGTAGATTATTTCGATGACAAAACACAAACTTTCTGTGAGACAAATGGACAAAACCGTTGAAAGCTCCTCCATAGAAAGAGTTGAGCAACTTCGGACCATCAAAGATGCTCGGTGTACACTTTTTATTGTTCTTCTATGTCAAATTTTACGAGTATAAGCTTCGTAGATTATTTCGATGGCAAAATACCAACTTTCTATGAAAAATGGACAAAACTGTTGAAAGCTCCTTCATAGAGAGAGTTGAGCAACTTCAAACCATCAAAGTTGCTCTGTGTACACTTTTTATTCTTGTTCTATGTAAAATTTTATGAATACAAGCTTACAAGATTATTTCGATTGGAAAACATCAACTTTCTATGACAAATGGATAAAACCGTTAAAGACTCCTCCATAGAGAGAGTTGACCAACTTCGGACCATCAAAGTTGCTCTGTGTACACTTTTTATTGTTGTTCTATGTAAAATTTTATGAATACAAGCTTACAAGATTATTTCGATTCGAAAACATCAACTTTCTATGACAAAAGGATAAAACTGTTAAAAGCTCCTCCATAGAGAGAGTTGACCAACTTCGGACCATCAAAGTTGCTCTGTGTACACTTTTTATTGTTGTTCTATGTAAAATTTTATGAATACAAGCTTACAAGATTATATCGATTCCAACACACCAACTTTCTATGAAAAATGGACAAAACCGTTGAAAGCCCCTCCATAGAGAGAGTTGAGCAACTTCGGACCATCAAAGTTGCTCTGTGTACACTGTTTATTGTTGTTCTATGTAAAATTTCATGAATACAAGATTCCAAGATTATTTCGATTCCAAAACACCAACTTTATATGACAAATGGATAAAACCGTTAAAAGCTCCTACATAGAGAGAGTTGAGGAACTTCGGACCATCAAAGATGCCCGGTGTACACTTTTTATTGTTCTTCTATGTCAAATTTTACGAGTATAAGCTTCGTAGATTATTTCGATGACAAAACACAAACTTTCTGTGAGACAAATGGACAAAACCGTTGAAAGCGCTTCCATAGAAAGAGTTGAGCAACTTCGGACCATCAAAGATGCTCGGTGTACACTTTTTATTGTTCTTCTATGTCAAATTTTACGAGTATAAGCTTCGTAGATTATTTCGATGGCAAAATACCAACTTTCTATGAAAATGGACCAAACTGTTGAAAGCTCCTCCATAGAGAGAGTTGAGCAACTTCAAACCATCAAAGTTGCTCTGTGTACACTTTTTATTCTTGTTCTATGTAAAATTTTATGAATACAAGCTTACAAGATTATTTCGATTCGAAAACATCAACTTTCTATGACAAATGGATAAAACAGTTAAAGACTCCTCCATAGAGAGAGTTGACCAACTTCGGACCATCAAAGTTGCACTGTGTACACTTTTTATTGTTGTTCTATGTAAAATTTTATGAATACAAGCTTAAAATATTATTTCGATTCGAAAACATCAACTTTCTATGACAAATGGATAAAACCGTTAAAAGCTCCTCCATAGAGAGAGTTGACCAACTTCGGACAATCAAAGTTGCTCTGTGTACACTTTTTATTGTTGTTCTATGTAAAATTTTATGAATACAAGCTTACAAGATTATTTCGATTCCAAAACACCAACTTTCTGTGAAAAATGGACAAAACCGTTGAAAGCTCCTCCATAGAGAGAGTTGACCAACTTCGGACCATCAAAGTTGCTCTGTGTACACTTTTTATTGTTGTTCTATGGAAAATTTTATGAATACAAGCTTACAAGATTATTTCGATTCGAAAACATCAACTTTCTATGACAAATGGATAAAACCGTTAAAAGCTCCTCCATAGAGAGAGTTGATCAACTTCGGACCATCAAAGTTGCTCTGTGTACACTTTTTATTGTTGTTTTATGTAAAATTTTATGAATACAAGCTTACAAGATTATTTCGATTCTAAAACACCAACTTTCTATGAAAAATGGACAAAACCGTTGAAAGCACCTCCATAGAGAGAGTTGAGCAACTTCGGACCATCAAAGATGCTCGGTGTACACTTTTTATTGTTCTTCTATGTCAAATTTTACGTGTATAAGCTTCGTAGATTATTTCGATTGCAAAACACCAACTTTCTATGAAAAATGGAGAAAACTGTTGAAAGCTCCTCCATAGAGAGAGTTGAGCAACTTCGGACCATCAAAGTTGCTCTGTGTACACTTTTTATTGTTGTTCTATGTAAAATTTTATGAATACAAGCTTACAAGATTATTTCGATTCCAACACACCAACTTTCTATGAAAAATGGACAAAACCGTTGAAAGCTCCTCCGTAGAGAGAGTTGAGCAACTTCGGACCATCAAAGTTGCTCTGTGTACACTTTTTATTGTTGTTCTATGTAAAATTTGATGAATACAAGCTTACAAGATTATTTCGATTCTAACACACCAACTTTCTATGAAAAATGGACAAAACCGTTGAAAGCTTCTCCATAGAGAGAGTTGAGCAACTTCGGACCATCAAAGATGCTCGGTGTACACTTTTTATTGTTCTTCTATGTCAAATTTTACGTGTATAAGCTTCTTAGATTATTTCGATGGCAAAACACCAACTTTCTATGAAAAATGGACAAAACTGTTGAAAGCTCCTCCATAGAGAGAGTTGAGCAACTTCGGACCATCAAAGTTGCTCTGTGTACACTTTTTATTGTTGTTCTATGAATTTTTTTTTGAATACAAGCTTACAAGATTATTTCGATTCGAAAACATCAACTTTCTATGACAAATGGATAAAACCGTTAAATGCTCCTCCATAGAGAGAGTTGACCAACTTCGGACTATCAAAGTTGCTCTGTGTACACTTTTTATTGTTGTTCTATGTAAAATTTTATGAATACAAGCTTACAAGATTATTTCGATTCCAACACACCAACTTTCTATGAAAAATGGAAAAAACCGTTGAAAGCTCCTCCATAGAGAGAGTTGAGCAACTTCGGACCATCAAAGTTGCTCTGTGTACAATTTTTATTGTTGTTCTATGTAAAATTTTATGAATACAAGCTTCCAAGATTATTTCGATTCCAAAACACCAACTTTATATGACAAATGGATAAACCGTTAAAAGTTCCTACATAGAGAGAGTTGAGTAACTTCGGACCATCAAAGTTGCTCTGTGTACACTTTTTATTGTTGTTCTATGTAAAATTTTATGAATACAAGCTTAAAAGATTATTTCGATTCCAAAACACCAACTTTCTATGAAAAATGGACAAAACCGTTGAAAGCTCCTCCATAGAGAGAGTTGAGCAACTTCGGACCATCAAAGATGCTCGGTGTACACTTTTTATTGTTCTTCTATGTCAAATTTTACGTGTATAAGCTTCGTAGATTATTTCGATGGCAAAACACCAACTTTCTATGAAAAATGGACAAAACCGTTGAAAGCTCCTCCATAGAGAGAGTTGAGCAACTTCGGACCATCAAAGATGCTCGGTGTACACTTTTTATTGTTCTTCTATGTCAAATTTTACGTGTATAAGCTTCGTAGATTATTTCGATGGCAAAACACCAAATTTCTATGAAAAATGGACAAAACTGTTGAAAGCTCCTCCATAGAGAAAGTTGAGCAACTTCGGACCATCAAAGTTGCTCTGTGTACACTTTTTATTGTTGTTCTATGTAAAATTTTATGAATACAAGCTTACAAGATTATTTCGATTCGAAAACATCAACTTTCTATGACAAAAGGATAAAACTGTTAAAAGCTCCTCCATAGAGAGAGTTGACCAACTTCGGACCATCAAAGTTGCTCTGTGTACACTTTTTATTGTTGTTCTATGTAAAATTTTATGAATACAAGCTTACAAGATTATATCGATTCCAACACACCAACTTTCTATGAAAAATGGACAAAACCGTTGAAAGCCCCTCCATAGAGAGAGTTGAGCAACTTCGGACCATCAAAGTTGCTCTGTGTACACTGTTTATTGTTGTTCTATGTAAAATTTTATGAATACAAGATTCCAAGATTATTTCAATTCCAAAACACCAACTTTATATGACAAATGGATAAAACCGTTAAAAGCTCCTACATAGAGAGAGTTGAGGAACTTCGGACCATCAAAGATGCTCGGTGTACACTTTTTATTGTTCTTCTATGTCAAATTTTACGAGTATAAGCTTCGTAGATTATTTCGATGACAAAACACAAACTTTCTGTGAGACAAATGGACAAAACCGTTGAAAGCTCCTCCATAGAAAGAGTTGAGCAACTTCGGACCATCAAAGATGCTCGGTGTACACTTTTTATTGTTCTTCTATGTCAAATTTTACGAGTATAAGCTTCGTAGATTATTTCGATGGCAAAATACCAACTTTCTATGAAAAACGGACAAAACTGTTGAAAGCTCCTCCATAGAGAGAGTTGAGCAACTTGAAACCATCAAAGTTGCTCTGTGTACACTTTTTATTCTTGTTCTATGTAAAATTTTATGAATACAAGCTTACAAGATTATTTCGATTTGAAAACATCAACTTTCTATGACAAATGGATAAAACCGTTAAAGACTCCTCTATAGAGAGAGTTGACCAACTTCGGACCATCAAAGTTGCTCTGTGTACACTTTTTATTGTTGTTCTATGTAAAATTTTATGAATACAAGCTTAAAATATTATTTCGATTCGAAAACATCAACTTTCTATGACAAATGGATAAAACCGTTAAAAGCTCCTCCATAGAGAGAGTTGACCAACTTCGGACCATCAAAGTTGCTCTGTGTACACTTTTTATTGTTGTTCTATGTAAAATTTTATGAATACAAGCTTACAAGATTATTTCGATTCCAAAACACCAACTTTCTATGAAAAATGGACAAAACCGTTGAAAGCTCCTCCATAGAGAGAGTTGACCAACTTCGGACCATCAAAGTTGCTCTGTGTATACTTTTTATTGTTGTTCTATGGAAAATTTTATGAATACAAGCTTACAAGATTATTTCGATTCGAAAACATGAACTTTCTATTACAAATGGATAAAACCGTTAAAAGCTCCTCCATAGAGAGAGTTGATCAACTTCGGACCATCAAAGTTGCTCTGTGTACACTTTTTATTGTTGTTTTATGTAAAATTTTATGAATACAAGCTTACAAGATTATTTCGATTCTAAAACACCAACTTTCTATGAAAAATGAATAAAACCGTTGAAAGCTCCTCCATAGAGAGAGTTGAGCAACTTCGGACCATCAAAGATGCTCGGTGTACACTTTTTATTGTTCTTCTATGTCAAATTTTACGTGTATAAGCTTCGTAGATTATTTCGATTGCAAAACACCAACTTTCTATGAAAAATGGAGAAAACTGTCGAAAGCTCCTCCATAGAGAGAGTTGAGCAACTTCGGACCATCAAAGATGCTCGGTGTACACTTTTTATTGTTCTTCTATGTCAAATTTTATGAATACAAGCTTACAAGATTATTTCGATTCCAAAACATCAACTTTCTATGAAAAATGGACAAAACCGTTGAAAGCTCCTCCATAGAGAGAGTTGAGCAACTTCGGACCATCAAAGTTGCTCTGTGTACACTTTTTATTGTTGTTCTATGGAAAATTTTATGAATACAAGCTTACAAGATTATTTCGATTCCAAAACATCAACTTTCTATGACAAATGAATAAAACCGTTAAAAGCTCCTCCATAGAGAGAGTTGATCAACTTCGGACCATCAAAGTTGCTCTGTGTACACTTTTTATTGTTGTTCTATGTAAAATTTTATGAATACAAGCTTACAAGATTATTTCGATTCTAAAACACCAACTTTCTATGAAAAATGGACAAAACCGTTGAAAGCTCCTCCATAGAGAGACTTCATCAACTTCGGACCATCAAAGTTGCTCTGTGTACACTTTTTATTGTTGTTCTATGTAAAATTTTATGAATACAAGCTTACAAGATTATTTCGATTCCAAAACACCAACTTTCTATGACAAATGGATAAAACCGTTAAAGCTACTCCATAGAGAGAGTTGACCAACTTCGGACCATCAAAGTTGCTCTGTGTACACTTTTTATTGTTGTTCTATGGAAAATTTTATGAATACAAGCTTACAAGATTATTTCGATTCCAAAACACCAACTTTCTATGAAAAATGGACAAAACCGTTGAAAGCTCCTCCATAGAGAGAGTTGACCAACTTTGGACCATCAAAGTTGCTCTGTGTACACTTTTTATTGTTGTTCTATGGAAAATTTTATGAATACAAGCTTACAAGATTATTTCGATTCGAAAACATCAACTTTCTATGACAAATGGATAAAACCGTTAAAAGCTCCTCCATAGAGAGAGTTGATCAACTTCGGATCATCAAAGTTGCTCTGTGTACACTTTTTATTGTTGTTCTATGTAAAATTTTATGAATACAAGCTTAAAATATTATTTCGATTCGAAAACATCAACTTTCTATGACAAATGGATAAAACCGTTAAAAGCTCCTCCATAGAGAGAGTTGACCAACTTCGGACCATCAAAGTTGCTCTGTGTACACTTTTTATTGTTGTTCTATGTAAAATTTTATGAATACAAGCTTACAAGATTATTTCGATTCCAAAACACCAACTTTCTATGAAAAATGGACAAAACCGTTGAAAGCTCCTCCATAGAGAGAGTTGACCAACTTCGGACCATCAAAGTTGCTCTGTGTACACTTTTTATTGTTGTTCTATGGAAAATTTTATGAATACAAGCTTACAAGATTATTTCGATTCGAAAACATCAACTTTCTATGACAAATGGATAAAACCGTTAAAAGCTCATCCATAGAGAGAGTTGATCAACTTCGGACCATCAAAGTTGCTCTGTGTACACTTTTTATTGTTGTTTTATGTAAAATTTTATGAATACAAGCTTACAAGATTATTTCGATTCTAAAACACCAACTTTCTATGAAAAATGGACAAAACCGTTGAAAGCTCCTCCATAGAGAGAGTTGAGCAACTTCGGACCATCAAAGATGCTCGGTGTACACTTTTTATTGTTCTTCTATGTCAAATTTTACGTGTATAAGCTTCGTAGATTATTTCGATTGCAAAACACCAACTTTCTATGAAAAATGGAGAAAACTGTTGAAAGCTCCTCCATAGAGAGAGTTGAGCAACTTCGGACCATCAAAGTTGCTCTGTGTACACTTTTTATTGTTGTTCTATGTAAAATTTTATGAATACAAGCTTACAAGATTATTTCGATTCCAAAACACCAACTTTCTATGAAAAATGGACAAAACCGTTGAAAGCTCCTCCATAGAGAGAGTTGACCAACTTCGGACCATCAAAGTTGCTCTGTGTACACTTTTTATTGTTGTTCTATGGAAAATTTTATGATTACAAGTTTACAAGATTATTTCGATTCCAAAACATCAACTTTCTATGACAAATGAATAAAACCGTTAAAAGCTCCTCCATAGAGAGAGTTGATCAACTTCGGACCATCAAAGTTGCTCTGTGTACACTTTTTATTGTTGTTCTATGTAAAATTTTATGAATACAAGCTTACAAGATTATTTCGATTCTAAAACACCAACTTTCTATGAAAAATGGACAAAACCGTTGAAAGCTCCTCCATAGAGAGACTTCATCAACTTCGGACCATCAAAGTTGCTCTGTGTACACTTTTTATTGTTGTTCTATGTAAAATTTTATGAATACAAGCTTACAAGATTATTTCGATTCCAAAACACCAACTTTCTATGACAAATGGATAAAACCGTTAAAGCTACTCCATAGAGAGAGTAGAGCAACTTCGGACCATCAAAGTTGCTCTATGTACACTTTTTATTGTTGTTCTATGGAAAATTTTATGAATACAAGCTTACAAGATTATTTCGATTTCAACACACTAACTTTCTATGAAAAATGGACAAAACCGTTGAAAGCTCCTCCATAGAGAGAGTTGACCAACTTCGGACCATCAAAGTTGCTCTGTGTACACTTTTTATTGTTGTTCTATGGAAAATTTTATGAATACAAGCTTACAAGATTATTTCGATTCCAAAACACCAACTTTCTATGAAAAATGGACAAAACCGTTGAAAGCTCCTCCATAGAGAGAGTTGACCAACTTTGGACCGTCAAAGTTGCTCTGTGTACACTTTTTATTGTTGTTCTATGGAAAATTTTATGAATACAAGCTTACAAGATTATTTCGATTCGAAAACATCAACTTTCTATGACAAATGGATAAAATCGTTAAAAGCTCCTCCATAGAGAGAGTTGATCAACTTCGGACCATCAAAGTTGCTCTGTGTACACTTTTTATTGTTGTTCTATGTAAAATTTTATGAATACAAGCTTACAAGATTATTTCGATTCTAAAACACCAACTTTCTATGAAAAATGGACAAAACCGTTGAAAGTTCCTCCATAGAGAGAGTTGATCAACTTCGGACCATCAAAGTTGCACTGTGTACACTTTTTATTGTTGTTCTATGTAAAATTTTGTGAATACAAGCTTACAAGATTATTTCGATTCCAAAACACCAACTTTCTATGACAAATGAATAAAACCGTTAAAGCTACTCCATAGAGAGAGTAGAGCAACTTCGTACCATCAAAGTTGCTCTGTGTACACTTTTTATTGTTGTTCTATGGAAAATTTTATGAATACAAGCTTACAAGATTATTTCAATTCCAGCACACCAACTTTCTATGAAAAATGGACAAAACCGTTGAAATCTCCTCCATAGAGAGAGTTGAGCAACTTCGGACCATCAAAGTTGCTCTGTGTACAATTTTTATTGTTGTTCTATGTAAAATTTTATGAATACAAGCTTCCAAGATTATTTCGATTCCAAAACACCAACTTTATATGACAAATGGATAAACCGTTAAAAGCTCCTACATAGAGAGAGTTGAGTAACTTCGGACCATCAAAGTTGCTCTGTGTACACTTTTTATTGTTGTTCTATGTAAAATTTTATGAATACAAGCTTAAACGATTATTTCGATTCCAAAACACCAACTTTCTATGAAAAATGGACAAAACCGTTGAAAGCTCCTCCATAGAGAGAGTTGAGCAACTTCGGACCATCAAAGTTGCTCGGTGTACACTTTTTATTGTTCTTCTATGTCAAATTTTACGTGTATAAGCTTCGTAGATTATTTCGATGGCAAAACACCAACTTTCTATGAAAAATGGACAAAACTGTTGAAAGCTCCTCTATAGAGAGAGTTGAGCAACTTCGGACCATCAAAGTTGCTCTGTGTACACTTTTTATTGTTGGTCTATGTAAAATTTTATGAATACAAGCTTACAAGATTATTTCGATTCGAAAACATCAACTTTCTATGACAAAAGGATAGAACTGTTAAAAGCTCCTCCATAGAGAGAGTTGACCAATTTCGGACCATCAAAGTTGCTCTGTGTACACTTTTTATTGTTGTTCTATGTAAAATTTTATGAATACAAGCTTACAAGATTATTTCGATTCCAACACACCAACTTTCTATGAAAAATGGACAAAACCATTGAAACCTCCTCCATAGAGAGAGTTGAGCAACTTCGGACCATCAAAGTTGCTCTGTGTACACTTTTTATTGTTGTTCTATGTAAAATTTATGAATACAAGCTTACAAGATTATTTCGATTCCAACACACCAACTTTCTATGAAAAATGGACAAAACCGTTAAAAGCTCCTCCATAGAGAGAGTTGATCAACTTCGGACCATCAAAGTTTCTCTGTGTACACTCTTTATTGTTGTTCTATGTAAAATTTTATGAATACAAGCTTCGAAGATTATTTCGATTTCAAAAGACCAACTTTCTATGACAAATGGATAAAACCGTTAAAAGCTCCTCCATAGAGAGAGTTGACCAACTTCGGACCATCAAAGTTGCTCTGTGTACACTTTTTATTGTTGTTCTATGTAAAATTTTATGAATACAAGCTTAAAAGATTATTTCGATTCCAAAACACCAACTTTCTATGAAAAATGGACAAAACCGTTGAAAGCTCCTCCATAGAGAGAGTTGTGGAACTTCGGACCATCAAAGATTCTCGGTGTACACTTTTTATTGTTCTTCTATGTCAAATTTTAAGTGTATAAGCTTCGTAGATTATTTCGATGGCAAAACACCAACTTTCTATGAAAAATGGACAAAACTGTTGAAAGCTCCTCCATAGAGAGAGTTGAGCAACTTCGGACCATCAAAGTTGTTATGTGTACACTTTTTATTGTTGTTCTATGTAAAATTTTATGAATACAAGCTTACAAGATTATTTCGATTCGAAAACATCAACTTTCTATGACAAATGGATAAAACCGTTAAAAGCTCCTCCATAAAGAGAGTTGACCAACTTCGGACCATCAAAGTTGCTCTGTGTACACTTTTTATTGTTGTTCTATGTAAAATTTTATGAATACAAGCTTAAAAGA
Source organism: Euonymus europaeus (assembly GCA_963580455.1). Lineage (NCBI taxonomy): Eukaryota > Viridiplantae > Streptophyta > Magnoliopsida > Celastrales > Celastraceae > Euonymus > Euonymus europaeus. Next base: position 18,573,454 of record OY756959.1, on the reverse strand, counting down.
TTATTTCGATTCCAAAACACCAACTTTCTACGAAAAATGGACAAAACCGTTGAAAGCTCCTCCATAGAGAGAGTTGAGCAACTTCGGACCATCAAAGTTGCTCGGTGTACACTTTTTATTGTTCTTCTATGTCAAATTTTACGTGTATAAGCTTCGTAGATTATTTCGATGGCAAAACACCAACTTTCTATGAAAAATGGACAAAACTGTTGAAAGCTCCTCCATAGAGAGAGTTGAGCAACTTCGGACCATCAAAGTTGCTCTGTGTACACTTTTTATTGTTGTTCTATGAAATTTTTTTTGAATACAAGCTTACAAGATTATTTCGATTCGAAAACATCAACTTTCTATAACAAATGGATAAAACCGTTAAAAGCTCCTCCATAGAGAGAGTTGACCAACTTCGGACCATCAAAGTTGCTCTGTGTACACTTTTTATTGTTGTTCTATGTAAAATTTTATGAATACAAGCTTACAAGATTATTTCGATTCCAACACACCAACTTTCTATGAAAAATGGACAAAACCTTTGAAAGCTCCTCCATAGAGAGAGTTGAGCAACTTCGGACCATCAAAGGTGCTCTGTGTACAATTTTTATTGTTGTTCTATGTAAAATTTTATGAATACAAGATTCCAAGATTATTTCGATTCCAAAACACCAACTTTATATGACAAATGGATAAACCGTTCAAAGCTCCTACATAAAGAGAGTTGAGTAACTTCGGACCATCAAAGTTGCTCTGTGTACACTTTTTATTGTTGTTCTATGTAAAATTTTATGAATATAAGCTTAAAAGATTATTTCGATTCCAAAACACCAACTTTCTATGAAAAATGGACAAAACCGTTGAAAGCTCCTCCATAGAGAGAGTTGAGTAACTTCGGACCATCAAAGATGCTCGGTGTACACTTTTTATTGTTCTTCTATGTCAAATTTTACGTGTATAATCTTCGTAGATTATTTCGATGGCAAAACACCAACTTTCTATGAAAAATGGACAAAACTGTTGAAAGCTCCTCCATAGAGAGAGTTGAGCAACTTCGGACCATCAAAGTTGTTCTGTGTACACTTTTTATTGTTGTTCTATGTAAAATTTTATGAATACAAGCTTACAAGATTATTTCGATTCGAAAACATCAACTTTCTATGACAAATGGATAAAACCGTTAAAAGCTCCGCCATAGAGAGAGTTGACCAACTTCGGACCATCAAAGTTGCTCTGTGTACACTTTTTATTGTTGTTCTATGTAAAATTTTATGAATACAAGCTTAAAAGATTATATCGATTCCAAAACACTAACTTTCTATGAAAAATGGACAAAACCGTTGAGAGCTCCTCCATAGAGAGAGTTGAGCAACTTCGGACCATCAAAGATGCTCGGTGTACACTTTTTATTGTTCTTCTATGTCAAATTTTACATGTATAAGCTTCTTAGATTATTTCGATGGCAAAACACCAACTTTCTATGAAAAATGGACAAAACTGTTGAAAGCTCCTCCATAGAGAGAGTTGAGCAACTTCGGACCATCAAAGTTGCTCTGTGTACACTTTTTATTGTTGTTCTATGAAAATTTTTTTGAATACAAGCTTACAAGATTATTTCGATTCGAAAACATCAACTTTCTATAACAAATGGATAAAACCGTTAAAAGCTCCTCCATAGAGATAGTTGACCAACTTCGGACCATCAAAGTTGCTCTGTGTACACTTTTTATTGTTGTTCTATGTAAAATTTTATGAATACAAGCTTACAAGATTATTTCGATTCCAAAACACCAACTTTCTATGAAAAATGGACAAAATCGTTGAAAGCTCCTCCATAGAGAGAGTTGAGTAACTTCGGACCATCAAAGATGCTCGGTGTACACTTTTTATTGTTCTTCTATGTCAAATTTTACGTGTATAAGCTTCGTAGATTATTTCGATGGCAAAACACCAACTTTCTATGAAAAATGGACAAAACTGTTGAAAGCTCCTCCATAGAGAGAGTTGAGCAACTTCGGACCATCAAAGTTGCTCTGTGTACACTTTTTATTGTTGTTCTATGAAAATTTTTTTGAATACAAGCTTACAAGATTATTTCGATTCCAAAACAACAACTTTATATGAAAAATGGATAAACCGTTCAAAGCTCCTACATAGAGAGAGTTGAGTAACTTCGGACCATCAAAGTTGCTCTGTGTACACTTTTTATTGTTGTTCTATGTAAAATTTTATGAATACAAGCTTAAAAGATTATTTCGATTCCAAAACACCAACTTTCTATGAAAAATGGACAAAACCGTTGAAAGCTCCTCCATAGAGAGAGTTGAGCAACTTCGGACCATCAAAGATGCTCGGTGTACACTTTTTATTGTTCTTCTATGTCAAATTTTACGTGTATAAGCTTCGTAGATTATTTCGATTGCAAAACACCAACTTTCTATGAAAAATGGACAAAACTGTTGAAAGCTCCTCCATAGAGAGAGTTGAGCAACTTCGGACCATCAAAGTTGCTCTGTGTACACTTTTTATTGTTGTTCTATGTAAAATTTTATGAATACAAGCTTACAAGATTATTTCGATTCGAAAACATCAACTTTCTATGACAAATGGATAAAACCGTTAAAAGCTCCTCCATAGAGAGAGTTGACCAACTTCGGACCATCAAAGTTGCTATGTGTACACTTTTTATTGTTGTTCTATGTAAAATTTTATGAATACAAGCTTACAAGATTATTTCGATTCCAAAACACCAACTTTCTATGAAAAATGGACAAAACCGTTGAAAGCTCCTCCATAGAGAGAGTTGATCAACTTCGGACCATCAAAGTTGATCTGTGTACACTTTTTATTGTTGTTCTATGTAAAATTTTATGAATACAAGCTTACAAGATTATTTCGATTCGAAAACATCAACTTTCTATGACAAATGGATAAAATCGTTAAAGCTCCTACATAGAGAGAGTTGACCAACTTCGGACCATCAAAGTTGCTCTGTGTACACTTTTTATTGTTGTTCTAGGTAAATTTTTATGAATACAAGCTTACAAGATTATTTCGTATCCAAAACACCAACTTTCTATAACAAATGGATAAAACCGTTAAAGCTACTCCATAGAGAGAGTAGAGCAACTTCGGACCATCAAAGTTGCTCTGTGTACACTTTTTATTGTTGTTCTATGTAAAATTTTATGAATACAAGCTTACAAGATTATTTCGATTCGAAAACATCAACTTTCTATGACAAATGGATAAAACTGTTGAAAGCTCCTCCATAGAGAGAGTTGAGCAACTTCGGACCATCAAAGTTGCTCTGTGTACACTTTTTATTGTTGTTCTATGAAATTTTTTTTGAATACAAGCTTACAAGATTATTTCGATTCGAAAACATCAACTTTCTATAACAAATAGATAAAACCGTTAAAAGCTCCTCCATAGAGATAGTTGACCAACTTCGGACCATCAAAGTTGCTCTGTGTACACTTTTTATTGTTGTTCTATGTAAAATTTTATGAATACAAGCTTACAAGATTATTTCGATTCGAAAACACCAACTTTCTATGAAAAATGGACAAAACCGTTGAAAGCTCCTCCATAGAGAGAGTTGAGTAACTTCGGACCATCAAAGATGCTCGGTGTACACTTTTTATTGTTCTTCTATGTCAAATTTTACGTGTATAAGCTTCGTAGATTATTTCGATGGCAAAACACCAACTTTCTATGAAAAATGGACAAAACTGTTGAAAGCTCCTCCATAGAGAGAGTTGAGCAACTTCGGACCATCAAAGTTGCTCTGTGTACACTTTTTATTGTTGTTCTATGAAATTTTTTTTGAATACAAGCTTACAAGATTATTTCGATTCCGAAACAACAACTTTATATGAAAAATGGATAAACCGTTCAAAGCTCCTACATAGAGAGAGTTGAGTAACTTCGGACCATCAAAGTTGCTCTGTGTACACTTTTTATTGTTGTTCTATGTAAAATTTTATGAATACAAGCTTAAAAGATTATTTCGATTCCAAAACACCAACTTTCTATGAAAAATGGACAAAACCGTTGAAAGCTCCTCCATAGAGAGAGTTGAGCAACTTCGGACCATCATAGATGCTCGGTGTACACTTTTTATTGTTCTTCTATGTCAAATTTTACGTGTATAAGCTTCGTAGATTATTTCGATTGCAAAACACCAACTTTCTATGAAAAATGGACAAAACTGTTGAAAGCTCCTCCATAGAGAGAGTTGAGCAACTTCGGACCATCAAAGTTGCTCTGTGTACACTTTTTATTGTTGTTCTATGTAAAATTTTATGAATACAAGCTTACAAGATTATTTCGATTCGAAAACATCAACTTTCTATGAAAAATGGATAAAACCGTTAAAAGCTCCTCCATAGAGAGAGTTGACCAACTTCGGACCATCAAAGTTGCTCTGTGTACACTTTTTATTGTTGTTCTATGTAAAATTTTATGAATACAAGCTTACAAGATTATTTCGATTCCAAAACATCAACTTTCTATGAAAAATGGACAAAACCGTTGAAAGCTCCTCCATAGAGAGAGTTGATCAACTTCGGACCATCAAAGTTGCTCTGTGTACACTTTTTATTGTTGTTCTATGTAAAATTTTATGAATACAAGCTTACAAGATTATTTCGATTCCAAAACACCAACTTTCTATGACAAATGGATAAAACCGTTAAAGCTACTCCAGAGAGAGAGTAGAGCAACTTCGGACCATCAAAGTTGCTCTGTGTACACTTTTTATTGTTGTTCTATGGAAAATTTTATGAATACAAGCTTACAAGATTATTTCGATTCAAAAACATCAACTTTCTATGACAAATAGATAAAACCGTTAAAAGCTCCTCCATAGAGAGAGTTGATCAACATCGGACCATTAAAGTTGCTCTGTGTACACTTTTTATTGTTGTTCTATGTAAAATTTTATGAATACAAGCTTCAAAGATTATTTCGATTTCAAAACACCAACTTTCTATGACAAATGGATAAAACCGTTAAAAGCTCCTCCATAGAGAGAGTTGACCAACTTCGGACCATCAAAGTTGCTCTGTGTACACTTTTTATTGTTGTTCTATGTAAAATTTTATGAATACAAGCTTACAAGATTATTTCGATTCCAAAACACCAACTTTCTATGAAAAATGGACAAAACCGTTGAAAGCTCCACCATAGAGAGAGTTGAGCAACTTCGGACCATCAAAGTTGCTCTGTGTACACTTTTTATTTTTGATCTATGGAAAATTTTATGAATACAAGCTTACAAGATTATTTCGATTCGAAAACATCAACTTTCTACGACAAATGGATAAAACCGTTAAAAGCTCCTCCATAGAGAGAGTTGAGCAACTTCGGACCATCAAAGTTGCTCTGTGTACACTTTTTATTTTTGTTCTATAGAAAATTTTATGAATACAAGCTTACAAGATTATTTCGATTCGAAAACATCAACTTTCTACGACAAATGGATAAAACCGTTAAAAGCTCCTCCATAGAGAGAGTTGATCAACTTCGGATCATCAAAGTTGCTCTGTGTACACTTTTTATTGTTGTTCTATGTAAAATTTTAGGAATACAAGCTTACAAGATTATTTCGATTCCAAAACACCAACTTTCTATGAAAAAGGGATAAAACCGTTGAAAGCTCCACCATAGAGAGAGTTGAGCAACTTCGGACCATCAAAGTTGCTCTGTATACACTTTTTATTTTTGTTCTATGAAAAATTTTATGAATACAAGCTTACAAGATTATTTCGATTCGAAAACATCGACTTTCTACGACAAATGGATAAAACTGTTAAAAGCTCCTCCATAGAGAGAGTTGAGCAACTTCGGACAATCAAAGTTGCTCTGTGTACACTTTTTATTTTTGTTCTATGGAAAATTTTATGAATACAAGCTTACAAGATTATTTCGATTCGAAAACATCAACTTTCTACGACAAATGGATAAAACCGTTAAAAGCTCCTCCATAGAGAGAGTTGATCAACTTCGGATCATCAAAGTTGCTCTGTGTACACTTTTTATTGTTGTTCTATGTAAAATTTTATGAATACAAGCTTACAAGATTATTTCGATTCCAAAACACCAACTTTCTATGAAAAATGGACAAAACCGTTGAAAGCTCCTCCATAGAGAGAGTTGAGCAACTTCGGATCATCAAAGATGCTCGGTGTACACTTTTTATTGTTCTTCTATGTCAAATTTTACGTGTATAAGCTTCGTAGATTATTTCGATGGCAAAACACCAACTTTCTATGAAAAATGGACAAAACTGTTGAAATCTCCTCCATAGAGAGAGTTGAGCAACTTCGGACCATCAAAGTTGCTCCGTGTACACTTTTTATTGTTGTTCTATGAATTTTTTTTTGAATACAAGCTTACAAGATTATTTTGATTCCAAAACACCAACTTTATATGACAAATGGATAAACCGTTCAAAGCTCCTACATAGAGAGAGTTGAGTAACTTCGGACCATCAAAGTTGCTCTGTGTACAATTTTTATTGTTGTTCTACGTAAAATTTTATGAATACAAGCTTCCAAGATTATTTTGATTCCAAAACACCAACTTTATATGACAAATGGATAAACCGTTCAAAGCTCCTACATAGAGAGAGTTGAGTAACTTCGGACCATCAAAGTTGCTCTGTGTACACTTTTTATTGTTGTTCTATGTAAAATTTTATGAATACAAGCTTAAAAGATTATTTCGATTCCAAAACACCAACTTTCTATGAAAAATGGACAAAACCGTTGAAAGCTCCTCCATAGAGAGAGTTGAGCAACTTCGTACCATCAAAGATGCTCGGTGTACACTTTTTATTGTTCTTCTATGTCAAATTTTACGTGTATAAGCTTCGTAGATTATTTCGATGGCAAAACACCAACTTTCTATGAAAAATGGACAAAACTGTTGAAAGCTCCTCCATAGAGAGAGTTGAGCAACTTCGGACCATGAAAGTTGCTCTGTGTACACTTTTTATTGTTGTTCTATGTAAAATTTTATGAATACAAGCTTACAAGATTATTTCGATTCGAAAACATCAACTTTCTATGACAAATGGATAAAACCGTTAAAAGCTCCTCCATAGAGAGAGTTGACCAACTTCGGACCATCAAAGTTGCTATGTGTACGCTTTTTATTGTTGTTCTATGTAAAATTTTATGAATACAAGCTTACAAGATTATTTCGATTCCAACACACCAACTTTCTATGAAAAATGGACAAAACCGTTGAAAGCTCCTCCATAGAGAGAGTTGAGCAACTTCGGACCATCAAAGTTGCTCTGTGTACAATTTTTATTGTTGTTCTATGTAAAATTTTTTGAATACAAGCTTCCAAGATTATTTTGATTCCAAAACACCAACTTTATATGACAAATGGATAAACCGTTAAAAGCTCCTACATAGAGAGAGTTGAGTAACTTTGGACCATCAAAGTTGCTCTGTGTACACTTTTTATTGTTGTTCGATGTAAAATTTTATGAATACAAGCTTAAAAGATTATTTCGATTCCAAAACACCAACTTTCTATGAAAAATGGAAAAAACCGTTGAAAGCTCCTCCATAGAGAGAGTTGAGCAACTTCGGACCATCAAAGTTGCTCTGTGTACACTTTTTATTGTTGTTCTATGTAAAATTTTATGAATACAAGCTTACAAGATTATTTCGATTCGAAAACATCAACTTTCTATGACAAATGGATAAAACAGTTGAAAGCTCCTCCATAGAGAGAGTTGAGCAACTTCGGACCATCAAAGTTGCTCTGTGTACACTTTTTATTGTTGTTCTATGAAATTTTTTTTGAATACAAGCTTACAAGATTATTTCGATTCGAAAACATCAACTTTCTATGACAAATGGATAAAACCGTTAAAAGCTCCTCCATAGAGAGAGTTGACCAACTTCGGAACATCAAAGTTGATCTGTGTAAACTTTTTATTGTTGTTCTATGTAAAATTTTATGAATACAAGCTTAAAAGATTATTTCGATTCCAAAACACCAACTTTCTATGAAAAATGGAAAAAACCGTTGAAAGCTCCTCCATAGAGAGAGTTGAGCAACTTCGGACCATCAAAGATGCTCGGTGTACACTTTTTATTGTTCTTCTATGTCAAATTTTACGTGTATAAGCTTCGTAGATTTTTTCGATGGCAAAACACCAACTTTCTATGAAAAATGGACAAAACTGTTGAAAGCTCCTCCATAGAGAGAGTTGTGCAACTTCGGACCATTAAAGTTGCTTTGTGTACACTTTTTATTGTTGTTCTATGTAAAATTTTATGAATACAAGCTTACAAGATTATTTCGATTCGAAAACATCAACTTTCTATGACAAATGGATAAAATCGTTAAAAGCTCCTCCATAGAGAGAGTTGACCAACTTCGGACCATCAAAGTTGCTCTGTGTACACTTTTTATTGTTGTTCTATGTAAAATTTTATGAATACAAGCTTACAAGATTATTTCGATTCCAACACACCAACTTTCTATGAAAAATGGACAAAACCGTTGAAAGCTCCTCCATAGAGAGAGTTGAGCAACTTCGGACCATCAAAGTTGCTCTGTGTACACTTTTTATTGTTGTTCTATGTAAAATTTTATGAATACAAGATTCCAAGATTATTTCGATTCCAAAACACCAACTTTATATGACAAATGGATAAAACCGTTAAAAGCTCCTCCATAGAGAGGGTTGAGCAACTTCGGACCATCAAAGATGCTCGGTGTACACTTTTTATTGTTCTTCTATGTCAAATTTTACGTGTATAAGCTTCGTAGATTATTTCGATGGCAAAACACCGACTTTCTATGAAAAATGGAGAAAACTGTTGAAAGCTCCTCCATAGAGAGAGTTGAGCAACTTCGGACCATCAAAGATGCTCGGTGTACACTTTTTATTGTTCTTCTATGTCAAATTTTACGTGTATAAGCTTCGTAGATTATTTCGATGGCAAAACACCGACTTTCTATGAAAAATGGACAAAACTGTTGAAAGCTCCTCCATAGAGAGAGTTGAGCAACTTCGGACCATCAAAGTTGCTCTGTGTACACTTTTTATTGTTGTTCTATGTAAAATTTTATGAATACAAGCTTACAAGATTATTTCGATTCGAAAACATCAACTTTCTATGACAAATGGATAAAACCGTTAAAAGCTCCTCCATAGAGAGAGTTGACCAACTTCAGACCATCAAAGTTGCTCTGTGTACACTTTTTATTGTTGTTCTATGTAAAATTTTATGAATACAAGCTTACAAGATTATTTCGATTCCAAAACACCAACTTTGTATGAAAAATGGACAAAACCGTTGAAAGCTCTTCCATTGAGAGAGTTGATCAACTTCGGACCATCAAAATTGCTCTGTGTACACTTTTTATTGTTGTTCTAGGTAAAATTTTATGAATACAAGCTTACAAGATTATTTCGTATCCAAAACATCAACTTTCTATAACAAATGGATAAAACCGTTAAAGCTACTCCATAGAGAGAGTAGAGCAACTTCGGACCATCAAAGTTGCTCTGTGTACACTTTTTATTGTTGTTCTATGTAAAATTTTATGAATACAAGCTTACAACATTATTTCGATTCGAAAACATCAACTTTCTAAGACAAATGGATAAAACTGTTAAAAGCTCCTCCATAGAGAGAGTTGAGCAACTTCGGACCATCAAAGTTGCTCTGTGTACACTTTTTATTGTTGTTCTATGAAATTTTTTTTGAATACAAGCTTACAAAATTATTTCGATTCGAAAACATCAACTTTCTATGACAAATGGATAAAACCGTTAAAAGCTCCTCCATAGAGAGAGTTGACCAACTTCGGACCATCAAAGTTGCTCTGTGTACACTTTTTAATGTTGTTCTATGAAATTTTTTTTGAATACAAGCTTACAAGATTATTTCGATTCCAACACACCAACTTTCTATGAAAAATGGACAAAACCGTTGAAAGCTCCTCCATAGAGAGAGTTGAGCAACTTAGGACCATCAAAGTTGCTCTGTGTACAATTTTTATTGTTGTTCTATGTAAATTTTTTTGAATACAAGCTTCCAAGATTATTTCGATTCCAAAACACCGACTTTATATGACAAATGGATAAACCGTTAAAAGCTCCTACATAGAGAGAGTTGAGTAACTTTGGACCATCAAAGTTGCTCTGTGTACACTTTTTATTGTTGTTCTATGTAAAATTTTATGAATACAAGCTTAAAAGATTATTTCGATTCCAAAACACCAACTTTCTATGAAAAATGGACAAAACCGTTGAAAGCTCCTCCATAGAGAGAGTTGAGCAACTTCGGACCATCAAAGATGCTCGGTGTACACTTTTTATTGTTCTTCTATGTCAAATTTTACGTGTATAAGCTTCGTAGATTATTTCGATGGCAAAACACCAACTTTCTATGAAAAATGGACAAAACTGTTGAAAGCTCCTCCATAGAGAGAGTTGAGCAACTTCGGACCATCAAAGTTGCTCTGTGTACACTTTTTATTGTTGTTCTATGTAAAATTTTATGAATACAAGCTTACAAGATTATTTCGATTCGAAAACATCAACTTTCTATGACAAATGGATAAAATCGTTAAAAGCTCCTCCATAGAGAGAGTTGACCAACTTCGGACCATCAAAGTTGCTCTGTGTACACTTTTTATTGTTGTTCTATGTAAAATTTTATGAATACAAGCTTACAAGATTATTTCGATTCCAACACACCAACTTTCTATGAAAAATGGACAAAACCGTTGAAAGCTCCTCCATAGAGAGAGTTGAGCAACTTCGGACCATCAAAGTTGCTCTGTGTACACTTTTTATTGTTGTTCTATGTAAAATTTTATGAATACAAGATTCCAAGATTATTTCGATTCCAAAACACCAACTTTATATGACAAATGGATAAAACCGTTAAAAGCTCCTCCATAGAGAGGGTTGAGCAACTTCGGACCATCAAAGATGCTCGGTGTACACTTTTCATTGTTCTTCTATGTCAAATTTTACGTGTATAAGCTTCGTAGATTATTTCGATGGCAAAACACCAACTTTCTATGAAAAATGGAGAAAACTGTTGAAAGCTCCTCCATAGAGAGAGTTGAGCAACTTCGGACCATCAAAGATGCTCGGTGTACACTTTTTATTGTTCTTCTATGTCAAATTTTACGTGTATAAGCTTCGTAGATTATTTCGATGGCAAAACACCAACTTTCTATGAAAAATGGACAAAACTGTTGAAAGCTCCTCCATAGAGAGAGTTGAGCAACTTCGGACCATCAAAGTTGCTCTGTGTACACTTTTTATTGTTGTTCTATGTAAAATTTTATGAATACAAGCTTACAAGATTATTTCGATTCGAAAACATCAACTTTCTATGACAAATGGATAAAACCGTTAAAAGCTCCTCCATAGAGAGAGTTGACCAACTTCGGACCATCAAAGTTGCTCTGTGTACACTTTTTATTGTTGTTCTATGTAAAATTTTGTGAATACAAGCTTACAAGATTATTTCGATTCCAAAACACCAACTTTGTATGAAAAATGGACAAAACCGTTGAAAGCTCCTCCATAGAGAGAGTTGATCAACTTCGGACCATCAAAGTTGCTCTGTGTACACTTTTTACTGTTGTTCTAGGTAAAATTTTATGAATACAAGCTTGCAAGATTATTTCGTATCCAAAACACCAACTTTCTATAACAAATGGATAAAACCGTTAAAGCTACTCCATAGAGAGAGTAGAGCAACTTCGGACCATCAAAGTTGCTCTGTGTACACTTTTTATTGTTGTTCTATGTAAAATTTTATGAATACAAGCTTACAAGATTATTTCGATTCGAAAACATCAACTTTCTATGACAAATGGATAAAACTGTTGAAAGCTCCTCCATAGAGAGAGTTGAGCAACTTCGGACCATCAAAGTTGCTCTGTGTACACTTTTTATTGTTGTTCTATGAAATTTTTTTTGAATACAAGCTTACTAGATTATTTCGATTCGAAAACATCAACTTTCTATGACAAATGGATAAAACCGTTAAAAGCTCCTCGATAGAGAGAGTTGACCAACTTCGGACCATCAAAGTTGCTCTGTGTACGCTTTTTATTGTTGTTCTATGTAAAATTTTATGAATACAAGCTTACAAGATTATTTCGATTCCAACACACCAACTTTCTATGAAAAATGGACAAAACCGTTGAAAGCTCCTCCATAGAGAGAGTTGAGCAACTTCGGACCATCAAAGTTGCTCTGTGTACAATTTTTATTGTTGTTCTATGTAAAATTTTTTGAATACAAGCTTCCAAGATTATTTCGATTCCAAAACACCAACTTTATATGACAAATGGATAAACCGTTAAAAGCTCCTACATAGAGAGAGTTGAGTAACTTTGGACCATCAAAGTTGCTCTGTGTACACTTTTTATTGTTGTTCTATGTAAAATTTTATGAATACAAGCTTAAAAGATTATTTCGATTCCAAAACACCAACTTTCTATGAAAAATGGACAAAACCGTTGAAAGCTCCTCCATAGAGAGAGTTGAGCAACTTCGGACCATCAAAGATGCTCGGTGTACACTTTTTATTGTTCTTCTATGTCAAATTTTACGTGTATAAGCTTCGTAGATTATTTCGATGGCAAAACACCAACTTTCTATGAAAAATGGACAAAACTGTTCAAGACTCCTCCATAGAGAGAGTTGAGCAACTTCGGACCATCAAAGTTGCTCTGTGTACACTTTTTATTGTTGTTCTATGTAAAATTTTATGAATACAAGCTTACAAGATTATTTCGATTCGAAAACATCAACTTTCTATGACAAATGGATAAAATCGTTAAAAGCTCCTCCATAGAGAGAGTTGACCAACTTCGGACCATCAAAGTTGCTCTGTGTACACTTTTTATTGTTGTTCTATGTAAAATTTTATGAATACAAGCTTACAAGATTATTTCGATTCCAACACACCAACTTTCTATGAAAAATGGACAAAACCGTTGAAAGCTCCTCCATAGAGAGAGTTGAGCAACTTCGGACCATCAAAGTTGCTCTGTGTACACTTTTTATTGTTGTTCTATGTAAAATTTTATGAATACAAGATTCCAAGATTATTTCGATTCCAAAACACCAACTTTATATGACAAATGGATAAAACCGTTAAAAGCTCCTCCATAGAGAGGGTTGAGCAACTTCGGACCATCAACGATGCTCGGTGTACAATTTTTATTGTTCTTCTAAGTCAAACTTTACGTGTATAAGCTTCGTAGATTATTTCGATGGCAAAACACCAACTTTCTATGAAAAATGGAGAAAACTGTTGAAAGCTCCTCCATAGAGAGAGTTGAGCAACTTCGGACCATCAAAGATGCTCGGTGTACACTTTTTATTGTTCTTCTATGTCAAATTTTACGTGTATAAGCTTCGTAGATTATTTCGATGGCAAAACACCAACTTTCTATGAAAAATAGACAAAACTGTTGAAAGCTCCTCCATAGAGAGAGTTGAGCAACTTCGGACCATCAAAGTTGCTCTGTGTACACTTTTTATTGTTGTTCTATATAAAATTTTATGAATACAAGCTTACAAGATTATTTCGATTCGAAAACATCAACTTTCTATGACAAATGGATAAAACCGTTAAAAGCTCCTCCATAGAGAGAGTTGACCAACTTCGGACCATCAAAGTTGCTCTGTGTACACTTTTTATTCTTGTTCTATGTAAAATTTTATGAATACAAGCTTACAAGATTATTTCGATTCCAAAACAACAACTTTCTATGAAAAATGGACAAAACCGTTGAAAGCTCCTCCATAGAGAGAGTTGATCAACTTCTGACCATCAAAGTTGCTCTATGTACACTTTTTATTGTTGTTCTATTTAAAATTTTATGAATACAAGCTTACAAGATTATTTGGATTCCAAAACACCAACTTTCTATGACAAATGGATAAAACCGTTAAAGCTACTCCATAGAAAGAGTAGAGCAACTTCGGACCATCAAAGTTGCTCTGTGTACACTTTTTATAGTTGTTCTATGGAAAATTTTATGAATACAAGCTTAAAAGATTATTTCGATTCGAAAGCATCAACTTTCTATGACAAATTGATAAAACCGTTAAAAGCTCCTCCATAGAGAGAGTTGACCAACTTCGGACCATCAAAGTTGCTCTGTGTACACTTTTTATTGTTGTTCTATGTAAAATTTTATGAATACAAGCTTCGAAGATTATTTCGATTCCAAAACACCAACTTTCTATGACAAATGGATAAAACTGTTGAAAGCTCCTCCATGGAGAGAGTTGAGCAACTTCGGACCATCAAAGTTGCTCTGTGTACACTTTTTAATGTTGTTCTATGAAATTTTTTTTGAATACAAGCTTACAAGATTATTTCGATTCGAAAACATCAACTTTCTATGACAAATGGATAAAACCGTTAAAAGCTCCTCCATAGAGAGAGTTGACCAACTTCGGACCATCAAAGTTGCTCTGTGTACGCTTTTTATTGTTGTTCTATGTAAAATTTTATGAATACAAGCTTACAAGATTATTTCGATTCCAACACACCAACTTTCTATGAAAAATGGACAAAACCATTGAAAGCTCCTCCGTAGAGAGAGTTGAGCAACTTCGGACCATCAAAGTTGCTCTGTGTACAATTTTTTATTGTTGTTCTATGTAAAATTTTTTGAATACAAGCTTCCAAGATTATTTCGATTCCAAAACACCAACTTTATATGACAAATGGATAAACTGTTAAAAGCTCCTACATAGAGAGAGTTGAGTAACTTTGGACCATCAAAGTTGCTCTGTGTACACTTTTTATTGTTGTTCTATGTAAAATTTTATGAATACAAGCTTAAAAGATTATTTCGATTCCAAAACACCAACTTTCTATGAAAAATGGACAAAACCGTTGAAAGCTCCTCCATAGAGAGAGTTGAGCAACTTCGGACCATCAAAGATGCTCGGTGTACACTTTTTATTGTTCTTCTATTTCAAATTTTACGTGTATAAGCTTCGTAGATTATTTCGATGGCAAAACACCAACTTTCTATGAAAAATGGACAAAACTGTTGAAAGCTCCTCCATAGAGAGAGTTGAGCAACTTCGGACCATCAAAGTTGCTCTGTGTACAATTTTTATTGTTGTTCTATGTAAAATTTTTTGAATACAAGCTTCCAAGATTATTTCGATTCCAAAACACCAACTTTATATGACAAATGGATAAACCGTTAAAAGCTCCTACATAGAGAGAGTTGAGTAACTTTGGACCATCAAAGTTGCTCTGTGTACACTTTTTATTGTTGTTCTATGTAAAATTTTATGAATACAAGCTTAAAAGATTATTTAGATTCCAAAACACCAACTTTCTATGAAAAATGGACAAAACCGTTGAAAGCTCCTCAATAGAGAGAGTTGAGCAACTTCGGACTATCAAAGATGCTCGGTGTACACTTTTTATTGTTCTTCTATGTCAAATTTTACGTGTATAAGCTTCGTAGATTATTTCGATGGCAAAACACCAACTTTCTATGAAAAATGGACAAAACTGTTGAAAGCTCCTCCATAGAGAGAGTTGAGCAACTTCGGACCATCAAAGTTGCTTTGTGTACACTTTTTATTGTTGTTCTATGTAAAATTTTATGAATACAAGCTTACAAGATTATTTCGATTCGAAAACATCAACTTTCTATGACAAATGGATAAAATCGTTAAAAGCTCCTCCATAGAGAGAGTTGACCAACTTCGGACGATCAAAGTTGCTCTGTGTACACTTTTTATTGTTGTTCTATGTAAAATTTTATGAATACAAGCTTACAAGATTATTTCGATTCCAACACACCAACTTTCTATGAAAAATGGACAAAAACGTTGAAAGCTCCTCCATAGAGAGAGTTGAGCAACTTCGGACCATCAAAGTTGCTCTGTGTACACTTTTTATTGTTGTTCTATGTAAAATTTTATGAATACAAGATTCCAAGATTATTTCGATTCCAAAACACAAACTTTATATGACAAATGGATAAAACCGTTAAACGCTCCTCCATAGAGAGGGTTGAGCAACTTCGGACCATCAAAGATGCTCGGTGTACAATTTTTATTGTTCTTCTATGTCAAATTTTACGTGTATAAGCTTCGTAGATTATTTCGATGGCAAAACACCAACTTTCTATGAAAAATGGAGAAAACTGTTGAAAGCTCCTCCATAGAGAGAGTTGAGCAACTTCGGACCATCAAAGATGCTCGGTGTACACTTTTTATTGTTCTTCTATGTCAAATTTTACGTGTATAAGCTTCGTAGATTATTTCGATGGCAAAACACCAACTTTCTATGAAAAATGGACAAAACTGTTGAAAGCTCCTCCATAGAGAGAGTTGAGCAACTTCGGACCATCAAAGTTGCTCTGTGTACACTTTTTATTGTTGTTCTATGTAAAATTTTTTGAATACAAGCTTCGACGATTATTTAGATTCCAAAACAACAACTTTCTATGAAAAATGGACAAAACCGTTGAAAGCTCCTCCATAGAGAGAGTTGATCAACTTCGGACCATCAAAGTTGCTCTGTGTACACTTTTTATTGTTGTTCTATGTAAAATTTTATGAATACAAGCTTACAAGATTATTTCGATTCCAAAACACCAACTTTCTATGACAAATGGATAAAACCGTTAAAAGCTCCTCCATAGATAGAGTTGATCAACTTCGGACCATCAAAGTTGCTCTGTGTACACTTTTTATTGTTGTTCTATGTAAAATTTTATGAATACAAGCTTCGAAGATTATTTCGATTCCAAAACACCAACTTTCTACGACAAATAGATAAAACCGTTAAAAGCTCCTCCATAGAGAGAGTTGACTAACTTCGGACCATCAAAGTTGCTCTGTGTACACTTTTTATTGTTGTTCTATGTAAAATTTTATGAATACAAGCTTCGAAGATTATTTCGATTCCAAAACACCGACTTTCTATGACAAATGGATAAAACTGTTGAAAGCTCCTCCATAGAGAGAGTTGAGCAACTTCGGACCATCAAAGTTGCTCTGTGTACACTTTTTAATGTTGTTCTATGAAATTTTTTTTGAATACAAGCTTACAAGATTATTTCGATTCGAAAACATCAACTTTCTATGACAAATGGATAAAACCGTTAAAAGCTCCTCCATAGGGAGAGTTGACGAACTTCGGACCATCAAAGTTGCTCTGTGTACGCTTTTTATTGTTGTTCTATGTAAAATTTTATGAATACAAGCTTACAAGATTATTTCGATTCCAACACACCAACTTTCTATGAAAAATGGACAAAACCGTTGAAAGCTCCTCCGTAGAGAGAGTTGAGCAACTTCAGACCATCAAAGTTGCTCTGTCTACAATTTTTTATTGTTGTTCTATGTAAAATTTTTTGAATACAAGCTTCCAAGATTATTTCGATTCCAAAACACCAACTTTATATGACAAATGGATAAACCGTTAAAAGCTCCTAGATAGAGAGAGTTGAGTAACTTTGGACCATCAAAGTTGCTCTGTGTACACTTTTTATTGTTGTTCTATGTAAAATTTTATGAATACAAGCTTAAAAGATTATTTCGATTCCAAAACACCAACTTTCTATGAAAAATGGACAAAACCGTTGAAAGCTCCTCCATAGAGAGAGTTGAGCAACTTCGGACCATCAAAGATGCTCGGTGTACACTTTTTATTGTTCTTCTATGTCAAATTTTACGTGTATAAGCTTCGTAGATTATTTCGATGGCAAAACACCAACTTTCTATGAAAAATGGACAAAACTGTTGAAAGCTCCTCCATAGAGAGAGTTGAGCAACTTCGGATCATCAAAGATGCTCGGTGTACACTTTTTATTGTTCTTCTATGTCAAATTTTACGTGTATAAGCTTCGTAGATTATTTCGATGGCAAAACACCAACTTTCTATGAAAAATGGACAAAACTGTTGAAAGCTCCTCCATAGAGAGAGTTGAGCAACTTCGGACCATCAAAGTTGCTCTGTGTACACTTTTTATTGTTGTTCTATGTAAAATTTTATGAATACAAGCTTACAAGATTATTTCGATTCGAAAACATCAACTTTCTATGACAAATGGATAAAACCGTTAAAAGCTCCTCCATAGAGAGAGTTGACCAACTTCGGACCATCAAAGTTGCTCTGTGTACACTTTTTATTGTTGTTCTATGTAAAATTTTATGAATACAAGCTTACAAGATTATTTGGATTCCAAAACACCAACTTTCTATGAAAAATGGACAAAACCGTTGAAAGCTCCTCCATAGAGAGAGTTGATCAACTTCGGACCATCAAAGTTGCTCTGTGTACACTTTTTATTGTTGTTCTATGTAAAATTTTATGAATACAAGCTTACAAGATTATTTCGAATCCAAAACACCAACTTTCTATGACAAATGGATAAAACCGTTAAAGCTACTCCATAGAGAGAGTAGAGCAACTTCGGACCATCAAAGTTGCTCTGTGTACACTTTTTATTGTTGTTCTATGGAAAATTTTATGAATACAGGCTTAAAAGATTATTTCGATTCGAAAGCATCAACTTTCAATGACAAATGGATAAAACCGTTAAAAGCTCCTCTATAGAGAGAGTTGATCAACTTCGGACCATCA
Organism: Euonymus europaeus; assembly: GCA_963580455.1. Lineage (NCBI taxonomy): Eukaryota > Viridiplantae > Streptophyta > Magnoliopsida > Celastrales > Celastraceae > Euonymus > Euonymus europaeus. The sequence goes on along the minus strand of OY756959.1, from coordinate 18,554,816 downwards.
AAGTTGCTCTGTGTACACTTTTTATTATTGTTCTATGTAAAATTTTATGAATACAAGCTTCGAAGATTATTTCGATTCCAAAACACCAACTTTCTATGACAAATAGATAAAACCGTTAAAAGCTCCTCCATAGAGAGAGTTGACGAACTTCGGACCATCAAAGTTGCTCTGTGTACGCTTTTTATTGTTGTTCTATGTAAAATTTTATGAATACAAGCTTACAAGATTATTTCGATTCCAACACACCAACTTTCTATGAAAAATGGACAAAACCGTTGAAAGCTCCTCCGTAGAGAGAGTTGAGCAACTTCAGACCATCAAAGTTGCTCTGTCTACAATTTTTTATTGTTGTTCTATGTAAAATTTTTTGAATACAAGCTTCCAAGATTATTTCGATTCCAAAACACCAACTTTATATGACAAATGGATAAACCGTTAAAAGCTCCTAGATAGAGAGAGTTGAGTAACTTTGGACCATCAAAGTTGCTCTGTGTACACTTTTTATTGTTGTTCTATGTAAAATTTTATGAATACAAGCTTAAAAGCTTATTTCGATTCCAAAACACCAACTTTCTATGAAAAATGGACAAAACCGTTGAAAGCTCCTCCATAGAGAGAGTTGAGCAACTTCGGACCATCAAAGATGCTCGGTGTACACTTTTTATTGTTCTTCTATGTCAAATTTTACGTGTATAAGCTTCGTAGATTATTTCGATGGCAAAACACCAACTTTCTATGAAAAATGGACAAAACTGTTGAAAGCTCCTCCATAGAGAGAGTTGAGCAACTTCGGACCATCAAAGATGCTCGGTGTACACTTTTTATTGTTCTTTTATGTCAAATTTTACGTGTATAAGCTTTGTAGATTATTTCGATGGCAAAACACCAACTTTCTATGAAAAATGGACAAAACTGTTGAAAGCTCCTCGATAGAGAGAGTTGAGCAACTTCGGACCATCAAAGTTGCTCTGTGTACACTTTTTATTGTTGTTCTATGTAAAATTTTATGAATACAAGCTTACAAGATTATTTCGATTCGAAAACATCAACTTTCTATGACAAATGGATAAAACCGTTAAAAGCTCCTCCATAGAGAGAGTTGACCAACTTCGGACCATCAAAGTTGCTCTGTGTACACTTTTTATTGTTGTTCTATGTAAAATTTTATGAATACAAGCTTACAAGATTATTTGGATTCCAAAACACCAACTTTCTATGAAAAATGGACAAAACCGTTGAAAGCTCCTCCATAGAGAGAGTTGATCAACTTCGGACCATCAAAGTTGCTCTGTGTACACTTTTTATTGTTGTTCTATGTAAAATTTTATGAATACAAGCTTACAAGATTATTTCGAATCCAAAACACCAACTTTCTATGACAAATGGATAAAACCGTTAAAGCTACTCCATAGAGAGAGTAGAGCAACTTCGGACCATCAAAGTTGCTCTGTGTACACTTTTTATTGTTGTTCTATGGAAAATTTTATGAATACAGGCTTAAAAGATTATTTCGATTCGAAAGCATCAACTTTCAATGACAAATGGATAAAACCGTTAAAAGCTCCTCTATAGAGAGAGTTGATCAACTTCGGACCATCAAAGTTGCTCTGTGTACACTTTTTATTATTGTTCTATGTAAAATTTTATGAATACAAGCTTCGAAGATTATTTCGATTCCAAAACACCAATTTTCTATGACAAATAGATAAAACCGTTAAAAGCTCCTACATAGAGAGAGTTGACCAACTTCGGACCATCAAAGTTGCTCTGTGTACATTTTTTATTGTTGTTCTATGTAAAATTTTATGAATAGAAGCTTACAAGATTATTTCGATTCGAAAACATCAACTTTCTATGACAAATGGATAAATTCGTTAAAAACTCCTCCATAGAGAGAGTCGACCAACTTCGGACCATCAAAGTTGCTCTGTGTACACTTTTTATTGTTGTTCTATGTAAAATTTTATGAATACAAGCTTACAAGATTATTTCAATTCCAACACACCAACTTTCTATGAAAAATGGACAAAACCGTTGAAAGCTCCTCCATAGAGAGAGTTGAGCAACTTCGGACCATCAAAGTTGCTCTGTGTACACTTTTTATTGTTGTTCTATGTAAATTTTATGAATACAAGATTCCAAGATTATTTCGATTCCAAAACACCAACTTTCTATGACAAATGGATAAAACCGTAAAAAGCTCCTCCATAGAGAGAGTTGAGCGACTTCGGACCATCAAAGATGCTCGGTGTACACTTTTTATTGTTCTTCTATGTCAAATTTTACGTGTATAAGCTTCATAGATTATTTCGATGGCAAAACACCAACTTTCTATGAAAAATGGACAAAACTGTTGAAAGCTCCTCCATAGAGAGAGTTGAGCAACTTCGGACCATCAAAGATTCTCGGTGTACACTTTTTATTGTTCTTCGATGTCAAATTCTACGTGTATAAGCTTCGTAGATTATTTCGATGGCAAAACACCAACTTTCTATGAAAAATGGACAAAACTGTTGAAAGCTCCTCCATAGAGAGAGTTGAGCAACTTCGGACCATCAAAGTTGCTCTGTGTACACTTTTTATTGTTGTTCTATGTAAAATTTTATGAATACAAGCTTACAAGATTATTTCGATGGCAAAACAACAACTTTCTATGAAAAATGGACAAAACTGTTGAAAGCTCCTCCATAGAGAGAGTTGAGCAACTTCGGACCATCAAAGTTGCTCTGTGTACACTTTTTATTGTTGTTGTATGTATAATTTTATGAATACAAGCTTACAAGATTATTTCGATTCGAAAACACCAACTTTCTATGAAAAATGGACAAAACTGTTGAAAGCTCCTCCATAGAGAGAGTTGAGCAACTTCGGACCATCAAAGTTGCTCTGTGTACACTTTTTATTGTTGTTCTATGTAAAATTTTATGAATACAACTTTACAAGATTATTTCAATTCGAAAACATCAACTTTCTATGACAAATGGATAAAACCGTTAAAAGCTCCTCCATAGAGAGAGTTGACCAACTTCGGACCATCAAAGTTGCTCTGTGTACACTTTTTATTGTTGTTCTATGTAAAATTTTATGAATACAAGCTTCCAAGATTATTTCGATTCCAAAACACCAACTTTATATGACAAATGGATAAACCGTTAAAAGCTCCTATATAGAGAGAGTTGAGTAACTTCGGACCATCAAAGTTGCTCTGTGTACACTTTTTATTGTTGTTCTATGTAAAATTTTATTAATACAAGCTTAAAAGATTATTTCGATGGCAAAACACCAACTTTCTATGAAAAATGGACAAAACTGTTGAAAGCACCTCCATAGAGAGAGTTGAGTAACTTCGGACCATCAAAGTTGCTCTGTGTACACTTTTTATTGTTGTTGTATGTATAATTTTATGAATACAAGCTTACAAGATTATTTCGATTCGAAAACACCAACTTTCTATGAAAAATGGACAAAACTGTTGAAAGCTCCTCCATAGAGAGAGTTGAGCAACTTCGGACCATCAAAGTTGCTCTGTGTACACTTTTTATTATTATTCTATGTAAAATTTTATGAATGCAAGCTTACAAGATTATTTCGATTCGAAAACAACAACTTTCTATGACAAATGGATAAAACCGTTAAAAGCTCCTCCATAGAGAGAGATGACCAACTTCGGACCATCAAAGTTGCTCTGTGTACACTTTTTATTGTTGTTCTATGTAAAATTTTATGAATACAAGCTTACAAGATTATTTCGATTCCAACACACCAACTTTCTATGAAAAATGGACAAAACCGTTGAAAGCTCCTCCATAGAGAGAGTTGAGCAACTTCGGACCATCAAAGATGCTCGGTGTACACTTTTTATTGTTCTTCTATGTCAAATTTTACGTGTATAAGCTTCGTAGATTATTTCGATGACAAAACACCAAATTTCTATGACAAATGGATAAACCGTTAAAAGCTCCTACATAGAGAGAGTTGATTAACTTCGGACCATCAAAGTTGCTCTGTGTACACTTTTTATTGTTGTTCTATGTAAAATTTTAAGAATACAAGCTTCCAAGATTATTTCGATTCCAAAACACCAACTTTATATGACAAATGGATAAACCGTTAAAAGCTCCTACATAGAGAGAGTTGAGTAACTTCGGACCATCAAAGATGCTCGGTGTACACTTTTTATTGTTCTTGTATGTCAAATTTTACGTGTATATGCTTCGCAGATTATTTCGATGGCAAAACACCAACTTTCTATGAAAAATGGACAAAACTGTTGAAAGCTCCTCCATAGAGAGAGTTGAGTAACTTCGAACCATCAAAGTTGCTCTGTGTACACTTTTTATTGTTGTTCTATGAAATTTTTTTTGAATACAAGGTTACAAGATTATTTCGATTCGAAAACATCAACTTTCTATGACAAATGGATAAAACCGTTAAAAGCTCCTCCATAGAGAGAGTTGACCAACTTCGGACCATCAAAGTTGCTCTGTGTACACTTTTTATTGTTGTTCTATGTAAAATTTTATGAATACAAGCTTACAAGATTATTTCGATTCCAACACACCAACTTTCTATGAAAAATGGACAAAACCGTTGAAAGCTCCTCCATAGAGAGAGTTGAGCAACTTCGGACCGTCAAAGTTGCTCTGTGTACAATTTTTATTGTTGTTCTATGTAAAATTTTATGAATACAAGCTTCCAAGATTATTTCGATTCCAAAACACCAACTTTATATGACAAATGGATAAACCGTTAAAAGCTCCTACATAGAGAGAGTTGAGTAACTTCGGACCATCAAAGTTGCTCTGTGTACACTTTTTATTTTTGTTCTATGTAAAATTTTATGAATACAAGCTTAAAAGATTATTTCGATTCCAAAACACCAACTTTCTATAAAAAATAGACAAAACCGTTGAAAGATCCTCCATAGAGAGAGTTGTGCAACTTCGGACCATCAAAGATGCTCGCTGTACACTTTTTATTGTTCTTCTATGTCAAATTTTACGTGTATAAGCTTCGTAGATTATTTCGATGGCAAAACACCAACTTTCTATGAAAAATGGACAAAACTGTTAAAAGCTCCTCCATAGAGAGAGTTGAGCAACTTCGGACCATCAAAGATGCTCGGTGTACACTTTTTATTGTTCTTCTATGTCAAATTTTACGTATATAAGCTTCGTAGATTATTTCGATGGCAAAACACCAACTTTCTATGAAAAATGGACAAAACTGTTGAAAGCTCCTCCATAGAGAGAGTTGAGCAACTTCGGACCATCAAAGTTGCTCTGTGTACACGTTTTATTGTTGTTGTATGTAAAATTTTATGAATACAACATTACAAGATTATTTCGATTCGAAAACACTAACTTTCTATGAAAAATGGACAAAACTGTTGAAAGCTCCTCCATAGAGAGAGTTGAGCAACTTCGGACCATCAAAGTTGCTCTGTGTACACTTTTTATTGTTATTCTATGTAAAATTTTATGAATGCAAGCTTACAAGATTATTTCGATTCGAAAACATCAACTTTCTATGACAAATGGATAAAACCGTTAAAAGCTCCTCCATAGAGAGAGATGACCAACTTCGGACCATCAAAGTTGCTCTGTGTACACTTTTTATTGTTGTTCTATGTAAAATTTTATGAATACAAGTTACAAGATTATTTCGATTCCAACACACCAACTTTCTATGAAAAATGAACAAAACCGTTGAAAGCTCCTCCATAGAGAGAGTTGAGCAACTTCGGACCACCAAAGATGCTCGGTGTACACTTTTTATAGTTCTTCTATGTCAAATTTTACGTGTATAAGCTTCGTAGATTATTTCGATGACAAAACACCAACTTTCTATGACAAATGGATAAACCGTTAAAAGCTCCTACATAGAGAGAGTTGAGTAACTTCGGACCATCAAAGTTGCTCTGTGTACACTTTTTATTGTTGTTCTATGTAAAATTTTATGAATACAAGCTTCCAAGATTATTTCGATTCCAAAACACCAACTTTATACGACAAATGGATAAACCGTTAAAAGCTCCTACATAGAGAGAGTTGAGTAACTTCGGACCATCAAAGTTGCTCTGTGTACACTTTTTATTGTTGTTCTATGTAAAATTTTATGAATACAAGCTTAAAAGATTATTTCGATTCCAAAACACCAACTTTCTATGAAAAATAGACAAAACCCTTGAAAGCTCCTCCATAGAGAGAGTTGAGCAACTTCGGACCATCAAAGATGCCCGGTGTACACTTTTTATTGTTCTTCTATGTCAAATTTTACGTGTATAAGCTTCGTAGATTATTTCGATGGCAAAACACCAACTTTCTATGAAAAATGGACAAAACTGTTGAAAGCTCCTCCATAGAGAGAGTTGAGCAACTTCGGACCATCAAAGATGCTCGGTGTACACTTTTTATTGTTCTTCTATGTCAAATTTTACGTATATAAGCTTCGTAGATTATTTCGATGGCAAAACACCAACTTTCTATGAAAAATGGACAAAACTGTTGAAAGCTTCTCCATAGAGGGAGTTGACCAACTTCGGACCATCAAAGTTGCTCTGTGTACACTTTTTATTGTTGTTGTATGTAAAATTTTATGAATACAACATTACAAGATTATTTCGATTCGAAAACACTAACTTTCTATGAAAAATGGACAAAACTGTTGAAAGCTCCTCCATAGAGAGAGTTGAGCAACTTCGGACCATCAAAGTTGCTCTGTGTACACTTTTTATTGTTATTCTATGTAAAATTTTATGAATACAAGCTTATAAGATTATTTTGATTCGAAAACATCAACTTTCTATGACAAATGGATAAAACTGTTAAAAGCTCCTCCATAGAGAGAGATGACCAACTTCGGACCATCAAAGTTGCTCTGTGTACACTTTTTATTGTTGTTCTATGTAAAATTTTATGAATACAAGCTTACAAGATTATTTCGATTCCAACACACCAACTTTCTATGAAAAATGGACAAAACCGTTGAAAGCTCCTCCATAGAGAGAGTTGAGCAACTTCGGACCGTCAAAGTTGCTCTGTGTACAATTTTTATTGTTGTTCTATGTAAAATTTTATGAATACAAGCTTCCAAGATTATTTCGATTCCAAAACACCAACTTTATATGACAAATGGATAAACCGTTAAAAGCTCCTACATAGAGAGAGTTGAGTAACTTCGGACCATCAAAGTTGCTCTGTGTACACTTTTTATTTTTGTTCTATGTAAAATTTTATGAATACAAGCTTAAAAGATTATTTCGATTCCAAAACACCAACTTTCTATAAAAAATAGACAAAACCGTTGAAAGATCCTCCATAGAGAGAGTTGTGCAACTTCGGACCATCAAAGATGCTCGCTGTACACTTTTTATTGTTCTTCTATGTCAAATTTTACGTGTATAAGCTTCGTAGATTATTTCGATGGCAAAACACCAACTTTCTATGAAAAATGGACAAAACTGTTAAAAGCTCCTCCATAGAGAGAGTTGAGCAACTTCGGACCATCAAAGATGCTCGGTGTACACTTTTTATTGTTCTTCTATGTCAAATTTTACGTATATAAGCTTCGTAGATTATTTCGATGGCAAAACACCAACTTTCTATGAAAAATGGACAAAACTGTTGAAAGCTCTTCCATAGAGAGAGTTGAGCAACTTCGGACCATCAAAGTTGCTCTGTGTACACGTTTTATTGTTGTTGTATGTAAAATTTTATGAATACAACATTACAAGATTATTTCGATTCGAAAACACTAACTTTCTATGAAAAATGGACAAAACTGTTGAAAGCTCCTCCATAGAGAGAGTTGAGCAACTTCGGACCATCAAAGTTGCTCTGTGTACACTTTTTATTGTTATTCTATGTAAAATTTTATGAATGCAAGCTTACAAGATTATTTCGATTCGAAAACATCAACTTTCTATGACAAATGGATAAAACCGTTAAAAGCTCCTCCATAGAGAGAGATGACCAACTTCGGACCATCAAAGTTGCTCTGTGTACACTTTTTATTGTTGTTCTATGTAAAATTTTATGAATACAAGTTACAAGATTATTTCGATTCCAACACACCAACTTTCTATGAAAAATGGACAAAACCGTTGAAAGCTCCTCCATAGAGAGAGTTGAGCAACTTCGGACCACCAAAGATGCTCGGTGTACACTTTTTATAGTTCTTCTATGTCAAATTTTACGTGTATAAGCTTCGTAGATTATTTCGATGACAAAACACCAACTTTCTATGACAAATGGATAAACCGTTAAAAGCTCCTACATAGAGAGAGTTGAGTAACTTCGGACCATCAAAGTTGCTCTGTGTACACTTTTTATTGTTGTTCTATGTAAAATTTTATGAATACAAGCTTCCAAGATTATTTCGATTCCAAAACACCAACTTTATACGACAAATGGATAAACCGTTAAAAGCTCCTACATAGAGAGAGTTGAGTAACTTCGGACCATCAAAGTTGCTCTGTGTACACTTTTTATTGTTGTTCTATGTAAAATTTTATGAATACAAGCTTAAAAGATTATTTCGATTCCAAAACACCAACTTTCTATGAAAAATAGACAAAACCCTTGAAAGCTCCTCCATAGAGAGAGTTGAGCAACTTCGGACCATCAAAGATGCCCGGTGTACACTTTTTATTGTTCTTCTATGTCAAATTTTACGTGTATAAGCTTCGTAGATTATTTCGATGGCAAAACACCAACTTTCTATGAAAAATGGACAAAACTGTTGAAAGCTCCTCCATAGAGAGAGTTGAGCAACTTCGGACCATCAAAGATGCTCGGTGTACACTTTTTATTGTTCTTCTATGTCAAATTTTACGTATATAAGCTTCGTAGATTATTTCGATGGCAAAACACCAACTTTCTATGAAAAATGGACAAAACTGTTGAAAGCTTCTCCATAGAGGGAGTTGACCAACTTCGGACCATCAAAGTTGCTCTGTGTACACTTTTTATTGTTGTTGTATGTAAAATTTTATGAATACAACATTACAAGATTATTTCGATTCGAAAACACTAACTTTCTATGAAAAATGGACAAAACTGTTGAAAGCTCCTCCATAGAGAGAGTTGAGCAACTTCGGACCATCAAAGTTGCTCTGTGTACACTTTTTATTGTTATTCTATGTAAAATTTTATGAATACAAGCTTATAAGATTATTTTGATTCGAAAACATCAACTTTCTATGACAAATGGATAAAACTGTTAAAAGCTCCTCCATAGAGAGAGATGACCAACTTCGGACCATCAAAGTTGCTCTGTGTACACTTTTTATTGTTGTTCTATGTAAAATTTTATGAATACAAGCTTACAAGATTATTTCGATTCCAACACACCAACTTTCTATGAAAAATGGACAAAACCGTTGAAAGCTCCTCCATAGAGAGAGTTGAGCAACTTCGGACCATCAAAGTTGCTCTGTGTACACTTTTTATTGTTGTTCTATGTAAAATTTTATAAATACAGGCTTCCAAGATTATTTCGATTCCAAAACACAAACTTTCTATGACAAATGGATAAAACCATTAAAAGCTTTTACATAGAGAGAGTTGAGCAACTTCGGACCATCAAAGATGCTTGGTGTACACTTTTTATTGTTCTTCTATGTCAAATTTTACGAGTATAAGCTTCGTAGATTATTTCGATGCCAAAACACCAACTTTCTATGAAAAATGGAAAAAAACCGTTGAAAGCTCCTCCATAGAGAGAGTTGAGCAACTTCGCACCATCAAAGTTGCTCTGTGTTCACTTTTTATTTTTGTTCTATGGAAAATTTTATGAATACAAGCTTAAAAGATTATTTCGATTCCAAAACACCAACTTTCTATAAAAAATAGACAAAACCGTTGAAAGATCCTCCATAGAGAGAGTTGTGCAACTTCGGACCATCAAAGATGCTCGCTATACACTTTTTATTGTTGTTCTATGTAAAATTTTATGAATACAAGCTTACAAGATTATTTCGATTCCAACACACCAACTTTCTATGAAAAATGGACAAAACCGTTGAAAGCTCCTCCATAGAGAGAGTTAAGCAACTTCGGACCGTGAAAGTTGCTCTGTGTACAATTTTTATTGTTGTTCTATGTAAAATTTTATGAACACAAGCTTCCAAGATTATTTCGATTCCAAAACACCAACTTTATATGACAAATGGATAAACCGTTAAAAGCTCCTATATAGAGAGAGTTGAGTAACTTCGGACCATCAAAGTTGCTCTGTGTACACTTTTTATTGTTGTTCTATGTAAAATTTTATTAATACAAGCTTAAAAGATTATTTCGATGGCAAAACACCAACTTTCTATGAAAAATGGACAAAACTGTTGAAAGCACCTCCATAGAGAGAGTTGAGCAACTTCGGACCATCAAAGTTGCTCTGTGTACACTTTTTATTGTTGTTGTATGTATAATTTTATGAATACAAGCTTACAAGATTATTTCGATTCGAAAACACCGACTTTCTACGAAAAATGGACAAAACTGTTGAAAGCTCCTCCATAGAGAGAGTTGAGCAACTTCGGACCATCAAAGTTGCTCTGTGTACACTTTTTATTATTATTCTATGTAAAATTTTATGAATGCAAGCTTACAAGATTATTTCGATTCGAAAACAACAACTTTCTATGACAAATGGATAAAACCGTTAAAAGCTCCTCCATAGAGAGAGATGACCAACTTCGGACCATCAAAGTTGCTCTGTGTACACTTTTTATTGTTGTTCTATGTAAAAGTTTATGAATACAAGCTTACAAGATTATTTCGATTCCAACACACCAACTTTCTATGAAAAATGGACAAAACCGTTGAAAGCTCCTCCATAGAGAGAGTTGAGCAACTTCGGACCATCAAAGATGCTCGGTGTACACTTTTTATTGTTCTTCTATGTCAAATTTTACGTGTATAAGCTTCGTAGATTATTTCGATGACAAAACACCAACTTTCTATGACAAATGGATAAACCGTTAAAAGCTCCTACATAGAGAGAGTTGAGTAACTTCGGACCATCAAAGTTGCTCTGTGTACACTTTTTATTGTTGTTCTATGTAAAATTTTAAGAATACAAGCTTCCAAGATTATTTCGATTCCAAAACACCAACTTTATATGACAAATGGATAAACCGTTAAAAGCTCCTACATAGAGAGAGTTGAGTAACTTCGGACCATCAAAGATGCTCGGTGTACACTTTTTATTGTTCTTGTATGTCAAATTTTACGTGTATATGCTTCGCAGATTATTTCGATGGCAAAACACCAACTTTCTATGAAAAATGGACAAAACTGTTGAAAGCTCCTCCATAGAGAGAGTTGAGTAACTTCGAACCATCAAAGTTGCTCTGTGTACACTTTTTATTGTTGTTCTATGAAATTTTTTTTGAATACAAGGTTACAAGATTATTTCGATTCGAAAACATCAACTTTCTATGACAAATGGATAAAACCGTTAAAAGCTCCTCCATAGAGAGAGTTGACCAACTTCGGACCATCAAAGTTGCTCTGTGTACACTTTTTATTGTTGTTCTATGTAAAATTTTATGAATACAAGCTTACAAGATTATTTCGATTCCAACACACCAACTTTCTATGAAAAATGGACAAAACCGTTGAAAGCTCCTCCATAGAGAGAGTTGAGCAACTTCGGACCGTCAAAGTTGCTCTGTGTACAATTTTTATTGTTGTTCTATGTAAAATTTTATGAATACAAGCTTCCAAGATTATTTCGATTCCAAAACACCAACTTTATATGACAAATGGATAAACCGTTAAAAGCTCCTACATAGAGAGAGTTGAGTAACTTCGGACCATCAAAGTTGCTCTGTGTACACTTTTTATTTTTGTTCTATGTAAAATTTTATGAATACAAGCTTAAAAGATTATTTCGATTCCAAAACACCAACTTTCTATGAAAAATAGACAAAACCGTTGAAAGCTCCTCCATAGAGATAGTTGAGCAACTTCAGACCATCAAAGATGCTCGGTGTACACTTTTTATTGTTCTTCTATGTCAAATTTTACGTGTATAAGCTTCGTAGATTATTTCGATGACAAAACACCAACTTTCTATGACAAATGGATAAACCGTTAAAAGCTCCTACATAGAGAGAGTTGAGTAACTTCGGACCATCAAAGTTGCTCTGTGTACACTTTTTATTGTTGTTCTATGTAAAATTTTAAGAATACAAGCTTCCAAGATTATTTCGATTCCAAAACACCAACTTTATATGACAAATGGATAAACCGTTAAAAGCTCCTACATAGAGAGAGTTGAGTAACTTCGGACCATCAAAGATGCTCGGTGTACACTTTTTATTGTTCTTGTATGTCAAATCTTACGTGTATATGCTTCGCAGATTATTTCGATGGCAAAACACCAACTTTCTATGAAAAATGGACAAAACTGTTGAAAGCTCCTCCATAGAGAGAGTTGAGTAACTTCGAACCATCAAAGTTGCTCTGTGTACACTTTTTATTGTTGTTCTATGAAATTTTTTTTGAATACAAGGTTACAAGATTATTTCGATTCGAAAACATCAACTTTCTATGACAAATGGATAAAACCGTTAAAAGCTCCTCCATAGAGAGAGTTGACCAACTTCGGACCATCAAAGTTGCTCTGTGTACACTTTTTATTGTTGTTCTATGTAAAATTTTATGAATACAAGCTTACAAGATTATTTCGATTCCAACACACCAACTTTCTATGAAAAATGGACAAAACCGTTGAAAGCTCCTCCATAGAGAGAGTTGAGCAACTTCGGACCGTCAAAGTTGCTCTGTGTACAATTTTTATTGTTGTTCTATGTAAAATTTTATGAATACAAGCTTCCAAGATTATTTCGATTCCAAAACACCAACTTTATATGACAAATGGATAAACCGTTAAAAGCTCCTACATAGAGAGAGTTGAGTAACTTCGGACCATCAAAGTTGCTCTGTGTACACTTTTTATTTTTGTTCTATGTAAAATTTTATGAATACAAGCTTAAAAGATTATTTCGATTCCAAAACACCAACTTTCTATAAAAAATAGACAAAACCGTTGAAAGATCCTCCATAGAGAGAGTTGTGCAACTTCGGACCATCAAAGATGCTCGCTGTACACTTTTTATTGTTCTTCTATGTCAAATTTTACGTGTATAAGCTTCGTAGATTATTTCGATGGCAAAACACCAACTTTCTATGAAAAATGGACAAAACTGTTGAAAGCTCCTCCATAGAGAGAGTTGAGCAACTTCGGACCATCAAAGATGCTCGGTGTACACTTTTTATTGTTCTTCTATGTCAAATTTTACGTATATAAGCTTCGTAGATTATTTCGATGGCAAAACACCAACTTTCTATGAAAAATGGACAAAACTGTTGAAAGCTCCTCCATAGAGAGAGTTGAGCAACTTCGGACCATCGAAGTTGCTCTGTGTACACGTTTTATTGTTGTTGTATGTAAAATTTTATGAATACAACATTACAAGATTATTTCGATTCGAAAACACTAACTTTCTATGAAAAATGGACAAAACTGTTGAAAGCTCCTCCATAGAGAGAGTTGAGCAACTTCGGACCATCAAAGTTGCTCTGTGTACACTTTTTATTGTTATTCTATGTAAAATTTTATGAATGCAAGCTTACAAGATTATTTCGATTCGAAAACATCAACTTTCTATGACAAATGGATAAAACCGTTAAAAGCTCCTCCATAGAGAGAGATGACCAACTTCGGACCATCAAAGTTGCTCTGTGTACACTTTTTATTGTTGTTCTATGTAAAATTTTATGAATACAAGCTTACAAGATTATTTCGATTCCAACACACCAACTTTCTATGAAAAATGGACAAAACCGTTGAAAGCTCCTCCATAGAGAGAGTTGAGCAACTTCGGACCACCAAAGATGCTCGGTGTACACTTTTTATAGTTCTTCTATGTCAAATTTTACGTGTATAAGCTTCGTAGATTATTTCGATGACAAAACACCAACTTTCTATGACAAATGGATAAACCGTTAAAAGCTCCTACATAGAGAGAGTTGAGTAACTTCGGACCATCAAAGTTGCTCTGTGTACACTTTTTATTGTTGTTCTATGTAAAATTTTATGAATACAAGCTTCCAAGATTATTTCGATTCCAAAACACCAACTTTATACGACAAATGGATAAACCGTTAAAAGCTCCTACATAGAGAGAGTTGAGTAACTTCGGACCATCAAAGTTGCTCTGTGTACACTTTTTATTGTTGTTCTATGTAAAATTTTATGAATACAAGCTTAAAAGATTATTTCGATTCCAAAACACCAACTTTCTATGAAAAATAGACAAAACCCTTGAAAGCTCCTCCATAGAGAGAGTTGAGCAACTTCGGACCATCAAAGATGCCCGGTGTACACTTTTTATTGTTCTTCTATGTCAAATTTTACGTGTATAAGCTTCGTAGATTATTTCGATGGCAAAACACCAACTTTCTATGAAAAATGGACAAAACTGTTGAAAGCTCCTCCATAGAGAGAGTTGAGCAACTTCGGACCATCAAAGATGCTCGGTGTACACTTTTTATTGTTCTTCTATGTCAAATTTTACGTATATAAGCTTCGTAGATTATTTCGATGGCAAAACACCAACTTTCTATGAAAAATGGACAAAACTGTTGAAAGCTTCTCCATAGAGGGAGTTGAGCAACTTCGGACCATCAAAGTTGCTCTGTGTACACTTTTTATTGTTGTTGTATGTAAAATTTTATGAATACAACATTACAAGATTATTTCGATTCGAAAACACTAACTTTCTATGAAAAATGGACAAAACTGTTGAAAGCTCCTCCATAGAGAGAGTTGAGCAACTTCGGACCATCAAAGTTGCTCTGTGTACACTTTTTATTGTTATTCTATGTAAAATTTTATGAATACAAGCTTATAAGATTATTTTGATTCGAAAACATCAACTTTCTATGACAAATGGATAAAACTGTTAAAAGCTCCTCCATAGAGAGAGATGACCAACTTCGGACCATCAAAGTTGCTCTGTGTACACTTTTTATTGTTGTTCTATGTAAAATTTTATGAATACAAGCTTACAAGATTATTTCGATTCCAACACACCAACTTTCTATGAAAAATGGACAAAACCGTTGAAAGCTCCTCCATAGAGAGAGTTGAGCAACTTCGGACCATCAAAGTTGCTCTGTGTACACTTTTTATTGTTGTTCTATGTAAAATTTTATAAATACAAGCTTCCAAGATTATTTCGATTCCAAAACACAAACTTTCTATGACAAATGGATAAAACCATTAAAAGCTTTTACATAGAGAGAGTTGAGCAACTTCGGACCATCAAAGATGCTTGGTGTACACTTTTTATTGTTCTTCTATGTCAAATTTTACGAGTATAAGCTTCGTAGATTATTTCGATGCCAAAACACCAACTTTCTATGAAAAATGGAAAAAACCGTTGAAAGCTCCTCCATAGAGAGAGTTGAGCAACTTCGCACCATCAAAGTTGCTCTGTGTTCACTTTTTATTTTTGTTCTATGGAAAATTTTATGAATACAAGCTTAAAAGATTATTTCGATTCCAAAACACCAACTTTCTATAAAAAATAGACAAAACCGTTGAAAGATCCTCCATAGAGAGAGTTGTGCAACTTCGGACCATCAAAGATGCTCGCTATACACTTTTTATTGTTGTTCTATGTAAAATTTTATGAATACAAGCTTACAAAATTATTTCGATTCCAACACACCAACTTTCTATGAAAAATGGACAAAACCGTTGAAAGCTCCTCCATAGAGAGAGTTAAGCAACTTCGGACCGTGAAAGTTGCTCTGTGTACAATTTTTACTGTTGTTCTATGTAAAATTTTATGAACACAAGCTTCCAAGATTATTTCGATTCCAAAACACCAACTTTATATGACAAATGGATAAACCGTTAAAAGCTCCTACATAGAGAGAGTTGAGTAACTTCGGACCATCAAAGTTGCTCTGTGTACACGTTTTATTGTTGTTCTATGTAAAATTTTATGAATACAAGCTTAAAAGATTATTTCGATTCCAAAACACCAACTTTCTATGAAAAATAGACAAAACCGTTGAAAGCTCCTCCATAGAGATAGTTGAGCAACTTCGGACCATCAAAGATGCTCGGTGTACACTTTTTATTGTTCTTCTATGTCAAATTTTACGTGTATAAGCTTCGTAGATTATTTCGATGGCAAAACACCAACTTTCTATGAAAAATGGACAAAACTGTTGAAAGCTCCTCCATAGAGAGAGTTGAGCAACTTCGGACCATCAAAGATGCTCGGTGTACACTTTTTATTGTTCTTCTATGTCAAATTTTACGTATATAAGCTTCGTAGATTATTTCGATGGCAAAACACCAACTTTCTATGAAAAATGGACAAAACTGTTGAAAGCTCCTCCATAGAGAGAGTTAAGCAACTTCGGACCATCAAAGTTGCTCTGTGTACACTTTTTATTGTTGTTGTATGTAAAATTTTATGAATACAAGCTTACAAGATTATTTCGATTCGAAAACACCAACTTTCTATGAAAAATGGACAAAACTGTTGAAAGCTCCTCCATAGAGAGAGTTGAGCAACTTCGGACCATCAAAGTTGCTCTGTGTACACTTTTTATTGTTATTCTATGTAAAATTTTATGAATACAAGGTTACAAGATTATTTCGATTCGAAAACATCAACTTTCTATGACAAATGGATAAAACCGTTAAAAGCTCCTCCATAGAGAGAGATGACCAACTTCGGACCATCAAAGTTGCTCTGTGTACACTTTTTATTTTTGTTCTATGGAAAATTTTATGAATACAAGCTTACAAGATTATTTCGATTCCAAAACATCAACTATCTATGACAAATGGATAAAATCGTTAAAAGCTCCTCCATAGATAGAGTTGATCAACTTCGGACCATCAAAGTTGCTCTGTGTACACTTTTTATTGTTGTTCTATGTAAAATTTTATGAATACAAGCTTCCAAGATTATTTCAATTCCAAAACACCAACTTTCTGTGACAAATTGATCAAACCGTTAAAAGCTCCTCCATAGAGAGAGTTGAGCAACTTTGGACCATCAAAGTTGATCTGTGTACACTTTTTATTATTGTTCTATGTAAAATTTTATGAATACAAGCTTCGACGATTATTTAGATTCCAAAACACCAACTTTCTATGACAAATGGATAAAACCGTTAAAAGCTCCTCCATAGAGAGAGTTGATCAACTTCGGACCATCAAAGATGCTCGGTGTACACTTTTTATTGTTCTTCTGTGTCAAATTTTACGAGTATAAGCTTCGTAGATTATTTTGATGGCAAAACACCAACTTTCTATGAAAAATGGACAAAACTGTTGAAAGCTCCTCCATATAGAGAGGTGAGCAACTTCGGACCATCAAAGATGCTCGGTGTACACTTTTTATTGTTCTTCTATGTCAAATTTTACGTGTATAAGCTTCGTAGATTATTTCGATGGCAAAACACCAACTTTCTATGAAAAATGGACAAAACTGTTGAAAGCTCCTCCATAGAGAGAGTTGAGCAACTTCGGACCATCAAAGTTGCTCTGTGTACACTTTTTATTGTCGTTCTATGTAAAATTTTATGAATACAAGCTTACAAGATTATTTCGATTCGAAAACATCAACTTTCTATGACAAATGGATAAAACTGTTAAAAGCTCCCCCATAGAGAGAGTTTACCAACTTCGGACCATCAAAGTTGCTCTGTGTACACTTTTTATTGTTGTTCTATGTAAAATTTTATGAATACAAGCTTACAAGATTATTTCGATTCCAACACACCAACTTTCTATGAAAAATGGACAAAACCGTTGAAAGCTCCTCCATAGAGAGAGTTGAGCAACTTCGGACCATCAAAGTTGCTCCGTGTGCACATTTTATTGTTGTTCTATGTAAAATTTTATGAATACAAGATTCCAAGATTATTTCGATTCCAAAACACCAACTTTATATGACAAATGGATAAAACCGTTAAAAGCTCCTCCATAGAGAGAGTTGAGCAACTTCGGACCATCAAAGATGCTCGGTGTACACTTTTTATTGTTCTTTTTTGTCAAATTTTACGTGTATAAGCTTCGTAGATTATTTCGATGGCAAAACACCAACTTTCTATGAAAAATGGACAAAACTGTTGAAAGCTCCTCCATAGAGAGAGTTGAGTGACTTCGGACCATCAAAGTTGCTCTGTGTACACTTTTTATTGTTGTTGTGTGTAAAATTTTACGAATACAAGCTTACAAGATTATTTCGATTCGAAAACACCAACTTTCAATGAAAAATGGACAAAACTGTTAAAAACTCCTCCATAGAGAGAGTTAGGCGACTTCGGACCATCAAAGTTGCTCTGTGTACACTTTTTATTGTTGTTCTATGTAAAATTTTACGAATACAAGATTCCAAGATTATTTCGATTCCAAAACACCAACTTTATATGACAAATGGATAAAACCGTTAAAAGCTCCTACATAGAGAGAGTTGAGCAACTTCGGACCATCAAAGATGCTCGGTGTACACTTTTTATTGTTCTTCTATGTCAAATTTTACGTGTATAAGCTTCGTAGATTATTTCGATGGCAAAACACCAACTTTCTATGAAAAATGGACAAAACTGTTGAAAGCTCCTCCATAGAGAGAGTTGAGCAACTTCGGACCATCAAAGATGCTCGGTGTACACTTTTTATTGTTCATCTATGTCAAATTTTACGTGTATAAGCTTCGTAGATTATTTCAATGGCAAAACACCAACTTTCTATGAAAAATGGACAAAACTGTTGAAAGCTCCTCCATAGAGAGAGTTGAGCGACTTCGGACCATCAAAGTTGCTCTGTGTACACTTTTTATTGTTGTTGTGTGTAAAATTTTATGAATACAAGCTTACAAGATTATTTCGATTTGAAAACACCAACTTTCTATGAAAAATGGACAAAACTGTTGAAAGCTCCCCCATAGAGAGAGTTGAGCGACTTCGGACCATCAAAATTGCTCTGTGTACACTTTTTATTGTTGTTTTATGTAAAATTTTACGAATTCAAGATTCCAAGATTATTTCGATTCCAAAACACCAACTTTATATGAAAAATGGATAAAACCGTTAAAAGCTCCTACATAGAGAGAGTTGAGCAACTTCGGACAATCAAAGATGCTCGGTGTACACTTTTTATTGTTCTTCTATGTCAAATTTTACGTGTATAAGCTTCGTAGATTATTTCGATGGCAAAACACCAACTTTCTATGAAAAATGGACAAAACTGTTGAAAGCTCCTCCATAGAGAGAGTTGACCAACTTCGGACCATCAAAGATGCTCGGTGTACACTTTTTATTGTTCTTCTATGTCAAATTTTACGTGTATAAGCTTCGTAGATTATTTCGATGGCAAAACACCAACTTTCTATGAAAAATGTACAAAACTGTTGAAAGCTCCTCCATAGAGAGAGTTGAGCAACTTCGGACCATCAAAGTTGCTCTGTGTACACTTTTTATTGTTGTTCTATGTAAAATTTTATGAATACAAGCTTACAAGATTATTTCGATTCGAAAACATCAACTTTCTATGACAAATGGATAAAACCGTCAAAAGCTCCTCCATAGAGAGAGTTGAGCAACTTCGGACCATCAAAGTTGCTCTGTGTACACTTTTTATTGTTGTTCTATGTAAAATTTTATGAATACAAGCTTACAAGATTATTTCGATTCCAACACACCAACTTTCTATGAAAAATGGACAAAACCGTTGAAAGCTCCTCCATAGAGAGAGTTGAGCAACTTTGGACCATCAAAGTTGCTCTGTGTGCACTTTTTATTGTTGTTCTATGTAAAATTTTATGAATACAAGATTCCAAGATTATTTCGATTCCAAAACACCAACTTTATATGACAAATGGATAAAACCGTTAAAAGCTCCTCCATAGAGAGAGTTGAGCAACTTCGGACCATCAAAGATGCTCGGTGTACACTTTTTATTGTTCTTCTTTGTCAAATTTTACGTGTATAAGCTTCGTAGATTATTTCGATGGCAAAACACCAACTTTCTATGAAAAATGGACAAAACTGTTGAAAGCTCCTCCATAGAGAGAGTTGAGCGACTTCGGACCATCAAAGTTTCTCTGTGTACACTTTTTATTGTTGTTGTGTGTAAAATTTTATGAATACAAGCTTACAAGATTATTTCGATTCGAAAACACCAACTTTTTATGAAAAATGGACAAAACTGTTGAAAGCTCCTCCATAGAGAGAGTTGAGCGACTTCGGACCATCAAAGTTGCTCTGTGTACACTTTTTATTGTTGTTCTATGTAAAATTTTATGAATACAAGCTTACAAGATTATTTCGATTCGAAAACATCAACTTTCTATGACAAATGGATAAAACCGTTAAAAGCTCCTCCATAGAGAGAGTTGACCAACTTCGGACCATCAAAGTTGCTCTGTGTACAATTTTTCTTGTTGTTATATGTAAAATTTTATGAATACAAGCTTACAAGATTATTTCGATGGCAAAACACCAACTTTCTATGAAAAATGGACAAAACTGTTGAAAGCTCCTCCATAGAGAGAGTTGAGCGACTTCGGACCATCAAAGTTGCTCTGTGTACACTTTTTATTGTTGTTGTGTGTAAAATTTTACGAATACAAGCTTACAAGATTATTTCGATTCCAAAACACCAACTTTATATGACAAATGGATAAAACCGTTAAAAGCTCCTACATAGAGAGAGTTGAGCAACTTCGAACCATCAAAGATGCTCGGTGTACACTTTTTATTGTTCTTCTATGTCAAATTTTACGTGTATAAACTTCGTAGATTATTTCGATGGCAAAACACCAACTTTCTATGAAAAATGGACAAAACTGTTGAAAGCTCCTCCATAGAGAGAGTTGAGCAACTTCAGACCATCAAAGATGCTCGGTGTACACTTTTTATTGTTCTTCTATGTCAAATTTTACGTATATAAGCTTCGTAGATTATTTCGATGTCAAAACACCAACTTTCTATGAAAAATGGACAAAACTGTTGAAAGCTTCTCCATAGAGAGAGTTGAGCAACTTCGGACCATCAAAGTTGCTCTGTGTACACTTTTTATTGTTGTTATATGTAAAATTTTATGAATACAACATTACAAGATTATTTCGATTCGAAAACACTAACTTTCTATGAAAAATGGACAAAACTGTTGAAAGCTCCTCCATAGAGAGAGTTGAGCAACTTCGGACCATCAAAGTTGCTCTGTGTACACTTTTTATTGTTATTCTATGTAAAATTTTATGAATACAAGCTTACAAGATTATTTCGATTCGAAAACATCAACTTTCTATGACAAATGGATAAAACCGTTAAAAGCTCCTCCATAGAGAGAGATGACCAACTTCGGACCATCAAAGTTGCTCTGTGTACACTTTTTATTGTTGTTCTATGTAAAATTTTATGAATACAAGCTTACAAGATTATTTCGATTCCAACACACCAACTTTCTATGAAAAATGGACAAAACTGTTGAAAGCTCCTCCATAGAGAGAGTTGAGCAACTTCGGACCATCAAAGATGCTCGGTGTACACTTTTTATTGTTCTTCTATGTCAAATTTTACGAGTATAAGCTTCGTAGATTATTTCGATGCCAAAACACCAACTTTCTATGAAAAATGGAAAAAAACCGTTGAAAGCTCCTCCATAGAGAGAGTTGAGCAACTTCGGACCATCAAAGTTGCTCTGTGTACACTTTTTATTTTTGTTCTATGGAAAATTTTATGAATAGAAGTTTACAAGATTATTTCGATTCCAAAACATCAACTATCTATGACAAATTGATAAAATCGTTAAAAGCTCCCCTATAGAGAGAGTTGATCAACTTCGGACCATCAAAGTTGCTCTGTGTACACTTTTTATTGTTGTTCTATGTAAAATTTTATGAATACAAGCTTACAAGATTATTTCGATTCCAACACACCAACTTTCTATGAAAAATGGACAAAACCGTTGAAAGCTCCTCCATAGAGAGAGTTGAGCAACTTTGGACCGTCAAAGTTGCTCTGTGTACAATTTTTATTGTTGTTCTATGTAAAATTTTATGAACACAAGCTTCCAAGATTATTTCGATTCCAAAACACCAACTTTATATGACAAATGGATAAACCGTTAAAAGCTCCTACATAGAGAGAGTTGAGTAACTTCGGACCATCAAAGTTGCTCTGTGTACACTTTTTATTGTTGTTCTATGTAAAATTTTATGAATACAAGCTTAAAAGATTATTTCGATTCCAAAACACCAACTTTCTATGAAAAATAGACAAAACCGTTGAAAGCTCCTCCATAGAGAGAGTTGAGCAACTTCGGACCATCAAAGATGCTCGGTGTACACTTTTTATTGTTCTTCTATGTCAAATTTTACGTGTATAAGCTTCGTAGATTATTTCGATGGCAAAACACCAACTTTCTATGAAAAATGGACAAAACTGTTGAAAGCTCCTCCATAGAGAGAGTTGAGCAACTTCGGACCATCAAAGATGCTCGGTGTACACTTTTTATTGTTCTTCTATGTCAAATTTTACGTATATCAGCTTCGTAGATTATTTCGATGGCAAAACACCAACTTTCTATGAAAAATGGACAAAACTGTTGAAAGCTCCTCCATAGAGAGAGTTGAGCAACTTCGGACCATCAAAGTTGCTCTGTGTACACTTTTTATTGTTGTTGTATGTAAAATTTTATGAATACAAGCTTACAAGATTATTTCGATTCGAAAACATCAACTTTCTATGACAAATGGATAAATCGTTAAAAGCTCCTCCATAGAGAGAGATGACCAACTTCGGACCATCAAAGTTGCTCTGTGTACACTTTTTATTGTTGTTCTATGTAAAATTTTATGAATACAAGCTTACAAGATTATTTCGATTCCAACACACCAACTTTCTATAAAAAATGGACAAAACCGTTGAAAGCTCCTCCATAGAGAGAGTTGAGCAACTTCGGACCATCAAAGTTGCTCTGTGTACACTTTTTATTGTTGTTCTATGTAAAATTTTATGAATACAAGCTTCCAAGATTATTTCGATTCCAAAACACCAACTTTCTATGACAAATGGATAAAACCATTAAAAGCTTTTACATAGAGAGAGTTGAGCAACTTCGGACCATCAAAGATGCTTGGTGTACACTTTTTATTGTTCTTCTATGTCAAATTTGACGAGTATAAGCTTCGTAGATTATTTCGATGCCAAAACACCAACTTTCTATGAAAAATGGAAAAAACCCGTTGAAAGCTCCTCCATAGAGAGAGTTGAGCAACTTCGGACCATCAAAGTTGCTCTGTGTACACTTTTTATTTTTGTTCTATGGAAAATTTTATGAATACAAGCTTACAAGATTATTTCGATTCCAAAACATCAACTATCTATGACAAATGGATAAAATCGTTAAAAGCTCCTTCATAGAGAGAGTTGATCAACTTCGGACCATCAAAGTTGCTCTGTGTACACTTTTTATTGTTGTTCTATGTAAAATTTTATGAATACAAGCTTCCAAGATTATTTCAATTCCAAAACACCAACTTTCTGTGACAAATTGATAAAACCGTTAAAAGCTCCTCCATAGAGAGAGTTGAGCAACTTTGGACCATCAAAGTTGATCTGTGTACACTTTTTATTATTGTTCCATGTAAAATTTTATGAATACAAGCTTCGACGATTATTTAGATTCCAAAACACCAACTTTCTATGACAAATGGATAAAACCGTTAAAAGCTCCTCCATAGAGAGAGTTGATCAACTTCGGACCATCAAAGATGCTCGGTGTACACTTTTTATTGTTCTTCTATGTCAAATTTTACGTGTATAAGCTTTGTAGATTATTTTGATGGCAAAACACCAACTTTCTATGAAAAATGGACAAAACTGTTGAAAGCTCCTCCATAGATAGAGTTGAGCAACTTCGGACCATCAAAGATGCTCGGTGTACACTTTTTATTGTTCTTCTATGTAAAATTTTACGTGTATAAGCTTCGTAGATTATTTCGATGGCAAAACACCAACTTTCTATGAAAAATGGACAAAACTGTTGAAAGCTCCTCCATAGAGAGAGTTGAGCAACTTCGGACCATCAAAGTTGCTCTGTGTACAATTTTTATTGTTGTTCTATGTAAAATTTTTTGAATACAAGCTTCCAAGATTATTTCGATTCCAAAACACCAACTTTATATGACAAATGGATAAACCGTTAAAAGCTCCTACATAGAGTGAGTTGAGTAACTTTGGACCATCAAAGTTGCTCTGTGTACACTTTTTATTGTTGTTCTATGTAAAATTTTATGAATACAAGCTTAAAAGATTATTTAGATTCCAAAACACCAACTTTCTATGAAAAATGGACAAAACCGTTGAAAGCTCCTCCATAGAGAGAGTTGAGCAACTTCGGACTATCAAAGATGCTCGGTGTACACTTTTTATTGTTCTTCTATGTCAAATTTTACGTGTATAAGCTTCGTAGATTATTTCGATGGCAAAACACCAACTTTCTATGAAAAATGGACAAAACTGTTGAAAGCTCCTCCATAGAGAGAGTTGAGCAACTTCGGACCATCAAAGTTGCTTTGTGTACACTTTTTATTGTTGTTCTATGTAAAATTTTATGAATACAAGCTTACAAGATTATTTCGATTCGAAAACATCAACTTTCTATGACAAATGGATAAAATCGTTAAAAGCTCCTCCATAGAGAGAGTTGACCAACTTCGGACCATCAAAGTTGCTCTGTGTACACTTTTTATTGTTGTTCTATGTAAAATTTTATGAATACAAGCTTACAAGATTATTTCGATTCCAACACACCAACTTTCTATGAAAAATGGACAAAACCGTTGAAAGCTCCTCCATAGAGAGAGTTGAGCAACTTCGGACCATCAAAGTTGCTCTGTGTGCACTTTTTATTGTTGTTCTATGTAAAATTTTATGAATACAAGATCCCAAAGATTATTTCGATTCCAAAACACCAACTTTATATGACAAATGGATAAAACCATTAAAAGCTCCTCCATAGAGAGAGTTGAGCAACTTCGGACCATCAAAGATGCTCGGTGTACACTTTTTATTGTTCTTTTTTGTCAAATTTTACGTGTATAAGCTTCGTAGATTATTTCGATGGCAAAACACCAACTTTCTATGAAAAATGGACAAAACTGTTGAAAGCTCCTCCATAGAGAGAGTTGAGCGACTTCGGACCATCAAAGTTGCTCTGTGTACACTTTTTATTGTTGTTGTGTGTAAAATTTTATGAATACAAGCTTACAAGATTATTTCGATTCAAAAACACCAACTTTCTATGAAAAATGGACAAAACTGTTGAAAGCTCCTCCATAGAGAGAGTTGAGCGACTTCGGACCATCAAAGTTGCTCTGTGTACACTTTTTATTGTTGTTCTATGTAAAATTTTACGAATACAAGATTCCAAGATTATTTCGATTCCAAAACACCAACTTTATATGACAAATGGATAAAACCGTTAAAAGCTCCTACATAGAGAGAGTTGAGCAACTTCGGACCATCAAAGATGCTCGGTGTACACTTTTTATTGTTCTTCTATGTCAAATTTTACGTGTATAAGCTTCGTAGATTATTTCGATGGCAAAACACCAACTTTCTATGAAAAATGGACAAAACTGTTGAAAGCTCCTCCATAGAGAGAGTTGAGCAACTTCGGACCATCAAAGATGCTCGGTGTACACTTTTTATTGTTCATCTATGTCAAATTTTACGTGTATAAGCTTCGTAGATTATTTCAATGGCAAAACACCAACTTTCTATGAAAAATGGACAAAACTGTTGAAAGCTCCTCCATAGAGAGAGTTGAGCGACTTCGGACCATCAAAGTTGCTCTGTGTACACTTTTTATTGTTGTTGTGTGTAAAATTTTATGAACACAAGCTTCCAAGATTATTTCGATTCCAAAACACCAACTTTCTATGAAAAATGGACAAAACTGTTGAAAGCTCCTCCATAGAGAGAGTTGAGCGACTTCGGACCATCAAAGTTGCTCTGTGTACACTTTTTATTGTTGTTCTATGTAAAATTTTATGAATACAAGCTTAAAAGATTATTTCGATTCCAAAACACCAACTTTCTATGACAAATAGATAAAACCGTTGAAAGCTCCTCCATAGAGAGAGTTGAGCAACTTCGGACCATCAAAGATGCTCGGTGTACACTTTTTATTGTTCTTCTATGTCAAATTTTACGTGTATAAGCTTCGTAGATTATTTCGATGGCAAAACACCAACTTTCTATGAAAAATGGACAAAACTGTTGAAAGCTCCTCCATAGAGAGAGTTGAGCAACTTCGGACCATCAAAGATGCTCGGTGTACACTTTTTATTGTTCTTCTATGTCAAATTTTACGTGTATAAGCTTCGTAGATTATTTCGATGGCAAAACACCAACTTTCTATGAAAAATGGACAAAACTGTTGAAAGCTCCTCCATAGAGAGAGTTGAGCAACTTCGGACCATCAAAGTTGCTCTGTGTACACTTTTTATTGTTTTTCTATGTAAAATTTTATGAATACAGGCTTACAAGATTATTTCGATTCGAAAACATCAACTTTCTATGACAAATGGATAAAACCGTCAAAAGCTCCTCCATAGAGAGAGTTGAGCAACTTCGGACCATCAAAGTTGTTCTATGTCAAATTTTACGTGTATAAGCTTCGTAGATTATTTCGATGGCAAAACACCAACTTTCTATGAAAAATGGACAAAACTGTTGAAAGCTCCTCCATAGAGAGAGTTGACCAACTTCGGACCATCAAAGATGCTCGGTGTACACTTTTTATTGTTCTTCTATGTCAAATTTTACGTGTATAAGCTTCGTAGATTATTTCGATGGCAAAACACCAACTTTCTATGAAAAATGGACAAAACCGTTGAAAGCTCCTCCATAGAGAGAGTTGAGCAACTTCGGACCATCAAAGTTGCTCTGTGTACACTTTTTATTGTTTTTCTATGTAAAATTTTATGAATACAGGCTTACAAGATTATTTCGATTCGAAAACATCAACTTTCTATGACAAATGGATAAAACCGTCAAAAGCTCCTCCATAGAGAGAGTTGAGCAACTTCGGACCATCAAAGTTGCTCTGTGTACACTTTTTATTGTTGTTCTATGTAAAATTTTATGAATACAAGCTTACAAGATTATTTCGATTCCAACGCACCAACTTTCTATGAAAAATGGACAAAACCGTTGAAAGCTCCTCCATAGAGAGAGTTGAGCAACTTTGGACCATCAAAGTTGCTCTGTGTGCACTTTTTATTGTTGTTCTATGTAAAATTTTATGAATACAAGATTCCAAGATTATTTCGATTCCAAAACACCAACTTTATATGACAAATGGATAAAACCGTTAAAAGCTCCTCCATAGAGAGAGTTGAGCAACTTCGGACCATCAAAGATGCTCGGTGTACACTTTTTATTGTTCTTCTTTGTCAAATTTTACGTGTATAAGCTTCGTAGATTATTTCGATGGCAAAACACCAACTTTCTATGAAAAATGGACAAAACTGTTGAAAGCTCCTCCATAGAGAGAGTTGAGCGACTTCGGACCATCAAAGTTTCTCTGTGTACACTTTTTATTGTTGTTGTGTGTAAAATTTTATGAATACAAGCTTACAAGATTATTTCGATTCGAAAACACCAACTTTTTATGAAAAATGGACAAAACTGTTGAAATCTCCTCCATAGAGAGAGTTGAGCGACTTCGGACCATCAAAGTTGCTCTGTGTACACTTTTTATTGTTGTTCTATGTAAAATTTTATGAATACAAGCTTACAAGATTATTTCGATTCGAAAACATCAACTTTCTATGACAAATGGATAAAACCGTTAAAAGCTCCTCCATAGAGAGAGTTGACCAACTTCGGACCATCAAAGTTGCTCTGTGTACAATTTTTCTTGTTGTTCTATGTAAAATTTTATGAATACAAGCTTACAAGATTATTTCGATGGCAAAACACCAACTTTCTATGAAAAATGGACAAAACTGTTGAAAGCTCCTCCATAGAGAGAGTTGAGCGACTTCGGACCATCAAAGTTGCTCTGTGTACACTTTTTATTGTTGTTGTGTGTAAAATTTTACGAATACAAGCTTACAAGATTATTTCGATTCCAAAACACCAACTTTATATGACAAATGGATAAAACCGTTAAAAGCTCCTACATAGAGAGAGTTGAGCAACTTCGAACCATCAAAGATGCTCGGTGTACACTTTTTATTGTTCTTCTATGTCAAATTTTACGTGTATAAGCTTCGTAGATTATTTCGATGGCAAAACACCAACTTTCTATGAAAAATGGACAAAACTGTTGAAAGCTCCTCTATAGAGAGAGTTGAGCAACTTCGGACCATCAAAGATGCTCGGTGTACACTTTTTATTGTTCTTCTATGTCAAATTTTACGTATATAAGCTTCGTAGATTATTTCGATGGCAAAACACCAACTTTCTATGAAAAATGGACAAAACTGTTGAAAGCTTCTCCATAGAGAGAGTTGAGCAACTTCGGACCATCAAAGTTGCTCTGTGTACACTTTTTATTGTTGTTGTATGTAAAATTTTATGAATACAACATTACAAGATTATTTCGATTCGAAAACACTAACTTTCTATGAAAAATGGACAAAACTGTTGAAAGCTCCTCCATAGAGAGAGTTGAGCAACTTCGGACCATCAAAGTTGCTCTGTGTACACTTTTTATTGTTATTCTATGTAAAATTTTATGAATACAAGCTTACAAGATTATTTCGATTCGAAAACATCAACTTTCTATGACAAATGGATAAAACCGTTAAAAGCTCCTCCATAGAGAGAGATGACCAACTTCGGACCATCAAAGTTGCTCTGTGTACACTTTTTATTGTTGTTCTATGTAAAATTTTATGAATACAAGCTTACAAGATTATTTCGATTCCAACACACCAACTTTCTATGAAAAATGGACAAAACTGTTGAAAGCTCCTCCATAGAGAGAGTTGAGCAACTTCGGACCATCAAAGATGCTCGGTGTACACTTTTTATTGTTCTTCTATGTCAAATTTTACGTGTATAAGCTTCGTAGATTATTTCGATGGCAAAACACCAACTTTCTATGAAAAATGGACAAAACTGTTGAAAGCTCCTCTATAGAGAGAGTTGAGCAACTTCGGACCATCAAAGATGCTCGGTTAACACTTTTTATTGTTCTTCTATGTCAAATTTTACGTATATAAGCTTCGTAGATTATTTCGATGGCAAAACACCAACTTTCTATGAAAAATGGACAAAACTGTTGAAAGCTTCTCCATAGAGAGAGTTGAGCAACTTCGGACCATCAAAGTTGCTCTGTGTACACTTTTTATTGTTGTTGTATGTAAAATTTTATGAATACAACATTACAAGATTATTTCGATTCGAAAACACTAACTTTCTATGAAAAATGGACAAAACTGTTGAAAGCTCCTCCATAGAGAGAGTTGAGCAACTTCGGACCATCAAAGTTGCTCTGTGTACACTTTTTATTGTTATTCTATGTAAAACTTTATGAATACAAGCTTACAAGATTATTTCGATTCGAAAACATCAACTTTCTATGACAAATGGATAAAACCGTTAAAAGCTCCTCCATAGAGAGAGATGACCAACTTCGGACCATCAAAGTTGCTCTGTGTACATTTTTTATTGTTGTTCTATGTAAAATTTTATGAATACAAGCTTACAAGATTATTTCGATTCCAACACACCAACTTTCTATGAAAAATGGACAAAACTGTTGAAAGCTCCTCCATAGAGAGAGTTGAGCAACTTCGGACCATCAAAGATGCTCGGTGTACACTTTTTATTGTTCTTCTATGTCAAATTTTACGAGTATAAGCTTCGTAGATTATTTCGATGCCAAAACACCAACTTTCTATGAAAAATGGAAAAAAACCGTTGAAAGCTCCTCCATAGAGAGAGTTGAGCAACTTCGGACCATCAAAGTTGCTCTGTGTACACTTTTTATTTTTGTTCTATGGAAAATTTTATGAATAGAAGTTTACAAGATTATTTCGATTCCAAAACATCAACTATCTATGACAAATTGATAAAATCGTTAAAAGCTCCCCCATAGAGAGAGTTGATCAACTTCGGACCATCAAAGTTGCTCTGTGTACACTTTTTATTGTTGTTCTATGTAAAATTTTATGAATACAAGCTTACAAGATTATTTCGATTCCAACACACCAACTTTCTATGAAAAATGGACAAAACCGTTGAAAGCTCCTCCATAGAGAGAGTTGAGCAACTTTGGACCGTCAAAGTTGCTCTGTGTACAATTTTTATTGTTGTTCTATGTAAAATTTTATGAACACAAGCTTCCAAGATTATTTCGATTCCAAAACACCAACTTTATATGACAAATGGATAAACCGTTAAAAGCTCCTACATAGAGAGAGTTGAGTAACTTCGGACCATCAAAGTTGCTCTGTGTACACTTTTTATTGTTGTTCTATGTAAAATTTTATGAATACAAGCTTAAAAGATTATTTCGATTCCAAAACACCAACTTTCTATGAAAAATAGACAAAACCGTTGAAAGCTCCTCCATAGAGAGAGTTGAGCAACTTCGGACCATCAAAGATGCTCGGTGTACACTTTTTATTGTTCTTCTATGTCAAATTTTACGTGTATAAGCTTCGTAGATTATTTCGATGGCAAAACACCAACTTTCTATGAAAAATGGACAAAACTGTTGAAAGCTCCTCCATAGAGAGAGTTGAGCAACTTCGGACCATCAAAGATGCTCGGTGTACACTTTTTATTGTTCTTCTATGTCAAATTTTACGTATATCAGCTTCGTAGATTATTTCGATGGCAAAACACCAACTTTCTATGAAAAATGGACAAAACTGTTGAAAGCTCCTCCATAGAGAGAGTTGAGCAACTTCGGACCATCAAAGTTGCTCTGTGTACACTTTTTATTGTTGTTGTATGTAAAATTTTATGAATACAAGCTTACAAGATTATTTCGATTCGAAAACATCAACTTTCTATGACAAATGGATAAATCGTTAAAAGCTCCTCCATAGAGAGAGATGACCAACTTCGGACCATCAAAGTTGCTCTGTGTACACTTTTTATTGTTGTTCTATGTAAAATTTTATGAATACAAGCTTACAAGATTATTTCGATTCCAACACACCAACTTTCTATAAAAAATGGACAAAACCGTTAAAGCTCCTCCATAGAGAGAGTTGAGCAACTTCGGACCATCAAAGTTGCTCTGTGTACAATTTTTCTTGTTGTTCTATGTAAAATTTTATGAATACAAGCTTACAAGATTATTTCGATGGCAAAACACCAACTTTCTATGAAAAATGGACAAAACTGTTGAAAGCTCCTCCATAGAGAGAGTTGAGCGACTTCGGACCATCAAAGTTGCTCTGTGTACACTTTTTATTGTTGTTGTGTGTAAAATTTTACGAATACAAGCTTACAAGATTATTTCGATTCCAAAACACCAACTTTATATGACAAATGGATAAAACCGTTAAAAGCTCCTACATAGAGAGAGTTGAGCAACTTCGAACCATCAAAGATGCTCGGTGTACACTTTTTATTGTTCTTCTATGTCAAATTTTACGTGTATAAGCTTCGTAGATTATTTCGATGGCAAAACACCAACTTTCTATGAAAAATGGACAAAACTGTTGAAAGCTCCTCTATAGAGAGAGTTGAGCAACTTCGGACCATCAAAGATGCTCGGTGTACACTTTTTATTGTTCTTCTATGTCAAATTTTACGTATATAAGCTTCGTAGATTATTTCGATGGCAAAACACCAACTTTCTATGAAAAATGGACAAAACTGTTGAAAGCTTCTCCATAGAGAGAGTTGAGCAACTTCGGACCATCAAAGTTGCTCTGTGTACACTTTTTATTGTTGTTGTATGTAAAATTTTATGAATACAACATTACAAGATTATTTCGATTCGAAAACACTAACTTTCTATGAAAAATGGACAAAACTGTTGAAAGCTCCTCCATAGAGAGAGTTGAGCAACTTCGGACCATCAAAGTTGCTCTGTGTACACTTTTTATTGTTATTCTATGTAAAATTTTATGAATACAAGCTTACAAGATTATTTCGATTCGAAAACATCAACTTTCTATGACAAATGGATAAAACCGTTAAAAGCTCCTCCATAGAGAGAGATGACCAACTTCGGACCATCAAAGTTGCTCTGTGTACACTTTTTATTGTTGTTCTATGTAAAATTTTATGAATACAAGCTTACAAGATTATTTCGATTCCAACACACCAACTTTCTATGAAAAATGGACAAAACTGTTGAAAGCTCCTCCATAGAGAGAGTTGAGCAACTTCGGACCATCAAAGATGCTCGGTGTACACTTTTTATTGTTCTTCTATGTCAAATTTTACGTGTATAAGCTTCGTAGATTATTTCGATGGCAAAACACCAACTTTCTTTGAAAAATGGACAAAACTGTTGAAAGCTCCTCTATAGAGAGAGTTGAGCAACTTCGGACCATCAAAGATGCTCGGTTAACACTTTTTATTGTTCTTCTATGTCAAATTTTACGTATATAAGCTTCGTAGATTATTTCGATGGCAAAACACCAACTTTCTATGAAAAATGGACAAAACTGTTGAAAGCTTCTCCATAGAGAGAGTTGAGCAACTTCGGACCATCAAAGTTGCTCTGTGTACACTTTTTATTGTTGTTGTATGTAAAATTTTATGAATACAACATTACAAGATTATTTCGATTCGAAAACACTAACTTTCTATGAAAAATGGACAAAACTGTTGAAAGCTCCTCCATAGAGAGAGTTGAGCAACTTCGGACCATCAAAGTTGCTCTGTGTACACTTTTTATTGTTATTCTATGTAAAATTTTATGAATACAAGCTTACAAGATTATTTCGATTCGAAAACATCAACTTTCTATGACAAATGGATAAAACCGTTAAAAGCTCCTCCATAGAGAGAGATGACCAACTTCGGACCATCAAAGATGCTCGGTGTACACTTTTTATTGTTCTTCTATGTCAAATTTTACGAGTATAAGCTTCGTAGATTATTTCGATGCCAAAACACCAACTTTCTATGAAAAATGGAAAAAAACCGTTGAAAGCTCCTCCATAGAGAGAGTTGAGCAACTTCGGACCATCAAAGTTGCTCTGTGTACACTTTTTATTTTTGTTCTATGGAAAATTTTATGAATAGAAGTTTACAAGATTATTTCGATTCCAAAACATCAACTATCTATGACAAATTGATAAATCGTTAAAAGCTCCTCCATAGAGAGAGTTGATCAACTTCGGACCATCAAAGTTGCTCTGTGTACACTTTTTATTGTTGTTCTATGTAAAATTTTATGAATACAAGCTTACAAGATTATTTCGATTCCAACACACCAACTTTCTATGAAAAATGGACAAAACCGTTGAAAGCTCCTCCATAGAGAGAGTTGAGCAACTTTGGACCGTCAAAGTTGCTCTGTGTACAATTTTTATTGTTGTTCTATGTAAAATTTTATGAACACAAGCTTCCAAGATTATTTCGATTCCAAAACACCAACTTTATATGACAAATGGATAAACCGTTAAAAGCTCCTACATAGAGAGAGTTGAGTAACTTCGGACCATCAAAGTTGCTCTGTGTACACTTTTTATTGTTGTTCTATGTAAAATTTTATGAATACAAGCTTAAAAGATTATTTCGATTCCAAAACACCAACTTTCTATGAAAAATAGACAAAACCGTTGAAAGCTCCTCCATAGAGAGAGTTGAGCAACTTCGGACCATCAAAGATGCTCGGTGTACACTTTTTATTGTTCTTCTATGTCAAATTTTACGTGTATAAGCTTCGTAGATTATTTCGATGGCAAAACACCAACTTTCTATGAAAAATGGACAAAACTGTTGAAAGCTCCTCCATAGAGAGAGTTGAGCAACTTCGGACCATCAAAGATGCTCGGTGTACACTTTTTATTGTTCTTCTATGTCAAATTTTACGTATATCAGCTTCGTAGATTATTTCGATGGCAAAACACCAACTTTCTATGAAAAATGGACAAAACTGTTGAAAGCTCCTCCATAGAGAGAGTTGAGCAACTTCGGACCATCAAAGTTGCTCTGTGTACACTTTTTATTGTTGTTGTATGTAAAATTTTATGAATACAAGCTTACAAGATTATTTCGATTCGAAAACATCAACTTTCTATGACAAATGGATAAATCGTTAAAAGCTCCTCCATAGAGAGAGATGACCAACTTCGGACCATCAAAGTTGCTCTGTGTACACTTTTTATTGTTGTTCTATGTAAAATTTTATGAATACAAGCTTACAAGATTATTTCGATTCCAACACACCAACTTTCTATGACAAATGGACAAAACCGTTGAAAGCTCCTCCATAGAGAGAGTTGACCAACTTCGGACCATCAAAGTTGCTCTGTGTACACTTTTTATTGTTGTTCTATGTAAAATTTTATGAATACAAGCTTCCAAGATTATTTCGATTCCAAAACACCAACTTTCTATGACAAATGGATAAAACCATTAAAAGCTTTTACATAGAGAGAGTTGAGCAACTTCGGACCATCAAAGATGCTTGGTGTACAATTTTTATTGTTCTTCTATGTCAAATTTGACGAGTATAAGCTTCGTAGATTATTTCGATGCCAAAACACCAACTTTCTATGAAAAATGGAAAAAAACCGTTGAAAGCTCCTCCATAGAGAGAGTTGAGCAACTTCGGACCATCAAAGTTGCTCTGTGTACACTTTTTATTTTTGTTCTATGGAAAATTTTATGAATACAAGCTTACAAGATTATTTCAATTCCAAAACATCAACTATCTATGACAAATGGATAAAATCGTTAAAAGCTCCTTCATAGAGAGAGTTGATCAACTTCGGACCATCAAAGTTGCTCTGTGTACACTTTTTATTGTTATTCTATCTAAAATTTTATGAATACAAGCTTCCAAGATTATTTCAATTCCAAAACACCAACTTTCTGTGACAAATTGATAAAACCGTTAAAAGCTCCTCCATAGAGAGAGTTGAGCAACTTTGGACCATCAAAGTTGATCTGTGTACACTTTTTATTATTGTTCCATGTAAAATTTTATGAATACAAGCTTCGACGATTATTTAGATTCCAAAACACCAACTTTCTATGACAAATGGATAAAACCGTTAAAAGCTTCTCCATAGAGAGAGTTGATCAACTTCGGACCATCAAAGATGCTCGGTGTACACTTTTTATTGTTCTTCTATGTCAAATTTTACGTGTATAAGCTTTGTAGATTATTTTGATGGCAAAACACCAACTTTCTATGAAAAATGGACAAAACTGTTGAATGCTCCTCCATAGAGAGAGTTGAGCAACTTCGGACCATCAAAGATGCTCGGTGTACACTTTTTATTGTTCTTCTATGTCAAATTTTACGTGTATAAGCTTCGTAGATTATTTCGATGGCAAAACACCAACTTTCTATGAAAAATGGACAAAACTGTTGAAAGCTCCTCCATAGAGAGAGTTGAGCAACTTCGGACCATCAAAGTTGCTCTGTGTACACTTTTTATTGTTGTTCTATGTAAAATTTTATGAATACAAGCTTACAAGATTATTTCGATTCGAAAACATCAACTTTCTATGACAAATGGATAAAACTGTTAAAAGCTCCCCCATAGAGAGAGTTGACCAACTTCGGACCATCAAAGTTGCTCTGTGTACACTTTTTATTGTTGTTCTATGTAAAATTTTATGAATACAAGCTTACAAGATTATTTCGATTCCAACACACCAACTTTCTATGAAAAATGGACAAAACCGTTGAAAGCTCCTCCATAGAGAGAGTTGAGCAACTTCGGACCATCAAAGTTGCTGTGTGTGCACTTTTTATTGTTGTTCTATGTAAAATTTTATGAATACAAGATCCCAAAGATTATTTCGATTCCAAAACACCAACTTTATATGACAAATGGATAAAACCATTAAAAGCTCCTCCATAGAGAGAGTTGAGCAACTTCGGACCATCAAAGATGCTCGGTGTACACTTTTTATTGTTCTTTTTTGTCAAATTTTACGTGTATAAGCTTCGTAGATTATTTCGATGGCAAAACACCAACTTTCTATGAAAAATGGACAAAACTGTTGAAAGCTCCTCCATAGAGAGAGTTGAGCGACTTCGGACCATCAAAGTTGCTCTGTGTACACTTTTTATTGTTGTTGTGTGTAAAATTTTATGAATACAAGCTTACAAGATTATTTCGATTCGAAAACACCAACTTTCTATGAAAAATGGACAAAACTGTTGAAAGCTCCTCCATAGAGAGAGTTGAGCGACTTCGGACCATCAAAGTTGCTCTGTGTACACTTTTTATTGTTGTTCTATGTAAAATTTTACGAATACAAGATTCCAAGATTATTTCGATTCCAAAACACCAACTTTATATGACAAATGGATAAAACCGTTAAAAGCTCCTACATAGAGAGAGTTGAGCAACTTCGAACCATCAAAGATGCTCGGTGTACACTTTTTATTGTTCTTCTATGTCAAATTTTACGTGTATAAGCTTCGTAGATTATTTCGATGGCAAAACACCAACTTTCTATGAAAAATGGACAAAACTGTTGAAAGCTCCTCCATAGAGAGAGTTGAGCAACTTCGGACCATCAAAGATGCTCGGTGTACACTTTTTATTGTTCTTCTATGTCAAATTTTACGTATATAAGCTTCGTAGATTATTTCGATGGCAAAACACCAACTTTCTATGAAAAATGGACAAAACTGTTGAAAGCTTCTCCATAGAGAGAGTTGAGCAACTTCGGACCATCAAAGTTGCTCTGTGTACACTTTTTATTGTTGTTGTATGTAAAATTTTATGAATACAACATTACAAGATTATTTCGATTCGAAAACACTAACTTTCTATGAAAAATGGACAAAACTGTTGAAAGCTCCTCCATAGAGAGAGTTGAGCAACTTCGGACCATCAAAGTTGCTCTGTGTACACTTTTTATTGTTATTCTATGTAAAATTTTATGAATACAAGCTTACAAGATTATTTCGATTCGAAAACATCAACTTTCTATGACAAATGGATAAAACCGTTAAAAGCTCCTCCATAGAGAGAGATGACCAACTTCGGACCATCAAAGTTGCTCTGTGTACACTTTTTATTGTTGTTCTATGTAAAATTTTATGAATACAAGCTTACAAGATTATTTCGATTCCAACACACCAACTTTCTATGAAAAATGGACAAAACTGTTGAAAGCTCCTCCATAGAGAGAGTTGAGCAACTACGGACCATCAAAGATGCTCGGTGTACACTTTTTATTGTTCTTCTATGTCAAATTTTACGAGTATAAGCTTCGTAGATTATTTCGATGCCAAAACACCAACTTTCTATGAAAAATGGAAAAAAACCGTTGAAAGCTCCTCCATAGAGAGAGTTGAGCAACTTCGGACCATCAAAGTTGCTCTGTGTACACTTTTTATTTTTGTTCTATGGAAAATTTTATGAATAGAAGTTTACAAGATTATTTCGATTCCAAAACATCAACTATCTATGACAAATTGATAAAATCGTTAAAAGCTCCCCCATAGAGAGAGTTGATCAACTTCGGACCATCAAAGTTGCTCTGTGTACACTTTTTATTGTTGTTCTATGTAAAATTTTATGAATACAAGCTTACAAGATTATTTCGATTCCAACACACCAACTTTCTATGAAAAATGGACAAAACCGTTGAAAGCTCCTCCATAGAGAGAGTTGAGCAACTTTGGACCGTCAAAGTTGCTCTGTGTACAATTTTTATTGTTGTTCTATGTAAAATTTTATGAACACAAGCTTCCAAGATTATTTCGATTCCAAAACACCAACTTTATATGACAAATGGATAAACCGTTAAAAGCTCCTACATAGAGAGAGTTGAGTAACTTCGGACCATCAAAGTTGCTCTGTGTACACTTTTTATTGTTGTTCTATGTAAAATTTTAATAATACAAGCTTAAAAGATTATTTCGATTCCAAAACACCAACTTTCTATGAAAAATAGACAAAACCGTTGAAAGCTCCTCCATAGAGAGAGTTGAGCAACTTCGGACCATCAAAGATGCTCGGTGTACACTTTTTATTGTTCTTCTATGTCAAATTTTACGTGTATAAGCTTCGTAGATTATTTCGATGGCAAAACACCAACTTTCTATGAAAAATGGACAAAACTGTTGAAAGCTCCTCCATAGAGAGAGTTGAGCAACTTCGGACCATCAAAGATGCTCGGTGTACACTTTTTATTGTTCTTCTATGTCAAATTTTACGTATATCAGCTTCGTAGATTATTTCGATGGCAAAACACCAACTTTCTATGAAAAATGGACAAAACTGTTGAAAGCTCCTCCATAGAGAGAGTTGAGCAACTTCGGACCATCAAAGTTGCTCTGTGTACACTTTTTATTGTTGTTGTATGTAAAATTTTATGAATACAAGCTTACAAGATTATTTCGATTCGAAAACATCAACTTTCTATGACAAATGGATAAATCGTTAAAAGCTCCTCCATAGAGAGAGATGACCAACTTCGGACCATCAAAGTTGCTCTGTGTACACTTTTTATTGTTGTTCTATGTAAAATTTTATGAATACAAGCTTACAAGATTATTTCGATTCCAACACACCAACTTTCTATAAAAAATGGACAAAACCGTTGAAAGCTCCTCCATAGAGAGAGTTGAGCAACTTCGGACCATCAAAGTTGCGCTGTGTACACTTTTTATTGTTGTTCTATGTAAAATTTTATGAATACAAGCTTCCAAGATTATTTCGATTCCAAAACACCAACTTTCTATGACAAATGGATAAAACCATTAAAAGCTTTTACATAGAGAGAGTTGAGCAACTTCGGACCATCAAAGATGCTTGGTGTACACTTTTTATTGTTCTTCTATGTCAAATTTGACGAGTATAAGCTTCGTAGATTATTTCGATGCCAAAACACCAACTTTCTATGAAAAATGGAAAAAAACCGTTGAAAGCTCCTCCATAGAGAGAGTTGAGCAACTTCGGACCATCAAAGTTGCTCTGTGTACACTTTTTATTTTTGTTCTATGGAAAATTTTATGAATACAAGCTTACAAGATTATTTCGATTCCAAAACATCAACTATCTATGACAAATGGATAAAATCGTTAAAAGCTCCTTCATAGAGAGAGTTGATCAACTTCGGACCATCAAAGTTGCTCTGTGTACACTTTTTATTGTTGTTCTATGTAAAATTTTATGAATACAAGCTTCCAAGATTATTTCAATTCCAAAACACCAACTTTCTGTGACAAATTGATAAAACCGTTAAAAGCTCCTCCATAGAGAGAGTTGAGCAACTTTGGACCATCAAAGTTGATCTGTGTACACTTTTTATTATTGTTCCATGTAAAATTTTATGAATACAAGCTTCGACGATTATTTAGATTCCAAAACACCAACTTTCTATGACAAATGGATAAAACCGTTAAAAGCTCCTCCATAGAGAGAGTTGATCAACTTCGGACCATCAAAGATGCTCGGTGTACACTTTTTATTGTTCTTCTATGTCAAATTTTACGTGTATAAGCTTTGTAGATTATTTTGATGGCAAAACACCAACTTTCTATGAAAAATGGACAAAACTGTTGAAAGCTCCTCCATAGAGAGAGTTGAGCAACTTCGGACCATCAAAGATGCTCGGTGTACACTTTTTATTGTTCTTCTATGTCAAATTTTACGTGTATAAGCTTCGTAGATTATTTCGATGGCAAAACACCAACTTTCTATGAAAAATGGACAAAACTGTTGAAAGCTCCTCCATAGAGAGAGTTGAGAAACTTCGGACCATCAAAGTTGCTCTGTGTACACTTTTTATTGTTGTTCTATGTAAAATTTTATGAATACAAGCTTACAAGATTATTTCGATTTGAAAACATCAACTTTCTATGACAAATGGATAAAACTGTTAAAAGCTCCCCCATAGAGAGAGTTGACCAACTTCGGACCATCAAAGTTGCTCTGTGTACACTTTTTATTGTTGTTCTATGTAAAATTTTATGAATACAAGCTTACAAGATTATTTCGATTCCAACACACCAACTTTCTATGAAAAATGGACAAAACCGTTGAAAGCTCCTCCATAGAGAGAGTTGAGCAACTTCGGACCATCAAAGTTGCTCTGTGTGCACTTTTTATTGTTGTTCTATGTAAAATTTTATGAATACAAGATCCCAAAGATTATTTCGATTCCAAAACACCAACTTTATATGACAAATGGATAAAACCATTAAAAGCTCCTCCATAGAGAGAGTTGAGCAACTTCGGACCATCAAAGATGCTCGGTGTACACTTTTTATTGTTCTTTTTTGTCAAATTTTACGTGTATAAGCTTCGTAGATTATTTCGATGGCAAAACACCAACTTTCTATGAAAAATGGACAAAACTGTTGAAAGCTCCTCCATAGAGAGAGTTGAGCGACTTCGGACCATCAAAGTTGCTCTGTGTACACTTTTTATTGTTGTTGTGTGTAAAATTTTATGAATACAAGCTTACAAGATTATTTCGATTCGAAAACACCAACTTTCTATGAAAAATGGACAAAACTGTTGAAAGCTCCTCCATAGAGAGAGTTGAGCGACTTCGGACCATCAAAGTTGCTCTGTGTACACTTTTTATTGTTGTTCTATGTAAAATTTTACGAATACAAGATTCCAAGATTATTTCGATTCCAAAACACCAACTTTATATGACAAATGGATAAAACCGTTAAAAGCTCCTACATAGAGAGAGTTGAGCAACTTCGGACCATCAAAGATGCTCGGTGTACACTTTTTATTGTTCTTCTATGTCAAATTTTACGTGTATAAGCTTCGTAGATTATTTCGATGGCAAAACACCAACTTTCTATGAAAAATGGACAAAACTGTTGAAAGCTCCTCCATAAAGAGAGTTGAGCAACTTCGGACCATCAAAGATGCTCGGTGTACACTTTTTATTGTTCTTTTATGTCAAATTTTACGTGTATAAGCTTCGTAGATTATTTCGATGGCAAAACACCATCTTTCTATGAAAAATGGACAAAATTGTTGAAAGCTCCTCCATAGAGAGAGTTTAGCGACTTCGGACCATCAAAGTTGCTCTGTGTACACTTTTTATTGTTGTTGTGTGTAAAATTTTATGAATACAAGCTTAGAAGATTATTTCGATTCGAAAACACCAACTTTCTATGAAAAATGGACAAAACTGTTGAAAGCTCCTCCATAGAGAGAGTTGAGCGACTTCGGACCATCAAAATTGCTCTGTGTACACTTTTTATTGTTGTTCTATGTAAAATTTTACGAATACAAGATTCCAAGATTATTTCGATTCCAAAACACCAACTTTATATGACAAATGGATAAAACCGTTAAAAGCTCCTACATAGAGAGAGTTGAGCAACTTCGGACCATCAAAGATGCTCGGTGTACACTTTTTATTGTTCTTCTATGTCAAATTTTACGTGTATAAGCTTCGTAGATTATTTTGATGGCAAAACACCAACTTTCTATGAAAAATGGACAAAACTGTTGAAAGCTCCTCCATAGAGAGAGTTGAGCAACTTCGGACAATCAAAGATGCTCGGTGTACACTTTTTATTGTTCTTCTATGTCAAATTTTACGTGTATAAGCTTCGTAGATTATTTCGATGGCAAAACACCAACTTTCTATGAAAAATGGACAAAACTGTTGAAAGCTCCTCCATAGAGAGAGTTGAACAAATTCGGACCATCAAAGTTGCTCTGTGTACACTTTTTATTGTTGTTCTATGTAAAATTTTATGAATACAAGCTTACAAGATTATTTCGATTCGAAAACATCAACTTTCTATGACAAATGGATAAAACCGTTAAAAGCTCCTCCATAGAGAGAGTTGACCAACTTCGGACCATCAAAGTTGCTCTGTGTACACTTTTTATTGTTGTTCTATGTAAAATTTTACGAATACAAGATTCCAAGATTATTTCGATTCCAAAACACCAACTTTATATCACAAATGGATAAAACCGTTAAAAGCTCCTACATAGAGAGAGTTGAGCAACTTCGGAACATCAAAGATGCTCGGTGTACACTTTTTATTGTTCTTCTATGTCAAATTTTACGTGTATAAGCTTCGTAGATTATTTCGATGGCAAAACACCAACTTTCTATGAAAAATGGACAAAACTGTTGAAAGCTCCTCCATAGAGAGAGTTGAGCAACTTCGGACCATCAAAGATGCTCGGTGTACACTTTTTATTGTTCTTCTATGTCAAATTTTACGTGTATAAGCTTCGTAGATTATTTCGATGGCAAAACACCAACTTTCTATGAAAAATGGACAAAACTGTTGAAAGCTCCTCCATAGAGAGCGTTGAGCGACTTCGGACCATCAAAGTTGCTCTGTGTACACTTTTAATTGTTGTTGTGTGTAAAATTTTATGAATACAAGCTTACAAGATTATTTCGATTCGAAAACACCAACTTTCTATGAAA
The DNA here is from genome assembly GCA_963580455.1 of Euonymus europaeus. Taxonomy (NCBI): domain Eukaryota; kingdom Viridiplantae; phylum Streptophyta; class Magnoliopsida; order Celastrales; family Celastraceae; genus Euonymus; species Euonymus europaeus. The sequence continues at coordinate 18,512,202 of OY756959.1, read as the reverse complement.
AATGGACAAAACTGTTGAAAGCTCCTCCATAGAGAGAGTTGAGCGACTTCGGACCATCAAAATTGCTCTGTGTACACTTTTTATCGTTGTTCTATGTAAAATTTTACGAATACAAGATTCCAAGATTATTTCGATTCCAAAACACCAACTTTATATGACAAATGGATAAAACCGTTAAAAGCTCCTACATAGAGAGAGTTGAGCAACTTCGGACCATCAAAGATGCTCGGTTTACACTTTTTATTGTTCTTCCACGTCAAATTTTACGTGTATAAGCTTCGTAGATTATTTCGATGGCAAAACACCAACTTTCTATGAAAAATGGACAAAACTGTTGAAAGCTCCTCCATAGAGAGAGTTGAGCAACTTCGGACCATCAAAGTTGCTCTGTGTACACTTTTTATTGTTGTTCTATGTAAAATTTTATGAATACAAGCTTACAAGATTATTTCGATTCGAAAACATCAACTTTCTATGACAAATGGATAAAACCGTTAAAAGCTCCTCCATAGAGAGAGTTGAGCAACTTCGGACCATCAAAGTTGCTCTGTGTACACTTTTTATTGTTGTTCTATGTAAAATTTTATGAATACAAGCTTACAAGATTATTTCGATTCGAAAACATCAACTTTCTATGACAAATGGATAAAACTGTTAAAAGCTCCCCCATAGAGAGAGTTGACCAACTTCGGACCATCAAAGTTGCTCTGTGTACACTTTTTATTGTTGTTCTATGTAAAATTTTATGAATACAAGCTTACAAGATTATTTCGATTCCAACACACCAACTTTCTATGAAAAATGGACAAAACCGTTGAAAGCTCCTCCATAGAGAGAGTTGAGCAACTTCGGACCATCAAAGTTGCTCTGTGTGCACTTTTTATTGTTGTTCTATGTAAAATTTCTTGAATACAAGATTCCAAGATTATTTCGATTCCAAAACACCAACTTTATATGACAAATGGATAAAACCGTTAAAAGCTCCTCCATAGAGAGAGTTGAGCAATTTCGGACCATCAAAGATGCTCGGTGTACACTTTTTATTGTTCTTTTTTGTCAAATTTTACGTGTATAAGCTTCGTAGATTATTTCGATGGCAAAACACCAACTTTCTATGAAAAATGGACAAAACTGTTGAAAGCTCCTCCATAGAGAGAGTTGAGCGACTTCGGACCATCAAAGTTGCTCTGTATACACTTTTTATTGTTGTTGTGTGTAAAATTTTATGAATACAAGCTTACAAGATTATTTCGATTCGAAAACACCAACTTTCTATGAAAAATGGACAAAACTGTTGAAAGCTCCTCCATAGAGAGAGTTGAGCGACTTCGGACCATCAAAGTTGCTCTGTGTACACTTTTTATTGTTGTTCTATGTAAAATTTTACGAATACAAGATTCCAAGATTATTTCGATTCCAAAACACCAACTTTATATGACAAATGGATAAAACCGTTAAAAGCTCCTCCATAGAGAGAGTTGAGCAACTTCGGACCATCAAAGATGCTCGGTGTACACTTTTTATTGTTCTTCTATGTCAAATTTTACGTGTATAAGCTTCGTAGATTATTTCGATGCCAAAACACCAACTTTCTATGAAAAATGGACAAAACCGTTGAAAGCTCCTCCATAGAGAGAGTTGAGCAACTTCGAACCATCAAAGTTGCTCTGTGTACACTTTTTATTGTTGTTCTATTGAAAATTTTATGAATACAAGCTTCCAAGATTATTTCGATTCCAAAACACCAACTTTCTAAGAGAAATGGATAAAACCGTTAAAAGCTCCTCCATAGAGAGAGTTGAGCAACTTCGGACCATCAAAAATGCTCGGTGTACCCTTTTTATTGTTCTTATATGTCAAATTTCATGAGTATAAGCTTCCTAGATTATTTCTATCCCAAAACAGCAACTTTCTATGAGAAATGGACAAAAGCGTTGAAAGCTCCTCCATAGAGAGAGTTGATCAACTTCGGACCATCAAAGTTGCTCTGTGTAAACCTTTTATTGTTGTTCTATGTAAAATTTTATGAATACAAGCTTACAAGATTATTTCGATTCCAAAACACCAACTTTCTATGAAAAATGAACAAAACCGTTGAAAGCTCGTCCATAGAGAGAGTTGAGCAACTTTGGACCATCAAAGTTGCTCTGTGTACACTTTTTATTGTTGTTCTATGTAAAATTTTATGAATACAAGCTTCCAAGATTATTTCGATTCCAAAAAACCAACTTTCTATGACAAATGGATAAAACCGTTAAAAGCTCCTACATTGAGAGAGTTGACCAACTTCAGACCATCAAAGATGCTCGGTGTAAACTTTTAATTGTTCTTCTATGTCAAATTTTACGAGTATAAGCGTCTTAGATTATTTCCATGCCAAAACACCAACTCTCTATGAAAAATGGACAAAACCGTTAAAAGCTCCCCCACAGAGAGAGTTGAGCAACTTCGGACCATCAAAGTTGCTCTGTGTACACTTTTTATTGTTGTTCTATGTAAAATTTCATGAATACAAGCTTACAAGATTATTTTGATTCCAAAACACCGACTTTCTATGAAAAATGGACAAAACTGTTGAAAGCTCCTCCATAGAGAGAGTTGAGCAACTTCGGACCATCAAAGTTGCTCTGTGCACACTTTATATTGTTGTTCTATGTAAAATTTTATGAATACAAGCTTATAAGATTATTTCGATTCGAAAACATCAACTTTCTATGACAAATGGATAAAACCGTTAAAAGCTTCTCCATAGAGAGAGTTCACCAACTTCGGACCATCAAAGTTGCTCTGTGTACACTTTTTATTGTTGTTCTATGTAAAATTTTATGAATACAAGCTTCCAAGATTATTTCGATTCCAAAACATCAACTTTCTATGACAAATGGATAAAACCGTTAAAAGCTCCTACATAGAGAGAGTTGAGCAACTTCGGACCATCAAAGATGCTCGGTGTACACTTTTAATTGTTCTTCTATGTCAAATTTTACGAGTATAAGCTTCGTAGATAATTTCGATGCAAAACACCAACTTTCTATGAAAAATGGACAAAACCGTTGAAAGCTCCTCCATAGAGAGAGTTGAGCAACTTCGGACCATCAAAGTTGCTCTGTGTACACTTTTTATTGTTGTTCTATGTAAAATTTTATTAATACAAGCTTACAAGAATATTTCGATTCCAAAACAGCAACTTTCTATGACAAATGGATAAAACCGTTAAAAGCTCCCCCATAGAGAGAGTTGAGCAACTTCGGACCATCAAAGTTGCTCTGTGTACACTTTTTATTGTTGTTCTATGTAAAATTTTATGAATACAAGCTTACAAGATTATTTCGATTCCAAAACACCAACTTTCTATGAAAAATGGACAAAACCGTTGAAAGCTCCTCCATAGAGAGAGTTCAGCAACTTCGAACCGTCAAAGTTGCTCTGTGTACACTTTTTATTTTTTGTTCTATGTAAAATTTTATGAATACAAGCTTCCAAGATTATTTCGATTCCAAAACACCAACTTTCTAAGAGAAATGGATAAAACCGTTAAAAGCTCCTCCATAGAGAGAGTTGAGCAACTTCGGACCATCAAAGATGCTCGGTGTACACTTTTTATTGTTCTTCTATGTCAAATTTTACGTGTATAAGCTTCGTAGATTATTTCGATGGCAAAATACCAACTTTCTATGAAAAATGGACAAAACTGTTGAAAGCTCCTCCATAGAGAGAGTTGAGCAACTTCGGACAATCAAAGATGCTCGGTGTACACTTTTTATTGTTCTTCTATGTCAAATTTTACGTGTATAAGCTTCGTAGATTATTTCGATGGCAAAACACCAACTTTCTATGAAAAATGGACAAAACTGTTGAAAGCTCCTCCATAGAGAGAGTTGAGCAAATTCGGACCATCAAAGTTGCTCTGTGTACACTTTTTATTGTTGTTCTATGTAAAATTTTATGAATACAAGCTTACAAGATTATTTCGATTCGAAAACATCAACTTTCTATGACAAATGGATAAAACCGTTAAAAGCTCCTCCATAGAGAGAGTTGACCAACTTCGGACCATCAAAGTTGCTTTGTGTACACTTTTTATTGTTGTTCTATGTAAAATTTTATGAATACAAGCTTACAAGATTATTTCGATTCCAACACACCAACTTTCTATGAAAAATGGACAAAACCGTTGAAAGCTCCACCATAGAGAGAGTTGAGCAACTTCGGACCATCAAAGTTGCTCTGTGTGCACTTTTTATTGTTGTTCTATGTAAAATTTTATGAATACAAGATTCCAAGATTATTTCGATTCCAAAACACCAACTTTATATGACAAATGGATAAAACCGTTAAAAGCTCCTCCATAGAGAGAGTTGAGCAACTTCGGACCATCAAAGATGCTCGGTGTACACTTTTTATTGTTCTTTTTTGTCAAATTTTACGTGTATAAGCTTCGTAGATTATTTCGATGGCAAAACACCAACTTTCTATGAAAAATGGACAAAACTGTTGAAAGCTCCTCCATAGAGAGAGTTGAGCGACTTCGGACCATCAAAGTTGCTCTGTGTACACTTTTTATTGTTGTTGTGTGTAAAATTTTATGAATACAAGCTTACAAGATTATTTCGATTCGAAAACACCAACTTTCTATGAAAAATGGACAAAACCGTTAAAAGTTGCTACATAGAGAGAGTTGAGCAACTTCGGACCATCAAAGATCCTCGGTGTATACTTTTTATTGTTGTTCTATGTCAAATTTTACGAGTATAAGCTTCGTAGATTATTTCGATGCAAAAACACCAACTTTCTATGAAAAATGGACAAAACCATTGAAATCTCCTCCATAGAGAGAGTTGAGCAACTTCGGACTATCAAAGTTGCTCTGTGTACACTTTTTATTGTTGTTCTATGTAAAATTTTATGAATACAAGCTTACAAGATTATTTCGATTCCTAAACACCAACTTTCTATGAAAAATAGACAAAACCGTTGAGAGCACCTCCATAGAGAGAGTTGAGCAACTTCAGACCATCAAAGTTGCTCTGTGTACACTTTTTATTGTTGTTCTATCTAAAATTTTATGAATACAAGCTTACAAGATTATTTCGATTCCAAAACACCAACTTTCTATGAAAAATGCACAAAACCGTTGAAAGCTCCTCCATAGAGAGAGTTGAGCAACTTTGGACCATCAAAGTTGCTCTGTGTACACTTTTTATTGTTGTTGTGTGTAAAATTTTATGAATACAAGCTTACAAGATTATTTCGATTCGAAAACACCAACTTTCTATGAAAAATGGACAAAACCGTTAAAAGTTGCTACATAGAGAGAGTTGAGCAACTTCGGACCATCAAAGATCCTCGGTGTATACTTTTTATTGTTGTTCTATGTCAAATTTTACGAGTATAAGCTTCGTAGATTATTTCGATGCAAAAACACCAACTTTCTATGAAAAATGGACAAAACCATTGAAATCTCCTCCATAGAGAGAGTTGAGCAACTTCGGACTATCAAAGTTGCTCTGTGTACACTTTTTATTGTTGTTCTATGTAAAATTTTATGAATACAAGCTTACAAGATTATTTCGATTCCTAAACACCAACTTTCTATGAAAAATAGACAAAACCGTTGAAAGCACCTCCATAGAGAGAGTTGAGCAACTTCAGACCATCAAAGTTGCTCTGTGTACACTTTTTATTGTTGTTCTATCTAAAATTTTATGAATACAAGCTTACAAGATTATTTCGATTCCAAAACACCAACTTTCTATGAAAAATGCACAAAACCGTTGAAAGCTCCTCCATGGAGAGAGTTGAGCAACTTTGGACCATCAAAGTTGCTCTGTGTACACTTTTTATTGTTGTTCTATGTAAAATTTTATGAATACAAGCTTCCAAGATTATTTCGATTCCAAAACACCAACTTTCTATGACAAATGGATAAAACCGTTAAAAGCTCCTACATTGAGACAGTTGACCAACTTCGGACCATCAAAGATGCTCGGTGTACACTTTTAATTGTTCTTCTATGTCAAATTTTACGAGTATAAGCTTCTTAGATTATTTCCATGCCAAAACACCAACTTTCTATGAAAAATGGACAAAACCGTTGAAAGCTCCTCCATAGAGAGAGTTGAGCAACTTCGGACCATCAAAGTTGCTTTGTGTAAACTTTTTATTGTTGTTCGATGTAAAATTTTATGAATACAAGCTTACAAGATTATTTCGATTCCAAAACACAAACTTTCTATGAAAAATGGACAAAACCGTTGAAAGTTCCTCCATAGAGAGAGTTGATCAACTTCGGGCTGTCAAAGTTGTACTGTGCACACTTTTTATTGTTGTTCTATGTAAAATTATATGAATACAAGCTTACAAGATTATTTCGATTCCAAAACATCAACTTTCTATGACAAATGGATAAAACCGTTAAAAGCCATGGAGAGAGTTGACCAACTTCGGACCATCAAAGTTGCTCTGTGTACACTTTTTATTGTTGTTCTATGTAAAATTTTATGAATACAAGCTTACAAGATTATTTCGATTCCAAAACACCAAATTTCTATGAAAAATGGACAAAACCGTCGAAAGCTCCTCCATAGAGAGAGTTGAGCAACTTCGGACCATCAAAGTTGCTCTGTGTACACTTTTTATAGTTGTTCAATGTAAAATTTTATGAATACAAGCTTCCAAGATTATTTCGATTCCAAAACACCAACTTTCTATGAAAAATGGACAAAATCGTTAAAAGCTCCTCCATAGAGAGAGTTGAGCAACTTCGGACCATCAAAGTTGCTCTGTGCACACTTTTAATTGTTGTTCTATGTAAAATTTTTTGAATACAAGCTTACAAGATTTTTTCGATTCCAAAACACCAACTTTCTATGAAAAATGGACAAAACCGTTGAAAGTTCCTCCATAGAGAGAGTTGAGCAACTTCGGACCATCAAAGTTTCTCTGTGCACATTTTTTATTGTTGTTCTAAGTAAAATTTTATGAATACAAGCTTCCAAGATTATTTCGATTCCAAAACACCAACTTTCTATTACAAATGGATAAAACCGTTAAAAGCTCCTACATAGAGAGAGTTGAGCAACTTCGGACCACCAAAGTTGCTCTGTGTACACTTTTTATTGTTCTTCTATGTCAAATTTACGAGTACAAGCTTCGTAGATTATTTCGATGCCAAAACACCAACTTTCTATGAAAAATGAACAAAACCATTGAAAGCTCCTCCATAGAGAGAGTTGAGCAACTTCGGACCATCAAAGTTGCTCTGTGTACACTTTTTATTGTTGTTCTATGTAAAATTTTATGAATACAAGCTTCCAAGATTATTTCGATTCCAAAACACCAACTTTCTATGAAAAATGGACAAAACCGTTGAAAGTTCCTCCATAGAGAGAGTTGAGCAACTTCGGACCATCAAAGATGCTCGGTGTACACTTTTAATTGTTCTTCTATGTCAAATTTTACGAGTATAAGCTTCGTAGATTATTTCAATGCCAAAACAACAACTTTCTATGAAAAATGGACAAAACCGTTGAAAGCTCCTCCATAGAGAGAGTTGAGCAACTTCGGACCATCAAAGTTGCTCTGTGTACACTTTTTATTGTTGTTCTATGTAAAATTTTATTAATACAAGCTTACAAGATTATTTCGATTCCAAAACACCAACTTTCTATGACAAATGGATAAAACCGTTAAAAGCTCCGCAATAGAGAGAGTTGAGCAACTTCGGACCATCAAAATTGCTCTGTGTACACTTTTTATTGTTGTTCTATGTAAAATTTTATGAATACAAGCTAACAAGATTATCTCGATTCCAAAACACCAACTTTCTATGAAAAATGGACAAAACCGATGAAAGCTCCTCCATAGAGATAGTTGAGCAACTTTGGACCATCAAAGTTGCTCTGTGTACACTTTTTATTGTTGTTCTATGAAAAATTTTATGAATACAAGCTTCCAAGATTATTTCGATTCCAAAACACCAACTTTCTATTACAAATGGATAAAACCGTTAAAAGCTCCTACATTGAGAGAGTTGACCAACTTCGGACCATCAAAGATGCTCGGTGTACACTTTTAATTGTTCTTCTATGTCAAATTTTACGAGTATAAGCTTCTTAGATTATTTTCATGCCAAAACACCAACTCTTTATGAAAAATGGACAAAACCGTTGAAAGCTTCTCCATAGAGAGAGTTGAGCAACTTCGGACCATCAAAGTTGCTTTGTGTATACTTTTTATGGTTGTTCTATGTAAAATTTTATGAATACAAGCTTACAAGATTATTTCGATTCCTAAACACCAACTTTCTATGAAAAATGGACAAAACTGTTGAAAGCACCTCCATAGAGAGAGTTGAGCAACTTCGGACCATCAAAGTTGCTCTGTGAACACTTTTTACTGTTGTTCTATGTAAAATTTTATGAATACAAGCTTCCAAGATTATTTCGATTCCAAAACACCAACTTTCTATGACAAATGGATAAAACCGTTAAAAGATCCTACATAGAGAGAGTTGAGCAACTTCGAACCATCAAAGATGCTCGGTGTATACTTTTAATTGTTCTTCTATGTCAAATTTTACGAGTATAAGCTTCGTAGATTATTTCGATCCTAAAACACCTACTTTCTATGAAAAATGGACAAAACCGTTGAAAGCTCCTCCATAGAGAGAGTTGAGCAACTTCGGACCATCAAAGTTGCTCTGTGTACACTTTTTATTGTTGTTCTATGTAAAATTTTATAAATACATGCTTACAAGATTATTTCTATTCCAAAACACCAACTTTCTATGAAAAATGGACAAAACCGCTGAAAGCTCCTCCATAGAGAGAGTTGAGCAACTTTGGACAATCAAAGTTGCTCTGTGTACACTTTTTATTGTTGTTCTATGTAAAATTTTATGAATACAAGCTTCCAAGATTATTTCGATTCCAAAACACCAACTTTCTATGACAAATGGATAAAACCGTTAAATGCTCCGCCATAGAGAGAGTTGAGCAACTTCGGACCATCAAAATTGCTCTGTGTACACTTTTTATTGTTGTTCTATGTAAAATTTTATGAATACAAGCTAACAAGATTATCTCGATTCCAAAACACCAACTTTCTATGAAAAATGGACAAAACCGATGAAAGCTCCTCCATAGAGATAGTTGAGCAACTTTGGACCATCAAAGTTGCTCTGTGTACACTTTTTATTGTTGTTCTATGAAAAATTTTATGAATACAAGCTTCCAAGATTATTTCGATTCCAAAACACCAACTTTCTATGACAAATGGATAAAACCGTTAAAAGCTCCTACATTGAGAGAGTTGACCATTTTCGGACCATCAAAGATGCTCGGTGTACACTTTTAATTGTTCTTCTATGTCAAATTTTACGAGTATAAGCTTCTTAGATTATTTCCATGCCAAAACACCAACTCTTTATGAAAAATGGACAAAACCGTTGAAAGCTTCTCCATAGAGAGAGTTGAGCAACTTCGGACCATCAAAGTTGCTTTGTGTATACTTTTTATGGTTGTTCTATGTAAAATTTTATGAATACAAGCTTACAAGATTATTTCGATTCCTAAACACCAACTTTCTATGAAAAATGGACAAAACTGTTGAAAGCACCTCCATAGAGAGAGTTGAGCAACTTCGGACCATCAAAGTTGCTCTGTGAACACTTTTTACTGTTGTTCTATGTAAAATTTTATGAATACAAGCTTCCAAGATTATTTCGATTCCAAAACACCAACTTTCTATGACAAATGGATAAAACCGTTAAAAGATCCTACGTAGAGAGAGTTGAGCAACTTCGAACCATCAAAGATGCTCGGTGTACACTTTTAATTGTTCTTCTATGTCAAATTTTACGAGTATAAGCTTCGTAGATTATTTCGATCCTAAAACACCTACTTTCTATGAAAAATGGACAAAACCGTTGAAAGCTCCTCCATAGAGAGAGTTGAGCAACTTCGGACCATCAAAGTTGCTCTGTGTACACTTTTTATTGTTGTTCTATGTAAAATTTTATAAATACATGCTTACAAGATTATTTCTATTCCAAAACACCAACTTTCTATGAAAAATGGACAAAACCGCTGAAAGCTCCTCCATAGAGAGAGTTGAGCAACTTTGGACAATCAAAGTTGCTCTGTGTACACTTTTTATTGTTGTTCTATGTAAAATTTTATGAATACAAGCTTCCAATATTATTTCGATTCCAAAACACCAACTTTCTATGACAAATGGATAAAACCGTTAAATGCTCCTACATTGAGAGAGTTGACCAACTTCGGACCATCAAAGATGCTCAGTGTACACTTTTAATTGTTCTTCTATGTCAAATTTTACGAGTATAAGCTTCTCAAATTATTTCCATGCCAAAACACCAATTTTCTATGAAAAATGGACAAAACCGTTGAAAGCTCCTCCATAGAGAGAGTTGTGCAACTTCGGACCATCAAAGTTGCTTTGTGTAAACTTTTTATTCTTGTTCTATGTAAAATTTCATGTATACAAGCTTACAAGATTATTTCGATTCCAAAACACAAACTTTCTATGAAAAATGGACAAAACCGTTGAAAGTTCCTCCATAGAGAGAGTTGAGCAACTTCGGACTATCAAAGTTGCACTGTGCACACTTTTTATTGTTGTTCTATATAAAATTTTATGAATACAAGCTTACAAGATTATTTCGATTCCAAAACATCAACTTTCTATGATAAATGGATAAAACCGTTAAAATCCATAGAGAGAGTTGACCAACTTTGGACCATCAAAGTTGCTCTGTGTACACTTTTTATTGTTGTTATATGTAAAATTTTATGAATACAAGCTTACAAGATTATTTCGATTCCAAAACACCAACTTTCTATGAAAAATGGACAAAACCGTTGAAAGCTCCTCCATAGAGAGAGTTGAGCAACTTCGGACCATCAAAGTTGCTCTGTGCACACTTTTTATTGTTGTTCTTTGTAAAATTTTATGAATACAAGCTTCCAAGATTATTTCGATTCCAAAACACCGACTTTCTATGACAAATGGATAAAACCGTTAAAAGCTCCTACATTGAGAGAGTTGACCAACTTCGGACCATCAAAGATGCTCGGTGTACACTTTTAATTGTTCTTCTATGTCAAATTTTACGAGTATAAGCTTCTTAGATTATTTCCATGCCAAAACACCAACTCTCTATGAAAAATGGACAAAACCGTTGAAAGCTCCTCCATAGAGAGAGTTGAGCAACTTCGGACCATCAAAGTTGCTCTGTGTACACTTTTTATTTTTGTTCTATGTAAAATTTTATGAATACAAGCTTACAAGATTATTTCGATTCCTAAACACCAACTTTCTATGAAAAATGGACAGAACCGTTGAAAGCACCTCCATAGAAAGAGTTGAGCAACTTCGGACCATCAAAGTTGCTTTGTGTAAACTTTTTATTCTTGTTCTACGTAAAATTTTATGAATACAAGCTTACAAGATTATTTCGATTCTAAAACACCAACTTTCTATGAAAAATGGACAAAACCGTTGAAAGCTCCTCCATAGAGAGAGTTGAGCAACTTCGGACCATCAAAGTTGCTTTGTGTAAGCTTTTTATTCTTGTTCTATGTAAAATTTTATGAATACAAGCTTACAAGATTATTTCGATTCCAAAACATCAACTTTCTATGACAAATGGATAAAACCGTTAAAAGCCATAGAGAGAGAGTTGACCAACTTTGGACCATCAAAGTTGCTCTGTGTACACTTTTTATTGTTGTTCTATGTAAAATTTTATAAATACATGCTTACAAGATTATTTCTATTCCAAAACACCAACTTTCTATGAAAAATGGACAAAACCGTTGAAAGCTCCTCCATAGAGAGAGTTGAGCAACTTCGGACCATCAAAGTTGCTCTGTGCACACTTTTTATTGTTGTTCTATGTAAAATTTTATGAATACAAGCTTCCAAGATTATTTCGATTCCGAAACACAAACTTTCTATGACAAATGGATAAAACCGTTAAAAGCTCCTACATAGAGAGAGTTGAGCAACTTCAGACCATCAAAGATCCTCGGTGTATACTTTTTATTGTTCTTCTATGTAAAATTTTATGAATACAAGCTTACAAGATTATTTCGATTCCAAAACACCAACTTTCTATGAAAAATGGACAAAACCATTGAAAGCTCCACCATAGAGAGAGTTGAGCAATTTCAGACTATCAAAGTTGCTCTGTGTACACTTTTTATTGTTGTTCTATGTAAAATTTTATGAATACAAGCTTACAAGATTATTTCGATTCCAAAACACAAACTTTCTATGAAAAATGGACAAAACCGTTGAAAGTTCCTCCATAGAGAGAGTTGAGCAACTTCGGACTATCGAAGTTGCACTGTGCACACTTTTTATTGTTGTTCTATGTAAAATTTTATGAATACAAGCTTACAAGATTATTTCGATTCCAAAACATCAACTTTCTATGACAAATGGATAAAACCGTTAAAAGCCATAGAGAGAGAGTTGACCAACTTTGGACCATCAAAGTTGCTCTGTGTACACTTTTTATTGTTGTTCTATGTAAAATTTTATGAATACAAGCTTACAAGATTATTTCGATTCCAAAACACCAACTTTCTATGAAAAATGGACAAAACCGTTGAAAGCTCCTCCATAGAGAGAGTTGAGCAACTTCGGACCATCAAAGTTGCTTTGTGTAAACTTTTTATTCTTGTTCTATGTAAAATTTTATGAATACAAGCTTACAAGATTATTTCGATTCCAAAACACAAACTTTCTATGAAAAATGGACAAAACCGTTGAAAGTTCCTCCATAGAGAGAGTTGAGCAACTTCGGACTATCAAAGTTGCACTGTGCACACTTTTTATTGTTGTTCTATGTAAAATTTTATGAATACAAGCTTACAAGATTATTTCGATTCCAAAACATCAACTTTCTATGACAAATGGATAAAACCGTTAAAAGCCATAGAGAGAGTTGACCAACTTTGGACCATCAAAGTTGCTCTGTGTACACTTTTTATCGTTGTTCTATGTAAAATTTTATGAATACCAGCTTACAAGATTATTTCGATTCCAAAACACCAACTTTCTATGAAAAATGGACAAAACCGTTGAAAGCTCCTCCATAGAGAGAGTTGAGCAACTTCGGACCATCAAAGTTGCTCTGTGCACACTTTTTATTGTTGTTCTATGTAAAATTTTATGAATACAAGCTTCCAAGATTATTTCGATTCCGAAACACCAACTTTCTATGACAAATGGATAAAACCGTTAAAAGCTCCTACATAGAGAGAGTTGAGCAACTTCGGACCATCAAAGATCCTCGGTGTATACTTTTTATTGTTCTTCTATGTAAAATTTTATGAATACAAGCTTACAAGATTATTTCGATTCCAAAACACCAACTTTCTATGAAAAATGGACAAAACCATTGAAAGCTCCACCATAGAGAGAGTTGAGCAATTTCGGACTATCAAAGTTGCGTTGTGTACACTTTTTATTGTTGTTCTATGTAAAATTTTATGAATACAAGCTTACAAGATTATTTCGATTCCAAAACATCAACTTTCTATGACAAATGGATAAAACCGTTAAAAGCCATAGAGAGAGTTGACCAACTTTGGACCATCAAAGTTGCTCTGTGTACACTTTTTATCGTTGTTCTATGTAAAATTTTATGAATACCAGCTTACAAGATTATTTCGATTCCAAAACCCCAACTTTCTATGAAAAATGGACAAAACCGTTGAAAGCTCCTCCATAGAGAGAGTTGAGCAACTTCGGACCATCAAAGTTGCTCTGTGCACACTTTTTATTGTTGTTCTATGTAAAATTTTATGAATACAAGCTTCCAAGATTATTTCGATTCCGAAACACAAACTTTCTATGACAAATGGATAAAACCGTTAAAAGCTCCTACATAGAGAGAGTTGAGCAACTTCAGACCATCAAAGATCCTCGGTGTATAATTTTTATTGTTCTTCTATGTAAAATTTTATGAATACAAGCTTACAAGATTATTTCGATTCCAAAACACCAACTTTCTATGAAAAATGGACAAAACCATTGAAAGCTCCACCATAGAGAGAGTTGAGCAATTTCCACAACACCTACTTTCTATGAAAAATGGACAAAACCGTTGAAAGCTCCTCCATAGAGAGAGTTGAGCAACATCGGACCATCAAAGTTGCTCTATGTACACTTTTTATTGTTGTTCTATGTAAAATTTTATTAATACAAGCTTACAAGATTATTTCGATTCCAAAACACCAACTTTCTGTGACAAATGGATAAAACCGTTAAAAGCTCCCCCATAGAGAGAGTTGAGCAACTTCGGACCATCAAAATTGCTCTGTGTATACTTTTTATTGTTGTTCTGTGTAAAATTTTATGAATACAAGCTTACAAGATTATTTCGATTCCAAAACACCAACTTTCTATGAAAAATGGATAAAACCGTTGAAAGCTCCTCCATAGAGAGACTTGAGCAACTTTGAACCATCAAAGTTGCTCTGTGTACACTTTTTATTGTTGTTCTATGTAAAATTTTATGAATACAAGCTTCCAAGATTATTTCGATTCCAAAACACCGACTTTCTATGACAAATGGATAAAACCGTTAAAAGCTCCTACATTGAGTGAGTTGACCAACTTCGGACCATCAAAGATGCTCGGTGTACACTTTTAATTGTTCTTCTATGTCAAATTTTACGAGTATAAGCTTCTTAGATTATTTCCATGCCAAAACACCAACTCTCTATGAAAAATGGACAAAACCGTTGAAAGCTCCTCCATAGAGAGAGTTGAGCAACTTCGGACCATCAAAGTTGCTCTGTGTACACTTTTTATTGTTGTTCTATGTAAAATTTTATGAATACAAGCTTACAAGATTATTTCGATTCCTAAACACCAACTTTCTATGAAAAATGGACAGAACCGTTTAAAGCACCTCCATAGAAAGAGTTGAGCAACTTCGGACCATCAAAGTTGCTTTGTGTAAACTTTTTATTCTTGTTCTATGTAAAATTTTATGAATACAAGTTTACAAGATTATTTCGATTCCAAAACACAAACTTTCTATGAAAAATGGACAAAACCGTTGAAAGTTCCTCCATAGAGAGAGTTGAGCAACTTCGGACTATCAAAGTTGCACTGTGCACACTTTTTATTGTTGTTCTATGTAAAATTTTATGAATACAAGCTTACAAGATTATTTCGATTCCAAAACAACAACTTTCTATGACAAATGGATAAAACCGTTAAAAGCCATAGAGAGAGTTGACCAACTTTGGACCATCAAAGTTGCTCTGTGTACACTTTTTATTGTTGTTCTATGTAAAATTTTATGAATACAAGCTTACAAGATTATTTCGATTCCAAAACACCAACTTTCTATGAAAAATGGACAAAACCGTTGAAAGCTCCTCCATAGAGAGAGTTGAGAAACTTCGGACCATCAAAGTTGCTTTGTGTAAACTTTTTATTCTTGTTCTATGTAAAATTTTATGAATACAAGCTTACAAGATTATTTCGATTCCAAAACACAAACTTTCTATGAAAAATGGACAAAACCGTTGAAAGTTCCTCCATAGAGAGAGTTGAGCAACTTCGGACTATCAAAGTTGCACTGTGCACACTTTTTATTGTTGTTCTATGTAAAATTTTATGAATACAAGCTTACAAGATTATTTCGATTCCAAAACATCAACTTTCTATGACAAATGGATAAAACCGTTAAAAGCCATAGAGAGAGTTGACCAACTTTGGACCATCAAAGTTGCTCTGTGTACACTTTTTATCGTTGTTCTATGTAAAATTTTATGAATACCAGCTTACAAGATTATTTCGATTCCAAAACACCAACTTTCTATGAAAAATGGACAAAACCGTTGAAAGCTCCTCCATAGAGAGAGTTGAGCAACTTCGGACCATCAAAGTTGCTCTGTGCACACTTTTTATTGTTGTTCTATGTAAAATTTTATGAATACAAGCTTCCAAGATTATTTCGATTCCGAAACACCAACTTTCTATGACAAATGGATAAAACCGTTAAAAGCTCCTACATAGAGAGAGTTGAGCAACTTCGGACCATCAAAGATCCTCGGTGTATACTTTTTATTGTTCTTCTATGTAAAATTTTATGAATACAAGCTTACAAGATTATTTCGATTCCAAAACACCAACTTTCTATGAAAAATGGACAAAACCATTGAAAGCTCCACCATAGAGAGAGTTGAGCAATTTCGGACTATCAAAGTTGCTCTGTGTACACTTTTTATTGTTGTTCTATGTAAAATTTTATGAATACAAGCTTACAAGATTATTTCGATTCCAAAACATCAACTTTCTATGACAAATGGATAAAACCGTTAAAAGCCATAGAGAGAGTTGACCAACTTTGGACCATCAAAGTTGCTCTGTGTACACTTTTTATCGTTGTTCTATGTAAAATTTTATGAATACCAGCTTACAAGATTATTTCGATTCCAAAACCCCAACTTTCTATGAAAAATGGACAAAACCGTTGAAAGCTCCTCCATAGAGAGAGTTGAGCAACTTCGGACCATCAAAGTTGCTCTGTGCACACTTTTTATTGTTGTTCTATGTAAAATTTTATGAATACAAGCTTCCAAGATTATTTCGATTCCGAAACACCAACTTTCTATGACAAATGGATAAAACCGTTAAAAGCTCCTACATAGAGAGAGTTGAGCAACTTCAGACCATCAAAGATCCTCGGTGTATACTTTTTATTGTTCTTCTATGTAAAATTTTATGAATACAAGCTTACAAGATTATTTCGATTCCAAAACACCAACTTTCTATGAAAAATGGACAAAACCATTGAAAGCTCCACCATAGAGAGAGTTGAGCAATTTCGGACTATCAAAGTTGCTCTGTGTACACTTTTTATTGTTGTTCTATGTAAAATTTTATGAATACAAGCTTACAAGATTATTTCGATTCCTAAACACCAAGTTTCTATGAAAAATGGACAAAATCGTTGAAAGCACCTCCATAGAGAGAGTTGAGCAACTTCGGACCAACAAAGTTGCTCTGTGTACACTTTTTATTGTTGTTCTATGTAAAATTTTATGAATACAAGCTTACAAGATTATTTCGATTCCACAACACCTACTTTCTATGAAAAATGGACAAAATCGTTGAAAGCTCCTCCATAGAGAGAGTTGAGCAACTTCGGACCATCAAAGTTGCTTTGTGTAAACTTTTTATTGTTGTTCTATGTAAAATTTTATGAATACAAGCTTACAAGATTATTTCGATTCCAAAACACAAACTTTCTATGAAAAATGGACAAAACCGTTGAAAGTTCCTCCATAGAGAGAGTTGAGCAACTTCGGACTATCAAAGTTGCACTGTGCACACTTTTTATTGTTGTTCTATGTAAAATTTTATGAATACAAGCTTACAAGATTATTTCGATTCCAAAACATCAACTTTCTATGACAAATTGATAAAACCGTTAAAAGCCATAGAGAGAGTTGACCAACTTTGGACCATCAAAGTTGCTCTGTGTACACTTTTTATCGTTGTTCTATGTAAAATTTTATGAATACCAGCTTACAAGATTATTTCGATTCCAAAACACCAACTTTCTATGAAAAATGGACAAAACCGTTGAAAGCTCCTCCATAAAGAGAGTTGAGCAACTTCGGACCATCAAAGTTGCTCTGTGCACACTTTTTATTGTTGTTCTATGTAAAATTTTATGAATACAAGCTTCCAAGATTATTTCGATTCCGAAACACCAACTTTCTATGACAAATGGATAAAACCGTTAAAAGCTCCTACATAGAGAGAGTTGAGCAACTTCGGACCATCAAAGATCCTCGGTGTATACTTTTTATTGTTCTTCTATGTAAAATTTTATGAATACAAGCTTACAAGATTATTTCGATTCCAAAACACCAACTTTCTATGAAAAATGGACAAAACCATTGAAAGCTCCACCATAGAGAGAGTTGAGCAATTTCGGACTATCAAAGTTGCTCTGTGTACACTTTTTATTGTTGTTCTATGTAAAATTTTATGAATACAAGCTTACAAGATTATTTCGATTCCTAAACACCAAGTTTCTATGAAAAATAGACAAAATCGTTGAAAGCACCTCCATAGAGATAGTTGAGCAACTTCGGACCAACAAAGTTGCTCTGTGTACACTTTTTATTGTTGTTCTATGTAAAATTTTATGAATACAAGCTTACAAGATTATTTCGATTCCAAAACACCAACTTTCTATGAAAAATGGACAAAACCGTTGAAAGCCCCCTCCATAGAGAGAGTTGAGCAACTTCGGACCATCAAAGTTGCTTTGTGTAAACTTTTTATTCTTGTTCTATGTAAAATTTTATGAATACAAGCTTACAAGATTATTTCGATTCCAAAACACAAACTTTCTATGAAAAATGGACAAAACCGTTGAAAGTTCCTCCATAGAGAGTTGAGCAACTTCGGACTATCAAAGTTGCACTGTGCACACTTTTTATTGTTGTTCTATGTAAAATTTTATGACTACAAGCTTACAAGATTATTTCAATTCCAAAACATCAACTTTCTATGACAAATGGATAAAACCGTTAAAAGCTATAGAGAGAGTTGACCAACTTTGGACCATCAAAGTTGCTCTGTGTACACTTTTTATTGTTGTTCTATGTAAAATTTTATGAATACAAGCTTACAAGATTATTTCGATTCCAAAACACCAACTTTCTATGAAAAATGGACAAAACCATTGAAAGCTCCACCATAGAGAGAGTTGAGCAATTTCGGACTATCAAAGTTGCTCTGTGTACACTTTTTATTGTTGTTCTATGTAAAATTTTATGAATACAAGCTTACAAGATTATTTCGATTCCTAAACACCAAGTTTCTATGAAAAATGGACAAAATCGTTGAAAGCACCTCTATAGAGAGAGTTGAGCAACTTCGGACCAACAAAGTTGCTCTGTGTACACTTTTTATTGTTGTTCTATGTAAAATTTTGTGAATACAAGCTTCCAAGATTATTTCGATTCCAAAACACCAACTTTCTATGACAAATGGATAAAACCGTTCAAAGCTCCTACATTGAGAGAGTTGACCAACTTCGGACCATCAAAGATCCTCGGTGTATACTTTTTATTGTTCTTCTATGTCAAATTTTACGAGTATAAGCTTCGTAGATTATTTCGATGCCAAAACACCAACTTTCTATGAAAAATGGACAAAACCATTGAAAGCTCCACCATAGAGAGAGTTGAGCAATTTCGGACTATCAAAGTTGCTCTGTGTACACTTTTTATTGTTGTTCTATGTAAAATTTTATGAATACAAGCTTACAAGATTATTTCGATTCCTAAACACCAAGTTTCTATGAAAAATGAACAAAACCGTTGAAAGCACCTTCATAGAGAGAGTTGAGCAACTTCGGACCATCAAAGTTGCTCTGTGTACACTTTTTATTGTTGTTCTATGTAAAATTTTATGAATACAAGCTTCCAAGATTATTTCGATTCCAAAACACCAACTTTCTATCACAAATGGATAAAACCGTTAAAAGCTCCTACATAGAGAGAGTTGAGCAACTTCGGACCATCAAAGATGCTCGGTGTACACTTTTAATTGTTCTTCTATGTAAAAGTTTACGAGTATAAGCTTCGTAGATTATTTCGATGCCAAAACACCAACTTTCTATGAAAAATGGACAAAACCGTTGAAAGCTCCTCCGTAGAGAGAGTTGAGCAACTTCGAACCATCAAAGTTGCTCTGTGTACACTTTTTATTGTTGTTCTATGTAAAATTTTATTAATACAAGCTTACAAGATTATTTCGATTCCAAAACACCAACTTTCTATGACAAATGGATAAAACCGTTAAAAGCTCCCCCATAGAGAGAGTTGAGCAACTTCGGACCATCAAAATTGCTCTGTGTACACTTTTTATTGTTGTTCTATGTAAAATTTTATGAATACAAGCTTACAAGATTATTTCGATTCCAAAACACCAACTTTCTATGAAAAATGGACGAAACCGTTGAAAGCTCCTCCATAGAGAGAGTTGAGCAACTTTGGACCATCAAAGTTGCTCTGTGTACACTTTTTATTGTTGTTCTATGTAAAATTTTATGAATACAAGCTTACAAGATTATTTCGATTCCAAAACACCAACTTTCTATGACAAATGGATAAAACCGTTAAAAGCTCCTACATAGAGAGAGTTGAGAAACTTTGGACCATCAAAGATGCTCGGTGTACACTTTTAATTGTTCTTCTATGTCAAATTTTACGAGTATAAGCTTCGTAGATTATTTCGATGCCAAAACACCAACTTTCTATGAAAAATGGACAGAACCGTTGAAAGCTCCTCCATAGAGAGAGTTGAGCAACTTCGGACCATCAAAGTTGCTCTGTGTACACTTTTTATTGTTGTTCTATTTAAAATTTTATTAATACATGCTTACAAGATTATTTCGAATCCAAAACACCAACTTTCTATGAAAAATGGACAAAACCATTGAAAGCTCCTCCATAGAGAGAGTTGAGCAACTTTGGACCATCAAAGTTGCTCTGTGTACACTTTTTATTGTTGTTCTATGTAAAATTTTATGAATACAAGCTTCCAAGATTATTTCGATTCCAAAACACCAACTTTCTATGACAAATGGATAAAGCCGTTAAAAGCTCCTACATTGAGAGAGTTGACCAACTTCGGACCATCAAAGATGCTCGGTGTACACTTTTAATTGTTCTTCTATGTCAAATTTTACGAGTATAAGCTTCTTAGATTATTTCCATGCCGAAACACCAACTTTCTATTAAAAATGGACAAAACCGTTGAAAGCTCCTCTATAGAGAGAGTTGAGCAACTTCGGACCATCAAAGTTGCTTTGTGTAAACTTTTTATTGTTGTTCTATGTAAAATTTTATGAATACAAGCTTACATGATTATTTCGATTCCAAAACACAAACTTTCTATGAAAAATGGACAAAGCCGTTGAAAGATCCTCCATAGAGAGAGTTGAGCAACTTCGGACTATCAAAGTTTCACTGTGCACACTTTTTATTGTTGTTCTATGTAAAATTTAATGAATACAAGCTTATAAGATTATTTCGATTCCAAAACATCAACTTTCTATGACAAATGGATAAAACCGTTAAAAGCCATAGAGAGAGTTGACCAACTTCGGACCATCAAAGTTGCTCTGTGTACACTTTTTATTGTTGTTCTATGTAAAATTTTATGAATACAAGCTTACAAGATTATTTCGATTCCAAAACACCAAATTTCTATGAAAAATGGACAAAACCGTTGAAAGCTCCTCCATAGAGAGAGTTGAGCAACTTCGGACCATCAATGTTGCTCTGTGCACACTTTTTATTGTTGTTCTATGTAAAATTTTAAGAATACAAGCTTCCAAGATTATTTCGATTCGAAACACCAACTTTCTATGACAAATGGATAAAACCGTTAAAAGCTCCTACATAGAGAGAGTTGAGCAACTTCGGACCATCAAAGATCCTCGGTGTATACTTTTTATTGTTCTTCTATGTCAAATTTTACGAGTATAAGCATCGTAGATTATTTCAATGACAAAACACCAACTTTCTATGAAAAATGGACAAAACCATTGAAAGCTCCTCCATAGAGAGAGTTGAGCAACTTCGGACTATCGAAGTTGCTCTGTGTACACTTTTATTGTTGTTCTATGTAAAATTTTATGAATACAAGCTTACAAGATTATTTCGATTCCTAAACACCAACTTTCTACGAAAAATGGACAAAACCGTTGAAAGCAGCTCCATAGAGAGAGTTGTGCAACTTCGGACCATCAAAGTTGCTCTGTGTACACTTTTTATTGTTGTTCTATGTAAAATTTTATGAAAACAAGCTTCCAAGATTATTTCGATTCCAAAACACCAACTTTCTATAACAAATGGATAAAACCGTTAAAAGCTCCCCCATAGAGAGAGTTGAGCAACTTCGGACCATCAAAGTTGCTCTGTGTACACTTTTTATTGTTGTTCTATGTAAAATTTTATGAATACAAACTTACAAGATTATTTTGATTCCAAAACACCAACTTTCTATGAAAAATGGACAAAACCGTTGAAAGCTCCTCCATAGAGAAAGTTGAGCAACTTCGGACCATCAAAGTTGCTCTGTGTACACTTTTTATTGTTGTTCTATGTCAAATTTTATGAATACAAGCTTACAAGATTATTTCGATTCCTAAACACCAACTTTCTATGAAAAATGGACAAAACCGTTGAAAGCACCTCCATAGAGAGAGTTGAGCAACTTCGGACCATCAAAGTTGCTCTGTGTACACTTTTTATTGTTGTTCTATGTTAAATTTTATTAATACAAGCTTCCAAGATTATTTCGATTTCAAAACACCAACTTTCTATGACAAATGGATAAAACCGTTAAAAGCTCCTACATTGAGAGAGTTGACCAACTTCGGACCATCAAAGATGCTCGGTGTACACTTTTAATTGTTCTTCTATGTCAAATTTTACGAGTATAAGCTTCTTAGATTATTTCCATGCCAAAACTACAACTTTCTATTAAAAATGGACAAAACCGTTGAAAGCTCCTCCATAGAGAGAGTTGAGCAACTTCGGACCATCAAAGTTGCTTTGTGTAAACTTTTTCTTGTTGGTCTATGTAAAATTTCATTAATACAAGCTTACAAGATTATTTCGATTCTAAAACACAACCTTTCTATGACAAGTGGATAAAACCGTTAAAAGCTCCTACATTGAGAGAGTTGACCAACTTCGGACCATCAAAGTTGCTCTGTGTACACTTTTTATTGTTGTTCTATGTAAAATTTTATGAATACAAACTTATAAGATTATTTCGATTCCAAAACACCAACTTTCTATGAAAAATGGACAAAACCGTTGAAAGCTCCTCCATAGAGAGAGTTGAGCAACTTCGGACCATCAAAGTTGCTCTGT
The DNA here is from genome assembly GCA_963580455.1 of Euonymus europaeus. Classification (NCBI taxonomy): domain Eukaryota; kingdom Viridiplantae; phylum Streptophyta; class Magnoliopsida; order Celastrales; family Celastraceae; genus Euonymus; species Euonymus europaeus. Next base: position 18,489,238 of record OY756959.1, on the reverse strand, counting down.
GTACACTTTTTATTGTTGTTCTATGTCAAATTTTATGAATAGAAGCTTACAAGATTATTTTGATTCCTAAACACCAACTTTCTATGAAAAATGGACAAAACCGTTGAAAGCACCTCCATAGAGAGAGTTGAGCAACTTCGGACCATCAAAGTTGCTCTGTGTACACTTTTTATTGTTGTTCTATGTAAAATTTTATGAATACAAGCTTACAAGATTATTTCGATTACAAAACACCAACTTTCTATGAAAAATGGACAAAACCGTTGAAAGCTCCTCCATAGAGAGAGTTGAGCAACTTCGGACCATCAAAGTTGCTCTGTGTACACTTTTTATTGTTGTTCTATGTCAAATTTTATGAATACAAGCTTACAAGATTATTTCGATGCCAAAACACCAACTTTCTATGAAAAATGGACAAAACCGTTGAAAGCTCCTCCATAGAGAGAGTTGACCAACTTCGGACCGTCAAAGTTGCTCTGTGTACACTTTTTATTGTTGTTCTATGTCAAATTTTATGAATACAAGCTTACAAGATTATTTCGATTCCTAAACACCAACTTTCTATGAAAAATGGACAAAACCGTTGAAAGCACCTCCATAGAGAGAGTTGAGCAACTTCGGACCATCAAAGTTGCTCTGTGTACACTTTTTATTGTTGTTCTATGTTAAATTTTATGAATACAAGCTTCCAAGATTATTTCGATTTCAAAACACCAACTTTCTATGACAAATGGATAAAACCGTTAAAAGCTCCTACATTGAGAGAGTTGACCAACTTCGGACCATCAAAGATGCTCGGTGTACACTTTTAATTGTTCTTCTATGTCAAATTTTACGAGTATAAGCTTCTTAGATTATTTCCATGCCAAAACACCAACTTTCTATTAAAAATGGACAAAACCGTTGAAAGCTCCTCCATAGAGAGAGTTGAGCAACTTCGGACCATCAAAGTTGCTTTGTGTAAACTTTTTCTTGTTGTTCTATGTAAAATTTCATTAATACAAGCTTACAAGATTATTTCGATTCCAAAACACCAACTTTCTATGACAAGTGGATAAAACCGTTAAAAGCTCCTACATTGAGAGAGTTGACCAACTTCGGACCATCAAAGTTGCTCTGTGTACACTTTTTATTGTTGTTCTATGTAAAATTTTATGAATACAAACTTACAAGATTATTTCGATTCCAAAACACCAACTTTCTATGAAAAATGGACAAAACCGTTGAAAGCTCCTCCATAGAGAGAGTTGAGCAACTTCGGACCATCAAAGTTGCTCTGTGTACACTTTTTATTGTTGTTCTATGTCAAATTTTATGAATAGAAGCTTACAAGATTATTTCGATTCCTAAACACCAACTTTCTATGAAAAATGGACAAAACCGTTGAAAGCACCTCCATAGAGAGAGTTGAGCAACTTCGGACCATCAAAGTTGCTCTGTGTACATTTTTTATTGTTGTTCTATGTAAAATTTTATGAATACAAGCTTAAAAGATTATTTCGATTACTAAACACCAACTTTCTATGAAAAATGGACAAAACTGTTGAAAGCTCCTCCATAGAGAGAGTTGAGCAACTTCTGACCATCAAAGTTGCTCTGTGTACACTTTTTATTGTTGTTCTATGCCAAATTTTATGAATACAAGCTTACAAGATTATTTCGATTCCTAAACACCAACCTTCTATGAAAAATGGACAAAACCGTTGAAAGCACCTCCATAGAGAGAGTTGAGCAACTTCGGACCATCAAAGTTGCTCTGTGTACACTTTTTATTGTTGTTCTATGTAAAATTTTATGAATACAAGCTTCCAAGATTATTTCAATTTCAAAACACCAACTTTCAATGACAAATAGATAAAACCGTTAAAAGCTCCTACATTGAGAGAGTTGACCAACTTCGGACCATCAAAGATGCTCGGTGTACACTTTTAATTATTCTTCTATGTCAAATTTTACGAGTATAAGCTTCTTAGATTATTTCCATGCAAAAACACCAACTTTCTATTAAAAATGGACAAAACCGTTGAAAGCTCCTCCATAGAGAGAGTTGAGCAGCTTCAGACCATCAAAGTTGCTTTGTGTAAACTTTTTATTGTTGTTCTATGTAAAATTTTATGAATACAAGCTTACAAGATTATTTCGATTCCAAAACACAAACTTTCTATGAAAAATGGACAAAACCATTGAAAGTTCCTCAATAGAGAGAGTTGAGCAACTTCGGACTATCAAAGTTGCACTGTGCACACTTTTTATTTTTGTTCTATGTAAAATTTTATGAATACAAGCTTGCAAGATTATTTCGATTCCAAAACACCAACTTTCTACGATAAATGGACAAAACATTTAAAAGCTCCTCCGTAGAGAGAGTTGAGCAACTTCGGACCATCAAAGATGCTCGGTGTGCACCTTTTATTGTTCTTCTATGTCAAATTTTATGAGTATAAGCTTCGTAGATTATTTCGATGCCAAAACACCAACTTTCTATGACAAATGGACAAAACCGTTGAAAGCTCCTCCATAGAGAGAGTTGAGCAACTTCGGACCATCAAAGTTGCTTTGTGTAAACTTTTTATTGTTGTTCTATGTAAAATTTTATGAATACAAGCTTACAAGATTATTTCGATTTCAAAACACCAACTTTATATGAAAAATGGACAAAACCGTTGAAAGCTCCTCCATAGAGAGAGTTGAGCAACTTCGGACCATCAAAGTTGCTCTGTGTACACTTTTTATTGTTGTTCTATGTAAAATTTTATGAATACAAGCTTCCAAGATTATTTCGATTCCGAAACACCAACTTTCTAAGAGAAATGGATAAAACCGTTAAAAGCTCCTCCATAGAGATAGTTGAGCAACTTCGGACCGTCAAAGTTGCTCTGTGTACACTTTTTATTGTTGTTCTATGTAAAATTTTATGAATACAAGCTTGCAAGATTATTTCGATTGCGAAACACCAACTTTCTATGACAAATGGATAAAACCATTCAAAGCTCCTACATAGAGAGAGTTGACCAACTTCGGACCATCAAAGATCCTCGGTGTATACTTTTTATTGTTTTTCTATGTCAAATTTACGAGTATAAGCTTCGTAGATTATTTCGATGCCAAAACACCAACTTTCTATGAAAAATGGACAAAACCGTTGAAAGCTCCTCCATAGAGAGAGTTGAGCAACTTCGGACCATCAAAGTTGCCCTATGTACACTTTTTATTGTTGTTCTATGTAAAATTTTATTAATACAAGATTACAAGATTATTTCGATTCCAAAACACGAACTTTCTATGACAAATGGATAAAACCGTTAAAAGCTCCCCCATAGAGAGAGTTGAGCAACTTCGGACCATCAAATTTGCGCTGTGTACACTTTTTATTGTTGTTCTATGTAAAATTTTATGAATACAAGCTTACAAGATTATTTCGATTCCAAAACACCAACTTTCTATGAAAAATGGACAAAACCGTTGAAAGCACCTCCATAGAGAGAGTTGAGCAACTTCGGACCATCAAAGTTGCTCTGTGTACACTTTTTATTGTTGTTCTATGTAAAATTTTATGAATATAAGCTTCCAAGATTATTTCGATTTCAAAACACGAACTTTCTAAGAGAAATGGATAAAACCGTTAAAAGCTCCTCTATAGAGAGAGTTGACCAACTTCGGACCATCAAAGTTGCTCTGTGGACACTTTTTATTGTTGTTCTATGTAAAATTTTATGAATACAAGCTTACAAGATTATTTCGATTCCAAAACACCAACAATCTATGAAAGATGGACAAAACCGTGGAAAGCTCCTCCATAGAGAGAGTTGACCAACTTCGGACCATCAAAGTTGCTCTGGGTACACTTTTTATTGTTGTTCTATGTAAAATTTTATGAATACAAGCTTCCAAGATTATTTCGATTCCAAAACATCAACTTTCTAAGACAAATGGAGAAAACCGTTAAAAGCTCCACCATAGAGAGAGTTGAGCAACTTCGGACCATAAAAAATGCTCGGTGTCCCATTTTTATTGTTCTTATATGTCAAATTTCAAGAGGATAAGCTTCCTAGATTATTTCGATCCCAAAACAGCAACTTTCTATGAGAAATGGACAAAACCGTTGAAAGCTCCTCCATAGAGAGAGTTGAGCAACTTCAGACCATCAAAGTTGCTCTGTGTACACTTTTTATTGTTGTTCTATGTCAAATTTTATGAATACAAGCTTACAAGATTATTTCGATTCCTAAACACCAACTTTCTATGAAAAATGGACAAAACCGTTGAAAGCACCTCCATAGAGAGAGTTGAGCAACTTCGGACCATCAAAGTTGCTCTGTGTACACTTTTTATTGTTGTTCTATGTAAAATTTTATGAATACAAGCTTCCAAGATTATTTCGATTTCAAAACACCAACTTTCTATGACAAATGGATAAAACCATTAAAAGCTCCTACATTGAGAAAGTTGACCAACTTCGGACCATCAAAGATGCTCGGTGTACACTTTTAATTGTTCTTCTATGTCAAATTTTACGAGTATAAGCTTCTTAGATTATTTCCATGCCAAAACACCAACTTTCTATTAAAAATGGACAAAACCGTTGAAAGCTCCTCCATAGAGAGAGTTGAGCAACTTCGGACCATCAAAGTTGCTTTGTGTAAACTTTTTTATTGTTGTTCTACGTAAAATTTTATGAATACAAGCTTCCAAGATTATTTCGATTCCAAAACACAAACTTTCTATGAAAAATGGACAAAACTGTTGAAAGTTCCTCCATAGAGAGAGTTGAGCAACTTCGGACTATCAAAGTTGCACTGTGCACACTTTTGATTTTTGTTCTATGTAAAATTTTATGAATACAAGCTTCCAAGATTATTTCGATTCCAAAACACCAACTTTCTAAGATAAATGGACAAAACAGTTAAAAGTTCCTCCGTAGAGAGAGTTGAGCAACTTCGGACCATCAAAGATGCTCGGTGTGCACCTTTTATTGTTCTTCTATGTCAAATTTTACGAGTATAAGCTTCGTAGATTATTTCGATTTCAAAACACCAACTTTCTATGAAAAATGGACAAAACCGTTGAAAGCTCCTCCATAGAGAGAGTTGAGCAACTTCGGACTATCAAAGTTGCTCTGTGTACACTTTTTATTGTTGTTCTATGTAAAATTTTATTAATACAAGATTACAAGATTATTTCGATTCCAAAACACGAACTTTCTATGACAAATGGATAAAACCGTTAAAAGCTCCCCCATAGAGAGAGTTGAGCAACTTCGGACCATCAAAGTTGCGCTGTGTACACTTTTTATTGTTGTTCTATGTAAAATTTTATGAATACAAGCTTACAAGATTATTTCGATTCCAAAACACCAACTTTCTATGAAAAATGGACAAAACCGTTGAAAGCACCTCCATAGAGAGAGTTGAGCAACTTCGGACCATCAAAGTTGCTCTGTGTACACTTTTTATTGTTGTTCTATTTAAAATTTTATGAATATAAGCTTCCAAGATTATTTCGATTTCAAAACACGAACTTTCTAAGAGAAATGGATAAAACCGTTAAAAGCTCCTCTATAGAGAGAGTTGACCAACTTCGGACCATCAAAGTTGCTCTGTGGACACTTTTTATTGTTGTTCTATGTAAAATTTTATGAATACAAGCTTACAAGATTATTTCGATTCCAAAACACCAACAATCTATGAAAGATGGACAAAACCGTGGAAAGCTCCTCCATAGAGAGAGTTGACCAACTTCGGACCATCAAAGTTGCTCTGGGTACACTTTTTATTGTTGTTCTATGTAAAATTTTATGAATACAAGCTTCCAAGATTATTTCGATTCCAAAACATCAACTTTCTAAGACAAATGGAGAAAACCGTTAAAAGCTCCACCATAGAGAGAGTTGAGCAACTTCGGACCATAAAAAATGCTCGGTGTCCCATTTTTATTGTTCTTATATGTCAAATTTCAAGAGTATAAGCTTCCTAGATTATTTCGATCCCAAAACAGCAACTTTCTATGAGAAATGGACAAAACCGTTGAAAGCTCCTCCATAGAGAGAGTTGAGCAACTTCAGACCATCAAAGTTGCTCTGTGTACACTTTTTATTGTTGTTCTATGTCAAATTTTATGAATACAAGCTTACAAGATTATTTCGATTCCTAAACACCAACTTTCTATGAAAAATGGACAAAACCGTTGAAAGCACCTCCATAGAGAGAGTTGAGCAACTTCGGACCATCAAAGTTGCTCTGTGTACACTTTTTATTGTTGTTCTATGTAAAATTTTATGAATACAAGCTTCCAAGATTATTTCGATTTCAAAACACCAACTTTCTATGACAAATGGATAAAACCATTAAAAGCTCCTACATTGAGAAAGTTGACCAACTTCGGACCATCAAAGATGCTCGGTGTACACTTTTAATTGTTCTTCTATGTCAAATTTTACGAGTATAAGCTTCTTAGATTATTTCCATGCCAAAACACCAACTTTCTATTAAAAATGGACAAAACCGTTGAAAGCTCCTCCATAGAGAGAGTTGAGCAACTTCGGACCATCAAAGTTGCTTTGTGTAAACTTTTTTATTGTTGTTCTACGTAAAATTTTATGAATACAAGCTTACAAGATTATTTCGATTCCAAAACACAAACTTTCTATGAAAAATGGACAAAACTGTTGAAAGTTCCTCCATAGAGAGAGTTGAGCAACTTCGGACTATCAAAGTTGCACTGTGCACACTTTTGATTTTTGTTCTATGTAAAATTTTATGAATACAAGCTTCCAAGATTATTTCGATTCCAAAACACCAACTTTCTAAGATAAATGGACAAAACAGTTAAAAGTTCCTCCGTAGAGAGAGTTGAGCAACTTCGGACCATCAAAGATGCTCGGTGTGCACCTTTTATTGTTCTTCTATGTCAAATTTTACGAGTATAAGCTTCGTAGATTATTTCGATTTCAAAACACCAACTTTATATGAAAAATGGACAAAACCGTTGAAAGCTCCTCCATAGAGAGAGTTGAGCAACTTCGGACCATCAAAGTTGCTCTGTGTACACTTTTTATTATTGTTCTATGTAAAATTTTATGAATACAAGCTTCCAAGATTATTTCGATTCCAAATCACCAATTTTCTAAGAGAAATGGATAAAACCGTTAAAAGCTCCTCCATAGAGATAGTTGAGCAACTTCGGACCATCAAAGTTGCTCTGTGTACACTTTTTATTGTTGTTCTATGTAAAATTTTATGAATACAAGCTTCCAAGATTATTTCGATTCCGAAACACCAACTTTCTATGACAAATGGATAAAACCGTTAAAATCTCTTACATAGAGAGACTTGACCAACTTCGGACCATCAAAGATCCTCGGTGTATACTTTTTATTGTTTTTCTATGTAAAATTTTATGAATACAAGCTTACAAGATTATTTCGATTCCAAAACACCAACAATCTATGAAAGATGGACAAAACCGTGGAAAGCTCCTCCATAGAGAGAGTTGACCAACTTCGGACCATCAAAGTTGCTCTGTGTACACTTTTTATTGTTGTTCTATGTAAAATTTTATGAATACAAGCTTCCAAGATTATTTCGATTCCAAAACACCAACTTTCTAAGACAAATGGATAAAACCGTTAAAAGCTCCACCATAGAGAGAGTTGAGCAACTTCGGACCATCAAAAATGCTCGGTGTCCCATTTTTATTGTTCTTATATGTCAAATTTCATGAGTATAAGCTTCCTAGATTATTTCGATCCCAAAACAGCAACTTTCTATGAGAAATGGACAAAAACGTTGAAAGCTCCTCCATAGAGAGAGTTGAGCAACTTCGGACCATCAAAGTTGCTCTGTGTAAACTTTTTATTGTTGTTCTATGTAAAATTTTATGAATACAAGCTTACAAGATTATTTCGATTCCAAAACACCAAATTTCTACGACAAATGGACAAAACAGTTAAAAGCACCTCCGTAGAGAGAGTTGAGCAACTTCGGACCATCAAAGACGTTCGGTGTGCACTTTTTATTGTTCTTCTATATCAAATTTTACGAGTATAAGCTTCGTAGATTATTTCGATGCCAAAACACCAACTTTCTATGACAAATGGACAAAACCGTTGAAAGCTCCTCCATAGAGAGAGTTGAGCAACTTCGGACCATCAAAGTTGCTTTGTGTAAACTTTTTATTGTTGTTCTATGTAAAATTTTATGAATACAGGCTTACAAGATTATTTCGATTCCAAAACACCAACTTTATATGAAAAATGGACAAAACCGTTGAAAGCTCCTCCATAGAGAGAGTTGAGCAACTTTGGACCATCAAAGTTGCTCTGTGTACACTTTTTATTGTTGTTCTATGTAAAATATTATGAATACAAGCTTCCAAGAGTATTTCGATTCCAAAACACCAACTTTCTAAGAGAAATGGATAAAACCTTTTTAAGCTCCTCCATAGAGATAGTTGAGCAACTTCGGACCATCAAAGTTGCTCTGTGTACACTTTTTATTGTTGTTCTATGTAAAATTTTATGAATACAAGCTTCCAAGATTATTTCGATTCCGAAACACCAACTTTCTATGACAAATAGATAAAACCGTTAAAAGCTCCTACATAGAGAGAGTTGACCAACTTCGGACCATCAAAGATCCTCGGTGTATACTTTTTATTGTTTTTCTATGTCAAATTTACGAGTATAAGCTTCGTAGATTATTTCGATGCCAAAACACCAACTTTCTATGAAAAATGTACAAAACCGTTGAAAGCTCCTCCATAGAGAGAGTTGAGCAACTTCGGACCATCAAAGTTGCTCTATGTACACTTTTTATTGTTGTTCTATGTAAAATTTTATTAATACAAGCTTACAAGATTATTTCGTTTCCAAAACACGAACTTTCTTTGACAAATGGATAAAACCGTTAAAAGCTCCCCCATAGAGAGAGTTGAGCAACTTCGGACCATCAAAGTTGCTCTGTGTACACTTTTTATTGTTGTTCTATGTAAAATTTTATGAATACAAGCTTACAAGATTATTTCGATTCCAAAACACCAACTTTCTATGAAAAATGGACAAAACCGTTGAAAGCACCTCCATAGAGAGAGTTGAGCAACTTCGGACCATCAAAGTTGCTCTGTGTACACTTTTTATTGTTGTTCTATGTAAAATTTTATGAATACAAGCTTCCAATATTATATCGATTCCAAAACACCAACTTTCTAAGAGAAATGAATAAAACCGTTAAAAGCTCTTCCATAGAGAGAATTGAGCAACTTCGGACCATCAAAGTTGCTCTGTGGACACTTTTTATTGTTGTTCTATGTAAAATTTTATGAATACAAGGTTACAAGATTATTTCGATTCCAAAACACCAACTTTCTATGAAAGATGGACAAAACCGTGGAAAGCTCCTCCTTAGAGAGAGTTGACCAACTTCGGACCATCAAAGTTGCTCTGTGTACACTTTTTATTGTTGTTCTATGTAAAATTTTATGAATACAAGCTTCCAAGATTATTTCGATTCCAAAACACCAACTTTCTAAGACAAATGGATAAAACCGTTAAAAGCTCCACCATAGAGAGAGTTGAGTAACTTCGGACCATCAAAAGTGCTCGGTGTCCCATTTTTATTGTTCTTATATGTCAAATTTCAGGAGTATAAGCTTCCTAAATTATTTCGTTCCCAAAACAGCAACTTTCTATGAGAAATAGACAAAACCGTTGAAAGCTCCTCCAGAGAGATGGGCAACTTCGGACCATCAAAGTTGCTCTGTGTAAACTTTTTATTGTTGTTCTATGTAAAATTTTATGAATACAAGCTTACAAGATTATTTCGATTCCAAAACACCAACTTTCTATGAAAAATGGACAAAACCGTTGAAAGCTCCTCCATAGAGAGAGTTGAGCAACTTTGTACCATCAAAGTTGCTCTGTGTACACTTTTTATTGTTGTTCTATGTGAAATTTTATGAATACAAGCTTCCAAGATTATTTCGATTCCAAAACACCAACTTTCTATGACAAATGGATAAAACCGTTAAAAGCTCCTACATTGAGAGAGTTGAGCAACTTCGGACCATCAAAGATGCTCTGTGGACACTTTTTATTGTTGTTCTATGTAAAATTTTATGAATACAAGCTTACAAGATTATTTCGATTCCAAAACACCAACAATCTATGAAAGATGGACAAAACCGTGGAAAGCTCCTCCATAGAGAGAGTTGACCAACTTCGGACCATCAAAGTTGCTCTGTGTACACTTTTTATTGTTGTTCTATGTAAAATTTTATGAATACAAGCTTCCAAGATTATTTCGATTCCAAAACATCAACTTTCTAAGACAAATGGAGAAAACCGTTAAAAGCTCCACCATAGAGAGAGTTGAGCAACTTCGGACCATAAAAAATGCTCGGTGTCCCATTTTTATTGTTCTTATATGTCAAATTTCATGAGTATAAGCTTCCTAGATTATTTCGATCCCAAAACAGCAACTTTCTATGAGAAATGGACAAAACCGTTGAAAGCTCCTCAATAGAGAGAGTTGAGCAACTTCAGACCATCAAAGTTGCTCTGTGTACACTTTTTATTGTTGTTCTATGTCAAATTTTATGAATACAAGCTTACAAGATTATTTCGATTCCTAAACACCAACTTTCTATGAAAAATGGACAAAACCGTTGAAAGCACCTCCATAGAGAGAGTTGAGCAACTTCGGACCATCAAAGTTGCTCTGTGTACACTTTTTATTGTTGTTCTATGTAAAATTTTATGAATACAAGCTTCCAAGATTATTTCGATTTCAAAACACCAACTTTCTATGACAAATGGATAAAACCGTTAAAAGCTCCTACATTGAGAGAGTAGACCAACTTCGGACCATCAAAGATGCTCGGTGTACACTTTTAATTGTTCTTCTATGTCAAATTTTACGAGTATAAGCTTCTTAGATTATTTCCATGCCAAAACACCAGCTTTCTATTAAAAATGGACAAAACCGTTGAAAGCTCCTCCATAGAGAGAGTTGAGCAACTTCGGACCATCAAAGTTGCTTTGTGTAAACTTTTTTATTGTTGTTCTACGTAAAATTTTATGAATACAAGCTTACAAGATTATTTCGATTCCAAAACACAAACTTTCTATGAAAAATGGACAAAACTGTTGAAAGTTCCTCCATAGAGAGAGTTGAGCAACTTCGGACTATCAAAGTTGCACTGTGCACACTTTTGATTTTTGTTCTATGTAAAATTTTATGAATACAAGCTTCCAAGATTATTTCGATTCCAAAACACCAACTTTCTACGATAAATGGACAAAACAGTTAAAAGTTCTTCCGTAGAGAGAGTTGAGCAACTTCGGACCATCAAAGATGCTCGGTGTACACCTTTTATTGTTCTTCTATGTCAAATTTTACGAGTATAAGCTTCGTAGATTATTTCGATTTCAAAACACCAACTTTATATGAAAAATGGACAAAACCGTTGAAAGCTCCTCCATAGAGAGAGTTGAGCAACTTCGGACCATCAAAGATGCTCTGTGTACACTTTTTATTATTGTTCTATGTAAAATTTTATGAATACAAGCTTCCAAGATTATTTCGATTCCAAAACACCAATTTTCTAAGAGAAATGGATAAAACCGTTAAAAGCTCCTCCATAGAGATAGTTGAGCAACTTCGGACCATCAAAGTTGCTCTGTGTACACTTTTTATTGTTGTTCTATGTAAAATTTTACGAATACAAGCTTCCAAGATTATTTCGATTCCGAAACACCAACTTTCTATGACAAATGGATAAAACCGTTAAAATCTCCTACATAGAGAGACTTGACCAACTTCAGACCATCAAAGATCCTCGGTGTATACTTTTTATTGTTTTTCTATGTAAAATTTTATGAATACAAGCTTACAAGATTATTTCGATTCCAAAACACCAACAATCTATGAAAGATGGACAAAACCGTGGAAAGCTCCTCCATAGAGAGAGTTGACCAACTTCGAACCATCAAAGTTGCTCTGTGTACACTTTTTATTGTTGTTCTATGTAAAATTTTATGAATACAAGCTTCCAAGATTATTTCGATTCCAAAACACCAACTTTGTAAGACAAATGGATAAAACCGTTAAAAGCTCCACCATAGAGAGAGTTAAGCAACTTCGGACCATCAAAAATGCTCGGTGTCCCATTTTTATTGTCCTTATATGTCAAATTTCATGAGTATAAGCTTCCTAGATTATTTCGATCCCAAAACAGCAACTTTCTATGAGAAATGGACAAAAACGTTGAAAGCTCCTCCATAGAGAGAGTTGAGCAACTTCGGACCATCAAAGTTGCTCTGTGTAAACTTTTTATTGTTGTTCTATGTAAAATTTTATGAATACAAGCTTACAAGATTATTTCGATTCCAAAACACCAAATTTCTACGACAAATGGACAAAACAGTTAAAAGCACCTCCGTAGAGAGAGTTGAGCAACTTCGGACCATCAAAGACGTTCAGTGTGCACTTTTTATTGTTCTTCTATGTCAAATTTTACGAGTATAAGCTTCGTAGATTATTTCGATGCCAAAACACCAACTTTCTATGATAAATGGACAAAACCGTTGAAAGCTCCTCCATAGAGAGAGTTGAGCAACTTCGGACCATCAAAGTTGCTTTGTGTAAACTTTTTATTGTTGTTCTATGTAAAATTTTATGAATACAAGCTTACAAGATTATTTCGATTCCAAAACACCAACTTTATATGAAAAATGGACAAAACCGTTGAAAGCTCCTCCATAGAGAGAGTTGAGCAACTTTGGACCATCAAAGTTGCTCTGTGTACACTTTTTATTGTTGTTCTATGTAAAATATTATGAATACAAGCTTCCAAGAGTATTTCGATTCCAAAACACCAACTTTCTAAGAGAAATGGATAAAACCTTTATAAGCTCCTCCATAGAGATAGTTGAGCAACTTCGGACCATCAAAGTTGCTCTGTGTACACTTTTTATTGTTGTTCTATGTAAAATTTTATGAATACAAGCTTCCAAGATTATTTCGATTCCGAAACACCAACTTTCTATGACAAATAGATAAAACCGTTAAAAGCTCCTACATAGAGAGAGTTGACCAACTTCGGACCATCAAAGATCCTCGGTGTATACTTTTTATTGTTTTTCTATGTCAAATTTACGAGTATAAGCTTCGTAGATTATTTCGATGCCAAGACACCAACTTTCTATGAAAAATGGACAAAACCGTTGAAAGCTCCTCCATAGAGAGAGTTGAGCAACTTTGGACCATCAAAGTTGCTCTGTGTACACTTTTTATTGTTGTTCTATGTAAAATATTATGAATACAAGCTTCCAAGAGTATTTCGATTCCAAAACACCAACTTTCTAAGAGAAATGGATAAAACCTTTATAAGCTCCTCCATAGAGATAGTTGAGCAACTTCGGACCATCAAAGTTGCTCTGTGTACACTTTTTATTGTTGTTCTATGTAAAATTTTATGAATACAAGCTTACAAGATTATTTCGATTCCAAAACACCAACTTTCTATGAAAAATGGACAAAACCGTTGAAAGCTCCTCCATAGAGAGAGTTGAGCAACTTTGGACCATCAAAGTTGCTCTGTGTACACTTTTTATTGTTGTTCTATGTAAAATATTATGAATACAAGCTTCCAAGAGTATTTCGATTCCAAAACACCAACTTTCTAAGAGAAATGGATAAAACCTTTATAAGCTCCTCCATAGAGATAGTTGAGCAACTTCGGACCATCAAAGTTGCTCTGTGTACACTTTTTATTGTTGTTCTATGTAAAATTTTATGAATACAAGCTTCAAAGATTATTTCGATTCCGAAACACCAACTTTCTATGACAAATAGATAAAACCGTTAAAAGCTCCTACATAGAGAGAGTTGACCAACTTCGGACCACCAAAGATCCTCGGTGTATACTTTTTATTGTTTTTCTATGTCAAATTTACGAGTATAAGCTTCGTAGATTATTTCGATGCCAAAACACCAACTTTCTATGAAAAATGGACAAAACCGTTGAAAGCTCCTCCATAGAGAGAGTTGAGCAACTTCGGACCATCAAAGTTGCTCTATGTACACTTTTTATTGTTGTTCTATGTAAAATTTAATTAATACAAGCTTACAAGATTATTTCGTTTCCAAAACACGAACTTTCTTTGACAAATGGATAAAACCGTTAAAAGCTCCCCCATAGAGAGAGTTGAGCAACTTCGGACCATCAAAGTTGCTCTGTGTACACTTTTTATTGTTGTTCTATGTAAAATTTTATGAATACAAGCTTACAAGATTATTTCGATTCCAAAACACCAACTTTCTATGAAAAATGGACAAAACCGTTGAAAGCACCTCCATAGAGAGAGTTGAGCAACTTCGGACCATCAAAGTTGCTCTGTGTACACTTTTTATTGTTGTTCTATGTAAAATTTTATGAATACAAGCTTCCAATATTATATCGATTCCAAAACACCAACTTTCTAAGACAAATGGATAAAACCGTTAAAAGCTCCTCCATTGAGAGAATTGAGCAACTTCGGACCATCAAAGTTGCTCTGTGGACACTTTTTATTGTTGTTCTATGAAAAATTTTATGAATACAAGGTTACAAGATTATTTCGATTCCAAAACACCAACTTTCTATGAAAGATGGACAAAACCGTGGAAAGCTCCTCCTTAGAGAGAGTTGACCAACTTCGGACCATCAAAGTTGCTCTGTGTACACTTTTTATTGTTGTTCTATGTAAAATTTTATGAATACAAGCTTCCAAGATTATTTCGATTCCAAAACAACAACTTTCTAAGACAAATGGATAAAACCGTTAAAAGCTCCACCATAGAGAGAGTTGAGCAACTTCGGACCATCAAAAGTGCTCGGTGTCCCATTTTTATTGTTCTTATATGTCAAATTTCAGGAGTATAAGCTTCCTAAATTATTTCGATCCCAAAACAGCAACTTTCTATGAGAAATGGACAAAACCGTTGAAAGCTCCTCCATAGAGAGAGTTGAGCAACTTCGGACCATCAAAGTTGCTCTGTGTAAACTTTTTATTGTTGTTCTATGTAAAATTTTATGAATACAAGCTTACAAGATTATTTCGATTCCAAAACACCAACTTTCTATGAAAAATGGACAAAACCGTTGAAAGCTCCTCCATAGAGAGAGTTGAGCAACTTTGTACCATCAAAGTTGCTTTGTGTACACTTTTTATTGTTGTTCTATGTGAAATTTTATGAATACAAGCTTCCAAGATTATTTCGATTCCAAAACACCAACTTTCTATGACAAATGGATAAAACCGTTAAAAGCTCCTACATTGAGAGAGTTGAGCAACTTCGGACCATCAAAGATGCTCGGTGTACACTTTTTATTGTTCTTCTATGTCAAATTTTATGAGTATAAGCTTCGTAGATTATTTCGATGCCAAAACACCAACTTTCTACGACAAATAGACAAAATCGATAAAAGCTCCTCCATAGAGAGAGTTGAGCAACTTCGGACCATCAAATATGCTCGTTGTACACTTTTTATTGTTCTTCTATGTCAAATTTTACGAGTATAAGCTTCGTAGATTATTTCGATGCTAAAACACCAACTTTCTATGACAAATGGACAAAACCGTTGAAAGCTCCTCTATAGAGAGAGTTGAGCAACTTTGGACCATCAAAGATGCTCGGTGTACAATTTTAATTGTTCTTCTAAGTCAAATTTTATGAATATAAGCTTCGTAGATTATTTCGATGCCAAAATACCAACTTTCTAAGAAATATTGACAAAACCGTTGAAAGGTTCTCCATAGAGAGAGTTGAGCAACTTCGGACCATCAAACTTGCCTGTGTACACTTTTTATTGTTTTTCTATGTAAAATTTTATTAATACAGGCTTAAAAGATTATTTCGATTCCAAAACACCAACTTTCTATGACAAATGGATAAAACCGTTAAAAGCTCCCCCATAGAGAGAGTTGAGCAACTTCAGACCATCAAAGTTGCTCTGTGTACACTTTTTATTGTTGTTTTATGTAAAATTTTATGAATACAAGCTTACAAGATTATTTCGATTCCAAAACACCAACGTTGTATGAAAAATGGACAAAACCGTTGAAAGCTCCTCCGTAGAGAGTGTTGAGCAACTTCGGACCATCAAAGTTGCTCTGTGTACACTTTTTATTGTTGTTCTATGTCAAATTTTACGAGTATAAGCTTCGTAGATTATTTCGATGCTAAAACACCAACTTTCTATGACAAATGGACAAAACCGTTGAAAGCTCCTCCATAGAGAGAGTTGAGCAACTTTAGACCATCAAAGATGCTCGGTGTACAATTTTAATTGTTCTTCTATGTCAAATTTTATGAATATAAGCTTCGTAGATTATTTCGATGCCAAAATACCAACTTTCTCAGAAAAATTGACAAAACCGTTGAAAGGTTCTCCATAGAGAGAGTTGAGCAACTTCGGACCATCAAACTTGCTCTGTGTACACTTTTTATTGTTGTTCTATGTAAAATTTTATTAATACAGGCCTAAAAGATTATTTCGATTCCAAAACACCAACTTTCTATGACAAATGGATAAAACCGTTAAAAGCTCCCCCATAGAGAGAGTTGAGCAACTTCGGACCATCAAACTTGCTCTGTGTACACTTTTTATTGTTGTTCTATGTAAAATTTTATGAATACAAGCTTACAAGATTATTTCGATTCCAAAATACCAACTTTCTAAGAAAAATTGACAAAAACGTTAAAAGCTCCCCCATAGAGAGAGTTGAGCAACTTCGGACCATCAAAGTTGCTCTGTGTACACTTTTTATTGTTGTTCTATGTAAAATTTTATGAATACAAGCTTACAAGATTATTTCGATTCCAAAATACCAACTTTCTAAGAAAAATTGACAAAACCGTTAAAAGCTCCCCCATAGAGAGAGTTGAGCAACTTCGGACCATCAAAGTTGCTCTGTGTACACTTTTTATTGTTGTTCTATGTAAAATTTTATGAATACAAACTTACAAGATTATTTTGATTCCAAAACACCAACTTTCTATGAAAAATGGACAAAACCGTTAAAAGCTCCTACATTGAGAGAGTTGAGCAACTTCGGACCATCAAAGATGCTTGGTGTACACTTTTTATTGTTCTTCTATGTCAAATTTTACGAGTATAAGCTTCGTAGATTATTTCGATGACAAAACACCAACTTTCTACGACAAATGGACAAAACCGATAAAAGCTCCTCCATAGAGAGAGTTGAGCAACTTCGGACCATCAAAGACGCTCGTTGTACACTTTTTATTGTTCTTCTATGTCAAATTTTACGAGTATAAGCTTCGTAGATTATTTCGATGCCAAAACACAAACTTTCTATGACAAATGGACAAAACCGTTGAAAGCTCCTCCATAGAGAGAGTTGAGCAACTTTGGACCATCAAAGATGCTCGGTGTACACTTTTAATTGTTCTTCTATGTCAAATTTTATGAATAAAAACTTCGTAGATTATTTCGATGCCAAAACATCAACTTTCTATGAAAAATTGACAAAACCGTTGAAAGGTTCTCCATAGAGAGAGTTGAGCAACTTCGGACCATCAAACTTGCTCTGTGTACACTTTTTATTGTTGTTCTATGTAAAATTTTATTAATACAGGCTTGCAAGATTATTTCGATTCTAAAACACCAACTTTCTATGACAAATGGATAAAACCGTTAAAAGCTCCCCCATAGAGAGAGTTGAGCAACTTCGGACCATCAAACTTGCTCTGTGTACACTTTTTATTGTTGTTCTATGTAAAATTTTATGAATACAAGCTTACAAGATTATTTCGATTCCAAAATACCAACTTTCTAAGAAAAATTGACAAAAACGTTAAAAGCTCCCCCATAGAGAGAGTTGAGCAACTTCGGACCATCAAAGTTGCTCTGTGTACACTTTTTATTGTTGTTCTATGTAAAATTTTATGAATACAAGCTTACAAGATTATTTCGATTCCAAAATACCAACTTTCTAAGAAAAATTGACAAAACCGTTAAAAGCTCCCCCATAGAGAGAGTTGAGCAACTTCGGACCATCAAAGTTGCTCTGTGTACACTTTTTATTGTTGTTCTATGTAAAATTTTATGAATACAAACTTACAAGATTATTTTGATTCCAAAACACCAACTTTCTATGAAAAATGGACAAAACCGTTAAAAGCTCCTACATTGAGAGAGTTGAGCAACTTCGGACCATCAAAGATGCTTGGTGTACACTTTTTATTGTTCTTCTATGTCAAATTTTACGAGTATAAGCTTCGTAGATTATTTCGATGCCAAAACACCAACTTTCTACGACAAATGGACAAAACCGATAAAAGCTCCTCCATAGAGAGAGTTGAGCAACTTCGGACCATCAAAGACGCTCGTTGTACACTTTTTATTGTTCTTCTATGTCAAATTTTACGAGTATAAGCTTCGTAGATTATTTCGATGCCAAAACACAAACTTTCTATGACAAATGGACAAAACCGTTGAAAGCTCCTCCATAGAGAGAGTTGAGCAACTTTGGACCATCAAAGATGCTCGGTGTACACTTTTAATTGTTCTTCTATGTCAAATTTTATGAATAAAAACTTCGTAGATTATTTCGATGCCAAAACATCAACTTTCTATGAAAAATTGACAAAACCGTTGAAAGGTTCTCCATAGAGAGAGTTGAGCAACTTCGGACCATCAAACTTGCTCTGTGTACACTTTTTATTGTTGTTCTATGTAAAATTTTATTAATACAGGCTTGCAAGATTATTTCGATTCTAAAACACCAAATTTCTATGACAAATGGATAAAACCGTTAAAAGCTCCCCCATAGAGAGAGTTGCGCAACTTCGGACCATCAAACTTGCTCTGTGTACACTTTTTATTGTTGTTCTATGTAAAATTTTATGAATACAAGCTTACAAGATTATTTCGATTCCAAAACACCAACTTTCTATGAAAAATGGACAAAACCGTTTAAAGCTCCTCCATAGAGAGAGTTGAGCAACATCGGACCATCAAAGTTGCTCTGTGTACACTTTTTATTGTTGTTCTATGTAAAATTTTATGAATACTAGCTTCCAAGATTATTTCGATTCCGAAACACCAACTTTCTAAGAGAAATGGATAAAACCGTTAAAAGCTCCTCCATAGAGAGAGTTGAGCAACTTCGGACCATAAAAAATGCTCGGTGTACCCTTTTTATTGTTCTTATATGTCAAATTTCATGAGTATAAGCTTCCTAGATTATTTCGATTCCAAAACAGCACCTTTCTATGAGAAATGGACAAAACCGTTGAAAGCTCCTCCACAGAAAGAGTTGAGCAACTTCGGACCATCAAAGTTGCTCTGTGTACACTTTTTATTGTTGTTCTATGTCAAATTTTATGAATACAAGATTCCAAGATTATTTCGATTCCAAAACACCAACTTTCTATGACAAATGGATAAAAACGTTAAAAGCTCCTACATAGAGAGAGTTGAGCAACTTCGGACCATCAAAGATGCTCGGTGTATACTTTTTATTGTTGTTCTATGTAAAATTTTATGAATACAAGCTTCCAAGATTATTTCGATTCCAAAACAACAACTTTCTAAGAAAAATGCATAAAACCGTTAAAAGCTCCTCCATAGAGAGAGTTGAGCAACTTCGGACCATCAAAAATGCTCGGTGTACCCTTTTTATTGTTCTTATATGTGAAATTTCATGAGTATAAGCTTCCTAGATTATTTCGATCCCAAAACAGCAACTTTCTATGAGAAATGGACAAAACCGTTGAAAGCTCCTCCATAGAGAGAGTTGAGCAACTTCGGACCATCAAAGTTGCTCTGTGTATACTTTTTATTGTTGTTCTATATAAAATTTTATGAATACAAGCTTAGAAGATTATTTAGATTCCAAAACATCCACTTTCTATGAAAAATGGACAAAACCGTTGAAAGCTCCTCCATAGAGAGAGTTGAGCAACTTTGGACCATCAAAGTTGCTCTGTGCACACTTTTATTGTTGTTCTATGTAAAATTTTATGTATACAAGCTTCCAAGATTATTTCGATTCCAAAACACCAACTTTCTATGACAAATGGATAAAACCGTTAAAAGCTCCTAAATTGAGAGTGTTGAGCAACTTCGGACCATCAAAGATGCTTGGTGTACACTTTTTATTGTTCTTCTATTTTAAATTTTACGAGTATAAGCTTCGTAGATTATTTCGATGCCAAAACAACAACTTTCTACGACAAATGGACAAAACTGTTAAAAGCTCCTCCATAGAGAGAGTTGAGCAACTTCGGACCATCAAAGACGCTCGGTGTACACTTTTTATTGTTCTTCTATGTCAAATTTTACGAGTATAAGCTTCGTAGATTATTTCGATGCCAAGACACCAACTTTCTATGAAAAATGGACAAAACCGTTGAAAGCTCCTCCATAGAGAGAGTTGAGCAACTTTGGACCATCAAAGTTGCTCTGTGTACACTTTTTATTGTTGTTCTATGTAAAATATTATGAATACAAGCTTCCAAGAGTATTTCGATTCCAAAACACCAACTTTCTAAGAGAAATGGATAAAACCTTTATAAGCTCCTCCATAGAGATAGTTGAGCAACTTCGGACCATCAAAGTTGCTCTGTGTACACTTTTTATTGTTGTTCTATGTAAAATTTTATGAATACAAGCTTACAAGATTATTTCGATTCCAAAACACCAACTTTCTATGAAAAATGGACAAAACCGTTGAAAGCTCCTCCATAGAGAGAGTTGAGCAACTTTGGACCATCAAAGTTGCTCTGTGTACACTTTTTATTGTTGTTCTATGTAAAATATTATGAATACAAGCTTCCAAGAGTATTTCGATTCCAAAACACCAACTTTCTAAGAGAAATGGATAAAACCTTTATAAGCTCCTCCATAGAGATAGTTGAGCAACTTCGGACCATCAAAGTTGCTCTGTGTACACTTTTTATTGTTGTTCTATGTAAAATTTTATGAATACAAGCTTCCAAGATTATTTCGATTCCGAAACACCAACTTTCTATGACAAATAGATAAAACCGTTAAAAGCTCCTACATAGAGAGAGTTGACCAACTTCGGACCATCAAAGATCCTCGGTGTATACTTTTTATTGTTTTTCTATGTCAAATTTACGAGTATAAGCTTCGTAGATTATTTCGATGCCAAAACACCAACTTTCTATGAAAAATGGACAAAACCGTTGAAAGCTCCTCCATAGAGAGAGTTGAGCAACTTCGGACCATCAAAGTTGCTCTATGTACACTTTTTATTGTTGTTCTATGTAAAATTTAATTAATACAAGCTTACAAGATTATTTCGTTTCCAAAACACGAACTTTCTTTGACAAATGGATAAAACCGTTAAAAGCTCCCCCATAGAGAGAGTTGAGCAACTTCGGACCATCAAAGTTGCTCTGTGTACACTTTTTATTGTTGTTCTATGTAAAATTTTATGAATACAAGCTTACAAGATTATTTCGATTCCAAAACACCAACTTTCTATGAAAAATGGACAAAACCGTTGAAAGCACCTCCATAGAGAGAGTTGAGCAACTTCGGACCATCAAAGTTGCTCTGTGTACACTTTTTATTGTTGTTCTATGTAAAATTTTATGAATACAAGCTTCCAATATTATATCGATTCCAAAACACCAACTTTCTAAGACAAATGGATAAAACCGTTAAAAGCTCCTCCATTGAGAGAATTGAGCAACTTCGGACCATCAAAGTTGCTCTGTGGACACTTTTTATTGTTGTTCTATGTAAAATTTTATGAATACAAGGTTACAAGATTATTTCGATTCCAAAACACCAACTTTCTATGAAAGATGGACAAAACCGTGGAAAGCTCCTCCTTAGAGAGAGTTGACCAACTTCGGACCATCAAAGTTGCTCTGTGTACACTTTTTATTGTTGTTCTATGTAAAATTTTATGAATACAAGCTTCCAAGATTATTTCGATTCCAAAACACCAACTTTCTAAGACAAATGGATAAAACCGTTAAAAGCTCCACCATAGAGAGAGTTGAGCAACTTCGGACCATCAAAAGTGCTCGGTGTCCCATTTTTATTGTTCTTATATGTCAAATTTCAGGAGTATAAGCTTCCTAAATTATTTCGATCCCAAAACAGCAACTTTCTATGAGAAATGGACAAAACCGTTGAAAGCTCCTCCATAGAGAGAGTTGAGCAACTTCGGACCATCAAAGTTGCTCTGTGTAAACTTTTTATTGTTGTTCTATGTAAAATTTTATGAATACAAGCTTACAAGATTATTTCGATTCCAAAACACCAACTTTCTATGAAAAATGGACAAAACCGTTGAAAGCTCCTCCATAGAGAGAGTTGAGCAACTTTGTACCATCAAAGTTGCTTTGTGTACACTTTTTATTGTTGTTCTATGTGAAATTTTATGAATACAAGCTTCCAAGATTATTTCGATTCCAAAACACCAACTTTCTATGACAAATGGATAAAACCGTTAAAAGCTCCTACATTGAGAGAGTTGAGCAACTTCGGACCATCAAAGATGCTCGGTGTACACTTTTTATTGTTCTTCTATGTCAAATTTTACGAGTATAAGCTTCGTAGATTATTTCGATGCCAAAACACCAACTTTCTACGACAAATAGACAAAATCGATAAAAGCTCCTCCATAGAGAGAGTTGAGCAACTTCGGACCATCAAATATGCTCGTTGTACACTTTTTATTGTTCTTCTATGTCAAATTTTACGAGTATAAGCTTCGTAGATTATTTCGATGCTAAAACACCAACTTTCTATGACAAATGGACAAAACCGTTGAAAGCTCCTCTATAGAGAGAGTTGAGCAACTTTGGACCATCAAAGATGCTCGGTGTACAATTTTAATTGTTCTTCTAAGTCAAATTTTATGAATATAAGCTTCGTAGATTATTTCGATGCCAAAATACCAACTTTCTAAGAAATATTGACAAAACCGTTGAATGGTTCTCCATAGAGAGAGTTGAGCAACTTCGGACCATCAAACTTGCCTGTGTACACTTTTTATTGTTTTTCTATGTAAAATTTTATTAATACAGGCTTAAAAGATTATTTCGATTCCAAAACACCAACTTTCTATGACAAATGGATAAAACCGTTAAAAGCTCCCCCATAGAGAGAGTTGAGCAACTTCAGACCATCAAAGTTGCTCTGTGTACACTTTTTATTGTTGTTTTATGTAAAATTTTATGAATACAAGCTTACAAGATTATTTCGATTCCAAAACACCAACGTTGTATGAAAAATGGACAAAACCGTTGAAAGCTCCTCCGTAGAGAGTGTTGAGCAACTTCGGACCATCAAAGTTGCTCTGTGTACACTTTTTATTGTTGTTCTATGTCAAATTTTACGAGTATAAGCTTCGTAGATTATTTCGATGCTAAAACACCAACTTTCTATGACAAATGGACAAAACCGTTGAAAGGTTCTCCATAGAGAGAGTTGAGCAACTTCGGACCATCAAACTTGCTCTGTGTACACTTTTTATTGTTGTTCTATGTAAAATTTTATTAATACAGGCCTAAAAGATTATTTCGATTCCAAAACACCAACTTTCTATGACAAATGGATAAAACCGTTAAAAGCTCCCCCATAGAGAGAGTTGAGCAACTTCGGACCATCAAACTTGCTCTGTGTACACTTTTTATTGTTGTTCTATGTAAAATTTTATGAATACAAGCTTACAAGATTATTTCGATTCCAAAATACCAACTTTCTAAGAAAAATTGACAAAACCGTTGAAAGCTCCTCCGTAGAGAGTGTTGAGCAACTTCGGACCATCAAAGTTGCTCTGTGTACACTTTTTATTGTTGTTCTATGTCAAATTTTATGAATATAAGCTTCGTAGATTATTTCGATGCCAAAATACCAACTTTCTCAGAAAAATTGACAAAACCGTTGAAAGGTTCTCCATAGAGAGAGTTGAGCAACTTCGGACCATCAAACTTGCTCTGTGTACACTTTTTATTGTTGTTCTATGTAAAATTTTATTAATACAGGCCTAAAAGATTATTTCGATTCCAAAACACCAACTTTCTATGACAAATGGATAAAACCGTTAAAAGCTCCCCCATAGAGAGAGTTGAGCAACTTCGGACCATCAAACTTGCTCTGTGTACACTTTTTATTGTTGTTCTATGTAAAATTTTATGAATACAAGCTTACAAGATTATTTCGATTCCAAAATACCAACTTTCTAAGAAAAATTGACAAAAACGTTAAAAGCTCCCCCATAGAGAGAGTTGAGCAACTTCGGACCATCAAAGTTGCTCTGTGTACACTTTTTATTGTTGTTCTATGTAAAATTTTATGAATACAAGCTTACAAGATTATTTCGATTCCAAAATACCAACTTTCTAAGAAAAATTGACAAAACCGTTAAAAGCTCCCCCATAGAGAGAGTTGAGCAACTTCGGACCATCAAAGTTGCTCTGTGTACACTTTTTATTGTTGTTCTATGTAAAATTTTATGAATACAAACTTACAAGATTATTTTGATTCCAAAACACCAACTTTCTATGAAAAATGGACAAAACCGTTAAAAGCTCCTACATTGAGAGAGTTGAGCAACTTCGGACCATCAAAGATGCTTGGTGTACACTTTTTATTGTTCTTCTATGTCAAATTTTACGAGTATAAGCTTCGTAGATTATTTCGATGACAAAACACCAACTTTCTACGACAAATGGACAAAACCGATAAAAGCTCCTCCATAGAGAGAGTTGAGCAACTTCGGACCATCAAAGACGCTCGTTGTACACTTTTTATTGTTCTTCTATGTCAAATTTTACGAGTATAAGCTTCGTAGATTATTTCGATGCCAAAACACAAACTTTCTATGACAAATGGACAAAACCGTTGAAAGCTCCTCCATAGAGAGAGTTGAGCAACTTTGGACCATCAAAGATGCTCGGTGTACACTTTTAATTGTTCTTCTATGTCAAATTTTATGAATAAAAACTTCGTAGATTATTTCGATGCCAAAACATCAACTTTCTATGAAAAATTGACAAAACCGTTGAAAGGTTCTCCATAGAGAGAGTTGAGCAACTTCGGACCATCAAACTTGCTCTGTGTACACTTTTTATTGTTGTTCTATGTAAAATTTTATTAATACAGGCTTGCAAGATTATTTCGATTCTAAAACACCAACTTTCTATGACAAATGGATAAAACCGTTAAAAGCTCCCCCATAGAGAGAGTTGAGCAACTTCGGACCATCAAACTTGCTCTGTGTACACTTTTTATTGTTGTTCTATGTAAAATTTTATGAATACAAGCTTACAAGATTATTTCGATTCCAAAATACCAACTTTCTAAGAAAAATTGACAAAAACGTTAAAAGCTCCCCCATAGAGAGAGTTGAGCAACTTCGGACCATCAAAGTTGCTCTGTGTACACTTTTTATTGTTGTTCTATGTAAAATTTTATGAATACAAGCTTACAAGATTATTTCGATTCCAAAATACCAACTTTCTAAGAAAAATTGACAAAACCGTTAAAAGCTCCCCCATAGAGAGAGTTGAGCAACTTCGGACCATCAAAGTTGCTCTGTGTACACTTTTTATTGTTGTTCTATGTAAAATTTTATGAATACAAACTTACAAGATTATTTTGATTCCAAAACACCAACTTTCTATGAAAAATGGACAAAACCGTTAAAAGCTCCTACATTGAGAGAGTTGAGCAACTTCGGACCATCAAAGATGCTTGGTGTACACTTTTTATTGTTCTTCTATGTCAAATTTTACGAGTATAAGCTTCGTAGATTATTTCGATGCCAAAACACCAACTTTCTACGACAAATGGACAAAACCGATAAAAGCTCCTCCATAGAGAGAGTTGAGCAACTTCGGACCATCAAAGACGCTCGTTGTACACTTTTTATTGTTCTTCTATGTCAAATTTTACGAGTATAAGCTTCGTAGATTATTTCGATGCCAAAACACAAACTTTCTATGACAAATGGACAAAACCGTTGAAAGCTCCTCCATAGAGAGAGTTGAGCAACTTTGGACCATCAAAGATGCTCGGTGTACACTTTTAATTGTTCTTCTATGTCAAATTTTATGAATAAAAACTTCGTAGATTATTTCGATGCCAAAACATCAACTTTCTATGAAAAATTGACAAAACCGTTGAAAGGTTCTCCATAGAGAGAGTTGAGCAACTTCGGACCATCAAACTTGCTCTGTGTACACTTTTTATTGTTGTTCTATGTAAAATTTTATTAATACAGGCTTGCAAGATTATTTCGATTCTAAAACACCAACTTTCTATGACAAATGGATAAAACCGTTAAAAGCTCCCCCATAGAGAGAGTTGCGCAACTTCGGACCATCAAACTTGCTCTGTGTACACTTTTTATTGTTGTTCTATGTAAAATTTTATGAATACAAGCTTACAAGATTATTTCGATTCCAAAACACCAACTTTCTATGAAAAATGGACAAAACCGTTTAAAGCTCCTCCATAGAGAGAGTTGAGCAACATCAGACCATCAAAGTTGCTCTGTGTACACTTTTTATTGTTGTTCTATGTAAAATTTTATGAATACTAGCTTCCAAGATTATTTCGATTCCGAAACACCAACTTTCTAAGAGAAATGGATAAAACCGTTAAAAGCTCCTCCATAGAGAGAGTTGAGCAACTTCGGACCATAAAAAATGCTCGGTGTACCCTTTTTATTGTTCTTATATGTCAAATTTCATGAGTATAAGCTTCCTAGATTATTTCGATTCCAAAACAGCACCTTTCTATGAGAAATGGACAAAACCGTTGAAAGCTCCTCCACAGAAAGAGTTGAGCAACTTCGGACCATCAAAGTTGCTCTGTGTACACTTTTTATTGTTGTTCTATGTCAAATTTTATGAATACAAGATTCCAAGATTATTTCGATTCCAAAACACCAACTTTCTATGACAAATGGATAAAAACGTTAAAAGCTCCTACATAGAGAGAGTTGAGCAACTTCGGACCATCAAAGATGCTCGGTGTATACTTTTTATTGTTGTTCTATGTAAAATTTTATGAATACAAGCTTCCAAGATTATTTCGATTCCAAAACACCAACTTTCTAAGAAAAATGCATAAAACCGTTAAAAGCTCCTCCATAGAGAGAGTTGAGCAACTTCGGACTATCAAAAATGCTCGGTGTACCCTTTTTATTGTTCTTATATGTGAAATTTCATGAGTATAAGCTTCCTAGATTATTTCGATCCCAAAACAGCAACTTTCTATGAGAAATGGACAAAACCGTTGAAAGCTCCTCCATAGAGAGAGTTGAGCAACTTCGGACCATCAAAGTTGCTCTGTGTATACTTTTTATTGTTGTTCTATATAAAATTTTATGAATACAAGCTTAGAAGATTATTTAGATTCCAAAACATCCACTTTCTATGAAAAATGGACAAAACCGTTGAAAGCTCCTCCATAGAGAGAGTTGAGCAACTTTGGACCATCAAAGTTGCTCTGTGTACACTTTTATTGTTGTTCTATGTAAAATTTTATGTATACAAGCTTCCAAGATTATTTCGATTCCAAAACACCAACTTTCTATGACAAATGGATAAAACCGTTAAAAGCTCCTAAATTGAGAGTGTTGAGCAACTTCGGACCATCAAAGATGCTTGGTGTACACTTTTTATTGTTCTTCTATTTTAAATTTTACGAGTATAAGCTTCGTAGATTATTTCGATGCCAAAACAACAACTTTCTACGACAAATGGACAAAACTGTTAAAAGCTCCTTCATAGAGAGAGTTGAGCAACTTCGGACCATCAAAGACGCTCGGTGTACACTTGTTATTGTTCTTCTATGTCAAATTTTACGAGTATAAGCTTCGTAGATTATTTCGATGCCAGAACACCAACTTTCTATGAAAAATGGACAAAACCGTTGAAAGCTCCTCCATAGAGAGAGTTGAGCAACTTCGGACCATCAAAGTTGCTCTGTGTACACTTTTTATTGTTGTTCTATATAAAATTTTATTAATACAAGCTTACATGATTATTTCCATGCAAAAACACCAACTTTCTATGAAAAATGCACAAAACCGTTGAAAGATCCTCTATAGAGATAGTTGAGCAACTTCTGACCATCAAAGTTGCTCTGTGTACACTTTTTATTGTTGTTCTATGTAAAATTTTATGAATACAAGCTTCCAAGATTATTTCGATTCCAAAACACCAACTTTCTACGACAAATGGATAAAACCGTTGAAAGCTCCTACATAGAAAGAGTTGAGCAACTTCGGACCATCAAAGATGCTCGGTGTACACTTTTTATTGTTCTTCTATGTCAAATTTTACGAGTATAAGCTTCGTAGATTATTTCGATGTCAAAACACCAACTTTCTATGAAAAATGGACAAAACCGTTGAAAGCTCCTACATAGAGAAAGTTGAACAAATTCGGACCATCAAAGTTGCTCGGCGTACACTTTTTACTGTTCTTCTATGTCAAATTTTGCGAGTATAAGCTTCCTAGATTATTTCGATGGCAAAACATCAACTTTCTATGACAAATGGACAAAAGCGTTAAAAGCTCCTTCATAGAGAGAGTTGAGCATCTTCGGACCATCAAAGTTTCTCGTTGTACACTTTTTATTGTTCTTCTATGTCAAATTTTACGAGTATAAGCTTTCTAGATTATTTCGAAGACAAAACACCAATTTTCTGTGAGACAAATGGACAAAACCGTTAAAAGCTCCTCCATAGACAGGGTTGAGCAACTTCGGACCATCAAAGTTACTCTGTGTACACTTTTATTTGTTCTTCTATGTCAGATTTTACGAGTATAGGCTTGCTAGATTAATTCCATGCAAAAAACACCAACTTTCTATGAAAAATGCACAAAACTGTTGAAAGATCCTCCATAGAGATAGTTGAGCAACTTCTGACCATCAAAGTTGCTCTGTGTACACTTTTTATTGTTGTTCTATGTAAAATTTTATGAATACAAGCTTCCAAGATTTTTTCGATTCCAAAACACCAACTTTCTATGACAAATGGATAAAACCGTTAGAAGCTCCTACATAGAGAGAGTTGAGCAACTTCGGACCATCAAAGAAGCTCGGTGTACACTTTTTATTGTTCTTCAATGTCAAATTTTACGAGTACAAGCTTCGTAGATTATTTCGATGCCAAAACACCAACTTTCTATGAAAAATGGACAAAACCGTTGAAAGCTCCTCCATAGAGAGAGTTGAGCATCTTCGGACAGTCAAAGTTGCTCTGTGTACACTTTTTATTGTTGTTCTATGTAAAATTTTATGAATACAAGCTTCCAAGATTATTTCGATTCCAAAACATCAACTTTCTATGACAAATGGATAAAACCGTTAAAAGCTCCTCCATAGAGAGAGTTGAGCAACTTCGGACCATCAAAGTTGCTCTGTGTACACTTTTTATTGTTGTTCTATGTAAAATTTTATGAATACAAGCTTATAAGATTATTTCGATTCCAAAACACCAACTTTCTAAGAGAAATGGATAAAACCGTTAAAAGCTCCTCCATAGAGAGAGTTGAGCAACTTCGGACCATCAAAGTTGCTCTGCGGACACTTTTTATTGTTGTTCTATGTAAAATTTTATGAATACAAGCTTCCAAGATTATTTCGATTCCAAAACACCAACTTTCTATGAAAAATGGACAAAACCGTTGAAAGCTACTCCATAGAGAGAGTTGAGCAACTTCGGACCATCAAAGTTGCTCTGTGTACACTTTTTATTGTTGTTCTATGTAAAATTTTATGAATACAAGCTTCCAAGATTATTTCGATTCCAAAACACCAACTTTCTATGACAAATGGATAAAACCGTTAAAAGCTCCTACATAGAGAGAGTTGAGCAACTTCGGACCATCAAAGTTGCTCGGTGTACACTTTTTATTGTTCTTCTATGTCAAATTTTACGAGTATAAGCTTCCTAGATTATTTCGATGCCAAAACACCAACTTTCTACGACAAATGGACAAAACCGTTAAAAGCTCCTCCATAGAGAGAGTTGAGCAACTTAGGACCATCAAAGATGCTCGGTGTACACTTTTTATTGTTCTTTTATGTCAAATTTTACGAGTATAAGCTTTGTAGATTATTTCGAGGCCAAAACACCAATTTTCTATGAAAAATGCACAAAACCGTTGAAAGCTCCTACATAGAAAGAGTTGAGCAAGTTCGGACAATCAAAGTTGCTCGGCGTACACTTTTTACTATAGTTCTATGTCAAATTTTGCGAGTATAAGCTTCCTAGATTATTTCGATGGCAAAACATCAACTTTCTATGACAAATGGACAAAAGCGTTAAAAGCTCCTTCATAGAGAGAGTTGAGCATATTCGGACCATCAAAGTTTCTCGTTGTACACTTTTTATTGTTCTTCTATGTCAAATTGTACGAGTATAAGCTTTCTAGATTATTTCGAAGACAAAACACCAATTTTCTGTGAGACAAATGGACAAAACCGTTAAAAGTTGCTCTGTGTACACTTTTATTGTTCTTCTCTGTCAAATTTTACGAGTATAAGCTTCGTAGATTATTTCGATGCCAAAACACCAACTTTCTATGAAAAATGGACAAAACCGTTGAAAGCTCCTCCATAAAGAGAGTTGAGCAACTTCGGACCATCAAAGTTGCTCGGTGTACACTTTTTACTATAGTTCTATGTCAAATTTTGCGAGTATAAGCTTCCAAGATTATTTCGTTGGCAAAACATCAACTTTCTATGACAAATGGACAAAACCGTTAAAAGCTCCTTCATAGAGAGAGTTGAGCAACTTCGGACCATCAAAGATGCTCGGTGTACACCTTTTATTGTTCTTCTATGTAAAATTTTACGAGTATAAGCTTTGTAGATTATTTCGATGCCAAAACACCAACTTTCTATGAGAAATGGACAAAACCGTTGAAAGCTCCTACATAGAGAGAGTTGAGCAAGTTCGGACCATCAAAGTTGCTCGGCGTACACTTTTTACTATAGTTCTATGTCAAATTTTGAGAGTATAAGCTTCCTAGATTATTTCGATGGCAAAACATCAACTTTCTATGACAAATGGACAAAAGCGTTAAAAGTTCCTTCATAGAGAGAGTTGAGCATCTTCGGACCATCAAAGTTTCTCGTTGTACACTTTTTATTGTTCTTCTATCTGAAATTTTTCGAGTATAAGCTTTCTAGATTATTTCGATGACAAAACACCAATTTTCTGTGAGACAAATGGACAAAACCGTTAAAAGCTCCTCCATAGACAGGGTTGAGCAACTTCGGACCATCAAAGTTACTCTGTGTACACTTTTATTTGTTCTTCTATGTCAGATTTTACGAGTATAGGCTTGCTAGATTATTTCCATGCAAAAACACCAACTTTCTATGAAAAATGCACAAAACCGTTGAAAGATCCTCTATAGAGATAGTTGAGCAACTTCTGACCATCAAAGTTGCTCTGTGTACACTTTTTATTGTTGTTCTATGTAAAATTTTATGAATACAAGCTTCCAAGATTATTTCGATTCCAAAACACCAACTTTCTATGGAAATGGATAAAACCGTTAAAAGCTCCTACATAGAGAGAGTTGAGCAACTTCGGACCATCAAAGATGCTCGGTGTACACTTTTTATTGTTCTTCTATGTCAAATTTTACGAGTATAAGCTTCGTAGATTATTTCGATGCCAAAACACCAACTTTTAATGAAAAATGGACAAAACCGTTGAAAGCTTCAACATAGAGAGAGTTGAACAAGTTCGGACCATCAATGTTGCTCGGCGTACACTTTTTACTATAGTTCTATGTCAAATTTTGCGAGTATAAGCTTCCTAGATTATTTCGTTGGCAAAACATCAACTTTCTATGACAAATGGACAAAACCGTTAAAAGCTCCTCCATAGAGAGAGTTGAGCAACTTCGGACCATCAAAGATGCTCGGTGTACACCTTTTATTGTTCTTCTATGTAAAATTTTACGAGTATAAGCTTTGTAGATTATTTCGATGCCAAAACACCAACTTTCTATGAAAAATGGACAAAATCGTTGAAAGCTCCTACATAAAGAGAGTTGAGCAAGTTCGGTCCATCAAAGTTGCTCGGCGTACACTTTTTACTATAGTTCTATGTCAAATTTTGAGAGTATAAGCTTCCTAGATTATTTCGATGGCAAAACATCAACTTTCTATGACAAATGGACAAAAGCGTTAAAAGTTCCTTCATAGAGAGAGTTGAGCATCTTCGGACCATCAAAGTTTCTCGTTGTACACTTTTTATTGTTCTTCTATGTGAAATTTTACGAGTATAAGCATTCTAGATTATTTCGACGTCAAAACACCAATTTTCTGTGAGACAAATGGACAAAACCGTTAAAAGCTCCTCCATAGACAGGGTTGAGCAACTTCGGACCATCAAAGTTACTCTGTGTACACTTTTATTTGTTCTTCTATGTCAGATTTTACGAGTATAGGCTTGCTAGATTATTTCCATGCAAAAACACCAACTTTCTATGAAAAATGGACAAAATTGTTGAAAGATCCTCCATAGAGATAGTTGAGCAACTTCTGACCATCAAAGTTGCTCTGTGTACACTTTTTATTGTTGTTCTATGTAAAATTTTATGAATACAAGCTTCCAAGATTATTCGATTCCAAAACACCAACTTTCTATGACAAATGGATAAAACCGTTAAAAGATCCTACATAGAGAGAGTTGAGCAACTTCGGACCATCAAAGATGCTCGGTGTACAATTTTTATTGTTCTTCTATGTCAAATTTTACGAGTACAAGCTTCGTAGATTATTTCGATGCCAAAACACCAACTTTCTATGAAAAATGAACAAAACCGTTGAAAGCTCCTCCATAGAGAGAGTTGAGCAACTTCGGACCGTCAAAGTTGCTCTGTGTACACTTTTTATTGTTGTTCTATGTAAAATTTTATGAATACAAGCTTACAAGATTATTTCGATTCCAAAACATCAACTTTCTATGACAAATGGATAAAACCGTTAAAAGCTCCTCCATAGAGAGAGTTGAGCAACTTCGGACCATCAAAGTTGCTCTGTGTACACTTTTTATTGTGGTTCTATGTAAAATTTTACGAATACAAGCTTCCAAGATTATTTTGATGCCAAAACACCAAATTTCTAGGACAAATGGATAAAACCGTTAAAAGTTCCTACATAGAGAGAGTTGAGCAACTTCGGACCATCAAAGATGATCGGTGTACACTTTTTATTGTTCTTCAATGTCTAATTTTACGAGTATAAGCTTCCTAGATTATTTCGATGCCAAAACACCATATTTCTTCGACAAATGGACAAAACCGTTAAAAGCTTCTCCATAGAGAGAGTTGAGCAACTTTGGACCATCAAAGATGCTCGGTGTACACTTTTTATTGTTCTTCTATGTCAAATTTTATGAGTGTAAGCTTCCTAGATTATTTCGATGCCAAAACACCAACTTTCTATGAAAAATGGACAAAACCGTTGAAAGCTCCTACATAGAGAGAGTTGAACAAGTTCGGACCATCAAAGTTGCTCGGCGTACACTTTTTGCTATAGTTCTATGTCAAATTTTGCGAGTATAAGCTTCCTAGATTATTTTGATTTCAAAACATCAACTTTCTACGACAAATGGACAAAAGCGTTAAAAGCTCCTTCATAGAGAGAGTTGAGCATCTTCGGACCATAAAAGTTTCTCGTTGTACACTTTTTATTGTTCTTCTATGTGAAATTTTACGAGTATAAGCTTTCTAGATTATTTCGATGCCAAAACACCATATTTCTACGACAAATGGACAAAACCGTTAAAAGCTTCTCCATAGAGAGAGTTGAGCAACTTTGGACCATCAAAGATGCTCGGTGTACACTTTTTATTGTTCTTCTATGTCAAATTTTATGAGTATAAGCTTCCTAGATTATTTCGATGCCAAAACACCAACTTTCTACGAAAAATGGACAAAACCGTTGAAAGCTCCTACATAGAGAGAGTTGAACAAGTTCGGACCATCAAAGTTGCTCGGCGTACACTTTTTGCTATAGTTCTATGTCAAATTTTGCGAGTATAAGCTTCCTAGATTATTTTGATTTCAAAACATCAACTTTCTACGACAAATGGATAAAACCGGTAAAAGCTCCTACATAGAGAGAGTTGAGCAACTTCGAACCATCAAAGATGCTCGGTGTACACTTTTTATTGTTCTTCTAAGTCAAATTTTACGAGTATAAGCTTCGTAGATTATTTCGATGCCAAAAACACCAACTTTCTATGAAAAATGGACAAAACCGTTGAAAGCTCCTCCATAGAGAGAGTTGAGCAGCTTCGGACCATCAAAGTTTATCTGTGTACACTTTTTATTGTTGTTCTATGTAAAATTTTATGAATACAAGCTTACAAGATTATTTCGATTCCAAAACATCAACTTTCTATGACAAATGGATACAACCGTTAAAAGCTCCTCCATAGAGAGAGTTGACCAACTTCGGATCATCAAAGTTGCTCTGTGTACACTTTTTATTGTTGTTCTATGTAAAATTTTATGAATACTAGCTTACAAGATTATTTCGATTTCAAAACACCAACTTTCTATGAAAAATGGACGAAACCGTTGAAAGCTCCTCCATAGAGAGAGTTGACCAACTTCGGACCATCAAAGTTGCTCCGTGTACACTTTTTATTGTTGTTCTATGTAAAATTTTATGAATACAAGCTTCCAAGATTATTTCGATTCCAAAACACCAACTTTCTATGACAAATGGATAAAACCGTTAAAAGCTCCTACATAGAGAGAGTTGAGCAATTTCGGACCATCAAAGATGCTCGGTGTACACTTTTTATTGTTTTTCATTGTCAAATTCTACGAGTATAAGCTTCGTAGATTATTTCGATGCCAAAACACCAACTTTCTACGAAAAATGGACAAAACCGTTGAAAGCTCCTCCATAGAGAGAGTTGAGCAAGTTCGGACAACCAAAGTTGCTCGGAGTATACTTTTTACTATGCTTCTATATCAGATTTTACGAGTATAGGCTTGCTAGATTATTTCCATGCCAAAACACCAACTTTCTATGACAAATGGACAAAATTGTTAAAAGATCCTCCATAGAGATAATTGAGCAACTTCGACCATCAAAGTTGCTCCGAATACACTTTTTATTGTTCTTCTATGTTAAATTTTATGAGTATAAGCTTCCTAGATTATTTCGATGCCAAAACACCAACTTTCTACGACAAATGGACAAAACCGTTCAAAGCTCCTCCATAGAGAGAGTTGAGCAACTTCGGACCATCAAAGATGCTCAGTGTACACTATTTATTGTTCTTCTATGTCAAATTTTAAGAGTATAAGCTTCGTAGATTATTTCGATGCCAAAACACCAACTTTCTATGAAAAATGGACAAAACCGTTGAAAGCTCCTCCATAGAGAGAGTTGAGCAAGTTCGGACAACCAAAATTGCTCGGAGTATACTTTTTACTATGCTTCTATATCAGATTTTACGAGTATAGGCTTGCTAGATTATTTCCATGCCAAAACACCAACTTTCTATGACAAATGGACAAAATTGTTAAAAGATCCTCCATAGAGATAGTTGAGCAACTTCGAGCATCAAAGTTTCTCCGAATACACTTTTTATTGTTCTTCTATGTCAAATTTTACGAGTATAAGCTTCCTAGATTATTTCGATGCCAAAACACAAACTTTCTACGACAAATGGACAAAACCGTTCAAAGCTCCTCCATAGAGAGAGTTGAGCAACTTCGGACCATCAAAGATGCTCGGTGTACACTTTTTATTGTTCTTCTATGTCAAATTTTACGAGTACAAGCTTCGTAGATTATTTCGATGCCAAAACACCAACTTTCTATGAAAAATGGACAAAACCGTTGAAAGCTCCTCCATAGAGAGAGTTGAGCAACTTCGGACCGTCAAAGTTTCTCTGTGTACACTTTTTATTGTTGTTCTATGTAAAATTTTATGAATACAAGCTTCCAAGATTATTTCGATTCCAAAACACCAACTTTCTTTGACAAATGGATAAAACCGGTAAAAGCTCCTACATAGAGAGAGTTGAGCAACTTCGAACCATCAAAGATGCTCGGTGTACACTTTTTATTGTTGTTCTATGTCAAATTTTACGAGTATAAGCTTCGTAGATTATTTCGATGCCAAAACACCAACTTTCTATGAAAAATGGACAAAACCGTTGAAAGCTCCTCCATAGAGAGAGTTGAGCAACTTCGGACCATCAAAGTTTATCTGTGTACACTTTTTATTGTTGTTCTATGTAAAATTTTATGAATACAAGCTTACAAGATTATTTCGATTCCAAAACATCAACTTTCTATGACAAATGGATACAACCGTTAAAAGCACCTCCATAGAGAGAGTTGACCAACTTCGGATCATCAAAGTTGCTCTGTGTACAATTTTTATTGTTGTTCTATGTAAAATTTTATGAATACTAGCTTACAAGATTATTTCGATTCCAAAACACCAACTTTCTATGAAAAATGGACGAAACCGTTGAAAGCTCCTCCATAGAGAGAGTTGACCAACTTCGGACCATCAAAGTTGCTCTGTGTACACTTTTTATTGTTGTTCTATATAAAATTTTATGAATACAAGCTTCCAAGATTATTTCGATTCCAAAACACCAACTTTCTATGACAAATGGATAAAACCGTTAAAAGCTCCTACATAGAGAGAGTTGAGCAATTTCGGACCATCAAAGATGCTCGGTGTACACTTTTTATTGTTCTTCATTGTCATATTCTACGAGTATAAGCTTCGTAGATTATTTCGATGCCAAAACACCAACTTTCTACGAAAAATGGACAAAACCGTTGAAAGCTCCTCCATAGAGAGAGTTGAGCAAGTTCGGACAACCAAAGTTGCTCGGAGTATACTTTTTACTATGCTTCTATATCAGATTTTACGAGTATAGGCTTGCTAGATTATTTCCATGCCAAAACACCAACTTTCTATGACAAATGGACAAAATTGTTAAAAGATCCTCCATAGAGATACTTGAGCAACTTCGACCATCAAAGTTGCTCCGAATACACTTTTTGTTGTTCTTCTATGTTAAATTTTATGAGTATAAGCTTCCTAGATTATTTCGATGCCAAAACACCAACTTTCTATGACAAATGGACAAAAGCGTTAAAAGCTCCTTCATAAAGAGAGTTGAGCATCTTCGGACCATCAAAGTTTCTCGGTGTACAATTTTTTTTGTTCTTCTATGTGATATTTTACGAGTATAAGCTTCCTAGATTATTTCGATGACAAAACACCAATTTTCTGTGAGACAAATTGACAAAACCGTTAAAAGCTCCTCCATGGACAGGGTTGAGCAACTTCGGACCATTAAAGTTACTCTGTGTACACTTTTATTTGTTCTTCTATGTCAAATTTTATGAGTATAAGCTTCGTAGATTATTTCGATGCCAAAACACCAACTTTCTATGAAAAATGGACAAAACCGTTGAAAGCTCCTGCATAGAGAGAGTAGAACAAGTTCGGACCATCAAAGTTGCTCGGCGTACACTTTTTACTATTCCTCTATGTCAAATTTTGCGAGTATAAGCTTCCTAGATTATTTAGATGGCAAAACATCAACTTTCTATGACAAATGGACAAAAGCTTTAAAACCTCCTTCATAGAGAGAGTTGATCATCTTCAGACCATCAAAGTTTCTCGGTGTACACTTTTTATTGTTCTCTATGTGAAATTTTACGAGTATAATCTTCCTAGATTATTTCGATGACAAAACACCAACTTTCTAAGCAACAAATGGACCAAACCGTTAAAAGTTCCTCCATCGAGAGAGTTTAGCAACTTCGGACCATCAAAGTTGCTCTATATACACTTTTTATTGTTCTTCTTTGTCAAATTTTATGAATACAAGCTTCCAAGATTATTTCGATTCCAAAACACCAACTTTCTATGGCAAATGGACAAAACCGTTAAAAGCTCCTCCATAGAGAGAGTTGAGCAACTTCGGACCATCAAAGTTGCTCGATGTACACTTTTTATTGTTCTTTTATATGAAATTTTACGAGTATAAGCTTCCTCGATTATTTCGATGACAAAACACTAACTTTCTATAACAAATGGACACAACCGTTAAAAGCTCCTCCGTAGAGAGAGTTGAGCAAGTTCGGACAACCAAAGTTGCTCGGAGTATACTTTTTACTATGCTTCTATATCAAATTTTACGAGCATATGCTTGCTAGATTATTTCCATGCCAAAACACCAACTTTCGATGATGAATGGACAAAATTGTTAAAAGATCCTCCATAGAGATAGTTGAGCAACTTCGACCATCAAAGTTGCTCCGAATACAATTTTTATTGTTCTTCTATGTCAAATTTTACGAGTATAAGCTTCGTAGATTATTTCGATGCCAAAACACCAACTTTCTATGAAAAATGGACAAAACCGTTGAAAGCTCCTACATAGAGAGAGTTGAACAACTTTGGACCGTCAAAGTTGCTCGATGTACACTTTTTACTATTCCTCTATGTCAAATTTTGCGAGTATAAGCTTCCTAGATTATTTAGATGGCAAAACATCAACTTTCTATGACAAATGGACAAAAGCGTTAAAACCTCCTTCATAGAGAGAGTTGATCATTTTCGGACCATCAAAGTTTCTCGTTGTACACTTTTTATTGTTCTTCTATGTGAAATTTTACGAGTATAAGCTTTCTAGATTATTTCGATGACAAAACACCAATTTTCTGTGAGACAAATGGACAAAACCGTTAAAAGCTCCTCCATAGACAGGGTTGAGCAACTTCGGACCATCAAAGTTACTCTGTGTACACTTTTATTTGTTCTTCTATGTCAGATTTTACGAGTATAGGCTTGCTAGATTAGTTCCATGCAAAAACACCAACTTTCTATGAAAAATGGACAAAACTGTTGAAAGATCCTCCATAGAGATAGTTGAGCAACTTCTGACCATCAAAGTTGCTCTGTGTACACTTTTTATTGTTGTTCTATGTAAAATTTTATGAATACAAGCTTCCAAGATTATTTCGATTCCAAAACACCAACTTTCTATGACAAATGGATAAAACCGTTAAAAGATCCTACATAGAGAGAGTTGAGCAACTTCGGACCATCAAAGATGCTCGGTGTACACTTTCTATTGTTCTTCAATGTCAAATTTTACGATTACAAGCTTCGTAGATTATTTCGATGCCAAAACACCAACTTTCTATGAAAAATGGACAAAACCGTTGAAAGCTCCTCCATAGAGAGAG
The DNA here is from genome assembly GCA_963580455.1 of Euonymus europaeus. NCBI lineage: Eukaryota > Viridiplantae > Streptophyta > Magnoliopsida > Celastrales > Celastraceae > Euonymus > Euonymus europaeus. Next base: position 18,449,954 of record OY756959.1, on the reverse strand, counting down.
TTGACCAACTTCGGACCGTCAAAGTTGCTCTGTGTACACTTTTTATTGTTGTTCTATGTAAAATTTTATGAATACAAGCTTACAAGATTATTTCGATTCCAAAACATCAACTTTCTATGACAAATGGATAAAACCGTTAAAAGCTCCTCCATAGAGAGAGATGACCAACTTCGGACCATCAAAGTTGCTCTGTGTACACTTTTTATTGTTGTTCTATGTAAAATTTTATGAATACAAGCTTACAAGATTATTTCGATTCCAACACACCAACTTTCTATGAAAAATGGACAAAACCGTTGAAAGCTCCTCCATAGAGAGAGTTGAGCAACTTCGGACCATCAAAGTTGCTCTGTGTGCACTTTTTATTGTTGTTCTATGTAAAATTTTATGAATACAAGCTTCCAAGATTATTTCGATTCCAAAACACCAACTTTCTATGACAAATGGATAAAACCAATAAAAGCTTTTACATAGAGAGAGTTCAGCAACTTCGGACCATCAAAGATGCTTGGTGTACACATTTTATTGTTCTTCTATGTCAAATTTTACGAGTATAAGCTTCGTAAATTATTTCGATGACAAACCACCAACTTTCTATGAAAAATGGAAAAAAACCGTTGAAAGCTCCTCCATAGAGAGAGTTGAGCAACTTCGGACCATCAAAGTTGCTCTGTGTACACTTTTTATTTTTGTTCTATGGAAAATTTTATGAATACAAGCTTACAAGATTATTTCGATTCCAAAACATCAACCTTCTATGACAAATGGATAAAACCGTTAAAAGCTCCTCTATAGAGAGAGTTGATCAACTTCGGACCATCAAAGTTGCTCTGTGTACACTTTTTATTATTGTTCTATGTAAAATTTTATGAATACAAGCTTCGAAGATTATTTCGATTCCAAAACACCAACTTTCTATGACAAATGGATAAAACCGTTAAAAGCTCCTCCATAGAGAGAGTTGATCAACTTCAGACCATCAAAGATGCTCGGTGTACACTTTTTATTGTTCTTCTATGTCAAATTTTACGTGTATAAGCTTCGTAGATTATTTCGATGGCAAAACACCAACTTTCTATGAAAAATGGACAAAACTGTTGAAAGCTCCTCGATAGAGAGAGTTGAGCAACTTCGGACCATCAAAGATGCTCGGTGTACACATTTTATTGTTCTTCTATGTCAAATTTTACGTGTATAAGTTCGTAGATTATTTCGATGGCAAAACACCAACTTTCTATGAAAAATGGACAAAACTGTTGAAAGCTCCTCCATAGAGAGAGTTGAGCAACTTCGGACCATCAAAGTTGCTCTGTGTACACTTTTTATTGTTGTTCTATGTAAGATTTTATGAATACAAGCTTACAAGATTATTTCGATTCGAAAACATCAACTTTCTATGACAAATGGATAAAACCGTTAAAAGCTCCTCCATAGAGAGAGTTGACCAACTTCGGACCATCAAAGTTGCTCTGTGCACACTTTTTATTGTTGTTCTATGTAAAATTTTATGAATACAAGCTTACAAGATTATTTCGATTCCAACACACCAACTTTCTATGAAAAATGGACGAAACCGTTGAAAGCTCCTCCATAGAGAGAGTTGAGCAACTTCGGACCATCAAAGTTGCTCTGTGTGCACTTTTTATTGTTGTTCAATGTAAAATTTTATGAATACAAGATTCCAAGATTATTTCGATTCCAAAACACCAACTTTATATGACAAATGGATAAAACCGTTAAAAGCTCCTCCATAGAGAGAGTTGGGCAACTTCGGACCATCAAAGATGCTCGGTGTACACTTTTTATTGTTCTTCTATGTCAAATTTTACGTGTATAAGCTTCGTAGATTATTTCGATGGCAAAACACCAACTTTCTATGAAAAATGGACAAAACTGTTGAAAGCTCCTCCATAGAGAGAGTTGAGCGACTTCGGACCATCAAAGTTGCTCTGTGTACACTTTTTATTGTTGTTGTGTGTAAAATTTTATGAATACAAGCTTACAAGATTATTTCGATTCGAAAACACCAACTTTCTATGAAAAATGGACAAAACTGTTGAAAGCTCCTCCATAGAGAGAGTTGAGCAACTTCGGACCATCAAAGTTGCTCTGTGTACACTTTTTATTGTTATTCTATGTAAAATTTTATGAATACAAGCTTACAAGAATATTTCGATTCGAAAACATCAACTTTCTATGACAAATGGATAAAACCGTTAAAAGCTCCTCCATAGAGAGAGATGACCAACTTCGGACGATCAAAGTTGCTCTGTGTACACCTTTTATTGTTGTTCTCTGTAAAATTTTATGAATACAAGCTTAGAAGATTATTTCGATTCCAACACACCAACTTTCTATGAAAAATGGACAAAACCGTTGAAAGGTCCCCATAGAGAGAGTTGAGCAACTTCGGACCATCAAAGTTGCTCTGTGTACACTTTTTATTGTTGTTCTATGTAAAATTTTATGAATACAAGCTTCCAAGATTATTTCGATTCCAAAACACCAACTTTCTATGACAAATGGATAAAACCATTAAAAGCTATTACATAGAAAGAGTTCAGCAACTTCGGACCATCAAAGATGCTTGGTGTACACTTTTTATTGTTCTTCTATGTCAAATTTTACGAGTATAAGCTTCGTAGATTATTTCGATGCCAAAACACCAACTTTCTATGAAAAATGGAAAAAAACCGTTGAAAGCTCCTCCATAGAGAGAGTTGAGCAACTTCGGACCATCAAAGTTGCTCTGTGTACACTTTTTATTTTTGTTCTATGTCAAATTTTATGAATACAAGCTTACAAGATTATTTCGATTCCAAAACATCAACCTTCTATGACAAATGGATAAAACCGTTAAAAGCTCCTCTATAGAGAGAGTTGATCAACTTCGGACCATCAAAGTTGCTCTGTGTACACTTTTTATTGTTGTTCTATGTAAAATTTTATGAATACAAGCTTCCAAGATTATTTCAATTCCAAAACACCAACTTTCTGTGACAAATAGATAAAACCGTTAAAAGCTCCTCCATAGAGAGAGTTGAGCAACTTTGGACGATCAAAGTTGCTCTGTGTACACTTTTTATTGTTGTTCTATGTAAAATTTTGTGAATACAAGCTTCCAAGATTATTTCAATTCCAAAACACCAACTTTCTGTGACAAATAGATAAAACCGTTAAAAGCTCCTCCATAGAGAGAGTTGAGCAACTTTGGACCATCAAAGTTGCTCTGTGTACACTTTTTATTATTGTTCTTTGTAAAATTTTATGAATACAAGCTTCGAAGATTATTTCGATTCCAAAACACCAACTTTCTATGACAAATGGATAAAACCGTTACAAGCTCCTACATAGAGAGAGTTGAGTAACTTCGGACCATCAAAGATGCTCGGTGTACACTTTTTATTGTTCTTCTATGTCAAATTTTATGAATACAAGCTTACAAGATTATTTCGATTCGAAAACATCAACTTTCTATGACAAATGGATAAAACCGTTGAAACCTCCTCCATAGAGAGAGTTGAGCAACTTCGGACCATCAAAGATGCTCTGTGTACACTTTTTATTGTTGTTCTATGTAAAATTTTATGAATACAGGCTTACAAGACTATTTCGATTCCAACACGCCAACTTTCTATGACAAATGGATAAAACCGTTGAAAGCTCCTCCATAGAGAGAGTTGACCAACTTCGGACCATCAAAGTTGCTCTGTGTACACTTTTTGTTGTTGTTCTATGTAAAATTTTACAAGTATAAGCTTCGTAGATTATTTCGATGGCAAAACACCAACTTTCTATGAAAAATGGACAAAACTGTTGAAAGCTCCTCCATAGAGAGAGTTGACCAACTTCAGACCATCAAAGTTGCTCTGTGTACACTTTTTATTGTTGTTCTATGTAAAATTTTATGAATACAAGCTTACAAGATTATTTCAATTCGAAAACATCAACTTTCTATGACAAATGGATAAAACCGTTAAAAGCTCCTCCATAGAGAGAGTTGATCAACTTCGGACCATCAAAGTTGCTCTGTGTACACTTTTTATTGTTGTTCTATGTAAAATTTTATGAATACAAGCTTCCAAGATTATTTCAATTCCAAAACACCAACTTTCTGTGACAAATAGATAAAACCGTTAAAAGCTCCTCCATAGAGAGAGTTGAGCAACTTTGGACGATCAAAGTTGCTCTGTGTACACTTTTTATTGTTGTTCTATGTAAAATTTTGTGAATACAAGCTTCCAAGATTATTTCAATTCCAAAACACCAACTTTCTGTGACAAATGGATAAAACCGTTAAAAGCTCCTCCATAGAGAGAGTTGAGCAACTTTGGACCATCAAAGTTGCTCTGTGTACACTTTTTATTATTGTTCTTTGTAAAATTTTATGAATACAAGCTTCGAAGATTATTTCGATTCCAAAACACCAACTTTCTATGACAAATGGATAAAACCGTTACAAGCTCCTACATAGAGAGAGTTGAGTAACTTCGGACCATCAAAGATGCTCGGTGTACACTTTTTATTGTTCTTCTATGTCAAATTTTATGAATACAAGCTTACAAGATTATTTCGATTCGAAAACATCAACTTTCTATGACAAATGGATAAAACCGTTGAAACCTCCTCCATAGAGAGAGTTGAGCAACTTCGGACCATCAAAGATGCTCTGTGTACACTTTTTATTGTTGTTCTATGTAAAATTTTATGAATACAGGCTTACAAGACTATTTCGATTCCAACACGCCAACTTTCTATGACAAATGGATAAAACCGTTGAAAGCTCCTCCATAGAGAGAGTTGACCAACTTCGGACCATCAAAGTTGCTCTGTGTACACTTTTTGTTGTTGTTCTATGTAAAATTTTACGAGTATAAGCTTCGTAGATTATTTCGATGGCAAAACACCAACTTTCTATGAAAAATGGACAAAACTGTTGAAAGCTCCTCCATAGAGAGAGTTGACCAACTTCAGACCATCAAAGTTGCTCTGTGTACACTTTTTATTGTTGTTCTATGTAAAATTTTATGAATACAAGCTTACAAGATTATTTCGATTCGAAAATATCAACTTTCTATGACAAATGGATAAAACCGTTAAAAGCTCCTCCATAGAGAGAGTTGACCAACTTCCGACCATCAAGGTTGCTCTGTGTACACTTTTTATTGTTGTTCTATGTAATATTTTATGAATACAAGCTTACAAGATTATTTCGATTCCAAAACACCAACTTTCAATGAAAATGGACAAAACCGTTGAAAGCTCCTCCATAGAGAGAGTTGAGCAACTTCGGACCATCAAAGATGCTCGGTGTACACTTTTTATTGTTCTTCTATGTCAAATTTTACGTGTATAAGCTTCGTAGATTATTTCGATGGCAAAACACCAACTTTCTATGAAAAATGGACAAAACCGTTGAAAGCTCCTCCATAGAGAGAGTTGAGCAACTTTGGACCATCAAAGATGCTCGGTGTACACTTTTTATTGTTCTTCTATGTCAAATTTTACGTGTATAAGCTTCGTAGATTATTTCGATGGCAAAACACCAACTTTCTATGAAAAATGGACAAAACTGTTGAAAGCTCCTCCATAGAGAGAGTTGAGCAACTTCGGACCATCAAAGTTGCTCTGTGTACACTTTTTATTGTTGTTCTATGAAAAATTTTATGAATACAAGCTTACAAGATTATTTCGTTTTGAAAACATCAACTTTTTATGACAAATGGATAAAACCGTTAAAAGCTACTCCATAGAGAGAGTTGACCAACTTTGGACCATCAAAGTTGCTCTGTGTACACTTTTTATTGTTGTTCTATGTAAAATTTTATGAATACAAGCTTAGAAGATTATTTCAATTCGAAAACATAAACTTTCTATGACAAATCGATAAAACCGTTAAAAGCTCCTCCATAGAGAGAGTTGATCAACTTCGGACCATCAAAGTTGCTCTGTGTACACTTTTTATTGTTGTTCTTTGTAAAATTTTATGAATACAAGCTTACAAGATTATTTCGATTCCAAAACACCAACTTTCTATGAAAAATGGACAAAACCGTTGAAAGCTCCTCCATAGAGAGAGTTGATCAACTTCGGACCATCAAAGTTGCTCTGTGTACACTTTTTATTGTTGTTCTATGTAAAATTTTATGAATACAAGCTTACAAGATTATTTCGATTCCAAAACACCAACTTTCTATGACAAATGGATAAAACCGTTAAAAGTACCTCCATAGAGAGAGTTGACCAACTTCGGACCATCAAAGTTGCTCTGTGTACACTTTTTATTGTTGTTCTATGTAAAATTTTATGAATACAAGCTTAAAAGATTATTTCGATTCCAAAACACCAACTTTCTATGAAAAATGGACAAAACCGTTGAAAGCTCCTCCATAGAGAGAGTTGAGCAACTTCGGACCATCAAAGATGCTCGGTGTACACTTATTATTGTTCTTCTATGTTAAATTTTACGAGTATAAGCTTCGTAGATTATTTCGATGGCAAAACACCAACTTTCTATGAAAAATGGACAAAACTGTTGAAAGCTCCTCCATAGAGAGAGTTGAGCTACTTCGGACCATCAAAGTTGCTCTGTGTACACTTTTTATTGTTGTTCTATGTAAAATTTTATGAATACAAGCTTACAAGATTATTTCGATTCGAAAACATCAACTTTCTATGACAAATGGATAAAACCGTTAAAAGCTCCTCTATAGAGAGAGTTGATCAACTTCGGACCATCAAAGTTGCTCTGTGTACACTTTTTATTGTTGTTCTATGTAAAATTTTATGAATACAACCTTCGAAGATTATTTCGATTCCAAAACACCAACTTTCTATGACAAACGGATAAAACCGTTAAAAGCTCCTCCATAGAGAGAGTTGATCAACTTCGGACCATCAAAGATGCTCGATGTACAGTTTTTATTGTTCTTCTATGTCAAATTTTACGAGTATAAGCTTCGTAGATTATTTGGATGGCAAAACACCAACTTTCTATGAAAAATGGACAAAACTGTTGAAAGCTCTTCCATAGAGAGAGTTGACCAACTTCGGACCATCAAAGTTGCTCTGTGTACACTTTTTATTGTTGTTCTATGTAAAATTTTATGAATACAAGCTTACAAGATTATTTCGATTCCAAAACACCAACTTTCTATGAAAAATGGACAAAACCGTTGAAAGCTTCTCCATAGTGAGAGTTGAGCAACTTCGGACCATCAAAGTTGCTCTGTTTACACTTTTTATTGTTGTTCTATGGAAAATTTTATGAATACAAGCTTACAAGATTATTTCGATTCGAAAACATAAACTTTCTATGACAAATGGATAAAACCGTTAAAAGCTCCTCCATAGAGAGAGTTGATCAACTTCGGACCATCAAAGTTGCTCTGTGTACACTTTTTATTGTTGTTCTACGTAAAATTTTATGAATACAACCTTCGAAGATTATTTCGATTCCAAAACACCAACTTTCTATGACAAACGGATAAAACCGTTAAAAGCTCCTCCATAGAGAGAGTTGATCAACTTCGGACCATCAAAGATGCTCGGTGTACAGTTTTTATTGTTCTTCTATGTCAAATTTTACGAGTATAAGCTTCGTAGATTATTTCGATGGCAAAACACCAACTTTCTATGAAAAATGGACAAAACTGTTGAAAGCTCTTCCATAGAGAGAGTTGACCAACTTCGGACCATCAAAGTTGCTCTGTGTACACTTTTTATTGTTGTTCTATGTAAAATTTTATGAATACAAGCTTACAAGATTATTTCGATTCCAAAACACCAACTTTCTATGAAAAATGGACAAAACCGTTGAAAGCTCCTCCATAGTGAGAGTTGAGCAACTTCGGACCATCAAAGTTGCTCTGTGTACACTTTTTATTGTTGTTCTATGGAAAATTTTATGAATACAAGCTTACAAGATTATTTCGATTCGAAAACATAAACTTTCTATGACAAATGGATAAAACCGTTAAAAGCTCCTCCATAGAGAGAGTTGATCAACTTCGGACCATCAAAGTTGCTCTGTGTACACTTTTTATTGTTGTTCTATGTAAAATTTTATGAATACAAGCTTACAAGATTATTTCGATTCCAAAACACCAACTTTCTATGAAAAATGGACAAAACCGTTGAAAGCTCCTTCATAGAGAGAGTTGATCAACTTCGGACCTTCAAAGTTGCTCTGTGTACACTTTTTATTGTTGTTCTACGTAAAATTTTATGAATACAAGCTTACAAGATTAATTCGATTCCAAAACACCAACTTTCTATGACAAATGCATAAAACCGTTAAAAGCTCCTCCATAGAGAGAGTTGAGCAACTTCGGACCATCAAAGATGCTCGGTGTACACTTTTTATTGTTCTTCTATGTCAAATTTTACGTGTATAAGCTTCGTAGATTATTTCGATGGCAAAACACCAACTTTCTATGAAAAATGGACAAAACTGTTGAAAGCTCCTCCATAGAGAGAGTTGAGCAACTTCGGACCATCAAAGTTGCTCTGTGTACACTTTTTATTGTTGTTCTATGAAAAATTTTATGAATACAAGCTTACAAGATTATTTCGATTCGAAAACATCAACTTTCTATGACAAATGGATAAAACCGTTAAAAGCTACTCCATAGAGAGAGTTGACCAACTTTGGACCATCAAAGTTGCTCTGTGTACACTTTTTATTGTTGTTCTATGTAAAATTTTATGAATACAAGCTTACAAGATTATTTCAATTCGAAAACATAAACTTTCTATGACAAATCGATAAAACAGTTAAAAGCTCCTCCATAGAGAGAGTTGATCAACTTCGGACCATCAAAGTTGCTCTGTGTTCACTTTTTATTGTTGTTCTTTGTAAAATTTTATGAATACAAGCTTACAAGATTATTTCGATTCCAAAACACCAACTTTCTATGAAAAATGGACAAAACCGTTGAAAGCTCCTCCATAGAGAGAGTTGATCAACTTCGGACCATCAAAGTTGCTCTGTGTACACTTTTTATTGTTGTTCTATGTAAAATTTTATGAATACAAGCTTACAAGATTATTTCGATTCCAAAACACCAACTTTCTATGACAAATGGATAAAACCGTTAAAAGTACCTCCATAGAGAGAGTTGACCAACTTCGGACCATCAAAGTTGCTCTGTGTACACTTTTTATTGTTGTTCTATGTAAAATTTTATGAATACAAGCTTAAAAGATTATTTCGATTCCAAAACACCAACTTTCTATGAAAAATGGACAAAACCGTTGAAAGCTCCTCCATAGAGAGAGTTGAGCAACTTCGGACAATCAAAGATGCTCGGTGTACACTTATTATTGTTCTTCTATGTTAAATTTTACGAGTATAAGCTTCGTAGATTATTTCGATGGCAAAACACCAACTTTCTATGAAAAATGGACAAAACTGTTGAAAGCTCCTCCATAGAGAGAGTTGAGCTACTTCGGACCATCAAAGTTGCTCTGTGTACACTTTTTATTGTTGTTCTATGTAAAATTTTATGAATACAAGCTTACAAGAATATTTCGATTCGAAAACATCAACTTTCTATGACAAATGGATAAAACCGTTAAAAGCTCCTCCATAGAGAGAGTTGATCAACTTCGGACCATCAAAGTTGCTCTGTGTACACTTTTTATTGTTGTTCTATGTAAAATTTTATGAATACAACCTTCGAAGATTATTTCGATTCCAAAACACCAACTTTCTATGACAAACGGATAAAACCGTTAAAAGCTCCTCCATAGAAAGAGTTGATCAACTTCGGACCATCAAAGATGCTTGGTGTACAGTTTTTATTGTTCTTCTATGTCAAATTTTACGAGTATAAGCTTCGTAGATTATTTCGATGGCAAAACACCAACTTTCTATGAAAAATGGACAAAACTGTTGAAAGCTCTTCCATAGAGAGAGTTGACCAACTTCGGACCATCAAAGTTGCTCTGTGTACACTTTTTATTGTTGTTCTATGTAAAATTTTATGAATACAAGCTTACAAGATTATTTCGATTCCAAAACACCAACTTTCTATGAAAAATGGACAAAACCGTTGAAAGCTCCTCCATAGTGAGAGTTGAGCAACTTCGGACCATCAAAGTTGCTCTGTGTACACTTTTTATTGTTGTTCTATGGAAAATTTTATGAATACAAGCTTACAAGATTATTTCGATTCGAAAACATAAACTTTCTATGACAAATGGATAAAACCGTTAAAAGCTCCCCCATAGAGAGAGTTGATCAACTTCGGACCATCAAAGTTGCTCTGTGTACACTTTTTATTGTTGTTCTATGTAAAATTTTATAAATACAAGCTTACAAGATTATTTCGATTCCAAAACACCAACTTTCTATGAAAAATGGACAAAACCGTTGAAAGCTCCTTCATAGAGAGAGTTGATCAACTTCGGACCTTCAAAGTTGCTCTGTGTACACTTTTTATTGTTGTTCTACGTAAAATTTTATGAATACAAGCTTACAAGATTAATTCGATTCCAAAACACCAACTTTCTATGACAAATGCATAAAACCGTTAAAAGCTCCTCCATAGAGAGAGTTGACCAACTTCGGACCATCAAAGTTGCTCTGTGTACACTTTTTATTGTTGTTCTATGTAAAAATTTATGAATACAAGCTTAAAAGATTATTTCGATTCCAAAACACCAACTTTCTATGAAAAATGGACAAAACCGTTGAAAGCTCCTCCATAGAGAGAGTTGAGCAACTTCGGACCATCAAAGATGCTCGGTGTACACTTTTTATTGTTCTTCTATGTCAACTTTTACGTGTATAAGCTTCGTAGATTATTTCGATGGCAAAACACCAACTTTCTATGAAAAATGGACAAAACTGTTGAAAGCTCCTCCATAGAGAGAGTTGAGCAACTTCGGACCATCAAAGTTGCTCTGTGTACACTTTTTATTGTTGTTCTATGAAAAATTTTATGAATACAAGCTTACAAGATTATTTCGATTCGAAAACATCAACTTTCTATGACAAATGGATAAAACCGTTAAAAGCTCCTCCATAGAGAGAGTTGATCAACTTCGGACCATCAAAGTTGCTCTGTGTACACTTTTTATTGTTGTTCTATGTAAAATTTTATGAATACAACCTTCGAAGATTATTTCGATTCCAAAACACCAACTTTCTATGACAAACGGATAAAACCGTTAAAAGCTCCTCCATAGAGAGAGTTGATCAACTTCGGACCATCAAAGATGCTCGATGTACAGTTTTTATTGTTCTTCTATGTCAAATTTTACGAGTATAAGCTTCGTAGATTATTTGGATGGCAAAACACCAACTTTCTATGAAAAATGGACAAAACTGTTGAAAGCTCTTCCATAGAGAGAGTTGACCAACTTCGGACCATCAAAGTTGCTCTGTGTACACTTTTTATTGTTGTTCTATGTAAAATTTTATGAATACAAGCTTACAAGATTATTTCGATTCCAAAACACCAACTTTCTATGAAAAATGGACAAAACCGTTGAAAGCTTCTCCATAGTGAGAGTTGAGCAACTTCGGACCATCAAAGTTGCTCTGTTTACACTTTTTATTGTTGTTCTATGGAAAATTTTATGAATACAAGCTTACAAGATTATTTCGATTCGAAAACATAAACTTTCTATGACAAATGGATAAAACCGTTAAAAGCTCCTCCATAGAGAGAGTTGATCAACTTCGGACCATCAAAGTTGCTCTGTGTACACTTTTTATTGTTGTTCTATGTAAAATTTTATGAATACAACCTTCGAAGATTATTTCGATTCCAAAACACCAACTTTCTATGACAAACGGATAAAACCGTTAAAAGCTCCTCCATAGAGAGAGTTGATCAACTTCGGACCATCAAAGATGCTCGGTGTACAGTTTTTATTGTTCTTCTATGTCAAATTTTACGAGTATAAGCTTCGTAGATTATTTCGATGGCAAAACACCAACTTTCTATGAAAAATGGACAAAACTGTTGAAAGCTCTTCCATAGAGAGAGTTGACCAACTTCGGACCATCAAAGTTGCTCTGTGTACACTTTTTATTGTTGTTCTATGTAAAATTTTATGAATACAAGCTTACAAGATTATTTCGATTCCAAAACACCAACTTTCTATGAAAAATGGACAAAACCGTTGAAAGCTCCTCCATAGTGAGAGTTGAGCAACTTCGGACCATCAAAGTTGCTCTGTGTACACTTTTTATTGTTGTTCTATGGAAAATTTTATGAATACAAGCTTACAAGATTATTTCGATTCGAAAACATAAACTTTCTATGACAAATGGATAAAACCGTTAAAAGCTCCTCCATAGAGAGAGTTGATCAACTTCGGACCATCAAAGTTGCTCTGTGTACACTTTTTATTGTTGTTCTATGTAAAATTTTATGAATACAAGCTTACAAGATTATTTCGATTCCAAAACACCAACTTTCTATGAAAAATGGACAAAACCGTTGAAAGCTCCTTCATAGAGAGAGTTGATCAACTTCGGACCTTCAAAGTTGCTCTGTGTACACTTTTTATTGTTGTTCTACGTAAAATTTTATGAATACAAGCTTACAAGATTAATTCGATTCCAAAACACCAACTTTCTATGACAAATGCATAAAACCGTTAAAAGCTCCTCCATAGAGAGAGTTGAGCAACTTCGGACCATCAAAGATGCTCGGTGTACACTTTTTATTGTTCTTCTATGTCAAATTTTACGTGTATAAGCTTCGTAGATTATTTCGATGGCAAAACACCAACTTTCTATGAAAAATGGACAAAACTGTTGAAAGCTCCTCCATAGAGAGAGTTGAGCAACTTCGGACCATCAAAGTTGCTCTGTGTACACTTTTTATTGTTGTTCTATGAAAAATTTTATGAATACAAGCTTACAAGATTATTTCGATTCGAAAACATCAACTTTCTATGACAAATGGATAAAACCGTTAAAAGCTACTCCATAGAGATAGTTGACCAACTTTGGACCATCAAAGTTGCTCTGTGTACACTTTTTATTGTTGTTCTATGTAAAATTTTATGAATACAAGCTTACAAGATTATTTCAATTCGAAAACATAAACTTTCTATGACAAATCGATAAAACAGTTAAAAGCTCCTCCATAGAGAGAGTTGATCAACTTCGGACCATCAAAGTTGCTCTGTGTTCACTTTTTATTGTTGTTCTTTGTAAAATTTTATGAATACAAGCTTACAAGATTATTTCGATTCCAAAACACCAACTTTCTATGAAAAATGGACAAAACCGTTGAAAGCTCCTCCATAGAGAGAGTTGATCAACTTCGGACCATCAAAGTTGCTCTGTGTACACTTTTTATTGTTGTTCTATGTAAAATTTTATGAATACAAGCTTACAAGATTATTTCGATTCCAAAACACCAACTTTCTATGACAAATGGATAAAACCGTTAAAAGTACCTCCATAGAGAGAGTTGACCAACTTCGGACCATCAAAGTTGCTCTGTGTACACTTTTTATTGTTGTTCTATGTAAAATTTTATGAATACAAGCTTAAAAGATTATTTCGAATCCAAAACACCAACTTTCTACGAAAAATGGACAAAACCGTTGAAAGCTCCTCCATAGAGAGAGTTGAGCAACTTCGGACAATCAAAGATGCTCGGTGTACACTTATTATTGTTCTTCTATGTTAAATTTTACGAGTATAAGCTTCGTAGATTATTTCGATGGCAAAACACCAACTTTCTATGAAAAATGGACAAAACTGTTGAAAGCTCCTCCATAGAGAGAGTTGAGCTACTTCGGACCATCAAAGTTGCTCTGTGTACACTTTTTATTGTTGTTCTATGTAAAATTTTATGAATACAAGCTTACAAGAATATTTCGATTCGAAAACATCAACTTTCTATGACAAATGGATAAAACCGTTAAAAGCTCCTCCATAGAGAGAGTTGATCAACTTCGGACCATCAAAGTTGCTCTGTGTACACTTTTTATTGTTGTTCTATGTAAAATTTTATGAATACAACCTTCGAAGATTATTTCGATTCCAAAACACCAACTTTCTATGACAAACGGATAAAACCGTTAAAAGCTCCTCCATAGAAAGAGTTGATCAACTTCGGACCATCAAAGATGCTTGGTGTACAGTTTTTATTGTTCTTCTATGTCAAATTTTACGAGTATAAGCTTCGTAGATTATTTCGATGGCAAAACACCAACTTTCTATGAAAAATGGACAAAACTGTTGAAAGCTCTTCCATAGAGAGAGTTGACCAACTTCGGACCATCAAAGTTGCTCTGTGTACACTTTTTATTGTTGTTCTATGTAAAATTTTATGAATACAAGCTTACAAGATTATTTCGATTCCAAAACACCAACTTTCTATGAAAAATGGACAAAACCGTTGAAAGCTCCTCCATAGTGAGAGTTGAGCAACTTCGGACCATCAAAGTTGCTCTGTGTACACTTTTTATTGTTGTTCTATGGAAAATTTTATGAATACAAGCTTACAAGATTATTTCGATTCGAAAACATAAACTTTCTATGACAAATGGATAAAACCGTAAAAAGCTCCCCCATAGAGAGAGTTGATCAACTTCGGACCATCAAAGTTGCTCTGTGTACACTTTTTATTGTTGTTCTATGTAAAATTTTATGAATACAAGCTTACAAGATTATTTCGATTCCAAAACACCAACTTTCTATGAAAAATGGACAAAACCGTTGAAAGCTCCTTCATAGAGAGAGTTGATCAACTTCGGACCTTCAAAGTTGCTCTGTGTACACTTTTTATTGTTGTTCTACGTAAAATTTTATGAATACAAGCTTACAAGATTAATTCGATTCCAAAACACCAACTTTCTATGACAAATGCATAAACCGTTAAAAGCTCCTCCATAGAGAGAGTTGACCAACTTCGGACCATCAAAGTTGCTCTGTGTACACTTTTTATTGTTGTTCTATGTAAAAATTTATGAATACAAGCTTAAAAGATTATTTCGATTCCAAAACACCAACTTTCTATGAAAAATGGACAAAACCGTTGAAAGCTCCTCCATAGAGAGAGTTGAGCAACTTCGGACCATCAAAGATGCTCGGTGTACACTTTTTATTGTTCTTCTATGTCAACTTTTACGTGTATAAGCTTCGTAGATTATTTCGATGGCAAAACACCAACTTTCTATGAAAAATGGACAAAACTGTTGAAAGCTCCTCCATAGAGAGAGTTGAGCAACTTCGGACCATCAAAGTTGCTCTGTGTACACTTTTTATTGTTGTTCTATGAAAAATTTTATGAATACAAGCTTACAAGATTATTTCGATTCGAAAACATCAACTTTCTATGACAAATGGATAAAACCGTTAAAAGCTCCTCCATAGAGAGAGTTGATCAACTTCGGACCATCAAAGTTGCTCTGTGTACACTTTTTATTGTTGTTCTATGTAAAATTTTATGAATACAACCTTCGAAGATTATTTCGATTCCAAAACACCAACTTTCTATGACAAACGGATAAAACCGTTAAAAGCTCCTCCATAGAGAGATTGGATCAACTTCGGACCATCAAAGATGCTCGATGTACAGTTTTTATTGTTCTTCTATGTCAAATTTTACGAGTATAAGCTTCGTAGATTATTTCGATGGCAAAACACCAACTTTCTATGAAAAATGGACAAAACTGTTGAAAGCTCTTCCATAGAGAGAGTTGACCAACTTCGGACCATCAAAGTTGCTCTGTGTACACTTTTTATTGTTGTTCTATGTAAAATTTTATGAATACAAGCTTACAAGATTATTTCGATTCCAAAACACCAACTTTCTATGAAAAATGGACAAAACCGTTGAAAGCTCCTCCATAGTGAGAGTTGAGCAACTTCGGACCATCAAAGTTGCTCTGTTTACACTTTTTATTGTTGTTCTATGGAAAATTTTATGAATACAAGCTTACAAGATTATTTCGATTCGAAAACATAAACTTTCTATGACAAATGGATAAAACCGTTAAAAGCTCCTCCATAGAGAGAGTTGATCAACTTCGGACCATCAAAGTTGCTCTGTGTACACTTTTTATTGTTGTTCTATGTAAAATTTTATGAATACAACCTTCGAAGATTATTTCGATTCCAAAACACCAACTTTCTATGACAAACGGATAAAACCGTTAAAAGCTCCTCCATAGAGAGAGTTGATCAACTTCGGACCATCAAAGATGCTCGGTGTACAGTTTTTATTGTTCTTCTATGTCAAATTTTACGAGTATAAGCTTCGTAGATTATTTCGATGGCAAAACACCAACTTTCTATGAAAAATGGACAAAACTGTTGAAAGCTCTTACATAGAGAGAGTTGACCAACTTCGGACCATCAAAGTTGCTCTGTGTACACTTTTTATTGTTGTTCTATGTAAAATTTTATGAATACAAGCTTACAAGATTATTTCGATTCCAAAACACCAACTTTCTATGAAAAATGGACAAAACCGTTGAAAGCTCCTCCATAGTGAGAGTTGAGCAACTTCGGACCATCAAAGTTGCTCTGTGTACACTTTTTATTGTTGTTCTATGGAAAATTTTATGAATACAAGCTTACAAGATTATTTCGATTCGAAAACATAAACTTTCTATGACAAATGGATAAAACCGTTAAAAGCTCCTCCATAGAGAGAGTTGATCAACCTCGGACCATCAAAGTTGCTCTGTGTACACTTTTTATTGTTGTTCTATGTAAAATTTTGTGAATACAAGCTTACAAGATTATTTCGATTCCAAAACACCAACTTTCTATGAAAAATGGACAAAACCGTTGAAAGCTCCTTCATAGAGAGAGTTGATCAACTTCGGACCTTCAAAGTTGCTCTGTGTACACTTTTTATTGTTGTTCTACGTAAAATTTTATGAATACAAGCTTACAAGATTAATTCGATTCCAAAACACCAACTTTCTATGACAAATGCATAAAACCGTTAAAAGCTCCGCCATAGAGAGAGTTGACCAACTTCGGACCATCAAAGTTGCTCTGTGTACACTTTTTATTGTTGTTCTATGTAAAAATTTATGAATACAAGCTTAAAAGATTATTTCGATTCCAAAACACCAACTTTCTATGAAAAATGGACAAAACCGTTGAAAGCTCCTCCATAGAGAGAGTTGAGCAACTTCGGACCATCAAAGATGCTCGGTGTACACTTTTTATTGTTCTTCTATGTAAAATTTTATGAATACAAGCTTACAAGATTATTTCGATTCGAAAACACCAACTTTATATGACAAATGGATAAACCGTTAAAAGCTCCTACATAGAGAGAGTTGATCAACTTTCGACCATCAAAGTTGCTCTGTGTACACTTTTTATTGTTGTTCTATGTAAAATTTTATGAATACAAGCTTACAAGATTATTTCGATTCCAACACACCAACTTTCTATGAAAAATGGACAAAACCGTTGAAAGCTCCTCCATAGAGAGAGTTGAGCAACTGCGGACCATCAAAATTGCTCTGTGTACAATTTTTATTGTTGTTCTATGTAAAATTTTATGAATACAAGCTTCCAAGATTATTTCGATTCCAAAACACCAACTTTATATGACAAATGGATAAACCGTTAAAAGCTCCTACATAGAGAGAGTTGATCAACTTCGGACCATCAAAGTTGCTCTGTGTACACTTTTTATTGTTGTTCTATGTAAAATTTTATGAATACAAGCTTACAAGATTATTTCGATTCCAAAACACCAACTTTCTATGATAAATGGATAAAACCGTTAAAAGCTCCTCCATAGAGAGAGTTGACCAACTTCGGACCATCAAAGTTGCTCTGTGTACACTTTTTATTGTTGTTCTATGTAAAATTTTATGAATACAAGCTTAAAAGATTATTTCGATTCCAAAACACCAACTTTCTATGAAAAATGGACAAAACCGTTGAAAGCTCCTCCATAGAGAGAGTTGAGCAACTTCGGACCATCAAAGATGCTCGGTGTACACTTTTTATTGTTCTTCTATGTCAAATTTTACGAGTATAAGCTTCGTAGATTATTTCGATGGCAAAACACCAACTTTCTATGAAAAATGGACAAAACTGTTGAAAGCTCCTCCATAGAGAGAGTTGAGCTACTTCGGACCATCAAAGTTGCTCTGTGTACACTTTTTATTGTTGTTCTATGTAAAATTTTATGAATACAAGCTTACAAGATTATTTCGATTCGAAAACATCAACTTTCTATGACAAATGGATAAAACCGTTAAAACCTCCTCCATAGAGAGAGTTGACCAACATCGGACCATCAAAGTTGCTCTGTGTACACTTTTTATTGTTGTTCTATGTAAAATTTTATGAATACAAGCTTACAAGATTATTTCGACTCCAACACACCAACTTTCTATGAAAAATGGACAAAACCTTTGAAAGCTCCTCCATAGAGAGAGTTGAGCAAGTTCGGACCTTCAAAGTTGCTCTGTGTACACTTTTTATTGTTCTTCTATGTCAAATTTTACGAGTATAAGCTTCGTAGATTATTTCGATGGCAAAACACCAACTTTCAATGAAAAATGGACAAAACTGTTGGAAGCTCCTCCATAGAGAGAGTTGAGCAACTTCGGACCATCAAAGTTGCTCTGTGTACACTTTTTATTGTTGTTCTATGTAAAATTTTATGAATACAAGCTTACAAGATTATTTCGATTCGAAAACATCAACTTTCTATGACAAATGGATAAAACCGTTAAAAGCTCCCCCATAGAGAGAGTTGACCAACTTTGGACCATCAAAGTTGCTCTGTGTACACTTTTTATTATTGTTCTATGCAAAATTTTATGAATACAAGCTTAAAAGATTATTTCGATTCCAAAACACCAACTTTCTATGAAAAATGGACAAAACCGTTGAAAGCTCCTCCATAGAGAGAGTTGAGCAACTTCGGACCATCAAAGATGCTCGGTGTACACTTATTATTGTTCTTCTATGTTAAATTTTACGAGTATAAGCTTCGTAGATTATTTCGATGGCAAAACACCAACTTTCTATAAAAAATGGACAAAACTGTTGAAAGCTCCTCCATAGAGAGAGTTGAGCTACTTCGAACCATCAAAGTTGCTCTGTGTACACTTTTTATTGTTGTTCTATGTAAAATTTTAGGAATACAAGCTTACAAGATTATTTCGATTCGAAAACATCAACTTTCTATGACAAATGGATAAAACCGTTAAAAGCTCCTCCATAGAGAGAGTTGATCAACTTCGGACCATCAAAGTTGCTCTAAGTAACCTTTTTATTATTGTTCTATGTAAAATTTTATGAATACAACCTTCGAAGATTATTTCGATTCCAAAACACCAACATTCTATGACAAATGGATAAAACCGTTAAAAGCTCCACCATAGAGAGAGTTGATCAACTTCGGACCATCAAAGATGCTCGGTGTACAGTTTTTATTGTTCTTCTATGTCAAATTTTACGAGTATAAGCTTCGTAGATTATTTCGATGGCAAAACACCAACTTTCTATGAAAAATGGACAAAACTGTTGAAAGCTCCTCCATAGAGAGAGTTGACCAACTTCGGACCATCAAAGTTGCTCTGTGTACACTTTTTATTGTTGTTCTATGTAAAATTTTATGAATACAAGCTTACAAGATTATTTCGATTCCAAAACACCAACTTTCTATGAAAAATGGACAAAACTGTTGAAAGCTCCTCCATAGAGAGAGTTGAGCTACTTCGGACCATCAAAGTTGCTCTGTGTACACTTTTTATTGTTGTTCTATGTAAAATTTTATGAATACAAGCTTACAAGATTATTTCGATTCGAAAACATCAACTTTCTATGACAAATGGATAAAACCGTTAAAACCTCCTCCATAGAGAGAGTTGAGCAACTTCGGACCATCAAAGTTGCTCTGTGTACAATTTTTATTGTTGTTCTATGTAAAATTTTATGAATACAAGCTTCCAAGATTATTTCGATTCCAAAACACCAACTTTATATGACAAATGGATAAACCGTTAAAAGCTCCTACATAGAGAGAGTTGAGTAACTTCGGACCATCAAAGTTGCTCTGTGTACACTTTTTATTGTTGTTCTATGTAAAATTTTATGAATACAAGCTTACAAGATTATTTCGATTCCAACACACCAACCTTCTATGAAAAATGGACAAAACCGTTGAAAGCTCCTCCATAGAGAGAGTTGAGCAACTTCGGACCATCAAAGTTGCTCTGTGTACACTTTTTATTGTTGTTCTATGTAAAATTTTATGAATACAAGCTTACAAGATTATTCCGATTCCAACACACCAACCTTCTATGAAAAATGGACAAAACCGTTGAAAGCTCCTCCATAGAGAGAGTTGAGCAACTTCGGACCATCAAAGATGCTCGGTGTACACTTATTATTGTTCTTCTATGTTAAATTTTACGAGTATAATCTTCGTAGATTATTTCGATGGCAAAACACCAACTTTCTATGATAAATGGACAAAACTGTTGAAAGCTCCTCCATAGAGAGAGTTGAGCAACTTTGGACCATCAAAGTTGCTCTGTGTACACTTTTTATTGTTGTTCTATGAAAAATTTTATGAATACAAGCTTACAAGATTATTTCGATTCGAAAACATCAACTTTCTATGACAAATGGATAAAACCGTTAAAAGCTCCTCCATAGAGAGAGTTGACCAACTTTGGACCATCAAAGTTTCTCTGTGTACACTTTTTATTGTTGTTCTATGTAAAATTTTATGAATACAAGCTTAAAAGATTATTTCGATTCCAAAACACCAACTTTCTATGAAAAATGGACAAAACCGTTGAAAGCTCCTCCATAGAGAGAGTTGAGCAACTTCGGACCATCAAAGATGCTCGGTGTACACTTATTATTGTTCTTCTATTTTAAATTTTACGAGTATAAGCTTCGTAGATTATTTCGATGGCAAAACACCAACTTTCTATGAAAAATGGACAAAACTGTTGAAAGCTCCTCCATAGAGAGAGTTGAGCTACTTCGGACCATCAAAGTTGCTCTGTGTACACTTTTTATTGTTGTTCTATGTAAAATTTTATGAATACAAGCTTACAAGATTATTTCGATTCCAAAACACCAACTTTCTATGAAAAATGGATAAAACCGTTAAAAGCTCCTCCATAGAGAGAGTTGACCAACTTCGGACTTTCAAAGTTGCTCTGTGTACACTTTTTATTTTTGTTCTATGTAAAATTTTATGAATACCAGCTTAAAAGATTATTTCGATTCCAAACCACCAACTTTCTATGAAAAATGGACAAAACCGTTGAAAGCTCCTCCATAGAGAGAGTTGAGCAACTTCGGACCATCAAAGATGCTCGGTGTACACTTTTTATTGTTCTTCTATGTCAAATTTTACGTGTATAAGCTTCGTAGATTATTTCGATGGCAAAACACCAACTTTCTATGATAAATGGACAAAACTGTTGAAAGCTCCTCCATAGAGAGAGTTGAGCAACTTTGGACCATCAAAGTTGCTCTGTGTACACTTTTTATTGTTGTTCTATGAAAAATTTTATGAATACAAGCTTACAAGATTATTTCGATTCGAAAACATCAACTTTCTATGACAAATGGATAAAACCGTTAAAAGCTCCTCCATAGAGAGAGTTGACCAACTTCGGACCATCAAAGTTGCTCTGTGTACACTTTTTATTGTTGTTCTATGTAAAATTTTATGAATACAAGCTTACAAGATTATTTCGATTCCAACACACCAACTTTCTATGAAAAATGGACAAAACCGTTGAAAGCTCCTCCATAGAGAGAGTTGAGCAACTTCGGACCATCAAAGTTGCTCTGTGTACAATTTTTATTGTTGTTCTATGTAAAATTTTATGAATACAAGCTTCCAAGATTATTTCGATTCCAAAACACCAACTTTATATGACAAATGGATAAACCGTTAAAAGCTCCTACATAGAGAGAGTTGAGTAACTTCGGACCATCAAAGTTGCTCTGTGTACACTTTTTATTGTTGTTCTATGTAAAATTTTATGAATACAAGCTTACAAGATTATTTCGATTCCAACACACCAACCTTCTATGAAAAATGGACAAAACCGTTGAAAGCTCCTCCATAGAGAGAGTTGAGCAACTTCGGACCATCAAAGTTGCTCTGTGTACACTTTTTATTGTTGTTCTATGTAAAATTTTATGAATACAAGCTTACAAGATTATTTCGATTCCAACACACCAACCTTCTATGAAAAATGGACAAAACCGTTGAAAGCTCCTCCATAGAGAGAGTTGAGCAACTTCGTACCATCAAAGATGCTCGGTGTACACTTATTATTGTTCTTCTATGTTAAATTTTACGAGTATAAGCTTCGTAGATTATTTCGATGGCAAAACACCAACTTTCTATGAAAAATGGACAAAACTGTTGAAAGCTCCTCCATAGAGAGAGTTGAGCTACTTCGGACCATCAAAGTTGCTCTGTGTACACTTTTTATTGTTGTTCTATGTAAAATTTTATGAATACAAGCTTACAAGATTATTTCGATTCCAAAACACCAACTTTCTATGACAAATTGATAAAACCGTTAAAAGCTCCTCCATAGAGAGAGTTGACCAACTTCGGACTATCAAAGTTGCTCTGTGTACACTTTTTATTTTTGTTCTATGTAAAATTTTATGAATACAAGCTTAAAAGATTATTTCGATTCCAAACCACCAACTTTCTATGAAAAATGGACAAAACCGTTGAAAGCTCCTCCATAGAGAGAGTTGAGCAACTTCGGACCATCAAAGATGCTCGGTGTACACTTTTTATTGTTCTTCTATGTCAAATTTTACGTGTATAAGCTTCGTAGATTATTTCGATGGCAAAACACCAACTTTCTATGATAAATGGACAAAACTGTTGAAAGCTCCTCCATAGAGAGAGTTGAGCAACTTTGGACCATCAAAGTTGCTCTGTGTACACTTTTTATTATTGTTCTATGAAAAATTTTATGAATACAAGCTTACAAGATTATTTCGATTCGAAAACATCAACTTTCTATGACAAATGGATAAAACCGTTAAAAGCTCCTCCATAGAGAGAGTTGACCAACTTCGGACCATCAAAGTTGCTCTGTGTACACTTTTTATTGTTGTTCTATGTAAAATTTTATGAATACAAGCTTACAAGATTATTTCGATTCCAACACACCAACTTTCTATGAAAAATGGACAAAACCGTTGAAAGCTCCTCCATAGAGAGAGTTGAGCAACTTCGGACCATCAAAGTTGCTCTGTGTACAATTTTTATTGTTGTTCTATGTAAAATTTTATGAATACAATCTTCCAAGATTATTTCGATTCCAAAACACCAACTTTATATGACAAATGGATAAACCGTTAAAAGCTCCTACATAGAGAGAGTTGAGTAACTTCGGACCATCAAAGTTGCTCTGTGTACACTTTTTATTGTTGTTCTATGTAAAATTTTATGAATACAAGCTTACAAGATTATTTCGATTCCAACACACCAACCTTCTATGAAAAATGGACAAAACCGTTGAAAGCTCCTCCATAGAGAGAGTTGAGCAACTTCGGACCATCAAAGTTGCTCTGTGTACACTTTTTATTTTTCTTCTATGTCAAATTTTACGAGTATAAGCTTCGTAGATTATTTCGATGACAAAACACAAACTTTCTGTGAGACAAATGGACAAAACCGTTGAAAGCTCCTCCATAGAGAGAGTTGAGCACCTTCGGACCATCAAAGTTGCTCTGTGTACACTTTTTATTGTTGTTCTACGAAAAATTTTATGAATACTAGCTTACAAGATTATTTCGATTCGAAAACATCAACTTTCTATGACAAATGGATAAAACCGTTAAAAGCTCCTCCATAGAGAGAGTTGACCAACTTTGGACCATCAAAGTTGCTCTGTGTACACTTTTTATTGTTGTTCTATGTAAAATTTTATGAATACAAGCTTACAAGATTATTTCGATTCCAACACAACAACTTTCTATGAAAAATGGACAAAACCGTTGAAAGCTCCTCCATAGAGAGAGTTGAGCAACTGCGGACCATCAAAGTTGCTCTGTGTACAATTTTTATTGTTGTTCTATGTAAAATTTTATGAATACAAGCTTCCAAGATTATTTCGATTCCAAAACACCAACTTTATATGACAAATGGATAAACCGTTAAAAGCTCCTACATAGAGAGAGTTGAGTAACTTCGGACCATCAAAGTTGCTCTGTGTACACTTTTTATTGTTGTTCTATGTAAAATTTTATGAATACAAGCTTACAAGATTATTTCGATTCGAAAACATCAACTTTCTATGACAAATGGATAAAACCGTTAAAACCACCTCCATAGAGAGAGTTGACCAACTTCGGACCATCAAAGTTGCTCTGTGTACACTTTTTATTGTTGTTCTATGTAAAATTTTATGAATACAAGCTTACAAGATTATTTCGATTCCAACACACCAACTTTCTATGAAAAATGGACAAAACCGTTGAAAGCTCCTCCATAGAGAGAGTTGAGCAACTTCGGACCATCAAAGTTGCTCTGTGTACACTTTTTTATTGTTGTTCTATGTAAAATTTTATGAATACAAGCTTACAAGATTATTTCGATTCGAAAACATCAACTTTCTATGACAAATGGATAAAACCGTTAAAAGCTCCTCCATAGAAAGAGTTGACCAACTTCGGACCATCAAAGTTGCTCTGTGTACACTTTTTATTGTTGTTCTATGTAAAATTTTATGAATACAAGCTTAAAAGATTATTTCGATTCCAAAACACCAACTTTCTATGAAAAATGGACAAAACCGTTGAAAGCTCCTCCATAGAGAGAGTTGAGCAACTTCGGACCATCAAAGATGCTCGGTGTACACTTATTATTGTTCTTCTATGTTAAATTTTACGAGTATAAGCTTCGTTGATTATTTCGATGGCAAAACACCAACTTTCTATGAAAAATGGACAAAACTGTTGAAAGCTCCTCCATAGAGAGAGTTGAGCTACTTCGGACCATCAAAGTTGCTCTGTGTACACTTTTTATTGTTGTTCTATGTAAAATTTTATGAATACAAGCTTACAAGATTATTTCGATTGCAACACACCAACTTTCTATGAAAAATGGACAAAACCGTTGAAAGCTCCTCCATAGAGAGAGTTGAGCAACTTCGGACCATCGAAGTTGCTCTGTGTACAATTTTTATTGTTCTTCTATGTCAAATTTTACGAGTATAAGCTTCCTAGATTATTTCGATGGCAAAACACCAACTTTTTATGAAAAATGGACAAAACTGTTGGAAGCTCCTTCATAGAGAGAGTTGAGCAACTTCGGACCATCAAAGTTGCTCTGTGTACACTTTTTATTGTTGTTCTATGTAAAATTTTATGAATACAAGCTTACAAGATTATTTCGATTCGAAAACATCAACTTTCTATGACAAATGGATAAAATCGTTAAACGCTCCTCCATAGAGAGAGTTGACCAACTTCGGACCATCAAAGTTGCTCTGTGTACACTTTTTATTGTTATTCTATGTAAAATTTTATGAATACAAGCTTAAAAGATTATTTCGATTCCAAAACACCAACTTTCTATGAAAAATGGACAAAATCGTTGAAAGCTCCTCCATAGAGAGAATTGAGCAACTGCGGACCATCAAAGTTGCTCTGTGTACAATTTTTATTGTTGTTCTATGTAAAATTTTATGAATACAAGCTTCCAAGATTATTTCAATTCCAAAACACCAACTTTATATGACAAATGGATAAACCGTTAAAAGCTCCTACATAGAGAGAGTTGAGTAACTTCGGACCATTAAAGTTGCTCTGTGTACACTTTTTATTGTTGTTCTATGTAAAATTTTATGAATACAAGCTTACAAGATTATTTCGATTCGAAAACATCAACTTTCTATGACAAATGGATAAAACCGTTAAAACCTCCTCCATAGAGAGAGTTGACAAACTTCGGACCATCAAAGTTGCTCTGTGTACACTTTTTATTGTTGTTCTATGTAAAATTTTATGAATACAAGCTTACAAGATTATTTCGATTCCAACACACCAACTTTCTATGAAAAATGGACAAAACCGTTGAAAGCTCCTCCATAGAGAGAGTTGAGCAACTTCGGACCATCAAAGTTGCTCTGTGTACACTTTTTATTGTTGTTCTATGTAAAATTTTATGAATACAAGCTTACAAGATTATTTCGATTCGAAAACATCAACTTTCTATGACAAATGGATAAAACCGTTAAAAGCTCCTCAATAGAAAGAGTTGACCAACTTCGGACCATCAAAGTTGCTCTGTGTACACTTTTTATTGTTGTTCTATGTAAAATTTTATCAATACAAGCTTAAAAGATTATTTCGATTCCAAAACACCAACTTTCTATGAAAAATGGACAAAACCGTTGAAAGCTCCTCCATAGAGAGAGTTGAGCAACTTCGGACCATCAAAGATGCTCGGTGTACACTTATTATTGTTCTTCTATGTTAAATTTTACGAGTATAAGCTTCGTAGATTATTTCGATGGCAAAACACCAACTTTCTATGAAAAATGGACAAAACTGTTGAAAGCTCCTCCATAGAGAGAGTTGAGCTACTTCGGACCATCAAAGTTGCTCTGTGTACACTTTTTATTGTTGTTCTATGTAAAATTTTATGAATACAAGCTTAGAAGATTATTTCGATTCCAACACACCAACTTTCTATGAAAAATGGACAAAACCGTTGAAAGCTCCTCCATAGAGAGAGTTGAGCAACTTCGGACCATCAAAGTTGTTCTGTGTACACTTTTTATTGTTGTTCTATGTAAAATTTTATGAATACAAGCTTAGAAGATTATTTCGATTCCAAAACATCAACTTTCTATGAAAAATGGACAAAACTGTTGGAATCTCCTCCATAGAGAGAGTTGAGCAACTTCGGACCATCAAAGTTGCTCTGTGTACACTTTTTATTGTTGTTCTATGTAAAATTTTATGAATACAAGCTTACAAGATTATTTCGATTCGAAAACATCAACTTTCTATGACAAATGGATAAAACCGTTAAACGCTCCTCCATAGAGAGAGTTGACCAACTTCGGACCATCAAAGTTGCTCTGTGTACAATTTTTATTGTTGTTCTATTTAAAATTTTATGAATACAAGCTTCCAAGATTATTTCGATTCCAAAACACCAACTTTATATGACAAATGGATAATCCGTTAAAAGCTCCTACATAGAGAGAGTTGAGTAACTTCTGACCATCAAAGTTGCTCTGTGTACACTTTTTATTGTTGTTCTATGTAAAATTTTATGAATACAAGCTTACAAGATTATTTCGATTCCAACACACCAACTTTCTATGAAAAATGGAGAAAACCGTTGAAAGCTCCTCCATAGAGAGAGTTGAGCAACTTCGGACCATCAAAGTTGCTCTGTGTACACTTTTTATTGTTCTTCTATGTCAAATTTTACGAGTATAAGCTTCGTAGATTATTTCGATGGCAAAACACCAACTTTCTATGAAAAATTGACAAAACTGTTGGAAGCTCCTCCATAGAGAGAGTTGAGCAACTTCGGACCATCAAAGTTGCTCTGTGTACACTTTTTATTGTTGTTCTATGTAAAATTTTATGAATACAATCTTACAAGATTATTTCGATTCGAAAACATCAACTTTCTATGACAAATGGATAAAACCGTTAAAAGCTCCTCCATAGAGAGAGTTGACCAACTTCGGACCATCAAAGTTGCTCTGTGTACACTTTTTATTGTTGTTCTATGTAAAATTTTACGAATACAAGCTTACAAGATTATTTCGATTCCAACACACCAACCTTCTATGAAAAATGGACAAAACCGTTGAAAGCTCCTCCATAGAGAGAGTTGAGCAACTTCGGACCATCAAAGTTGCTCTGTGTACACTTTTTATTGTTCTTCTATGTCAAATTTTACGAGTATAAGCTTCGTAGATTATTTCGATGGCAAAACACCAACTTTCTATGAAAAATGGACAAAACTGTTGAAAGCTCCTCCATAGAGAGAGTTGAGCAACTTCGGACCATCAAAGTTGCTCTGTGTACACTTTTTATTGTTGTTCTATGTAAAATTTTATGAATACAAGCTTACAAGATTATTTCGATTCGAAAACATCAACTTTCTATGACAAATGGATAAAACCGTTAAAAGCTCCTCCATAGAGAGAGTTGATCAACTTCGGACCATCAAAGTTGCTCTGTGTACACTTTTTATTGTTGTTCTATGTAAAATTTTATGAATACAAGCTTAAAAGATTATTTCGATTCCAAAACACCAACTTTCTATGACAAATGGATAAAACCGTTAAAAGCTCCTCCATAGAGAGAGTTGATCAACTTCGGACCATCAAAGATGCTCGGTGTACACTTTTTATTGTTCTTCTATGTCAAATTTTACGAGTATAAGCTTCGTAGATTATTTCGATGGCAAAACACCAACTTTCTATGAAAAATGGACAAAACTGTTGAAAGCTCCTCCATAGAGAGAGTTGACCAACCTCGGACCATCAAAGTTGCTCTGTGTACACTTTTTATTGTTGTTCTATGTAAAATTTTACGAATACAAGCTTACAAGATTATTTCGATTCCAACACACCAACCTTCTATGAAAAATGGACAAAACCGTTGAAAGCTCCTCCATAGAGAGAGTTGAGCAACTTCGGACCATCAAAGTTGCTCTGTGTACACTTTTTATTGTTCTTCTATGTCAAATTTTACGAGTATAAGCTTCGTAGATTATTTCGATGGCAAAACACCAACTTTCTATGAAAAATGGACAAAACTGTTGAAAGCTCCTCCATAGAGAGAGTTGAGCAACTTCGGACCATCAAAGTTGCTCTGTGTACACTTTTTATTGTTGTTCTATGTAAAATTTTATGAATACAAGCTTACAAGATTATTTCGATTCAAAAACATCAACTTTCTATAACAAATGGATAAAACCGTTAAAAGCTCCTCCATAGAGAGAGTTGATCAACTTCGGACCATCAAAGTTGCTCTGTGTACACTTTTTATTGTTGTTCTATGTAAAATTTTATGAATACAAGCTTAAAATATTATTTCGATTCCAAAACACCAACTTTCTATGACAAATGGATAAAACCGTTAAAAGCTCCTCCATAGAGAGAGTTGATCAACTTCGGACCATCAAAGATGCTCGGTGTACACTTTTTATTGTTCTTCTATGTCAAATTTTACGAGTATAAGCTTCGTAGATTATTTCGATGGCAAAACACCAACTTTCTATGAAAAGTAGACAAAACTGTTGAAAGCACCTCCATAGAGAGAGTTGACCAACTTCGGACCATCAAAGTTGCTATGTGTCCACTTTTTATTGTTGTTCTATGTAAAATTTTATGAATACAAGCTTACAAGATTATTTCGATTCGAAAACATCAACTTTCTATGACAAATGGATAAAACCGTTAAAAGCTCCTCCATATAGAGAGTTGACCAACTTCCGACCATCAAAGTTGCTCTGTGTACACTTTTTATTGTTGTTCTATGTAAAATTTTATGAATACAAGCTTACAAGATTATTTCGATTCCAAAACACCAACTTTCTATGAAAAATGGACAAAACCGTTGAAAGCTCCTCCATAGAGAGAGTTGAGCAACTTCGGACCATCAAAGTTGCTCTGTGTACACTTTTTATTGTTGTTCTATGGAAAATTTTACGAATACAAGCTTACAAGATTATTTCGATTCGAAAACATCAACTTTCTATGACAAATGGATAAAACCGTTAAAAGCTCCTCCATAGAGAGAGTTGATCAACTTCGGACCATCAAAGTTGTTCTGTGTACACTTTTTATTGTTGTTCTACGTAAAATTTTATGAATACAAGCTTACAAGATTATTTCGATTCCAAAACACCAACTTTCTATGAAAAATGTACAAAACCGTTGAAAGCTCCTCCATAGAGAGAGTTGATCAACTTCGGACCATCAAAGTTGATCTGTGTACACTTTTTATTGTTGTTCTATGTAAAATTTTATGAATACAAGCTTACAAGATTATTTCGATTCCAAAACACCAACTTTCTATGACAAATGGATAAAACCGTTAAAAGCTCCTCCATAGAGAGAGTTGACCAACTTCGGACCATCAAAGTTGCTCTGTGTACACTTTTTATTGTTGTTCTATGTAAAATTTTACGAATACAAGCTTACAAGATTATTTCGATTCCAACACACCAACCTTCTATGAAAAATGGACAAAACCGTTGAAAGCTCCTCCATAGAGAGAGTTGAGCAACTTCGGACCATCAAAGTTGCTCTGTGTACACTTTTTATTGTTCTTCTATGTCAAATTTTACGAGTATAAGCTTCGTAGATTATTTCGATGGCAAAACACCAACTTTCTATGAAAAATGGACAAAACTGTTGAAAGCTCCTCCATAGAGAAAGTTGAGCAACTTCGGACCATCAAAGTTGCTCTGTGTACACTTTTTATTGTTGTTCTATGTAAAATTTTATGAATACAAGCTTACAAGATTATTTCGATTCGAAAACATCAACTTTCTATGACAAATGGATAAAACCGTTAAAAGCTCCTCCATAGAGAGAGTTGATCAACTTCGGACCATCAAAGTTGCTCTGTGTACACTTTTTATTGTTGTTCTATGTAAAATTTTATGAATACAAGCTTAAAAGATTATTTCGATTCCAAAACACCAACTTTCTATGACAAATGGATAAAACCGTTAAAAGCTCCTCCATAGAGAGAGTTGATCAACTTCGGACCATCAAAGATGCTCGGTGTACACTTTTTATTGTTCTTCTATGTCAAATTTTACGAGTATAAGCTTCGTAGATTATTTCGATGGCAAAACACCAACTTTCTATGAAAAATGGACAAAACTGTTGAAAGCTCCCCCATAGAGAGAGTTGACCAACTTCGGACCATCAAAGTTGCTCTGTGTACACTTTTTATTGTTGTTCTATGTAAAATTTTACGAATACAAGCTTACAAGATTATTTCGATTCCAACACACCAACCTTCTATGAAAAATGGACAAAACCGTTGAAAGCTCCTCCATAGAGAGAGTTGAGCAACTTCGGACCATCAAAGTTGCTCTGTGTACACTTTTTATTGTTCTTCTATGTCAAATTTTACGAGTATAAGCTTCGTAGATTATTTCGATGGCAAAACACCAACTTTCTATGAAAAATGGACAAAACTGTTGAAAGCTCCTCCATAGAGAGAGTTGAGCAACTTCGGACCATCAAAGTTGCTCTGTGTACACTTTTTATTGTTGTTCTATGTAAAATTTTATGAATACAAGCTTACAAGATTATTTCGATTCGAAAACATCAACTTTCTATGACAAATGGATAAAACCGTTAAAAGCTCCTCCATAGAGAGAGTTGATCAACTTCGGACCATCAAAGTTGCTCTGTGTACACTTTTTATTGTTGTTCTATGTAAAATTTTATGAATACAAGCTTAAAAGATTATTTCGATTACAAAACACCAACTTTCTATGACAAATGGATAAAACCGTTAAAAGCTCCTCCATAGAGAGAGTTGATCAACTTCGGACCATCAAAGATGCTCGGTGTACACTTTTTATTGTTCTTCTATGTCAAATTTTACGAGTATAAGCTTCGTAGATTATTTCGATGGCAAAACACCAACTTTTTATGAAAAGTAGACAAAACTGTTGAAAGCTCCTCCATAGAGAGAGTTGACCAACTTCGGACCATCAAAGTTGCTCTGTGTCCACTTTTTATTGTTGTTCTATGTAAAATTTTATGAATACAAGCTTACAAGATTATTTCGATTCGAAAACATCAACTTTCTATGACAAATGGATAAAACCGTTAAAAGCTCCTCCATATAGAGAGTTGACCAACTTCCGACCATCAAAGTTGCTCTGTGTACACTTTTTATTGTTGTTCTATGTAAAATTTTATGAATACAAGCTTACAAGATTATTTCGATTCCAAAACACCAACTTTCTATGAAAAATGGACAAAACCGTTGAAAGCTCCTCCATAGAGAGAGTTGAGCAACTTCGGACCATCAAAGTTGCTCTGTGTACACTTTTTATTGTTGTTCTATGGAAAATTTTACGAATACAAGCTTACAAGATTATTTCGATTCGAAAACATCAACTTTCTATGACAAATGGATAAAACCGTTAAAAGCTCCTCCATAGAGAGAGTTGATCAACTTCGTACCATCAAAGTTGTTCTGTGTACACTTTTTATTGTTGTTCTACGTAAAATTTTATGAATACAAGCTTACAAGATTATTTCGATTCCAAAACACCAACTTTCTATGAAAAATGTACAAAACCGTTGAAAGCTCCTCCATAGAGAGAGTTGATCAACTTCGGACCATCAAAGTTGCTCTGTGTACACTTTTTATTGTTGTTCTATGTAAAATTTTATGAATACAAGCTTACAAGATTATTTCGATTCCAAAACACCAACTTTCTCTGACAAATGGATAAAACCGTTAAAAGCTCCTCCATAGAGAGAGTTGACCAACTTCGGACCATCAAAGTTGCTCTGTGTACACTTTTTATTGTTGTTCTATGTAAAATTTTATGAATACAAGCTTAAAAGATTATTTCGATTCCAAAACACCAACTTTCTATGAAAAATGGACAAAACCGTTGAAAGCTCCACCATAGAGATAGTTGAGCAACTTCGGACCATCAAAGATGCTCGGTGTACACTTTTTATTGTTCTTCTATGTCAAATTTTACGTGTATAAGCTTCGTAGATTATTTCGATGGCAAAACACCAACTTTCTATGAAAAATGGGCAAAACTGTTGAAAGCTCCTCCATAGAGAGAGTTGAGCAACTTCGGACCATCAAAGTTGCTCTGTGTACACTTTTTATTGTTGTTCTATGAAAAATTTTATGAATACAAACTTACAAGATTATTTCGATTCGAAAACATCAACTTTCTATGACAAATGGATAAAACCGTTAAAAGCTCCTCCATAGAGAGAGTTGACCAACTTGGAACCATCAAAGTTGCTCTGTGTACACTTTTTATTGTTCTTCTATGTCAAATTTTACGTGTATAAGCTTCAAAGATTGTTTCGATGGCAAAACACCAACTTTCTATGAAAAATGGACAAAACTGTTGAAAGCTCCTCCATAGAGAGAGTTGAGCAACTTCGGACCATCAAAGTTGCTCTGTGTACACTTTTTATTGTTGTTCTATGTAAAATTTTATGAATACAAGCTTACAAGATTATTTGTATTCGAAAAAATCAACTTTCTATGACAAATGGATAAAACCGTTAAATGCTCCTCCATAGAGAGAGTTGACCAACTTCGGACCATTAAAGTTGCTCTGTGTACACTTTTTATTGTTGTTCTATGTAAAAATTTATGAATACAAGCTTACAAGATTATTTCGATTCCAACACACCAACTTTCTATGAAAAATGGACAAAACCGTTGAAAGCTCCTCCATAGAGAGAGTTGAGCAACTTCGGACCATCAAAGTTGCTCTGTGTACACTTTTTATTGTTGTTCTATGTAAAATTTTAAGAATACAAGCTTATAAGATTATTTCGAATCCAACACACCAACTTTCTATGAAAAATGTACAAAACCGTTGAAAGCTCCTCCATAGAGAGAGTTGAGCAACTTCGGACCATCAAAGTTGCTCTGTGTACACTTTTTATTGTTGTTCTATGTAAAATTTTAAGAATACAAGCTTACAAGATTATTTCGATTCCAACACACCAACTTTCTATGAAAAATGTACAAAACCGTTGAAAGCTCCTCCATAGAGAGAGTTGAGCAACTTCGGACCATCAAAGTTGCTCTGTGTACACTTTTTATTGTTGTTCTATGTAAAATTTTATGAATACAAGCTTAAAAGATTATTTCGATTCCAAAACACCAACTTTCTATGAAAAATGGACAAAACTGTTGAAAGCTCCTCCATAGAGAGAGTTGAGCAACTTCGAACCATCAAAGTTGCTCTGTGTACACTTTTTATTGTTGGTCTATGTAAAATTTTATGAATACAAGCTTACAAGATTATTTCGATTCGAAAACATCAACTTTCTATGACAAATGGATAAAACCGTTAAAAGCTCCTCCAAAGAGAGAGTTGACCAACTTCGGACCATCAAAGTTGCTCTGTGTACACTTTTTATTGTTGTTCTATGTAAAATTTTATGAATACAAGCTTACAAGATTATTTCGATTCCAAAACACCAACTTTCTATGAAAAATGGACAAAACCGTTGAAAGCTCCTCCATAGAGAGAGTTGAGCAACTTCGGACCATCAAAGTTGCTCTGTGTACACTTTTTATTGTTTTCTATGTAAAATTTTAAGAATACAAGCTTACAAGATTATTTCGATTCCAACACACCAACTTTCTATGAAAAATGTACAAAACCGTTGAAAGCACCTCTAAAGAGAGAGTTGAGCAACTTCGGACCATCAAAGTTGCTCTGTGTACACTTTTTATTGTTGTTCTATGTAAAATTTTATGAATACAAGCTTACAAGATTATTTCGATTCGAAAACATCAACTTTCTATGACAAATGGATAAAACCGTTAAAAGCTCCTCCATAGAGATAGTTGACCAAGTTCGGACCATCAAAGTTGCTCTGTGTACACTTTTTATTGTTGTTCTATGTAAAATTTTATGAATACAAGCTTACAAGATTATTTCGATTCCAACACACCAACTTTCTATGAAAAATGGACAAAACCGTTGAAAGCTCCTCCATAGAGAGAGTTGAGAATTTTCGAACCATCAAAGTTGCTCTGTGTACACTTTTTATTGTTGTTCTATGTAAAATTTTATGAATACAAGCTTACAAGATTATTTCGATTCCAACACACCAACTTTCTGTGAAAAATGGACAAAACCGTTGAAAGCTCCTCCATAGAGAGAGTTGAGCAACTTCGGACCATCAAAATTGCTCTGTGTACACTTTTTATTGTTCTTCTATGTCAAATTTTACGTGTATAAGCTTCGTAGATTATTTCGATGGCAAAACACAAACTTTCTATGAAAAATGGACGAAACTGTTGAAAGCTCCTCCATAGAGAGAGTTGAGCAACTTCGGACCATCAAAGTTGCTCTGTGTACACTTTTTATTGTTGTTCTATGTAAAATTTTATGAATACAAGCTTAAAAGATTATTTCGATTCCAAAACACCAACTTTCTATGAAAAATGGACAAAACCGTTGAAAGCTCCTCCATAGAGAGAGTTGAGCGACTTCGGACCATCAAAGATGCTCGGTGTACACTTTTTATTGTTTTTCTTTGTCAAATTTTACGTGTATAACCTTCGTAGATTATTTCGATGGCAAAACACCAACTTTCTATGAAAAATAGACAAAACTGTTGAAAGCTCCTCCATAGAGAGAGTTGAGCAACTTCGGACCATCAAAGTTGCTCTGTGTACACTTTTTATTGTTGTTCTATGTAAAATTTTACGAATACAAGCTTACAAGATTATTTCGATTCGAAAACACCAACTTTCTATGACAAATGGATAAAACCGTTGAAAGCTCCTCCATAGAGAGAGTTGACCAACTTCGGACCATCAAAGTTGCTCTGTGTACACTTTTTATTGTTGTTCAATGGAAAATTTTATGAATACAAGCTTACAAGATTATTTCGATTCCAACACACCAACTTTCTATGAAAAATGGACAAAACCGTTGAAAGCTCCCCCATAGAGAGAGTTGAGCAACTTCGGACCATCAAAGTTGCTCTGTGTACACTTTTTATTGTTGTTCTATGTAAAATTTTATGAATACAAGCTTCCAAGATTATTTCGATTCCAAAACACCAACTTTATATGACAAATGGATAAAACCCTTAAAAACTCATACATAGAGAGAGTTGAGCAACTTCGGACAATCAAAGATGCTTGGTGTACACTTTTTATTGTTCTTCTATGTCAAATTTTACGAGTATAAGCTTCGTAGATTATTTCGATGACAAAACACCAACTTTCTATGAGACAAATGGACAAAACCGTTGAAAGCTCCTCCATAGAGAGAGTTGAGCAACTTCGGACCATCAAAGATGCTCGGTGTACACTTTTTACTGTTCTTCTATGTCAAATTTTACGAGTAAAAGTTTCGTAGATTATTTCGATGGCAAAACACCAACTTTCTATGAAAAATGGACAAAACTGTTGAAAGCTCCTTCATAGAGAGAGTTGAGCAACTTCGGACCATCAAAGTTGCTCTGTGTACACTTTTTATTGTTGTTCTATGTAAAATTTTATGAATACAAGCTTCGAAGATTATTTCGATTCCAAAACATCAACTTTCTATGACAAATGGATAAAACCGTTAAAAGCTCCTCCATAGAGAGAGTTGACCAACTTCGGACCATCAAATTTGCTCTGTGTACACTTTTTATTGTTGTTCTATGTAAAATTTTATGAATACAAGCTTCGAAGATTATTTCGATTCCAAAACACCAACTTTCTATGACAAATGGATAAACCGTTAAAAGCTCCTCCATAGAGAGAGTTGAGCAACTTCGAACCATCAAAGTTGCTCTGTGTACACTTTTTATTGTTGGTCTATGTAAAATTTTATGAATACAAGCTTACAAGATTATTTCGATTCGAAAACATCAACTTTCTATGACAAATGGATAAAACCGTTAAAAGCTCCTCCAAAGAGAGAGTTGACCAACTTCGGACCATCAAAGTTGCTCTGTGTACACTTTTTATTGTTGTTCTATGTAAAATTTTATGAATACAAGCTTACAAGATTATTTCGATTCCAAAACACCAACTTTCTATGAAAAATGGACAAAACCGTTGAAAGCTCCTCCATAGAGAGAGTTGAGCAACTTCGGACCATCAAAGTTGCTCTGTGTACACTTTTTATTGTTTTCTATGTAAAATTTTAAGAATACAAGCTTACAAGATTCTTTCGATTCCAACACACCAACTTTCTATGAAAAATGTACAAAACCGTTGAAAGCACCTCTAAAGAGAGAGTTGAGCAACTTCGGACCATCAAAGTTGCTCTGTGTACACTTTTTATTGTTGTTCTATGTAAAATTTTATGAATACAAGCTTACAAGATTATTTCGATTCGAAAACATCAACTTTCTATGACAAATGGATAAAACCGTTAAAAGCTCCTCCATAGAGAGAGTTGACCAAGTTCGGACCATCAAAGTTGCTCTGTGTACACTTTTTATTGTTGTTCTATGTAAAATTTTATGAATACAAGCTTACAAGATTATTTCGATTCCAACACACCAACTTTCTATGAAAAATGGACAAAACCGTTGAAAGCTCCTCCATAGAGAGAGTTGAGAATTTTCGAACCATCAAAGTTGCTCTGTGTACACTTTTTATTGTTGTTCTATGTAAAATTTTATGAATACAAGCTTACAAGATTATTTCGATTCCAACACACCAACTTTCTGTGAAAAATGGACAAAACCGTTGAAAGCTCCTCCATAGAGAGAGTTGAGCAACTTCGGACCATCAAAATTGCTCTGTGTACACTTTTTATTGTTCTTCTATGTCAAATTTTACGTGTATAAGCTTCGTAGATTATTTCGATGGCAAAACACAAACTTTCTATGAAAAATGGACGAAACTGTTGAAAGCTCCTCCATAGAGAGAGTTGAGCAACTTCGGACCATCAAAGTTGCTCTGTGTACACTTTTTATTGTTGTTCTATGTAAAATTTTATGAATACAAGCTTAAAAGATTATTTCGATTCCAAAACACCAACTTTCTATGAAAAATGGACAAAACCGTTGAAAGCTCCTCCATAGAGAGAGTTGAGCGACTTCGGACCATCAAAGATGCTCGGTGTACACTTTTTATTGTTTTTCTTTGTCAAATTTTACGTGTATAACCTTCGTAGATTATTTCGATGGCAAAACACCAACTTTCTATGAAAAATGGACAAAACTGTTGAAAGCTCCTCCATAGAGAGAGTTGAGCAACTTCGGACCATCAAAGTTGCTCTGTGTACACTTTTTATTGTTGTTCTATGTAAAATTTTACGAATACAAGCTTACAAGATTATTTCGATTCGAAAACACCAACTTTCTATGACAAATGGATAAAACCGTTGAAAGCTCCTCCATAGAGAGAGTTGACCAACTTCGGACCATCAAAGTTGCTCTGTGTACACTTTTTATTGTTGTTCAATGGAAAATTTTATGAATACAAGCTTACAAGATTATTTCGATTCCAACACACCAACTTTCTATGAAAAATGGACAAAACCGTTGAAAGCTCCCCCATAGAGAGAATTGAGCAACTTCGGACCATCAAAGTTGCTCTGTGTACACTTTTTATTGTTGTTCTATGTAAAATTTTATGAATACAAGCTTCCAAGATTATTTCGATTCCAAAACACCAACTTTATATGACAAATGGATAAAACCCTTAAAAACTCATACATAGAGAGAGTTGAGCAACTTCGGACAATCAAAGATGCTTGGTGTACACTTTTTATTGTTCTTCTATGTCAAATTTTACGAGTATAAGCTTCGTAGATTATTTCGATGACAAAACACCAACTTTCTATGAGACAAATGGACAAAACCGTTGAAAGCTCCTCCATAGAGAGAGTTGAGCAACTTCGGACCATCAAAGATGCTCGGTGTACACTTTTTACTGTTCTTCTATGTCAAATTTTACGAGTAAAAGTTTCGTAGATTATTTCGATGGCAAAACACCAACTTTCTATGAAAAATGGACAAAACTGTTGAAAGCTCCTTCATAGAGAGAGTTGAGCAACTTCGGACCATCAAAGTTGCTCTGTGTACACTTTTTATTGTTGTTCTATGTAAAATTTTATGAATACAAGCTTCGAAGATTATTTCGATTCCAAAACATCAACTTTCTATGACAAATGGATAAAACCGTTAAAAGCTCCTCCATAGAGAGAGTTGACCAACTTCGGACCATCAAATTTGCTCTGTGTACACTTTTTATTGTTGTTCTATGTAAAATTTTATGAATACAAGCTTCGAAGATTATTTCGATTCCAAAACACCAACTTTCTATGACAAATGGATAAACCGTTAAAAGCTCCTCCATAGAGAGAGTTGATCAACTTCGGACCATCAAAGTTGCTCTGTGTACACTTTTTATTGTTGTTCTATGTAAAATTTTATGAATACAAGCTTACATGATTATTTCGATTCCAAAACACCAACTTTCTATGAAAAATGGACAAAACCGTTGAAAGCTCCTCCATAGAGAGAGTTTAGCAACTTCGGACCATCAAAGTTGCTCTGTGTACACTTTTTATTGTTGTTCTATGGAAAGTTTTATGAATACAAGCTTACAAGATTATTTCGATTCGAAAACATCAACTTTCTATGACAAATGGATAAAACCGTTAAAAGCTCCTCCATAGAGAGAGTTGATCAATTTCGGACCATCAAAGTTGTTCTGTGTACACTTTTTATTGTTGTTCTATGTAAAATTTTATGAATACAAGCTTACAAGATTATTTCGATTCCAAAACACCAACTTTCTATGAAAAATGGACAAAACCGTTGAAAGCTCCTCCATAGAGAGAGTTGATCAACTTCGGACCATCAAAGTTGCTCTGTGTACACTTTTTATTGTTGTTCTATGTAAAATTTTATGAATACAATCTTACAGGATTATTTCGAGTCCAAAAAACCAACTTTCTATGACAAATGGATAAAACCGTTAAAGCTACTCCATAGAGAGAGTTGAGCAACTTCGGACCATCAAAGTTGCTCTGTGTACACTTTTTATTGTTGTTCTATGTAAAATTTTATGAATACAAGCTTAAAAGATTATTTCGATTCCAAAACACCAACTTTCTATGAAAAATGGACAAAACCGTTGAAAGCTCCTCCATAGAGAGAGTTGAGCAACTTCGGACCATCAAAGATGCTCGGTGTACACTTATTATTGTTCTTCTATGTCAAGTTTTACGAGTATAAGCTTCGTAGATTATTTCGATGGCAAAACACCAACTTTCTATGAAAAATGGACAAAACTGTTGAAAGCTCCTCCATAGAGAGAGTTGAGCAACTTCGGACCATCAAAGTTGCTCTGTGTACACTTTTTATTGTTGTTCTATGTAAAATTTTATGAATACAAGCTTACAAGATTATTTCGATTCGAAAACTTCAACTTTCTATGACAAATGGATAAAACCGTTAAAAGCTCCTCCATAGAGAGAGTTGACCAACTTCGGACCATCAAAGTTGCTCTGTGTACACTTTTTATTGTTGTTCTATGTAAAATTTTAGGAATACAAGCTTAAAAGATTATTTCGATTCCAACACACCAACTTTCTATGAAAAATGGACAAAACCGTTGAAAGCTCCTCCATAGAGAGAGTTGAGAATTTTCGAACCATCAAAGTTGCTCTGTGTACACTTTTTATTGTTGTTCTATGTAAAATTTTATGAATACAAACTTACAAGATTATTTCGATTCCAACACACCAACTTTCTATGAAAAATGGACAAAACCGTTGAAAGCTCCTCCATAGAGAGAGTTGAGCAACTTCGGACCATCAAAATTGCTCTGTGTACACTTTTTATTGTTATTCTATGTCAAATTTTACGTGTATAAGCTTCGTAGATTATTTCGATGGCAAAACACCAACTTTCTATGAAAAATGGACAAAACTGTTGAAAGCTCCTCCATAGAGAGAGTTGAGCAACTTCGGACCATCAAAGTTGCTCTGTGTACACTTTTTATTGTTGTTCTATGTAAAATTTTATGAATACAAGCTTAAATGATTATTTCGATTCCAAAACACCAACTTTCTATGAAAAATGGACAAAACCGTTGAAAGCTCTTCCATAGAGAGAGTTGAGCAACTTCGGACCATCAAAGATGCTCGGTGTACACTTTTTATTGTTCTTCTATGTCAAATTTTAAGTGTATAACCTTCGTAGATTATTTCGATGGCAAAACACCAACTTTCTATGAAAAATGGACAAAACTGTTGAAAGCTCCGCCATAGAGAGAGTTGAGCAACTTCGGACCATCAAAGTTGCTTTGTGTACACATTTTATTGTTGTTCTATGTAAAATTTTATGAATACAAGCTTACAAGATTATTTCGATTCCAAAACACCAACTTTCCATGAAAAATGGACAAAACCGTTGAAAGCTCCTCCATAGAGAGAGTTGATCAACTTCGGACCATCAAAGTTGCTCTGTGTACACTTTTTATTGTTGTTCTATGTAAAATTTTATGAATACAAGCTTACAAGATTATTTCGATTCCAAAACACCAACTTTCTATGAAAAATGGATAAAACCGTTAAAGCTACTCCATAGAGAGAGTAGAGCAACTTCGGACCATCAAAGTTGCTCTGTGTACACTTTTTATTGTTGTTCTATGGAAAATTTTATGAATACAAGCTTACAAGATTATTTCGATTCGTAAACATCAATTTTCTATGACAAATGGATAAAACCGTTAAAAGCTCCTCCATAGAGAGAGTTGATCAACTTCGGACCATCAAAGTTGCTCTGTGTACACTTTTTATTGTTGTTCTATGTAAAATTTTATGAATACAAGCTTCGAAGATTATTTCGATTCCAAAACACCAACTTTCTATGACAAATGGATAAAACCGTTAAAAGCTCCTCCATAGAGATAGTTGATCAACTTCGGACCATCAAAGTTGCTCTCTGTACACTTTTTATTGTTGTTCTATGTAAAATTTTATGAATACAAGCTTCGAAGATTATTTCGATTCCAAAACACCAACTTTCTATGACAAATGGACAAAACCGTTAAAAGCTCGTCCATAGAGAGAGTTGATCAACTTCGGACCATCAAAGTTGCTCTGTGTTCACTTTTTATTGTTCTTTTATGTCAAATTTTACGAGTATAAGCTTCGTAGATTATTTCGATGCCAAAACACCAACTTTCTATAAAAAATGGACAAAACCGTTGAAAGCTCCTCCATAGAGAGAGTTGAGCAACTTCGGACCATCAAAGTTGCTCTGTGTACACTTTTTATTGTTGTTCTATGTAAAATTTTATGAATACAAGCTTACAAGATTATTTCGATTCGAAAACATCAACTTTCTATGACAAATGGATAAAA
Source organism: Euonymus europaeus (assembly GCA_963580455.1). Lineage (NCBI taxonomy): Eukaryota > Viridiplantae > Streptophyta > Magnoliopsida > Celastrales > Celastraceae > Euonymus > Euonymus europaeus. The sequence continues at coordinate 18,407,910 of OY756959.1, read as the reverse complement.
CCGTTAAAAGCTCCTCCATAGAGAGAGTTGATCAACTTCGGACCATCAAAGTTGCTCTGTGTACACTTTTTATTGTTGTTCTATGTAAAATTATATGAATACAAGCTTCGAAGATTATTTCGATTCCAAAACACCAACTTTCTATGACAAATGGATAAAACCGTTCAAAGCTCCGCCGTAGAGAGAGTTGACCAACTTCGGACCATCAAAGTTGCTCTGTGTAAACTTTTTATTGTTGTTCTTTGTAAAATTTTATGAATACAAGCTTAAAAGATTATTCCGATTCCAAAACAACAACTTTCTATGAACAATGGACAAAACCATTGAAAGCTCCTCCATAGAGAGAGTTGAGCAACTTCGGACCATCAAAGATGCTCGGTGTACACTTTTTATTGTTCTTCTAGGTCAAATTTTACGTGTATAAGCTTTGTAGATTATTTCAATGGCAAAACACCAACTTTCTATGAAAAATGGACAAAACTGTTGAAAGCTCCTTCATAGAGAGAGTTGAGCAACTTCGGACCATCAAAGTTGCTCTGTGTACACTTTTTATTGTTGTTCTATGAAAAATTTTATGAATACAAGCTTACAAGATTATTTCGATTCGAAAACATCAACTTTCTATGACAAATGGATAAAACCGTCAAAAGCTCCTCCATAGAGAGAGTTGACCAACTTCGGACCATCAAAGTTGCTCTGTGTACACTTTTTATTGTTGTTCTATGAAAAATTTTATGAATACAAGCTTACAAGATTATTTCGATTCCAACACACCAACTTTCTATGAAAAATTGACAAAACCGTTGAAAGCTCCTCCATAGAGAGAGTTGAGCAACTTCGGACCATCAAAGTTGCTCTGTGTACACTTTTTATTGTTGTTCTATGTAAAATTTTATGAATAAAAGCTTAAAAGATTATTTCGATTCCAAAACAACAACTTTCTATGAACAATGGACAAAACCGTTGAAAGCTCCTCCATAGAGAGAGTTGAGCAACTTCGGACCATCAAAGAAGCTCGGTGTACACTTTTTATTGTTCTTCTATGTCAAATTTTACGAGTATAAGCTTCGTAGATTATTTCGATGCCAAAACACCAACTTTCTATAAAAAATGGACAAAACCATTGAAAGCTCCTCCATAGAGAGAGTTGAGCAACTTCGGACCATCAAAGTTGCTCTGTGTACACTTTTTATTGTTGTTCTATGTAAAATTTTATGAATACAAGCTTAAATGATTATTTCGATTCCAAAACACCAACTTTCTATGAAAAATGGACAAAACCGTTGAAAGCTCCTCCATAGAGAGAGTTGAGCAACTTCGGACCATCAAAGATGCTCGGTGTACACTTTTTATTGTTCTTCTATGTCAAATTTTAAGTGTATAACCTTCGTAGATTATTTCGATGGCAAAACACCAACTTTCTATGAAAAATGGACAAAACTGTTGAAAGCTCCGCCATAGAGAGAGTTGAGCAACTTCGGACCATCAAAGTTGCTCTGTGTACACATTTTATTGTTGTTCTATGTAAAATTTTATGAATACAAGCTTACAAGATTATTTCGATTCGAAAACACCAACTTTCTATGACAAATGGATAAAACCGTTGAAAGCTCCTCCATAGAGAGAGTTGACCAACTTCGGACCATCAAAGTTGCTCTGTGTACACTTTTTATTGTTGTTCAATGGAAAATTTTATGAATACAAGCTTACAAGATTATTTCGATTCCAACACACCAACTTTCTATGAAAAATGGACAAAACCGTTGAAAGCTCCCCCATAGAGAGAGTTGAGCAACTTCGGACCATCAAAGTTGCTCTGTGTACATTTTTTATTGTTGTTCTATTTAAAATTTTATGAATACAAGCTTCCAAGATTATTTCGATTACAAAACACCAACTTTATATGACAAATGGATAAAACCGTTAAAAACTCATACATAGAGAGAGTTGAGCAACTTCGGACAATCAAAGATGCTCGGTGTACACTTTTCATTGTTCTTCTATGTCAAATTTTACGAGTATAAGCTTCGTAGATTATTTCGATGACAAAACACCAACTTTCTGTGAGACAAATGGACAAAACCGTTGAAAGCTCCTCCATAGAGAGAGTTGAGCAACTTCGGACCATCAAAGATGCTCGGTGTACACTTTTTACTGTTCTTCTATGTCAAATTTTACGAGTAAAAGCTTCGTAGAATATTTCGATGGCAAAACACCAACTTTCTATGAAAAATGGACAAAACTGTTGAAAGCTCCTTCATAGAGAGAGTTGAGCAACTTCGGACCATCAAAGTTGCTCTGTGTACACTTTTTATTGTTGTTCTATGTAAAATTTTATGAATACAAGCTTCGAAGATTATTTCGATTCCAAAACATCAACTTTCTATGACAAATGGATAAAACCGTTAAAAGCTCCTCCATAGAGAGAGTTGACCAACTTCGGACCATCAAATTTGCTCTGTGAACACTTTTTATTGTTGTTCTATGTAAAATTTTATGAATACAAGCTTCGAAGATTATTTCGATTCCAAAACACCAACTTTCTATGACAAATGGATAAAACCGTTAAAAGCTCCTCCATAGAGAGAGTTGATCAACTTCGGACCATCAAAGTTGCTCTATGTACACTTTTTATTGTTGTTCTATGTAAAATTTTATGAATACAAGCTTACAAGATTATTTCGATTCCAACACACCAACTTTCTATGAAAAATGTACAAAACCGTTGAAAGCTCCTCGATAGAGAGAGTTGAGAATTTTCGAACCATCAAAGTTGCTCTGTGTACACTTTTTATTGTTGTTCTATGTAAAATTTTATGAATACAAGCTTACAAGATTATTTCGATTCCAACACACCAACTTTCTATGAAAAATGGACAAAACCGTTGAAAGCTCCTCCATAGAGAGAGTTGAGGAACTTCGGACCATCAAAATTGCTCTGTGTACACTTTTTATTGTTCTTCTATGTCAAATTTTACGTGTATAAGCTTCGTAGATTATTTCGATGGCAAAACACCAACTTTCTATGAAAAATGGACAAAACTGTTGAAAGCTCCTTCATAGAGAGAGTTGAGCAACTTCGGACCATCAAAGTTGCTCTGTGTACACTTTTTATTGTTGTTCTATGTAAAATTTTATGAATACAAGCTTAAAAGATTATTTCGATTCCAAAACACTAACTTTCTATGAAAAATGGACAAAACCGTTGAAAGCTCCTCCATAGAGAGAGTTGAGCAACTTCGGACCATCAAAGATGCTCGGTGTACACTTTTTATTGTTCTTCTATGTCAAATTTTACGTGTATAACCTTCGTAGATTATTTCGATGGCAAAACACCAACTTTCTATGATAAATGGACAAAACTGTTGAAAGCTCCTCCATAGAGAGAGTTGAGCAACTTCGGACCATCAAAGTTGCTCTGTGTACACTTTTTATTGTTGTTCTATGTAAAATTTTATGAATACAAGCTTACAAGATTATTTCGATTCGAAAACACCAACTTTCTATGACAAATGGATAAAACCGTTGAAGGCTCCTCCATAGAGAGAGTTGACCAACTTCGGACCATCAAAGTTGCTCTGTGTACACTTTTTATTGTTGTTCTATGTAAAATTTTATGAATACAAGCTTCCAAGATTATATCGATTCCAAAACACCAACTTTATATGACAAATGGATAAAACCGTTAAAAACTCATACATAGAGAGAGTTGAGCAACTTCGGACAATCAAAGGAGCTCGGTGTACACTTTTTATTGTTCTTCTATGTCAAATTTTACGAGTATAAGCTTCGTAGATTATTTCGATGACAAAACACCAACTTTCTGTGAGACAAATGGACAAAACCGTTGAAAGCTCCTCCATAGAGAGAGTTGAGCAACTTCGGACCATCAAAGATGCTCGGTGTACACTTTTTACTGTTCTTCTATGTCAAATTTTACGAGTAAAAGCTTCGTAGATTATTTCGATGGCAAAACACCAACTTTCTATGAAAAATGGACAAAACTGTTGAAAGCTCCTTCATAGAGAGAGTTGAGCAACTTCGGACCATCAAAGTTGCTCGGTGTACACTTTTTATTGTTCTTCTATGTCAAATTTTAAGTGTATAACCTTCGTAGATTATTTCGATGGCAAAACACCAACTTTCTATGAAAAATGGACAAAACTGTTGAAAGCTCCGCCATAGAGAGAGTTGAGCAACTTCGGACCATCAAAGTTGCTCTGTGTACATATTTTATTGTTGTTCTATGTAAAATTTTATGAATACAAGCTTACAAGATTATTTCGATTCGAAAACACCAACTTTCTATGACAAATGGATAAAACCGTTGAAAGCTCCTCCATAGAGAGAGTTGACCAACTTCGGACTATCAAAGTTGCTCTGTGTACACTTTTTATTGTTGTTCAATGGAAAATTTTATGAATACAAGCTTACAAGATTATTTCGATTCCAACACACCAACTTTCTATGACAAATGGACAAAACCGTTAAAAGCTCGTCCATAGAGAGAGTTGATCAACTTCGGACCATCAAAGTTGCTCTGTGTTCACTTTTTATTGTTCTTTTATGTCAAATTTTACGAGTATAAGCTTCGTAGATTATTTCGATGCCAAAACACCAACTTTCTATAAAAAATGGACAAAACCGTTGAAAGCTCCTCCATAGAGAGAGTTGAGCAACTTCGGACCATCAAAGTTGCTCTGTGTACACTTTTTATTGTTGTTCTATGTAAAATTTTATGAATACAAGCTTACAAGATTATTTCGATTCGAAAACATCAACTTTCTATGACAAATGGATAAAACCGTTAAAAGCTCCTCCATAGAGAGAGTTGATCAACTTCGGACCATCAAAGTTGCTCTGTGTACACTTTTTATTGTTGTTCTATGTAAAATTATATGAATACAAGCTTCGAAGATTATTTCGATTCCAAAACACCAACTTTCTATGACAAATGGATAAAACCGTTCAAAGCTCCGCCGTAGAGAGAGTTGACCAACTTCGGACCATCAAAGTTGCTCTGTGTAAACTTTTTATTGTTGTTCTTTGTAAAATTTTATGAATACAAGCTTAAAAGATTATTCCGATTCCAAAACAACAACTTTCTATGAACAATGGACAAAACCATTGAAAGCTCCTCCATAGAGAGAGTTGAGCAACTTCGGACCATCAAAGATGCTCGGTGTACACTTTTTATTGTTCTTCTAGGTCAAATTTTACGTGTATAAGCTTTGTAGATTATTTCAATGGCAAAACACCAACTTTCTATGAAAAATGGACAAAACTGTTGAAAGCTCCTTCATAGAGAGAGTTGAGCAACTTCGGACCATCAAAGTTGCTCTGTGTACACTTTTTATTGTTGTTCTATGAAAAATTTTATGAATACAAGCTTACAAGATTATTTCGATTCGAAAACATCAACTTTCTATGACAAATGGATAAAACCGTCAAAAGCTCCTCCATAGAGAGAGTTGACCAACTTCGGACCATCAAAGTTGCTCTGTGTACACTTTTTATTGTTGTTCTATGAAAAATTTTATGAATACAAGCTTACAAGATTATTTCGATTCCAACACACCAACTTTCTATGAAAAATTGACAAAACCGTTGAAAGCTCCTCCATAGAGAGAGTTGAGCAACTTCGGACCATCAAAGTTGTTCTGTGTACACTTTTTATTGTTGTTCTATGTAAAATTTTATGAATAAAAGCTTAAAAGATTATTTCGATTCCAAAACAACAACTTTCTATGAACAATGGACAAAACCGTTGAAAGCTCCTCCATAGAGAGAGTTGAGCAACTTCGGACCATCAAAGAAGCTCGGTGTACACTTTTTATTGTTCTTCTATGTCAAATTTTACGAGTATAAGCTTCGTAGATTATTTCGATGCCAAAACACCAACTTTCTATAAAAAATGGACAAAACCATTGAAAGCTCCTCCATAGAGAGAGTTGAGCAACTTCGGACCATCAAAGTTGCTCTGTGTACACTTTTTATTGTTGTTCTATGTAAAATTTTATGAATACAAGCTTAAATGATTATTTCGATTCCAAAACACCAACTTTCTATGAAAAATGGACAAAACCGTTGAAAGCTCCTCCATAGAGAGAGTTGAGCAACTTCGGACCATCAAAGATGCTCGGTGTACACTTTTTATTGTTCTTCTATGTCAAATTTTAAGTGTATAACCTTCGTAGATTATTTCGATGGCAAAACACCAACTTTCTATGAAAAATGGACAAAACTGTTGAAAGCTCCGCCATAGAGAGAGTTGAGCAACTTCGGACCATCAAAGTTGCTCTGTGTACACATTTTATTGTTGTTCTATGTAAAATTTTATGAATACAAGCTTACAAGATTATTTCGATTCGAAAACACCAACTTTCTATGACAAATGGATAAAACCGTTGAAAGCTCCTCCATAGAGAGAGTTGACCAACTTCGGACCATCAAAGTTGCTCTGTGTACACTTTTTATTGTTGTTCAATGGAAAATTTTATGAATACAAGCTTACAAGATTATTTCGATTCCAACACACCAACTTTCTATGAAAAATGGACAAAACCGTTGAAAGCTCCCCCATAGAGAGAGTTGAGCAACTTCGGACCATCAAAGTTGTTCTGTGTACATTTTTTATTGTTGTTCTATTTAAAATTTTATGAATACAAGCTTCCAAGATTATTTCGATTACAAAACACCAACTTTATATGACAAATGGATAAAACCGTTAAAAACTCATACATAGAGAGAGTTGAGCAACTTCGGACAATCAAAGATGCTCGGTGTACACTTTTCATTGTTCTTCTATGTCAAATTTTACGAGTATAAGCTTCGTAGATTATTTCGATGACAAAACACCAACTTTCTGTGAGACAAATGGACAAAACCGTTGAAAGCTCCTCCATAGAGAGAGTTGAGCAACTTCGGACCATCAAAGATGCTCGGTGTACACTTTTTACTGTTCTTCTATGTCAAATTTTACGAGTAAAAGCTTCGTAGAATATTTCGATGGCAAAACACCAACTTTCTATGAAAAATGGACAAAACTGTTGAAAGCTCCTTCATAGAGAGAGTTGAGCAACTTCGGACCATCAAAGTTGCTCTGTGTACACTTTTTATTGTTGTTCTATGTAAAATTTTATGAATACAAGCTTCGAAGATTATTTCGATTCCAAAACATCAACTTTCTATGACAAATGGATAAAACCGTTAAAAGCTCCTCCATAGAGAGAGTTGACCAATTTCGGACCATCAAATTTGCTCTGTGAACACTTTTTATTGTTGTTCTATGTAAAATTTTATGAATACAAGCTTCGAAGATTATTTCGATTCCAAAACACCAACTTTCTATGACAAATGGATAAAACCGTTAAAAGCTCCTCCATAGAGAGAGTTGATCAACTTCGGACCATCAAAGTTGCTCTATGTACACTTTTTATTGTTGTTCTATGTAAAATTTTATGAATACAAGCTTACAAGATTATTTCGATTCCAACACACCAACTTTCTATGAAAAATGTACAAAACCGTTGAAAGCTCCTCGATAGAGAGAGTTGAGAATTTTCGAACCATCAAAGTTGCTCTGTGTACACTTTTTATTGTTGTTCTATGTAAAATTTTATGAATACAAGCTTACAAGATTATTTCGATTCCAACACACCAACTTTCTATGAAAAATGGACAAAACCGTTGAAAGCTCCTCCATAGAGAGAGTTGAGGAACTTCGGACCATCAAAATTGCTCTGTGTACACTTTTTATTGTTCTTCTATGTCAAATTTTACGTGTATAAGCTTCGTAGATTATTTCGATGGCAAAACACCAACTTTCTATGAAAAATGGACAAAACTGTTGAAAGCTCCTTCATAGAGAGAGTTGAGCAACTTCGGACCATCAAAGTTGCTCTGTGTACACTTTTTATTGTTGTTCTATGTAAAATTTTATGAATACAAGCTTAAAAGATTATTTCGATTCCAAAACACTAACTTTCTATGAAAAATGGACAAAACCGTTGAAAGCTCCTCCATAGAGAGAGTTGAGCAACTTCGGACCATCAAAGATGCTCGGTGTACACTTTTTATTGTTCTTCTATGTCAAATTTTACGTGTATAACCTTCGTAGATTATTTCGATGGCAAAACACCAACTTTCTATGATAAATGGACAAAACTGTTGAAAGCTCCTCCATAGAGAGAGTTGAGCAACTTCGGACCATCAAAGTTGCTCTGTGTACACTTTTTATTGTTGTTCTATGTAAAATTTTATGAATACAAGCTTACAAGATTATTTCGATTCGAAAACACCAACTTTCTATGACAAATGGATAAAACCGTTGAAGGCTCCTCCATAGAGAGAGTTGACCAACTTCGGACCATCAAAGTTGCTCTGTGTACACTTTTTATTGTTGTTCTATGTAAAATTTTATGAATACAAGCTTCCAAGATTATATCGATTCCAAAACACCAACTTTATATGACAAATGGATAAAACCGTTAAAAACTCATACATAGAGAGAGTTGAGCAACTTCGGACAATCAAAGGAGCTCGGTGTACACTTTTTATTGTTCTTCTATGTCAAATTTTACGAGTATAAGCTTCGTAGATTATTTCGATGACAAAACACCAACTTTCTGTGAGACAAATGGACAAAACCGTTGAAAGCTCCTCCATAGAGAGAGTTGAGCAACTTCGGACCATCAAAGATGCTCGGTGTACACTTTTTACTGTTCTTCTATGTCAAATTTTACGAGTAAAAGCTTCGTAGATTATTTCGATGGCAAAACACCAACTTTCTATGAAAAATGGACAAAACTGTTGAAAGCTCCTTCATAGAGAGAGTTGAGCAACTTCGGACCATCAAAGTTGCTCGGTGTACACTTTTTATTGTTCTTCTATGTCAAATTTTAAGTGTATAACCTTCGTAGATTATTTCGATGGCAAAACACCAACTTTCTATGAAAAATGGACAAAACTGTTGAAAGCTCCGCCATAGAGAGAGTTGAGCAACTTCGGACCATCAAAGTTGCTCTGTGTACATATTTTATTGTTGTTCTATGTAAAATTTTATGAATACAAGCTTACAAGATTATTTCGATTCGAAAACACCAACTTTCTATGACAAATGGATAAAACCGTTGAAAGCACCTCCATAGAGAGAGTTGACCAACTTCGGACTATCAAAGTTGCTCTGTGTACACTTTTTATTGTTGTTCAATGGAAAATTTTATGAATACAAGCTTACAAGATTATTTCGATTCCAACACACCAACTTTCTATGAAAAATGGACAAAACCGTTGAAAGCTCCCCCATAGAGAGAGTTGAGCAACTTCGGACCATCAAAGTTGCTCTGTGTACATTTTTTATTGTTGTTCTATTTAAAATTTTATGAATACAAGCTTCCAAGATTATTTCGATTACAAAACACCAACTTTATATGACAAATGGATAAAACCGTTAAAAACTCATACATAGAGAGAGTTGAGCAACTTCGGACAATCAAAGATGCTCGGTGTACACTTTTCATTTTTCTTCTATGTCAAATTTTACGAGTATAAGCTTCGTAGATTATTTCGATGACAAAACACCAACTTTCTGTGAGACAAATGGACAAAACCGTTGAAAGCTCCTCCATAGAGAGAGTTGAGCAATTTCGGACCATCAAAGATGCTCGGTGTACACTTTTTACTGTTCTTCTATGTCAAATTTTACGAGTAAAAGCTTCGTAGAATATTTCGATGGCAAAACACCAACTTTCTATGAAAAATGGACAAAACTGTTGAAAGCTCCTTCATAGAGAGAGTTGAGCAACATCGGACCATCAAAGTTGCTCCGTGTACACTTTTTATTGTTGTTCTATGTAAAATTTTATGAATACAAGCTTACAAGATTATTTCGATTCGAAAACATCAACTTTCTATGACAAATGGATAAAACCGTTAAAAGCTCCTCCATAGAGAGAGTTGATCAACTTCGGACCATCAAAGTTGCTCTGTGTACACTTTTTATTGTTGTTCTATGTAAAATTTTATGAATACAAGCTTCGAAGATTATTTCGATTCCAAAACATCAACTTTCTATGACAAATGGATAAAACCGTTAAAAGCTCCTCCATAGAGAGAGTTGACCAACTTCGGACCATCAAATTTGCTCTGTGTACACTTTTTATTGTTGTTCTATGTAAAATTTTATGAATACAAGCTTCGAAGATTATTTCGATTCCAAAACACCAACTTTCTATGACAAATGGATAAAACCGTTAAAAGCTCCTCCATAGAGAGAGTTGATCAACTTCGGACCATCAAAGTTGCTCTATGTACACTTTTTATTGTTGTTCTATGTAAAATTTTATGAATACAAGCTTACAAGATTATTTCGATTCCAACACACCAACTTTCTATGAAAAATGGACAAAACCGTTGAAAGCTCCTCGATAGAGAGAGTTGAGAATTTTCGAACCATCAAAGTTGCTCTGTGTACACTTTTTATTGTTGTTCTATGTAAAATTTTATGAATACAAGCTTACAAGATTATTTCGATTCCAACACACCAACTTTCTATGAAAAATGGACAAAACCGTTGAAAGCTCCTCCATAGAGAGAGTTGAGGAACTTCGGACAATCAAAATTGCTCTGTGTACACTTTTTATTGTTCTTCTATGTCAAATTTTACGTGTATAAGCTTCGTATATTATTTCGATGGCAAAACACCAACTTTCTATGAAAAATGGACAAAACTGTTGAAAGCTCCTTCATAGAGAGAGTTGAGCAACTTCGGACCATCAAAGTTGCTCTGTGTACACTTTTTATTGTTGTTCTATGTAAAATTTTATGAATACAAGCTTAAAAGATTATTTCGATTCCAAAACACTAACTTTCTATGAAAAATGGATAAAACCGTTGAAAGCTCCTCCATAGAGAGAGTTGAGCAACTTCAGACCATCAAAGATGCTCGGTGTACACTTTTTATTGTTCTTCTATGTCAAATTTTACGTGTATAACCTTCGTAGATTATTTCGATGGCAAAACACCAACTTTCTTTGAAAAATGGACAAAACTGTTGAAAGCTCCTCCATAGAGAGAGTTGAGCAACTTCGGACAATCAAAGTTGCTCTGTGTACACTTTTTATTGTTGTTCTATGTAAAATTTTATGAATACAAGCTTACAAGATTATTTCGATTCGAAAACACCAACTTTCTATGACAAATGGATAAAACCGTTGAAAGCTCCTCCATAGAGAGAGTTGACCAACTTCGGACCATCAAAGTTGCTCTGTGTACACTTTTTATTGTTGTTCTATGTAAAATTTTATGAATACAAGCTTCCAAGATTATATCGATTCCAAAACAACAACTTTATATGACAAATGGATAAAACCGTTAAAAACTCATACATAGAGAGAGTTGAGCAACTTCGGACAATCAAAGAAGCTCGGTGTACACTTTTTATTGTTCTTCTATGTCAAATTTTACGAGTATAAGCTTCGTAGATTATTTCGATGACAAAACACCAACTTTCTGTGAGACAAATGGACAAAACCGTTGAAAGCTCCTCCATAGAGAGAGTTGAGCAACTTCGGACCATCAAAGATGCTCGGTGTACACTTTTTACTGTTCTTCTATGTCAAATTTTACGAGTAAAAGCTTCGTAGATTATTTCGATGGCAAAACACCAACTTTCTATGAAAAATGGACAAAACTGTTGAAAGCTCCTTCATAGAGAGAGTTGAGCAACTTCGGACCATCAAAGTTGCTCGGTGTACACTTTTTATTGTTCTTCTATGTCAAATTTTAAGTGTATAACCTTCGTAGATTATTTCGATGGCAAAACACCAACTTTCTATGAAAAATGGACAAAACTGTTGAAAGCTCCGCCATAGAGAGAGTTGAGCAACTTCGGACCATCAAAGTTGCTCTGTGTACATATTTTATTGTTGTTCTATGTAAAATTTTATGAATACAAGCTTACAAGATTATTTCGATTCGAAAACACCAACTTTCTATGACAAATGGATAAAACCGTTGAAAGCTCCTCCATAGAGAGAGTTGACCAACTTCGGACTATCAAAGTTGCTCTGTGTACACTTTTTATTGTTGTTCAATGGAAAATTTTATGAATACAAGCTTACAAGATTATTTCGATTCCAACACACCAACTTTCTATGAAAAATGGACAAAACCGTTGAAAGCTCCCCCATAGAGAGAGTTGAGCAACTTCGGACCATCAAAGTTGCTCTGTGTACATTTTTTATTGTTGTTCTATTTAAAATTTTATGAATACAAGCTTCCAAGATTATTTCGATTACAAAACACCAACTTTATATGACAAATGGATAAAACCGTTAAAAACTCATACATAGAGAGAGTTGAGCAACTTCGGACAATCAAAGATGCTCGGTGTACACTTTTCATTGTTCTTCTATGTCAAATTTTACGAGTATAAGCTTCGTAGATTATTTCGATGACAAAACACCAACTTTCTGTGAGACAAATGGACAAAACCGTTGAAAGCTCCTCCATAGAGAGAGTTGAGCAATTTCGGACCATCAAAGATGCTCGGTGTACACTTTTTACTGTTCTTCTATGTCAAATTTTACGAGTAAAAGCTTCGTAGAATATTTCGATGGCAAAACACCAACTTTCTATGAAAAATGGACAAAACTGTTGAAAGCTCCTTCATAGAGAGAGTTGAGCAACATCGGACCATCAAAGTTGCTCTGTGTACACTTTTTATTGTTGTTCTATGTAAAATTTTATGAATACAAGCTTCGAAGATTATTTCGATTCCAAAACATCAACTTTCTATGACAAATGGATAAAACCGTTAAAAGCTCCTCCATAGAGAGAGTTGACCAACTTCGGACCATCAAATTTGCTTTGTGTACACTTTTTATTGTTGTTCTATGTAAAATTTTATGAATACAAGCTTCGAAGATTATTTCGATTCCAAAACACCAACTTTCTATGACAAATGGATAAAACCGTTAAAAGCTCCTCCATAGAGAGAGTTGATCAACTTCGGACCATCAAAGTTGCTCTATGTACACTTTTTATTGTTGTTCTACGTAAAATTTTATGAATACAAGCTTACAAGATTATTTCGATTCCAACACACCAACTTTCTATGAAAAATGGACAAAACCGTTGAAAGCTCCTCGATAGAGAGAGTTGAGAATTTTCGAACCATCAAAGTTGCTCTGTGTACACTTTTTATTGTTGTTCTATGTAAAATTTTATGAATACAAGCTTACAAGATTATTTCGATTCCAACACACCAACTTTCTATGAAAAATGGACAAAACCGTTGAAAGCTCCTCCATAGAGAGAGTTGAGGAACTTCGGACAATCAAAATTGCTCTGTGTACACTTTTTATTGTTCTTCTATGTCAAATTTTACGTGTATAAGCTTCGTAGATTATTTCGATGGCAAAACACCAACTTTCTATGAAAAATGGACAAAACTGTTGAAAGCTCCTTCATAGAGAGAGTTGAGCAACTTCGGACCATCAAAGTTGCTCTGTGTACACTTTTTATTGTTGTTCTATGTAAAATTTTATGAATACAAGCTTAAAAGATTATTTCGATTCCAAAACACTAACTTTCTATGAAAAATGGACAAAACCGTTGAAAGCTCCTCCATAGAGAGAGTTGAGCAACTTCAGACCATCAAAGATGCTCGGTGTACACTTTTTATTGTTCTTCTATGTCAAATTTTACGTGTATAACCTTCGTAGATTATTTCGATGGCAAAACACCAACTTTCTTTGAAAAATGGACAAAACTGTTGAAAGCTCCTCCATAGAGAGAGTTGAGCAACTTCGGACAATCAAAGTTGCTCTGTGTACACTTTTTATTGTTGTTCTATGTAAAATTTTATGAATACAAGCTTACAAGATTATTTCGATTCGAAAACACCAACTTTCTATGACAAATGGATAAAACCGTTGAAAGCTCCTCCATAGAGAGAGTTGACCAACTTCGGACCATCAAAGTTGCTCTGTGTACACTTTTTATTGTTGTTCTATGTAAAATTTTATGAATACAAGCTTCCAAGATTATATCGATTCCAAAACAACAACTTTATATGACAAATGGATAAAACCGTTAAAAACTCATACATAGAGAGAGTTGAGCAACTTCGGACAATCAAAGAAGCTCGGTGTACACTTTTTATTGTTCTTCTATGTCAAATTTTACGAGTATAAGCTTCGTAGATTATTTCGATGACAAAACACCAACTTTCTGTGAGACAAATGGACAAAACCGTTGAAAGCTCCTCCATAGAGAGAGTTGAGCAACTTCGGACCATCAAAGATGCTCGGTGTACACTTTTTACTGTTCTTCTATGTCAAATTTTACGAGTAAAAGCTTCGTAGATTATTTCGATGGCAAAACACCAACTTTCTATGAAAAATGGACAAAACTGTTGAAAGCTCCTTCATAGAGAGAGTTGAGCAACTTCGGACCATCAAAGTTGCTCTGTGTACACTTTTATTGTTGTTCTATGTAAAATTTTATGAATACAAGCTTCGAAGATTATTTCGATTCCAAAACATCAACTTTCTATGACAAATGGATAAAACCGTTAAAAGCTCCTCCATAGAGAGAGTCGACCAACTTCGGACCATCAAATTTGCTCTGTGTACACTTTTTATTGTTGTTCTATGTAAAATTTTATGAATACAAGCTTCGAAGATTATTTCGATTCCAAAACACCAACTTTCTATGACAAATGGATAAAACCGTTAAAAGCTCCTCTATAGAGAGAGTTGTTCAACTTCGGACCATCAAAATTGCTCTGTGTACACTTTTTATTGTTGTTCTATGTAAAATTTTATGAATACAAGCTTACAGGATTATTTCGATTCCAAAACACCAACTTTCTATGAAAAATGGACAAAACCGTTGAAAGCTCCTCCATAGAGAGAGTTGATAAACTTCGGACCATCAAAATTGCTCTGTGTACACTTTTTATTGTTGTTCTATGTAAAATTTTATGAATACAAGCTTACAAGATTATTTCGATTCCAAAACACCAACTTTCTATGAAAAATGGACAAAACCGTTGAAAGCTCCTCCATAGAGAGAGTTGATAAACTTCGGACCATCAAAGTTGCTCTGTTTACACTTTTTATTTTTGTTCTATGTAAAATTTTATGAATACAAGCTTCCAAGATTATTTCAATTCCAAAACACCAACTTTCTGTGACAAATGGATAAAACCGTTAAATGCTCCTCCATAGAGAGAGTTGAGCAACTTCGGACCATCAAAGATGCTCTGTGTACACTTTTTATTGTTGTACTATGTAAAATTTTATGAATACAAGCTTCCAAGATTATTTCAATTCCAAAACACCAACTTTCTGTGACAAATGCATAAAACCGTTAAATGCTCCTCCATAGAGAGAGTTGATCAACTTCGGACCATCAAAGTTGCTCTGTGTATACTTTTTATTGTTGTTTTATGGAAAATTTTATGAATACAAGCTTTCAAGATTATTTCGATTCCAAAACACCAACTTTCTGTGACAAATGGATAAAACCGTTAAATGCTCCTCCATAGAGAGAGTTGATCAATTTCGGACCATCAAAGTTGCTCTGTGTACACTTTTTATTGTTGTTCTATGTAAAATTTTATGAATACAAGCTTACAAGATTATTTCGATTCCAAAACACCAACTTTCTCTGAAAAATGGACAAAACCGTTGAAAGCTCCTCCATAGAGAGAGTTGATCAACTTCGGACCATCAAAATTGCTCTGTGTACACTTTTTATTGTTGTTCTATGTAAAATTTTATGAATACAAGCTTCGAAGATTATTTCGATTCCAAAACACCAACTTTCTATGACAAATGGATAAAACCGTTAAAAGCTCCTCCATAGAGAGAGTTGACCAACTTCAGATCATCAAATTTGCTCTGTGTACACTTTTTATTGTTGTTCTATGTAAAATTTTATGAATACAAGCTTCGAAGATTATTTCGATTCCAAAACACCAACTTTCTATGACAAATGGATAAAACCATTAAAAGCTCCTCCATAGAGAGAGTTGATAAACTTCGGACCATCAAAGTTGCTCTGTGTACACTTTTTATTGTTGTTCTATGTAAAATTTTATGAATACAAGCTTACAAGATTATTTCGATTCCAAAACAACAACTTTCTATGAAAATGGAAAAACCGTTGAAAGCTCCTCCATAGAGAGAGTTGAGCAACTTCGGACCATCAAAGTTGCTCTGTGTACACTTTTTATTGTTGTTCTATGTAAAATTTTATGAATACAAGCTTCCAAGATTATTTCGATTCCAAAACACCAAATTTCTATGACAAATGGATAAAACCGTTAAAAGCTCCTCCATGGAGAGAGTTGAGCAACTTCGGACCATCAAAGATGCTCGGTGTACACTTTTTATTGTTCTTCTATGTCAAATTTTATGAGTATAAGCTTCGTAGATTATTTCGATGCCAAAACACCAACTTTCTATAAAAAATGGACAAAACCGTTGAAAGCTCCTCCATAGAGAGAGTTGAGCAACTTCGGACCATCAAAGTTGCTCTGTGTACACTTTTTATTGTTGTTCTATGTAAAATTTTATGAATACAAGCTTACAAGATTATTTCGATTCGAAAACATCAACTTTCTATGACAAATGGATAAAACCGTTAAAAGCTCTTCCATAGAGAGAGTTGATCAACTTCGGACCATCAAAGTTGCTCTGTGTACACTTTTGATTGTTGTTCTATGGAAAATTTTATGAATACAAGCTTACAGGATTATTTCGATTCGAAAACATCAACTTTCTATGACAAATGGATAAAACCGTTAAAAGCTCCTCCATAGAGAGAGTTGATCAACTTCGGACCATCAAAGTTGCTCTGTGTACACTTTTTATTGTTGTTCTATGTAAAATTTTATGAATACAAGCTTACAAGATTATTTCGATTCCAAAACACCAACTTTCTATAAAAAATGGACAAAACCGTTGAAAGCTCTTCCATAGAGAGAGTTGATCAACTTCGGACCATCAAAGTTGCTCTGTGTACACTTTTTATTGTTGTTCTATGTAAAATTTTATGAATACAAGCTTCGAAGATTATTTCGATTCCAAAACACCAACTTTCTATGACAAATGGATAAAACCGTTAAAAGCTCCTCCATAGAGAGAGTTGATCAACTTCGGACCATCAAAGTTTCTCTGTGTACACTTTTTATTGTTGTTCTATGTAAAATTTTATCAATACAAGCTTACAAGATTATTTCGATTCCAAAACACCAACTTTCTATGAAAATGGAGAAAACCGTTGAAAGCTCCTCCATAGAGAGAGTTGAGCAACTTCTGACCATCAAAGTTGCTCTGTTTACACTTTTTATTGTTGTTTTATGTAAAATTTTATGAATACAAGCTTCCAAGATTATTTCAATTCCAAAACACCAACTTTCTGTGACAAATGGATAAAACCGTTAAATGCTCCTCCATAGAGAGAGTTGAGCAACTTTGGACCATCAAAGATGCTCTGTGTACACTTTTTATTGTTGTACTATGTAAAATTTTATGAATACAAGCTTCGAAGATTATTTCGATTCCAAAACACCAACTTTCTATGACAAATGGATAAAACCGTTAAAAGCTCCTTGATTGGGATGATATTTTGCATATTTTTGTTGAGTTTTGAAAGTAAAACGTTGAGTTTCAATGCTTAAAAACCACATTTTAGGTTTGAGTTGCCGAAATCCATGTTAATGAGCCAATGCATAATTCAACACTTTGACATAGTCATTTTAAGTGTTTTCTAGTGGTTCAAGTTGGTTTGGTAGCTTAGAGATAGGAAATCCAAGTTTTGGGCATAATGGTTGAAGTTGTGGAAATGCTATCTCTTAAGCATTTGAGTTTTAATATGCCGAATTTTGTTCTATCAACCTAAAAATGGTTTTGACACTTGTTTAAGTATGTTTCAGTCATTTATGACTTGTTTGAATGATTTTTGTAGGCTTCGGATTGATCGGGATTGAATATGGAAGAAAATGCATAAAAGGAGCTGCAAAATTGAAGTTTACTGTCAACCGTCCGGACGCGTATCAGAAGCCGTCCGGACGGACAAAGAAGAAAGTTGGACAGTGGCATTTTCAAGCATATCCGTCCGGACGGTACTGTTCACCGTCCGGACGGTTGAAGAAGAAAGCCGGACAGTGCTGTTTTCAAGCATATCTGTCCGGACAGCACTGCGCAATAATTTTCGGGTCAACTTTTGAAGGTGCAAATGATCGAATTTGAAGAAACTTTCTTCTACAAAGTTGAAGTAGACATCCAGATCTTTCCAAAGAGTGCTCATAAGCATAAATCTATTGAGAATTGAAGTCTGTGGAATTAATACAAGATACTGCCTTGAACAGTTCCAATAATTTCGGGTTTTATGATTTTTACTCAATTCTTGAAGGGCAAACTTGTCTAATTACTTTATTTGACCAATGGGACTTATTTGTAATAGGTTAGGATGGTCTTTTAAGAGAGGTATGAGGGTTTTATGGGTTTGGAGACCCCATTCTTTGAACAACTCTGATTTTGGCCGAAAATTACATTCTTTCTTAGGTTTTTCATTCTCTTGCCTTGTTCTTCATTCTGGTTCTTTGTTGGAGT
Source organism: Euonymus europaeus (assembly GCA_963580455.1). Lineage (NCBI taxonomy): Eukaryota > Viridiplantae > Streptophyta > Magnoliopsida > Celastrales > Celastraceae > Euonymus > Euonymus europaeus. Next base: position 18,389,281 of record OY756959.1, on the reverse strand, counting down.
TCGAAAATCACATTCAAGAAGATTGCTAGGTGTTTTGGAGACCCAACCAACTAGAAGAAGAAGTTTTTCCTCCTTGTAGAGCTTGAGAAGAGCCCAAGTTGGATTAGCTTCAACCTCTCTTTGTAGATTGGAAGGCCACTTTGCCTCAACATTCGATATTGAATTTGACTTCTAAACTCTCTTTGCTTATTGTTTTTGCATTTTATTTATCGCATTTCGATTCATAGTTTTTAGTTCAATCTTCATGTGTTTTGTTATTCCGATTTAGCTTCCGCTTTAACGATATATGCCATGTTTAGTTGTGTTGATTTTGATTTCAATTTTCTGCAGTAGCTTAGTCTCCATTTCCATTTCCATTTCATATATTGCATATTAGGGTTTAGTTCATCAATCACCCAAAGAGGAAAACCGAATCTAACCAATGGTTAGTGCAATTTTGCTATCACTTGCATTGTGAATACCATATTTAATTAAGTAATTAGGTTAATAATTCATAGACCCAAGCCGAAACCAAAAGTCTTTGTGAGACGATTCGGGATTCACTCCTATTATTACTTTGACAAACCTACACTTGGGAAAGCGTTAATCCACTTACCTATTTTGGGCGAGTCACTCCTCCATAGAGAGAGTTGAGCAACTTCGGACCATCAAAGATGCTCGGTGTACACTTTTTATTGTTCTTCTATGTCAAATTTTACGAGTATAAGCTTCGTAGATTATTTCGATGCCAAAACACCAACTTTCTATAAAAAACGGACAAAACCGTTGAAAGTTCCTCCATAGTGAGAGTTGAGCAACTTCGGACCATCAAAGTTGCTCTGTGTACACTTTTTATTGTTGTTCTATGTAAAATTTTATGAATACAAGCTTCGAAGATTATTTCGATTCCAAAACACCAACTTTATATGACAAATGGATAAAACCGTTAAAAGCTCCTCCATAGAGAGAGTTGATCAACTTCGGACCATCAAAGTTTCTCTGTGTACACTTTTTATTGTTGTTCTATGTAAAATTTTATAAATACAAGCTTCCAAGATTATTTCAATTCCAAAACACCAACTTTCTGTGACAAATGGATAAAACCGTTAAAAGCTCCTCCATAGAGAGAGTTGAGCAACTTTGGACCATCAAAGATGCTCTGTGTACACTTTTTATTGTTGTACTATGTAAAATTTTATGAATACAAGCTTCGAAGATTATTTCGATTCCAAAACACCAACTTTTTATGACAAATGGATAAAACCGTTAAAAGCTCCTCCATAGAGAGAGTTGAGCAACTTCGGACCATCAAAGATGCTCGGTGTACACTTTTTATTGTTCTTCTATGTCAAATTTTACGAGTATAAGCTTCGTAGATTATTTCGATGCCAAAACACCAACTTTCTATAAAAAATGGACAAAACCGTTGAAAGCTCCTCCATAGTGAGAGTTGAGCAACTTCGGACCATCAAAGTTGCTCTGTGTACACTTTTTATTGTTGTTCTATGTAAAATTTTATGAATACAAGCTTACAAGATTATTTCGATTCGAAAACATCAACTTTCAATGACAAATGTATAAAACCGTTAAGAGCTCCTCCATAGAGAGAGTTGATCAACCTCGGACCATCAAAGTTGCTCTGTGTACACTTTTTATTGTCGTTCTATGGAAAATTTTATGAATACAAGCTTACAAGATTATTTCGATTCGAAAACATCAACTTTCTATGACAAATGGATAAAAAGGTTAAAAGCTCCTCCATAGAGAGAGTTGATCAACTTCGGACCATCAAAGTTGCTCTGTGTACACTTTTTATTGTTGTTCTATGTAAAATTTTATGAATACAAGCTTACAAGATTATTTCGATTCCAAAACACCAACTTTCTATAAAAAATGGACAAAACCGTTGAAAGCTCCTCTATAGAGAGAGTTGAGCAACTTCTGACCATCAAAGTTGCTCTGTTTACACTTTTTATTGTTGTTCTATGTAAAATTTTATGAATACAAGCTTCCAAGATTATTTCAATTCTAAAACACCAACTTTCTGTGACAAATGGATAAAACCGTTAAAAGCTCCTCCATAGAGAGAGTTGAGCAACTTCGGACCATCAAAGATGCTCTGTGTACACTTTTTACTGTTGTACTATGTAAAATTTTATGAATACAATCTTCGAAGATTATTTCGATTCCAAAACACCAACTTTCTATGAAAATGGACAAAACCGTTGAAAGCTCCTCCATAGAGAGAGTTGAGCAACTTCTGACCATCAAAGTTGCTCTGTTTACACTTTTTATTGTTGTTTTATGTAAAATTTTATGAATACAAGCTTCCAAGATTATTTCAATTCCAAAACACCAACTTTCTGTGACAAATGGATAAAACCGTTGAAAGCTCCTCCATAGTGAGAGTTTAGCAACTTCGGACCATCAAAGTTGCTCTGTGTACACTTTTTATTGTTGTTCTATGTAAAATTTTATGAATAAAAGCTTACAAGATTATTTCGATTCAAAAACATCAACTTTCAATGACAAATGTATAAAACCGTTAAAAGCTCCTCCATAGAGAGAGTTGATCAACTTCGGACCATCAAAGTTGCTCTGTGTACACTTTTTATTGTTGTTCTATGTAAAATTTTATGAATACAAGCTTACAAGATTATTTCGATTCCAAAACACCAACTTTCTATGAAAAATGGACAAAACCGTTGAAAGCTCCTCCATAGAGAGAGTTGATCAACCTCGGACCATCAAAGTTGCTCTGTGTACACTTTTTATTGTCGTTCTATGGAAAATTTTATGAATACAAGCTTACAAGATTATTTCGATTCGAAAACATCAACTTTCTATGACAAATGGATAAAACCGTTAAAAGCTCCTCCATAGAGAGAGTTGATCAACTTCGGACCATCAAAGTTGCTCTGTGTACACTTTTTATTGTTGTTCTATGTAAAATTTTATGAATACAAGCTTACAAGATTATTTCGATTCCAAAACACCAACTTTCTATGAAAAATGGACAAAACCGTTGAAAGCTCCTCCATAGAGAGAGTTGATCAACTTCGGACCATCAAAGTTGCTCTGTGTACACTTTTTATTGTTGTTCTATGTAAAATTTTATGAATACAAGCTTACAAGATTATTTCGATTCCAAAACACCAACTTTCTATGAAAAATGGATAAAACCGTTAAAGCTACTCCATAGAGAGAGTAGAGCAACTTCGGACAATCAAAGTTGCTCTGTGTACACTTTTTATTGTTGTTCTATGGAAAATTTTATGAATACAAGATTACAAGATTATTTCGATTCGAAAACATCAACTTTCTATGACAAATGGATAAAACCGTTAAAAGCTCCTCCATAGAGAGAGTTGATCAACTTCGGACCATCAAAGTTGCTCTGTGTACACTTTTTATTGTTGTTCTATGTAAAATTTTATGAATACAAGCTTCGAAGATTATTTCGATTCCAAAACACCAACTTTCTATGACAAATGGATAAAACCGTTAAAAGCTCCTCCATAGAGAGAGTTGATCAACTTCGGACCATCAAAGTTGCTCTGTGTACACTTTTTATTGTTCTTCTATGTCAAATTTTACAAGTATAAGCTTCGTAGATTATTTCGATGCCAAAACACCAACTTTCTATAAAAAATGGACAAAACCGTTGAAAGCTCCTCCATAGAGAGAGTTGAGCAACTTCGGACCATCAAAGATGCTCGGTGTACACTTTTTATTGTTCTTCTATGTCAAATTTTACGTGTATAAGCTTTGTAGATTATTTCGATGGCAAAACACCAACTTTCTATGAAAAATGGACAAAATTGTTGAAAGCTCCTTCATAGAGAGAGTTGAGCAACTTCGGACCATCAAAGTTGCTCTGTGTACACTTTTTATTGTTGTTCTATGAAAAATTTTATGAATACAAGCTTACAAGATTATTTCGATTCGAAAACATCAACTTTCTATGACAAATGGATAAAACCGTCAAAAGCTCCTCCATAGAGAGAGTTGACCAACTTCGGACCATCAAAGTTGCTCTGTGTACACTTTTTATTGTTGTTCTGTGTAAAATTTTACGAATACAAGCTTACAAGATTATTTCGATTCCAACACACCAACTTTCTATGAAAAATGGACAAAACCGTTGAAAGCTCCTCCATAGAGAGAGTTGAGCAACTTCGGACCATCAAAGTTGCTCTGTGTACACTTTTTATTGTTGTTCTATGTAAAATTTTATGAATACAAGCTTAAAAGATTATTTCGATTCCAAAACAACAACTTTCTATGAACAATGGACAAAACCGTTGAAAGCTCCTCCATAGAGAGAGTTGAGCAACTTTGGACCATCAAAGATGCTCGGTGTACACTTTTTATTGTTGTTCTATGGAAAATTTTATGAATACAAGCTTACAAGATTATTTCGATTCGTAAACATCAACTTTCTATGACAAATGGATAAAACCGTTAAAAGCTCCTCCATAGAGAGAGTTGAGCAACTTCGGACCATCAAAGATGCTCGGTGTACACTTTTTATTGTTCTTCTATGTCAAATTTTACGAGTATAAGCTTCGTAGATTATTTCGATGCCAAAACACCAACTTTCTATAAAAAATGGACAAAACCGTTGAAAGCTCCTCCATAGTGAGAGTTTAGCAACTTCGGACCATCAAAGTTGCTCTGTGTACACTTTTTATTGTTGTTCTATGTAAAATTTTATGAATACAAGCTTACAAGATTATTTCGATTCAAAAACATCAACTTTCAATGACAAATGTATAAAACCGTTAAAAGCTCCTCCATAGAGAGAGTTGATCAACTTCGGACCATCAAAGTTGCTCTGTGTACACTTTTTATTGTCGTTCTATGGAAAATTTTATGAATACAAGCTTACAAGATTATTTCGATTCGAAAACATCAACTTTCTATGACAAATGGATAAAACCGTTAAAAGCTCCTCCATTGAGAGAGTTGATCAACTTCGGACCATCAAAGTTGCTCTGTGTACACATTTTATTGTTGTTCTATGTAAAATTTTATGAATACAAGCTTACAAGATTATTTCGATTCCAAAACACCAACTTTCCATGAAAAATGGACAAAACCGTTGAAAGCTCCTCCATAGAGAGAGTTGATCAACTTCGGACCATCAAAGTTGCTCTGTGTACACTTTTTATTGTTGTTCTATGTAAAATTTTATGAATACAAGCTTACAAGATTATTTCGATTCCAAAACACCAACTTTCTATGAAAAATGGATAAAACCGTTAAAGCTACTCCATAGAGAGAGTAGAGCAACTTCGGACCATCAAAGTTGCTCTGTGTACACTTTTTATTGTTGTTCTATGGAAAATTTTATGAATACAATCTTACAAGATTATTTCGATTCGTAAACATCAACTTTCTATGAAAAATGGATAAAACCGTTAAAAGCTCCTCCATAGAGAGAGTTGATCAACTTCGGACCATCAAAGTTGCTCTGTGTACACTTTTTATTGTTGTTCTATGTAAAATTTTATGAATACAAGCTTCGAAGATTATTTCGATTCCAAAACACCAACTTTCTATGACAAATGGATAAAACCGTTAAAAGCTCCTCCATAGAGAGAGTTGATCAACTTCGGACCATCAAAGTTGCTCTATGTACACTTTTTATTGTTGTTCTACGTAAAATTTTATGAATACAAGCTTCGAAGATTATTTCGATTCCAAAACACCAACTTTCTATGACAAATGGACAAAACTGTTAAAAGCTCGTCCATAGAGAGAGTTGATCAACTTCGGACCATCAAAGTTGCTCTGTGTTCACTTTTTATTGTTCTTTTATGTCAAATTTTACGAGTATAAGCTTCGTAGATTATTTCGATGCCAAAACACCAACTTTCTATAAAAAATGGACAAAACCGTTGAAAGCTCCTCCATAGAGAGAGTTGAGCAACTTCGGACCATCAAAGTTGCTCTGTGTACACTTTTTATTGTTGTTCTATGTAAAATTTTATGAATACAAGCTTACAAGATTATTTCGATTCGAAAACATCAACTTTCTATGACAAATGGATAAAACCGTTAAAAGCTCCTCCATAGAGAGAGTTGATCAACTTCGGACCATCAAAGTTGCTCTGTGTACACTTTTTATTGTTGTTCTATGTAAAATTATATGAATACAAGCTTCGAAGATTATTTCGATTCCAAAACACCAACTTTCTATGACAAATGGATAAAACCGTTCAAAGCTCCGCCATAGAGAGAGTTGACCAACTTCGGACCATCAAAGTTGCTCTGTGTAAACCTTTTATTGTTGTTCTTTGTAAAATTTTATGAATACAAGCTTAAAAGATTATTCCGATTCCAAAACAACAACTTTCTATGAACAATGGTTAAAACCATTGAAAGCTCCTCCATAGAGAGAGTTGAGCAACTTCGGACCATCAAAGATGCTCGGTGTACACTTTTTATTGTTCTTCTAGGTCAAATTTTACGTGTATAAGCTTTGTAGATTATTTCAATGGCAAAACACCAACTTTCTATGAAAAATGGACAAAACTGTTGAAAGCTCCTTCATAGAGAGAGTTGAGCAACTTCGGACCATCAAAGTTGCTCTGTGTACACTTTTTATTGTTGTTCTATGAAAATTTTTATGAATACAAGCTTACAAGATTATTTCGATTCGAAAACATCAACTTTCTATGACAAATGGATAAAACCGTCAAAAGCTCCTCCATAGAGAGAGTTGACCAATTTCGGACCATCAAAGTTGCTCTGTGTACACTTTTTATTGTTGTTCTATGAAAAATTTTATGAATACAAGCTTACAAGATTATTTCGATTCCAACACACCAACTTTCTATGAAAAATGGACAAAACCGTTGAAAGCTCCTCCATAGAGAGAGTTGAGCAACTTCGGACCATCAAAGTTGCTCTGTGTACACTTTTTATTGTTGTTCTATGTAAAATTTTATGAATAAAAGCTTAAAAGATTATTTCGATTCCAAAACAACAACTTTCTATGAACAATGGACAAAACCGTTGAAAGCTCCTCCATAGAGAGAGTTGAGCAACTTCGGACCATCAAAGAAGCTCGGTGTACACTTTTTATTGTTCTTCTATGTCAAATTTTACGAGTATAAGCTTCGTAGATTATTTCGATGCCAAAACACCAACTTTCTATAAAAAATGGACAAAACCATTGAAATCTCCTCCATAGAGAGAGTTGAGCAACTTCGGACCATCAAAGTTGCTCTGTGTACACTTTTTATTGTTGTTCTATTTAAAATTTTATGAATACAAGCTTACAAGATTATTTCGATTCGAAAACATCAACTTTCTATGACAAATGGATAAAACCGTTAAAAGTTCCTCCATAGAGAGAGTTGATCAACTTCGGACCATCAAAGTTGCTCTGTGTACACTTTTTATTGTTGTTCTATGTAAAATTTTTTGAATACAAGCTTACAAGATTATTTCGATTCCAAAACACCAACTTTCTATGAAAAATGGACAAAACCGTTGAAAGCTCTTCCATAGAGAGAGTTGATCAACTTCGGACCATCAAAGTTGCTCTGTGTACACTTTTTATTGTTGTTCTATGTAAAATTTTATGAATACAAGCTTCGAAGATTATTTCGATTCCAAAACACCAACTTTCTATGACAAATGGATAAAACCGTTAAAAGCTCCTCCATAGAGAGAGTTGATCAACTTCGGACTATCAAAGTTTCTCTGTGTACACTTTTTATTGTTGTTCTATGTAGAATTTTATGAATACAAGCTTACAAGATTATTTCGATTACAAAACACTAACTTTCTTTGAAAATGGACAAAACCGTTGAAAGCTCCTCCATAGAGAGATTTGAGCAACTTCTGATCATCAAAGTTGCCCTGTGTACACTTTTTATTGTTGTTCTATGTAAAATTTTATGAATACAAGCTTCCAAGATTATTTCAATTCCAAAACACTAACTTTCTGTGACAAATGGATAAAACCGTTAAAAGCTCATCCATAGAGAGAGTTGAGCAACTTTGGACCATCAAAGATGCTCTGTGTACACTTTTTATTGTTGTACTATGTAAAATTTTATGAATACAAGCTTCGAAGATTATTTCGATTCCAAAACACCAACTTTCTATGACAAATGGATAAAACCGTTAAAAGCTCCTTCATAGAGAGAGTTGAGCAACTTCGGACCATCAAAGATGCTCGGTGTACACTTTTAATTGTTCTTCTATGTCAAATTTTATGAGTATAAGCTTCGTAGATTATTTCGATGCCAAAACACCAACTTTCTATAAAAAATGGACAAAACCGTTGAAAGCTCCTCCATAGTGAGAGTTGAGCAACTTCGGACCATCAAAGTTGCTCTGTGTACACTTTTTATTGTCGTTCTATGTAAAATTTTATGAATACAAGCTTACAAGATTATTTCGATTCGAAAACATCAACTTTCTATGACAAATGTATAAAACCGTTAAAAGCTCCTCCATAGAGAGAGTTGATCAACTTCGGACCATCAAAGTTGCTCTGTGTACACTTTTTATTGTCGTTCTATGGAAAATTTTATGAATACAAGCTTACAAAATTATTTCGATTCGAAAACATCAACTTTCTATGACAAATGGATAAAACCGTTAAAAGCTCCTCCATAGAGAGAGTTGATCAACTTCGGACCATCAAAGTTGCTCTGTGTACACTTTTTATTGTTGTTCTATGTAAAATTTTATGAATACAAGCTTACAAGATTATTTCGATTCCAAAACACCAACTTTCTATGAAAAATGGACAAAACCGTTGAAAGCTCCTCCATAGAAAGAGTTGATCAACTTCGGACCATCAAAGTTGCTCTGTGTACACTTTTTATTGTTGTTCTATGTAAAATTTTATGAATACAAGCTTAAAAGATTATTTCGATTCCAAAACACCAACTTTCTATGAAAAATGGATAAAACCGTTAAAGCTACTCCATAGAGAGAGTAGAGCAACTTCGGACCATCAAAGTTGCTCTTGGTACACTTTTTATTGTTGTTCTATGGAAAATTTTATGAATACAAGCTTAAAAGATTATTTCGATTCCAAAACAACAACTTTCTATGAACAATGGACAAAACCGTTGAAAGCTCCTCCATAGAGAGAGTTGAGCAACTTCGGACCATCAAAGATGCTCGGTGTACACTTTTTATTGTTCTTCTATGTCAAATTTTACGTGTATAAGCTTTGTAGATTATTTCGATGGCAAAACACCAACTTTCTATGAAAAATGGACAAAATTGTTGAAAGCTCCTTCATAGAGAGAGTTGAGCAACTTCGGACCATCAAAGTTGCTCTGTGTACACTTTTTATTGTTGTTCTATGAAAAATTTTATGAATACAAGCTCACAAGATTATTTCGATTCGAAAACATCAACTTTCTATGACAAATAGATAAAACCGTTAAAAGCTCCTCCATAGAGAGAGTTGATCAACTTCGGACCATCAAAGTTGCTCTGTGTACACTTTTTATTGTTGTTCTATGTAAAATTTTATGAATACAAGCTTCGAAGATTATTTCGATTCCAAAACACCAACTTTCTATGACAAATGGATAAAACCGTTAAAAGCTCCTCCATAGAGAGAGTTGATCAACTTCGGACAATCAAAGTTGCTCTGTGTACACTTTTTATTGTTGTTCTATGTAAAATTTTATGAATACAAGCTTACAAGATTATTTCGATTCCAAAACACCAACTTTCTATGACAAATGGATAAAACCGTTAAAAGCTCCTCCATAGAGAGAGTTGATCAACTTCGGACCATCAAAGTTGCTCTGTGTACACTTTTTATTGTTCTTCTATGTCAAATTTTACAAGTATAAGCTTCGTAGATTATTTCGATGCCAAAGCACCAACTTTCTATAAAAAATGGACAAAACCGTTGAAAGCTCCTCCATAGAGAGAGTTGAGCAACTTCGGACCATCAAAGATGCTCGGTGTACACTTTTTATTGTTCTTCTATGTCAAATTTTACGTGTATAAGCTTTGTAGATTATTTCGATGGCAAAACACCAACTTTCTATGAAAAATGGACAAAATTGTTGAAAGCTCCTTCATAGAGAGAGTTGAGCAACTTCGGACCATCAAAGTTGCTCTGTGTACACTTTTTATTGTTGTTCTATGAAAAATTTTATGAATACAAGCTTACAAGATTATTTCGATTCGAAAACATCAACTTTCTATGACAAATGGATAAAACCGTCAAAAGCTCCTCCATAGAGAGAGTTGACCAACTTCGGACCATCAAAGTTGCTCTGTGTACACTTTTTATTGTTGTTCTGTGTAAAATTTTACGAATACAAGCTTACAAGATTATTTCGATTCCAACACACCAACTTTCTATGAAAAATGGACAAAACCGTTGAAAGCTCCTCCATAGAGAGAGTTGAGCAACTTCGGACCATCAAAGTTGCTCTGTGTACACTTTTTATTGTTGTTCTATGTAAAATTTTATGAATACAAGCTTAAAAGATTATTTCGATTCCAAAACAACAACTTTCTATGAACAATGGACAAAACCGTTGAAAGCTCCTCCATAGAGAGAGTTGAGCAACTTTGGACCATCAAAGATTCTCGGTGTACACTTTTTATTGTTGTTCTATGGAAAATTTTATGAATACAAGCTTACAAGATTATTTCGATTCGTAAACATCAACTTTCTATGACAAATGGATAAAACCGTTAAAAGCTCCTCCATAGAGAGAGTTGAGCAACTTCGGACCATCAAAGATGCTCGGTGTACACTTTTTATTGTTCTTCTATGTCAAATTTTACGAGTATAAGCTTCGTAGATTATTTCGATGCCAAAACACCAACTTTCTATAAAAAATGGACAAAACCGTTGAAAGCTCCTCCATAGTGAGAGTTTAGCAACTTCGGACCATCAAAGTTGCTCTGTGTACACTTTTTATTGTTGTTCTATGTAAAATTTTATGAATACAAGCTTACAAGATTATTTCGATTCAAAAACATCAACTTTCAATGACAAATGTATAAAACCGTTAAAAGCTCCTCCATAGAGAGAGTTGATCAACTTCGGACCATCAAAGTTGCTCTGTGTACACTTTTTATTGTCGTTCTATGGAAAATTTTATGAATACAAGCTTACAAGATTATTTTGATTCGAAAACATCAACTTTCTATGACAAATGGATAAAACCGTTAAAAGCTCCTCCATTGAGAGAGTTGATCAACTTCGGACCATCAAAGTTGCTCTGTGTACACATTTTATTGTTGTTCTATGTAAAATTTTATGAATACAAGCTTACAAGATTATTTCGATTCCAAAACACCAACTTTCCATGAAAAATGGACAAAACCGTTGAAAGCTCCTCCATAGAGAGAGTTGATCAACTTCGGACCATCAAAGTTGCTCTGTGTACACTTTTTATTGTTGTTCTATGTAAAATTTTATGAATACAAGCTTACAAGATTATTTCGATTCCAAAACACCAACTTTCTATGAAAAATGGATAAAACCGTTAAAGCTACTCCATAGAGAGAGTAGAGCAACTTCGGACCATCAAAGTTGCTCTGTGTACACTTTTTATTGTTGTTCTATGGAAAATTTTATGAATACAAGCTTACAAGATTATTTCGATTCGTAAACATCAACTTTCTATGACAAATGGATAAAACCGTTAAAAGCTCCTCCATAGAGAGAGTTGATCAACTTCGGACCATCAAAGTTGCTCTGTGCACACTTTTTATTGTTGTTCTATGTAAAATTTTATGAATACAAGCTTACAAGATTATTTCGATTCCAAAACACCAACTTTCTATGAAAAATGGACAAAACCGTTGAAAGCTCCTCCATAGAGAGAGTTGATCAACTTCGGACCATCAAAGTTGCTCTATGTACACTTTTTATTGTTGTTCTATGTAAAATTTTATGAATACAAGCTTACAAGATTATTTCGATTCCAAAACACCAACTTTCTATGAAAAATGGACAAAACCGTTGAAAGCTCCTCCATAGAGAGAGTTGATCAACTTCGGACCATCAAAGTTGCTTTATGTACACTTTTTATTGTTGTACTATGTAAAATTTTATGAATACAAGCTTCGAAGATTATTTCGATTCCAAAACACCAACTTTCTATGACAAATGGATAAAACCGTTAAAAGCTCCTCCATAGAGAGAGTTGAGCAACTTCGGACCATCAAAGATGCTCGGTGTACACTTTTTATTGTTCTTCTATGTCAAATTTTATGAGTATAAGCTTCGTAGATTATTTCGATGCCAAAACACCAACTTTCTATAAAAAATGGACAAAACCGTTGAAAGCTCCTCCATAGTGAGAGTTGAGCAACTTCGGACCATCAAAGTTGCTCTGTGTACACTTTTTATTGTCGTTCTATGTAAAATTTTATGAATACAAGCTTACAAGATTATTTCGATTCGAAAACATCAACTTTCTATGACAAATGTATAAAACCGTTAAAAGCTCCTCCATAGAGAGAGTTGATCAACTTCGGACCATCAAAGTTGCTCTGTGTACACTTTTTATTGTCGTTCTATGGAAAATTTTATGAATACAAGCTTACAAAATTATTTCGATTCGAAAACGTCAACTTTCTATGACAAATGGATAAAACCGTTAAAAGCTCCTCCATAGAGAGAGTTGATCAACTTCGGACCATCAAAGTTGCTCTGTGTACACTTTTTATTGTTGTTCTATGTAAAATTTTATGAATACAAGCTTACAAGATTATTTCGATTCCAAAACACCAACTTTCTATGAAAAATGGACAAAACCGTTGAAAGCTCCTCCATAGAAAGAGTTGATCAACTTCGGACCATCAAAGTTGCTCTGTGTACACTTTTTATTGTTGTTCTATGTAAAATTTTATGAATACAAGCTTACAAGATTATTTCGATTCCAAAACACCAACTTTCTATGAAAAATGGATAAAACCGTTAAAGCTACTCCATAGAGAGAGTAGAGCAACTTCGGACCATCAAAGTTGCTCTTGGTACACTTTTTATTGTTGTTCTATGGAAAATTTTATGAATACAAGCTTAAAAGATTATTTCGATTCCAAAACAACAACTTTCTATGAACAATGGACAAAACCGTTGAAAGCTCCTCCATAGAGAGAGTTGAGCAACTTCGGACCATCAAAGATGCTCGGTGTACACTTTTTATTGTTCTTCTATGTCAAATTTTACGTGTATAAGCTTTGTAGATTATTTCGATGGCAAAACACCAACTTTCTATGAAAAATGGACAAAATTGTTGAAAGCTCCTTCATAGAGAGAGTTGAGCAACTTCGGACCATCAAAGTTGCTCTGTGTACACTTTTTATTGTTGTTCTATGAAAAATTTTATGAATACAGGCTTACAAGATTATTTCGATTCGAAAACATCAACTTTCTATGACAAATGGATAAAACCGTTAAAAGCTCCTCCATAGAGAGAGTTGATCAACTTCGGACCATCAAAGTTGCTCTGTGTACACTTTTTATTGTTGTTCTATGTAAAATTTTATGAATACAAGCTTCGAAGATTATTTCGATTCCAAAACACCAACTTTCTATGACAAATGGATAAAACCGTTAAAAGCTCGTCCATAGAGAGAGTTGATCAACTTCGGACAATCAAAGTTGCTCTGTGTACACTTTTTATTGTTGTTCTATGTAAAATTTTATGAATACAAGCTTACAAGATTATTTCGATTCCAAAACACCAACTTTCTATGACAAATGGATAAAACCGTTAAAAGCTCCTCCATAGAGAGAGTTGATCAACTTTGGACCATCAAAGTTGCTCTGTGTACACTTTTTATTGTTCTTCTATGTCAAATTTTACAAGTATAAGCTTCGTAGATTATTTCGATGCCAAAACACCAACTTTCTATAAAAAATGGACAAAACCGTTGAAAGCTCCTCCATAGAGAGAGTTGAGCAACTTCGGACCATCAAAGATGCTCGGTGTACACTTTTTATTGTTGTTCTATGTCAAATTTTACGTGTATAAGCTTTGTAGATTATTTCGATGGCAAAACACCAACTTTCTATGAAAAATGGACAAAATTGTTGAAAGCTCCTTCATAGAGAGAGTTGAGCAACTTCGGACCATCAAAGTTGCTCTGTGTACACTTTTTATTGTTGTTCTATGAAAAATTTTATGAATACAAGCTTACAAGATTATTTCGATTCGAAAACATCAACTTTCTATGACAAATGGATAAAACCGTCAAAAGCTCCTCCATAGAGAGAGTTGACCAACTTCGGACCATCAAAGTTGCTCTGTGTACACTTTTTATTGTTGTTCTGTGTAAAATTTTACGAATACAAGCTTACAAGATTATTTCGATTCCAACACACCAACTTTCTATGAAAAATGGACAAAACCGTTGAAAGCTCCTCCATAGAGAGAGTTGAGCAACTTCGGACCATCAAAGTTGCTCTGTGTACACTTTTTATTGTTGTTCTATGTAAAATTTTATGAATACAAGCTTAAAAGATTATTTCGATTCCAAAACAACAACTTTCTATGAACAATGGACAAAACCGTTGAAAGCTCCTCCATAGAGAGAGTTGAGCAACTTTGGACCATCAAAGATGCTCGGTGTACACTTTTTATTGTTGTTCTATGGAAAATTTTATGAATACAAGCTTACAAGATTATTTCGATTCGTAAACATCAACTTTCTATGACAAATGGATAAAACCGTTAAAAGCTCCTCCATAGAGAGAGTTGAGCAACTTCGGACCATCAAAGATGCTCGGTGTACACTTTTTATTGTTCTTCTATGTCAAATTTTACGAGTATAAGCTTCGTAGATTATTTCGATGCCAAAACACCAACTTTCTATAAAAAATGGACAAAACCGTTGAAAGCTCCTCCATAGTGAGAGTTTAGCAACTTCGGACCATCAAAGTTGCTTTGTGTACACTTTTTGTTGTTGTTCTATGTAAAATTTTATGAATACAAGCTTACAAGATTATTTCGATTCAAAAACATCAACTTTCAATGACAAATGTATAAAACCGTTAAAAGCTCCTCCATAGAGAGAGTTGATCAACTTCGGACCATCAAAGTTGCTCTGTGTACACTTTTTATTGTCGTTCTATGGAAAATTTTATGAATACAAGCTTACAAGATTATTTCGATTCGAAAACATCAACTTTCTATGACAAATGGATAAAACCGTTAAAAGCTCCTCCATTGAGAGAGTTGATCAACTTCGGACCATCAAAGTTGCTCTGTGTACACATTTTATTGTTGTTCTATGTAAAATTTTATGAATACAAGCTTACAAGATTATTTCGATTCCAAAACATCAACTTTCCATGAAAAATGGACAAAACCGTTGAAAGCTCCTCCATAGAGAGAGTTGATCAACTTCGGACCATCAAAGTTGCTCTTTGTACACTTTTTATTGTTGTTCTATGTAAAATTTTATGAATACAAGCTTACAAGATTATTTCGATTCCAAAACACCAACTTTCTATGACAAATGGACAAAACCGTTAAAAGCTCCTCCATAGAGAGAGTTGATCAACTTCGGACCATGAAAGTTGCTCTGTGTACACATTTTATTGTTGTTCTATGTAAAATTTTATGAATACAAGCTTACAAGATTATTTCGATTCCAAAACACCAACTTTCCATGAAAAATGGACAAAACCGTTGAAAGCTCCTCCATAGAGAGAGTTGATCAACTTCAGACCATCAAAGTTGCTCTGTGTACACTTTTTATTGTTGTTCTATGTAAAATTTTATGAATACAAGCTTCGAAGATTATTTCGATTCCAAAACACCAACTTTCTATGACAAATGGACAAAACCGTTAAAAGCTCCTCCATAGAGAGAGTTGATCAACTTCGGACCATCAAAGTTGCTCTGTGTACACTTTTTATTGTTCTTCTATGTCAAATTTTACGAGTATAAGCTTCGTAGATTATTTTGATGCCAAAACACCAACTTTCTATAAAAAATGGACAAAACCGTTGAAAGCTCCTCCATAGAGAGAGTTGAGCAACTTCGGACTATCAAAGTTGCTCTGTGTACACTTTTTATTGTTGTTCTATGTAAAATTTTATGAATACAAGCTTACAAGATTATTTCGATTCGAAAACATCAACTTTCTATGACAAATTGATAAAACCGTTAAAAGCTCCTCCATAGAGAGAGTTGATCAACTTCGGACCATCGAAGTTGCTCTGTGTACACTTTTTATTGTTGTTCTATGTAAAATTATATGAATACAAGCTTCGAAGATTATTTCGATTCCAAAACACCAACTTTCTATGACAAATGGATAAAACCGTTAAAAGCTCCTCCATAGAGAGAGTTGACCAACTTCGGACCATCAAAGTTGCTCTGTGTACACTTTTTATTGTTGTTCTACGTAAAATTTTATGAATACAAGCTTAAAAGATTATTTCGATTCCAAAACAACAACTTTCTATGAGCAATGGACAAAACCGTTGAAAGTTCCTCCATAGAGAGAGTTGAGCAACTTCGGACCATCAAAGATGCTCGGTGTACACTTTTTATTGTTCTTCTATGTCAAATTTTACGTGTATAAGCTTCGTAGATTATTTCGATGGCAAAACACCAACTTTCTATGAAAAATGGACAAAACTGTTGAAAGCTCCTTCATAGAGAGAGTTGAGCAACTTCGGACCATCAAAGTTGCTCTGTGTACACTTTTTATTGTTGTTCTATGAAAAATTTTATGAATACAAGCTTACAAGATTATTTCGATTCGAAAACATCAACTTTCTATGACAAATGGATAAAACCGTTAAAAGCTCCTCCATAGAGAGAGTTGACCAACTTCGGACCATCAAAGTTGCTCTGTGTACACTTTTTATTGTTGTTCTATGTAAAATTTTATGAATACAAGCTTACAAGATTATTTCGATTCCAACACACCAACTTTCTATGAAAAATGGACAAAACCGTTGAAAGCTCCTCCATAGAGAGAGTTGGGCAACTTCGGACCATCAAAGTTGCTCTGTGTACAATTTTATTGTTGTTCTATGGAAAATTTTATGAATACAAGCTTACAAGATTATTTCGATTCGAAAACATCAACTTTCTATGACAAATGGATAAAACCGTTAAAAGCTCCTCCATAGAGAGAGTTGAGCAACTTTGGACCATCAAAGTTGCTCTGTGTACACTTTTTATTGTTGTACTATGTAAAATTTTATGAATACAAGCTTCGAAGATTATTTCGATTCCAAAACACCAACTTTCTATGACAAATGGATAAAACCGTTAAAAGCTCCTCCATAGAGAGAGTTGAGCAACTTCGGACCATCAAAGATGCTCGGTGTACACTTTTTATTGTTCTTCTATGTCAAATTTTACGTGTATAAGCTTCGTAGATTATTTCGATGGCAAAACACCAACTTTCTATGAAAAATGGACAAAACTGTTGAAAGCTCCTCCATAGAGAGAGTTGAGCAACTTCGGACCATCAAAGTTGCTCTGTGTACACTTTTTATTGTTGTTCTATGAAAAATTTTATGAATACAAGCTTACAAGATTATTTCGATTCGAAAACATCAACTTTCTATGACAAATGGATAAAACTGTTAAAAGCTCTTCCATAGAGAGAGTTGACCAACTTCGGACCATCAAAGTTGCTCTGTGTACACTTTTTATTGTTCTTCTATGTAAAATTTTATGAATACAAGCTTCCAAGATTATTTCAATTCCAAAACACCAACTTTCTGTGACAAATGGATAAAACCGTTAAAAGCTCCTCCATAGAGAGAGTTGAGCAACTTTGGACCATCAAAGATGCTCTGTGTGCACTTTTTATTGTTCTTCTATGTCAAATTTTACGAGTATAAGCTTCGTAGATTATTTCGATGCCAAAACACCAACTTTCTATAAAAATTAGACAAAACTGTTGAAAGCTCCTCCATAGAGAGGGTTGAGCAAGTTCGGACCATCAAAGTTGCTCTGTCTACACTTTTTATTGTTGTTCTATGTAAAATTTTATGAATACAAGCTTACAAGATTATTTCGATTCGAAAACATCAACTTCCTATGGCAAATGGATAAAACCGTTAAAAGCTCCTCCATAGAGAGAGTTGATCAACTTCGGACCATCAAAGTTGCTCTGTGTACACTTTTTATTGTTGTTCTATGTAAAATTATATGAATACAAGCTTCGAAGATTATTTCGATTCCAAAACACCAACTTTCTATGACAAATGGATAAAACCGTTAAAAGCTCCTCCATAGAGAGAGTTGACCAACTTCGGACCATCAAAGTTGCTCTGTGTACACTTTTTAATGTTGTTCTATGTAAAATTTTATGAATACAAGCTTAAAAGATTATTTCGATTCCAAAACAACAACTTTCTATGAAAAATGGACAAAACCGTTGAAAGCTCCTCCATAGAGAGAGTTGAGCAACTTCGGACCATCAAAGATGCTCGGTGTACACTTTTTATTGTTCTTCTATGTCAAATTTTACGAGTATAAGCTTCGTAGATTATTTCGATGCCAAAACACCAACTTTCTATAAAAAATGGACAAAACCGTTGAAAGCTCCTCCAAAGTGAGAGTTGAGCAACTTCGGACCATCAAAGTTGCTCTGTGTACACTTTTTATTGTTGTTCTATGTAAAATTTTATGAATACAAGCTTACAAGATTATTTCGATTCGAAAACATCAACTTTCTATGACAAATGTATAAAACCGTTAAAAGCTCCTCCATAGAGAGAGTTGATCAACTTCGGACCATCAAAGTTGCTCTGTGTACACTTTTTATTGTCGTTCTATGGAAAATTTTATGAATACAAGCTTCGAAGATTATTTCGATTCCAAAACACCAACTTTCTATGACAAATGGATAAAATCGTTAAAAGCTCCTCCATAGAGAGAGTTGACCAACTTCGGACCATCAAAGTTGCTCTGTGTACACTTTTTATTGTTGTTCTATGGAAAATTTTATGAATACAAGCTTACAAGATTATTTCGATTCGAAAACATCAACTTTCTATGACAAATGGATAAAACCGTTAAAAGCTCCTCCATAGAGAGAGTTGATCAACTTCGGACCATCAAAGTTGCTCTGTGTACACTTTTTATTGTTGTTCAATGTAAAATTTTATGAATACAAGCTTCGAAGATTATTTCGATTCCAAAACACCAACTTTCTATGACAAATGGATAAAACCGTTAAACGCTCCTCCATAGAGAGAGTTGATCAACTTCGGACCATCAAAGTTGCTCTGTGTACACTTTTTATTGTTGTTCTATGTAAAATTTTATGAATACAAGCTTCGAAGATTATTTCGATTCCAAAACACCAACTTTCTATGACAAATGGATAAAACCGTTAAAAGCTCCTCCATAGAGAGAGTTGATCAACTTCGGACCATCAAAGTTGCTCTGTGTACACTTTTTATTGTTCTTCTATGTCAAATTTTACGAGTATAAGCTTCGTAGATTATTTCGATGCCAAAACACCAACTTTCTATAAAAAATGGACAAAACCGTTGAAAGCTCCTCCATAGAGAGAGTTGAGCAACTTCGGACTATCAAAGTTGCTCTGTGTACACTTTTTATTGTTGTTCTATGTAAAATTTTATGAATACAAGCTCACAAGATTATTTCGATTCGAAAACATCAACTTTCTATGACAAATGGATAAAACCGTTAAAAGCTCCTCCATAGAGAGAGTTGATCAACTTCGGACCATCAAAGTTGCTCTGTGTACACTTTTTATTGTTGTTCTATGTAAAATTATATGAATACAAGCTTCGAAGATTATTTCGATTCCAAAACACCAACTTTCTATGACAAATGGATAAAACCGTTAAAAGCTCCTCCATAGAGAGAGTTGACCAACTTCGGACCATCAAAGTTGCTCTGTGTACACTTTTTATTGTTGTTCTACGTAAAATTTTATGAATACAAGCTTAAAAGATTATTTTGATTCCAAAACAACAACTTTCTATGAGCAATGGACAAAACCGTTGAAAGTTCCTCCATAGAGAGAGTTGAGCAACTTCGGACCATCAAAGATGCTCGGTGTACACTTTTTATTGTTCTTCTATGTCAAATTTTACGTGTATAAGCTTCGTAGATTATTTCGATGGCAAAACACCAACTTTCTATGAAAAATGGACAAAACTGTTGAAAGCTCCTTCATAGAGAGAGTTGAGCAACTTCGGACCATCAAAGTTGCTCTGTGTACACTTTTTATTGTTGTTCTATGAAAAATTTTATGAATACAAGCTTACAAGATTATTTCGATTCGAAAACATCAACTTTCTATGACAAATGGATAAAACCGTTAAAAGCTCCTCCATAGAGAGAGTTGACCAACTTCGGACCATCAAAGTTGCTCTGTGTACACTTTTTATTGTTGTTCTATGTAAAATTTTATGAATACAAGCTTACAAGATTATTTCGATTCCAACACACCAACTTTCTATGAAAAATGGACAAAACCGTTGAAATCTCCTCCATAGAGAGAGTTGAGCAACTTCGGACCATCAAAGTTGCTCTGTGTACAATTTTATTGTTGTTCTATGGAAAATTTTATGAATACAAGCTTACAAGATTATTTCGATTCGAAAACATCAACTTTCTATGACAAATGGATAAAACCGTTAAAAGCTCCTCCATAGAGAGAGTTGAGCAACTTTGGACCACCAAAGTTGCTCTGTGTACACTTTTTATTGTTGTACTATGTAAAATTTTATGAATACAAGCTTCGAAGATTATTTCGATTCCAAAACACCAACTTTCTATGACAAATGGATAAAACCGTTAAAAGCTCCTCCATAGAGAGAGTTGAGCAACTTCGGACCATCAAAGATGCTCGGTGTACACTTTTTATTGTTCCTCTATGTCAAATTTTACGTGTATAAGCTTCGTAGATTATTTCGATGGCAAAACACCAACTTTCTATGAAAAATGGACAAAACTGTTGAAAGCTCCTCCATAGAGAGAGTTGAGCAACTTCGGACCATCAAAGTTGCTCTGTGTACACTTTTTATCGTTGTTCTATGAAAAATTTTATGAATACAAGCTTACAAGATTATTTCGATTCGAAAACATCAACTTTCTATGACAAATGGACAAAACTGTTAAAAGCTCTTCCATAGAGAGAGTTGACCAACTTCGGACCATCAAAGTTGCTCTGTGTACACTTTTTATTGTTGTTCTATGTAAAATTTTATGAATACAAGCTTCCAAGATTATTTCAATTCCAAAACACCAACTTTCTGTGACAAATGGATAAAACCGTTAAAAGCTCCTCCATAGAGAGAGTTGAGCAACTTTGGACCATCAAAGATGCTCTGTGTGCACTTTTTATTGTTCTTCTATGTCAAATTTTACGAGTATAAGCTTCGTAGATTATTTCGATGCCAAAACACCAACTTTCTATAAAAAATAGACAAAACTGTTGAAAGCTCCTCCATAGAGAGAGTTGAGCAAGTTTGGACCATCAAAGTTGCTCTGTCTACACTTTTTATTGTTGTTCTATGTAAAATTATATGAATACAAGCTTCGAAGATTATTTCGATTCCAAAACACCAACTTTCTATGACAAATGGATAAAACCGTTAAAAGCTCCTCCATAGAGAGAGTTGACCAACTTCGGACCATCAAAGTTGCTCTGTGTACACTTTTTAATGTTGTTCTATGTAAAATTTTACGAATACAAGCTTAAAAGATTATTTCGATTCCAAAACAACAACTTTCTATGAAAAATGGACAAAATCGTTGAAAGCTCCTCCATAGAGAGAGTTGAGCAACTTCGGACCATCAAAGATGCTCGGTGTACACTTTTTATTGTTCTTCTATATCAAATTTTACGTGTATAAGCTTCGTAGATTATTTCGATGGCAAAACACCAACTTTCTATCAAAAATGGACAAAACTGTTGAAAGCTCCTGCATAGAGAGAGTTGAGCAACTTCGGACCAACAAAGTTGCTCTGTGTACACTTTTTATTGTTGTTCTATGAAAAATTTTATGAATACAAGCTTACAAGATTATTTCGATTCGAAAACATCAACTTTCTATGACAAATGGATAAAACCGTTAAAAGCTCATCCATAGAGAGAGTTGACCAACTTCGGACTATCAAAGTTGCTCTGTGTACACTTTTTATTGTTGTTCTATGTAAAATTTTATGAATACAAGCTTACAAGATTATTTCGATTCGAACACACCAATTTTCTATGAAAAATGGACAAAACCGTTGAAAGCTCCTCCATAGAGAGAGTTGAGCAACTTCGGACCATCAAAGTTGCTCTGTGTACAATTTTATTGTTGTTCTATGGAAAATTTTATGAATACAAGCTTACAAGATTATTTCGATTCGAAAACATCAACTTTCTATGACAATTGGATAAAACCGTTAAAAGCTCCTCCATAGAGAGAGTTGAGCAACTTTGGACCATCAAAGTTGCTCTGTGTACACTTTTTATTGTTGTACTATGTAAAATTTTATGAATACAAGCTTCGAAGATTATTTCGATTCCAAAATACCAACTTTCTATGACAAATGGATAAAACCGTTAAAAGCTCCTCCATAGAGAGATTTGAGCAACTTCGGACCATCAAAGATGCTCGTTGTACACTTTTTATTGTTCTTCTCTGTCAAATTTTACGTGTATAAGCTTCGTAGATTATTTCGATGGCAAAACACTTACTTTCTATGAAAAATGGACAAAACTGTTGAAAGCTCCTCCATAGAGAGAGTTGAGCAACTTCGGACCATCAAAGTTGCTCTGTGTACACTTTTTATTGTTGTTCTATGAAAATTTTTATGAATACAAGCTTACAAGATTATTTCGATTCGAAAACATCAACTTTCTATGACAAATGGATAAAACTGTTAAAAGCTCTTCCATAGAGAGAGTTGACCAACTTCGGACCATCAAAGTTGCTCTGTGTACACTTTTTATTGTTGTTCTATGTAAAATTTTATGAATACAAGCTTCCAAGATTATTTCAATTCCAAAACACCAACTTTCTGTGACAAATGGATAAAACCGTTAAAAGCTCCTCCATAGAGAGAGTTGAGCAACTTCGGACCATCAAAGATGCACGGTGTACACTTTTTATTGTTCTTCTATGTCAAATTTTACGAGTATAAGCTTCGTAGATTATTTCGATGCCAAAACACCAACTTTCTATAAAAAATGGACAAAACCGTTGAAAGCTCCTCCATAGTGAGAGTTGA
Source organism: Euonymus europaeus (assembly GCA_963580455.1). Taxonomy (NCBI): domain Eukaryota; kingdom Viridiplantae; phylum Streptophyta; class Magnoliopsida; order Celastrales; family Celastraceae; genus Euonymus; species Euonymus europaeus. Next base: position 18,366,098 of record OY756959.1, on the reverse strand, counting down.
GCAACTTCGGACCATCAAAGTTGCTCTGTGTACACTTTTTATTGTTGTTCTATGTAAAATTTTATGAATACAAGCTTACAAGATTATTTCGATTCGAAAACATCAACTTTCTATGACAAATGTATAAAACCGTTAAAAGCTCCTCCATAGAGAGAGTTGATCAACTTCGGACCATCAAAGTTGCTCTGTGTACACTTTTTATTGTCGTTCTATGGAAAATTTTATGAATACAAGCTTCGAAGATTATTTCGATTCCAAAACACCAACTTTCTATGACAAATGGATAAAATCGTTAAAAGCTCCTCCATAGAGAGAGTTGACCAACTTCGGACCATCAAAGTTGCTCTGTGTACACTTTTTATTGTTGTTCTATGGAAAATTTTATGAATACAAGCTTACAAGATTATTTCGATTCGAAAACATCAACTTTCTATGACAAATGGATAAAACCGTTAAAAGCTCCTCCATAGAGAGAGTTGATCAACTTCGGACCATCAAAGTTGCTCTGTGTACACTTTTTATTGTTGTTCAATGTAAAATTTTATGAATACAAGCTTCGAAGATTATTTCGATTCCAAAACACCAACTTTCTATGACAAATGGATAAAACCGTTAAACGCTCCTCCATAGAGAGAGTTGATCAACTTCGGACCATCAAAGTTGCTCTGTGTACACTTTTTATTGTTGTTCTATGTAAAATTTTATGAATACAAGCTTCGAAGATTATTTCGATTCCAAAACACCAACTTTCTATGACAAATGGATAAAACCGTTAAAAGCTCCTCCATAGAGAGAGTTGATCAACTTCGGACCATCAAAGTTGCTCTGTGTACACTTTTTATTGTTCTTCTATGTCAAATTTTACGAGTATAAGCTTCGTAGATTATTTCGATGCCAAAACACCAACTTTCTATAAAAAATGGACATAACCGTTGAAAGCTCCTCCATAGAGAGAGTTGAGCAACTTCGGACTATCAAAGTTGCTCTGTGTACACTTTTTATTGTTGTTCTATGTAAAATTTTATGAATACAAGCTTACAAGATTATTTCGATTCGAAAACATCAACTTTCTATGACAAATGGATAAAACCGTTAAAAGCTCCTCCATAGAGAGAGTTGATCAACTTCGGACCATCAAAGTTGCTCTGTGTACACTTTTTATTGTTGTTCTATGTAAAATTATATGAATACAAGCTTCGAAGATTATTTCGATTCCAAAACACCAACTTTCTATGACAAATGGATAAAACCGTTAAAAGCTCCTCCATAGAGAGAGTTGACCAACTTCGGACCATCAAAGTTGCTCTGTGTACACTTTTTATTGTTGTTCTACGTAAAATTTTATGAATAAAAGCTTAAAAGATTATTTCGATTCCAAAACAACAACTTTCTATGAGCAATGGACAAAACCGTTGAAAGTTCCTCCATAGAGAGAGTTGAGCAACTTCGGACCATCAAAGATGCTCGGTGTACACTTTTTATTGTTCTTCTATGTCAAATTTTACGTGTATAAGCTTCGTAGATTATTTCGATGGCAAAACACCAACTTTCTATGAAAAATGGACAAAACTGTTGAAAGCTCCTTCATAGAGAGAGTTGAGCAACTTCGGACCATCAAAGTTGCTCTGTGTACACTTTTTATTGTTGTTCTATGAAAAATTTTATGAATACAAGCTTACAAGATTATTTCGATTCGAAAACATCAACTTTCTATGACAAATGGATAAAACCGTTAAAAGCTCCTCCATAGAGAGAGTTGACCAACTTCGGACCATCAAAGTTGCTCTGTGTACACTTTTTATTGTTGTTCTATGTAAAATTTTATGAATACAAGCTTACAAGATTATTTCGATTCCAACACACCAACTTTCTATGAAAAATGGACAAAACCGTTGAAATCTCCTCCATAGAGAGAGTTGAGCAACTTCGGACCATCAAAGTTGCTCTGTGTACAATTTTATTGTTGTTCTATGGAAAATTTTATGAATACAAGCTTACAAGATTATTTCGATTCGAAAACATCAACTTTCTATGACAAATGGATAAAACCGTTAAAAGCTCCTCCATAGAGAGAGTTGAGCAACTTTGGACCACCAAAGTTGCTCTGTGTACACTTTTTATTGTTGTACTATGTAAAATTTTATGAATACAAGCTTCGAAGATTATTTCGATTCCAAAACACCAACTTTCTATGACAAATGGATAAAACCGTTAAAAGCTCCTCCATAGAGAGAGTTGAGCAACTTCGGACCATCAAAGATGCTCGGTGTACACTTTTTATTGTTCCTCTATGTCAAATTTTACGTGTATAAGCTTCGTAGATTATTTCGATGGCAAAACACCAACTTTCTATGAAAAATGGACAAAACTGTTGAAAGCTCCTCCATAGAGAGAGTTGAGCAACTTCGGACCATCAAAGTTGCTCTGTGTACACTTTTTATCGTTGTTCTACGAAAAATTTTATGAATACAAGCTTACAAGATTATTTCGATTCGAAAACATCAACTTTCTATGACAAATGGACAAAACTGTTAAAAGCTCTTCCATAGAGAGAGTTGACCAACTTCGGACCATCAAAGTTGCTCTGTGTACACTTTTTATTGTTGTTCTATGTAAAATTTTATGAATACAAGCTTCCAAGATTATTTCAATTCCAAAACACCAACTTTCTGTGACAAATGGATAAAACCGTTAAAAGCTCCTCCATAGAGAGAGTTGAGCAACTTTGGACCATCAAAGATGCTCTGTGTGCACTTTTTATTGTTCTTCTATGTCAAATTTTACGAGTATAAGCTTCGTAGATTATTTCGATGCCAAAACACCAACTTTCTATAAAAAATAGACAAAACTGTTGAAAGCTCCTCCATAGAGAGAGTTGAGCAAGTTTGGACCATCAAAGTTGCTCTGTCTACACTTTTTATTGTTGTTCTATGTAAAATTATATGAATACAAGCTTCGAAGATTATTTCGATTCCAAAACACCAACTTTCTATGACAAATGGAAAAAACCGTTAAAAGCTCCTCCATAGAGAGAGTTGACCAACTTCGGACCATCAAAGTTGCTCTGTGTACACTTTTTAATGTTGTTCTATGTAAAATTTTATGAATACAAGCTTAAAAGATTATTTCGATTCCAAAACAACAACTTTCTATGAAAAATGGACAAAACCGTTGAAAGCTCCTCCATAGAGAGAGTTGAGCAACTTCGGACCATCAAAGATGCTCGGTGTACACTTTTTATTGTTCTTCTATATCAAATTTTACGTGTATAAGCTTCGTAGATTATTTCGATGGCAAAACACCAACTTTCTATCAAAAATGGACAAAACTGTTGAAAGCTCCTGCATAGAGAGAGTTGAGCAACTTCGGACCAACAAAGTTGCTCTGTGTACACTTTTTATTGTCGTTCTATGGAAAATTTTATGAATACAAGCTTCGAAGATTATTTCGATTCCAAAACACCAACTTTCTATGACAAATGGATAAAATCGTTAAAAGCTCCTCCATAGAGAGAGTTGACCAACTTCGGACCATCAAAGTTGCTCTGTGTACACTTTTTATTGTTGTTCTATGGAAAATTTTATGAATACAAGCTTACAAGATTATTTCGATTCGAAAACATCAACTTTCTATGACAAATGGATAAAACCGTTAAAAGCTCCTCCATAGAGAGAGTTGATCAACTTCGGACCATCAAAGTTGCTCTGTGTACACTTTTTATTGTTGTTCAATATAAAATTTTATGAATACAAGCTTCGAAGATTATTTCGATTCCAAAACACCAACTTTCTATGACAAATGGATAAAACCGTTAAACGCTCCTCCATAGAGAGAGTTGATCAACTTCGGACCATCAAAGTTGCTCTGTGTACACTTTTTATTGTTGTTCTATGTAAAATTTTATGAATACAAGCTTCGAAGATTATTTCGATTCCAAAACACCAACTTTCTATGACAAATGGATAAAACCGTTAAAAGCTCCTCCATAGAGAGAGTTGATCAACTTCGGACCATCAAAGTTGCTCTGTGTACACTTTTTATTGTTCTTCTATGTCAAATTTTACGAGTATAAGCTTCGTAGATTATTTCGATGCCAAAACACCAACTTTCTATAAAAAATGGACATAACCGTTGAAAGCTCCTCCATAGAGAGAGTTGAGCAACTTCGGACTATCAAAGTTGCTCTGTGTACACTTTTTATTGTTGTTCTATGTAAAATTTTATGAATACAAGCTTACAAGATTATTTCGATTCGAAAACATCAACTTTCTATGACAAATGGATAAAACCGTTAAAAGCTCCTCCATAGAGAGAGTTGATCAACTTCGGACCATCAAAGTTGCTCTGTGTACACTTTTTATTGTTGTTCTATGTAAAATTATATGAATACAAGCTTCGAAGATTATTTCGATTCCAAAACACCAACTTTCTATGACAAATGGATAAAACCGTTAAAAGCTCCTCCATAGAGAGAGTTGACCAACTTCGGACCATCAAAGTTGCTCTGTGTACACTTTTTATTGTTGTTCTACGTAAAATTTTATGAATACAAGCTTAAAAGATTATTTCGATTCCAAAACAACAACTTTCTATGAGCAATGGACAAAACCGTTGAAAGTTCCTCCATAGAGAGAGTTGAGCAACTTCGGACCATCAAAGATGCTCGGTGTACACTTTTTATTGTTCTTCTATGTCAAATTTTACGTGTATAAGCTTCGTAGATTATTTCGATGGCAAAACACCAACTTTCTATGAAAAATGGACAAAACTGTTGAAAGATCCTTCATAGAGAGAGTTGAGCAACTTCGGACCATCAAAGTTGCTCTGTGTACACTTTTTATTGTTGTTCTATGAAAAATTTTATGAATACAAGCTTACAAGATTATTTCGATTCGAAAACATCAACTTTCTATGACAAATGGATAAAACCGTTAAAAGCTCCTCCATAGAGAGAGTTGACCAACTTCGGACCATCAAAGTTGCTCTGTGTACACTTTTTATTGTTGTTCTATGTAAAATTTTATGAATACAAGCTTACAAGATTATTTCGATTCCAACACACCAACTTTCTATGAAAAATGGACAAAACCGTTGAAATCTCCTCCATAGAGAGAGTTGAGCAACTTCGGACCATCAAAGTTGCTCTGTGTACAATTTTATTGTTGTTCTATGGAAAATTTTATGAATACAAGCTTACAAGATTATTTCGATTCGAAAACATCAACTTTCTATGACAAATGGATAAAACCGTTAAAAGCTCCTCCATAGAGAGAGTTGAGCAACTTTGGACCACCAAAGTTGCTCTGTGTACACTTTTTATTGTTGTACTATGTAAAATTTTATGAATACAAGCTTCGAAGATTATTTCGATTCCAAAACACCAACTTTCTATGACAAATGGATAAAACCGTTAAAAGCTCCTCCATAGAGAGAGTTGAGCAACTTCGGACCATCAAAGATGCTCGGTGTACACTTTTTATTGTTCCTCTATGTCAAATTTTACGTGTATAAGCTTCGTAGATTATTTCGATGGCAAAACACCAACTTTCTATGAAAAATGGACAAAACTGTTGAAAGCTCCTCCATAGAGAGAGTTGAGCAACTTCGGACCATCAAAGTTGCTCTGTGTACACTTTTTATCGTTGTTCTATGAAAAATTTTATGAATACAAGCTTACAAGATTATTTCGATTCGAAAACATCAACTTTCTATGACAAATGGACAAAACTGTTAAAAGCTCTTCCATAGAGAGAGTTGACCAACTTCGGACCATCAAAGTTGCTCTGTGTACACTTTTTATTGTTGTTCTATGTAAAATTTTATGAATACAAGCTTCCAAGATTATTTCAATTCCAAAACACCAACTTTCTGTGACAAATGGATAAAACCGTTAAAAGCTCCTCCATAGAGAGAGTTGAGCAACTTTGGACCATCAAAGATGCTCTGTGTGCACTTTTTATTGTTCTTCTATGTCAAATTTTACGAGTATAAGCTTCGTAGATTATTTCGATGCCAAAACACCAACTTTCTATAAAAAATAGACAAAACTGTTGAAAGCTCCTCCATAGAGAGAGTTGAGCAAGTTTGGACCATCAAAGTTGCTCTGTCTACACTTTTTATTGTTGTTCTATGTAAAATTATATGAATACAAGCTTCGAAGATTATTTCGATTCCAAAACACCAACTTTCTATGACAAATGGATAAAACCGTTAAAAGCTCCTCCATAGAGAGAGTTGACCAACTTCGGACCATCAAAGTTGCTCTGTGTACACTTTTTAATGTTGTTCTATGTAAAATTTTATGAATACAAGCTTAAAAGATTATTTCGATTCCAAAACAACAACTTTCTATGAAAAATGGACAAAACCGTTGAAAGCTCCTCCATAGAGAGAGTTGAGCAACTTCGGACCATCAAAGATGCTCGGTGTACACTTTTTATTGTTCTTCTATATCAAATTTTACGTGTATAAGCTTCGTAGATTATTTCGATGGCAAAACACCAACTTTCTATCAAAAATGGACAAAACTGTTGAAAGCTCCTGCATAGAGAGAGTTGAGCAACTTCGGACCAACAAAGTTGCTCTGTGTACACTTTTTATTGTTGTTCTATGAAAAATTTTATGAATACAAGCTTACAAGATTATTTCGATTCGAAAACATCAACTTTCTATGACAAATGGATAAAACCGTTAAAAGCTCATCCATAGAGAGAGTTGACCAACTTCGGACTATCAAAGTTGCTCTGTGTACACTTTTTATTGTTGTTCTATGTAAAATTTTATGAATACAAGCTTACAAGATTATTTCGATTCGAACACACCAATTTTCTATGAAAAATGGACAAAACCGTTGAAAGCTCCTCCATAGAGAGAGTTGAGCAACTTCGGACCATCAAAGTTGCTCTGTGTACACTTTTTATTGTTGTACTATGTAAAATTTTATGAATACAAGCTTCGAAGATTATTTCGATTCCAAAATACCAACTTTCTATGACAAATGGATAAAACCGTTAAAAGCTCCTCCATAGAGAGAGTTGAGCAACTTCGGACCATCAAAGATGCTCGGTGTACACTTTTTATTGTTCTTCTCTGTCAAATTTTACGTGTATAAGCTTCGTAGATTATTTCGATGGCAAAACACTTACTTTCTATGAAAAATGGACAAAACTGTTGAAAGCTCCTCCATAGAGAGAGTTGAGCAACTTCGGACCATCAAAGTTGCTCTGTGTACACTTTTTATTGTTGTTCTATGAAAATTTTTATGAATAAAAGCTTACAAGATTATTTCGATTCGAAAACATCAACTTTCTATGACAAATGGATAAAACTGTTAAAAGCACTTCCATAGAGAGAGTTGACCAACTTCGGACCATCAAAGTTGCTCTGTGTACACTTTTTATTGTTGTTCTATGTAAAATTTTATGAATACAAGCTTCCAAGATTATTTCAATTCCAAAACACCAACTTTCTGTGACAAATGGATAAAACCGTTAAAAGCTCCTCCATAGAAAGAGTTGAGCAAATTTGGACCATCAAAGATGCTCTGTGTACAATTTTATTGTTGTACTATGTAAAATTTTATGAATACAAGCTTCGAAGATTATTTCGATTCCAAAACACCAACTTTCTATGACAAATGGATAAAACCGTTAAAAGCTCCTCCATAGATAGAGTTGAGCAACTTCGGACCATCAAAGATGCTCGGTGTGCACTTTTTATTGTTCTTCTATGTCAAATTTTATGAGTATAAGCTTCGTAGATTATTTCGATGCCAAAACACCAACTTTCTATAAAAAATAGACAAAACTGTTGAAAGCTCCTCCATAGAGAGAGTTGAGCAAGTTCGGACCATCAAAGTTGCTCTGTCTACACTTTTTATTGTTGTTCTATGTAAAATTTTATGAATACAAGCTTACAAGATTATTTCGATTCGAAAACATCAACTTCCTATGACAAATGGATAAAACCGTTAAAAGCTCCTCCAGAGAGAGAGTTGATCAACTTCGGACCATCAAAGTTGCTCTGTGTACACTTTTTATTGTTCTTCTATGTCAAATTTTACGAGTATAAGCTTCGTAGATTATTTCGATGCCAAAACACCAACTTTCTATAAAAAATAGACAAAACTGTTGAAAGCTCCTCCATAGAGAGAGTTGAGCAAGTTCGGACCATCAAAGTTGCTCTGTCTACACTTTTTATTGTTGTTCTATGTAAAATTTTATGAATACAAGCTTACAAGATTATTTCGATTCGAAAACATCAACTTCCTATGACAAATGGATAAAACCGTTAAAAGCTCCTCCATAGAGAGAGTTGACCAACTTCGGACCATCAAAGTTGCTCTGTGTACACTTTTTAATGTTGTTCTATGTAAAATTTTATGAATACAAGCTTAAAAGATTATTTCGATTCCAAAACAACAACTTTCTATGAACAATGGACAAAACCATTGAAAGCTCCTCCATAGAGAGAATTGAGCAACTTCGGACCATCAAAGATGCTCGGTGTACACTTTTTATAGTTCTTCTATGTCAAATTTTACGTGTATAAGCTTTGTAGATTATTTCGATGGCAAAACACCAACTTTCTATCAAAAATGGACAAAACTGTTGAAAGCTCCTTCATAGAGAGAGTTGAGCAACTTCGGACCATCAAAGTTGCTCTGTGTACACTTTTTATTGTTGTTCTATGTAAAATTTTATGAATACAAGCTTCCTAGATTATTTCGATTCCAAAACACCAACTTTATATGACAAATGGATAAAACCGTTAAAAGCTCCTACAGAGAGAGAGTTGAGCAACTTCGGACCATCAAAGATGCTCGATGTACACATTTTATTATTCTTCTATGTCAAATTTTACGAGTATAAGCTTCGTAGATTATTTTGATGACAAAACACCAACTTTCTGTGAGACAAATGGACTAAACCGTTGAAAGCTCCTCCATAGAGAGAGTTGAGCAACTTCGGACCATCAAAGATGCTCGGTGTACACTTTTTATTGTTCTTCTATGTCAAATTTTACGAGTATAAGCTTCGTAGATTATTTCGATGGTAAAACACCAACTTTCTATGAAAAATTTACAAAACTGTTGAAAGCTCCTCCATGGAGAGAGTTGAGCAACTTCGGACCATCAAAGTTGCTCTGTGTACACTTTTTATTGTTGTTCTATGTAAAATTTTATGAATACAAGCTTACAAGATTATTTCGATTCCAACACACCAACTTTCTATGAAAAATGGACAAAACCGTTGAAAGCTCCTCCATAGAGAAAGTTGAGCAACTTCGGACCATCAAAGTTGCTCCGTGTACACTTTTTATTGTTGTTCTATGTAAAATTTTAAGAATACAAGCTTACAAGATTATTTCGATTCCAACACACCAACTTTCTATGAAAAATAGACAAAACCGTTGAAACCTCCTCCATAGAGAGAGTTGAGCAACTTCGGACCATCAAAGTTGCTCTGTGTACACTTTTTATTGTTGTTCTATGTAAAATTTTATGAATACAAGCTTAAAAGATTATCTCGATTCCAAAACACCAACTTTCTATGAAAAATGGACAAAACCGTTGAAAGCTCCTCCATAGAGAGAGTTGAGCAACTTCGGACCATCAAAGATGCTCGGTGTACACTTTTTATTCTTGTTCTATGCAAAATTTTATGAATACAAGCTTACAAGATTATTTCGATTCGAAAACTTCAACTTTCTATAACAAATGGATAAAACCGTTAAAAGCTCCTCCATAGAGAGAGTTGACCAACTTCGGACCATCAAAGTTGCTCTGTGTACACTTTTTATTGTTGTTCTATGTAAAATTTTATGAATACAAGCTTACAAGATTATTTCGATTCCAACACACCAACTTTCTATGAAAAATGGACAAAACCGTTGAAAGCTCCTCCATAGAGAGAGTTGAGCAACTTCGGACCATCAAAGTTGCTCGGTGTACACTTTTTATTGTTGTTCTATGTAAAATTTTATGAATACAAGCTCACAAGATTATTTCGATTCCAACACACTAACTTTCTATGAAAAATGGACAAAACCGTTGAAAGCTCCTCCATAGAGAGAGTTGAGCAACTTCGGACCATCAAAGATGCTCGGTGTACACTTTTTACTGTTCTTCTATGTCAAATTTTACGAGTATAAGCTTCGTAGATTATTTCGATGACAAAACACCAACTTTCTGTGAGACAAATGGACAAAACCGTTGAAAGCTCCTCCATAGAGAGAGTTGAGCAACTTCGGACCATCAAAGATGCTCGGTGTACACTTTTTACTGTTGTTCTATGTCAAATTTTACGAGTATAAGCTTCGTAGATTATTTCGATGACAAAACACCAACTTTCTGTGAGACAAATGGACAAAACCGTTGAAAGCTCCTCCATAGAGAGAGTTGAGCAACTTCGGACCATCAAAGTTGCTCTGTGTACACTTTTTATTGTTGTTCTATGTAAAATTTTATGAATACAAGCTTACAAGATTATTTCGATTCGAAAACATCAACTTTCTATGACAAATGGATAAAACCGTTAAAAGCTCCTCCATAGAGAGAGTTGACCAACTTTGGACCATCAAAGTTGCTCTGTTTAAACTTTTTATTGTTGTTCTATGTAAAATTTTATGAATACAAGCTTACAAGATTATTTCGATTCCAAAAAATCAACTTTCTATGACAAATGGATAAAACCGTTAAAAGCTCCTCCATAGAGAGAGTTGATCAACTTCGGACCATCAAAGTTGCTCTGTGTACACTTTTTATTGTTGTTCAATGTAAAATTTTATGAATACAAGTTTACAAGATTTTTTCGATTCCAAAACACCAACTTTCTATGAAAAATGGACAAAACCATTGAAAGCTCCTCCATAGAGAGAGTTGAGCAACTTCGGACCATCAAAGTTGCTCTGTGTACACATTTTATTGTTGTTCTATGTAAAATTTTATGAATACAAGTTTACAAGATTATTTCGATTCGAAAACATCAACTTTCTGTGACAAATGGATAAAACCGTTAGAAGCTCCTCCATAGAGAGAGTTGACCAACTTCGGACCATCAAAGTTGCTCTGTGCACACTTTTTATTGTTGTTCTATGGAAAATTTTATGAATACAAGCTTACAAGATTATTTCGATTCCAACACACCAACTTTCTATGAAAAATGGACAAAGCCGTTGAAAGCTCCCCCATAGAGAGAGTTGAGCAACTTCGGACCATCAAAGTTGCTCTGTGTACACTTTTTATTGTTGTTCTATGTAAAATTTTATGAATACAAGCTTCCAAGATTATTTCGATTCCAAAACACCAACTTTATATGACAAATGGATAAAACCGTTGAAAGCTCCTACATAGAGAGAGTTGAGAAACTTCGGACCATCAAAGATGCTCGGTGTACACTTTTTATTGTTCTTCTATGTCAAATTTTACGTGTATAAGCTTCGTAGATTATTTCAATGGCAAAACACCAACTTTCTATGAAAAATGGACAAAACTGTTGAAAGCTCCTCCATAGAGAGAGTTGAGCAACTTCGGACCATCAAAGTTGCTCTGTGTACACTTTTTATTGTTGTTCTATGTAAAATTTTATGAATAAAAGTTTACAAGATTATTTCGATTCGAAAACATCAACTTTCTGTGACAAATGGATAAAACCGTTAGAAGCTCCTCCATAGAGAGAGTTGACCAACTTCGGACCATCAAAGTTGCTCTGTGCACACTTTTTATTGTTGTTCTATGGAAAATTTTATGAATACAAGCTTACAAGATTATTTCGATTCCAACACACCAACTTTCTATGAAAAATGGACAAAGCCGTTGAAAGCTCCCCCATAGAGAGAGTTGAGAAACTTCGGACCATCAAAGTTGCTCTGTGTACACTTTTTATTGTTGTTCTATGTAAAATTTTATGAATACAAGCTTCCAAGATTATTTCGATTCCGAAACACCGACTTTATATGACAAATGGATAAAACCGTTGAAAGCTCCTCCATAGAGAGAGTTGAGCAACTTTGGACCATCAAAGATGCTCGGTGTTCACTTTTTACTGTTCTTCTATGTCAAATTTTACGAGTATAAGCTTCGTAGATTATTTCGATGACAAAACACCAACTTTCTGTGAGACAAATGGACAAAACCGTTGAAAGCTCCTCCATAGAGAGAGTTGAGCAACTTCAGACCATCAAAGTTGCTCTGTGTACACTTTTTATTATTGTTCTATGTAAAATTTTATGAATACAAGCTTACAAGGTTATTTCTATTCGAAAACATCAACTTTCTATGACAAATGGATAAAACCGTTAAAAGCTCCTCCATAGAGAGAGTTGACCAACTTTGGACCATCAAAGTTGCTCTGTGTAAACTTTTTATTGTTGTTCTATGTAAAATTTTATGAATACAAGCTTACAAGATTATTTCGATTCCAAAACATCAACTTTCTATGACAAATGGATAAAACCGTTAAAAACTCCTCCATAGAGAGAGTTGATCAACTTCGGACCATCAAAGTTGCTCTGTGTACACTTTTTATTGTTGTTCTATGTAAAATTTTATGAATACAAGTTTACAAGATTATTTCGATTCCAAAACACCAACTTTCTATGAAAAATGGACAAAACCATTGAAAGCTCCTCCATAGAGAGAGTTGAGCAACTTTGGACCATCAAAGTTGCTCTGTGTACACTTTTTATTGTTGTTCTATGAAAAATTTTATGAATACAAGTTTACAAGATTATTTCGATTCGAAAACATCAACTTTCTGTGACAAATGGATAAAACCGTTAGAAGCTCCTTCATAGAGAGAGTTGACCAACTTCGAACCATCAAAGTTGCACTGTGCACACTTTTTATTATTGTTCTATGGAAAATTTTATGAATACAAGCTTACAAGATTATTTCGATTCCAACACACCAACTTTATATGACAAATGGATAAAACCGTTAAAAGCTCCTACATAGGGAGAGTTGAGCAACTTTGGACCATCAAAGATGCTCGGTGTACACTTTTTATTGTTCTTCTATGTCAAATTTTACGAGTATAAGCTTCGTAGATTATTTCGATGACAAAACACCAACTTTCTGTGAGAGAAATGGACAAAACCGTTGAAAGCTCCTCCATAGAGAGAGTTGAGCAACTTCGGACCATCAAAGATGCTCGGTGTACACTTTTTACTGTTCTTCTATGTCAAATTTTACGAGTATAAGCTTCGTAGATTATTTCGATGACAAAACACCAACTTTCTGTGAGACAAATGGACAAAACCGTTGAAAGCTCCTCCATAGAGAGAGTTGAGCAACTTCAGACCATCAAAGTTTCTCTGTGTACACTTTTTATTGTTGTTCTATGTAAAATTTTATGAATACAAGCTTACAAGGTTATTTCGATTCGAAAACATCAACTTTCTATGACAAATGGATAAAACCGTTAAAAGCTCCTCCATAGAGAGAGTTGACCAACTTTGGACCATCAAAGATGCTCTGTGTAAACTTTTTATTATTGTTCTATGTAAAATTTTATGAATACAAGCTTCCAAGATTATTTCAATTCCAAAACACCAACTTTCTGTGACAAATGGATAAAACCGTTAAAAGCTCCTCCATAGAGAGAGTTGAGCAACTTTGGACCATCAAAATTGCTCTGTGTACACTTTTTATTGTTGTACTATGTAAAATTTTATAAATACAATCTTCGAAGATTATTTCGATTCCAAAACACCAACTTTCTGTGACAAATGGATAAAACCGTTAAAAGCTCCTCCATAGAGAGAGTTGATCAACTTCGGACCATCAAAGTTGCTCTGTGTACACTTTTTATTGTTGTTCTACGTAAAATTTTATGAATACAAGCTTACAAGATTATTTTGATTCCAAAACACCAACTTTCTATAAAAATGGACAAAACCGTTGAAAGCTCCTCCATAGACAGAGTTGAGCAACTTCGGACCATCAAAGTTGCTCTGTGTACACTTTTTATTGTTGTTCTATGTAAAATTTTATGAATACAAGCTTCCAAGATTATTTCAATTCCAAAACACCAACTTTCTGTGACAAATGGATAAAACCGTTAAAAGCTCCTCCATAGAGAGAGTTGAGCAACTTTGGACCATCAAAATTGCTCTGTGTACACTTTTTATTGTTGTACTATGTAAAATTTTATAAATACAATCTTCGAAGATTATTTCGATTCCAAAACACCAACTTTCTGTGACAAATGGATAAAACCGTTAAAAGCTCCTCCATAGAGAGAGTTGAGCAACTTCGGACCATCAAAGATGCTCGGTGTACTCTTTTTATTGCTCTTCTGTGTCAAAATTTAAGAGTATAAGCTTCGTAGATTATTTCGATGCCAAAACACCAACTTTCTATAAAAAAATGGACAAAACCGTTGAAAGCTCCTCCATAGAGAGAGTTGAGCAACTTCGGACCATCAAAGTTGCTCTGTGTACACTTTTTATTGTTGTTCTATGGAAAATTTTATGAATACAAGTTTACAAGATTATTTCGATTCGAAAACATCAACTTTCTATGACAAATGGATAAAACCGTTAAAAGCTCCTCCATAGAGAGAGTTTATCAACTTCGGACCATCAAAGTTGCTCTGTGTACACTTTTTATTGTAGTTCTATGTAAAATTTTATGAATACAAGCTTACAAGATTATTTCGATTCCAAAACACCAACTTTCTATGACAAATGGATAAAACCGTTGAAGCTACTCCATAGAGAGAGTTGAGCAACTTCGGACCATCAAAGTTGCTCTGTGTACACTTTTATTGTTGTTCTACGGAAAATTTTATGAATACAAGCTTACAAGATTATTTCGATTTGAAAACATCAACTTTCTATGACAAATGGATAAAACCGTTAAAAGCTCCTCCATAGAGAGAGTTGATCAACTTCGGACCATCAAAGTTGCTCTGTGTACACTTTTTATTGTTGTTCTATGTAAAATTTTATGAATACAAGCTTCGAAGATTATTTCGATTCCAAAACACCAACTTTCTATGACAAATGGATAAAATCGTTAAAAGCTCCTCCATAGAGAGAGTTGATCAACTTCGGAGCATCAAAGATGCTCGGTGTACACTTTTTAGTGTTCTTCTATGTCAAATTTTATGAGTATAAGCTTCGTAGATTATTTCGATGGCAAAACACCAACTTTCTATGAAAAATGGACAAAACTGTTGAAAGCTCCTCCATAGAGAGAGTTGAGCAACTTCGGACCATCAAAGTTGCTCTGTGTACACTTTTTATTGTTGTTCTATGTAAAATTTTAAGAATACAAGCTTACAAGATTATTTCGATTCCCACACACCAACTTTCTATGAAAAATGGACAAAACCGTTGAAAGCTCCTCCATAGAGAGAGTTGAGCAACTTCGGACCATCAAAGTTGCTCTGTGTACACTTTTTATTGTTGTTCTATGTAAAATTTTATGAATACAAGCTTCGAAGATTATTTCGATTCCAAAACACAAACTTTCTATGACAAATGGATAAAACCGTTAAAAGCTCCTCCATAGAGAGAGTTGAGCAACTTCGGACCGTCAAAGATGCTCGGTGTACACTTTTTATTGTTCTTCTATGTCAAATTTTACGAGTATAAGCTTCGTAGATTATTTCGATGGCAATACACCAACTTTCTATGAAAAATGGACAAAACTGTTGAAAGCTCCTCCATAGAGAGAGTTGAGCAACTTCGGACCATCAAAGTTGCTCTGTGTACACTTTTTATTGTTGCTCTATGTAAAATTTTATGAATACAAGCTTACAAGATTATTTCGATTCGAAAACATCAACTTTCCATGACAAATGGATAAAACCGTTAAAAGCTCGTCCATAGAGAGAGTTGATCATTTTCGGACCATCAAAGTTGCTCTGTGTACACTTTTTATTGTTGTTCTATGTAAAATTTTATGAATACAAGCTTACTAGATTATTTCGATTCCAACACACCAACTTTTTATGAAAAATGGACAAAACTGTTGAAAGCACCTCCATAGAGAGAGTGAAGCAACTTCGGACCATCAAAGTTGCTCTGTGTACACTTTTTATTGTTGTTCTATGTAAAATTTTATGAATACAAGTTTACAAGATTATTTCGATTCGAAAACATCAACTTTCTGTGACAAGTGGATAAAACCGTTAGAAGCTCCTCCTTAGAGAGAGTTGACCAACTTCGGACCATCAAAGTTGCTTTGTGCACACTTTTTATTGTTGTTCTATGGAAAATTTTATGAATACAAGCTTACAAGATTATTTTGATTCCAACACACCAACTTGCTATGAAAAATGGACAAAGCCGTTGAAAGCTCCCCCATAGAGAGAGTTGAGCAACTTCGGACCATCAAAGTTGCTCTGTGTACACTTTTTATTGTTGTTCTATGTAAAATTTTATGAATACAAGCTTCCAAGATTATTTCGATTCCAAAACACCAACTTTATACGACAAATGGATAAACCCGTTAAAAGCTCCTACATAGAGAGAGTTGAGCAACTTTGGACCATCAAAGATGCTCGGTGTACACTTTTTATTGTTCTTCTATGTCAAATTTTACGAGTATAAGCTTCGTAGATTATTTCGATGACAAAACACCAACTTTCTGTGAGAGAAATGGACAAAACCGTTGAAAGCTCCTCCATAGAGAGAGTTGAGCAACTTCGGACCATCAAAGATGCTCGGTGTACACTTTTTACTGTTCTTCTATGTCAAATTTTACGAGTATAAGCTTCGTAGATTATTTCGATGACAAAACACCAACTTTCTGTGAGACAAATGGACAAAACCGTTGAAAGCTCCTCCAAAGAGAGAGTTGAGCAACTTCAGACCATCAAAGTAGCTCTGTGTACACATTTTATTGTTGTTCTATGTAAAATTTTATGAATACAAGCTTACAAGATTATTTCGATTCGAAAACATCAACTTTCTATGACAAATGGATAAAACCGTTAAAAGCTCCTCCATAGAGAGAGTTGATCAACTTCGGACCATCAAAGTTGCTCTGTGTACACTTTTTATTGTTGTTCTATGTAAAATTTTATGAATACAAGTTGACAAGATTATTTCGATTCTAAAACATCAACTTTCTATGAAAAATGGACAAAACCATTGAAAGCTGCTCCATAGAGAGAGTTGAGCAACTTCGGACCATCAAAGTTGCTCTGTGTACACTTTTTATTGTTGTTCTATGTAAAATTTTATGAATACAAGCTTCCAAGATTATTTCAATTCCAAAGCACCAACTTTCTGTGACAAATGGATAAAACCGTTAAAAGCTCCTCCATAGAGAGAGTTGAGCAACTTCGGACCATCAAAGTTGCTCTGTGTACACTTTTTATTGTTGTTCTATGTAAAATTTTATGAATACAAGCTTCGAAGATTATTTCGATTCCAAAACACCAACTTTCTATGACAAATGGATAAAACCGTTAAAAGCTCCTCCATAGAGAGAGTTGATCAACTTCGGACCATCAAAGTTGCTCTGTGTACACTTTTTATTGTTGTTCTACGTAAAATTTTATGAATACAAGTTTACAAGATTATTTCGATTCCAAAACACCAACTTTCTATGAAAATGGACAAAACCGTTGAAAGCTCCTCCATAGAGAGAGTTGAGCAACTTCGGACCATCAAAGTTGCTCTGTGTACACTTTTTATTGTTGTTCTATGTAAAATTTTATGAATACCAGCTTCCAAGATTATTTCAATTCCAAAACACCAACTTTCTGTGACAAATGGATAAAACCGTTAAAAGCTCCTCCAGAGAGAGAGTTGAGCAACTTTGGACCATCAAAGTTGCTCTGTGTACACTTTTTATTGTTGTACTAGATAAAATTTTATGAATACAATCTTCGAAGATTATTTCGATTCCAAAACACCAACTTTCTATGACAAATGGATAAAACCGTTAAAAGCTCCTCCATAGAGAGAGTTGAGCAACTTCGGACCATCAAAGATGCTCGGTGTACACTTTTTATTGTTCTTCTGTGTCAAATTTTATGAGTATAAGCTTCGTAGATTATTTCGATGCCAAAACACCAACTTTCTATAAAAAATGGACAAAACCGTTGAAAGCTCCTCCATAGAGAAAGTTGAGCAACTTCGGACCATCAAAGTTGCTCTGTGTACACGTTTTATTGTTGTTCTATGTAAAATTTTATGAATACAAGCTTACAAGATTATTTCGATTCGAAAACATCAACTTTCTATGACAAATGTATAAAACCGTTAAAAGCTCCTCCATAGAGAGAGTTGACCAACTTCAGACCATCAAAGTTGCTCTGTGTACACTTTTTATTGTTGTTCTATGTAAAATTTTATGAATACAAGCTTACAAGATTATTTCGATTCCAAAACACCAACTTTCTATGAAAAATGGACAAAACCGTTGAAAGCTCCACCATAGAGAGAGTTGAGCAACAACGGACCATCAAAGTTGCTCTGTGTACACTTTTTATTGTTCTTCTATGTCAAATTTTACGAGTATAAGCTTCGTAGATTATTTCGAAGCCAAAACACCAACTTTCTATGAAAAATGGACAAAACCGTTGAAAGCTCCTCCATAGAGAGAGTTGAGCAACTTTGGACCATCAAAGTTGCTCTGTGTACACTTTTTGTTTTTGTTCTATGGAAAATTTTATGAATACAAGCTTACAAGATTATTTCGATTCGAAAACATCAACTTTCTATGAGAAATGGATAAAACCGTTAAAAGCTCCTCCATAGAGAGAGTTGATCAACTTCGTACCATCAAAGTTGCTCTGTGTACACTTTTTATTATAGTTCTATGTAAAATTTTATGAATACAAGCTTACAAGATTATTTCGATTCCAAAACACCAACTTTCTATGACAAATGGATAAAACCGTTGAAGCTACTCCATAGAGAGAGTTGAGCAACTTCGGACCATCAAAATTGCTCTGTGTACACTTTTTATTGTTGTTCTATGGAAAATTTTATGGATACAAGCTTAGAAGATTATTTCGATTTGAAAACATCAACTTTCTATGACAAATGGATAAAACCGTTAAAAGCTCCTCCATAGAGAGAGTTGATCAACTTCGGACCATCAAAGTTGCTCTGTGTACACTTTTTATTGTTGTTCTATGTAAAATTTTATGAATACAAGCTTCGAAGATTATTTCGAATCCAAAACACCAACTTTCTATGACAAATGGACAAAACCGTTAAAAGCTCCTCCATAGAGAGAGTTGATCAACTTCGGACCATCAAAGTTGCTCTGTGTACACTTTTTATTGTTGTTCTATGTAAAATTTTAAGAATACAAGCTTACAAGATTATTTCGATTCCAACACACCAACTTTCTATGAAAAATGGACAAAACCGTTGAAAGCTCCTCCATAGAGAGAGTTGAGCAACTTCGGACCATCAAAGTTGCTCTGTGTAAACTTTTTATTGTTGTTCTATGTAAAATTTTATGAATACAAGCTTAAAAGATTATTTCGATTCCAAAACACCAACTTTCTACGAAAAATGGACAAAACCGTTGAAAGCTCCTCCATAGAGAGAGTTGAGCAACTTCGGACCGTCAAAGATGCTCGGTGTACACTTTTTATTGTTCTTCTATGTCAAATTTTACGAGTATAAGCTTCGTAGATTATTTCGATGGCAAAACACCAACTTTCTATGAAAAATGGACAAAACTGTTGAAAGATCCTCCATAGAGAGAGTTGAGCAACTTCGGACCATCAAAGTTGCTCTGTGTACACTTTTTATTGTTGCTCTATGTAAAATTTTATGAATACAAGCTTACAAGATTATTTCGATTCCAACACACCAACTTTCTATGAAAAATGGACAAAACCGTTGAAAGCTCCTCCATAGAGAGAGTTGAGCAACTTTGGATCATCAAAGTTGCTATGTGTACACTTTTTATTGTTGTTCTATGGAAAATTTTATGAATACAAGCTTACAAGATTATTTCGATTCCAACACACCAACTTTCTATGAAAAATGGACAAAACCGTTGAAAGCTCCTCCATAGAGAGAGTTGAGCAACTTTGGATCATCAAAGTTGCTCTGTGTACACTTTTTATTGTTGTTCTATGGAAAATTTTATGAATACAAGCTTCGAAGATTATTTCGATTCCAAAACACCAACTTTCTATGACAAATGGATAAAACCGTTAAAAGCTCCTCCATAGAGAGAGTTGATCAACTTCGGACCATCAAAGTTGCTCTGTGTACACTTTTTATTGTTGTTCTATGTAAAATTTTATGAATACAAGCTTCCAAGATTATTTCAATTCCAAAACACCAACTTTCTGTGACAAATGGATAAAACCGTTAAAAGCTCCTCCATAGAGAGAGTTGAGCAACTTTGGACCATCAAAATTGCTCTGTGTACACTTTTTATTGTTGTACTATGTAAAATTTTATAAATACAATCTTCGAAGATTATTTCGATTCCAAAACACCAACTTTCTGTGACAAATGGATAAAACCGTTAAAAGCTCCTCCATAGAGAGAGTTGAGCAACTTCGGACCATCAAAGATGCTCGGTGTACTCTTTTTATTGCTCTTCTGTGTCAAAATTTAAGAGTATAAGCTTCGTAGATTATTTCGATGCCAAAACACCAACTTTCTATAAAAAAATGGACAAAACCGTTGAAAGCTCCTCCATAGAGAGAGTTGAGCAACTTCGGACCATCAAAGTTGCTCTGTGTACACTTTTTATTGTTGTTCTATGGAAAATTTTATGAATACAAGTTTACAAGATTATTTCGATTCGAAAACATCAACTTTCTATGACAAATGGATAAAACCGTTAAAAGCTCCTCCATAGAGAGAGTTTATCAACTTCGGACCATCAAAGTTGCTCTGTGTACACTTTTTATTGTAGTTCTATGTAAAATTTTATGAATACAAGCTTACAAGATTATTTCGATTCCAAAACACCAACTTTCTATGACAAATGGATAAAACCGTTGAAGCTACTCCATAGAGAGAGTTGAGCAACTTCGGACCATCAAAGTTGCTCTGTGTACACTTTTATTGTTGTTCTACGGAAAATTTTATGAATACAAGCTTACAAGATTATTTCGATTTGAAAACATCAACTTTCTATGACAAATGGATAAAACCGTTAAAAGCTCCTCCATAGAGAGAGTTGATCAACTTCGGACCATCAAAGTTGCTCTGTGTACACTTTTTATTGTTGTTCTATGTAAAATTTTATGAATACAAGCTTCGAAGATTATTTCGATTCCAAAACACCAACTTTCTATGACAAATGGATAAAATCGTTAAAAGCTCCTCCATAGAGAGAGTTGATCAACTTCGGAGCATCAAAGATGCTCGGTGTACACTTTTTAGTGTTCTTCTATGTCAAATTTTATGAGTATAAGCTTCGTAGATTATTTCGATGGCAAAACACCAACTTTCTATGAAAAATGGACAAAACTGTTGAAAGCTCCTCCATAGAGAGAGTTGAGCAACTTCGGACCATCAAAGTTGCTCTGTGTACACTTTTTATTGTTGTTCTATGTAAAATTTTAAGAATACAAGCTTACAAGATTATTTCGATTCCCACACACCAACTTTCTATGAAAAATGGACAAAACCGTTGAAAGCTCCTCCATAGAGAGAGTTGAGCAACTTCGGACCATCAAAGTTGCTCTGTGTACACTTTTTATTGTTGTTCTATGTAAAATTTTATGAATACAAGCTTCGAAGATTATTTCGATTCCAAAACACAAACTTTCTATGACAAATGGATAAAACCGTTAAAAGCTCCTCCATAGAGAGAGTTGAGCAACTTCGGACCGTCAAAGATGCTCGGTGTACACTTTTTATTGTTCTTCTATGTCAAATTTTACGAGTATAAGCTTCGTAGATTATTTCGATGGCAATACACCAACTTTCTATGAAAAATGGACAAAACTGTTGAAAGCTCCTCCATAGAGAGAGTTGAGCAACTTCGGACCATCAAAGTTGCTCTGTGTACACTTTTTATTGTTGCTCTATGTAAAATTTTATGAATACAAGCTTACAAGATTATTTCGATTCGAAAACATCAACTTTCCATGACAAATGGATAAAACCGTTAAAAGCTCGTCCATAGAGAGAGTTGATCATTTTCGGACCATCAAAGTTGCTCTGTGTACACTTTTTATTGTTGTTCTATGTAAAATTTTATGAATACAAGCTTACTAGATTATTTCGATTCCAACACACCAACTTTTTATGAAAAATGGACAAAACTGTTGAAAGCACCTCCATAGAGAGAGTGAAGCAACTTCGGACCATCAAAGTTGCTCTGTGTACACTTTTTATTGTTGTTCTATGTAAAATTTTATGAATACAAGTTTACAAGATTATTTCGATTCGAAAACATCAACTTTCTGTGACAAGTGGATAAAACCGTTAGAAGCTCCTCCTTAGAGAGAGTTGACCAACTTCGGACCATCAAAGTTGCTTTGTGCACACTTTTTATTGTTGTTCTATGGAAAATTTTATGAATACAAGCTTACAAGATTATTTTGATTCCAACACACCAACTTGCTATGAAAAATGGACAAAGCCGTTGAAAGCTCCCCCATAGAGAGAGTTGAGCAACTTCGGACCATCAAAGTTGCTCTGTGTACACTTTTTATTGTTGTTCTATGTAAAATTTTATGAATACAAGCTTCCAAGATTATTTCGATTCCAAAACACCAACTTTATACGACA
Source organism: Euonymus europaeus (assembly GCA_963580455.1). Classification (NCBI taxonomy): domain Eukaryota; kingdom Viridiplantae; phylum Streptophyta; class Magnoliopsida; order Celastrales; family Celastraceae; genus Euonymus; species Euonymus europaeus. Next base: position 18,343,412 of record OY756959.1, on the reverse strand, counting down.
AATGGATAAACCCGTTAAAAGCTCCTACATAGAGAGAGTTGAGCAACTTTGGACCATCAAAGATGCTCGGTGTACACTTTTTATTGTTCTTCTATGTCAAATTTTACGAGTATAAGCTTCGTAGATTATTTCGATGACAAAACACCAACTTTCTGTGAGAGAAATGGACAAAACCGTTGAAAGCTCCTCCATAGAGAGAGTTGAGCAACTTCGGACCATCAAAGATGCTCGGTGTACACTTTTTACTGTTCTTCTATGTCAAATTTTACGAGTATAAGCTTCGTAGATTATTTCGATGACAAAACACCAACTTTCTGTGAGACAAATGGACAAAACCGTTGAAAGCTCCTCCAAAGAGAGAGTTGAGCAACTTCAGACCATCAAAGTAGCTCTGTGTACACATTTTATTGTTGTTCTATGTAAAATTTTATGAATACAAGCTTACAAGATTATTTCGATTCGAAAACATCAACTTTCTATGACAAATGGATAAAACCGTTAAAAGCTCCTCCATAGAGAGAGTTGATCAACTTCGGACCATCAAAGTTGCTCTGTGTACACTTTTTATTGTTGTTCTATGTAAAATTTTATGAATACAAGTTGACAAGATTATTTCGATTCTAAAACATCAACTTTCTATGAAAAATGGACAAAACCATTGAAAGCTGCTCCATAGAGAGAGTTGAGCAACTTCGGACCATCAAAGTTGCTCTGTGTACACTTTTTATTGTTGTTCTATGTAAAATTTTATGAATACAAGCTTCCAAGATTATTTCAATTCCAAAGCACCAACTTTCTGTGACAAATGGATAAAACCGTTAAAAGCTCCTCCATAGAGAGAGTTGAGCAACTTCGGACCATCAAAGTTGCTCTGTGTACACTTTTTATTGTTGTTCTATGTAAAATTTTATGAATACAAGCTTCGAAGATTATTTCGATTCCAAAACACCAACTTTCTATGACAAATGGATAAAACCGTTAAAAGCTCCTCCATAGAGAGAGTTGATCAACTTCGGACCATCAAAGTTGCTCTGTGTACACTTTTTATTGTTGTTCTACGTAAAATTTTATGAATACAAGTTTACAAGATTATTTCGATTCCAAAACACCAACTTTCTATGAAAATGGACAAAACCGTTGAAAGCTCCTCCATAGAGAGAGTTGAGCAACTTCGGACCATCAAAGTTGCTCTGTGTACACTTTTTATTGTTGTTCTATGTAAAATTTTATGAATACCAGCTTCCAAGATTATTTCAATTCCAAAACACCAACTTTCTGTGACAAATGGATAAAACCGTTAAAAGCTCCTCCAGAGAGAGAGTTGAGCAACTTTGGACCATCAAAGTTGCTCTGTGTACACTTTTTATTGTTGTACTAGATAAAATTTTATGAATACAATCTTCGAAGATTATTTCGATTCCAAAACACCAACTTTCTATGACAAATGGATAAAACCGTTAAAAGCTCCTCCATAGAGAGAGTTGAGCAACTTCGGACCATCAAAGATGCTCGGTGTACACTTTTTATTGTTCTTCTGTGTCAAATTTTATGAGTATAAGCTTCGTAGATTATTTCGATGCCAAAACACCAACTTTCTATAAAAAATGGACAAAACCGTTGAAAGCTCCTCCATAGAGAAAGTTGAGCAACTTCGGACCATCAAAGTTGCTCTGTGTACACGTTTTATTGTTGTTCTATGTAAAATTTTATGAATACAAGCTTACAAGATTATTTCGATTCGAAAACATCAACTTTCTATGACAAATGTATAAAACCGTTAAAAGCTCCTCCATAGAGAGAGTTGACCAACTTCAGACCATCAAAGTTGCTCTGTGTACACTTTTTATTGTTGTTCTATGTAAAATTTTATGAATACAAGCTTACAAGATTATTTCGATTCCAAAACACCAACTTTCTATGAAAAATGGACAAAACCGTTGAAAGCTCCACCATAGAGAGAGTTGAGCAACAACGGACCATCAAAGTTGCTCTGTGTACACTTTTTATTGTTCTTCTATGTCAAATTTTACGAGTATAAGCTTCGTAGATTATTTCGAAGCCAAAACACCAACTTTCTATGAAAAATGGACAAAACCGTTGAAAGCTCCTCCATAGAGAGAGTTGAGCAACTTTGGACCATCAAAGTTGCTCTGTGTACACTTTTTGTTTTTGTTCTATGGAAAATTTTATGAATACAAGCTTACAAGATTATTTCGATTCGAAAACATCAACTTTCTATGAGAAATGGATAAAACCGTTAAAAGCTCCTCCATAGAGAGAGTTGATCAACTTCGTACCATCAAAGTTGCTCTGTGTACACTTTTTATTATAGTTCTATGTAAAATTTTATGAATACAAGCTTACAAGATTATTTCGATTCCAAAACACCAACTTTCTATGACAAATGGATAAAACCGTTGAAGCTACTCCATAGAGAGAGTTGAGCAACTTCGGACCATCAAAATTGCTCTGTGTACACTTTTTATTGTTGTTCTATGGAAAATTTTATGGATACAAGCTTAGAAGATTATTTCGATTTGAAAACATCAACTTTCTATGACAAATGGATAAAACCGTTAAAAGCTCCTCCATAGAGAGAGTTGATCAACTTCGGACCATCAAAGTTGCTCTGTGTACACTTTTTATTGTTGTTCTATGTAAAATTTTATGAATACAAGCTTCGAAGATTATTTCGAATCCAAAACACCAACTTTCTATGACAAATGGACAAAACCGTTAAAAGCTCCTCCATAGAGAGAGTTGATCAACTTCGGACCATCAAAGTTGCTCTGTGTACACTTTTTATTGTTGTTCTATGTAAAATTTTAAGAATACAAGCTTACAAGATTATTTCGATTCCAACACACCAACTTTCTATGAAAAATGGACAAAACCGTTGAAAGCTCCTCCATAGAGAGAGTTGAGCAACTTCGGACCATCAAAGTTGCTCTGTGTAAACTTTTTATTGTTGTTCTATGTAAAATTTTATGAATACAAGCTTAAAAGATTATTTCGATTCCAAAACACCAACTTTCTACGAAAAATGGACAAAACCGTTGAAAGCTCCTCCATAGAGAGAGTTGAGCAACTTCGGACCGTCAAAGATGCTCGGTGTACACTTTTTATTGTTCTTCTATGTCAAATTTTACGAGTATAAGCTTCGTAGATTATTTCGATGGCAAAACACCAACTTTCTATGAAAAATGGACAAAACTGTTGAAAGATCCTCCATAGAGAGAGTTGAGCAACTTCGGACCATCAAAGTTGCTCTGTGTACACTTTTTATTGTTGCTCTATGTAAAATTTTATGAATACAAGCTTACAAGATTATTTCGATTCCAACACACCAACTTTCTATGAAAAATGGACAAAACCGTTGAAAGCTCCTCCATAGAGAGAGTTGAGCAACTTTGGATCATCAAAGTTGCTATGTGTACACTTTTTATTGTTGTTCTATGGAAAATTTTATGAATACAAGCTTACAAGATTATTTCGATTCCAACACACCAACTTTCTATGAAAAATGGACAAAACCGTTGAAAGCTCCTCCATAGAGAGAGTTGAGCAACTTTGGATCATCAAAGTTGCTCTGTGTACACTTTTTATTGTTGTTCTATGGAAAATTTTATGAATACAAGCTTACAAGATTATTTCGATTCGAAAACATCAACTTTCTATGACAAATGTATAAAACCATTGAAAGCTCCTCCATAGAGAGAGTTGATCAACTTCGGACCATCAAAGTTGCTCTGTGTACACTTTTTATTGTAGTTCTATGTAAAATTTTATGAATACAAGCTTACAAGATTATTTCGATTCCAAAACACCAACTTTCTAGGACAAATGGATAAAACCGTTGAAGCTACTCCATAGAGAGAGTTGAGCAACTTCGGACTATCAAAGTTGCTCTGTGTACACTTTTTATTGTTGTTCTATGGAAAATTTTATGAATACAAGCTTACAAGATTATTTCGATTCCAAAACACAAACTTTCTATGAAAAATGGACAAAACCGTTGAAAGCTCCTCCATAGAGAGAGTTGAGCAACTTCGGACCATCGAAGTTGCTATGTGTACACTTTTTATTGTTGTTCTATGTAATATTTTATGAATACAAGCTTACAAGATTTTTTCAATTCGAAAACATCAACTTTCTATGACAAATGTATAAAACCGTTAAAAGCTCCTCCATAGAGAGAGTTGAGCAACTTCGGACCATCAAAGTTGCTCTGTGTACACTTTTTATTGTTGTTCTATGTAAAATTTTATGAATACAAGCTTACAAGATTATTTCGATTCCAAAACACCAACTTTCTATGAAAAATGGACAAAACCGTTGAAAGCTCCTCCATAGAAAGAGTTGAGCAACTTTGGACCATCAAAGTTGCTCTGTGTACACTTTTTATTGTTGTTCTATGGAAAATTTTATGAATATAAGCTTACAAGATTATTTCGATTCGAAAACATCAACTTTCTATGACAAATGTATAAAACCGTTAAAAGCTCCTCCATAGAGAGAGTTGATCAACTTCGGACCATCAAAGTTGCTCTGTGTACACTTTTTATTGTAGTTCTACGTAAAATTTTATGAATACAAGCTTACAAGATTATTTTGATTCCAAAACACCAACTTTCTATGACAAATGGATAAAACCGTTGAAGCTACTCCATAGAGAGAGTTGAGCAACTTCGGACTATCAAAGTTGCTCTGTGTACACTTTTTATTGTTGTTCTATGGAAAATTTTATGAATACAAGCTTACAAGATTATTTCGATTCCAAAACATCAACTTTCTATGAAAAATGGACAAAACCATTGAAAGCTCCTCCATAGAGAGAGTTGAGCAACTTCGGACCATCAAAGTTGCTCTGTGTACACTTTTTATTCTTGTTCTATGTAAAATTTTATGAATACAAGCTTCCAAGATTATTTCAATTCCAAAACACCAACTTTCTGTGACAAATGGATAAAACCGTTAAAAGCTCCTCCATAGAGAGAGTTGAGCAACTTCGGACCATCAAAGTTGCTCTGTGTACACTTTTTATTGTTATTCTATGTAAAATTTTATGAATACAAGCTTCGAAGATTATTTCGATTCCAAAACACCAACTTTCTATCACAAATGGATAAAACCGTTAAAAGCTCCTCCATAGAGAGAGTTGATCAACTTCGGACCATCAAAGTTGCTCTATGTACACTTTTTATTGTTGTTCTATGTAAAATTTTATGAATACAAGCTTACAAGATTATTTCGATTCCAAAACACCAACTTTCTTTGAAAATGGACAAAACCGTTGAAAGCTCCTCCATAGAGAGAGTTAAGCAACTTTGAACCATCAAAGTTGCTCTGTGTACACTTTTTATTGTTGTTCTATGTAAAATTTTATGAATACAAGCTTCCAAGATTATTTCAATTCCAAAACACCAACTTTCTGTGACAAATGGATAAAACCGTTAAAAGCTCCTCCATAGAGATAGTTGACCAACTTCGGGCCATCAAAGTTGCTCTTTGTACACTTTTTATTGTTGTTCTATGTCAAATTTTATGAGTATAAGCTTCGTAGATTATTTCGAAGCCAAAACACCAACTTTCTATAAAAAATGGACCAAACCGTTGAAAGCTCCTCCATAGAGAGAATTGAGCAACTTCGGACCATCAAAGTTGCTCTGTGTACACTTTTTATTGTTGTTCTATGTAAAATTTTATGAATACAAGCTTACAAGATTATTTCGATTCGAAAACATCAACTTTCTATGACAAATGTATAAAACCGTTAAAAGCTTCTCCATAGAGAGAGTTGACCAACTTCGGGCCATCAAAGTTGCTCTGTGTACACTTTTTATTGTTGTTCTATGTAAAATTTTATGAATACAAGCTTACAAGATTATTTCGATTCCAAAACACCAACTTTCTATGAAAAATGGACAAAACCGTTGAAAGCTCCTCCATAGAGAGAGTTGATCAACTTCGGACCATCAAAGTTGCTCTGTGTACACTTTTTATTGTAGTTCTATGTAAAATTTTATGAATACAAGCTTACAAGATTATTTCGATTCCAAAACACCAACTTTCTATGACAAATGGATAAAACCGTTTGATGATGCACAGACCTGGGCCTGGTACACACCATGTAGGAATTGTCCGCTCTGGGCCGCAAGCGGACCGCACGGCTTTATTTCAGGCAAAGCCCGACTCCGTGGCCCAACCCGCGCTCGTGAGAATCGATGAGTGACGTGAGTGTCGAACGCATGACCTCGTGTGAGGGGGCGTAAGCCACTACCACCAAGCTGATCAGCTTGGTGGTAGTAGCTCACTCCCACATCCACGAGGTAAGGAGTTCGATCCCCAGCTGGATCACACTCTGCTCGAACCTCTGGATACGAGAGGACTACGGAGGACCTCCACGATGTGTACGGACGTAGGCCCCAAGGGCCCAAATCCTGCATCATCACCGTTGAAGCTACTCCATAGAGAGAGTTGAGCAACTTCGGACCATCAAAGTTGCTCTGTGTACACTTTTTATTGTTGTTCTATGGAAAATTTTATGAATACAAGCTTACAAGATTATTTCGATTTCAAAACATCAACTTTCTATGACAAATGGATAAAACCGTTAAAAGCTCCTCCATAGAGAGAGTTGATCAACTTCAGACCATCAAAGTTGCTCTGTGTACACTTTTTATTGTTGTTCTATGTAAAATTTTATGAATACAAGCTTCGAAGATTATTTCGATTCCAAAACACCAACTTTCTATGACAAATGGATAAAACCGTTAAAAGCTCCTCCATAGAGAGAGTTGATCAACTTCGGACCATCAAACATGCTCGGTGTACACTTTTTATTGTTCTTCTATGTCAAATTTTACGAGTATAAGCTTCGTAGATTATTTCGATGACAAAACACCAACTTTCTGTGAGACAAATGGACAAAACCGTTGAAAGCTCCTCCATAGAGAGAGTTAAGCAACTTCGGACCATCAGAGATGCTCGGTGTACACTTTTTATTGTTCTTCTATGTCAAATTTTACGAGTATAAGCTTCGTAGATTATTTCGAGGGCAAAACACCAACTTTCTATGAAAAATGGACAAAACTGTTGAAAGCTCCTCCATAGAGAGAGTTGATCAACTTCAGACCATCAAAGTTGCTCTGTGTACACTTTTTATTGTTGTTCTATGTAAAATTTTATGAATACAAGCTTCGAAGATTATTTCGATTCCAAAACACCAACTTTCTATGACAAATGGATAAAACCGTTAAAAGCTCCTCCAGAGAGAGAGTTGAGCAACTTTGGACCATCAAAGTTGCTCTGTGTACACTTTTTATTGTTGTACTATGTAAAATTTTATGAATACAATCTTCGAAGATTATTTCGATTCCAAAACACCAACTTTCTATGACAAATGGATAAAACCGTTAAAAGCTCCTCCATAGAGAGAGTTGAGCAACTTCGGACCATCAAAGATGCTCGGTGTACACTTTTTATTGTTCTTCTGTGTCAAATTTTATGAGTATAAGCTTCGTAGATTATTTCGATGCCAAAACACCAACTTTCTATAAAAAATGGACAAAACCGTTGAAAGCTCCTCCATAGAGAAAGTTGAGCAACTTCGGACCATCAAAGTTGCTCTGTGTACACGTTTTATTGTTGTTCTATGTAAAATTTTATGAATACAAGCTTACAAGATTATTTCGATTCGAAAACATCAACTTTCTATGACAAATGTATAAAACCGTTAAAAGCTCCTCCATAGAGAGAGTTGACCAACTTCAGACCATCAAAGTTGCTCTGTGTACACTTTTTATTGTTGTTCTATGTAAAATTTTATGAATACAAGCTTACAAGATTATTTCGATTCCAAAACACCAACTTTCTATGAAAAATGGACAAAACCGTTGAAAGCTCCACCATAGAGAGAGTTGAGCAACAACGGACCATCAAAGTTGCTCTGTGTACACTTTTTATTGTTCTTCTATGTCAAATTTTACGAGTATAAGCTTCGTAGATTATTTCGAAGCCAAAACACCAACTTTCTATGAAAAATGGACAAAACCGTTGAAAGCTCCTCCATAGAGAGAGTTGAGCAACTTTGGACCATCAAAGTTGCTCTGTGTACACTTTTTGTTTTTGTTCTATGGAAAATTTTATGAATACAAGCTTACAAGATTATTTCGATTCGAAAACATCAACTTTCTATGAGAAATGGATAAAACCGTTAAAAGCTCCTCCATAGAGAGAGTTGATCAACTTCGTACCATCAAAGTTGCTCTGTGTACACTTTTTATTATAGTTCTATGTAAAATTTTATGAATACAAGCTTACAAGATTATTTCGATTCCAAAACACCAACTTTCTATGACAAATGGATAAAACCGTTGAAGCTACTCCATAGAGAGAGTTGAGCAACTTCGGACCATCAAAATTGCTCTGTGTACACTTTTTATTGTTGTTCTATGGAAAATTTTATGGATACAAGCTTAGAAGATTATTTCGATTTGAAAACATCAACTTTCTATGACAAATGGATAAAACCGTTAAAAGCTCCTCCATAGAGAGAGTTGATCAACTTCGGACCATCAAAGTTGCTCTGTGTACACTTTTTATTGTTGTTCTATGTAAAATTTTATGAATACAAGCTTCGAAGATTATTTCGAATCCAAAACACCAACTTTCTATGACAAATGGACAAAACCGTTAAAAGCTCCTCCATAGAGAGAGTTGATCAACTTCGGACCATCAAAGTTGCTCTGTGTACACTTTTTATTGTTGTTCTATGTAAAATTTTAAGAATACAAGCTTACAAGATTATTTCGATTCCAACACACCAACTTTCTATGAAAAATGGACAAAACCGTTGAAAGCTCCTCCATAGAGAGAGTTGAGCAACTTCGGACCATCAAAGTTGCTCTGTGTAAACTTTTTATTGTTGTTCTATGTAAAATTTTATGAATACAAGCTTAAAAGATTATTTCGATTCCAAAACACCAACTTTCTACGAAAAATGGACAAAACCGTTGAAAGCTCCTCCATAGAGAGAGTTGAGCAACTTCGGACCGTCAAAGATGCTCGGTGTACACTTTTTATTGTTCTTCTATGTCAAATTTTACGAGTATAAGCTTCGTAGATTATTTCGATGGCAAAACACCAACTTTCTATGAAAAATGGACAAAACTGTTGAAAGATCCTCCATAGAGAGAGTTGAGCAACTTCGGACCATCAAAGTTGCTCTGTGTACACTTTTTATTGTTGCTCTATGTAAAATTTTATGAATACAAGCTTACAAGATTATTTCGATTCCAACACACCAACTTTCTATGAAAAATGGACAAAACCGTTGAAAGCTCCTCCATAGAGAGAGTTGAGCAACTTTGGATCATCAAAGTTGCTCTGTGTACACTTTTTATTGTTGTTCTATGGAAAATTTTATGAATACAAGCTTACAAGATTATTTCGATTCCAACACACCAACTTTCTATGAAAAATGGACAAAACCGTTGAAAGCTCCTCCATAGAGAGAGTTGAGCAACTTTGGATCATCAAAGTTGCTCTGTGTACACTTTTTATTGTTGTTCTATGGAAAATTTTATGAATACAAGCTTACAAGATTATTTCGATTCGAAAACATCAACTTTCTATGACAAATGTATAAAACCATTGAAAGCTCCTCCATAGAGAGAGTTGATCAACTTCGGACCATCAAAGTTGCTCTGTGTACACTTTTTATTGTAGTTCTATGTAAAATTTTATGAATACAAGCTTACAAGATTATTTCGATTCCAAAACACCAACTTTCTAGGACAAATGGATAAAACCGTTGAAGCTACTCCATAGAGAGAGTTGAGCAACTTCGGACTATCAAAGTTGCTCTGTGTACACTTTTTATTGTTGTTCTATGGAAAATTTTATGAATACAAGCTTACAAGATTATTTCGATTCCAAAACACAAACTTTCTATGAAAAATGGACAAAACCGTTGAAAGCTCCTCCATAGAGAGAGTTGAGCAACTTCGGACCATCGAAGTTGCTCTGTGTACACTTTTTATTGTTGTTCTATGTAATATTTTATGAATACAAGCTTACAAGATTTTTTCAATTCGAAAACATCAACTTTCTATGACAAATGTATAAAACCGTTAAAAGCTCCTCCATAGAGAGAGTTGAGCAACTTCGGACCATCAAAGTTGCTCTGTGTACACTTTTTATTGTTGTTCTATGTAAAATTTTATGAATACAAGCTTACAAGATTATTTCGATTCCAAAACACCAACTTTCTATGAAAAATGGACAAAACCGTTGAAAGCTCCTCCATAGAAAGAGTTGAGCAACTTTGGACCATCAAAGTTGCTCTGTGTACACTTTTTATTGTTGTTCTATGGAAAATTTTATGAATATAAGCTTACAAGATTATTTCGATTCGAAAACATCAACTTTCTATGACAAATGTATAAAACCGTTAAAAGCTCCTCCATAGAGAGAGTTGATCAACTTCGGACCATCAAAGTTGCTCTGTGTACACTTTTTATTGTAGTTCTACGTAAAATTTTATGAATACAAGCTTACAAGATTATTTTGATTCCAAAACACCAACTTTCTATGACAAATGGATAAAACCGTTGAAGCTACTCCATAGAGAGAGTTGAGCAACTTCGGACTATCAAAGTTGCTCTGTGTACACTTTTTATTGTTGTTCTATGGAAAATTTTATGAATACAAGCTTACAAGATTATTTCGATTCCAAAACATCAACTTTCTATGAAAAATGGACAAAACCATTGAAAGCTCCTCCATAGAGAGAGTTGAGCAACTTCGGACCATCAAAGTTGCTCTGTGTACACTTTTTATTGTTGTTCTATGTAAAATTTTATGAATACAAGCTTCCAAGATTATTTCAATTCCAAAACACCAACTTTCTGTGACAAATGGATAAAACCGTTAAAAGCTCCTCCATAGAGAGAGTTGAGCAACTTCGGACCATCAAAGTTGCTCTGTGTACACTTTTTATTGTTATTCTATGTAAAATTTTATGAATACAAGCTTCGAAGATTATTTCGATTCCAAAACACCAACTTTCTATCACAAATGGATAAAACCGTTAAAAGCTCCTCCATAGAGAGAGTTGATCAACTTCGGACCATCAAAGTTGCTCTATGTACACTTTTTATTGTTGTTCTATGTAAAATTTTATGAATACAAGCTTACAAGATTATTTCGATTCCAAAACACCAACTTTCTATGAAAATGGACAAAACCGTTGAAAGCTCCTCCATAGAGAGAGTTAAGCAACTTTGAACCATCAAAGTTGCTCTGTGTACACTTTTTATTGTTGTTCTATGTAAAATTTTATGAATACAAGCTTCCAAGATTATTTCAATTCCAAAACACCAACTTTCTGTGACAAATGGATAAAACCGTTAAAAGCTCCTCCATAGAGATAGTTGACCAACTTCGGGCCATCAAAGTTGCTCTTTGTACACTTTTTATTGTTGTTCTATGTCAAATTTTATGAGTATAAGCTTCGTAGATTATTTCGAAGCCAAAACACCAACTTTCTATAAAAAATGGACCAAACCGTTGAAAGCTCCTCCATAGAGAGAATTGAGCAACTTCGGACCATCAAAGTTGCTCTGTGTACACTTTTTATTGTTGTTCTATGTAAAATTTTATGAATACAAGCTTACAAGATTATTTCGATTCGAAAACATCAACTTTCTATGACAAATGTATAAAACCGTTAAAAGCTTCTCCATAGAGAGAGTTGACCAACTTCGGGCCATCAAAGTTGCTCTGTGTACACTTTTTATTGTTGTTCTATGTAAAATTTTATGAATACAAGCTTACAAGATTATTTCGATTCCAAAACACCAACTTTCTATGAAAAATGGACAAAACCGTTGAAAGCTCCTCCATAGAGAGAGTTGATCAACTTCGGACCATCAAAGTTGCTCTGTGTACACTTTTTATTGTAGTTCTATGTAAAATTTTATGAATACAAGCTTACAAGATTATTTCGATTCCAAAACACCAACTTTCTATGACAAATGGATAAAACCGTTTGATGATGCACAGACCTGAGCCTGGTACACACCATGTAGGAATTGTCCGCTCTGGGCCGCAAGCGGACCGCACGGCTTTATTTCAGGCAAAGCCCGACTCCGTGGCCCAACCCGCGCTCGTGAGAATCGATGAGTGACGTGAGTGTCGAACGCATGACCTCGTGTGAGGGGGCGTAAGCCACTACCACCAAGCTGATCAGCTTAGTGGTAGTAGCTCACTCCCACATCCACGAGGTAAGGAGTTCGATCCCCAGCTGGATCACACTCTGCTCGAACCTCTGGATACGAGAGGACTACGGAGGACCTCCACGATGTGTACGGACGTAGGCCCCAAGGGCCCAAATCCTGCATCATCACCGTTGAAGCTACTCCATAGAGAGAGTTGAGCAACTTCGGACCATCAAAGTTGCTCTGTGTACACTTTTTATTGTTGTTCTATGGAAAATTTTATGAATACAAGCTTACAAGATTATTTCGATTTCAAAACATCAACTTTCTATGACAAATGGATAAAACCGTTAAAAGCTCCTCCATAGAGAGAGTTGATCAACTTCAGACCATCAAAGTTGCTCTGTGTACACTTTTTATTGTTGTTCTATGTAAAATTTTATGAATACAAGCTTCGAAGATTATTTCGATTCCAAAACACCAACTTTCTATGACAAATGGATAAAACCGTTAAAAGCTCCTCCATAGAGAGAGTTGATCAACTTCGGACCATCAAACATGCTCGGTGTACACTTTTTATTGTTCTTCTATGTCAAATTTTACGAGTATAAGCTTCGTAGATTATTTCGATGACAAAACACCAACTTTCTGTGAGACAAATGGACAAAACCGTTGAAAGCTCCTCCATAGAGAGAGTTAAGCAACTTCGGACCATCAGAGATGCTCGGTGTACACTTTTTATTGTTCTTCTATGTCAAATTTTACGAGTATAAGCTTCGTAGATTATTTCGAGGGCAAAACACCAACTTTCTATGAAAAATGGACAAAACTGTTGAAAGCTCCTCCATAGAGAGAGTTGAGCAACTTCGGACCATCAAAGTTGCTCTGTGTACACTTTTTGTTGTTGTTCAATGTAAAATTTTATGAATACAAGCTTACAAGATTATTTCGATTCGAAAACATCAACTTTCTATGACAAATGGATAAAACCGTTAAAAGCTCCTCCATAGAGAGAGTTGACCAACTTTGGACCATCAAAGTTGCTCTGTGTAAACTTTTTATTGTTGTTCTATGTAAAATTTTATGAATACAAGCTTACAAGATTATTTGGATTCCAACACACCAACTTTCTATGAAAAATGGACAAAACCGTTGAAAGCTCCTCCATAGAGAGAGTTGAGCAACTTCGGACCATCAAAGTTGCTCTGTGTACACTTTTTATTGTTGTTCTATGTAAAATTTTATGAATACAAGCTTCTAGGATTATTTCGATTCCAAAACACCAACTTTCTATGACAAATGGATAAAACCGTTAAAAGCTCCTACATAGAGAGAGTTGAGCAACTTCGGACCATCAAAGATGCTCGGTGTACACTTTTTATTGTTCTTATATGTCAAATTTTACGAGTATAAGCTTCGTAGATTATTTCGATGACAAAACACCAACTTTCTGTGAGACAAATGGACAAAACCGTTGAAAGCTCCTCCATAGAGAGAGTTGAGCAACTTCGGACCATCAAAGATGCTCGGTGTACACTTTTTATTGTTCTTCTATGTCAAATTTTACGAGTATAAGCTTCGTAGATTATTTCGATGGCAAAACACCAACTTTCTGTGAAAAATGAACAAAACTGTTGAAAGCTCCTCCATAGAGAGAGTTGAGCAACTTCGGACCATCAAAGTTGCTCTGTGTACACTTTTTATTGTTGTTCTATGTAAAATTTTATGAATACAAGCTTACAAGATTATTTCGATTCGAAAACATCAACTTTCTATGACAAATGTATAAAACCGTTAAAAGCTCCTCCATAGAGAGAGTTGACCAACTTCGGGCCATCAAAGTTGCTCTGTGTACACTTTTTATCGTTGTTCTATGTAAAATTTTATGAATACAAGCTTACAAGATTATTTCGATTCCAAAACACCAACTTTCTATGAAAAATGGACAAAACCGTTGAAAGCTCCTCCATAGAGAGAGTTGATCAACTTCGGACCATCAAAGTTGCTCTGTGTACACTTTTTATTGTAGTTCTATGTAAAATTTTATGAATACAAGCTTACAAGATTATTTCGATTCCAAAACACCAACTTTCTATGACAAATGGATAAAACCGTTTGATGATGCACAGTCCTGGGCCTGGTACACACCATGTAGGAATTGTCCGCTCTGGGCCGCAAGCGGACCGCACGGCTTTATTTCAGGCAAAGCCCGACTCCGTGGCCCAACCCGCGCTCGTGAGAATCGATGAGTGACGTGAGTGTCGAAGGCATGACCTCGTGTGAGGGGGCGTAAGCCACTACCACCAAGCTGATCAGCTTGGTGGTAGTTGCTCACTCCCACATCCACGAGGTAAGAAGTTCGATCCCCAGCTGGATCACACTCTGCTCGAACCTCTGGATACGAGAGGACTACGGAGGACCTCCACGATGTGTACGGACGTAGGCCCCAAGGGCCCAAATCCTGCATCATCACCGTTGAAGCTACTCCATAGAGAGAGTTGAGCAACTTCGGACCATCAAAGTTGCTCTTCATACACTTTTTATTGTTGTTCTATGGAAAATTTTATGAATACAAGCTTACAAGATTATTTCGATTTCAAAACATCAACTTTCTATGACAAATGGATAAAACCGTTAAAAGCTCCTCCATAGAGAGAGTTGATCAACTTCAGACCATCAAAGTTGCTCTGTGTACACTTTTTATTGTTGTTCTATGTAAAATTTTATGAATACAAGCTTAGAAGATTATTTCGATTCCAAAACACCAACTTTCTATGACAAATGGATAAAACCGTTAAAAGCTCCTCCATAGAGAGAGTTGATCAACTTCAGACCATCAAACATGCTCGGTGTACACTTTTTATTGTTCTTCTATGTCAAATTTTACGAGTATAAGCTTCGTAGATTATTTCGATGACAAAACACCAACTTTCTGTGAGACAAATGGACAAAACCGTTGAAAGCTCCTCCATAGAGAGAGTTAAGCAACTTCGGACCATCAGAGATGCTCGGTGTACACTTTTTATTGTTCTTCTATGTCAAATTTTATGAGTATAAGCTTCGTAGATTATTTCGTGGGCAAAACACCAACTTTCTTTGAAAAATGGACAAAACTGTTGAAAGCTCCTCCATAGAGAGAGTTGAGCAACTTCGGACCATCAAAGTTGCTCTGTGTACACTTTTTGTTGTTGTTCAATGTAAAATTTTATGAATACAAGCTTACAAGATTATTTCGATTCGAAAACATCAACTTTCTATGACAAATGGATAAAACCGTTAAAAGCTCCTCCATAGAGAGAGTTGACCAACTTTGGACCATCAAAGTTGCTCTGTGTAAACTTTTTATTGTTGTTCTATGTAAAATTTTATGAATACAAGCTTACAAGATTATTTCGATTCCAACACACCAACTTTCTATGAAAAATGGACAAAACCGTTGAAAGCTCCTCCATAGAGAGAGTTGAGCAACTTCGGACCATCAAAGTTGCTCTGTGTACACTTTTTATTGTTGTTCTATGTAAAATTTTATGAATACAAGCTTCTAGGATTATTTCGATTCCAAAACACCAACTTTCTATGACAAATGGATAAAACCGTTAAAAGCTCCTACATAGAGAGAGTTGAGCAACTTCGGACCATCAAAGATGCTCGGTGTACACTTTTTATTGTTCTTCTATGTCAAATTTTACGAGTATAAGCTTCGTAGATTATTTCGATGACAAAACACCAACTTTCTGTGAGACAAATGGACAAAACCGTTGAAAGCTCCTCCATAGAGAGAGTTGAGCAACTTCGGACCATCAAAGATGCTCGGTATACACTTTTTATTGTTCTTCTATGTCAAATTTTACGAGTATAAGCTTCATAGATTATTTCGATGGCAAAACACCAACTTTCTGTGAAAAATGAACAAAACTGTTGAAAGTTCCTCCATAGAGAGAGTTGAGCAACTTCGGACCATCAAAGTTGCTCTGTGTACACTTTTTATTGTTGTTCTATGTAAAATTTTATGAATACAAGCTTACAAGATTATTTCGATTCCAAAACACCAACTTTCTATGAAAAATGGACAAAACCGTTGAAAGCTCCTCCATAGAGAGAGTTGAGCAACTTTGGACCATCAAAGTTGCTCTGTGTACACTTTTTATTGTTGTTCTATGGAAAATTTTATGAATACAGGCTTACAAGATTATTTCGATTCGAAAACATCAACTTTCTATGACAAATGGATAAAACCGTTAAAAGCTCCTCCATAGAGAGAGTTGATCAACTTCGGACCATCAAAGTTGCTCTGTGTACACTTTTTATTGTAGTTCTATATAAAATTTTATGAATACAAGCTTACAAGATTATTTCGATTCCAAAACACCAACTTTCTACGACAAATGGATAAAACCGTTGAAGCTACTCCATAGAGAGAGTTGAGCAACTTCGGACCATCAAAGTTGCTCTGTGTACACTTTTTATTGTTGTTCTATGGAAAATTTTATGAATACAAGCTTAAAAGATTATTTCGATTTGAAAACATCAACTTTCTATGACAAATGGATAAAACCCTTAAAAGCTCCTCCATAGAGAGAGTTGATCAACTTCAGACCATAAAAGTTGCTCTGTGTACACTTTTTATTGTTGTTCTATGTAAAATTTTATGAATACAAGCTTCGAAGATTACTTCGATTCCAAAACACCAACTTTCTATGACAAATGGATAAAACCGTTAAAAGCTCCTCCATAGAGAGAGTTGATCAACTTCGGACCATCAAACTTGCTCGGTGTACACTTTTTATTGTTCTTCTATGTCAAATTTTACGAGTATAAGCTTCGTAGATTATTTCGATGACAAAACACCAACTTTCTGTGAGACAAATGTACAAAACCGTTGAAAGTTCCTCCATAGAGAGAGTTAAGCAACTTCGGACCATCAGAGATGCTCGGTGTACACTTTTTATTGTTCTTCTATGTCAAATTTTACGAGTATAAGCTTCGTAGATTATTTCGAGGGCAAAACACCAACTTTCTATGAAAAATGGACAAAACTGTTGAAAGCACCTCCATAGAGAGAGTTGAGCAACTTCGGACCATCAAAGTTGCTCTGTGTACACTTTTTGTTGTTGTTCAATGTAAAATTTTATGAATACAAGCTTACAAGATTATTTCGATTCGAAAACATCAACTTTCTATGACAAATGGATAAAACCGTTAAAAGCTCCTCCATAGAGAGAGTTGACCAACTTTGGACCATCAAAGTTGCTCTGTGTAAACTTTTTATTGTTGTTCTATGTAAAATTTTATGAATACAAGCTTACAAGATTATTTCGATTCCAACACACCAACTTTCTATGAAAAATGGACAAAACCGTTGAAAGCTCCCCCATAGAGAGAGTTAAGCAACTTCGGACCATCAAAGTTGCTCTGTGTACACTTTTTATTGTTGTTCTATGTAAAATTTTATGAATACAAGCTTCTAGGATTATTTCGATTCCAAAACACCAACTTTCTATGACAAATGGATAAAACCGTTAAAAGCTCCTACATAGAGAGAGTTGAGCAACTTCGGACCATCAAAGATGCTCGGTGTACACTTTTTATTATTCTTCTATGTCAAATTTTACGAGTATAAGCTTCGTAGATTATTTCGATGATAAAACACCAACTTTCTGTGAGACAAATGGACAAAACCGCTGAAAGCTCCTCCATAGAGAGAGTTGAGCAACTTCGGACCATCAAAGATGCTCGGTGTACACTTTTTATTGTTCTTCTATGTCAAATTTTACGAGTATAAGCTTCGTAGATTATTTCGATGGCAAAACACCAACTTTCTGTGAAAAATGAACAAAACTGTTGAAAGCTCCTGCATAGAGAGAGTTGAGCAACTTCGGACCATCAAAGTTGCTCTGTGTACACTTTTTATTGTTGTTCTATGTAAAATTTTATGAATACAAGCTTACAAGATTATTTCGATTCCAAAACACCAACTTTCTATGAAAAATGGACAAAACCGTTGAAAGCTCCTCCATAGAGAGAGTTGAGCAACTTTGGACCATCAAAGTTGCTCTGTGTACACTTTTTATTGTTGTTCTATGGAAAATTTTATGAATACAAGCTTACAAGATTATTTCGATTCGAAAACATCAACTTTCTATGACAAATGGATAAAACCGTTAAAAGCTCCTCCATAGAGAGAGTTGATCAACTTCGGACCATCAAAGTTGCTCTGTGTACACTTTTTATTGTAGTTCTATGTAAAATTTTATGAATACAAGCTTACAAGATTATTTCGATTCCAAAACACCAACTTTCTATGACAAATGGATAAAACCGTTGAAGCTACTCCATAGAGAGAGTTGAGCAACTTCGGACCATCAAAGTTGCTCTGTGTACACTTTTTATTGTTGTTCTATGAAAAATTTTATGAATACAAGCTTACAAGATTATTTCGATTTGAAAACATCAACTTTCTATGACAAATGGATAAAACCGTTAAAAGCTCCTCCATAGAGAGAGTTGATCAACTTCAGACCATCAAAGTTGCTCTGTGTACACTTTTTATTGTTGTTCTATGTAAAATTTTATGAATACAAGCTTCTAGGATTATTTCGATTCCAAAACACCAACTTTCTATGACAAATGGATAAAACCGTTAAAAGCTCCTACATAGAGAGAGTTGAGCAACTTCGGACCATCAAAGATGCTCGGTGTACACTTTTTATTATTCTTCTATGTCAAATTTTACGAGTATAAGCTTCGTAGATTATTTCGATGACAAAACACCAACTTTCTGTGAGACAAATGGACAAAACCGTTGAAAGCTCCTCCATAGAGAGAGTTGAGCAACTTCGGAATATCAAAGATGCTCGGTGTACACTTTTTATTGTTCTTCTATGTCAAATTTTACGAGTATAAGCTTCGTAGATTATTTCGATAGCAAAACACCAACTTTCTGTGAAAAATGGACAAAACTGTTGAAAGCTTTTCCATAGAGAGAGTTGACCAACTTCGGACCATTAAAGTTGCTCTGTGTACACTTTTTATTATTGTTCTATGTAAAATTTTATGAATACAAGCTTACAAGATTATTTCGATTCCAAAACACCAACTTTCTATGACAAATGGATAAAACCGTTAAAAGCTCCTACATAGAGAGAGTTGAGCAACTTCGGACCATCAAAGTTGCTATGTGTACACTTTTTATTGTTGTTCTATGTCAAATTTTACGAGTATAAGCTTCGTAGATTATTTCGATGACAAAACACCAACTTTCTGTGAGACAAATGGGCAAAACCGTTGAAAGCTCCTCCATAGAGAGAGTTGAGCAACTTCGGACCATCAAAGATGCTCGGTGTACACTTTTTATTGTTCTTCTATGTCAAATTTTACGAGTATAAGCTTCGTAGATTATTTCGATGGCAAAACACCAACTTTCTGTGAAAAATGAACAAAACTGTTGAAAGCTCCTCCATAGAGAGAGTTGAGCAACTTCGGACCATCAAAGTTGCTCTGTGTACACTTTTTATTGTTGTTCTATGTAAAATTTTATGAATACAAGCTTACAAGATTATTTCGATTCCAAAACACCAACTTTCTATGAAAAATGGACAAAACCGTTGAAAGCTCCTCCATAGAGAGAGTTGAGCAACTTTGGACCATCAAAGTTGCTCTGTGTACACTTTTTATTGTTGTTCTACGGAAAATTTTATGAATACAAGCTTACAAGATTATTTCGATTCGAAAACATCAACTTTCTATGACAAATGGATAAAACCGTTAAAAGCTCCTCCATAGAGAGAGTTGATCAACTTCGGACCATCAAAGTTGCTCTGTGTACACTTTTTATTATAGTTCTATGTAAAATTTTATGAATACAAGCTTACAAGATTATTTCGATTCCAAAACACCAACTTTCTAGGACAAATGGATAAAACCGTTGAAGCTACTCCATAGAGAGAGTTGAGCAACTTCGGACCATCAAAGTTGCTCTGTGTACACTTTTTATTGTTGTTCTATGAAAAATTTTATGAATACAAGCTTACAAGATTATTTCGATTTGAAAACATCAACTTTCTATGACAAATGGATAAAACCGTTAAAAGCTCCTCCATAGAGAGAGTTGATCAACTTCAGACCATCAAAGTTGCTCTGTGTACACTTTTTATTGTTGTTCTATGTAAAATTTTATGAATACAAGCTTCGAAGATTATTTCGATTCCAAAACACCAACTTTCTATGACAAATGGATAAAACCGTTAAAAGGTCCTCCATAGAGAGAGTTGATCAACTTCGGACCATCAAACATGCTTGGTGTACACTTTTTATTGTTCTTCTATGTCAAATTTTACGAGTATAAGCTTCGTAGATTATTTCGATGACAAAACACCAACTTTCTGTGAGACAAATGGACAAAACCGTTGAAAGCTCCTCCAAAGAGAGAGTTAAGCAACTTCGGACCATCAGAGATGCTCGGTGTACACTTTTTATTGTTCTTCTATGTCAAATTTTACGAGTATAAGCTTCGTAGATTATTTCGAGGCTAAAACACCAACTTTCTATGAAAAATGGACAAAACTGTTGAAAGCTCCTCCATAGAGAGAGTTGAGCAACTTCGGACCATCAAAGTTGCTCTGTGTACACTTTTTGTTGTTGTTCAATGTAAAATTTTATGAATACAAGCTTACAAGATTATTTCGATTCGAAAACATCAACTTTCTATGACAAATGGATAAAACCGTTAAAGGCTCCTCCATAGAGAGAGTTGACCAACTTCGGACCATCAAAGTTGCTCTGTGTAAACTTTTTATTGTTGTTCTATGTAAAATTTTATGAATACAAGCTTACAAGATTATTTCGATTCCAACACACCAACGTTCTATGAAAAATGGACAAAACCGTTGAAAGCTCCTCCATAGAGAGAGTTGAGCAACTTTGGACCATCAAAGTTGCTCTGTGTACACTTTTTATTGTTGTTCTATGTAAAATTTTATGAATACAAGCTTCCAAGATTATTTCGATTCCAAAACACCAACTTTCTATGACAAATGGATAAAACCGTTAAAAGCGCCTACATAGAGAGAGTTGAGCAACTTCGGACCATCAAAGATGCTCGGTGTACACTTTTTATTGTTCTTCTATGTCAAATTTTACGAGTATAAGCTTCGTAGATTATTTCGATGACAAAACACCAACTTTCTGTGAGACAAATGGACAAAACCGTTGAAAGCTCCTCCATAGAGAGAGTTGAGCAACTTCGGAATATCAAAGATGCTCGGTGTACACTTTTTATTGTTCTTCTATGTCAAATTTTACGAGTATAAGCTTCGTAGATTATTTCGATAGCAAAACACCAACTTTCTGTGAAAAATGGACAAAACTGTTGAAAGCTTTTCCATAGAGAGAGTTGAGCAACTTCGGACCATTAAAGTTGCTCTGTGTACACTTTTTATTGTTGTTCTATGTAAAATTTTATGAATACAAGCTTACAAGATTATTTCGATTCCAAAACACCAACTTTCTATGAAAAATGGACAAAACCGTTGAAAGCTCCTCCATAGAGAGAGTTGAGCAACTTTGGACCATCAAAGTTGCTATGTGTACACTTTTTATTGTTGTTCTATGGAAAATTTTATGAATACAAGCTTACAAGATTATTTCGATTCGAAAACATCAACTTTCTATGACAAATGGATAAAACCGTTAAAAGCTCCTCCATAGAGAGAGTTGATCAACTTCGGACAATCAAAGTTGCTCTGTGTACACTTTTTATTGTAGTTCTATGTAAAATTTTATGAATACAAGCTTACAAGATTATTTCGATTCCAAAACACCAACTTTCTATGACAAATGGATAAAACCGTTGAAGCTACTCCATAGAGAGAGTTGAGCAACTTCGGACCATCAAAGTTGCTCTGTGTACACTTTTTATTGTTGTTCTATGGAAAATTTTATGAATACAAGCTTACAAGATTATTTCGATTTGAAAACATCAACTTTCTATGACAAATGGATAAAACCGTTAAAAGCTCCTCCATAGAGAGAGTTGATCAACTTCAGACCATCAAAGTTGCTCTGTGTACACTTTTTATTGTTGTTCTATGTAAAATTTTATGAATACAAGCTTCGAAGATTATTTCGATTCCAAAACACCAACTTTCTATGACAAATGGATAAAACCGTTAAAAGCTCCTCCATAGAGAGAGTTGATCAACTTCGGACCATCAAACATGCTCGGTGTACACTTTTTATTGTTCTTCTATGTCAAATTTTACGAGTATAAGCTTCGTAGATTATTTCGATGACAAAACACCAACTTTCTGTGAGACAAATGTACAAAACCGTTGAAAGCTCCTACATAGAAAGAGATAAGCAACTTCGGACCATCAGAGATGCTCGGTGTACACCTTTTATTGTTCTTCTATGTCAAATTTTACGAGTATAAGCTTCGCAGATTATTTCGAGGGCAAAACACCAACTTTCTATGAAAAATGGACAAAACTGTTGAAAGCTCCTCCATAGAGAGAGTTGAGCAACTTCGGACCATCAAAGTTGCTCTGTGTACACTTTTTGTTGTTGTTCAATGTAAAATTTTATGAATACAAGCTTACAAGATTATTTCGATTCGAAAACATCAACTTTCTATGACAAATGGATAAAACCGTTAAAAGCTCCTCCATAGAGAGAGTTGACCAACTTTGGACCATCAAAGTTACTCTGTGTAAACTTTTTATTGTTGTTCTATGTAAAATTTTATGAATACAAGCTTACAAGATTATTTCGATTCCAACACACCAACTTTCTATGAAAAATGGACAAAACCGTTGAAAGCTCCTCCATAGAGAGAGTTGAGCAACTTCGGACCATCAAAGTTGCTCTCTGTACACTTTTTATTGTTGTTCTATGTAAAATTTTATGAATACAAGCTTCTAGGATTATTTCGATTCCAAAACACCAACTTTCTATGAAAAATGGATAAAACCGTTAAAAGCTCCTACATAGAGAGAGTTGAGCAACTTCGGACCATCAAAGATGCTCGGTGTACACTTTTTATTGTTCTTCTATGTCAAATTTTACGAGTATAAGCTTCGTAGATTATTTCGAAGACAAAACACCAACTTTTTGTGAGACAAATGGACAAAACCGTTGAAAGCTCCTCCATAGAGAGAGTTGAGCAACTTCGGACCATCAAAGTTGCTCTGTGTACACTTTTTATTGTTGTTCTATGTAAAATTTTATGAATACAAGCTTACAAGATTATTTCGATTCCAAAACACCAACTTTCTCTGAGAAATGGACAAAACCGTTGAAAGCTCCTCCATAGAGAGAGTTGAGCAACTTTGGACCATCAAAGTTGCTCTGTGTACACTTTTTATTGTTGTTCTATGGAAAATTTTATGAATACAAGCTTACAAGATTATTTCGATTCGAAAACATCAACTTTCTATGACAAATGGATAAAACCGTTAAAAGCTCCTCCATAGAGAGAGTTGATCAACTTCGGACCATCAAAGTTGCTCTGTGTACACTTTTTATTATAGTTCTATGTAAAATTTTATGAATACAAGCTTACAAGATTATTTCGATTCCAAAACACCAACTTTCTCTGACAAATGGATAAAACCGTTGAAGCTACTCCATAGAGAGAGTTGAGCAACTTCGGACCATCAAAGTTGCTCTGTGTACACTTTTTATTGTTGTTCTATGGAAAATTTTATGAATACAAGCTTACAAGATTATTTCGATTTGAAAACATCAACTTTCTATGACAAATGGATAAAACCGTTAAAAGCTCCTCCATAGAGAGAGTTGATCAACTTCAGACCATCAAAGTTGCTCTGTGTACACTTTTTATTGTTGTTCTATGTAAAATTTTATGAATACAAGCTTCGAAGATTATTTCGATTCCAAAACACCAACTTTCTATGACAAATGGATAAAACCGTTAAAAGCTCCTCCATAGAGAGAGTTGATCAACTTCGACCATCAAACATGCTCGGTGTACACTTTTTACTGTTCTTCTATGTCAAATTTTACGAGTATAAGCTTCGTAGATTATTTCGATGACAAAACACCAACTTTCTGTGAGACAAATGGACAAAACCGTTGAAAGCTCCTCCATAGAGAGAGTTGAGCAACTTCGGAATATCAAAGATGCTCGGTGTACACTTTTTATTGTTCTTCTATGTCAAATTTTACGAGTATAAGCTTCGTAGATTATTTCGATAGCAAAACACCAACTTTCTGTGAAAAATGGACAAAACTGTTGAAAGCTCCTCCATAGAGAGAGTTGAGCAACTTCGGACCATCAAAGTTGCTCTGTGTACACTTTTTATTGTTGTTCTATGTAAAATTTTATGAATACAAGCTTACAAGATTATTTCGATTCCAAAACACCAACTTTCTATGAAAAATGGACAAAACCGTTGAAAGCTCCTCCATAGAGAGAGTTGAGCAACTTTGGACCATCAAAGTTGCTCTGTGTACACTTTTTATTGTTGTTCTATGGAAAATTTTATGAATACAAGCTTACAAGATTATTTCGATTCGAAAACATCAACTTTCTATGACAAATGGATAAAACCGTTAAAAGCTCCTCCATAGAGAGAGTTGATCAACTTCGGACAATCAAAGTTGCTCTGTGTACACTTTTTATTGTAGTTCTATGTAAAATTTTATGAATACAAGCTTACAAGATTATTTCGATTCCAAAACACCAACTTTCTATGACAAATGGATAAAACCGTTGAAGCTACTCCATAGAGAGAGTTGAGCAACTTCGGACCATCAAAGTTGCTCTGTGTACACTTTTTATTGTTGTTCTATGGAAAATTTTACGAGTATAAGCTTCGTAGATTATTTCGAGGCTAAAACACCAACTTTCTATGAAAAATGGACAAAACTGTTGAAAGCTCCTCCATAGAGAGAGTTGAGCAACTTCGGACCATCAAAGTTGCTCTGTGTACACTTTTTGTTGTTGTTCAATGTAAAATTTTATGAATACAAGCTTACAAGATTATTTCGATTCGAAAACATCAACTTTCTATGACAAATGGATAAAACCTTTAAAAGCTCCTCCATAGAGAGAGTTGACCAACTTCGGACCATCAAAGTTGCTCTGTGTAAACTTTTTATTGTTGTTCTATGTAAAATTTTATGAATACAAGCTTACAAGATTTTTACGAGTATAAGCTTCGTAGATTATTTCGATGACAAAACACCAACTTTCTGTGAGACAAATGGACAAAACCGTTGAAAGCTCCTCCATAGAGAGAGTTAAGCAACTTCGGACCATCAGAGATGCTCGGTGTACACTTTTTATTGTTCTTCTATGTCAAATTTTACGAGTATAAGCTTCGTAGATTATTTCGAGGCTAAAACACCAACTTTCTATGAAAAATGGACAAAACTGTTGAAAGCTCCTCCATAGAGAGAGTTGAGCAACTTCAGACCATCAAAGTTGCTCTGTGTACACTTTTTGTTGTTGTTCAATGTAAAATTTTATGAATACAAGCTTACAAGATTATTTCGATTCGAAAACATCAACTTTCTATGACAAATGGATAAAACCGTTAAAAGCTCCTCCATAGAGAGAGTTGACCAACTTCGGACCATCAAAGTTGCTCTGTGTAAACTTTTTATTGTTGTTCTATGTAAAATTTTATGAATACAAGCTTACAAGATTATTTCGATTCCAACACAACAACGTTCTATGAAAAATGGACAAAACCGTTGAAAGCTCCTCCATAGAGAGAGTTGAGCAACTTTGGACCATCAAAGTTGCTCTGTGTACACTTTTTATTGTTGTTTTATGTAAAATTTTATGAATACAAGCTTCCAGGATTATTTCGATTCCAAAACACCAACTTTCTATGACAAATGGATAAAACCGTTAAAAGCTCCTACATAGAGAGAGTTGAGCAACTTCGGACCATCAAAGATGCTCGGTGTACACTTTTTATTGTTCTTCTATGTCAAATTTTACGAGTATAAGCTTCGTAGATTATTTCGATGACAAAACACCAACTTTCTGTCAGACAAATGGACAAAACTGTTGAAAGCTCCTCCATAGAGAGAGTTGAGCAACTTCGGAACATCAAAGTTGCTCTGTGTACACTTTTTATTGTTGTTCTATGTAAAATGTTATGAATACAAGCTTACAAGATTATTTCGATTCCAAAACACCAACTTTCTATGAAAAATGGACAAAACCGTTGAAAGCTCCTCCATAGAGAGAGTTGAGCAACTTTGGACCATCAAAGTTGCTCTGTGTACACTTTTTATTGTTGTTCTATGGAAAATTTTATGAATACAAGCTTACAAGATTATTTCGATTCGAAAACATCAACTTTCTATGACAAATGGATAAAACCGTTAAAAGCTCCTCCATAGAGAGAGTTGATCAACTTCGGACAATCAAAGTTGCTCTGTGTACACTTTTTATTGTAGTTCTATGTAAAATTTTATGAATACAAGCTTACAAGATTATTTCGATTCCAAAACACCAACTTTCTATGACAAATGGATAAAACCGTTGAAGCTACTCCATAGAGAGAGTTGAGCAACTTCGGACCATCAAAGTTGCTCTGTGTACACTTTTTATTGTCGTTCTATGGAAAATTTTATGAATACAAGCTTACAAGATTATTTCGATTTGAAAACATCAACTTTCTATGACAAATGGATAAAACCGTTAAAAGCTCCTCCATAGAGAGAGTTGATCAACTTCAGACCATCAAAGTTGCTCTGTGTACACTTTTTATTGTTGTTCTATGTAAAATTTTATGAATACAAGCTTCGAAGATTATTTCGATTCCAAAACACCAACTTTCTATGACAAATGGATAAAACCGTTAAAAGTTCCTCCATAGAGAGAGTTGATCAACTTCGGACCATCAAACATGCTCGGTGTACACTTTTTATTGTTCTTCTATGTCAAATTTTACGAGTATAAGCTTCGTAGATTATTTCGATGACAAAACACCAACTTTCTGTGAGACAAATGGACAAAACCGTTGAAAGCTCCTCCATAGAGAGAGTTAAGCAACTTCGGACCATCAAAGATGCTCGGTGTACACTTTTTATTGTTCTTCTATGTCAAATTTTATGAGTATAAACTTCGTAGATTATTTCGATAGCAAAACACCAACTTTCTATGAAAAATGGACAAAACTGTTGAAAGCTCCTCCATAGAGAGAGTTGAGCAACTTCGGACCATCAAAGTTGCTCTGTGTACACTTTTTGTTGTTGTTCAATGTAAAATTTTATGAATACAAGCTTACAAGATTATTTCGATTCGAAAACATCAACTTTCTATGACAAATTGATAAAATCGTTAAAAGCTCCTCCATAGAGAGAGTTGAGCAACTTCGGACCATCAAAGTTGCTCTGTGTAAACTTTTTATTGTTGTTCTATGTAAAATTTTATGAATACAAGCTTACAAGATTATTTCGATTCCAACACACTAACTTTCTATGAAAAATGGACAAAACCGTTGAAAGCTCCTCCATAGAGAGAGTTGAGCAACTTCGGACCATCAAAGTTGCTCTGTGTACACTTTTTATTGTTGTTCTATGTAAAATTTTATGAATACAAGCTTCCAGGATTATTTCGATTCCAAAACACCAACTTTCTATGACAAATGGAAAAAACCGTTAAAAGCTCCTACATAGAGAGAGTTGAGCAACTTCGGACCATCAAAGATGCTCGGTGTACACTTTTTATTGTTCTTCTATGTCAAATTTTACGAGTATAAGCTTCGTAGATTATTTCGATGACAAAACACCAACTTTTTGTGAGACAAATGGACAAAACCGTTGAAAGCTCCTCCATAGAGAGAGTTGAGCAACTTCGGACCATCAAAGATGCTCGGTGTACACTTTTTATTGTTCTTCTATGTCAAATTTTATGAGTATAAGCTTCGTAGATTATTTCGATAGCAAAACACCAACTTTCTATGAAAAATGGACAAAACTGTTGAAAGCTCCTCCATAGAGAGAGTTGAGCAACTTCGGACCATCAAAGTTGCTCTGTGTACACCTTTTGTTGTTGTTCAATGTAAAATTTTATGAATACAAGCTTACAAGATTATTTCGATTCGAAAACATCAACTTTCTATGACAAATGGATAAAACCGTTGAAGCTACTCCATAGAGAGAGTTGAGCAACTTCGGACCATCAAAGTTGCTCTGTGTACACTTTTTATTGTTGTTCTATGGAAAATTTTATGAATACAAGCTTACAAGATTATTTCGATTTGAAAACATCAACTTTCTATGACAAATGGATAAAACCGTTAAAAGCTCCTCCATAGAGAGAGTTGATCAACTTCCGACCATCAAAGTTGCTCTGTGTACACTTTTTATTGTTGTTCTATGTAAAATTTTATGAATACAAGCTTCGAAGATTATTTCGATTCCAAAACACCAACTTTCTATGACAAATGGATAAAACCGTTAAAAGCTCCTCCATAGAGAGAGTTGATCAACTTCGACCATCAAACATGCTCGGTGTACACTTTTTACTGTTCTTCTATGTCAAATTTTACGAGTATAAGCTTCGTAGATTATTTCGATGACAAAACACCAACTTTCTGTGAGACAAATGGACAAAACCGTTGAAAGCTCCTCCATAGAGAGAGTTGAGCAACTTCGGAATATCAAAGATGCTCGGTGTACACTTTTTATTGTTCTTCTATGTCAAATTTTACGAGTATAAGCTTCGTAGATTATTTCGATAGCAAAACACCAACTTTCTGTGAAAAATGGACAAAACTGTTGAAAGCTCCTCCATAGAGAGAGTTGAGCAACTTCGGACCATCAAAGTTGCTCTGTGTACACTTTTTATTGTTGTTCTATGTAAAATTTTATGAATACAAGCTTACAAGATTATTTCGATTCCAAAACACCAACTTTCTATGAAAAATGGACAAAACCGTTGAAAGCTCCTCCATAGAGAGAGTTGAGCAACTTTGGACCATCAAAGTTGCTCTGTGTACACTTTTTATTGTTGTTCTATGGAAAATTTTATGAATACAAGCTTACAAGATTATTTCGATTCGAAAACATCAACTTTCTATGACAAATGGATAAAACCGTTAAAAGCTCCTCCATAGAGAGAGTTGATCAACTTCGGACAATCAAAGTTGCTCTGTGTACACTTTTTATTGTAGTTCTATGTAAAATTTTATGAATACAAGCTTACAAGATTATTTCGATTCCAAAACACCAACTTTCTATGACAAATGGATAAAACCGTTGAAGCTACTCCATAGAGAGAGTTGAGCAACTTCGGACCATCAAAGTTGCTCTGTGTACACTTTTTATTGTTGTTCTATGGAAAATTTTATGAATACAAGCTTACAAGATTATTTCGATTTGAAAACATCAACTTTCTATGACAAATGGATAAAACCGTTAAAAGCTCCTCCATAGAGAGAGTTGATCAACTTCAGACCATCAAAGTTGCTCTGTGTACACTTTTTATTGTTGTTCTGTGTAAAATTTTATGAATACAAGCTTCGAAGATTATTTCGATTCCAAAACACCAACTTTCTATGACAAATGGATAAAACCGTTAAAAGTTCCTCCATAGAGAGAGTTGATCAACTTCGGACCATCAAACATGCTCGGTGTACACTTTTTATTGTTCTTCTATGTCAAATTTTACGAGTATAAGCTTCGTAGATTATTTCGATGACAAAACACCAACTTTCTGTGAGACAAATGGACAAAACCGTTGAAAGCTCCTCCATAGAGAGAGTTAAGCAACTTCGGACCATCAAAGATGCTCGGTGTACACTTTTTATTGTTCTTCTATGTCAAATTTTATGAGTATAAGCTTCGTAGATTATTTCGATAGCAAAACACCAACTTTCTATGAAAAATGGACAAAACTGTTGAAAGCTCCTCCATAGAGAGAGTTGAGCAACTTCGGACCATCAAAGTTGCTCTGTGTACACTTTTTGTTGTTGTTCAATGTAAAATTTTATGAATACAAGCTTACAAGATTATTTCGATTCGAAAACATCATTTTTCTATGACAAATGGATAAAACCGTTAAAAGCTCCTCCATAGAGAGAGTTGACCAACTTCGGACCATCAAAGTTGCTCTGTGTAAACTTTTTATTGTTGTTCTATGTAAAATTTTATGAATACAAGCTTACAAGATTATTTCGATTCCAACACACCAACTTTCTATGAAAAATGGACAAAACCGTTGAAAGCTCCTCCATAGAGAGAGTTGAGCAACTTCGGACCATCAAAGTTGCTCTGTGTACACTTTTTATTGTTGTTCTATGTAAAATTTTATGAATACAAGCTTCCAGGATTATTTCGATTCCAAAACACCAACTTTCTATGACAAATGGATAAAACCGTTAAAAGCTCCTACATAGAGAGAGTTGAGCAACTTCGGACCATCAAAGATGCTCGGTGTACACTTTTTATTGTTCTTCTATGTCAAATTTTACGAGTATAAGCTTCGTAGATTATTTCGATGACAAAACACCAACTTTTTGTGAGACAAATGGACAAAACCGTTGAAAGCTCCTCCATAGAGAGAGTTGAGCAACTTCGGACCATCAAAGATTCTCGGTGTACACTTTTTATTGTTCTTCTATGTCAAATTTTACGAGTATAAGCTTTGTAGATTATTTCGATGGCAAAACACCAACTTTCTGTGAAAAATGGACAAAACTGTTGAAAGCTCCTCCATAGAGAGAGTTGAGCAACTTCGGACCATCAGAGATGCTCGGTGTACACTTTTTATTGTTCTTCTATGTCAAATTTTACGAGTATATGCTTCGTAGATTATTTCGAGGCCAAAACACCAACTTTCTATGAAAAATGGACAAAACTGTTGAAAGCTCCTCCATAGAGAGAGTTGAGCAACTTCGGACCATCAAAGTTGCTCTGTGTACACTTTTTGTTGTTGTTCAATGTAAAATTTTATGAATACAAGCTTACAAGATTATTTCGATTCGAAAACATCAACTTTCTATGACAAATGGATAAAACCGTTAAAAGCTCCTCCATATAGAGAGTTGACCAACTTCGGACCATCAAAGTTGCTCTGTGTAAACTTTTTATTGTTGTTCTATGTAAAATTTTACGAATACAAGCTTACAAGATTATTTCGATTCCAACACACCAACGTTCTATGAAAAATGGACAAAACCGTTGAAAGCTCCTCCATAGAGAGAGTTGAGCAACTTTGGACCATCAAAGTTGCTCTGTGTACACTTTTTATTGTTGTTCTATGTAAAATTTTATGAATACAAGCTTCCAGGATTATTTCGATTCCAAAACACCAACTTTCTATGACAAATGGATAAAACCGTTAAAAGCTCCTACATAGAGAGAGTTGAGCAACTTCGGACCATCAAAGATGCTCGGTGTACACTTTTTATTGTTCTTCTATGTCAAATTTTACGAATATAAGCTTCGTAGATTATTTCGATGACAAAACACCAACTTTCTGTGAGACAAATGGACAAAACCGTTGAAAGCTCCTCCATACAGAGAGTTGAGCAACTTCGGAATATCAAAGATGCTCGGTGTACACTTTTTATTGTTCTTCTATGTCAAATTTTACGAGTATAAGCTTCGTAGATTATTTCGATAGCAAAACACCAACTTTCTGTGAAAAATGGACAAAACTGTTGAAAGCTCCTCCATAGAGAGAGTTGAGCAACTTCGGACCATCAAAGTTGCTCTGTGTACACTTTTTATTGTTGTTCTATGTAAAATTTTATGAATACAAGCTTACAAGATTATTTCGATTCCAAAACACCAACTTTCTATGAAAAATGGACAAAACCGTTGAAAGCTCCTCCATAGAGAGAATTGAGCAACTTTGGACCATCAAAGTTGCTCTGTGTACACTTTTTATTGTTGTTCTATGGAAAATTTTATGAATACAAGCTTACAAGATTATTTCGATTCGAAAACATCAACTTTCTATGACAAATGGATAAAACCGTTGAAGCTACTCCATAGAGAGAGTTGAGCAACTTCGGACCATCAAAGTTGCTCTGTGTACACTTTTTATTGTTGTTCTATGGAAAATTTTATGAATACAAGCTTACAAGATTATTTCGATTTGAAAACATCAACTTTCTATGACAAATGGATAAAACCGTTGAAGCTACTCCATAGAGAGAGTTGAGCAACTTCGTACCATCAAAGTTGCTCTGTGTACACTTTTTATTGTTGTTCTATGGAAAATTTTATGAATACAAGCTTACAAGATTATTTCGATTCCAAAACACCAACTTTCTATGACAAATGGATAAAACCGTTGAAGCTACTCCATAGAGAGAGTTGAGCAACTTCGGACCATCAAAGTTGCTCTGTGTACACTTTTTATTGTTGTTCTATGGAAAATTTTATGAATACAAGCTTACAAGATTATTTCGATTTGAAAACATCAACTTTCTATGACAAATGGATAAAACCGTTAAAAGCTCCTCCATAGAGAGAGTTGATCAACTTCGGACAATCAAACATGCTCGGTGTACACTTTTTATTGTTCTTCTATGTCAAATTTTACGAGTATAAGCTTCGTAGATTATTTCGATGACAACACACCAACTTTCTGTGAGACAAATGGACAAAACCGTTGAAAGCTCCTCCATAGAGAGAGTTGAGCAACTTCGGACCATCAAAGATGCTCGGTGTACACTTTTTATTGTTCTTCTATGTCAAATTTTACGAGTATAAGCTTCGTAGATTATTTCGATAGCAAAACACCAACTTTCTATGAAAAATGGACAAAACTGTTGAAAGCTCCTCCATAGAGAGAGTTGAGCAACTTCGGACCATCAAAGTTGCTCTGTGTACACTTTTTATTGTTGTTCTGTGTAAAATTTTATGAATACAAGCTTCGAAGATTATTTCGATTCCAAAACACCAACTTTCTATGACAAATGGATAAAACCGTTAAAAGTTCCTCCATAGAGAGAGTTGATCAACTTCGGACCATCAAACATGCTCGGTGTACACTTTTTATTGTTCTTCTATGTCAAATTTTACGAGTATAAGCTTCGTAGATTATTTCGATGACAACACACCAACTTTCTGTGAGACAAATGGACAAAACCGTTGAAAGCTCCTCCATAGAGAGAGTTAAGCAACTTCGGACCATCAAAGATGCTCGGTGTACACTTTTTATTGTTCTTCTATGTCAAATTTTATGAGTATAAGCTTCGTAGATTATTTCGATAGCAAAACACCAACTTTCTATGAAAAATGGACAAAACTGTTGAAAGCTCCTCCATAGAGAGAGTTGAGCAACTTCGGACCATCAAAGTTGCTCTGTGTACACTTTTTGTTGTTGTTCAATGTAAAATTTTATGAATACAAGCTTACAAGATTATTTCGATTCGAAAACATCAACTTTCTATGACAAATGGATAAAACCGTTAAAAGCTCCTCCATAGAAAGAGTTGACCAACTTCGGACCATCAAAGTTGCTCTGTGTAAACTTTTTATTGTTGTTCTATGTAAAATTTTATGAATACAAGCTTACAAGATTATTTCGATTCCAACACACCAACTTTCTATGAAAAATGGACAAAACCGTTGAAAGCTCCTCCATAGAGAGAGTTGAGCAACTTCGGACCATCAAATTTGCTCTGTGTACACTTTTTATTGTTGTTCTATGTAAAATTTTATGAATACAAGCTTCCAGGATTATTTCGATTCCAAAACACCAACTTTCAATGACAAATGGAAAAAACCGTTAAAAGCTCCTACATAGAGAGAGTTGAGCAACTTCGGACCATCAAAGATGCTCGGTGTACACTTTTTATTGTTCTTTTATGTCAACTTTTACGAGTATAAGCTTCGTAGATTATTTCGATGACAAAACACCAACTTTTTGTGAGACAAATGGACAAAACCGTTGAAAGCTCCTCCATAGAGAGAGTTGAGCAACTTCGGACCATCAAAGATGCTCGGTGTACACTTTTTACTGTTCTTCTATGTCAAATTTTACGAGTATAAGCTTCGTAGATTATTTCGATGGCAAAACACCAACTTTCTGTGAAAAATGGACAAAACTGTTGAAAGCTCCTCCATAGAGAGAGTTGAGCAACTTCGGACCATCAAAGTTGCTCTGTGTACACTTTTTATTGTTGTTCTATGTAAAATTTTATGAATACAAGCTTACAAGATTATTTCGATTCGAAAACATCAACTTTCTATAACAAATGGATAAAACCGTTAAAAGCTCCTCCATAGAGAGAGTTGACCAACTTCGGACCATCAAAGTTGCTCTGTGTACACTTTTTATTGTAGTTCTATGTAAAATTTTATGAATACAAGCTTACAAGATTATTTCGATTCCAAAACACCAACTTTCTATGACAAATGGATAAAACCGTTGAAGCTACTCCATAGAGAGAGTTGAGCAACTTCGGACCATCAAAGTTGCTATGTGTACACTTTTTATTGTTGTTCTATGGAAAATTTTATGAATACAAGCTTACAAGATTATTTCGATTTGAAAACATCAACTTTCTATGACAAATGGATAAAACCGTTAAAAGCTCCTCCATAGAGAGAGTTGATCAACTTCAGACCATCAAAGTTGCTCTGTGTACACTTTTTATTGTTGTTCTATGTAAAATTTTATGAATACAAGCTTCTAGGATTATTTCGATTCCAAAACACCAACTTTCTATGACAAATGGATAAAACCGTTAAAAGCTCCTACATAGAGAGAGTTGAGCAACTTCGGACCATCAAAGATGCTCGGTGTACACTTTTTATTGTTCTTCTATGTCAAATTTTACGAGTATAAGCTTCGTAGACTATTTCGATGACAAAACACCAACTTTCTGTGAGACAAATGGACAAAACCGTTGAAAGCTCCTCCATAGAGAGAGTTGAGCAACTTCGGACCATCAAAGATGCTCGGTGTACACTTTTTATTGTTCTTCTATGTCAAATTTTACGAGTATAAGCTTCGTAGATTATTTCGATAGCAAAACACCAACTTTCTATGAAAAATGGACAAAACTGTTGAAAGCTCCTCCATAGAGAGAGTTGAGCAACTTCGGACCATCAAAGTTGCTCTGTGTACACTTTTTGTTGTTGTTCAATGTAAAATTTTATGAATACAAGCTTACAAGATTATTTCGATTCGAAAACATCAACTTTCTATGACAAATGGATAAAACCGTTAAAAGCTCCTCCATAGAGAGAGCTGACCAACTTCGGATCATCAAAGTTGCTCTGTGTAAACTTTTTATTGTTGTTCTATGTAAAATTTTATGAATACAAGCTTACAAGATTATTTCGATTCCAACACACCAACGTTCTATGAAAAATGGACAAAACCGTTGAAAGCTCCTCCATAGAGAGAGTTGAGCAACTTTGGACCATCAAAGTTGCTCTGTGTACACTTTTTATTGTTGTTCTATGTAAAATTTTATGAATACAAGCTTCCAGGATTATTTCGATTCCAAAACACCAACTTTCTATGACAAATGGATAAAACCGTTAAAAGCTCCTACATAGAGAGAGTTGAGCAACTTCGGACCATCAAAGATGCTCGGTGTACACTTTTTATTGTTCTTCTATGTCAAATTTTACGAGTATAAGCTTCGTAGATTATTTCGATGACAAAACACCAACTTTCTGTGAGACAAATGGACAAAACCGTTGAAAGCTCCTCCATAGAGAGAGTTGAGCAACTTCGGAATATCAAAGATGCTCGGTGTACACTTTTTATTGTTCTTCTATGTCAAATTTTACGAGTATAAGCTTCGTAGATTATTTCGATAGCAAAACACCAACTTTCTGTGAAAAATGGACAAAACTGTTGAAAGCTCCTCCATAGAGAGAGTTGAGCAACTTCGGACCATCAAAGTTGCTCTGTGTATACTTTTTATTGTTGTTCTATGTAAAATTTTATGAATACAAGCTTACAAGATTATTTTGATTCCAAAACACCAACTTTCTATGAAAAATGGACAAAACCGTTGAAAGCTCCTCCATAGAGAGAGTTGAGCAACTTTGGACCATCAAAGTTGCTCTGTGTACACTTTTTATTGTTGTTCTATGGAAAATTTTATGAATACAAGCTTACAAGATTATTTCGATTCGAAAACATCAACTTTCTATGACAAATGGATAAAACCGTTAAAAGCTCCTCCATAGAGAGAGTTGATCAACTTCGGACAATCAAAGTTGCTCTGTGTACACTTTTTATTGTAGTTCTATGTAAAATTTTATGAATACAAGCTTACAAGATTATTTCGATTACAAAACACCAACTTTCTATGACAAATGGATAAAACCGTTGAAGCTACTCCATAGAGAGAGTTGAGCAACTTCGGACCATCAAAGTTGCTCTGTGTACACTTTTTATTGTTGTTCTATGGATAATTTTATGAATACAAGCTTACAAGATTATTTCGATTTGAAAACATCAACTTTCTATGACAAATGGATAAAACCGTTAAAAGCTCCTCCATAGAGAGAGTTGATCAACTTCAGACCATCAAAGTTGCTCTGTGTACACTTTTTATTGTTGTTCTATGGATAATTTTATGAATACAAGCTTACA
Organism: Euonymus europaeus; assembly: GCA_963580455.1. Classification (NCBI taxonomy): domain Eukaryota; kingdom Viridiplantae; phylum Streptophyta; class Magnoliopsida; order Celastrales; family Celastraceae; genus Euonymus; species Euonymus europaeus. The sequence continues at coordinate 18,306,632 of OY756959.1, read as the reverse complement.
AGATTATTTCGATTTGAAAACATCAACTTTCTATGACAAATGGATAAAACCGTTAAAAGCTCCTCCATAGAGAGAGTTGATCAACTTCAGACCATCAAAGTTGCTCTGTGTACACTTTTTATTGTTGTTCTGTGTAAAATTTTATGAATACAAGCTTCGAAGATTATTTCGATTACAAAACACCAACTTTCTATGACAAATGGATAAAACCGTTAAAAGTTCCTCCATAGAGAGAGTTGATCAACTTCGGACCATCAAAGATGCTCGGTGTACACTTTTTATTGTTCTTCTATGTCAAATTTTACGAGTATAAGCTTCGTAGATTATTTCGATGACAAAACACCAACTTTCTGTGAGACAAATGGACAAAACCGTTGAAAGCTCCTCCAAAGAGAGAGTTAAGCAACTTCGGACCATCAAAGATGCTCGGTGTACACTTTTTATTGTTCTTCTATGTCAAATTTTATGAGTATAAGCTTCGTAGATTATTTCGATAGCAAAACACCAACTTTCTATGAAAAATGGACAAAACTGTTGAAAGCTCCTCCATAGAGAGAGTTGAGCAACTTCGGACCATCAAAGTTGCTCTGTGTACACTTTTTGTTGTTGTTCAATGTAAAATTTTATGAATACAAGCTTACAAGATTATTTCGATTCGAAAACATCAACTTTCTATGACAAATGGATAAAACCGTTAAAAGCTCCTCCATAGAGAGAGTTGACCAACTTCGGACCATCAAAGTTGCTCTGTGTAAACTTTTTATTGTTGTTCTATGTAAAATTTTATGAATACAAGCTTACAAGATTATTTCGATTCCAACACACCAACTTTCTATGAAAAATGGACAAAACCGTTGAAAGCTCCTCCATAGAGAGAGTTGAGCAACTTCGGACCA